>OV281299.1:2762500-4130000 GCA_923062465.1 Acleris sparsana
GCAATAAAATATGATAAGTAAATTTATTCGCGAAAATTGTCCATCGTCAGAAATCGTCATAAAAATGAGTATCACGGAGGAAAAAAGGCAAGCAAGCAGTATTGGGTTTGGATGTGACCCAATAACAGGAGTCCGAGCGAAGCCCGCTCAGCCGAAACCAATTTTATATTAGACGTAACTGCTATTAGAGTAATGGTGAATCCGCTACTTGTTTGCGAAAGTTGGGAGTTAGGTAACTTTGCTGCCGCGCCGCGGGGAATCTCACAATTTCGGTGATCGGTCAGATTGCTCAGATTTTTCAATCTTGACCAATATTTTTCTAGCGTCTATCTAATTCAATGGGGGGAAATATTACTGCACGATCGTTCCTAAAGTAAGTGGTTTTGTCAGAGCGTGTTCAGTTCTTGACTACTCGATCTTATAGGCTAAAGGCAAATATTATTCGTGTAATGAGAGCAAGTATTTATTTCTGAGTTTTGGGTGTTTTGTATGTATCTCAAAGTATGTTTATCGTTACACAAGTATTTTGTTGTACAAGCCTAAAGCTTAGTTTCCCCCGATATTGATTATTAATTTGACGACGCGGTAGTATAGTCGGTAGTGACCCTGCCTACGAAGCTAGCGGTCCCGGGTTCGATCGATCGATTCGAGTATATATTTATCTATATAAGTAAGTGCATCATTGTCTGGTACCCATAGTACAAGCCTAGAGCGTAGTTTGGGGCTAGGTCAATTTGTGTGATTGTCTCCTGTTTTTTTTTTTTCCCAATTCATACCCTTAAACTACTTTTTTTTTTTGGGAATTTTATAACTTTGATTTTCTTT
Source organism: Acleris sparsana (assembly GCA_923062465.1). Classification (NCBI taxonomy): domain Eukaryota; kingdom Metazoa; phylum Arthropoda; class Insecta; order Lepidoptera; family Tortricidae; genus Acleris; species Acleris sparsana. The sequence continues at coordinate 2,763,326 of OV281299.1, forward strand.
AGTCCTCTAACGGTAGGATGGTAAGTATCCCATCTGGGAGACTTAAATAAATCGTATTCTTCAAATATTATATTATGGAAATAGAAAGATATACAGAATTATTTTAAAATAAAAATAAATTAAATATAATGAAACAGCGAGACACGGGACCCGTGTCTGCGCTTATCGAAATTTTCTGCAGACCCAATTATAGATCCAAATACCAATAGATAATTGACAATTTTGAATTTGGAAAGAATATAAACCAAATGTAAAAGTGGCCAGGAACGCAAAAAGGAGGTTGTAACAACCTCGTTACAGTCCTATATTAAAAGTACACCTTATAAACCTTTTCCCATCGTTCCCATTTATTTTTAGCATGATAGGCTTGTGTAAATAAATTCGCCAATTGATAGTTCATTGAACTTTGCTGGCAAAAGGTAGTTGAACTTTTATTTATCTTGTTGATAAATATATATTTTTTACTCTAGCATTTCCGTTCATTTTCAGTACAAAAATACGCGTTTTATGTAAAACTTTGCTACAAAGCCTGTCTGTGACGCGCTTCACTTGTATAACAATAGAAACAAATCCGATTAATACAGTTTTATCGAATATCATCGATAAAGCGAAGTTTATTGCGTAGGTAGTGTGTAGAATGTTAGGCAAATCGATAAACATGTCGTTTTATCATCGATGCCTGAAATGGATAATGCAGTTTAACCAATGCCACCATATATTAGCATACCTACATCAACAGTGATACTTTGCCAACAATCTTAAGATAAAAAATGTTTAGTGCTTTGATAAAAGTTACCATTATGTAGATAAACTTGATTATGTAGAATAAGACGTGTTAAATTGACTGATATCCAATGCGATATAAACTTTGTACCGATTTAAAAGTATAGGTACACTACAAATTAAAGAGTCTAAATTATTCGGCCGGTTTCAGCCACGGTGACTGCTTTTAACTTAAGTTGTGTTGCATGTCGCTAGCAATCATATTACAAAAAGATCTGAGACTGCGGACGTGTGAGCACACCATTAACATAAATTGAGGAGCAGACACAAGGAGGAAACCTCCTCAGGTATCTTCAGACATTCAGTTGCAATTCCAGTTATCACTTTATCTTTTGAGCGTGATAGAGCAAAAGAGTAAACCGTTTCCGTATAGCACGTGACATGAGTAAACTGCAAACAGTTTTGATACTTTATACTTGTTGTGGTCATTATTGTCTGTACCATGCTAAAATGCCATCGTATAAAATGTACTGAACACAATTTTATTAATTAAGAAGAGGAGGCAAACGATCACACAGGCCACCTGATGGTAAGTGGAAACTGCGACCCATAGACATTCGCATTCACAAGACTGCAAGCCTAAGACTGCAAATGCGTTGCCAACCCTAAGGACTAAGGTGGAATGCCTCTAGTCTATGCTAGTCATTACACCGGCTGTCGTAACTGCTATTTAGCGGCGGGTTAATGGATAAGATGGTAGTAGCGATCCGGACGGACCCTGCACAAGGTCCTACCACCCGCGAATAAATAAATAAACACTTAAAATCTAATGTTATAAGCGCATATTATTCAAACGGTTGATATTATTGGATCTTTTTATTGGATCATCCATTATACTCTGTCGATGAATTTATGACACTTATATTGTAAAATTATTATTGTTTGTTTGACCTTTACTTCTTGCATATTGACTTCGGAAACTGACCATTTATTTATTAGTTGTTTATGTGCTTATTAATGTTGTCTTTGATTATTTGTGTGTTATTTTTATTTTATTACCATTTCATTATTTTTGTATTAATGTTGACGATACCAATGTAATTTCATATTTTTTGACATGCAATGCAATTAATATTGTAACATTACATTGATGAATAAATAACTAAACTAAACTAAACTATTGATCTGATGTTGCTAAAAGATTCTGTATAGTACAATCTATTTACCCAAACTTTCCACAGTATCCACACCCAGTCTAAAAACTTACAAGTCCATTTACATTAGAGCCCCGCCCAGTAGGGTCTGTCCGTAGTTAGTACCGTTTATAATATAACGGTGCCGTGAATTATGTGCACCCGGGACCCACATAATGTGGTCTGCTGATAACGATCTTCGTTCTACTATTGTACGCAAATGACGTTTCGTGGTTATGTTAGCCTGATGCTTGGGTTTTAATGAGAGTTACCAAGGAATTGAGATTCGTTGGTTTTTTAATAATTTTGAAGATCATGAATGAATGATTTTGGAGTTGTATTCAAGGACTTTAATTGTTGAGCTACTATGGAACCCTGTCATAATGACAGCGTCAAGCCACATGAAAGAAACTGCGCTGGAATTAATGTTTAACGTTATGCGACAGGGTTCCATGGTGGATCAACAATTAAACTCAAAAGTAGCCGTACAATAGTATCATGTAACAAACAGTTAATAAAAAGTATTTATTGAACAGCAATACAAACAAGCCAACAACGATTTATTCATATCTTCAAATAAATAAATCATGACGTCACAGAGCACATCGGATTTCTCTGTCTAATCGCTGTCGAATTAGGAGTTTAAAATGTTAGTATGATCCGTATTTGATCGATTTTAATTTAAATTTCACTTTTGGTGTTCTCTTTTACGTTATTTTTATATTTATTTTATTTATTTTTATGGCACAGAGAAGGCAAACGAGTACACAGGCCACCTGATGGTTAGTGGAAATTGTGACCCATAGACATTAGCGTTCATAAGACTGCAAATGCGTTGCCAACCCTGAGGACTAAGATGGAATGCCTCTATGCTAGTCATTACACCGGCTGTCTTATCCCCAAACCGGAACACAATAATGCGAACACTGCTGTTTGGCGGTAGGTTAATGGATAAGACGGTGGTAGCGATCCGGACGGACCCTGCACAAGGTCCTACCACCCGCATATCATATTTTGATGAGATACACGTTTTTTTTAAAATGTTTATTCCCTATTTACTCTATCACTGAAACGTAATAAAGTAAGAATGGTTTGAATTTTGTATATCAATATTTGCAGATAGTTAACCGTGAGTTTATCAGTACTATGTATACATTATTATATTGTTTTGTTGATGAATTCTGTTGTTTCTTCATTTGTCTGTTTTATTGCTCACGTTGTTCATGATGCTATCTACAGGGGCTCGGAAAATTACTGCTATGGCTCGCCGCGGGATTTTGCTGACTGCTCTTTTATATGGTATTTTGTACGCATAGCTATACTGCCGTCCTAAGCCAAAAGGCAGTATGTCAGATTAAACTCCCGTAGCAATATCAACCTTATTACTAACCAAATAGAATTGAAACTGCTTTGGCTGTTGAATTTGGGATACTGCTTGTTGGCTTAGCAGGGCAGTATATAGGTTGTTGTTTTGACTGTGCTTTATAAATTGTTTTTTTTATTCTGCTCTTTCTAAACAAGTTATGCGCGTTACCTACCTACCACCCAAACAGCAGTGTTTGCATAGAGGCATTCCATCTTAGTCCTCAGGGTTGGCCACGCATTTGCAGTCTTAGGCTTGTAGTCTTGTGAATGCGAATGTCTATGGGTCACAGTTTCCGCTTACCATCAGGTGGCCTGTGTGCTCGTTTGCCTTCTCAATGCCATAAAAAAAACACAATTAAATTACGTTCTGTTCACAGCAAAATTACTGCGCGTAAAACCATTGTCAACGTTCTGTTCTTCTTTGAAAATGCTTTAGGTAAATTAATTCTTTATGCAAGTATATTGTTTGAAAGTTATTTTCACGGTTTAGTATAAAAGCCATGGTTGCATGTTGAACGTAACAAAGCCGTTTACCCGCCTTTTCTATGTAATAGCTACAATATTTCCGCATAATTTGTTTTAGCATTTTACTTACTAGTCTTTGAAAAAACTTGGCCTTTGTTATTTGTTACACAAAAATGCTTAATCAATGGCAATTTAAAAGCCGATTTAATAATTTTAAAAGCATTTGGGCAAAGTGAAGAACTTAATATTGCCAAAGAGTATTTATGCCTGTACGATATTACTTAATCTAGGTCAAATACAAAGTAAACGTTACAATATTAGTCATTTAAAATTAATTTATGTAAATTACTAATAGTAGAATCACTTCAAAACTCACTTTATTAAAAACTGCGCGTGTGTTATGACCTGATAACAAAATTTTAAAGAATACTTACCTATTATTTAGATCCTGCTGAGTATTATATTGTGATATTTGTTATTGTAAAACAGAAATAACACAATTTACAAAAATTAAACCACATGTAACGAAAAAAAGGTCATTTAGCTACAGGTGGATGTAAAATATATCAGTTTTTTTCTTAATCAATAAAATTTTAGAACGCTGATGAATATTTTTTTAAACTCTCTGGTTTTAAACCCTTTGTAGCGAACGTAAGAACTATAAATAGTTAACATGACCATAGTCCAAAGTCGGTAATGCCGTCTGTTTTAACGGCATATTTTACTGGTTGAAAAAGCAAAACTTTCTACGATAAATCTCGGATTCATGCTCCCTCGACACTCTGAAACTGTCGTTTGCACATCGTAATAAAAACATTAAATAAAGTAACACTCGGTTTTAATGAACTCTCACTTAAGTGCTATGAAGATTTACTGGGAAAATAAAATGTGGGAACCGAGTTAGTGCGTCGGAATTTCTCTGGAACAAAAGTATTTAATTAATGGTTGAGTTATTTTATTCTCTTTACAGCAAAATAAATTTGGCAAGAGTTTTAAATGGGGTTAATGAACGTTTTTCTTCATGCTTAGAGACCTTAAATCTAAGTCCATAGGGTTGGCAACGCATCAGCAGTCATGAGCTTAGGAATCTAGGGGACAACATTTAATGACAAGTAGGAAGTTCCTATATCGATAAACTTAATTATCGATCCTTTTTTCATATACTAGTGATCTCCCCTAGCATTGTGTATGTTTTTTGTAAGATATAATTCTGAAGACGAGTATGAAGTTCACACAGAAATTGAAAAGTCATTTAGCCACCTGACATGAAATCAGCCAAGACGGAGACGTTTGGAACAAAATAATTCTGATCGTTTATTGTAACAATAGTAGATGTGGGACAGTAATGAAGAAAAACATTATGATGAGTAGGTAAAGTATCAAAAACTTTTTGAAATATGCGCTCGAATTGGGAAACTCGGAAAAAGAAGAAGGGACGTTATTATTTTGTTTCATTTATACACATTTAATAAAAAAGTATTTTTACAAACAAAACTTGGAGTGATCACTAGTTTTATATATAGAACAAGCATTTATAATTGAGTTTATCTATATAGGAACTACCTGTCATAAAATTTTGCCAGTCTGGCCATGAGAATGCAAATGTATTATGGATCTCCAGATTCCCCTGCCCATCAGGGCCTCTATTCTACTTGGTTAAACCATATCGCCTTCAACATTTGATATTTTCAAGGCGAAGATATGCTACGATGACAATCGTAAGATTGCAATCTTAGGATAAAAAATATCAGGCAACCAACTCACATTAATTGACGTAGTCCCAAACTAAGCTCTCTCTCTCTAATTACTCAATAAATATAAGGGTCCGTTAACACAGATCTGCTCGGAGAGGAGAGCAGATTTCTGAGACTTTTTTGTGTCATTATAATTAGGATTACAATGACTCAAAACTGTGTTTCCGACGTGATAAAAATTTGCTCTCCTCTCCGAGCCGGTCTGTGTGAATGGACCCTGAAACATCTAAGACTATTGGCTTCAAAGTCCATTTATCATCAGGTGGCTTGGTGACGGAACCAGTAATGGACGAGGACCAATGATGAACACTTGACTCTTATTTTACAAAAGATAAGGGTTATTCATTCATTTGTTTACAAAAAAAACAGTGTCCATTTCTGGTGCATTTCAGCTAAAAGTGTCCATCTGGTGCCGTCACCCTATTTGCTCGTTTTCCTGCCATAACAAAGAAAAGTGTATCTCTAACTATTTCTCCTTTCCCGTAAGTTAAGTGAGCTCGTAAAGGCTTACTGGCCCCGTGGGCGCTTTCGTGGCAATTTTAAACGACACCATCCTTCTTGGCCGTCGTCGAATTGTATTGTTGCTTAAGTGAGGTTATCTGGGTTATTTACGGTTATTGGTTTTATTAGTAGAAGGCTAAACGTAGAGGCTCTCTGTGGATTAGAAAGAATGGACGCATATCGAATGGATTTGTAGGATGACTGCCACGTCGGGACCACAAATTTAGGAAGAGATAGGATAGAATATTTTAAGAGCGCACGACACTAAATCTAGTAGGATAAGATACTTGTATATATATATATATATATATATATATATATATATATATATATATACACGAAAATGGAACACGAAATGGTGATGCTGCAATTCAAAACACCTGGCAAAATATTTTTTTTTTAGCTGGCAATTCCATGTCTATAATAAGACTCCCAAGTATTCTTCGAAACACGGCAGGGGTAAGAATATACGACAATGCAGTGCTGCAACTGCTGGAAATTACATTACTATATGTCGCATAGTTATAATGAATTCATAATAAAATCGTCAGTGTAAAAATATAAAAAGTAAAAATCAAATAATGTCAATGTGTAAAAAAGTAATAATAATAATGACCCAGAATAAAACAGTAAAAGAAACAAAAAATATAGCTATTATTTATTAGATATTATTGGTGGATATAAAATATAGGATCACTAACAACTATCGCTGAGTTCCCATAGCCTCTTATTGTTACTGTTGTCTGATAAATGAACACTAAAGACGCAAGATAATTAATTATTTGATATTCCACATATTAACACTGTTTATCATGAAACCAATTTAACTTCTAAAATTTTGTACCATAAAAATTGTATCGTTATCGAATTTGCATATTTTTTTAACCCGATGGCTATAACTTGACTTCCTCGATTTGATTATAATATTATTACCAGAAAAACTCATAAGTGTTAAGTTAAAAATCAGATTAAAACACCATTTTATCACTTTGCACATGATGGCAGAAAAAAGTAACATTTTTGACTGAGGCAAGGTTTACTACAGTTCTGACACTTCTTCAAATGAAGCTTATATGACCTGTCTGTCATCTAATTGTATAAGTGTGCCTTTTACCAGTCAACAAGCTCTGATTACACGCCTATAACAGCAATAACTTTCATGGTTCAGCGCAGTATTTGATGCAAATGGTGTGGAATTGAGTAGTTTAATAACGCATCATTACCTGCGTACCGCATTAATAACAATTTCTCAAGTTTGGGTAAAGGTTTTATTATATCTCATTATATGATATTATGTTTGTAAAAAGTTTTGTGGGTGTGCGTTTAAAGCGCCGGAGAAAAAAAGATGTGCATTTTGCTGCGTTTCGTTTGGTCAAGTGAGAGTACCGGTGGCCCAATTTCCCCTCTACCCCTTTACCCCTTCCCCTAACTTTTCTCAAAGGCCGGCAGCGCACCTGCGATTTCTCTTGTTTTGCGGGTGTTTATGGGTCGACTTTACTACTATCAGGTGACCCGCTCGTTTGCCTTCCTTTTCACTTAAAAAAAAGTGTATACATGTGTATTTGTATGTGGCATCGTAACTCCTTAACAGATGGAGCAATTTGGACGCAGTTTTTTTAGAAATCTAGTTTATTTGGGATAGTTTTTTGCTAGATTTCATCAAAACCGATTGGGAAGTTAAAGACGTTTCAGCTCTGAAAGGAACGGTTGACACTACGTCGGGAGTTTTCATCTAATAATTAGTTAGTAAGATAAAAAAAAAACTTACTGTCAATCAAAAGTGCGCTTTTAAAGATCAGTTTTCTTTAGCCGTTTGTTCCTGTTTAGTGTGATCTTATATTCATGAGCTCAGCCAAAAATAGGATCAAATGGAATACTGATTGAGATTGTCAATTACACGCGTGCAAACTCAAGGCTAAAGGATCTCAATTATATTTTAATTATATGTTATTATTATTTTAGACTAGACCCATCATGGAATAATTATATTTTAGTCTTCAGTGTTATTTTTATAGGTATATCATAATTATAATTGTATTCATTTATGTAAATATAAATAATTATTTTAATTAGTACGTTTTTGCGTAAAGTATTTTTTTGTATGATCTTTGCTTTGTTTTCTTGCTTTCTTTTTCTGTGGTACCACTTTTGTCAATTTCTGTATGATTGGTTGACTGGTAGAGAATGCCATTAAGTATTTAGTCCGCCATTTGTGCTTTTTGTTTGTCCAATAAAGGATAAACAAAGAAATAATTTTACTTTTTTAAGGCAAAGGGAAGGCACACGAGCATTCAGACCACTTGGTGGTAAGTGGGATGTGAGACTCATCGAAAATTTACATTCTTAAGACTACCTTAAATGCGTTGACAATTAAATTTCACCGGTTGCTTTATCCCCACACTGGAACACAACAATGCGGTTACTGCTGCTTGGCGGTGGGTTAATGGATAAGATGATGGTAGCGATCCGGACGGACCCTGCAAAAGGTCCTGCAACCTAATCACCAGCAGTGGTTCCGAATAGCTCCAGAAACAAACCAAATAACAAAACCCTCTCTTTTCCTTTATAATAATAAATAATGGAATAAATTTAGAAGTTGGTAATTAATATGCTTTTACGCTGCCAAAACTTGGTAATCCACTGAAATAACACAAATCCCATAACAAGGCACTTAATAATAACCTCTACGACACTATTCCTAACGTAAGAAATAGCGCCTCGGTCAGTGAACTGAGAATTTAACCCTAAACCATAACCAGACGTCAGTCTCCATTATTTACGATCCTCGCCAAATCGATCGGAAACCAAATTCGATACAACCGTAATAGGATCCGAACGCTTCAATTTCCCTTCCAAATCTCGTATCTACCTTAGTCACGTCTTGAGGAAAACGATCATTATGAAGTTGCAGTAAAGATGAATTTAGATCAGGTTTTAAAATACCTTATGAAGATTTAAAAGTGATTTTAAATGCGCCCTGTCAAGAAAATACAAGCTTTCAGCTCCACGATTGAATGCAGCGTATACGATATCGTTCTGTAAATCACCCTAATGCAATAGGATTGAAAATTATGGGAAATAATGTTTTGGGGGAGACTTTTACAAGAGAAAGGCAATACATACTGAGAATTATATGTGATTGTATTGATTCATGACTTTGAAACACAGACTGTTGCGGTAAAAAGTCTTAACGTGTCAAGCGTTTTGTAGAATGTATGTTATTTATTTTCATTATAACACTGTAGCTGCTCAGTGTGTACAGTGTATATTTTTATTGACTATTTATTAGTAATAGTCTGTAAAGTGCTCATGCAAGCATCGACAATTCATCATAGGAAACTTGTTTTATCTTTAACCCATTTATTCAGCTTTATTTACCCTGTTGAATATGTACAGTGACATAAATTCCTAGTCACCTGTAGACTTAATTCATTAATGGATTACTGTAAATCAAAGGCGAGGCATAGCATTTTTTGGTTTTAAATTATACAAAGGTATCAAGTTTTTTAAAACATGCTGTCAAGCCAAGGCCATACTGTGAGCTGTCAATTCGTACATAGTTTCAGGCAGTGAAAGGGATAGAGTCATACTGCCCCCGATAGTAAAAAGGGCGCATCTAACATGAAGTCGAAGTCGAGAAATTAAATGTTTTAGGTGAAAATTAAAAAAAAGTATGCTGTCTCTAAAGAAATTGACATAGAAACTTCCTGTAAACGAAGAAATATAGATATAGAGAATATTGTCAATATGCTTATACAAAATATTATAATTTATGTTTATTTATTTATTTATTTAAGATTTTCCTTTTCATCTAAGCAAAAAAATGTCTGGAAAATACTCGATACTCCGTTGAAAAGACGTAAATAACCAATTACGCCTTATCAACTGAGTATAATCACAAACTTCTTTTTGATATCAGTGCTTGACAGATATATCCTGCTTTTCTCCTGATATGAAAGGGCGCATTTGGACACAAGCGTCTTTTCAATAAAGTAATTGATGTTTTAAACAACTACTTTTACTCAAATAAAAAGTAATATATTCTCTTTTTACGACTTTAACATGTAAGTAGTTCAACTGCCACCTGTAAAATAAACGTCTTGAAATAATATTTTGCACATTAATAATATTGTAAAGTACAATCATGAAAAATAATAATAAAAAACCGTATGAAAAAATAAAAGTTTACCCTTAATTTGACGTAGTCTAAAATCTACACGTAAAACTTAAATTTTTAGAAAAATTAAGATAATAATGGTATAGGAGAATTTCATATTTAAATAATAGAAACTAATATACTAAATAAAAAATATAAACATAGTCCGAACGGGAATTTTTCGTCCATTAGCGGCCTTTACACGGTAAACTCCGGACCGCGGGAAACGCCACGCGCCGTTCCAATCTTCTTTTCAAACCGTACATTTTTACTATTTTACTATTACAGTTGCATTTACACGTACGGTAAACTTAACATGTGCAGGCCGCTGTTACCGTCAGAATGTAAATGAGAAAAGACGCTTCTCACTTACACTCAGTAAATTTTTTAAAATGTTTTTGCTATACGTACTTATGACAACATTATAACTTATTTGCATATAAATAAATAAGATATTTATAAAAGAAGTCCCGTGTATGAATTATATAAGTTAAATATCCAGTATACTTCCCATTGCCAATGCCACGGTGTTCTAACTCGCGTTTACTAACTACGCCCAGCATACTTCTAAGCTCAAGTTTATTTAAACAAGGAAATGAGCGCTGTCGCTGGGTTTCTCAAGCCACCCTGCCCCAAACCACACTTTCTTTAATCGGTTCCATATTACTTTGTTGTAAAAAAAAAACCTATCTTGATGGACTATCAAAATAAGGTTTAAACTAAACTATTCGATGCAAAACCGATACGGTCCCAGAAAGATTGGAATGAGAAACTAGAAATATTTTATAAAACAGGAAAATGTGTGTACACGCAGTACTTTATTCAAACAATGTATCTCAGGTGCCAATGCGGCTATTTTCTTGTTACACCCACGGTTTTTCTGTCTTCAGATATAGTGTTTCATGTTCAGCTCTAACAATCCTGAAGTCAAACAAATGTTACATTAATTCTACAACTCAATGTACATCGGAATTCAAATAAAGGAGAAATAGTAAAGCGTTTCTCAGCGAATCTGCCCCTCTTATCTCCATTTCTTTATATGTATTTATTATTAGCCCATTCTGTTCTGCCCCATTATTGGGTAAAACTTTACGTTTTTCTTGTCACGCTGCTACTCACAATGTGGTAACTGATCTGATCAATCTTTTCCAAAAGTTTGCTGTTCATCCCGCCACCTCCGTCGTTATGGTGAACGTCTGTGCAACTGAACTTGTGTTTAAGATATTGGGGGAAGACTTCAATGCTCTGTTTGATGCAGTTGGAAATTAGCTTGGTCTTGGACATGTTTATTAGCAATCCAAACTCAAGGCTTACTTTGCTTAGCTGTTCTGTAGCAGACGCCGGGAAAATAACGCTGCCATTAGCAAACTTGTTTGTCAACTGCCGAATCAAAATTAATTTTAAATGAATATAGCTTGAGTCCCGGGGATGGACATGACGATATGTTTTTTTATCTCGGAAATATAATAATTTCTACAGGTATAACTCGATAAACGAGTTCCATGAAAACACAGTCACCGGCAACCACGATAATATTATTATAAAATATATTTCTGTTTTTATTAAAAAAAACCTGTAATTATTAAGTTTTATTTCTTAAAAATAGATTATTGTCTGATATATGGACTAAAACATATTCATAATTCAGAAAACATATGTTGCATATCTTTGGCAATGTCCATCATGCTGGACATTCAAGCTTAATTTCTATTCTCCACAAAGTTGGCAATGTCCAGTATTCTTGACTTACGTTTCTGGAAAACTAACAACGAAATATTTTTAATTTTTTTTCCGGTAGACCTAAACACCCCAAAAAATAATGACACCAACTTAGTTTTAATATTTTTATCTCCTTGCCAAATTAAGGGTTAATATGAAACTAACATAATTTGAATATAAACGTACGCTTAACTACACTTTTCAATGTTATAGTATCGCAAAAATAAAATATGCCTACATCAAAATCAGACGCAAATACCACGAGCATCCTAGGTAGATTAGCAAAATACACTATTTAAAAGGCGCAAGTGTTAATTAGCGTCTTTTCTACGAAGTTTTACGTGTAGATGCGTCCGCCTCAACATAAAGTTATCAAGCTTTGGGTAAGTTGAAAAGGCGCAAGTGGTCACTAGCGCCCTTTTCATTAAGTATTTAAGTTAGATGCGTCTTAGTCAAAATAATGCTTTCAAGACCAGACTTGGTTGAAAAGGCGTAAGTACTTAGATGCGTCTTTTTATTGAAGTATACGGTGATGGATTGTACCTTGCGTCTTTTCTTTTACTGAACTGTTAAATGTTTAACAAAACAAAAGGGCGCATTATACGTAGTTACGTCTTTTTTATGAAGACTACTTACATGTGTCTGAAATACGTCTTTTTAATTAAGTTTTTATAACAAAGTGATTGAAGTTACGTCCTCTTTGCTTATGGTAACTTCTTATCTAGCCTACCTAGGAAAAAACTAAAAATATCAGTAGGTAGGTCTTTTTCTGCTGATCACGGCAGTATAAATAACTCATTTTTGACAAAATTGTTAGATGCGCCCTTTTTACTATCGGGGGCAGCATATAGCTGTCGTATAGCTCTATTCCTTTTTTAAAACTTAAGATGCACTTCATAATATAACTATTATGTGGTAGTTATATAATTCATATGTCGGGTTGAAATAATGTTTATACACTTAAGTGACCGTGTATTTTGACCCGCTCGTAGTAAACATTAATAACCTAAATGTAACTTTATTTCCCTGATAATCTCAAAAACAATGATTCGAATGTGCGTCATAATTGTCTGTCTCCCTTGAATCCCATAGAGGATACAACCAAAATTAAACAATAATAGCTTTGACAGATAATCCCGTTAACAAATCTTGAGTATATAGTCATCACGATGAGATTCTAGCCTCCAATTTAACTGGAGCGGGATTTGCGTCAATTTGATACGAACAATTGTGTTTCTAGATTAAATTTCAATACAGGATTTAAATAATGAATAATGTTTACTGTTTAGAAACGTTAAAATGTTAATACCTAACGGTGTTATAATGACTACAGTGCTATAATGAATATATAAAGATTTTAAAATGTAAAGGTCACAATTATAAGTCGCATGTCAGATTATTTACTTTTTTGATAGCCGTAAGAGGTTACGTTTGTTATAAATTGTTTAAATTGGAAGGATTTAAAGTCATTTCGATTTTAATATTAAACTTCCTAGTTAGATTAGAAATTCAGTTCAAAAATATATTAAAATAACGTTGCATCGATCAAAACATGTAAGATAATGAAGTCTACCTTTTTTCTAATTAAATTATGGTCATCACATATTTACAACGTCATCATAATAACGTACATCCAAAAAAAATGCTCTCAAACGTCTTCCCTCAAATTTTATTGCAGTTAATAAAACAGTTACGCTTAGAATTATTCATAAACATAACATCCTATATCTTTTACCTCCACCCTCGTTTTAAATAACTTTACCATATTTATAAAACAATGAAATATTCAAGGGTGACTTTAGGGGTTTGAAAAATAATATTCTTTATGAAATATCTCTCACGTTCGAGCGGCAAGGGAGGTTGATTGAATTTCTGTGCCGCATGATTTAGTGGGTATAAATAAGCTATGTTACTGCCCGCGGACATGACTACTGGGGTTTTTTGGATCGCCACATCAAACAAAAGTGCCTTTGAATTTGTTTTGGTGGAAATGTGATTGCGATGTTCGCTTTTTGCTGTTTCATTTACAGCTTGGACATTATTGCGTTTTTTAGATTGCTTTAAAAAGTCAGGCTGTAGATTTCAATGCCGCAAAATTTACCAATTTTGGTAGTTTTTGTTTTATTATAGTTGATTTACAAATCGGAACGCATTGGTATGTTCTGCCATGAATATAGAAGTTATGTGTATAAATCATGTATAACGTCTTGACAAAAGTCACGCCAAGTTTATGTATGTTTAGGAGATTTTCTTCTATTTTTTTCATCAGAGCTTAATCTTCTATTTTTATCAACACCTACCGAAAAAAAGAAAAAAAACTGATTTATCATTTTGAAACAGGTGCATTATGTAAAATTAAATTAATTAATCTGAAAATGTATCCCACCAATGCATTCCTCGCTTCATTTTGCTCGTCGAATGCAATAAACGTGTCCCATTTCCATTCATACGAGCGAATGAGCAAATCTTTGTTCGTGCAATATAATGGGTTTGGGAGATTGTTAGTGGAGTCACGTAGCGTGCACTGGTTAGGTGCACTATTAACTGTTTACAACGATTTTGGATGTTATTATTTTGATAATTGAAGCGGAGGAACTGTGGGCTAGAGAATCAATGGATCCCACGCGCAGGGCTCGAAAACATGTTTAATTTTTTTAACTAGCTCACCAGAAACCCGTCCGTCCATTTGTCACACTCGGAGCTGACAAAAAATCAGCGCTGCAGGTATTTAACACGTCAGCATTATGCTAAGCCAGTGTCCAATTCACTGTTGTTCTGTGTTGTTGATGTTTTCACTTCTTTCTGTGTGTCTTGTGTGTGTAGTGAATGAAAGTATTTTTCTTGTTTTTTTCCTTTTTTATTTCGATTCCGCTCGAACAGAATCGATATTATTTCGGTTCTGATCTGAGAGCAAATAAAGCTGTTCTTGCTCTAAATGTTCTTGTTGTCTTTCCTACCTTATCAGCTTACTCTTTAGTTGCATTTTCACTTGCTCAGATATAACTCAAGCTGGCTTTATCACAACGCCATATCCATCCAACTGCAGGAAGAATCAAAAACCAAAAATACCAATTTAATCCCAGCAATCACAACGCTCGCTAATCAATTCCGCTCGGAGCGTTTAGGAAAAACCTGGTTAGGAGCCATAAATATCACAACTCTGGTTGCACGGTTTACCCTTGAAGTATCGAAACTCACTTCATAGAACGATTCACTTCGCCGAATTTTCATTTCATCGACACGCATTTCCACGTGCCAGAGCTTTATTTTTTTGTGGTTATTAGTCTAACCTAACCTAACCTAAACGAATGCTGGAAAACTATAAAGTTTCTGTCGAATTTAGCTTTCGATGAAATGAAATTCGGTGAAATGTCACCGGTTGTCGATATTTCAAGGGTTGCACAAAGCAATCAAACTAATAAACAGCTTTACCAGGTAGAATAGAATAGAAGCCTCCTTAATGGTCTAATAAACGTCCCTAATTATTCTTAGCTTAGTTAACGACACGGTAATCTGCAGTTACCACTTTATTCTCCTATCATCAGCTTGCTTTAAAATTCCACTCACCGTAAAATCCTCTGACACTGCCATAAAACAGATGAATGTGCTAGAATCTTTCCAAACTCGAGGGTAATAAGTTTTTGATGGATCTTCAGGCATGATTGTGTGAGCGTTGTTCTGGCATCTCTGTCGGGGATACATGCCAAGAAGCTTATGATCTTTTGATGTATTAGGGCGTAATGTAATATACGGTTATGGGTTTATTCGATACAGGTTTTTAATTCTGATGGATGTTTGTGATCAGCTAGGGGCAAGAATGTTGATAAATATCCGTTTAAATTATTGATTGAATTAAAAGACAATTTAAAGGCTAGATATCTACACTTAAATCATGAGGAGGAAAGATTTTAATTCGTATATTCGTAATAATTAAGTCAAAAACTGCTGGACCGATTTCAATAATTCTTTCACCATTGGAATGCTGCAGCTACATTATCATTTTCGTCTATGTTTTATTCCGGGCGCTTACTGGCTGTTGTTAGTAAATAATATATTTACTAGTCGCTCAGGATTGGCAACGCATTTGTAGTCTTTGGATTACAAATCTTAAGATTGAAGTCTTTAGATTTAATGAATATGTTTATAAATCTCAGATCACACTTACCATTAGATGGCTTGTGTGCTCAATAGCCTTCACAATGTTATAAAATAAACGTTACGTACGTACTCCGGTCTTTTGAGTAACTGTACACTTTAGTACCTTGTCATTCTAATGTCATGATTGAACTGCGCCAAGGTGCTAAAGTGTTCAGCTACTTACAAGCCCGACTGTACCCCATTGTTTTCTTGACAAGAGCCAAAAAGAACATTGGCTACTGTACCCTCGTACACAATAGCATACAGCATGCACAATAGAAAATAATGTCATGATAGTTTTGGCAGAGCCCGAGCTACGCTATGCCAAAGTTGGTTAGCTTAAAAATAGCCGGATGGCAGACACTAGTTGGAAATCTTTTAATAAGTTTTATCTACATCCATATTATTATCATAACTTCCCTACAATATGTCCAGAAACGATAAGCTAATAACGTTAACATTAAAATATTGCATGTCATTAAAGTGTCAGTTATCGATGTGGTTGCATCGTCATGTTCACACTGTCACTTTAATGTAATACAGTGCAACCACAGATACAGATAAAGCTATGTATGCGACTGTACACATAATTAGGTATTAAACCAATCGTTTGATCAAATTATGAAACGAGCCGAAAGTTACTTCTAAATATCAAGGTTTCAAATTTAAAAAAACCGCATTGAAATTGGTTTGGTCAGGTATGCACTACTTTATTTTTAATGTTGGGAATTAAATTAAAATGTCTAACACTCATGATTATAGATCGTTATCGGTCCGACATATTTCAGACTCATAAGAATTCCTGGATCATATTGGGGTCAAAACAACTTATTTCTTTTCATTAACCAATGATTAGCTCAAGGAGCATGAAATTTTACAAAAATAATTAAGGGTCGTGAAAATAGCTTTTCACATTGGACACAACAATCTTTTATTTAAAAAAAACACTAAGAAGTTTTTTTTCCTATTTATTTTAGTTTATCTTGATTTTTGTAGAACTAATCGTGAAATAGATAATTGTAGAGACTGTGTCACTAAAAGTTTTATTAAAATTTAAATTATATTTAATTTTATTCGGATATCTACCTACTCGCAAAAGTCTTGATTGAGTCGTTTCACGCTTCACCCAGTTTTGTTCACTCTGCCATTTTAAGATTGCTTTTTTTTTTGATGCTTCACTATTTAAAAGATCTTGTCCCTTAGATTTTGTTAGCTATATAATAATCGCAGTACATTGTCACAAGAAGACAGTATAATAAATAAAGCTTAAGTTAACTATAACAAAACATCTGTTGAGAAAGAAATTTAATAATGCTTCAACTTTTAATTCTTACATACTCTATGAAAGTAACTTTTCTTGTTTGTTATAACTCACGCCTTTATTCCCAGAGTGGGACACGCAGAGCTACAGAATTACCTACAACTCTAATACAATGTTGATAATTCTGTAACCACATTTTGCATAATCAGGCTAACATGTTTACCAGTGTATTAGTGACAGGTTGCAAGCAGCCTAACAGTACAACAAGCCTTCCCTTAGTCGCCTCTTACGACATCCACGGGAAGACATGGAGTGGCACTATTCTAACCCGGCAACCACACGGAACAAAAATATTAATATGTTGAAAAAAATGCTTCTTGTACGGTATTAAAAATTGAATAAAAAAATCAAACCGCTATCTGTTACTGTTAAAAATAACAGCTTTTTAAAATAAGGATGAAGGGTCGGACGGATGGACAGAAGGAAAACGTAGGCATATTAATAGGGTACCGTTGGAATCCCTTCAGGCACAGCATAATTCTTTAATGGAATTACCAAATACAATGAGGTATGATGGTGTTTTCATTCACGAAGACATGCTCTACCCTCCCTAGAATGGAATATGGCTCATAGAACCTCTTATGTATTAGTGACCTTATTTCGATGGGGGGTTAGCTTTGACTATCAAATTCCACAGCAGCTATGGTACGTAATGTGACGATTTAAAAAACAAATTGATCAAATGCCAATATTTTTTGCATGCCTAGCACGCTCACCGAGATCGATAGCAAAGATTGATAGCGAGCGCCCGATCGCGCATTTTTTGCTATTACTACAAATGCGATAGTTTGGATGAATGAATGTTTGTTACTCAATTATGCCAGAATAACTTAACAGACAGAATGGTTAGTAGGACCTTGTGCAGGGTCCGTCCGGATACAGCAGTGTTCGTATTGTTGTGTTCCGGTTTGGGGATAAGACAGCCGGTGTAATGACTAGCATAGAGGCATTCCATCTTAGTCCGCAGGGTTGGCAACGCATTTGCAGTCTTAGGCTTGCAGTCTTGTGAATGCGAATGTCTATGGGTCACAGTTTCCACTTACCATCAGGTGGCCTGTTTGCTCGTCAGCCTTATCTATGTCATAAAAAAAAGTGTTGTCATTTGTAAAAGTCATACATTTTTAATGTGAGCGGCGAATGGTTATAGTGGAAAATTATGACAGAATAAAACATAATAATCATATTTTGTGATAATGATAATAAGTGTCAGGGGACTATCTCACAAATAATTGACTAAATCAAAAACTAAGCTCTTATAGGCTTGTAGTTACTATGGGTACCAGACAACGATGAACATTCTCATATAGAGAAATACCTATGTAATGGCCTTATATAAACACTTAAAACAATCTTGAGTAAGACTAAGAATGACATTACTCCGTGTACAGTATTATTTAATTTATAGCCAACCAATTGAAAGAACACCAAAAAACGCTACTTATTTTATAAACTCCGCATGCAAAAAACAACACAATTCGCACCTCAATGCACAACCAATTCCAACCTTTGTAAACATCATCTGGATTCAGATTAGATTGGTACCGTGTTCAAACATGTGCCCTTCTGAACGTGACATGTCCGTTTGGCACGTGACTGCGCCTGGGTTGCCAATATCATGTACGTCGTCAGCTGTCCCCGAACGTCCAAGGGACCCCGACGGCATTTTTATGAAAAAAATGACCGGAAAATAGCTATGGGTTACTGAAACTTTCTTATTCTTATCGGTGCTTAAACGCTTGAGAAGTTTTGTCAATAAATAAAGCTTTAAAAACGAAGCTTTAAAAGTCCAACAGCATTTTTTTATATTGTCGTCGATGTTCTATGTTAAAAACAAAAACTCATGAAATTTGACATCTTAATTATTTAAGATGTGTTCTACTTGCGTGCTATAAACCGCTTGTATTAATATCGTTAACGGTATCAGAATACCACCAATAGCGTAACCGAAACTGTGAAACAATTCTATAATCAGCGTTGCCATAATTATGGTAATAACAGTTATATAATTTTATTATTATAGCATTGTTATTACCATGGTGACGGTCATTCTATATATCAGTCTTGGCGTTTAGTGAACACTTGAGATCCTTATTTGTATTATAAAATGTTAAAAATATGTCATTACGAATTACAATTACGTATCTTAACAATTTTTTTACTAATTACATGTTTATAATTACATTTTTATTAAATTACTAAAAATTGATGGTTAATATCCATCGATTTGTTATTTGGTTACCATGGTTACGTTCAATATGGATATTCACAAAATGGCGTTTCGTTTGGCATTCCAAATTTTGTGATAAATTGTCAAAACTGTTTTTAACTATTAAAATTTTCATTAAATTTGGTATCATTTAGTTAACAATAAAATTCACTAACTATTAACGCTCATCTGAATTATGGAAAATGACTTTGCTGACAAATAATTGGTTCTAGCAGAAAAATCGAGCAAAGTATACGAGAAAAGTTAGCGATTGTTTATTACTGTCACTATCATTTTAGGCTTGTAGAAAAAGTTATGTATGCAACGGTTCATTATTAGCCCTTAAGATATAGTTCACAATACGATTACAAACGTCATTGCAAAGGAAGTATAGATTTTAAAGAGTGAATTATGAGTCCCATATGAATTTGCAATATCTAAACTGCAAATGCGTTGACAACCCTGAGGACTACGATAGAAAGCCGGTAAGTTTCTACCCATACTAGAACAAAAGTAACACACGGCTGCTTAGCAATAAATTAAAATAATAGAATAAATATTAGGGGGAAAATGTTAGTGTTAGTCCTAAACTGAGCTGTTGACTTGTTCTAATAGGTACTAGACAACGCCATAAATACTTAACTATATAGAGAAATATATACTTAAATACATAAAAAACATCCATGACACATTAACAAATATTCGCGCTCATCACACAAAAAATGATGGGCAAATTGGCCCAAATAACCAATACAAATCTCATGTATACCACGTGAAAGCTAGTTACATAAGCTTCATTTTCTAATACGGGGACAAACTACAAAAACCCCGGAGAAGAGAGTTGTCAGCATCCATATACTCACACACACACACAACGTTTATTACTACACTAGCTGTGCCCCGCATGCGTTCCAATGCTATTTCCCGTATATCCGACTAAATATAGATCAATAAGCCCTTATATAACTTTTGCCCATCATTCTTTCTGCCCTTATCGGGATTTGAACCCAGGACCGCTAGCTTCATTGGCAGGGTCACTACCAACTAGGCCAACGCGTCGTCCATAGGTGATAGGATGGTAACAGCGATTCAGAAACACCACTGTAATGATCTTTTCTTCATGCATGAGGTGAAAAATAACTAAATGAATTATCCATAGTCACTTTGTACAAATTAGATCAAGTTCAAGACAAATTAGAAGGAAAAATAACTTGACGAAATCACCACATTCAAACAGCTGAACGTGTAAGAAAGACCCTAAATGGTTGAAGTGTACCCGAAAGAGCCCATCTATAAAATAAGATAAGATAAGTGCTTACTTGCGTGTTACTCCACGTGCTACGTGCTGTTTAGCCGCACTAAGTTAGTAAGTTAAGTGCACTAGCCTCTCAAGTGGCTCGCTGCACTCGCCTTTAGAGCAAGCTGTCCAAATGGTTCAACCCTTTGTTATTTTGTCGCAACTCTAAAACGAAATACAAAAAAATAACCCCTTATTACCTTACAATAAATTTTTCCTTTCATTTTAACAGTAATATTTTTAGTATAACATATTGAAGTACCTATTACGGGAAAAAAAATTCGTTACCTATTTGTTAAAATAGCAGTAATAGAAATAAACGTACTGTAAAAAACCGGCCAAGTGCGAGTCGGACTCGCGCACGTAGGGTTCCGTACCACTATACATCTAAATAAATGTTTTTCTTTATTCTTTATAATATTGGAGTTGATTGAATGAAAGGTAAAATGCGGTTTACGATCTATAACGTATTAAAAAAAAAAAATATTAGATCTCGTTCAAACCAATTTTCGGTGGAAGTTTGCATGGTAATGTACATCATATATTATTTTTACATTTCTCATTCCCTTATTTTAGAAGTTACGGGGGGGGGGGACACACACATTTTTCCACTTTGGAAGCGTCTCTCGCGCAAACTATTCAGTTTAGAAAAAAATTATATAAGAAACCTCAATATCATTTTTGAATACCTGTATGGGTTTGATGAAAAAATTATAGGTCTTATAGTTACGGAATAAAGTGGCTGTGACATACGGACGGACAGACATGACGAATCTATAAGGGTTCCGTTTTTTGCCATTTGGCTACGGAACCCTAAAAAAGGCTTACTATTGTGAGTCAAAAGTCAAATCCCTGTGACAGAAGGATGGACCAACGGATGGACAGGAACACCTTAGTAAAAAGGTCTCGTTGCTATCCTTTAGGTTCGAAGTCCCACAAAATGAAGCCTTGCAAACTTAATCTGGGTTGATTTCATGCCTCCAATTACAGGTTTTCAATCAAAGTAGGTAGGAAACTGCCCCAGTTTCCAAATATTGTTTTGGATCCATCAATCATTACGTTGCCCGGTCAAATCAGGTTCCATAAATAATACTGAGAATGGATAATCCAAAGTAAACGAGATTCTTTATGAGATTTCTTTAAAAAATGGCGACTACTTTTCTTGGAAATAAAATTAGTGTGAGCTGAAAGTTTAAAAAACAATTTTCTCTTGAAGCAGCGCTGAGATTTGCATCACTTTTTCCAGTGAACCACAGCATTTTTCTTGGATTTGTGGGAACTGTTGATACCATCTTATCCATTAACCTACCGCCAAGTAGCAGTGTTCGCATTGTTGTGTTCCGGTTTGGGGATAAGACAGCGAGTGTAATGACTAGCATAGAGGCATTCCATCTTAGTCCTCAGGGTTGGCAGCGCATTTGCAGTCTTAGGCTTGCAGTCTTCTGAATGCGAATGTCTATGGGTCACAGTTTCCACTTACCATCAGGTGGCCTGTGTGCTAGCTTGCCTTCTCTATGCCACAAAAAATAAAATGTTTGCGGGTGGTACCACCGGGAAAGTACCTTCAATTTTTTAATTACTTTATAAGTCTTTGTCAATTTTTTAATTCGTAAATATCGAAAAGGTTGTCATAACTTTGAAAAAAAATGATTGTGACATACATATAGGATGAGCATTCGTTGCCTACGAAACCCTTAAAATCTTTTTTTACCTGTACAGGCGAATTTAATATACAGAGAGACGGATGGAAAGACAAATAAAATCACATTTATAATTTAAATAGGGATCTGTAAGTTGTTAAGCATATGGGTCCGTCCGTATCGCTACCACCCTCTCATCCCCTACCGCGAAGCAGTGTTATTATTATTGTGTTCCAATGCAGGGGTAAGACAAGGGGTAAAATTAGCATATAGGCATTCCATCTAAGTCACGCATTTGCTGTATTGAGACTGTCGTAAGATTACATTCTTGAGATTACAATATGTCTATGGCCTTATAATGAATACAGGGGAGACAATTTCACATAAGTACTAGACATATATAAATGTACTTATATAGCGAAATAAATACTTAAATCCATAGAAAACATCCAAGACCCAGAAACTAAATACTCGCGCTCATCACACATATATTGAACGCGGGACCACTAGCTTCGTTTACAGTGTCACCAACAAGGCTAAACACGCCGTCAAAATGCTGCTTGCTCATTTGTTTTTTCCAATGCCATACATAAGAGTATTTTCTCAAACATGCAATGGAATGTTGGCGTTATGTTAGTTATTTTAGGCTTCAAAGTATCACGTTGCGGGCGGAACAACTCGAGAGAACCGTAAAGGAATTTCATACAAAATTGAAGGCCTAGGCCGGGAAGTAATTTTTTTTTAATTTTAATTTGGCCATGGTGGCTGTGTTTATGAAAAGGCTAAATAGCTGTTTTTTTACTTTACTAAGCCGTGCATCCAACAAAGCGTTTGCATGTTTATTTGAAGTACCAGGAACGCAGAGGTAATTAGGAGGTTAGCACGATGCGGCGAGCCCCGCGCGCGCCACCAGCGGGCCGGCGGGCGGGCGTACTGAGCACTGTAGGTTACTTTTAATGTTTATGCACTCCTAGTACCTATTTGACATTGTAATTTTTGTTTTAATTATTTTAATGAATTATGTTTGAGAAAAGCACTATACATACTTCGGCGGGAAATATGGGGTTGCCCGCCTCAGACCTATATCCGGCCTTGCTCCGCTCGGCCGTCTATATAACTTCGGCCGGCAACCCGTTTTGTCCCGGCCTCTGTAGTAATGTACTAATATTATGAAACACTTTGATGCGTGTTTGACAGTATCCTTACCATGAGTTACAATTACGTTACTCACTAGCGTGTCGGATGCTCTGTCCCTCGAACTCTATAAGAATTCTATTCGCATTTCGCACAGAGAACTCGCCTCGCTAGCGAGTGCGCCAATTTTAACACATGGTAACGGCTCAGACCGCAAGAACTAAGGAAATTCAGTAACGCCTGAGTTGGGCGGACTTCCCGCCTTGATCTGCTAAGTTTGAAACCACACGTAACCAAGCTATGGACAGGGACTTGGGAATAACTACAAGTTATATATAGGCTGTATGCGTTGAAGTCAGTCAGCAATATTGAATGCAACCGTTCAAAAGTAGCATGATTTTAATATTTTGATCGTTATTCAGTTGAACACAAAGCTACATTTAAAGTTACGAGAGTTATTTGCTTATCTACTATTGTTATGAGAGTTATTAAATTGCATTCATAGTTTTTCTTTTCACTTCGTTATTTGATTTAAGATATTGCTTCAGAAACGATCCCAGATATCTTGAAACAAAAAAAAACACAACTCAAAGGTACATTATTGATTGATAAAGAGCTAAAAGAGAAAAATATAGATCTCATCTTGCTCTTATGTCGGTGGTAGGACCCGTCCGGATCGCTACCACCATGTTATCCAATAACCTACTGCCAAACAGCAGTATTCGCATTGTTGTGTTCCGGTTTGGGGATAAGACAGCCGGTGTAATGACTAGCATAGAGGCATTCCATCTTGGTCCTCAGGGTTGGCAACGCATTTGTAGTCTTAGGCTTGCAGTCTTGTGAATGTGAATGTCTATGGGTCACAGTTTTCTACTTACCATCAGGTGGCCTGTGCGCTTGTTTGTCTATGCCACAAAAAAAAATGTTTGCGGGTGGTACCACCGGGAAAACACCTTCAATTTTTTAATTTCATTATTAGACTTTGTCCAATTTTTAATTCGTAAATATCGAATGCGTTGTCAAAACTTTAAAAACAATGATTGTGACATACATATAGAATGAGCATTCGTTGCCTACGAAATCCTAAAAAAAAACGTTAACGTTGTATTTTTGCGATAGGGTTCTTTAGTAGCATTAGTGGCTCAACAATTAAACTCATTAAGTCTACTATGTATATAAAACTATAATTATACCTTCATGCCCGTAGAGTAGGTAGAGATTATGGATTGTTGGTCCAAACATATCTCAATCGCTTCCTCTACATTCAACATCCACTTCACGCACACCCGTCAGTATGTATGTATATAAATACTTTATTGTCAAAACGGGACAATATAAAATAACAAAAATGACAAAAACGTAAAATGTATGTACACAGGCGAACTTATTCCTTTAAAGGATGTTCCAGTTAACTTTTATGCCATTAGAAAATGTTTGAAATAGAAAATAGCCAAATTTACAACAGTGAAAAATCTAGTTGTTTCATAACAAAGTTAATATCGTCAGTTTAGGGTGTAACGAGATTTTATCGCTCTAGAAACGAACAAAAGATATAGATCCCGCGTCAATAAAAGAGATGCAAATTATATTAATGATTTATCGCTCGATCTATTCGCTTCTCGCTCATCATCGGTGGTGGGACAAGTGCCTACTACTACTGATAAATAATTACACTAAAATTACGCAAGTTTAACTTAAAATTATTGCTAACCCACAAGGAAGTAATTACACTCAAACAGATTGGACGTTGACGAGCCTAAAACCCCTCCAAAAATACAAATTGAGTATGCAAGCTTTGTCTCTTTCTCTCTAGTCAATTACTATTAATGTGTGAAAGGGATGGATTCAAATTTAACGTTCCGTATTAAGCCAAAGATTGACGGGCGTTAAATTAAAGGCGCTATCACAGCTAGCTATTTGTAATTTGTCGTATCTCTTAGTTCGTCTCTGTCTTTACAGACAAGTTAGAGAAGGACACGGTGAGTGTTAAGTTTCGAATATGGTTGGTTAGTCACTGGGTAGGGTTCCGTTATTTAATTTGATTTTTAGATGAGATTAGAAATGGTTTCGCCAAAGGGATTAATTACTTAGCACTCGGTTTAATAAGTTGGTCTGTTTTTGGTTAGAAATGTTATTATTATAATAAAAATTCGTAATGTTTATTGAAACGAAAATTTAATGCCATGTTTTTGGCTTGTTAAAATTTAGTAATGATTTATTAAAATTAAATTTCCTACATTATTATCATTGAAATTGGGTAGTTACTTAGTTCCAGGTGAAGTTATTTCAAAATGATGCAATAAATATAATTTTGCATAAAAAAAAATATACCAAATTATCGTATTTACATTTTTTATTACACGTTAAATGTATGTTTATAATTATTTGTATGGGAAAATAACTTACTAACTCTTTATAATGTAAAAGATATAAGTAAGTAAGAGTATAAGTTATTTATGATATCTAGTTTCAAGGTGAAAGGACAATATTTGAATTTTTATCCATTTTCCAAAAAAGCCCCTAGTGTACAACCCCTAAATACTAATATTTCTTTTCATCACACTTGCTCGTAAATGGTGCTATTCCATGCCTGTATACAGAAGGACAATGGCCTAAATTGTTCCCGCGGGAATTATGGCGAGTTTGTCATCCCTAGGGAGTAATGACTTTCTTTTTAAAATTTGCAACTCTTTCGTACATCATTTCTGACTAAGGAGGTTTAATTTTCAGCCAAAAATGAAATCGGTTTCTAATTTCATCTATAAAAAATAGCTATAGACTAACTTACATTACACAAAACCTATACGCTTCATTAAACTTCATTATTTTTATAGCTATTTCAAGTTTATATCAACATTTATCATTAATTTTAGTAATTATACTTTTTTATCAAATTGGCTAAATCTGGCTCGAATCCAGGTCGAAACTAAACGCAGTTATTATCTGTGGCAGAGGTCACAAAAAAAATATCGTTTCCATTTACGTTCCCGTTCGTCAAAAGTTATTTTTTTATATTTTGCAGAGTTAAAGTGTTTTCTCTTTGTTTTTTTTTCTCGCAAATGTGATGAAAACCATTGTGTGTATCACAGCCAATCACAGGCAGTAAGGGGATTACTAACTCGAGTCATTAAAAGCCCTCCGCCTTCGGCGTCGGGCTTCTAACACTCTCGTTAGTAATTCCCTTCATACTACCCTTGATGCACAATGTACTATTCTATAATTTGAAGCACTGATCTTTTAGATAAGGAGGACCGATAATCCGAGCAAATTCATTATAACTGTGAAAAATAAAACACTCTAAAGCTGTGGTTAAAACAAATCTTAAATTGCTTCGATATTCTTTTATTCTTAACCAAAATGTAGAGAACTATATTTTTGAGTAAATATTTTTGGGTTTGCTCTTGACTAACTCTTGTACTTTGAGGACGAAGATTAACTTAGTAATGAAACAAACAGCTTCATTTTTTTTTATCCCGAATTATTAAAAAGATTCCCAAGAAAATCGTTTTAAACGGTCTTGTTCAATATCAGGTAAAACATTAATTACCTAATAAACTTACATTTTTTCAGTGTCTTTATACTTCAAATAAACTAAACAAACTTTCAACAAAATTCCCAGTTTCTTCCCTTATGTGCAGCACTTTCAAAGTCAAATAAAATTTAGCTATAAGTAAGACTCACCCAATAATAGCACTTAAAACAATGGACATAAGACATTAAACGCCTGAAATTCGCTTCATCGGATAACCTCTTTGAATTTACACCGCGCACCCGTTCGGAATCCAAATGTGTTTAGGGCACGGGATAGGGAAGAAGACGGAGATGACTCTTAGGCATTATATTATTAAAAAAAAGCTCCTGTATGATTTTATATTTTATATCATTCATGATTTTGTTAACCCGTCAAAAAACCTTTTTTAAAATAATTGTCAAAATGAAAAATGTTTTATGTTGACTTAATAATAAAAGTTCATAACACTGATAACGCCGCACGAGGAGAACCTCGTGAAGGCCGAGAAGGACAAGCTCAGCAAGTACCTTGATTTAGCTCACGAGGTGACCGCCATGTGGGATGTTGACTCGACGATCATTGTCCCTTAAGTTGTTTCGGCAAACCCTCTTATGGCGATCAGTCTCGACCAAAACTTCAAGAGACTCTCGCTAGATGGCTGGGTCAAGGGCCAGATACAGAAGGTAGTACTCCTCGACAAGGCACGCATTGTTGTGTATTGAGGCGGTTCCTTTCTCTGCAGCTCTAACCACCGGTAGCTTGAGCCCTGCCCCGCTGCCGGCGCCACTCGTAGGTTAGGTTTTCTATAATGTTTATTTTTAGTATTTGTATTGTTATTTTACTTTTATATTTGAATATTTATTGTAGAAAATCTAACCTACAGAAAATTTTATAAATGTATGAATAATAAAGTCCGTGATATAACGATAATGCAAATCAGTTCATAGTACCAATAATAATGCAGTACCTGGACGACCGAAAGTCGCTCGGGTAAAAAACGAATTTTCCCGAAGATGAAAACTTGACAACTGCGTCTGCTGAAACCATGATGCTTTCGGGATATCTTAAACGTTAATGACGTAAAGGTTATGTCAGAATTGTAGCTGCCAAAAAAAAAGTGATAGGGGAGAATTGCCGTTCGAGGAAATGAAAATTTGGCGTAGTGATACTTTAAACGAAAATTGTTTAGGTGAAATAATAGGTGCCCCGATTTTTCACCCCCGTAAACTGAAACCTAAATTTAATCTAAATCGTTAGAGCTGTTTTACAAATTTTGTTCACTTAATAGTACAGGATTGTGAATAACTCATCAGACTCAGTCGACAATCAATTTGACTTGACAACATGTAGAGTTGCAGAATCATCTTAAAGTCATTTTACTAAGCATGATTTGATCTTGCCATGCTCATAATGTAAATTAAAACATGTTTAATTAATTCACTTCACGAACAAATAAACCTTTCTCTAATTGGGTTATGGTGCCAAAATACACCACATAAACTTGCGTCAACAACAAAAAAAAATCATCCTAAATAAACCCCTTATTTTCACCTCCTCTTTACCCCTACTCGATGGCGCGGGGTTATCATAAGAGTGCTTACCAAAGACAAACTAAGCATTTTCCGATAAAGACTTGTCCGTAATTCGAGCGAGCGCCGCATTCGGCAGTGACGTCACGTAGCCAGAATAATAACGTTACGCTTTCATATTTCTGTCATTTATTTGATTGGTTATTGGTTTGATAGAAAAAGTGGGGACTATAGGCTTAAGTGATTAAAAGGAGAACAATTTTTTTTTCGGCTTAACATTTTTTATTTATATGAAAATGTTTTTTTTTTTTTTATGTCATAGAGATGGCAAACCAGCACACAGGCCACCTGATGGTAAGTGGAAACTGTGACCCATAGACATTCGCATTCACAAGAATGCAAGCCTAGGACTGCAAATGCGTTGCCAACCCTGAGGACTAAGATGGAATGCCTCTATGCTAGTCATTACACCGGCTGTCTTATCCCCAAACCGGAACACAGCAATGCGAACACTGCTGTTTGGCGGTAGGTTAATGGATAAGATGGTGGTAGCGATCCGGACGGACCCTGCACAAGGTCCTACCACCCGCAAAACGCAAATGTAAACGTACTCAAGGTACGTTAGATAGGTTCTGAAGCCCATAGATATTTTTAATCTCAATATTGCAATCTTACTATGACAATGAATAATGTCCTTTTGAGATTATAACTCAACCTCTTAGAATATTTTGTGCAATTAAACTTTTACACACTCAGTTCGAATGTGCATGTTTCCTCACAATGTTTTTCCTTTACCGTAAGAGCATCCGGTGATGTACTAATGTAGAAATCCCGAATAATAGAGTTGGAACTCTGTACTTTTCAAATCAACAACCTAAAGCCTAGATTACTAGGCCTTGCTCTATCTTTTTTACTTGCTGTATTTTTTTTCCTTAATATTCTATAAGTTAGTTTTTATACATACAAATGTGAAACTGATTATAAATACTTTGATGATGAATTCATTTTCCTCAAAACTATCCACAGTATACAGGGTGTAAAAGTTAACCTCTATCCATAAACAAGGCTTGCTCTATCTAAAAAACCCAACATGGGTCTCGTAAAAGCCTTAAGTTTTCAAGATAATCGCAACTTTATGACTTTTCCGTGTTTTTATTTTATTTAACCGTTGTCGGGTTGTTAAGATAGAGGTTATGCTTGTTTATTATACAGGTTGAAATTTTTCGTAGAAAAATAATACTGGTATATACAGCGTGTGTAAATCTAGTAACAATTTGAAAATGTTGGAAATCATTAAACATCAAAAAAATTACGTAAAGAAAATTCATACCAGTAAATTCATCGATGCCATTGTTCACCATCGGATAGCACGCAAAAGCGTGTAATTATGTACATTCGAAATTTTCCGCAAATGCTGTATTACGTGCGGTATGCGCATAATTTGACATACAATACGGGGCCGGCAAAATATGTAGCAGATAGTGTTCATTATTTTACAGCAAGGTAATACGTTAGCTGGGAATGTTCGATATTAACGCGTCGAGTGCCAGGCTTTATAATTTTCATACAAAATTTAGTCGTTATCGAGTGTTTGGCATTGGAATTTGGAACAATATTTTTGAAAAGTTATATATTAAGTCAGAATGAGAATAGTATTGTATGTGTCTGAATTGCACATAAGCAATTGCAAAACATGTTTGCATCAATATTGATAATATACATAGGTGAATTTATCACATGTGGGATCTCTTCCAGTTAACCTTGGAGTAGTAAGCGACGGCGGCAAGAGTGTAGACAAATAACAAATTCCTAGTACATACATTTTAAGTATGTATATTTATTTAATTATTTCATTTTTACACACGAAACTGCCTAAAACAATATTTATCGCTAAACATGGCTTCTCTACTGCCTACTTATGAATTCTATTGTGATTATTTATGTCTGTTTGCAACATGCTAATATTGTCACTACACGGTTAACATGAAATACACTAAAGTACTTGAGAATTTAAATTTCTAATTTTGAATTACAGTTATACTGAAAGGAAAGAGATAAGAACGTTGCAGAACGGGACGTGTATATTTTAAATTCAAAGAAGTTGCCATGGTTGTGATGGGAAAGGCAATTTGTGTAGGGAGTGTGATGGAGTGAGTGAGACAAAATTGCAATGGTATTTTTAGTAAGTTTGTTTTGATTTATAAAATGTTTTAATATGAAGATCTATGTTCGGCAAGATTTTGCTAAAAGAAGAAACCCTAGTTTTGAAAATTTTGGTTGTAGTTAGCCTTGAGATAATATTTATAACTACTTATGGACATAAATCCAACGAGTAAAAACTAGGTAGGTCAACGTTAAGTATTGAAGTGATCGTGCTGGAACCTTCATAACCAGACCTCGGAAAATTACAAAAAAATAGATTAAAATGATCAACATCTCCAAAATTGGTAAAAATCTCTGAACATACATGGGGGTGAATTCGATACGTCTAGACGTCCTCTATTAACCTGCTTCGTTTGATCCACAGTTCCAAGTATACCCTGTATACGGGGAAAAAAATAAACGACAGCTAGGGATCCCCTATATCGATAAACTCAAGTATCGACGCTTTTCCCATATACTAGTGATGGCCCTCAGCATCGTTGTCAGTTTCAGTCCGTCCGGATCGCTACTACCATCTTATCCATTAAACTACCGCCAAACAGCAGTGTTCGCATTGTTGTGTTCCGGTTTGGGGATAAGACAGCCGGTGTAATGACTAGCATAGAGGCATTCCATCTTAGTCCTCAGGGTTGGCAGCGCATTTGCAGTCTTAGGCTTGCAGTCTTGTGAATGCGAATGTCTATGGGTCACAGTTTCCACTTACCATCAGGTGGCCTGTGTGCTCGTCAGCCTTCCCTATGCCATAAAAAAAAAGGTGTGTATTTTTTATTTTAGCCACCTGAAATGGATTCATCAGTCGAGACACAGAAATTCTGATCGTTTATTTTTACAACAGTAAATGTGACAGTAATTCTGAAATACACAACAAGGAATAAAAATATGATGATGATGAGTAAAGGTTCAAAAATCCTTTTAATATAAAGAATAACCAGAATTATGTTGCTATTTTGTTTCATTTCCATAGTTTCACTAAAATTTCGTTTTTTAAACAAAATGTGAAGCGATGGCGATGGGAAAAGCGTCGATACTTGAGTTTATCGATACAGGCGAGCCCTAGCTGTCATTTAATATTGCCCTGAATATTCCGAGATCGGATCATAACAATCATTAGACTATAAACACCATAATAACCAACACAAAAACCTTTCCAACGATTGCTTTAATGAAACACATAACTAACGAAACTGATGTGACAGCGAGCATCTTTAAAACAGCTAACCAGCAAGAGCCAGAAGTATATCAGCTCCCCAGAGATTCACAGTAATAAATCTCGCAGTATCAGACGACCTTTGCCTCCGCTTTTTATCAGATGCTGGAGTGCCGGAGAGGTTTCGAATTGTACGTCTTTTTGTTTCAACTTATCGCGTCCCGGAGGTGATTTTGGAGTAAAATGGTGTTTTTGAAATGTAAACCGTGGTAAGTTTGGCTACTCGAGCGATTTACATGCCTCTTTATGCATTTTGGAGGGGAGACTGGGATTTAGGGGATGTGAAAGCGCACTGAAGGCTTGACATTATTGTGTTTTGTCTATCGCAATCATTGAAATAATGGGAAAAATAAAGCCAATGATTTAAAATGAGTTAACTGACATCGACTGCCTGTTGACTGGCTGTGTAACTTTTTTTTGTATTTATTTACCTTTTCTTGCATTTGTGGTTGTATTTGGTGTTCAATATTGAATATTTATTATTTTTTAATCTTAGCTAACTTTGCAAAGCCAAAAAAAATCTTGTCAGAATGTCTGTGTTAGGTTTTTATTAACGTCAAAAGATTATCAACTTTTATAAGTTAGTATAAGAGGCTTCTACAGAATGTTGTTTTAAATAAACACAAATATAAATACAAAACCACATTACATAGATACAAAAAGAAGAAGACGCAGAGAAACAGTTGCGAAACGGTTCCAACTCAGAATTCGCTAGCTGTAAAGCCAGCACTGGTCTTCCATTGGACCCGCAAGGTGAGGAGACGGAAAGAGTATTGTTTCGAGACTGACAGAATAAACATATATAATTTATGGGAATTCTTCAAGGAAATAGATATTCTAACACTGCCGTCGCTATATGTATTTGAAATAATCATCTTTGTTACGAAGAATCTACATAATTTCCCAACGAACATTGATAAGCCAAAAGCAACCAGGAGCACAGGAAAGCTCAAAACCACTTTTTATAGACTGGCCAAAACTTCAAAATCATTCTTGGAAAATTGTGTAAAATTCTACAATAAAATTCCAAAAAGTATTACTGAACTTACTGACTCTAAATTTAAATCTGTCGTAAAACAAAAACTGATTTCCCGAGCATATTATAAAGTAAACGATTATATCATGGATAGGGATGTTTAGCAGTGAGTCGTCCGTCCTGCATGAGTAATCTACGCTTAAAAAAGGTGTACTGTACAAAAATACCGTGATATTGTAAACTATTTATAATTATAATGTAATGATGTAAACCTTTTTCTTGAAAAAAATATACCTTGCCGAGTTTCTTACGCCGGTTCTTCTCGGGGCAAAGGTTTTATTTTTCGAACCGGTGGTAATGCTTTTTGACATTCATAGGTGCATTATATTATGCCTAAATTGAAGAATAAAGAACTTTGACTTTGACTTTATGAACATGTTAGAAATAAAATTTACCGAAAACAAAACAACAGAACAGAGCCAACACATCTGGCCACGAAAATTCAGCCGAACTCAGTTCAATTGACACTAATCTAGTTATTTTCGCAAAACTCATTAACTATTTAAACTCATTTGGATTACAGCACGGCTTTGCACTAGTACATTAAAATTACATTCCGGATCTGTGTCGCCACATTGCGGCTTAATCCCTCAAAGAGATTAGCAATACGAGCATGTGCGGTAGTAGGTCTTTAATGAATTGTGACGTACGTTTGCTAGATGCTTCTAAATTCAACAGGGTTACGTTTTTCTGGAGAATATTCGCGCGCTCCTCTAGCGCGGTTTGTGGACTGACATCCTGAATGTCACACTTTTAGACATTATTCATGAGCTGAATGAATCTATTCACTAAAAGATTGTTGGCATAGAATATTACTTCTTTATACGTGTTAAGTATATATTATCTTACAATTATATGGTGCCCTCATTTTTCATTTACAAATAGGCGGTTTCTCAAATTCAAATAAACAAAGCATTCAATCCTCATCTCAAAAACTACCCTTTACCTCAAGTTTCTTTTTTTTCATTTATATTATTATAATTAGTTTTCAAGTCTTCATATTTATATGTTTAAAAATATCAAAAATATGCCTCATATTTGGTTTATTGTAGGAATAAAAAGAAAAAAATGACTGAATTGTATTGGTTACAACCACTAACATTTGTTGTTGATACAAAAATATTTCTACTGTGGATAAACAAAGAAACTAAGCAAACAGGTTACAATTGGTAAAAATAAAAGTTACACTTTGTGTTTATTAATGCTATATATTTATTTTATTGGTTGACCAATTGGTTTACACAATGCTACAAATTTTACAAATTTTCCGGAAAATTGATGTAGAAGCTGCTTTTATTGCTTCAAACTTTACCTTTTTAAAACCAACTCAAAGAGCTACAAACACTCTGAATATTTTAGATGGCGAATCAATCCTTTTATAAACTTCAATACCGAACTTGAACCGTCGTAATCCAACAAAACAAACTCCGAACACTGTAATCCCGATTCGCTGTTTTATTAACGTAACGACTTTCACTTGTTTCAGATTTAATGAAAATGGAGCGTCGTATCGCCGGAATAATGTACATCCTGATCACTTTTGCGCTCGTCAATGAAATGTCCATCAACGTGCAAGCGAGAGACAATAACAAGAGACGCGCTAAAGAAAAAACCGGAGGATTCCAGAAAAACATATGCGATATCACTGATCGAGATTCGAAAGTGCATTGCTACTGCGAGAATAACAGGGAACTCAGGAATGCGACGAAAGCTGAATGCTGGGTGTTCAACGGCGGTATACCTCGCGACGATCTCATCTGGCAGAGCTTCGCTTCGCAACCGACGCTGCAAACTTTATCTTTTAATGTCCGAGTCGATGGCGCATTAGGCTACGTGCCCACCCAAGCGCTCCACTACCTACAAAGGCTCAGATCCATTAACATTAAATACGGGAACATTGTCGAAATAACATCGTTCGCTTTCGCCAACTTAACCAATTTAAAAGAAGCCACGCTATCAACTAACCAAATCGAAACCATCCAACAGTATGCCTTCGCCCATCTCCCGAATATTACCATGATAAATCTTGAAGAGAACATGATTATTGAAATCGGCACAGAGTCATTTTATGATCTGCCTAAACTCCAGAAACTCGTGTTAACTAAGAACAACATATCATCGATAAAGGATGGAGCCTTCCAGCGCACGTTCAATCTACTGGAATTGGACTTGAACAAAAACAACATATTCCATTTGAACCGTCACACGTTTGATGGATTGGCGAACTTGCGGAAATTGGATCTTCGAAGGAACCGCATTTACAATCTTACCGAATTCACGTTCGCCGAGCTGTGGAACTTGCACGAGTTGCTTTTAGGCAAGAACGATTTGAAGTTTATTTCTGAGAGGGCGTTCGACGGGCTGTCCCAGCTCGATAAACTGTCCCTCGACGACAATAAACTGGTGGCTCTTCCCTCTGGGTGGCTGGAAGGAGCCAGGGGTCTAAGCTCTCTGGATCTTCGCTCAAACGAACTATACGCATTAACTTTCGACAATATCAGACCCATATTCGACAACTTGAAGCCACTGAACAGCAATTTGCTTCTCGAAGGTAATTATGAATATATAATACGTCCCCACGTTGAGTTTGACAAACTTAAAACATACGTTGAATATTAAGCGCGGTGAAACAGAGACGTTATATTAACTTTAATAATGCTTGGGAAGTTTGTACTTTTATGATCCCGCTGGGTGTTCTTAGATCCTACGCGGAGGGAGGTAAACGTAGGAGATGTTGTGTAACTTTCTGATTATAAAATTTACTTGAAACTTAAGGTAATTGAAAAAGTAGAACTGGAACACTAGGTCTCAACTCCTTTTGAAAATATAAAATATTAACCGAGCAGATTCAAAACTTTGCATAATTTTATAACAGGTCATTTAAATGTTTATATGTTACACCCAACAAAAAGAGCCGTGCTTTAGTTCCACGTATGTACCTTTATGTATGTCTGCGTATCTGTGTGTCTGTGTGTCTGTCTATCGCATTGTATCTCCCAAACAGATCAAGTTTCATGAAAATCGGTTGGGCAATTTTAGAAATATAGGATCTGAAAGACATTATCGCATTATGTAGGGGTTTTTCATCTATTACCTAACTCATACCTTTGAATGCAAACGTAAGTCTTAAGCCGCTTAAGAACTAACAGCTTTAGTTGTTCTTCACGCATTGAACATACGGAACTGCTAATGTTTTTTTACGGAGTAGATTATAAAGTTCATTATTCTTAGCAAATTCATGGTTATTTTCATTCATTTCGAAATGTGACTGTCTTAGTTGTTCTATCTATTATTCACATTTAACAAATAAATCTGCTAATACGTTTTTGGACTTAGCATAATTACTTAATTATTTATTTTTTATATCATAAAGAAAAGAAGTAAATTTTGTCTGATATTCATTTTTAGTCCTAACATAATAAGCAGATGTAACAAGGTTACTTACGCCATTTTCCTTTCTTTTTTCGATATTTCCATCTGATAAACAATATACCTAATAATAGTAATTTTACAATGTCAAAATGTTAGCTAGTATTCTATTAATCAAAAAATATTACCAAAAACAAAAACAATCAGATTAGCAAACCAAACACTTAAAATTAAAATCTATTCCCTTGAACATTGCATAGCAAACAGCAGACCTCTTCAATCAAACTCACTGTCAACTTACACTTTGTTTGCAGAAAACAACTTCGTGTGCGACTGCAGGTTGAAATGGATGCACTCACTTCGCAACGAGACAAAAAGTCAGAACACCAAGGCATCCCTAGACAGTGTCACTTGCAAAATGGACCCTCCCGTTGTCAGCTCGGCTTACAACAAAATACCAGAAGCAATGGACAACAAACTAAACTACAACCAAGATATTCTCCACGCCGGACTAACTATTGAAACAGCACTATCGAAACCAAACGCAACTGAAATCAGAAACGATCAGGAACATACCAACGACATAACGGTAGCAGCTAAAAAGGGAGCCAAGAGGAACGTTCTAAAAATATCTCCTGATTCTCTACCCTGTCCAAGAGAACCTAAAAAAACGACTGAAATGCCACAGCTTATAGACCCCGTCATTCCGATACAGAACGAAATGAAAACTTATCGATTTCACGAACCTAATTCAGGTCGCTCGCCTGTTGTAGACGTTTTAATATTATGGAGTTCAGTCTTTTCTTTCTTCTTTACATAGACGTCGACAGTCAATTCTGAATCTAGTCACTATTATAAGCGAGGTACAGACTTCTTTTGGTTAGGTTTTATGTGCACTTAATGTATGCAAACAATAATGTGAATATACTCACCGTTAAAATTGATGTTGTAATAAAGTAAGTATTGATAAGGATTATTATGTCACTTTATTTGATAAGTATTTTAAGTGTCTTATGTGTATAAACCTAATATCTAAATGGCAAAGCCAATAAGGGTACCGTTATGGAAGTCATTTTTGCCACCAGGTTGCTTGTAATTTACTTGTATGTATTTTTTGCTAAAACACGCTACGATAGAAAAAAATATTGTATTGGCACAAATTATATGACGATAAGAATTTAATAGTTTTAATATTTTGTAGTGATAATTTTGGATGTTTCTCAAAAATAAGCAAAATGCCTCTTTTTTAAATAGATTTGTTATAATGTCACAAGACAAGATATCCATAGCTCTGCACGTTAGTTATAGGAACAGTTCATTATAGTTATATCAACTTAATTAGTTATTAAATTCAAATGAACATTTACACGGAATAAGATGCTAATCTTAATCTCTATTCAAAATCAGAGCCTTTATTCGGAGGCTTCATTGATAACATCTAGCCGAGCCAAAGATTAAACAAGCAATCACAATTATAATGTTTAAATTTATATTTTAAGCTCTAGATGGTTCTTGATTAATATTGTTTAGATTCAGTGACAAAACATCACAAAAGTTGTCCATTTCCGATTTGATACACATTATATTATAGACCTTATTGCTTTATGACAAGCAATCGAGTTCAACCACAACCACAGACAATGGTAGACCACATACTTGACCGACTGTACATTAATTATTAATGCATCATCTCGCCTAAATTTAAGGTTGCGTCTACAGTAATGGCCTAGCCTTCACAGGCGCCAGCGGAGCGACGAATCACAAGCGGCAACAAACTCAAAATGTATGGGATGACAGTTGACCACATGGTTTATCGCTACGCACGAGAATGTCATCTCATACAATTTGACTGATAGAAAGGAAAAACATTAGTTGCGTTTGCATCTGGGCTAGTAGCTCAGGTCATTGCGCGTTGGTGACAAAGGCAGTGATGTGACACACAAAACGAGACGTACATAACCTTCTGATTGTAACAGATTAGCGCCCATTGGCGACTGACGGCGAAGCGTATAAAAAATACCTCACTGTTGCCTCGGTGTTGTCGAGGCATGCTAATACATGTCTATGTATTTCTTAGTTCGTCACCACCGCACAAGGCAGTGCCCTGATTTGCTTGTGTCCATGCAAACTGTTGCGTAGCCTTTTTTCAATAAATCAGCCGTTGCTTAGCTGTAAACAATTCAAGTCTGAATGTTTAATTCAGAAAATTATTTGAAGTTATTCTTGGTAACATGAAAATTAAGTAAATTTAATCCCAATTCGACATCATTTAAGTGAAAACAAACACATGGGTTTTTCACGCGTAACGACAGTGTAAACACAACCTTAACATTCATGTTTCTAAGAATAATGTTGAATAGGGATGTCAGAATTGTCAGATCCAAGTCAAATGTGTCCCCTATATTTCAATCACGATTATATTACCGCCAGGATGATTCTTTTTCACGAATTAAAATTAACGTTTCTAAATGTAACTTATTATCAATTATGGGTGTTTTAAACTGTCTGGAATTTATAAGTATGAGTTTGTCAGTAACAGTAATTATGATTGACTTTTGTAACTTCAATAATACGTCAAATTACTAATTTCCTTAATTGTGCTCTGTCTATGTTCACATTGAAAATTATCTGTGGAAGAAGACGAACAAATACACTTTAGCTAATTTAACTACTATTTCACAAATATTTTATCCTATTTTGATTTAATGTGTTGCTACTCTTCGAACATTATAGTTTATAATCACTTGTAACATTGTAAAAAGTATTTTGACAAGGCGTTTTTGTATAAATACAGGTAATTATGTAAACTTTTCAGATTGGCTTGTTTCATTTTCCCTCAAATAACCCCTTATATGTTACTGTAAATATGTCATAAAACTTAAAATAATTATGTTATATGATTTACTATAATAATAAGAAATAAACGAGTATTATTCGGCTCTTTGGTTATGCTAGTCGATACGTAAAGAACTAAAACAGCTGAACCGATCTTAATGAAATTTGGTAGGTACTTATGGAAATAGCTTGAACCCTAGGAAACGATATAGACATTCGGTTAATATCACATTTCGCCAGGGAATAACAATAAAGAAATGAGAAGAAAGAAGTGACCATATATTAAGAGTTTTAAATGTTGGAAATTGTATTATTTTTGTATTCTTTGATAGTATTTATGGTGACGATGTCAATGTAATATCGTATTTTTTAGAATTACAATTCAATTAATATTATAATACTACATTGATAAATAAAAAAATTAAACTTAATTAAGCTGGCGGAGTTGCGGGCATCAGCTAGTAAAGTAATATAAAGTATAAACATGTCCACAATTTATTACTTAAAAAATAAGTTTCAATCTGCAAAATATTTTGTCCTGAATACATACTGTATTTGGACCAAACAAATGTTGACCATAAAACACGCATTGAATATTCGATTTATGAATTTGCAACACGACGTGTTATTAACTATGAAGCAATTAAATAATTCCAACTAAAGCTCAACCCAACGCAGTTAACTACTACAAATTAACATTCCTATTAATATCGTAATCCTGTAATAGATTTATACCTTGCAACCCCAGCATCTAATTCGGTAGGAATACCAAATTACCCCTCTCCCATAAATTTTATTCGAGTCCCTAGGATTGCCGGGATTTGGGAAATAAACGTAGTCAACGGGATTGCGCCAGATAGGCGAATTGTTCGAAATAAATGAACTGAAAATGTCCCGGTCACTTAGTGTCAAGGGATAAGACCGGTTTAAAAGGGTATTAAGTTTGACAGTTAGGATAATTCGTCACTGGCGCAAGGTTTATCCTTAGGCTATATTTTGACAGCGATATTGTAGTAAAAAGCACAAACGCACTATGCGGAATCCCACTATGCTCAGCTGCCAGCTGACTGGCCGACCGCAAGAAATAAAAATGTATGTAAATAGGTGTTTCTGTTCACACTACGGCGCGGTTGCGAAGTCGCGGGCTAGACGCCAGTGCATTTAAACCAAATAAAAAATGTAAGTATCTGCTTAATAAAGGCACATACGGACTGTGCGGTTTCCCGCATTACGGCTATGGGTCCAGTTGACCAAAGCAACCAAATATAAATTTAAAACGTATCTGATAACACTGGAACGTTTGTCGTGGTTTCATCTGGAAGTATTAAATAAACCGAGATGGAAAGTAGTAGATTTATAGAATACCTGACTGCTAAGTCTTTCTGTCTGTCTGTCCGCGGGCTATTAATATTTCACGAATGGTGATATGAAGGCAGTGGTTTTTTTTTACAGAATGTGCATTTTTACTGCCGCTTTAACAAAAAATAACCCAAACTTTTGACAACTCAGCAACGAAAAGACCTAATAAATTTATTTTTCTTAACAATCGAGAGCAAATTAAGCTTAAGTGACGATAACATTACAAAGACCAATAATTTGTAAGAATTACTTAAAACGTGAAAATACCTAACGTAAACAATTAAACAGAAGTGGATGTAATTCATTACGCTAAAAGAAAATTAATACAACTCAAACAAAATCACCTAAGTAAAACGTCAAAAAATTCCTTTTATGTTTGACATTTCGTTTTAAGTGCCCGACTAAATCAAACAGATAAATAATTGAGTTGTCGCCGTTTTAATCCCCCCTGTATAATTGAGGAAACTTTATTACGTCCTTTGGACTTCTTTTTTGCGGTTCGTTAAACCGCTGTCTTTGTATCTTGTGGCTTTTATCGCTATTTTGTTATTTAAGACTTTTGCCGGACTGCGTCTGAAAGATGTTTTTTTTCGATTTGTATGTATTTATGTTTATACAACTATTTCTTTGGCACCGTGTGCAGCCTAAACGTTTTGATGATTTTAACATATTATTATGAGGGGTCGTTAGATTTTTCTTAGTTGTGTGAGGGAAATAAGCTGTAATGTCTGCTATTATAATCATAATAATGAGAGAGCGATTGTGTGCATTTTTCAGCATAACTATAATCTCGGTAGCATTAAACAACGCCTTTTAAGCTTACTTTTTAGTAGGGATTCATTTTTAATTACAAATTATTAATCATGAAAAAATGTTTTTAATTAGACATGACAATTAAAAACTTAAAATCTTCGTAACAGGTATAGACTTTGTTGTTTCGAATCACTTAGCTACGAGTATCATTTTCTTACTGGACTAAGTGTACCTATGACTCGTCCAGACAAAGATCTAGTTGGCTTGTATCCAGCACGATACGTCTCCCACTTATTATGATTACAGCAATAATACGATAAAAGTGAGCCATTTGACCTTAAAAACTAAATCAAATAAACACAAGTAACTGTACTTGCGATAGACAACCAATTAGTTTAAATATCAATATCAAATAAATATCAATTAGTTAACGTAATCGTATTGTTTAAAAACTGGCAATGTCAAAAGAAATATTGCTTTACCGCGTAGAATAGATGGCCAGAGCATCTATTTGGCTCGGTAAACTGTCATTATCATCATCATCATCATGTCAGCCGAAAGACATGCACTGCTGGACATAGGCCTCCCCCAAGGCTTTCCACTCAGACCGGTCTTGTGCTTTACGCATCCACCGCGGTCCCGCGATCCTGGCGAGGTCGTCACTCCATCTTGTTGGAGGCGTACCTACAGCTCGTCTTCCGGTCCGCGGACGCCACTCCAGAACCTTCTGACCCCATTGGCCATCAGTCTTGAGAGTAAACTGTACTGTCAAGTAAATAAGACCTATCATAAAATTGACAACACGATAACACTTCGAAAGCAATTAGGTTCTACCATATGGAATAGAGTGCGTAATAAATGTTACAGAAAACATAAACCAATACGAACTAAAACAGATAAACGGAATAAGAAAACAATACTGCAACGGACGTAATAATCCTCTTACAGACCGACGAGATAAATACCGCACTCAGAATATCGGGGAACGGAACACAATGGTTCTGAGGATTAATAATAATACTTGATGACATATATTGAGGGTTTTCGTCTAAGCGACGCTTTTGCTGTATAGAGACATTATTTTATTTAAAAAGTCAATAATACTGCATTCAAAGATTGTTTAACCCTTTAGCCGCCATTGACTTGATATGAAGTCCGAACATTTCGTGGCCCGCACGCCACGACTTGATATCAAGTCAATGATTACAGTGCAAAATTGACCTGATTATTTGTGACGTGAGGTTGAAATTAGCTGTGGTTGTCAGCTGTCATTAGCGTTGACACTATTACTTCATTGACGTGGCGGTGAGAAGGTTAAAAACTGCTAATATCGTCAGAAAACCGAGCCGATCAAATGTGAAAGCACCCTGTATTTTATAAGGTTAAAACATGATAAGCAATTATTCTTCTTAAATTACATGCTATAAATAAAGGAACACCAGTTAGGGGAGAAGTACACCCACGCACTTAACTGGGCGGAGACAAGCATCTCACTGGCAAAGTTCAGCATAAGCCTCCCAGGTAATCACCGAAAGGAAGGGTGCTGGAGCTGCCAGCCGACACCCCCACTGAACTCCATCAGGATGCTTGTCTCCTCCCCGTCAAGCGAATGGGTGTACTTCCCCCAACTAGTGTTCCTTCATTTTAAGATACTTTGTTACTAATTACCCATTCGAGTAGCATCATACACATTAAAGATGTTTTTTATCACATCTGGTCGGTTTGATTACCAGATAAATGAAACACTTAGAATGATACTTTTGCCAAATACTCTCAGCATAATGGAACCTTGACCCACCATAAAAGTGTGTTACAAGAAACATCACTAAGACCTTCTAATAGTGGACCAGGGTTTCATTGGGCTTACAATACTTTAGGTGAAATAGACGGACCCCGCCTAGATGGAATAGTACATTGTTGCCGAGGCGCGGAAAGTAAGGGTTTTCCTGACGAGGTGGTTAGCAGGCCGAGCAATAGCGAGGCCTGCTAAAATACGAGTCAGGAAATCCTCATTTCCGCCGAGGCATACATAATGCTTTTCTCAAACATGTGAGGAAATAATACAAATACATTTTTAAAAAGCAAGTAATTTAATTATGCAGAATGAACGAATGTTACCGACTGTCTTT
Source organism: Acleris sparsana (assembly GCA_923062465.1). Taxonomy (NCBI): domain Eukaryota; kingdom Metazoa; phylum Arthropoda; class Insecta; order Lepidoptera; family Tortricidae; genus Acleris; species Acleris sparsana. Next base: position 2,806,828 of record OV281299.1, read on the forward strand.
TTAAATACTAGCCATAGAAATCGGAATGCAAATAAAAAAAAAAACACACGCACCGTGCTAAAAAAGCGAGCAGTTACCTTGGCTGTTTGGAATTTTTGTCTTGGTCCTTTTGATTTTGTATGCAAATTGACAGCATTTTTAAGAAAAATAAAGACATGGACGGAAAGTGTTTTCATATGGTTTTTTTACTCCTAGGAGTAAAATGAGGCTCTTTCCGTCCTTGTCTTTCAATCGGAAAACCGTTTTTTCCGAGCATGTTTGAGAAAAGTACTTAACAACACCGCCCATAAATACCTGCATCACCAGAAGTGGAATCGCCGATGCAGTGCTGGCCTTTGAGAGAGAGTAAGTTAGTGTCTTTATTACTCACAAAAATGCTGAAATTAAGATTCGGGCGAACGTACACAAGTTTAAGAAGTTAGCTTTGTATAAACCAAAGACTTATAATTCAGGCGTGCCTACGAACCAACAATTTCATTACAAAAAATGTTACTAGCGTGACCTGAGAGGTGAATCGAGCTCAATGTCGTAGGTATATTATTATGTAAGTATGTAAACACTTTACTATACAAAACACAGAAATTTAAATACAATAGTTACAGAATAGGAATTTACAAAGGCAAACTTATCCCTTTGAGGGGTCTCTTTCGGCTAACTTTTTGGTGATTGAGTAAAAAAGGAAAAGTAGAATGCGGCAACGTGTATAAAGCTACTTTAATGAGAGTGCATGCGATAAAAGATGTTTCGTACACTCTGACGGGACACCTAAAATTCGTCGGTTAATATCAGCTGCGTTAAGTTAAAAATTAATACGCTTAAGATAATCGGAATCACCTTTAGTGATAGATATGCTACCAAAAAATTACGCACTTACGGTCATTCACATCGTGAAAAATTACATCGTGAGAAACTAGGAATACTTTCTCGACAGTTACTAATATGGAGAACATTACCGAGAACGTTACCCTAAAATTCTCTCTGTTTTCGTTATTTACGGTAACGGTACATCACTAATTACATCCCTAGTACCTAAGGTTCTCAGTCTTTGCTCTCTTTTATTATAATACAATTCGCGATCACTAGTTGAAAACTGTCTGACATGTTTCACCGTCAAGCTACCGTTTATAACCAAAAGCATTATGAGCCAATATTGTTTATACTCTAATAATGCACTCAGATATATACATACATGTCAGCCGAAAGACGTCCACTGCTGGACATAGGCCTCCCCCAAGGCTCATCACTCAGACCGGTTTTGTGCTTTTCGCATCCACCGTGCTCTCGCGATCCTTACGAGGTCGTCACTCCAAAACCAATAATGCACTCATCTGTTGATAAAACACTGCCAATGAGCCCGAAACATAACAGACAATCAAGCTACTAAGTATATCTTTTGACAATAATAAGGATAAATTTAGTTCGTGAAAACTTAGAACATTTTATTTACTTGGATAAACTTAGTTTTTTAGTTCAATACTTGGATAAACGTATTGAACTAAAAGACGCACTCGCTTGACCTGTCAGGTACAATAATTGATTACTTTTCTCCCTTACTCAACGGTTTGTTATTTCTGAGCTAAAGAGAAACCACAGTACGCTCAAAAGTACTTCACTGACTTTCTGCTGCTGGATTAGGATTTGCATGCAAGCAAAATGAGCCACTGTGGCCACCTAACTTTCACAGTAACTTTGAACCGAACTATGAGCGTCGCTTCATAGAAAGTTTAAAGCTATGTTAGCCTAGACAAGTTGGAATATATCTATAGTAACGATAGTACAAAAGAAAATAGTCTAATGGTCCAGTGTGGACTCGTGAACCGTATTAAATTACCTGTGTGTCTATGATTTTTTTTTGTAAGTTTTTGACTATAAGTAAAAAAGTTTGTTAGCAAAAATATGGCAACAATAGCTACTTTTGAGCCAGAATTATTTTATAGATCTCAAGAGAAAAGCAATAAACGGTAAAAAGTAGTGCAATTAATATGGCACCAGTACCGTTCGGTACTATTTAAAACCATACTATTTTTTATTTAAAAATATTCCTATTCTCAAAGTCAGTCAATGCTGCTCAAGATCCGATTGTATCAAACAAGTAGTTAACAGAACTTGGGCTAACATACAAAAAAAAAATCGAACAGATTTAGTTCAGATTTAACTATTTGTTACCATTTTAACTATTAGTTTGTTTAGCTACGGATCAATCAACGGGTCTTAAGTCGTTTCTTTAGTGCGGTCGTTTTCATCATTAAGTCAAGTAATGGTTTAAAAATCGTAACTAATGGTTAAATCAGAGTTTCTAATAACACGGTAAAAACCGTATCGTCTTTTGGTAATATTTTTCACACGGCCGCCATTTTTGTTAAGTAAATAAGAGCTATCAAAACATTGACAATACTAAAACAGGTCAAAGACGATATGGATTATACCGCCAAGAATAGAGCTGAACTAATTGTGGATCAAAAGCGTCGTCCTCAAGTGACTTTTTTACATCCAAGTTTGAAAAAAGAACGAGTACATTGTTACCAAAATAGATGAGAGTAAGGCGGTTAATTTTTAAAAGCGACACCACCTTTCCATCTATCAGTTTCCTTCAACGACGCTAAGCTAAGTGACTGCATGTCCCCTTATCCCATTAAGGGTACCCCATAAATTCCCTTTCAAGGGGCTGTATCAGGATTACGAATTGTCTCATTAGATCGTTTGTTTTGTGATGGGAGCTTTAAAATGGAGGGAAAGGTGATAGATGTTGGGAGGGGTGCAATTGCAATACAATGCGTGCAAGATTGATTGGAAATGATAATGTTGGTAATTTGTTTGGAAAAGTTTTATTGTTACTGTGTAAGAAAAACCACTGCTGCATTTAGACATCGAAATTAAAATTAAATAAAAAATAGTGTTGTGCCAGGTTTTTCGCATTGAAGCATTGCCATTTCATGTTCCCCCATTAATGACGAGACTAAATATATACATATAATATATATTATCCGGTAGTTTTATCGAACTGGATTTAGTGTCGTGGGCTATCCTAATAAAAACATGTACTTTGCATATTTCTCGAATTCTCGAATAGCAATAATATTTACGAAGGCTTGTTGTTAACATTATTATGAGGATAATTTTTAGATTAGTAGATTTTATAAATTTATCTTTAATTCCAGCAAAAATAACATTTTTAATGTTCACTATTTCTGAAATGAATAACGAAATAAATAAATTGAACAAGTTGCCAAATAAAAAAAAATGCATTTATTGCATTTATTTACTTTAGGTTTATCCTAAAGTATATTTGTGTTCATAATTTCAGTTTTGTGACTTCAATAGTTTCTGAGAAAAAGTGAGTATGACCCACAGACAGACGGACATGGCGAAACTAAGGGTTCCTAGTTGGACCACCGACGGCCTATAAAGATATCATTTTTAAATAAATGTGAAGCTTGACTTTTCAGCGAAGTAAACGAATTGTCAATCGTTTTTAAAATGGCAGTTCGGTGATGAGAAAAATGCCCTTGGTCTGATACGGGGGGAAAAATAATATGTTGAACGATTTAATATCCACGGCGTAAGGATGGGACATGCGAAGCAAAAATCGACTACTTTATTCATAATTTATAAAATAAATAATTTTGAATGATGTACTTTTAACATAATTAACAGAATGCACTAATTTTAATTTCTTTAACCGAATTTAATCAGCACTCTTACATTTTTTAAAGTAGTATTATTAGACAGTTCATTTATTAAAATCGAGTACCAGGGAATAAAAAACGAAACTGTTGTTTAATATACAAAATTTATGTCAATTTCAATTCTAATAGGTAGGTATATTTATATAAATAAACTTAAAATAACTTTTGGTTCAGCTTTTGCCCAACTATTTCTTCTTAATTATTTAATAACACATCAACAACATTCACCAAAGGGGTCAACTAATTAAAAATAAGTAATTTATTATTTACAGATCTATAAAACAATATTATGGTGCAACTGATCGTTTTACTTAATAAACGTCATTTCGTGATGTAATGTATATGAATTAATTTCACACAGCGCATAAAGTAATTAATAAAAAGGTTATATTATATATTATTTCACCATAATAAAAAAAAGACTCTTCTCTTCTAAAGAAAAACAATAACCTACTGAACATTCTGCTTCTGATGTCCATATTCTATAAAAACAACCTTAGCATAATAAGTTACAATCCGAAAAAAAGTGAAAAAAGAAAAAAAACAATCGACACTTTCAACACTAACCACATCCTTATTTCAGAATAAGGATGTGGTTAGTGTTCGAGAAAAGCAGAACCGCAAGCATTTGCACCAATTAAATTCGAGCGTCAAAAAAGGAAGGAGACGGACAAAAAACGAGGAAGCTTTTGTCACTGGGTAATAGGAAAAATGTCCGCCGCACAATTTGACAGGGAGCGGTCCTATTCAGATTATAAGATTTATTTTGACGCGGATGGTTTCGGCTGTCCACCGGGAATGGATTTAGTGAGACGGTTTTCAAAGGATTTAGTGAGGTTTCCAAAAGAGCATTGTGTTTTTTGGTGAGGATATGGTGGAATTTAAACTTTAAAACGATTTGGTGTTTGTATGAAATGTAAACAGGACTTTTTTAGTTTTTTGATAAACTTAATGTAAGAAATATACCTTTAACATAAATGTGATCAATTTATAATAGTACACATGCTTAACCACAAGGCCAGAGTAGACCTTTGCTTCATGAACTTTTTACTTTTTAAAGTAATGGAATAAACATGTTATATTTTATTTTATTATATTATTACTTCTATATTTTTATTCAGATATTTATTAAATTTTCTATAAGTTAGGTTTTTTACAGTAAATATTCAAATATAACAGTTAAATATCAATAATTATACAAAAAATAAACATTTTAAATAACCTGACCAATAATTAATATTATAATATTTATGGTAACTTTTATCACTTCACTATTTAAATTGAATAGTTAAAAAAAACGTAAATATTTTGTAAGCTTTTCTTTAATGCACCCCTGCACTATATTTGTTAACTATTTGGATGACTGGAAGTGCGGAAGTGATTGATGTCTTCAGAATTAAGTCTGCCATTTCTACATCGTTTTTTGCGCACCGTAAAAACAGTATAATTATAATTATATTAATTCTAAAATAAAGAATATATGAAACAATCAAATGTTAAATTATATTTGTGTTCCCAGAATACGTATCCGACTGTACAGAACCGATTGCTTCAAACCTTAAGGTCAGCTAATGGGGCCGAATCAAATTATTGTTCGGAATCCCATTACAAGTCTTTCTCTTAGCCTCCTCTTCTTGTCAAGAAAGTTTTTTTATTCTGTTTTTGAATAGATTCGGGATTGTATTGTTAAATCTGGTAAGCTTAGGAGTCCTAGTCAAGATAAATAACGATAAATAGAACAAGATTGACGTAAACAGAAGACCTAGTCAAGACGCAAACGCGACTTAGACTTTTTCAAACTCCAGATAAAAATATTTATCAATCGCTTACTTTTTCTATGTCATGTTTTTATGAAATATTATGATATTTATATGGTAGATAATAAATTAATGGATAAATAATAAATAATCGGGGATCCTATCCCGAATTGGCTAGTTAAGTCGTGAGCGCAAGTGTCTAGATTCATAAAGCTATCTAAATCATCTGGAATACGAATAGATGAAAAAACCTATTTATTTATTAATTAATAAATAATTAAATATCAGAGAAACCATGTCACACCAATTGACCTAGTCCCAAAGGCTTGTAACGTTATCTAGAAATTGTAAAAACACCCTATAAATTTGACTTTAATTTGTTGAATTATAATTATTCAATGAAAAAACACAACAACAAAAAATGTTGCTGATTTACTATGACAAAATGCATATAGCATAGTCTAATTTCTCTATTGAACAGTTGAAACAAGCCCCTTAAACATACAAGTGATTGACGAAAATCAGTGATGCTAAAATTTACCACAATATCCACCATTTAAATCTGATCCCCGTAAATCAGACAATACGAAGCGCAGGAAGGCCAAGTTGTAACAGTCAATAAAACCACTGAAGCTTATTATTTAGCTCTTCTCAGTGCTGGATGCAAACAGTTTGATAGAATCAGCCAGACGCCATGCTGCGATTTGTTTGAGTGCACAATCAAGATATGCGGGAAACTGGATGCGGACACAGTCGAACGCTCCTATAGTGATGGGACCTATGTCGATAAAAATAGCGTCTGTCGATAAATATATTTTATGATTATTTTGAGACTATAAAAATTGAGGTAGAAAGTGAAAAATTGATAAATTCAATGTTGGGTCGATAAGGGTTATTTCTGCTTATTTATCTTTTCATATTTGAATTAAAAGTTGTGTCCATTATTAACGCCTGTCAACTAAAAGTATCAAGAACTGGTATATGCAATGTTATCAATAAATATAGGTACAATTTCAGAAAACAAAATAATGATGTCATAAAATTCATCAAAACTATAACTAAAAATAACCACATCTTAATTCCAAATAAAAAAAATTATGAAAGGTTAAGGTAAATAATAGAACAAAATTCATTTTGAATTGGAAATTGTAATTTAGTATGAAGCTAGTCAAATACAAAAAAAGGTCTAAATAATATAATTGATTGTGAATTCTGTAATAAAAGCAAAAAAAATATATATGTAGGTAATCAGACATATTCAACATTACTTTTTTTTCTTACTATTTACACTTTAATTTTAACTCAGACGGCGATAGTTAGGCACAAACCTAACAGGTTAAAAAAAAAACCGACATCGGTATTGGCTTATCATCGAGTACATACACCCTTAGCAACAAGTACAAGACACTGACGACAGTACTACAATACATCAGAATGCTCAACACACGTACCACGTATCGCTCGCAACGCTTCATCGCACTTGGCGTAAATAATCAAGTTGATACCTTGATTCGATAATCGACAATCGAGAGGTGACAGCACAAATCACTGATGCTCTAGTAGAAACTAACCACGTTAATAAAGCGTCCACGTCGGACCTTAACTCGAGCGAGCAAGGTTTAATTTTGCTAGGTAATCACTGAATTTATATTGGTAAAATCTGTCTGGAGGAAACACAAGTGAGGTAGATTAAGGGATTTAGGTTGGCAAGCGTTCGGGTGACTTGAATTTATATAAGTAATATATAAATAAGTAAGTAATGTTGTAAAGAGGATTACTGTTATGTATGTATTGTAGTCGTATTAATGACTATAGGATAGCCACTCAAGAGCGTTGGTGGTTTAGTGGTTTAAGTTTAGTTTATTTATTTATCAATGTAATGTTACAATAAAGATTCCATTGCATGTCAAAAAATACGAAATTACATTGATATCGTCATCATCATCATCAGCCTATATTAGTCCACTGCTGGACGTAGGCCTCTCCCATTGCACGCCACCTAGCACGATCTGCGGCCACTCTCATCCAGCTTCTGCCAGCCACCTTGCCAAGATCGTCGCTCCACCTAGTCTGAGGGCATCCTACACTGCGTTTGCCGATCCGCGGTCTCCACTCAAGCCACGGTCTCCACTCAAGCCGCGGTCTCCACTCAACAACAATGATAAACAAGTAATAAATGGTCAGTTTCCGATGTCAATACAGAAAACTAATAAAGGTCAAATATCAATAATAATTTTACAATTTAAATTGCATAATTATATTCGTCGGCAGAGTATAATGGATTATCCAATAAAAGGTTTCTCAGCTGATGTTTGAATGCTTCGTCGGATGTTACATTTTTAAGTTTAGCGGGTAGACGCTCATAGAATGTGGGACCGATGACACGCGGTAAGGTATCGTCTTTTAATTGTAAGGCACCTAGTTCGATTCTCAGAGATAATCATGTACTTATAGATGAGTTAACATGATCTGAGTTCTTATGAAGAAGGAAAACATCGTACTCTAATGGTGGTAGGACATTGCGCAAGTGCCATTCGGATCGTTACCACCATCTTATCTTTTGACCTACCACTTGGGGTCTTGAAATTGTAGTCTTGAGAATGCCATTATCATTAGAAAACATGTGCTCGCTTGCCTTTTTGAAGCCATTAAAAATTGGTAGGTGAAAAATTGTATAGAAAAATAACTTTCTGTTTGGCTCATTCAATTCGATATTTAAAGTTACGTAGAAACATTACCTACACTCAGGAGCAAAAATGTCGGGTCAGAGTGCGATTTCATACTTGAGCCTTGGTTCCTCGCCGGAATGCTTTTAGTGAAATCTGATGATGAATACCCCGACCATCGATACAGGACTTCCAGAGTGTCTAGGATACCCAACTGAATGAATCTGCGGTTAACGCCGGAATTGTGCATGTTCAGAAAAAAATGGCAATAAAATTTAAGGAAATCCAAGTGCTGACCCAAACTCTCCCGCTGTTTTGTTAACTGATTGTCCGATCAGTTAGGTATCTTAACAAATTTTGACCTCTTCTATTGAACCTTGGAGTATCCACCATTAAACCACACTCAAAACAACCCCTGGCGAGGAACCAAGGCTTCGAAATAGTCTCGTTTGTATGAAAAACGTACTCTGACCCTGTATTTTTACTCCTGAGTGTAGTTCTAATATTGTATCGCAATCCGTCTGTCTATCAAGTTTGCGCTAATATTAAGAGCAACTAACGGATTACCTTCAGTACTTAATCTGTCAGACAGCCTAGTAGTCCAAAGTCGCAAACACCCACCATCTTATCTTTTAACTCACCGCCAAACAGTTATCGCATTGTTAGGTTCCAGTGTGGTTATAAGACAACCCGTGAAATTATTAGCATAGTCGAATTCCATCTTAGTCCACAGGGTTGGCAACGCATTTGGCATCTTAAGACTGAAATATTGAGATTGGAATCTTGATGCAAATAACTATGGGTCACAGATCCTAATTACCATCAGATGGCCCGCGTGCTCGCTTGACTTCTTCAGGCCATAAAAAAAGGAACACACACATTAAATGACTTGTCGTCGGTGATACTGCAATAATGATTAAATTCAATAAGTTTTTAAATGTACGTTACTGACTTAGGTAGGAACTTGCTAAGGTGTATCACTGACTGAGTATTTAATTGTGGTCGTACAGTTCCAGCAGATAAAGTCTGCGCTTTTTGGAGGCATTGTTTTTTTTTGAACACGAACATACACACTTCCATGATGTAAAGGCACGGTACATTTAGAATATGATGTCTTATAAAGCATGGTCGGCATGAGTCATCGGGTTTGAGTCCAAATATAGCTCAAATGCAGCGCTTTTATATTAAAAATTCGTCTTTTTTTATACTATGGGTCACAGATCCTAATTACCATCAGGTGGTCCGCGTGCTCGTTTGACTTCTCCACGCAATAAAAAAAAGGAACACAAATTAAATGACTTGTCGTGGGTGATACTGCAAAAACTATCAAATACAATAGTTTGCAAAATGTACCTTACTGACCTCGGTAGAAATTTGCTAAGGTGTATCACTGACGTTAAGCCTGCTGCTTCGCTTCGGTTTATGCTTTCTGTAACACGCGTACATAATCCAACTTTCAAAGCCTTCCTTTTGAATTACTTTATCTAGTAACGAAAATCGCATTACAATCTGTTGGGTAGTTTGAAAGATCCTAAGCGTACATACAGACGGACAGACGGCAGGAAGTGACCTTGTTTTATAAACTAAAGACCCGCCCTCGCTTCGCTTTAGTTAGTGTAAGTTTTTTCTACATACGTACATAATCAAGTATTTATTATGCATAAAAACCTCCCTCTTGAAGTAATATACTATAAGGTAACGGAACATTGACACTTGTGTTAAACCCTACGGGACCAACGTTTTTAAAGAAACAACCTTTTTACTCACAAAGATTTACTATGTTTTCAGTTGACTTCTTAGCACAATGTTTCAGGATAGAATGCCGTTTAAAATCTAAAAACTCCGTATTTAATAGTTATGCAGATGGCAGCATTATCGCAGATTACTCTTAGTCAAATAACACTTCTTATTAGTAATACTTAAACATTTGTATCCAATTCAATAACACAATAATTTAGGATTTTATAATTAATATTAATATTACGTTTAAACAAATCGCAATGATTGTATACAATGACAAAACATATCCGGATACGGATACACTCTAAAACTATGAGCGGCTAACAACTCGGCCATCCTCTATGTATAGGCGAGTCCTCTCGGCAGATGCCATGACAATATCATAAAGTACTAAGCTTTACTAATTGGAATAAATAGAATTTAAATACATTACACCATTTCAAATATTTATCCATGGGATAAGTACATTAAAAAAAATACAAAACTCAATTTTATTAAAATAATCGCTAAGCAACTTTATAACTATCTTTATAACTTATCATGCACAAAACTACAAAATTTCATTTTAACCTAAAACATAAGTACATTTTATTTCATTCTTATTAAGACTGCGCAACATGACGCTATGCACGGTCCCACAAATTCATTTCATATTAAGACTGTACAACATGACACCATGTACAGTCCCATAAAATCATTCGTGTTATCAAACTCAGCGGCAATCTCGATGCCAGCCATGACATCGCCCAGTGATTGATTCATGACTTTAACCAACCACTGACTGAGTTGAAACATCGGTTATTATAATCGTATTACATTAACTTTAGCTTAAGACTAGTACCAATCACTTAGCATTATCCTCAGACTTGTCATCTTCGCTGCTACTATTATTACTGTCGTCGTTGGCGTTATTAAAGCTAAGCCAAGGAAATATTTTGTCGACACTAAAAATCCCTTCATAGCGTTTTCCTTTACGGGACAACGGAGTGTCTTCAATTACATACCTATCATTCGGTAACACAGTTTTGATCCGATAAGGGCCACGAATTTTAGGTTCTAATTTCCTAGACTGTCCTTCTAACCCCGGGATGGCTCTTAAAACCCTAACTAGGTCCCCAGTCTTAAATATTTTGTGTGCGCGAATATGACTGTCATATCTATCTTTATCCTTAATTTGTTGTTCCTCCATTAAGCGTGTTGCTTCCTGCCGCACTTCTCCTAACTCACAATTTATAGTACCGTACCCTAAATCATCTATTATTTCGTTAAAAATGCCTTCGCTAGGGTTCGTCACCCTACGTCCGAACAAGAGCTCAGTTGGCGTTTTCTTAGTTGTTGCGTGCACTGTGGTGTTTATTCCTAACTGAACGTCTGCTAGGAAGTCATCCCATGTGCCTTTGGGTTTCTCATGCGTCATTGCGCCGAGAGCAGCTAGAATCGTGCGATTAAATCTTTCGACTTGCCCATTGGCACGTGGGGTGGCAACAGCATTATAAATATGTTTGATACCGACGTCACGCACGAATTCTTTAAATTTACTTCCCGTGAAGCTAGTTCCTTGGTCTGTAATAAGCCTAGTGGGGGTACCGAAGTAGCTAAAATGTTCCCTGAAAACTCGTACACTGGTAGTTGATTTTGTGTTTCGCACAGCTGTTAAATTAATGAATTTTGTAAAAGCATCAACAATTACCAATATGTAAGTATTTCCACGCTTACTCCTATTGAAAGGTCCTAAATGATCCGCATGGATCGTATGGAAAGGAACGTCGACTTTCGGTATCGGATGCAGTGGTCCAGTTTGAGCGCCACTCGGCAACTTATGATGCGCGCACTCTAAGCACGCGCCAACATACTTCTTAACAAACCTCCGCATTTTCGGAAACCAATAGGTTGCGCGGATACGTTCTAGGGTTTTATCGAAACCAAAATGCCCTACCTGGTCGTGGTTATTTTTCAAAATTTGCCAGCGAGAACTTTTGGGGACGACCCACCTCAAAACATCAGAATCGATTATACGAAAAACCCTTCCATTCTTGATTTTATAATTTTTGACTATGTCTGCTACCTTTTCTGACTCCGAGTCGGACAGGATATGCTTAATGTTCTTTATTTCCTCATCATTATCCTGAACGGTCGCAATCCAGTCCTCAGAATCGACGGCAAGTATTTCTAAGGCCCGATCACTGGCGCTAGTGTCTTGAATAGCATGCCGACTCAGCGCGTCGACATGGGACATAGCGTTTCCAGGTCGGTAGTCAATCGTACAGTCAAATTCTTGGAATTGTATCCACCACCGTGCGATTCTGGGGACTAGGTCACGCTTCGTCAATGTTGTGCGAAGCGCACTGCAGTCAGTGAGGATTTTAAAATGTATCCCTAACAAATAAACTCTAAATTTGTTAAGCGATGCAACAACTGCTAGAGTTTCTAGTTCAAAGGAATGAAGCCTTTGTTCTTCTTTGGTGGTTTGGCGGCTATAAAACGCGACGGGTTGAAACATGCCAGCTTCATTTCTCTGTACCAGAATTCCTGCTACGCCCATTTTACTCGCATCTGTATGCAACTGTGTTTCTGCCCCCTGATTATACAAGGCTAGGACTGGTCGTTGTGTGAGATTACATTTAAGAGATTCGAAGGATTTTTGTTCCTCGTCTGTCCATCGCCACTGGGAGTCTTTCTTTAGAAGGCTGGTCAATGGCTTGGCAATGAGAGCAAACCCCTTGACAAACCTCCGAAAAAAACTAGCTAGACCGATAAATCTGCGTACATCATGTGGATTTTGGGGTAAAGGGAACTTGGAAACAGCTTCAGTTTTTTGCGAACCGGGCCTTATACCTTCAGAGCTGATTTCAAATCCTAAGTAATCAATTTTATCAAAGCAAAATTTGCATTTACTTAATTTTAACGTAAGTCCCCCTTTTTGTAACAATCCAAGCACTTCTTCTAATCTAGCTAGGCTCTCGTCGAAGTTTCGGGCGGGAATCAAAACATCGTCCATGTAAACTAGCGCGTATTTTATCCTAGCTTCATTAAGTATCTTATTCATTGTCCTTTGAAATACCGATGGCGCATTCACCAGACCAAAAGGCATACGGTTATACTCGAATTGGCCATCGGGTGTGACAAATGCGGTCTTTCTACGAGACTCCTCTGTTATTGGTATCTGGTAATACCCCGAAGCTAAATCTAATGCAATAAAAACACTATTTCCGGCCAGTAAATCGAGCTGATCCTCTATGCGAGGTAAAGGAAAATGTTCTTTAATAGTTTTATTGTTCAAGGCCCTGTAGTCAACACAGAGCCTTTTTTCTCCCGTCTTCTTCTGAACCAAGACTATAGGGCTTGCATACGGAGATGAAGATTCTCTAACTACATTACTGTCAAGCATTTCTTGCACCATTTCACGTACTAGTGCCCTATCCGGTGCAGAAAGGCGATAGGGTCTGTAAACGATGGGCTCATTATCTTTTAACTGAATTGTCATTTCCGCCGCTGATGTAAAACCAAGGTCATGCATTCCCGAACAGAAACAACTCTTGTATTTATCCAATAATTGCAGTAATCGTTGTTTCTGTTCTGGAGTCACGGGACCGCAGACCAAATCAGAATCTCTTAAAATTTCAATTTCTAGTATATCAACGGTTGGAGTCTTGGGATCAGCCATACCTTGAGCACGAGTTATAAGAGTGTTTTTAGAGAGTGTTAAATCTGTATTACACATGTTTTGAACAATAAGCTTTCCTCTCCCATTCAAAAGGTTATATTCACCCGGTAGTAAATAATACTCATGACCAGGACGGCCCCTAACCGAACCATTAACGTAAACTCTACCAGTAAATTCTTTTTCGGCAACTACTTCTATAAGAGAGATTCCTACTGGCTTAAGTATAGTTTCCATCACAGATATGAGACTATGTTTGGGCAGTTCTACGGGGTCGCAACGCTGTACGATTAAATCACTAGCAGTTTTTATTATCTTTATAGTAGGGCGTTCAGTATACGTATGACCTAGGAGAACTGGATAACTGATCATATGATCATTCACGATCAAAACTTCTACATCGCGCTCAACGACGCCCTGCACTTCTATAGTAACATAAGCGCGCCCAAGTGGTGTATATGGAACATTGCCTAATCCTTTTAAAACAGGTGTTTGGGTATCGTGCCACTCTAATTTCAGGTTTATAGCGTCCGTCCGTCGAATCAAAGTACAGTCACTACCTAGATCAATGTGAGACAAAACAGTTTGGTTATTAATCATTATTGGTATTTTATACTTATCAGTTGTATTTGGTAATATTGAAACTTCCATAATAGCTGGGGTCTTTGCAGTAACTGTATTTTGCTTCGGTTTAGGACAATTCTCAGCCAAGTGTCCTCGCCAGTGACAGTTTGAGCATCTTATGGTAGGCTTTGGACATTGAAAGAATGGATGCCCAACTTCTTTGCAATTAAAGCAGGTAACCTTGCTAGAGCGTTCTCTCCTCAAAATATCTGTTGTATTTTTATTTAAAGGTCTCCTATCTTTATCTTTATTTTTAAAAGTATTATCCTGTTTGTTCTGTCCAATTTTAACAGTTTTGAAAAATTTTAGAACATTCTCTGGTTCGGAAAATTGAGCCGATTGTGCACTTAAACGTATACCACGATCCTCTATACCAGATACCATACAATCTACCGCATTCTTTCCAAATATACCGCACCTATTGAGCAAATTAATTTTATCGTAATAATAAATTTCTAAAGACTCCCCGAACTGTACTTTTTTATTAAGCATTTCCGTGAGTAAATCAGAATAATTTTCACGTGTGGGGAAGGATTCCGTAAGTTTAATTTTCCATTCGGACCATGTATGGAGGACAGACGGTAGACCCTGGTACCAAGTTTTGGCTACACCACAAAGCTTAGGGAGAGCATAATGAATAGTTTGCTTGTCGCTCCATTCGTATATTTGAGCACATTCTTCTACCTTGTGTAGCCAGGTGTCTATCGTCTGTTCCTTAGACATTGGGTCGAAATCAGGGATCACATTTAACGCAGGAAACCTATCTTTGCTACTTTGCTTATCTCGTAATGCATCTAAAAATTTCTCTAGAATGGTATTGTCAACAGAAGAAACTAACCGCCTGCGCTTAGATGACCTTACGTAACTGTCTGAGGATGGGCTGCTAGTATGACGTGTACTGTCTGACCTGTAATTCCTTGATCGCCGGGCACGACGTTGCCGACTGCTTGGCTCGCGTTCATGTGTCCTGCTTTGACGTGACTTAGCACGTCCGTCGCTCCGTCGTGGTGAGTAGTCACGCCTTCTGGAGTACCGGTTCTTTCCGGAACTACGCCGAGATGGTGATCTACTTCGCCGGGCTGAAGCACGCTCCCGTGAATATTCGATATGGCGTATTTCGCGATTGTTCAAAGGAGACTTCAGCTGACGCCTTGACCGTCGTTCGTTAGCCGACCTTCGTGTGTGGTCTCTTGGATGTCGCACCAGTGTCTTGTCAATTAGTACCGGCGACGGAGTCATTGTCCGCTGTCTTATATTATGTCCCTCATCAGAGCTTGGCATCTGAAACTTCCATAACTGTGACTAAAGCGAAATCATACTTTCGTGAACTAAATATAAGATTAAAATTCCCTCTATTTATGTAAATTCTTTAAGTTGTCAGATTAGACCTCCAGAGAGTAGCCCTGGCAAGGTCAAGTCAGTTTAGACCTCCAGAGAGTAGCCCTGGCAAGGTCCAGTCAGTTTAGACCTCCAGAGAGTAGCCCTGGCAAGGTCAAGTCAGTTTAGACCTCCAGAGAGTAGCCCTGGCAAGGTCCAGTCAGTTTAGACCTCCAGAAAGTAGCCCTGGCAAGGTCCAGTCAGTTTAGACCTCCAGAGAGTAGCCCTGGCAAGGTCCAGTCGGTTTAGACCTCCAGAGAGTAGCCCTGGCAAGGTCCAGTCGGTTTAGACCTCCAGAGAGTAGCCCTGGCAAGGTCCAGTCGGTTTAGACCTCCAGAGAGTAGCCCTGGCAAGGTCCAGTCGGTTTAGACCTCCAGAGAGTAGCCCTGGCAAGGTCCAGTCGGTTTAGACCTCCAGAGAGTAGCCCTGGCAAGGTCTAGTCGGGTTAGACCTCCAGAGAGTAGCCCTGGCAAGGTCCAGTCAGTTTAGACCTCCAGAGAGTAGCCCTGGCAAGGTCCAGTCGGTTTAGACCTCCAGAGAGTAGCCCTGGCAAGGTCCAGTCAGTTTAGACCTCCAGAGAGTAGCCCTGGCAAGGTCCAGTCGGTTTAGACCTCCAGAGAGTAGCCCTGGCAAGGTCCAGTCGGTTTAGACCTCCAGAGAGTAGCCCTGGCAAGGTCCAGTCGGTTAACACTTTCAGAGGGTATGTACACAAAAATAAATTCATTTTCTTCACCACAATTCAATAGCATAATGAAATAATTTAAAAGCATATTCATCAACAAGCTATTAAATACGCCCAAAAATGTTACGTATGAGTGGAAATTTAAATAATTTAAACAAAACAATATCATTCGAAAATTAGATTAAGCGATTTAACCATTAAATGGAACTTTTACTTACGTTTTCAGTAGTTTCGGTGGACGAATGGGCACAGTTATAACCACGTGGTTAATACGATTTTGTGTGCTTCCTCACCAATTTCCCACTTTCTGAAGTTGTTAAACCCTACGGGACCAACGTTTTTAAAGAAACAACCTTTTTACTCACAAAGATTTACTATGTTTTCAGTTGACTTCTTAGCACAATGTTTCAGGATAGAATGCCGTTTAAAATCTAAAAACTCCGTATTTAATAGTTATGCAGATGGCAGCATTATCGCAGATTACTCTTAGTCAAATAACACTTCTTATTAGTAATACTTAAACATTTGTATCCAATTCAATAACACAATAATTTAGGATTTTATAATTAATATTAATATTACGTTTAAACAAATCGCAATGATTGTATACAATGACAAAACATATCCGGATACGGATACACTCTAAAACTATGAGCGGCTAACACTTGATTCTTATTTTGCAGAAGATAAAGGTTATTCATTTGTTTTGCGACAGTCAATTTAGGACCGTATGTAATTTGAATTAAGAGTAAAGTGTCCATTACTGATGTCTGTCAGCTAAAAGTGTCCATCATTGGTGCCTTCACCCTAGTATCTATTGATGAAAATCGCATTAAAACCCATTGCATAGTTTCAAAGATCTAAGCGTACATACAGACAACGAGACGGCGGAAACTCGGGTTTATTTTACTATATTTATAAAAACATGAGTGACTGAACCACCTACAACAATTTACAAATGCTCCATATTCAACCCACGCCATCAAATACATTTGATCAACGTGGGTAGTTTCAATATTGTCTCGAGCATTCTACCCACATGTAATATCCATAATAATAAAACGCTCGGAATACAGAACACCGTATTAACCTCCGAATAACTGTATAAATCGTTTTCGATGGAAATTTCATTTTCTCATTTGATTTTATTGCGATTTCATTGGTTTCTATTACTTTTTAATTTAATAAGGTAGGAATGTTATATAAATAACATTGAAATTTAATTTTTTAAGTGACTTAGTTCTATAATTTGGTATGAAGAATTTTTTTATTATGTAAGTCTAGAACAAATTTTAAGTGAAACCCTTTATAGATACTTTACGTGTTTGGTTTCACAAGTCATTTAAAATAAGTATTGAAAAAAAATATAGATGTTTAACTCTGCACCTCTTTTCAAAAAATTAATATATGATGATACTTGATGATCACAATAAAGTGGCAAAATCAAACGTTACTCTGATCATTCCAATTTTTTATGACATTCTATTTATTGTTATCTTACAAACAGCAATCTTTAAAACACATTGTTTGAAACATTACAATATTGAGATCTTTTAAAGTTTTACCTATTAACTAAAATCACGCAGTCAAATTATGTACTTAATGGTTAAAACATCGAAATAAGAATCCTAATCCGTGCACTTTTTGCAAATGTGCGATATGGTTTTTTTTTTCTTTTTTTTTCTCTATTTTAATTTTACAATAATAACAAAAATGATTTTTAATCTAATAGGTAAAAAAATACACTACATACACTGCACAGTAATAGTTAGACTTAATAAAAACTATTGTAACCTATTATCTACTTAAAACTATAATTACAAAAATAATACCCCCTCCAATATTGGTTATTTCTTTGTTCCTTTGCATTCATTTAAAACCAGTTCAAAGTCACCAGAATAATAACCCAATTATCGTTTCAAAAGTACTTCACTTCTGATAATCGAAAAAACTTTCCTCATCTCCGTACGTCCAATTTCTTAAAGCTTACCAGGACCTCATAAAACACAAGGGCCCAATAATCTCTATTTATTAAACTATCCGAGTCGGATAAGAGTTGATGGTCAGTTTGTACATTACTGACTAACGAGATAAGTTTCTTACGATCCAGTCTGATCTTGGCTAATCTGCGGTCATTGGGACAGGGAAGTGGGAAAATATGAGTTTTTGGAGAACGCATTAGGGTGTGTGAAATGCTTGTAATTGAAAGAGGACTGTGTTTCAATGCCAACATGAAATGTAAGACTATAATATGATAAAGATTGATAAAATGGCAAAAAAATCTTGTAAAAAAATAAACAAAAGTAAAACATGAGTGACAGGCAAAAAATGAAGAACGTTGTGCATGTTTATTAAGGTTTATTTGGTGAAACCAGTTGATTGTTACTACTTGAACGTCTATCGACTTCGACTAATTCGATTGATTGATCAATAAAATTACCCATAACTATAGAACTGTTTATTAACTAGTTCCCTGTTAATCGTAGTCGTTCAACTTTAATTCTATTCAAAAACAAACCTTTAAATATACCACATCCACTTACTCCGCTTATATCGGAAACCTCCATGTCAGCAGACGAAAACAACTCCAACGAAACATATGTCGACCGAAACACTTCGGTCGACGTGATATAATTTCTTTATCGATCCCCCCAAACAAGTTAATTAGGAAATAAATGGAAAACGTGCGTGCTAGCCCTGTGTTAGGAGTTCCCAAAGTGTTGGGATTTCTTCTGGCTATTAGATTATTTTGATGGTAAACTCGTTACAACCTTTCCTTACCTTTTTACTGATTAGGGGGTTGTTTTGTTTGTGTCGCTTTTATTTCGAGTGTGCTCATTGGAAAATGTCAACGAATTGAATGTTTTGGGATGTCTTCGTGAGTTTAAAAAAGCTTTTATGTAACTTGTTATTTGATACTAACATCATAATTTCATCCTTTTGTTTTTAATCATTGAGTGTGATAACATCTCGTGATCATTCTCAGTTTTGACACGTGTTCCTGCTCAACTAAACATATCATATTTTTATATACATTGTTTTGTATAATGCTAGGTTTAGTACTATCATTGTCATAAGCAAAATTTAAAAAAAATACCAGTTGAGTTTTTTGCGGTGTTCCTTCTCAGAAGACGTGCAACCATGCCCGAGCGGCCTACTGACTGCATAAATGTCTCGTAAGATTTTTTTTCTTCAATTATTCTTTCTCCCCTTGATTTCCTAAGCTCGAAGGAGGAGCTCAAGGAAAAAAAATATTTGTAAGTAATTTGACATCAATATTCATTTCCATTTTAATCAATATTTTCATTTTTTTCAAATAGTCTTTTACCTACGCAAATCTTTGCTACCTTATAACTTATCGAACACAAAGAACGAACGTTTATATAACAAAACATACTATGTCACAGCAACTGACTTGTACAAACAACTGTTTCTTACGACAGTCGTTATGTAATCTACGGCTAGCTCGCCCTTTATCTTGGAACCTAGATAACAAAGACAGACGCTGTATATAGACGTCTGGGCTTTTACAACTTACGACTTTAATGGTCATGTTTAAATAGGTAGTTAATCTCAGGACAAAGTAATACGGACGTTTTACCTACATTCTTTCTTATATTTGCGGCCCATATTAAATATTAAATTCTACTAATGGATATTTGAATTCGTCAGCCTTAGCCAGGAATCGAACTATTTTGTTGAATATGTCAAAATTATAAAAATATGTTATTTGATACAGATCAAAACGGTTATAAAACGTGACCATTTATATATACAACATGTTATATACCTTTAAACTAAATAAAGACCGTCATAAGGCAGACGAATTTCCAAAAATCCATAAAGTGAGACTAATTCCAGGAAATTTGACTGTAAAATTTCCTGTTTCCAATGTTTAAGGCAGTTACCATTCGTATGGCGTTTGTTTTCTTCCACCCTGAATAATTATTATGTGTGATTAATATAATTTATGCTTCGATTTATTTCACTCATCACATGGTCATCAACACGGATCAAACAAAATGTAAATGGCCGCCGCGGATGCCCTTAGTTGGTTGTGACATACGTACGATGCTTATATTAAAATTGTTACTCATAAGTAGCAAATGTCAAACTATAATCCAAATAGTAATCCAGTTTGAATATTGGAATCATGGATGTTTTCTATCTTTATTATCACCGTATCAGCTAAATAACGTCCACAGCTGGCTTTTTTATAAACTTCACACATCAATACTTTTCGTGAAAAATTATCTAACTGTTGGTGAATCCTTGCAGTCGTTTCTGAGATCATCGAGAACATACAGACAGACGCGGCGACCGACTTTGTTTTGTAATAATGAAGTGATGTTCTTATTCGTTTGGGTAAATAAGTACCTATGTTTATTATTGTCTATGAGTCCATAGCACAAACTTACAGCTTCATTAAGGCGAGATATTTTTTCTGCTTGGTAAATCGACTAACCTACCGAAGCAAGCCTCAGCTAGTTTCAGCTTTCAAGGGGATACTTTGTATCTGCTGGAACAAGCGCAGTCGCGTCGTAAAGGAGGGTGGGCTAATAGGCCTAGAATGACCAATGAGGACAAGCCATAGGTCATCGGATAGGTAATTCTAAGTTGTAAAACTATTACTATGGCAGGTAGTTCGAAATATTTGTGTGAAAAAAGTTATCGCCATGCAAAGATAGCGGTGTTTCAAAGTAATTATGCTAACGTCGTCTATGTAGGCGCCCCGATGTTCCAGATTTTTCAATTATTTCTCTCTCTCTGATTTGATTATTATTAGTTTCCAGACCAGTGTTCATACATTTCACCCCATTCTCCTTTATTGGAGACACATCTCTTTATCAGATTATTTTTATATCTAATATGCATTAATAAATTAATTTAATATGAGTGTATTATTGGCCAGCAGTGATCGGGGAAAACGGTGCAAAACTTTAACAAAACTTGTAAAGCTGACATAAAGGAGAACTTGCAACCAAAAAAATCAACAATATTATTAAAAAATAAGAATAATATTGGTAGATTAGTGTTCAATTTAACTCCATATCAGAGTCTCTGATTTTTTATAAGGATTATTAAGAGTTTCATGGCTGTAATGTAAGCTTTGTTAAGTTTTGTTAAAAATTTCCCCGATCATGTATTTGAATTTTTATTTGAGTATCTTGTAGCTGTACGTATTTATTGTCACTTTTTTTGTCACTATTTTCAGCCTTAGTTTTTTCTCCCGTTTTGCCTACTTAATGTCTGATAGAAAATGCCATTGGGCATTAAGCCCGCAATTTTTACTTTATTATGCTTATTTCAAAAGTTTGAATAAATGAATAAGAAACTTCCTACCTTAATGATAATAAATCCAGATTAATTCAGCTACCGCACAGTATAAAACCACAGACGCAGATGTTTACCGCGGGGAACTATCAAAACATAACGCTCCGATAAACGCTCCAAGGAGACCCGCTGTTTATTTTTACCATCTGCGGAATTTATGTACATGCTAATCTTGTTATCCTTACTTGCTTTGTTATACGTAAATAGTGTTGGTTATTAATTATATTTGCTGGGTTAGAGGTTAATTTATTAATATTTAACACGCTTTTAATAAGTCACAGTAGTATACAAGTTTAGTAATATAACAGTTTTTCATCCCTAATCCTACTAATATAATAAATGCAAAAGTTGTGATAGTTGGTTACCTCTTCACGCTGCAATGGCTGGACGGTTTTGGATGCAATTTGGAAAATATTTTGTTTAGTACCGGGAATAACGATAATAGAATAATAGCGAACGAAATCGCAGGCAGAAGCTAGTATGTATATAAATCTAAAACGTCTTGTTGTTATGACTTGTTTTATATTGTTCTATAATTCAATCGTGCTCTTAAGTTCATCTTGTTCTTATAACTTGTTTTATTATTTTATATAATTTGCTCTTTCCCTTATTAGCATATGATTTTAACCAGATGAGCTAAAGAAAAAAAGGTCGTCTGCTGTTATAACTGGTTTTATATTGTTTTTTAATCTGATCCGACCCTTTATGTTAAGTTAAAATAAATTTATTAAGATGACATTGAATGTGTAAGTGTAAGTTAATAAAACAAACTACAACCTCTGCTGGACATAAGCCGTCCCCTGAGGTATCAACGAAGGTTGTATCGTGCTGCTCCTTTAATAGTCCCAGTGCTACAAACCGAACCTTGGCTTCGTCAGATTGACAATTTATCCTGTTGTTGCTCGGTGGCTTGGAGCGAATGACATCTTCGACGCGGCTTAACTGAGGCTCCCGAATACAAACGGCGTTGATTGTTTCCAAATTGATTTCCTACTTCTAAATAGATAGCTAGGGGGTTGTTTTATTTAAATATTGTTAGCTGTAGCACTTTTTCGAATCGCTTACTATTCGAAAACATGACCTAATACCGCTGTGATCTTTCTACCTTTGGACTTCTAGACGCACCGCGGGATACCGGTTGAAAGTCCGCCTTTTTGAACAAAGCGCTTTCCTCATCTTTCATAATGCGTGCTGCAAAAGAGTGGAATGCACTTACAAACAATGCGAAACTATTTAAAGCTAGGGTGAATAGGCATCTCCTGGGTGAGCACAGTCATTGTCGTCAAAATTTAGTGAAAATAATATCAAAACCTTTTTTTCAGACAGAAAATGTCTGTTGAAATAAAAAAAAATATTAAATTAGTGTTGGTCTAATTGCACGCTCAAACTAATAGGCTCACTTGCTGGCATTCGTGGGGCCTAAATATTGGTATCATATTATGATGTAATTAATTACTTTCAACCCTTGGTTAACAATCTACTTTTCCTTACCACTTTACATCAACCACAATATCTCCTTAATTTTCGGTTTATAGTCAATTTAAATGAATTTCTTACAAACAAAATATTCGCAATGCGGCAGCGATATTAAATTTCATCAACTTAAGCCCAAGTTCCACTAAAATTCTAACAAATTTTACGGAAAACTGTAAACAAAATTTAACACTGTAATATTTTACTTATTAACTTGTACTAGTTAAGCCTTAAATTCGTTAAGCACGCCAAGGTAATAAAAATAGCGTTCGTATGGGGGTTTTTTCAAGTTAATTGTAAATCCGAGGGGGCACAAACTGCCGCAGTAACTGTTAACGGTATAGCCCAGTTAAGTGGAAGTTATTCTAGTTGGTTGGGCTAAGTGAAAGTGAAGCAGCGGATCTGGTGGTAATTACTGTTAAAACGGTAACTTACTTGAAGGCAGCAGTTCTTTAGTGATGATAATTAATGATGGTGGGTTTGATGATGGTGATGGTGGTGGTGGTAGTGGTAGTGATGATGATAATGGTACTGTACTATGATGATGGTGGTGGTGGTGATGGTGAGAATGGGACTGATAATGAAGACGGCTGTAGTGATGGATCTGATGATGGGATGGGTTTGACGATGAAAGTGGTGGTAGTGATGATGATGATGATGAACATAATGATGTATTTACGTTGATGATGGTGATGACGATGAAGATGATGGTGATGGCGATGATGGTATTGACGATTATGATGATGATGACGATGATCATGTACAAACTCAACTCGTTTAATATACGTTCATGCTTTTCAGATATGAGCTTCGTTTTTTGAATGTATTTAAAAACAAACTCAAGCTTAAAAACGTGCCTTTGAATGGCAGCAACTTGACTGTGCCCCTGGCATTGCTGGTGTTTACAAGCAATCAGGTGGTCCGTCTGCTTGTTTGCTTTGAAAGGCTATAAAGAAATTTTGTAAATAAAATAAAACGCTTAATCTTATATTTTATGTCGCCTTGTTAAACCTAGGTGAGACCAACCATTAACTTTGTTATGGGATGGGTAAACGAACATTTTTTGTTTCCGTACAACCCACTACAGCAAGTTCAGGCTTTCCGTTACTTTAAAGTTAATTAAAAAGTTAAGTTCACAGACTATAAAATCAGTTTTGTAACATTTTTTTAGCCCACTAGTAGTAGTTTTTCAGTGGCTTCAAAATTTTATACACTCTGGGAAAAACATAAAGACAAAAGTTAACGTAGGCAATCTTACTACTCTTATAAATGTAAAAACGGCTCGCAAGAACGCAGACGGATAGTCATAATAGTCTATAATAGCACGTAGGCTACCTTTAATTCGGAAAAAAATACTATTCCCGGAAAATAGAAAAAATGAGAGTTCAACGCAGACGAATTAACAGAAAGAATATAGTAAATTATAAAAATAATTATTCGTTCATCCAAAAAGTAAAAACACTTTCAAATACAGTCAAAAGAAAGTAAAAAAAGCAATTGATTTTTAACCGACTTCAAAAAAAGGAGGAGGTTATACGTTCCACTGTATGTATTTTTTTTTTTTTGTGTATGTTCACCGATTACTCCGTCAATTGTGGTCCGATTTTGAAAATTCTTTTTTGATTTGATAGGGTATACTTCCGAGGTGGTCCCATTGCCACCAAATCGGAATCTGATGAGGGGATCAGTGAGGAATTGAGAGAACTCCTCAAATATTGTAGGCAAACATAAAGCGATTTTAGTATTTTTAGTAACAAGTCTAGCATTTGCATTCAGAAAGTATCATTTGGTGAAGTGGACCTGATGATGAAGACCACAGATGGCCACAGGAACTCTTCAACGGTACCTATTTCAAGGGTGGCGATAAGATATCTCTATTAAGATGGTTGAACGACTACTACGAAGTTTATTTACTTGTAGAAATATGACTATGTATTTCCCGCGGCGTTGCTTGCGACGCGCTTGAAATAACTTAAAGTTTCATATCAACAAAGAAGTGGGACTACGTAACAGCGTATTCTCATAATAATATAAGACAGACGTACGCTATTACTACACAACTGGCGAAGGAGCTGGGTCTGAATGACAAAGTTAATAAGTACTTTGGGTAGGACCTTGGGCCTTAGGAGGATATGATCAGCACACGTGGCACACGTTATTAAAATTTTAGCACAATCCTCTTAAACGTTGCATTTCGCACAACGCTTTTTCATCATGTGGTTTCTTTAGCACTTTATTGGGCTCTAAGTCGCAAAGAGCAATACCATTAAGGGTCTTTACGCGACTTAGAGCAACATAAACTTGGCCTTTGGCAAACATTTTTTTACCCAAATCTATTACAGCTTTGTTTAAGGTAGTGCCCTGGAGTTTATGCACTGTAACCGCCCAACTGAGACAAGTCTAGCATTTGCATTCAGAAAGTATCACTTGGTGAAGTGGACCTGATGATGAAGACCACAGATGGCCACCGGAACTCCTCAACGGTACCTATTTCAAGGGTGGCGATAACGATAAGATATGTCGATTAAGATAGTTGAGCGACTACAACGAAGAATATTTACTTGTTGAAATATGACTGTAACTTTCCAGTGGCGTTGCTTGCGGCGAGCTCGAAATTTTCTATAGTTTCTCATTTATTGAAAAGTGGAACTACATAACAGCATAAATAGGATCACTAAAAAGTATTAAATAAAATAAATGTTTAAAAAAACAAAAAACCGCCTTCAAAAATGCAAAAAATAACTTCTTATAAAATGATAGGTACCTATAGGTAGGTCAGTCCAACTGAAGTCGGCGTCCTACAATATTTTAATGATAGGTACAAACAACCACACACTTAACTGCCCATTAAAGACCGAAGTTAGAAAATGTAGAAAGAGATGAATATAGATTTTACATAAGAGACAGTTTCTCTCTGTTCATCTTCAATAGTCACTCAGCTGTGTTGCTGTTTGTAAATCGGCTTTTGGTTTAAAATAATGTGGGACGCCGACTTCAGTTGGACTGACCTACCTATAGGTACCTATCATTTTATAAGAAGTTATTTTTTGCATTTTTGAAGGCGGTTTTTTGTTTTTTTAAACATTTATTTTTTAATTATTGTTTTGTTTTTTATCTATTTAAGAAAGATAGATGAACATACTAACTGGTTTCCGTAGCTCAAGCAATATTCAAGGTCACGTAATAGAATCGCTTTTACTGTTAGATAAGGTTAAACTATACTTTTACGTAATCTTTTTGTAGCACGAACCCCTAAATGAGCATTTCTATACATCATTTCACGTATGCTTAACCTTTACTCATTGATATAAACTTGAACATTTTTTTTTTTTTTTTTTTTTTTTTTTTTTTTTTTTTTTTTTTTTTTTTTTTTTTTTTTTTTTTTTGGTAATCGCCTGAGGGGCCAAAGACAAAAGTCCTTGCTTTTGTTTGCTTAAGAAAAAGGGGCAGAGGTGAAAATCCCTTCCGGAGACCTGGGAATGGAGGGCCCAGGTACTGCCGGGCTCGCACCGGCTAAAAACACCAATGGCCCTATTACCAACTAGAATTTAGACTCCCGCGGATACTACCCCAGCCAGTGCTGAAAGGCCGGAGGAGAAAGTCGTTCCTCCGTTTACTTATCCGCGGGGTTAGGGGGGATAGGAATGGGGGTTGGGATGGGGGGGAGACTTATAGCTATGTGAGTCGCGGAGTGGAAATCCTGACGCATGCATGCTTACAGACTACGGGCTTCCTTTCTTTTGCCCGACAATGGAAGGGTTGGGTCGGAGATCTTTTAGGACCACTTGTGTGGCTGTTGATACCATCTTTATGGGTGGGGCTACCCTTTTTGAGGCTTTCTCTTTTGCCTGGAGATACTATTTTTGCGCGGGTCTCCTTGCGCTGCCCTCTTTTGTGACCTCTTCCGTTGCAACTTAGCCTATACATTTTTTAATGGGAGGGCCGGTGTCAATTTGACGGGGGACCAGTGAATCGCGCGCGGAACCTTACCCCAGCCAGTGCTGAAGGGCCGGGAGAGAAAGTCATTCTCCCGTTTAGGAGGCTGCAGGATTCCCCATCCCCCGTCCTACCGACACCCGTTAGGTGTTCGGGAGGTGCGTGCGTCAGGAATATATCTAACTCTAACCTTAAGTGTATGTTATACACTGAAAGTTAGAGCTAGCTCTGGGTTAACATAGATGTAATACAAAGAAAGATAAAACAGAGGTTATTAGAGATGGGGGTAAGGGTTTGGAAGATTTTACTTATTGCATCATCCTACAAGATTAGGGGTGCGTTGGGTTGGGATTGGTGAACAGGATAGGGCGAAGGGGGGAGGTTTGAAGGGGGGGGTACGAGTACGAAGGTTTAGGGAGACCTGGGGGGTTGTTTCGGCGTGGGATCCTGCCCGGGTCCTGTGGCCGAAGGGTTTTCGTGGTGTCAGATTTCAGCGTAGCGTTTTACACAATAGTCCGGGCTCCGAACTATTTGTTCCTTAAACACGCTACGCGTACCACTTTTTCTATAAAACCCTTCGTGCTTTCGCGGTTGGCTTCTGTTCCCAGCAGGGCTTTCCAGCTTGAGCTATCTGGAGAAACTTTGACTTGAACATTTTAAATTATGTTCCATTCGCAATACTAAATATATATTTTTGATGACGACACATTAACGTCACTTACTCAATAGAAAGAAAGAGGTCATGACATGCTCAAGTTACTTTTGCATGAAGCATGACAAAGCATGAAGCCCTCCTAGATGTATATTACGGGTTAGGCGAAAACCACTTGAAATAGTAAGTTTTAATTTAATAATTAGATATGATTTTATTGTTGTTATTTATTAGAAAATGCCATCCCATATTAAAAATAATAATATCATCCATATAATGTCTGCTAAATAAATAAAGATATTGAAACAAAACTATTGGGTCAAATACAAAATTAATTAAATGGTCTCTTAAAATGACCTATTCCTTTGAATGAAAATGTAAAAACTGAGTTTTTTTTTGTCTATCTCAATTATTAATTCAACGTGTCTCATGCCTATGGAGACTGAATAAATACACTTATAATACAACTCACAAATAGTATAAATATAATTTTTGTTTTAATTAGAAATAAAATCAAAAATAAAAAACCTATCAAATTTTATTTCAGATAATCGACAGAAAAAAAGCAATACTGAACCATTATTGACTCGAATATGATGAAAAGAGATGCCTGTGTGAGTGTGACACGCATGACAAAGTCAAAGGCAGGGATATGTGTGCGTGTCTACAGGCAACACACACAATCGGAATAGGTAAATGTCTGAGAGAGTAAATAGAGTGATCCAAAGGCAAAAAAATGAAAACCATATTTTTCTCCGTAAATACTTGACCGATTGTTTTAATACGATATAAATACAATATGATAAAAAAAAACCCAATAAATGTGAAGTGTTTGTCTATGTTCATAGGCTGAGAACACGTTGTATATTTCATTTACAGTCGAGTTCATAAATATGTGTACACTTTAGTACATTGTCATTTTTAAACTGTCATAAGTTATTAAATTGTCACCACGATTAAGGTGACAAGGCTCTAAAATGTATATAATATATTTATGAACTCGACTGTACATTATAACTTAAACCATCTTGTATTGAGGAATTCTTAGGGGCTCTATTTTTTTTCAGTAAACCAGTATTGCTTTTGACATGTAATGGAAGTTAGGCAGGAATATCAAGTGCACAACGCTAATTAAATATTTTTGTACCTTGTCAGGCCTTTCCTTCGTTTGTAAACCCTCTCTCCTTTTTTACTATCTAGTCTATAACGAAGAGACACACTGCAACTAGCGAGAAAATACAGCTATAGGATTGGTTGCATTAAACGGATCGTATGTCTCGGGAGTAATATTCCAGTGCCTCTATTTAACATGGTAAAACAATACTGTTTTTGACCTTTTATCATATCACACCAATTGACCCTGGCCTTTGACTAAGCTCTAGGTTTGTATTATAGGTACAAGACAACCGGGTATTGAACCCCGGACAACCCATAACTTGAGAGTAATGGCGACCGAGGAAGAAAAAATACCAAAACAGTTCAAATACGATTTGGATTTTACCGCCTAGCATAGAGGCGCAGTTGTGAAGATATCCACTTATAACGCATAAAAGAGCTTGATCGTGGTTCGTAGCAAGTTCGTAGACGGGCGTAGGCCGTAGCACCGGGTGAAAGAGCGTGTCGTAGCTGGTAAGAATTGCCGTGCACTCGTAGGACGTACATAGTTATTCCATCTTATTTATAACCATACTGCGCCTCTATAGGCCGTGAAATCCAAATCGTATTTGACCTGAGAGGCCATGTTTTGGTATTGTTTTTAAGACAGCTGCCAATGATCACTGTCAAAAACGAAGTGATTTTTTACCGTGTTAAGTGGAGGTCCTGTCACC
Source organism: Acleris sparsana (assembly GCA_923062465.1). Classification (NCBI taxonomy): domain Eukaryota; kingdom Metazoa; phylum Arthropoda; class Insecta; order Lepidoptera; family Tortricidae; genus Acleris; species Acleris sparsana. The sequence continues at coordinate 2,836,245 of OV281299.1, forward strand.
GATTGGTTTTTATGATAAAGATCATTGATGAATGATTTATAGTATAAAAATTATTTGAGCCATTTTTTCACTACAAGAATGTTACTCTAAGAAAAGTCAAGGAAAGTGTAACCTTCCCCATCGGCGCGTATAAACTATCTGCTTCTAATCTGAATCGCTCACTTCAACAACGTAGCATTCAATGTGTCAAATAGATCACAATTAAAATACCTACTAGTACACGTATCAAATTATCTTCGTGTTTGGGTCTTAAAATAAATACATCCGTATTTCAGTTCAACATCAAATTTTGTTAATATTGCCGACGTTGCGCATGATAAAACTCAACACATCTCGCAAACTTCCATGTTTATCCCTGCTGGAAATTGTGAAAGTTATACGAACCTAGCGTATCGCTTGCATACAATTGCAGTGGAGTTAGCAAACGCTGGAGTCTTCTTTAACACTAATGAACAAGTTCCACTGTGAGTCTCAGTCTTAGCCCAACAAGACTGTTTAGATAAGATATATTGATAAGCCTTAGTTGGTTAAATTGGTTCGTTTCATATTTTAAAAAGGAGAACCTATAAAAAAAGTACTGATCAATTTCCTACTGATTGCCGATGGTCAAAAATAATAACTAAGTTGCAATGAAAATCCGCTCCAAAATTTTATCTGTCTCCCAAAACGCGTTTATTAAAGAATAGCTACTTAAAAAAATGAAAACCAATACTTCCACTAAGTATCTAGAAATAAAAACGAAAATGGTGAAGCACTAGCAGTGTGAACATTTACACGAACCATTTGAAACTAACTTTATTCCTTACATGGCCCAAAACCAACTAAATCAATTTATATTACTATCATCTTATACTAATAATTACAATTATTGTACAATTATTGTACAAAACAACCGCTTAAAAAAGAAAGTAACTTCTCAAACTGTAAGCATTCACCCTCTAAAAGCCATTACAAAACTTTCCTTTCTCCATTGGAATTGTATACTAGCGACATCTATATATACACCGCAACATTACAACGTACGTAAAGCCGCATACTCTACTCATGTAACGTCATATCTCGATGTTGCCTTTATTCAAAACGTAAGCGTTATTCTAAAGTATAGGGCTGGTTATTGAACGGAGTTTGTAACAAAATGTAAGTTTAAATAAAGGGTTTCTCGATAGAGGCCGCTGATAAGCTATGAGTAGGAATGGGATATGTTAAGAGAGGTTTGTAGTATTCGATTGTTTTGGTTTTAAAGTGGCATTGTATTGCAGTAGTGTTTTTTTAGTTCTCTTGCAGTGTGATGATACAAGGTATGGCAAAGACAATGATTTTTTCGCCTTTGTTAGGTTTAGATAAATAAAGAACCTGATCTGACATTTATGTTCCATATTTATGTAGTTTATTAATGGTTTCATTTTTTTTATATCCTGGTAGTATAATGAGGTATAGGGTAAAGTCACCAGTGGTCAGCCAGAGTAGTCGGTCTCTGCCTACACTTTGTACGAGTGGGATGAGTCCGAAAATCTCTGGCTGACCACTGGTGACTTTACCCTAATATAATAATCAAATTGCTTTATTAAAATGCATTTCGTAATAAATATGAAGGTCAGTCATGTAAGTGCACGGGCACTTTTACGAGTCTAAGTTAACAAGCGCTATCGAAGCGGATAAAGACGTCATTATTATGCTGTAACTTTTGTATTTTAAGAGTATAAATAAAAATAAAAGCTAACTGAGATATTGTTTTTTTTATGTATATTAATGTGAAATGGTGGTATTTTTTTCTTGACACCTGTAAACAAAACATGTTAATTGACAAAAAGTACTATTTTAAATCCTCCAAAGATTATGGATCTACAACTTAAGGCAGGCATTTTCATAACCATCTCATTCTTCCACCTGGCAAGTTCCTGAACGGCTCCTAGCTTGAAACCAAACGTGAAATCAACTTGTCACTAAATTATATTCTGAGCTAGTTAAATTTTAGTTTCGCTCACAGTCTAAGAATATTATGAAATTATTTTGTTTGCAATTTTCAGAAATTGTTTCAATTTGTTGTAATAAACTTTATTTTATTTACGTCAAATTTTAGGTCAGCTTTGTAATTTGTAAAATTAGTTCCAAATTATTATGCAAGAAACGTTTTAGATAATTAACATACAAAAAAGAGCTAAGTACTAACTTACCCTTTCTTAAGATAATTGGTTTAAAAACGTAACTCTAAATAAAAAAGAAAGTAGTAAATTTGGTAAAGAAGTTCTTCAAATTATAAAAAGGTTTTCGTAAAAGACGACAAAGTGACATTTTACTTTTGAATTAAAACAAAAAATATTAAAATGCGCGGTAAAAATGTTTCTGAACCATATATTAAAACTCAATATTGTAATTGGTCTTCTTGAAAAACATCCCTAAAGAATAAAGATATAATTGGCCCATGTGTACCATTGAGACAATTTTTTTATTGATACGTCCGTCCTGTTATCTTATCTTACTTAATATTATAAATGAGCAAATTTGGATGTTTGGATGTTTGCTACTCAATCACGCTTTAACCAGTAAACGGATGAGGATGAAACTTAGCACACATATAGAGTAAGATTCGGGAATAGGATAAAGGATAGTTTTATCCCGAGAAATTATACAGATCCCAAGGTAGCAGCGATAAACAACTTCTACGCGGACGGAGTCGCGGGCTAAAACTGGTTAAAAATATTTAACGATTAATATTTAAAACATATTGACATTGATATTGACAGGTTACAGGTGAAATTTTAGTGTTCATAGCGCAGCTTACATGAAACCCAGTGATGTAGAAGCGTGTAAACTTTGCAATGTGTAGCGAATCTGACCCGTCACTCAAAAGGTCAACAGTTTTTATAAATTCAATCAAATTTGTAAAATTTTATGATTTCAATTAATTACTTTTTTAAGTTAAACAACCTTAATTCATAATCTTTGTAAGCTGTAATCCAGTTCTTCTCTGAATCACGTTTTTCTTGGAAATATTACAAAGAAGTAAATTGTTTACCAGAAAACAAAATGTTTCTCATTTACCTGGAAAAAACATTCCACTAAATTTGATTTCTGTGCCAAAGTTAACAAGTAATAGAAATTTAATACTAAACAGCTTTAAAACTTAGTAAGCCAGGTATTCTGTGTAGGACGCTTTACAAACTTGTTTGTGATAAGAACTCTTGCTATTAAAACTGTAACTGTCCAGTTATTGCCCAACGAGGAGCGTGGAATGTTCCGGAACAGTGCCTCTGAAGTTGGTACTTTTATTGCATTTTAGTAGGTTCAGTTTGATAGTGTTACGGCTTTTTAGTAAGTAACATTATACATCGAACCTTACAAACGGTTGAGTATCCGCATTTTTTTGGATGTTTTCTACAATAGAGGCCTTTTTGAAATTCCAAGATTGAGCAAGATTTTAAGCTGGGGATGCTGCCGCCGGCTGCCATTTTCGTATTTATTTCAGTTTTTATTAAATAAATCCTATATATTGGGATAAAGTACCAAGTTGTTTTGTAATGGAAATATTACGACTAAATCATTTCTTAATGCCTTATAGTTACAGAGATATAAAACCTCAAACTATGGGCAGTTAGGACAATTGCACAAGATTTTCAGAATTCAAAAAATTAGTTTAAAACAAAGTGTGCGTCCCAGGACGATCAACAGAAGTTATAACTTAAAGTAATCTAAATTGAACTATTTAAAATTGAAATTGTTGTACTTAACTGTCAACAGTATATGTCTATCGCACACTAAACACGGAGTAGAGAGAGAGGGAAGCGTCTGTCCGAAATACGGCTAGCGCTGTTGGTTAGAGTCAGAGAGGAGGAGCCTGCTTACCGCTGCCGTATGCGTGAGAGAAAGGGAAAATAGACAGACTGGCGCCGTAACACGTTACGTAACGAAGCGGTCTACCCTTCAATAAGAAGTTATCACTTCAAAAAACATAAGTAGTTACGGTGCATTATGTTCATTTACTACAATAATCCTCTTTATTTACTTATTTCATTAATAACACTTTACACGATAGTACCTATATATCATGGTACCTGGTACATGCAGCATTTAAAATATAAAAATGGCACAAGCTTGCCAATATACTCGTGCAGTCGTATGAATATTTTATACGAGTGACATTATTACGGAGTCAAAATACTTCTCAAAAGTAGGGAATGAGTTTCACTCCCCTATTTCGAGGTCCTGTTTTGTCTCCTGCGTTAATGCATTCGCATATCCCTTCACGTGGACATAACACGGTCTTTGGGCACAGTAAAAAGAGAAAGAGTACGTTAGTGAATTACTTTGTAACATTTATACAGTTTGAGTTGTGTAGTTGGCAATATCTTTAAGGCATAATCTAGGTGATTGTTTATCCTGTCAAAATTGTGGTTTGACATATGAAAAAAATATAGGAGGCAATTACTAAGAATAAGAGATAGGTTCGCCTTTGTGTATACCTATTGTATTTATGTCTATTTTGTTGTTTGTTATGTTCCTGTTTGTACAATAAAGTATTTACATACTTACGTACTATGAGTAATATAGAACGATACACATATTTATGTAGATAATTAGCATATTTAAATTCATAGAAAACATCCAATACTCAAGAGATACTCGCAATTATCATACCACATATTATAATGAGGATCACTACTGACTAAGCTTATCGCGTCACCAAACCCACAATTATTCGTGAAACTTAGGTTTTAGAATAAACTGTGTCAATAGAAAGGGGAGGAAATTTGTTTAAAAGCTATGGTTACAGAGTTAAGGAAGAGGACCGGGGAATTACTTGTACTACTGTTTTAAATACAACTGCGAAACTGGACACCGCGACCTCTAACTTTCGTATATTCACCCCCTGTGCGCTTTCAGGGGAACTTTGTGGTCATCCTCCGTTACACAAATGGCAACACTAATTTATTTATTTATTGCCAAGGAAATGGGCTGTGAAGACGGGCAGGGGACCAACTAGTTGGGAGTTAGGCGGAGGTAGGTTTTAATGTAAGGGCAGTAATGTATACATTTATACATGTTAATTAGCAGTAATGTACTTTGAACATTGTTGGTATAATGAGATGTGTAAAATTGAAATTTTATTGCGGGTTGGTTTGGGGAACTCGAAAAATAAGAGAAATACTTACGCGTCTGGCTAAAGATAAAAATGAAAAAATGGCAAAACTGTAGTATCATCCCTTTCAAAACAATCTACGAAAACAGGAACGACACTGCAGGGTTGCCATGTATTTAAGTATTTATTTTCTACATAAATATTTTTATCAATGCCTAGTACTCATACTACAAGCTTAGAACTTGGTTTGGAAACACAAAAATTGTGTCAAATTGTCATCTGATATTTTTTATTTAAGTAAAAAACACCTACAAATATATGCGCAATACCGGGAACCGCTTACATCGTAGACAGTGTCATTTTCAAAATGAAAACTATCGCGATTGCAAGTGCGTTAGGCAATAGCCCCTCTGGTTAAACTAAAGTCCAATGAAAACAGGTCACTCTGTATAGAATTGGCATAGAAAATGACCCGTTTTCATTGCTTTTGTGTATACATTGTTAAATTACGGGAAGCAAACAAATATAGCAATTCAAGTTGCTTTACGATTTTCTGTGGCATCTTGACGAAACAGAAAGTGACAGATAGTCTCCTAGTGGGAAATAAGTTGTTATAAACGTTTATGCAATCATGTATCTAAGGTGCCAATCTCAAGACTTCGGATGCTGCTTCGCAAGGACTGTGATAGAATGCCTCTTTGTAGATTGACTACAGTTTACCAATTGTACCCACACCTGAACACAACAATGGGAATACTCCTGCTTCGAGGCAGGTTAAAGGTACGATGATAGTAGCAATCTTCAAGGACCCTACACAGAGAAACAACACTGAAATACATAAAATTGTTTATATTTCACCTTTCATACATCGTTACTAATAAAATTGAACGTTCCACTCCGCAGAATTTTCATCGCAACGACTCCCACTACACCTCATACAAATTTGAATTCCTGTAAGCGATACGAACATTAGAAAATACTTAACTCTTGTTAAATTGTAATACTTACAGTGAAATTATAAGTATTACTCGTATTGAATGTTTGTGAATGGGTATACAGTGTGTAAATGGTATACGGGCGTTTATTAAAACTGGACATAGATTAAGACTCTACTAATCATTAACAGAAATAATTATTTTGATTACGCTAACGTATACACCGTTATTAATTTTTGAACATACTATCGACCCGCAATGTACATCGAAGTCCATCTGTCAGGTAAGTACGTAATGTTTAATTAATTGCATTTTTCGTTATACATTACGTGTTAAATTATTTTGTATGGTTATTCTTTTTAAATTTAATTTTAACAAAAGCTGCCTAAATGTGCTCAATAGGGGTTATACTAACCACAGTTAAAAGGAACGCCCGTATACCATTTACACACTTTATGTTTAACAAAAATAGCGCAAAACGTGAAAACTACTAACGCTGTAGGTCATACTGATCAACTTTTATTATTAAAACAGCTGTTCCATACTTTCGACAGCCTAAATTTATGGAAGAGTTTTTTTTTTCTCGATTTGGATGTTAGTCCCATAATAAAAGTTGATCAGTATGACCTACAGAGTTAGTAGTTTTCAGGTCTTCCGTTATTTTCGTTACACGTTATACAACGTTTAATACCTATCGTAATATTTCTGTTTCTATTATTATATTATCTACTAGCTATTGCCTGTGAGTCTATCCACATGTCCACGGTTTACCCGTGAAAGCGTAACCTGCAGACAGACAACGAGAGTTTCTTTGCAAGTTATAAGTATACCGTATAAATGGCAGTCGGTTGCAATTATATTATTTGTTCATTCACACAAAAAGAAACTCAAGACATTAAGTAAAGTCAAACCATAAATTCAATTTTTATATTTAACTGCCAACACGCTAAAATCCAAGAAAACGCACTTCAATTTTTGTTCTAAACCGAAACCGTATTTCAAAAACCGTTGCCAACGTACCGACCGCCATTTGGATTGGCAATTGTTTTTGCGCTTTGGCACCAACGCCTCGAGTGCCCACTGATTTATGTGTTGGGATCCCAATTAGCCGCTTGAGAGTGGTTTTATTTATAGCACTCTTCCCATTCTCCGCACTTTTGGCTTTCCAACTAGTGAGCGCGTTTATAGAAACGAATACGATTCGGTGACGATTCTTTTAAAAAAAAATCGTCACCATTTTCAGCAATATAATATTTAATTACCGAGGTTGAAAGAGTAAATAGAGGTATCTACAATTCATCGGGGATATAATAATGCAATACGGGGATTTATTGGTAGTGCAGTGATCGTTTGCCATTATGTAACCACGTTTTTAGGGTACCGTAGACAAACTAGGAACCCTTATAGTTTCGCCATGTCCGTCCGCAGCCTAGCTCAGAGACTCTTAGTACTATAAAGCTGTAATTTGGCATGAATATACATATAAGTCACACCCACATATTAGTATTGGTAAAATACAATCTTGAAAAAAATATTTTTTGGTGTACCTCCCCTACCGGTAAACCCCCCCCCCCCCCCCGACCCCTACAGGGATCTGTTAATGAAATATTAAGCTTTGAAGCGCTAATTGTTGTTAGAGTCAAGTGTCATTTTTGATATTAAAGATGAAAATGACGATGTCTTTCTGTATCGATATTCAAGAAGTAGACCACATGGGCACTTTTACCCGTCAAAATCGAACAGCGCTGCCCAAGAGATGACCACTGCTGAGAAAGAGATACAATAAACTCAACAGTCAGTCATTCTTTAAACATACTATCGAACCAACGGAACCCTGACCCACCATGGAACCTTGTCACAATGATTGACATACGATTGTCGTATAGCTTCGTATGACAGTCCTAACGTCAATCACTGTGACAAGGTTCTATGGTGGGTCAGGGTTCCGTTGGTTCGATAGTACATTATATTTAGACGGTATTGCTATTAGTATAGTCATGGAATAACGACTTTATACACCGTGTTTTTTTTGATTTACGATAACTTCGGCATATTACTAGGTATATCTATAGAAACTAATTGGTAGATTAGATTTTTAAATATTGCAAAAAAAAATTTTTTTTCAGTTTAGAACAAAATAATGAAATCTTTTATCTTTGGTCATTCTAAAAGGGCCTTTAGAGTTACCTAGCTAATAATCAGTGTCAAATACGTCTATGTTGGCGTGACATACACACACAAGTAAAGATAACACTTGACAGGTACAAGTCACTTTAGATTGACGCGTATACAAACCTAACAATTGGAAACTCTTTACTCATACGTATTAAAAGAAAATTGTTGTTATCAATTAAGAGCCTTTTACACTAGTTTAACGTGATTAACTGATTAAATTTAAAAATTAAATATCTTTGAAACCGTTAGACTTATCATTTGTCTGTCTTCGGGAAATTAACTTTGTTTGACCTAAAGAACGTTCCCTTAAAGTTATCGTAAATCAAAAAAAACACGGTGTATACCGGGGCCGAGATTTTAGGCAGTAAAAACCACATCGTGTTTCACCTGCTATCGTATTAGAAACGTTTTCATAGCTCTTATTTACTTGACACTTGATAGTAATAGCGGCCGAGTGAAAAACAATACCATAACAGGCCAGAGACGATATAATATGGTTTTTACCGCCTAGAAAAGAGGCCCTAATATGTCAGGTAACACAATCATTATGGTATTGATTGTTAGCGACATAAATAAAATCGTAAAGTGTAAAATGCTTCCCACTAAGTCTTGATCCGCGGTCACACCGCGTAACGTATGGGTGTTTTGATCCAACTGTGGGTGGGTGAACTGGAGGAAGTAAACGGAATTGAAATGTGTGAATTTAGCTCGGAATGTTTGTTGTTTGAGGAGAAAAAAGTAGTTTTTGGAATCGTTTGGGTACAAGTTATTTTTATTCAAAAAACACGTATTTAAGGAAATAAATATTTAAATATTCAAAACACGTATGAAGAAGATGTAAAGGTTCTTTAAGTATTAATAATCAATTTACAAAAAAAAAGTAATTTAGCTACTAAAACGTTTTTTTTTTTGAACATAGATCTAAGTTAAATCTACCATTAATAAGCCGGTATAATATAAGTTTAATGACACTATGTATAATATTATTTTTTTGTTCCCCTTTCCTTTTGCCATAATGGTTTGATTATAATAAATGGTAAGATTGTTCCAAATAAATCTCTAGATTTGAACTACAGTACATAATAAATAAATACATAGAAAATAATACAATACCAAGAAACACGAATTCGTGCTCATCACGGTATTTTCCCATTTGCATGATGCATTCATAGTCAAGATCAAAAGGCATTATTAAATCTGCTTTCAGCATTCGTAATTAGTTCAAGAATCTCAAGTCACGTCGCAGCATCTCGAGGATGTACAATATCTGCTTGCCATAATAACTGTCTTTGCTTGTGTAACAAGTCACAGTATACCAATTTAAAAGATATTATGAAAGGAGGTTTACTCAAACCATTGTGATCTAGTCTGTGGGTCACGACTAATGTTGCCAGGTGTGAAAGAAAATCGGGACTTCTGTTTTCAGATTGAGGCAGTAAAAATAAAGCCTTCTCATAATGCTAATTTTGGCGAGCCATTTTGGCCTACGGTATAAAAAAGTATTTTATTATGACCGCTTTGGCGATGTGCTGGAAATCGGGGCAGTTGGTGTCCCGATCAAGCGTATATCACCAATGACACCTGAAAATCAGGACGTCCCGCAGGAAATCTGGCCACACTAGTTTTCTTTTAGCGTTGTTTTGTGTTAAATGTGTCACTTTCCGTTTTCTCACAAAGCGGTTCCAACGGAAGACCAGTGCTGGCTTTACGGCTAGCGAATGTTGAGTTGGGACCGTTTCTCATTATTTTTTCTGTGTCTTGATATTTTTGTATCTTTGTAATGAGGTTTTGTTTTGTTGCGAATAAATATCTCTTTATCTTTATCTTTACTAGTCACAACGTCTTGGAAATACTAATTTTTTTTGTCAGATATACGCAATAGGGTTTCGTTACCCATAAAATATTCTTGAGCTAATTAATAAACCTTTCACAAGAATCTAGGTACACGAAGTTAAATTTTATGCTATATGCATTCCTTAGGTTTCCCGCGAACTGTGTTTCTTCTGCGAATCTCCTCGTACCTGATTTAACCTCTACATTTATCGGTATAAGAAATTATTAGGCTTATGTATAAATTACAATAAAAAGAAAGAAAGAAGAAATTCTGAGGCTTATAAATTTAATAGAAGCAGCCGTATCATATGCAAGGAATCAATGATAACACTAGGTAATATAAAATAGCTATAATTCTAAACCTTGTTTTTCAACACGTGCACTACTGTAATCATTAGTATTCTGACTTCAGACTTTAGTTGATACACTTTATGAGCTATCGAAATATTTCGACAGTGAAAAGGCCAAACCTCTCGAGTAACATTTTGGCTTAAATTGAGTTAATTATAAAAATAGTTCGATTTTTTGCATCTACGGCGCTGATTTTTAATTTAAAAAAAAATTAACGCATTTAATATCACTATAATAAGTGTGTAAAAATGTTTCACGGCAAACATAGGACACGAGCTAAAAAAACACAGTCACTTAACGAGTCATGAGAATTTAATAAATTAATTGCGTAAAGAATTTTAAAAATTGCCTGTTTTTTACAGGTAATGCGTATTTTGTGAGAAGAAATACAATAGGATTATCATTTAGCACTAAACACAAAAAAAAGGTTTTCCACGTATTGTACAATGGAAATTTTTAAATTTTAAATAACAATCTCTCAAATCCTAAAATTTAAAAAATACAGTCACATTAAAAGGCTCTCTTGTAAATGCATAATGGCACTTCAGGGGTTTTGCCTTTCTACCTTCGACTAAATACTTTGCATTTACAGTTCCCCGCCTACTTATAATGTTGCAACTGAACTGAGTTCGGGTCGCGAGCTGATACCGTTACATATCGATAAAATTTAATATATTTATTTTTTTGTGTATAAAAATCTATCATTTTTGTCACGTATTATGAGTACAAGAGTGACGGATGCTTTATCCACATTTTGTCACGCGATAAACGCAATCATGATAGGCCCGTTGATCTGATTAAAAAAAACGCAATGTAATAAAAGCTTACTTTTAAAATAATAATAAAAAATCGAGTCTGATGCCTTGTCAAAGTTACGTCTAAGCATAATATTAAAGGCCCCTTCTTAGTTACCCTTCAAAGTAAGTAATAGCGAAAAATTATCTTTTCTATACTGAAACAACACAGTAAACAATTGTCAAACTAAGGCCTTCATCTACTAAATCTCAAGACAATTCATACAAAAATAAAATAAATATCTGGGCACAACGTCACACCAATTGACCTAGTTCCAAACTAAGCTTTAAGCTTGAACTATGGGTACTAGACAACGATATTAGAGAAATACATACTTAAATATATATTAAATATCCTTGACTCTGGAAAAAATATTCGGGTTCATGACACACGTCTACCCTTACCGGGATTTTGACCCAGGACGGCTCGCTTCGTAGGCAGGGCTACTACCAACTAGGCCAACGCGTAGTCGTACGCAAACAAATTAAATATTTCCCTTGCAACGATCCAACAGGAAACGGGTGTTGTTGTGGTGTTGCCACACAGATACCATTAGTTTTTGTTAAGATTTTTCCATGTGTATCTATGTTGTTTTTTATCTCGATTTGTCGCTAGTGTTTGTTATGTTACCTGTTTAATGTTACTCGTTGTCTTTTTAATTTAAATTAGTTTTTAAGTGGGGGCCCTTTGAAAATAAGCGGCACAAAGTTGAGAGGGATCCGTTTCAACGTAATGTTTTTTTTTTCACTTTATATTTAAAAAAAATCTTTTTCGTTGTGCGTTGTGTAATGTGCACAAAATGAGAATTATCAAGATTATAAATATTAAAATAAAAGTATCGACAAATTAGCTAGCATCACTACCTACTTAAAACTCAGTGATGTACGAACGAGGGCTGTGCAGTCGACGCAAATGATGTGATTCCTCGGAGCACGTTAGGTGGCTCCATACCCTTACCATGTGTTACAATTACCGTAGCTAGCGAGTCGAATGCTTTGTCCCACATAGTATTCTTATAGAATGCGAGGGACAGAGCATTCGACTCGCTAATGAGTACGGTAATTGTGGCTCATGGTAGGGGTACTGTAAGCCCGGTTTGTACGGGTTTGACAACATTAACAATGCCTGCCAATTGTACTGTTGCTTGATAATTTAATTTTGTTGCTATAACTTTAATTAATTATTAGCTTCCTTCCGTGACTTTGTTCGCGTAAATTTCGACTACCGCTATTCCCTTGGGAACTTTTAATTTCCTAACGTGTTAATTGTGGGTATTAGCTATCTGTTTTCCAAATTTCATCTAAATCCGTCCAGCTTGCGGCGTGAAGGAGTTACAATCTAACACTGACAACACACATATAGCCAAAATTTCACAATTTTCGACTCGTGATTGTAAAGTACCGAGTTCGAATCCCCATATCACCAGATTTTTTCCAACTTAAATACATTATCCGATGCTCTTACGGGGAAGGAAAAAAAAGTGAGAGGAGACCATGAAAAGTATCCGATTTTTCTGGATAACAAGTACCTTAAGTAAGTAAGTGCCTTCTCTGAGCTATAATAATTATTATGCAACAAGAGAGCAAAGTTGCTTTTTGCTACTAGTGTTGGTTTTGAGTGTCGAGTAAGGGAGGATACTATAATTGAATCACAAGCATAGCGAAAATAGTAAAATATTATTACGAATGTATTTTTTGATAAACTATTGTTATGCGTGCCCTAAAAAAACGAATAAAATATCGTTCCTTTAATACTAAAGTCCAAGGTCGTCTCTATAAAAATATTACGGCACTCAACGTGTTGCCGAATATAAAACTGGCTAGACCCTTTTTTGTCCAAAGCAGCTGTTCTACAAAAACGTTATTTAAACATGTATATATAAAAACCAAAAGAATGTAGATATTTTATATTTCTGTTTTTTGGCGAATCTAGCCAACATGGCTGAAGGACACAACGACGGGAGCCCTGGAGCACCCTCAAATGAAGAAACTCTCTCACAATTTTTACCCCAGAATTTACCCTTAAACGACTTTCTTTCCAACCGTACTAATACTTATTTATAAAACATTAAAACCGTTGATTATAAAAAAATAAAAAAACATTTTACTGTTTTTCCTGAATCCTATTTGAACAAAATTTCTTTTCTATCTTCCCGGAAATTGAACAGGTAAGGATTGGGGTTTGTCTATATCGAACTTATTTTTTTATATTATTATTAATCTTTTTTTAAAACCCTCGAAACCTGTGTTAAACGCCTGGTAATGAGTATTTGTTAAAACATTTTAAGTGTTTTCCATGGACTATTTAGATTCATATTTATATAAACGTAATCCTAGATTAATGTAAAAAATCTAAAAATGCTGTATTCAAATACTTGAAGATAAACCCGTAGGTACTCATTTGACTGCTTTTTGTTTGATACTGTTTTACAAAATACAATGCGAAGAACTTGTAACTAAGCATCCACCTATACTAGCATTTGCCAATATTTATTATGTTGTAACAATTTTGTTTTTTTAAGGCAGAATAAAAATTCCAATTCCAAATAAATTGTGTTAATCATTCTTTTCAGCCAGAGAAAACTTTCAACAAAAGTCGACAAGGCACTAAACTTCAAATAAAAAAACTGCAAGGGCCTTTTTATCTTCAAAAACTTAACAAAGGTTATCAAAAGCAAAAGGCTTGAAGGGCATAAGAGGCATTTGATTGATATCATTATAAAGACGATGGGAAAAGGTTCAAGAGCGTTCCTTTTTAACACTTTACTCCCTTTTTATGTTTGAAAAGTTTTTTTTTTCTTGAAATCACTTTAGAAAATATTCCATTAAGGCAACTTTAACTCGGATGTTAAGACGCGATAACAATCTCTACACACATACTATATTACCTGGTCATGTCAATTTTGGGAATACCTTTATCCCTTTTTTTGTACTTTTCTTTCGGAAGCTGAGAATTATGTTGAGTACCAGACGAATCAGTAATTATTTGTTATAAAAAAAAAGTCACACTCATTGTATATTCTATATGTTTTTTTAGGGTAGTTATTATAATGTAAACACAATTTATAAATAAAACTCAGCGGCAGAAACAGGAACTTAGTTATCCAAAGAAAAAATTGTAATTGTAAAAATATTTATTACGTAATTTTGTACAAAAAATGTTTGTACCTTTACACCTTCTTATTTTTATGTAGCAGATTCCTCTGCTTTAATTAAATTAAAGCAGAGGAATCTGCTTTAATTTAATTGATTTAGTTAAATATACCTATGTTTGAAGTTGCGATTAAATTATAGTCTACGTAACTTTTACGTGACTACTCACGTGGAAATATTATGGTGAAAATTAAAACAAGTTTAAAAAATAACGTCTGACAGATTTTGTTTATTTAACAGAAAAATCAAAGGGCTTATGTTTATTTTTCTTAAACATGTAAACTAAAAAGGGATTAAAACGAATTACGACATTTTATTTATTCGATTTTCAAATGCAACTGAAAAAATATTAAGTTTCAACCGAACATTTTATTTTAACTTAATAGCTTGATAACTCCGGCTTACTAGGTAAAATGAAATTTAACAGGAATAAATCACTGTAATAAAATGCAATCTCAAAAAACTGCAACCAAAGTTTTTGCAACCATCGCGTCGCTTTGACTCAGTAAAATAAACATTTTAAACTACTTTACGGCGATATAAAAATAACACGTTATTTAATTTTAATCGGAATGGCAGACAATTTTGTCATTAATGTAAATCTAAAACGGCACAACATGAATGTAAAATGCCATTAAAGAATTGAGAACATCTTGCTTTCCATAGGCTTTTTCTAAGAAAAGTTCACTACTTGGTTTTTATTAGGCATATAGTCACTAATCGATAAAATTTTGATAGTTTTTTTATGGCATAGGGAAGGCAAACGAGCACACAGGCCACCTGATGATAAGTTGAAACTGTGAACCATAGACATTCGCATTCACAAGACTGCAAGCCTAAGACTGCAAATGAGATGCCAACTCTGAGGACCAAGATGGAATGCCTCTATGCTAGTCATTACAATGGCTGTCATATCCCCAAACCGGAACACAACAATGCGAACACTGCTGTTTGGCGGTAGGTTAATGGATAAGATGGTGGTAGCGATCTGGACGGACCCTGCACAAGGTCCTACCACCCGCATAAAAAAATAATCTTAATAAACAATGGAAAAAACGGCGTTCTATCTTTCTTAATATAAATTCTGCTCTGCATTAGGTGACGCGCTAACCCGTAAGTTGCACGCAGGTTTTTCCCTGATACAGTTAAGTTATTATTATTACAGCTTGTGTTATTACCACATGCATATTCGATTTGTTTCATGTTTGAACAACAATAAAGGCATAAATACAGAATGCGGCAATATTTGAGCTCAAAGTTCAAGTTTGCATGCCACAAATGTATGTAAACAAATACTCGTTAACATAATTGCTTGTTTGCTATGGCGTCCCGCGTTGCAGATATTCACATTGAATACTTTTGTCACCGTTATTATTTTCACATTATATCAAACAAGAATTTTGTTTCGAGATAATTTTGCTCTGCATTTCAACAGTAGTAAAGATTTTGATATTGTCTAATATATATGCTCTAAATATATTTTAAAATTCCGATTGCGAACCCTAGTTTAGGGATGGTGACTCTTCAAACGTGGGTAGAACAATCTCGTTTAAACCAAAATTACAAAAACCGCA
The DNA here is from genome assembly GCA_923062465.1 of Acleris sparsana. NCBI lineage: Eukaryota > Metazoa > Arthropoda > Insecta > Lepidoptera > Tortricidae > Acleris > Acleris sparsana. The sequence continues at coordinate 2,852,137 of OV281299.1, forward strand.
TTAAATTAAATTTTGAATTACATTTACTTACATTTCATACTTTTTAACGTGAATAAATTGACTCGCACGATAATTGTCAATTCAAAAACTTTCCTGGAAATTTAGCTCAAATATAAATAAAATATTTTTAAACGCTTTCCAAACTAATAAAAACGTTTTGAAATCACCATTTGAGTGAACGCGATTGCCAATTCCATTTTATTTACATTCAAACACTAATTTCGTGTTCGGCAAAATCAATTTGCACTGAATTTAAAAACAAAGAATTCAGTGGCTCTAAAGCTAAAATTTACGGGCGATACCGTCGTCCGAAACGATTCAGGATGCATTAAAAATATAAAGCGGTTGAATGAAAATGCATACTGCAGCAGGGTTCTCTTGAAGATAGTTTTTTAATCACTATTGAAAGATTAACAAGTGGAGCAGAATAGAGATACTTTGCACGAGAGTTATCTGTGGGGGTAAGTTTTTTTTTATGGAGATGGAAAGGCTAACGAGCATGCGGGTTACCTGATTGGAAGCAGTTAGAACTGAAGGTAACCAAAGAGGGATTGACGGTCCGTGTTCTAAAATAAAATAAAAAATAGGTATCCATTAACCTACAGTCAAACAACAGGGTTCGCATTGTTGTGTTCTGGTTTGGGGATAAGACAGCCGGTGTAACGACGAGCATAGAGGCATTCCATCTTACTCCTCAGGGTTGGCAACGCATTTGCAGTCTTAGGATTTCAGTCTTTTGAATACGAAAGTCTATGAGTCGTAGTTTCCACTTACCATGACGTGGCCTGTGAGCTCGTTTGCCTTCTTTATGCAATAAAAAAAAACAGTTGTGAAACACTGTAGATGAAGTACAGTTTCACCGTAAGAGGCAAAAAGTGCCTCTAGTGAAACGCACGGTAGAAGAATGTCGTTGATCCAGATCATGACGCTAAAAGAGTGAACATTATGACTTGGTATAACAGTTCATAATGCTATGTTATTCATGAGTAACATATTGCAGATCGGTTGGTCTAGAATCGTAATATACGTAACGAACAGTGGGGGAATTTTTGTTTTTAACGTATTCAGTAGTTTCTGTTCGAGCTAAATCAGCATAAAAACATATTTGTTTGGCATCTACATTTGCTTTGTTTCTCTCTGTTTTATCAACGCTGAAAAAAATTGGAAAAACCATGATATCGACTAATTTTGTTTTCTATTTACGTAACGTTTACGAGATGTGTTTAGGAATGTGTATTCAGGAGATCTAATACATATACCTATCGAATTTAAGGAAATATTATAATACAACGGACTGAGGTCGACTATGAACCAAATATAAACATTGATCTTACATATATGTTCTATATAAATCTAGCCTTGCCGTTTTTGTTCAAACAAAGGTAAAACTTAACATTTGTTTGAAACATAAACAAATTGTCTCATAATATAGAATAAGAAGATTGGTAGGGCGGGTGGTAGGACCTTGTGCAAGGTCCGTCCGGATCGCTACCACCTTCTTATCCATTAATCTACCACCAAACAGCAGTGTTCGCCTTGTTGTGTTCCGGTTTGGGAATAAGACAGCCGGTGTAATGACTAGCATGGAGGCATTCCATCTTAGTCTTCAGGGTTGGCAACGCATTTGCAGTCTTAGGCTCGCAGTCTTGTGAATGCGAATGTCTATGGGTCACAGTTTTCACTTACCATCAGGTGGCCTGTGTGCTTGTTTGCCTTCTCTATGCCATAAAAAAAAGATTATAATAATAAATTAACAGGTTTAGGAAAAGCCTTTATCCACGACTTTAGACAAAAGAAGACAGTTTACATTAATGACTGTAGATTCTGTCAGTCGCGTCTGAGCAATATGAACAATACTCCGTCCTTATAAGCCAAAAGACGTTATGTCCAATTCAATATAATATACAAAGAAGAATCAATCCTTTGCTACAGAACTTTTGTCTAAGATACAACTATTTTTCTTAGCAGTGCAGTATTGTAACTATTCAAAAATACACTCAAGAGCACTGAAAACGGGTGATGCTGTCCGTAAATTCGTTCGTATTGTGACCGTTTTTCAATGCAATTGAGCGTACGTGTAGCGCTCTTTGGATATTGGCTCGAGGACACTCGTCTGGCTTGGCGAGGTATTTCAGATACTGGAAATGAATATCGAATTATGCAGCTTTTTGCCGAGGAAATTATCGTTGCTTTGGTTTTTATTTTCAAATCTATTAAATAGTTATAATCCGCATCCATCACCAAAGAGTTAATATTCGGATTTTATCGCATAATTTTAAAAGGTTTGCAAATATAGTAAATATATATATATATATAGTTGTTTCTAGTACAATTTTACACACTCCTTTAGCAGTATAACATCATATTTTGGGATTTTGGTTAAATCTAGTTGTTTCATTAGTACATTTTTTTTTTAAATATACATGCGATGTAAGGTAGCTTTGGATCGCTTAGTTTTATAACTTAGAATGAGTGGTGGTAGGTGGTAGGACCTTGTGCAGGGCCCGTCCAGATCCCTACCACCATCTTACCCATTAACCCACCCCCAAGCAGCAGTGTTGGCATTGCTGTTATCCGGTGTGGGGGATAAGTCAACTGGTGAAATTACTAGCATAGAGGTATTCCATGCCAGTCCTCAGGGTTGGCAACGCATTTGAGGATTTCAATTTTCACTTACCATCTGGTGGCCTGAGTGCTCGCGGGCCTGCTCATTGTAATAATAAAAAAAGGAGGAGGCTTCTTTGTTAAAAGTCGGTAAAAAATTGTATATTTTTTTCTTCGAGTTTTGATTAACTTGCCTTACTTGGTTTAATTTCAAGGTAATTTTATAATTAATTCCCCGTTGTAGGTTTTAAAACTAAGCGATCCCCAAACCTAGCTTACAATGCATCCCATACAACACACCCTCCATTGTCTCTTTATGTACGACCCCAGCAATTCCATTCATTGTTTAGGTTTTATTAATTTACCCGTACTAATCCGTGATATTTTTCATAGAACAAAAAACGGACCGGAAAAAAGAACGGTTAATTACTTAGCAGCGAGATAAAAATATGACTTGTTTGTTTTTACGGTTGGCTGGCTTGAATTACTCTAAAAAGAAGGTAATTAGGGTACTGCGGCAGTTTTTTAAGAACGTTATGTCTTTTTTTTTATTTAATAGATAAAGGCACACGAGCACATAGTCCACCTGGGCTTCTTTTCTAGAGGGTTAATCAATATTGCCCTTGACATTTAAGGTACAGTCAGCGTCATCATCCAAAGTAGCCAAATAGTTCGTTACACGCCCTTGTTACTACGTACGTACTAACGTACTATTTGGCTACTTTGGATGCTACCAACTACATGACGTTGACTGTACCGCCCGTAATATAAAAAGTCCGCTGATCTCGGATGCGTTCACTCAATCGTAGGCTCTTTTCTAATCGAGTTAGGAAACAACTATATGCAACTTTAGCGGCCTTTTTATTTGATGAGATATATGTTTATTTTGATTCGGCCGCCATTACTGTCAATTTAATAAGAGTTATCGTAACGTTGACGCTACGAAAACACGTGTGAGGCCCTAACCAAGCTGCACTGCGCTAACTAGCGTTTCTATTTTCGCGACAAACTTAGCTATGCCATTGCAAAACTGTTATCCCCAAACATTGACATAAGTCGCAGTCAGTTTACCAACACCGCAAATAAAATTCGATAGGTATAAACATTTAAACCGTTTCTAACTCAAGAACCAACGAAGTCTACTTAGTCGTGACAGTTTTCCTATAAAATTCATTATATGTGTTTATGCAATATTTTTAAATGACCCATCCAACGACACCCCATAATTTGGGGTAGACTAGAAAAAATATACACCCCCTCGATAAGTGTAGGGGTAGTACAGATTTTTTTATTGTTTAAGAATTTAGATATAATTTTTACACACACACACACACACACATACATATAATAATATAATGCAGGACCATCTTGAACATGAACAATATGCACCGAATTTCTGCCAATTCCGATAACGAAAAAACATTTCCAATTGGAAAAAACCGTGTCACGATCTAATATTGTGTCCAATCACTTGTTTTGCACAAAAAACGCGTCACCGGATGAATAAACATTTTTCATTGTGCACTGTTGAATTAGAAATATGATTTCGCTGTGCTCTCGCTTCGATGATTAAAAATAACTACTTTGTTTGCGTATAGGGCAATTAACTAAATTGGTGCAATAGTGCTTGTGTGTTTGTATTCTTTTTTGTGGCATTATATGCCGTAAAACAACTCGTGTCCCATATTCAGGCTTAAATTCTTATAACCTAACTTATGATATTATAAGTTATAACCTAACCAATTTACTTACATTAAATCTAGCTTGGAACCATCCCATTTGAACAAGGTTTTATTAAAAAAAAAGAATCTAAATCAATTCAATCGCTTAGAAACTACGATGCCATACAAACACACAATTTACACCTATCTCTTTTGCTAGAGGTAAACCCGGTAGATAAGTGACTGACATGACACTTGGAATGAACTAATGGTACAGATAACGGATGACAAATTTAAGTAGGATGGTATGTCTAACTAACTATTTAAAGCTAAGAAGAGACTACCACTGCCACTAGCTAAAAGGAGACAGATTTATGGAAGGCAGAGTTCAGGTTGGTTGGCTTATTAGTAAAGTTTCAACGCGCCATTTTCTCAGGTGAATTTTTTTTAATGGCTTCATGACGCTCAATCTTTGGCCAAGTTTGAGCTTTGAGAATTTGCGAGCTAAAATGTTGTGCTCTAACTAGAGGACTTCTTTAAGCCGCCGATAAATAATTCGTCCCTTTAATTGAAAAGTAAGTTCATTACGAAATCAAATAGCCAAGCGTATAAGTACCTATTACCTTCATGTGACTAATATATTTTTATTTTTTATTTCATGACTAGAAAAGTTCGAAAGTTTTTGAATCGTTTTTCTCTTAACTTGTATAAAAAATATAACAACATAAGTGAATTACCAAAGGTTTTGAAATGACGTCAGTTGATTCATTTGCTTTTTAAATTTATTTTTCGAAATAAATAAAAAGATCAGTAATGGTTTCTAGCTGCAAGAAAGGAATTGTGTCTCTTGTAAGGCGGAACAATAAAAATGTCAAGCCAGTGTTTGCTACATTTATGACTGCTATGAAACTGGGATTGGTTTTTATGCAGCATAAAACAGAAATATCATGGTTATAAAATTCTAATCATGTTTTATTGTTAATGGCAAAGTTTGTCAACAAAGCATTTTTTTATATGGGAAGACATTTTGGTTGTCCTTAACTTTTGGATAGGATAAACTTATATTATTGTTGTACTAAGTAGTATCGGTCGTTTTAGAAGAGCTGCCACGATAGATCGAATAGGTAAATAAAAGTATACCATATTGTATTGTAGTTGGTAGCAGAGACCCTGCCTGGCGAAGCAAGCGGTCCTGGGTTCAAATTCCTGTCAGCAGATAGTTCGAAAAGGACATCATCCATTTTGGTCCAAAAGTGAAAGTGCCGGCCAAAAAAAATAATGGTTTATTCTGTTACAATTTACCCGCCTTAGCATTTCTTACTATGGCACCAAAAAATGTTTGAAACCACCGTATCTTACCAAAATATGTTCAAATGTAAAGTATGGTATAATTCATTGGTTTTTGTTAGTTCAATTCACCGAAATATTTAATTTTCTAACTAGAATAAAACTATGGATATTGGTACTACGGCTTTGGTGCCATAATAACAAATGCTCAAGCGAATAAGATCTAACAGAATATAGCTTCTTTTTTTTTGGCCGGCACTTTTTTGTTTGGACCAAAAATGTGTGAAACCCGGATGATGTCCTTTGTTCAAGTTGAGAGTTTTTGTGAGTCAGAATTGAACTGTTATTTAAGTATAATTATATTTCTCTATATTAGTATTTATATCGTTGTCTGGTACCCATAGTTAGTACAAGCTTAGTTTGGGACCAGATCTTAGGATTACAGTGATATTCAATCCCTATGAAAATTCTTAGTTTTGACACATTTTCCTGCTCAAACTACGCTTGAATGTTTTTTATCTTTATTTTTATTTTATGTTAAATTCATTGTTTTGTATCATGCTAGGTTAAGCTTTATAATTGTATAATATCATAAGTAGTATTAAAAAAAAAAACGACTGACTGTTGAGTTTCTTGCGGCGTTTCTTCTCAGCAGTGGTCTCTTGCGAAGCGCTGGTAGATTTTGACGTGTAAAAGTGCCCGTGCGGCCTACTTACTGAATAAACACCTTTTATCTTTTATCTTTTATCTTTATTATTGAACGCTGTTTTTTTAACAGGTCTTTTTACTGGTGGCCGCAGTTAGATGGCTAATGCTGAAGAAACGTTGCTGCCCGTCCCCAACCCACGGGAAGAGATATTCTTAGCCGGTCCTCGTGGCGAACCTTGTCGTCGGCATACGTCTAACATCATTCGGAAAAAATGATGATGATGATATCGATTCGTTTAGTTCATTCCATTCATTGCAGTTTTTATAAAACGAAGTATTATAAAACGGTGGTGTTGTGGCACATAGTTCCAATCCATTTAACAGCTGTAAATGTGTGGGCATCAAAAATATCCTTATAATAATTTTGATATTTTGCAATGCATTAAAAAAAAACTGGTTTACTTAATCATAATGGTAACGGTTTTGCCGTAAAATTTTCTGAATTTATTATGGCTATTGTATATAAAATTATTATAGAAGGTAATGAGTTTGTGTAAACGGTTTTACAATAAAAACATAATGGCTTATGAACTTTATGTTTTATGACCCATAAATTTTTCTGAACTCTATCATATATTATGATACGTATAGTTACAAACCCAATATGACAAAAAAAATATGGCAGAGAATATTGACCCTTTACAACTACTTTTACTACTCTTGGAAAGCGCTTACTTTGAAAATTCATGTTAATTTTGTGACGCGTAGCTGTTATGTAAAAATAATTCGTTTCATCCATTGTTTACATTGGATTAGCGAACATTATTCAAAACTCATTAATATCCTTATAACAATACCATCACACACAATAGGTTATAAACCTTGTATTCATTGAATCATCATTAACGGCTTTATTCAACTCTTTTATTAAAACGTATTGATAAATCACTCGAAAAACGCGGTCTTTATATGTAGTTGTAAAAGCAACACAGCTACATTTCAGAATACAATAATTACACACACGTAAAAGGGCTTGTTAAGATTGACGGCAAGCTGCGATTGTCATTTATTTGTATATGCTCACACACATTTGTAGATGCTTGGTTAGAGTGTGCAGGTTTTTCGTAATCCTATTGCAGAAAACTCTCTGGATTAAATATCGCTTAGTGTAGCTTCCGTTACCAGGTAGGGATGAAAATGTAATCAAATGGCTTTTTTATGTCCATTCCGGTTTTTATTTTAAATGTTTTGTGCTGGGGATATTCTGAGTGAGAATTTATTAGTTTTACCTGCTGATTTCCCAATAATGCATACGCGAAATTTTATTTCGGCAAATGATTAATAAGCTTTTTGAGCTGTTGGTTATTTTCATGTTTGGGTTTTAGTTGTAAGGTTTTAAAATCCGGATAAATAATTTTAAAAAATATTTACACAATGAAATATCCTCATTGTTTCTATTTTTGGAATCGTCACACATAGGAGTTTTTCAGACACATATACTATACTACAACTCCCGCCATTATAATTGGGAGAATTTGTAAATGTTCGTAATTCTGTTAAGAACGAAAAGGCTTCATTTTTTCCCAAAAAAAATTGTTCCTTGTGATGTAGGTTTCCTTTTTTTATTTCCTTTTCACGTAGACCTCGTCATGTGGTTTTCATAGTCACTTTATTTGTGCTAGTTTTAAGAACTTATTATTAACTACTTTATTACCTTAATATTACTTAATTTAACTTACTCTTAAGTACTATTGTTATTATGATTGAAAAAATGAGCTTGATGATGGTCTTGTCCGAAGCGCTGGTAGATTCACTCTATATTACCGAGGTGTAAAACAGCCCTCCTTTGGCGTTTTTACTGAATAAGTATTTAGATTTTTGAATTTTGAATTTTGGTGGTCATCGCGGACAAAGTCATAGACAGAAACTAGTTTATATACTCAAGAGCAACGAAAACGGGTCACTTTATATAGAAATTCCATAGAACCATAATTTAATTCCTTGTCAACATTCTTAACGCTACTACACTCAGGAGCAAAAATAACGGGTCAGAGTGCGTTTTTCATACTAAAGAGGCTATTTCGAAGCCCTGGTTCCTTGCCAGGGAATGTTTTAAGTGATATCTAATGATGAATACCCCGAGCATCGATACAGGACTTCCAGAGTGCCTAGAATACCCATTTGAATGACTCTGCGGTTAACGCCGGAATTGTGCATGTTCAGAAAAACATCTAAAATGGCAATAAAATGTAAGGAAATCCAAGTCCTGTAGTTCGTTGAAGACAGTACCTCTAGCACAAAGCTTTTCCCTTCTGTTGAGTAAATAACGTTAATCGTCGTCGAGAAAAAGTGTATTGCGTATAATATATTCAGCGCCCTCTACAATGTAATTAAAATTTGATAGCAAGTTCACAATGACGTTGATTTTCGTATCGTAATAGAGTAGAAAGTGAAGTGAACGTAAAATAAAATAATAATAAATAAAGCATATGCGTGAAAATTAACTTTTGTTCGGTCACGGACTTTCATTGATGAACTACTATAGGACCTTGTCGTATAAAACCTAAGATTAATAAAATTGACGCTGTCATTATGACAGGGTTCCATAGTGGCGTAACAATTAAAGTCCCTGACTGTACTTAAATGAAATAATAATTTTAAGACACATAGCCACATTCCGTTAAAACACCGTGCGGAACTTAAGCCCGGTATCATGTGTACCCTTCCGCAGACAAATATGCAAATGTTTGAACGTAAACGGCTCAATAAATCAAGTTAAACACGCATTGTCTTGAATAAAATATCAGTAACGGTGTTATTGCGGCCGAGTGTTGTTTTTGTTCAAATGTGGGACTTAGGTACTTGGGGGAGTTGATTTTATTAAGCATTGTTAATGTTATGGTTGATGCTTGGATTGCAGGCCGTATTTATAACCTGCCAGTACCACTCAGTGAAAGGGATATAAGCTATTAAAGAAACCACATGAGAAAAAAAAGGTAAAGTTTGTTACCAACACCATTCTCCATCGTACAATTGGTACCAAAGTATAATTTAATTTACACCATCTTGATAGTTGGAAATCCACCACACTGCGTGTTTAGCGAGCCTTTTTACCGTGCACCTCATCTATGTGGAATCTCTCGGTGTCTGTAATGTCTGTATTTCCAATAAAATAGAACTTGGGGGCAAAAGCCTACTCTTTCTTCAAAGGCCGGCAGCACTTGCAATTCCTCTCTTGGTGCGGGTGTTTATGGGTCGCTGTGGGAGTTATTTATATAAACTATTATATAATTATTATAAATTATTATTTTGCGTCATAAAAAGGGTTGGTTAGAAGGATTGGCCGTACATAAGCCAATCTGCATGTGTGCGCATTGTGTGTCCTTAGGCCGTAGACAAGATGCATTCGGCATTCGTTATCGCTATATAAAATGTATACGATTGACGTAGGTAAGTTTCGGACGGTTGCGTCGAGCGCCTACGTCAGTTTCATATAGGTAAAAATGTTTTCGAAAATCGTTAACGTTATCTTAAGACAACTTGTCTCAACTCACTGCTTTGTACGGGATCATTAAGTGATAGTGAAATCTTCCTAGATAAGAGAGTTATGGCTGCAAAAGATAAATAGATAAACAAGATAAAATATATTTATTTAGTAAGTAGGCCGCACGGGCACTTTTACACGTCAAGAATCTATCACCGCTTCCCAAGAGGAGACTACTGCTGATAAGAAACGCAGCAAGAAACTCAGCAGTCAGTCATTTTTTAAACATATTTCATATTACAATGGAACTACTAAGTCTAGCATTATATAAAGCTTCAAATAATAAATTAAATATAATATCAAATAACATGCGTAGTTCAGCAGGAAAACATGCCAAATATTCTTACGGGAGAGATAGAGGGAAAAAAAGAAAAAAGAAAACATAGAATCAACTACTTATGTGTATATAAGATGTTTTCCTGCATCAACAATGTCCCCTAGACAAGACAAAGCAGGATAAAGCTTTTGCATTTGAACAAATTATTACTGACTTAGTTTCGGGATTAGGCCATGCATTTTTGTCTGTTAGATAGTCCTCGACCCTATAATATGCTTAAGACATTAACGACCTTTTTCAAGTATTTTTTAAGTGCTGGAAAGGGTAACTTTAAAACTACGTCAGGTATTTTATTATAGAAATTAATGCATTGACCAACAAAGGATTTTATATACTTTACGGATGGGGAATTTTCGAATAGCGATTTTATTTTTACTTCTAGTATTTAAATTATGTTTATCAGAATTTTTGGTGAAACAGTCTAAATTCTTAATAACATAAATAATAATCTCATAAATAAATTGAGACGTTACAGTCGAGATATTAATTTCTTTAAAAAGTTCTTTTAAGGAGTCAAAAGAAAACTTAAACGTTTGAAGGGTTTTCCTGTCAGTTGAATTAGCGTCGCGTGGTCGTCTGGTACGTAATATTAAGTACTAGTAAATTAAATGAAAAATGAATAGAACAATAATTTATTTCGCAAAAAAACAGTTTACAAGCATAAATAGTTCTTTAACCTTAATACATTTTTATGATCAAAAATGAAGATTAAGTTTAGAGATGATATGAAAGTTACATTAACAAACATTGTAGGACAGTAAATAAAGACACAGTCAATTAAGTAATACTTTTAATGACATTAACTTTTAGTCCTGCGAGCAATGTGCCCCGTCTACTGCCACTTCAGTTTTCTTAAAAAAAGTTAGCTGAAGGAGTCAAAAGAAAACTTAAACGTTTAAAGGGTTTTCCTGTCGTTAAAACACATAAAACACGGTAAAACAACGTGTGGACTTCGAACAAAACAAAACTACCATTCCAAGCTATAAACACAATATACACGATTCATTAAAAAGAGTTGCAAAACCGCCATCCTGTTCCCCTGTGTCATAATTTCCTATCGAATGAACCGTTTTAATTCTTTGTTAAACACCGCAGGCGCTCGTTTCATAACTTCCAATTATCCAAACCTATTCAGAGAGCAATACAAAATGGATACCAATTAGGGCTGAATACGTGCAAACTGCTACAAAATACCACACCGAATATTCCATATATTCACGTAGAATCTGTATCAATTTCAATACCTAGGAAATCCAACGACGTTAGCAACTCCCAAAGCTTCGTAATCGAGAACATAAAATGTCGACAAAGGCTGAAATTACGAACGTCCATTTTAAAGTCACTGTATTACACCGTAGCGCATAACGTATTCATTTTGCTAAGTGATTTTTCACCCACAAAAACCCGACGAGTATGTAAATTTCACCAGTGATTTCGTTACGCGACGGTGTGACATTTTTAACTTGAATTTGCAACATTCCCAGACGTACAAAGAACGCTTTTGGCATTGCTTATTTAAATTTTGCGAAACGGCGATTAAGCGGTAAAAGTAAAATACTTTTGGTGTCACAAAGCATATTTTGCTGCATAATACATTAGAGTTCACCTTGGTATGCGATAACCGTACGTAAATGCACAAAATTTGCACAATAATGGTGCAATAATTCATACGGAACGACGTCTCATATGCACTAGTCCGATAAGCATTTACGTTTGCGTCGGAGGCTTATTTGATGCAAATTATTATGACATGCGCGAGCCAAAGCACTGGGCAATATATTTCTACTTTTATTAAAAAGAAGACTCCTTGGTGCTTATCAAAACTGCTTTATATCGTATGCGCGTGTAGAATTGATCGATGTTACTTAGGATCTTATTGCGTTAGGGAATCTTTTGAAGTATGTTGATTTACGCGCTTTGCTTTTTGCAGAAATAGTTCAAATATAGGTCATTTCGTCGGGCAAGAAAATAAATTACCCGCTTCAAAGTGGAACAATAGTTTTCATTTGGTATGCAGACAAGGCTTCGATTTTCAAAATTAAAACGATTGCGATTGCGAGTGCGTTAGGCAATAGCCCCTCTGTTTCCAAACTAAGTTCTAGGCTTAAACTATGGGTACTTGATAATAAAAAACTTATTTATATAGTGAAATACATACACCCATGGAAGCTCCAGCACAATGGTCACCAATGGTGGCAGAGGCCACTGATGAAATGCATAAACTGATAGAGATCAGTTTATGCATTTCATCAGGAACGCATTTTTCGCAGTGAGGTTTATCGTATTACACGAAGCATTTAAAATTTAAAAAAATCACTTATTTGTTACTTCACAATCAATCTAAATTCGTACACTTTAATTTTGTTTTTTTTTATAATTTTCGCACCGCCAGAGACTAGTCCCTTTCTTGTTTTTTTAAATAAGTATGGAACCTATATCAAACAATAGGACTTTCCCGCGCCCACTCTTAATAAATTTAAGTTCATTCATTCTTCAGTTTACCCAAGCAAATGATAAGTATCTCTGTAATATGACAAACAGCAGTGACAAGTATCGGTATTTATTATCATTAATCATGTTACAAGTGGACAATTCAATATTCTAAAGAGAGTCAACGGCGTAGTCTTTAAGACGAGTAGATCTAACGCGAATATGTTCTCAGTGGATCCACTTTCAGTAGCACAATGGATCTAGTGAGAATAAAGTCTCACCAGATCCATACTGGCTCTGAGCAAATGGGTCTAGCTGAAATATGTTCTCAGTGGATCCACTATCGGTAGCATCAATGGATCTAGTGAGAATAAAGTCTCACCAGATCCATACTGGCTCTGAGAAAATGGATCTAGCTGAAATATGTTCTCAGTAGATCCACTATCGGTAGCATCAGTGGATCTAGCAAGAATAAAGTCTCACCAGATCCATACTGGCTCTGAGTAAATGGATCTAGCTGAAATATGTTCTCAGTGGATCCACTATCGGTAGCATCAGTGGATCTAGTGAGAATAAAGTCTCACCAGATCCATACTGGCTCTGAGCAAATGGGTCTAGCTGAAATATGTTCTCAGTGGATCCACTATCGGTAACATCAATGGATCTAGTAAGAATTAAGTCTTACCAGATCCATAATACCCTGAACAATATCTCATTCAACCCATACTTCCCTGTAATGGATCTAGTTGGAAAAAAAGGTTTCATTAGATACATCATAGATCTGATGAATGGATCTTAAGAGAATGATTGACACAAGAAACATTCGAGCGAAAGAACAAACTCGCGGTCATCACAAAAATAATTACCTTTACCCGGAATCGATCTCCTGGACCTTTTTCTATGTAATTAGGCTAATCGTATTATTAAGCACAGCATTATATAACTAATTTATTTACATTCTGCAATTAACGACTCCATTCAAAGTGTTATAATGACTAAATTTCGTTTCAAAAAGCCAGAGCCGTTTGCGAAAAAAAACAAACAGGAATAAGGTTCTTATAGCTCGGAAATGCATTGTTGCATGATGCATTAGCTTGCAAACCGAGTCGTTGGCAAATATGTTAAGTGATTTGAATCTTTTATTCACAAACCCAGAGTTGGAAGTTGGCGAGTGATATTACTGAAACTACATCAACAGTGAAGCAAAAGATCGTATCTGCTAATGATAGTTATTAGTATTATCCTCGTTATTATTTATAAGAAAGGGTCGAATTTGGTTTATGTAATGATAGCTACATACAATTATTTGCCTAGCGAGGGCAGAATGTGTTTATTGTTGTTAGTCAGATGTCATAAAAGACAATTCCAATTAATTCCCGAGTATTCATTTGAGCAGTAAACGTGGTTATTGGTATATCTTTAATTAAATTGGGGATTAAGTGCGGTTTGTTATATACTCGTAAATCTGCGTAATTAATTAATAAACAATTATAGTGCTAGGCAGGTAGAAATTCAATTCTGACACATTGCACAACCATGAAGTCACTAAAATTATACTAAACTGATTAGTTTCGCGCGAAGGAATAATAACAAATCATTTTACTGCTCTCAATATTACTTATCATTTTCCAAAAACTTCATGGTTGTGCAGTTTAGCATGATTGATTTCTTATCTGCCTGGCAGGATAAGCAATTTTTTCAACAAATTAAATTTTCAACTTTTTAAATGCATGAAGTGTGTTTTTTTTAACTGTGACTTCAAAATTTTATTTTTATTTCTGTTGACATTTTTAATTTTACAATTTCATTCATTTTACGTTTATTAAACCTAGTACACTAACTTGTATGCGTAATGATAAAAAATAGTGGTCGGTTTTTAAAATTGTAGCATCTCCTCATTAATGAACGAGACTGTACATAACAACCGTAGAGGCACCGGTTTTACGTTTTTAACTCATATCCAGGGTCTCTGTTCTACTCGGTTAATTTTGCTCTTGATAAGTATGTCATCGTTTTGCTACTTACTCGGCCGCCATTACTGTCAACAATAAGAGCTTTCAATACTTTGATAATACGAGTACATAGTACAGTCGCCATCAGATATATCGGAGCGGCCGAGGTACTCAAATATTTCTGAGCAGCAATAAATTTCAATAAATTCTTTACGGTTAATAACGTCAATAACATCTGAACATCCAATTCGCCACAAATATATAAGCAGTAGTTTTTCAATTAAATCTGAACACACAACGAGACAATAATATCTTAAAGCACAACTCGTCAAAGTTATCTGCACACACAGGGTGATCATAAATATCTGAACATTTAAGGAAAATATACCTTAAAGCACTAGGCATACAGTTTAAATGTAATCGTACAGATGTAATGAATTTTCCTTTTACAAAATAAGTAGGTATACAAAATATAAATCTACAAAAAGGCCATATTTCTAAATTCTGCCAATTGTTGTACCTGAAAGAGTCACAGAGTCCGGGCGACACATGCATATCGCACGTTTCTCACAGTACGAGTAAGATAAGGACGCCATTAGTATCACGATGACATTACGCTCTATCTCAGGCAGTGTATACACCCTACATCGAGCAGAAAACTGTTTTTAGTTTTGACATTGATAAAACCGAATGGTGGTTGTGTAGAAAATGTATTCCAGCGTAGTACGCTAAAGAATTTTAAACTGTATGCTAAGTGATTTAAGGTATATTTTCCCTAAATGTTCAGATATTTATGATCGTCGGTCTGTGCAGATAACTTTGACGAGTTGTGCTTTCAGATATTATTGTCTCGTTGTGTGTTCAGATTTAATTGAAAAACCACTGCTCATATATTTGTGGCGAATCGGATGTTCAGATGTTATTGACCTTATTTACCGTAAATAATTTATTGAAATTTATTGCTGCTCAGAAATATTTGAGTACCTCGGCCGCTCCGATATACCTGATGGCGACTGTACAGTAACGTGTCAAAAGCAATATTGTGCGAAATTTAGAAAGTCATAGCAGTCATACTTAGGGCTTAAATGAAATAAAAAGCTTAATTTATACTTTTGTTCTCGCTTGAATGAGACCTTTTTAAAAATAAACTTTAGAACTCACCTGTCGCAAGATCTTCTTTGAAATTGAAATGGAAATGAAAGAAGTTTGCTGAGCCGCTAAAATACTGCAGAATTTTTCAGACTAGGTATTGCGCGCTTTAAAGTACTAAATCAATCTTTCTGCAGTTCAGAAACTAGGTCGAATTCATACTCGAACTAACGCGGATAAACATTACTGGATAGGATAACACGATACGGGGTACAAATAATGATACTAGATTTTCTACATTAACATTGCTAAAATTTTGAATTTTTAAACAAAAAACAAAATTGTTTGCAATAAAATTATCAAGCATTGCTATGAATACTAACTTTGGTCTTCCCTAATAAAGAAACAAAATTACCAATCCGGTTTGTAATTAGTCTGATCAATTTTATCTGTTGTAACTGTCATATAAAACAACCACTCGATTTGTTATATTGTCTATCAAGATCTCTTCCAGGTTTTTCAGATCCATCCATCGCGAGGCTCATCACCTACTGTCCTGGCTAGATCATGGATTACGAGTACAAGCTCCGGGCAGACAAACCGATGAATAGTTCTTTACTATAAAAAAACCATCATGATCATACCAGAATGGCCATCGAGATCCCGTCAACGACTGCCCTGGCTAGATTAATGATTATACCTCTATACCCTCTCCCCTCGGACCACCACCAGGTGCAGACGTGCTCTAGTAATCCGTATTTTGCTTTTTTATATTAAATAAATACATTTAAACTCAAAAAATTCACTGTAATAAAATAGGAGTTCAGAAGATATAAGGAGTCGCAAACATAAGTGATAGAAAAATGCAAACGATCTCCGTGCGCCGCTGCTATCCTGGTACATCGTAACCGTGAGTCGAACCAAAAACTAATATTTGCGCGCGCGCACCTGATTGGAGATCTTGCCCCGCCCCGTTTTGCCTAGCCACGCCTCCCAGCGCCGTGATTGGACAACGGGTTTGCGAAACTCCTCCTCTAACTTGCACTGACCTTCGACTAATTACTAGTAAGAATTGTCGCAAACAAAATAGATATGCCACCTAAACTCACTTCACCCTTCTCGCCTAGTAAGAAAAATAAAGCGGTGGGGATTTCTACCCCGCTCTCTTCAAATATTACAAATGAAGAAATCGCACCGCTATCATCCGCATTGAGTAACGACGATCAATCCGAATCAGACACCCTTGACCAAGGTTCAAGCGGCATCGGCAGCGCGAATATAACGCGAAGAATAAACAAGCGTCGAGCTATTGGCAGCCCACCCGGGCCGACGAGTTCAGACACCCTAGTGGAAGAAATGAAAACTCTTTTCAAATCGTTTACTGCTAACCAGGAAGCTAGATTTAGAGATTTGAAATCTACAATTGAACAACAAAATTTGGAAGTCATACAGAGCATCGACTTTCTATCGTCGAAATATGATGAAGCTATTAATCAAATCCATTCTCTAGCGAAAGAAAACTCGGAATCCAAGAAAACTATTGCTTCACTTCAAGAAAGAGTTTCTTTCTTGGAGCGTAAGGAGCGGTCAACCGGAATTGAGATGCGTAACATTCCTCAACTTCTACCCGAAGGAAATTTGACTGAGACCAAGGAACAGCTAAGCTGCATTGTCACAACCCTCGGGTCAAATATTGGCGCCAGCATTCAAGAAAATGACATTCGAGACATTTTTAGGACCAAAGCAAGTGCCAGGGCCCCGGGGACCATAATCGTCGAGTTCTCCTCCGTTGTGAAAAAAGATAAAGTCCTAGAGTGCGTTAAACTATTCAACAAGTCTAAGCCGCACGCTGAGAAGCTAAACACTGGCCTTCTGAATCATTTAGACAAGCGACCAATATACGTGTCCGAAGCCCTAACTAAGAAAGCAGCTAAACTCTTCTTTCAAGCACGTGAACTCGCCAAAAATAGAGGATACTCCTGCTGGACTTCAAAAGGTTTAGTCTTCATGAGAATCTCAGACAATGAGAGATTACAAATTAACTCGGAGCAAGACCTGGAAAAAATTGCTAAAACAAACTGACTAGATGTAGAACTAAGTATCTATTTAATATTACTTTTTGTCCCCTGCATGCATATTTATAAATTTAGCCATATTAAGTGCCCTTTGAGCTTCAAATGCTATGAAAATGTCACCGTATCCAGGCTTTCTTACACCAAACAAAATAAATTAGTTACTATAAACGCAATGCAAATCTACAGTTTTACCGTTATCTGTTACTCCACCACTTCAATCTATGCTCCCAAACGTTTTTGGCATTTATTATTTTATATGTGCAATTCGATAACTCACATAAGTTAATTAACTCTGACCTTGACTGTCTCTCTATATCAGAAGCTTTCTCGGGCAATTTGGAAGACTGCTGCGTAAACCTCCGTAAAAGAAAAAAAGGAGCTCTTAATCTTATCACTCAAAACATTAGAAGTCTAAAACGCAACATAATGAGCTTTCAAACATTACTCACGCGTTCAAATGTTGACTGGGACCTTTTAGTTCTCACTGAATGTTGGCTACAGTTAAATCCGGATATACCAGTTCTAGACGGTTACCGTCACTCTTCAACTACTAATAATCGGACACAAAACGAAGGAGTTGTGGTATATTATAAAGCGTCTCAGCATTATGTTATTTCTGAACCACCTATTGCCGATGCCAATGGGCTTCTACTAAAGCTTGATGCATTCACAGCTGTACTTGCTATTTACCGCCCGCCAGCTGAAAGAAATACCCATAATTTCCTGGAATCCCTAAACGAAATTTTAACAGGGCTGTCATCTTACCGTAACATAATTTTATTAGGTGACATTAATATGGATATTTCTCAAAATTCATCCGACACGAGAGCCAATTCTTACCTTAATTTGCTAGCGTTACATGGTATGTTACCAGCCCACGATGCCCCTACTCATGCACGCTCATCTTGTCTAGATCATGTCATAATCAAAACCAAATCACCAGCACAATGTTACGTGGCACATACTACTGTAACTGATCACTATAGTGTCAGTCTCAGCTTGGAAATACACCATAAAGCTAATGTCCCCTCTAAACTATACCGGAGAATTAACTATCATGCACTGGATCTTGCCATACACAATATTGATTTCATGCCCATTTTCGCGATGACTGATGCAAATGAGGCTACGATATACCTCGTTAACAATTTAAGGAATATCATTGATGCACATACTGCAATTATCAAAACC
Source organism: Acleris sparsana (assembly GCA_923062465.1). NCBI lineage: Eukaryota > Metazoa > Arthropoda > Insecta > Lepidoptera > Tortricidae > Acleris > Acleris sparsana. Next base: position 2,870,955 of record OV281299.1, read on the forward strand.
TCTAGGCGAAAGCAAATTATTAAACCGTGGATCACCCCAGGGTTGTTACGCTGCATTAGAAACCGGGACAAACTACATTTAAAATCTAATAAACAACCCGATAACGAAATCCATAGAGTAACTTATACCAGGTACAGAAACTTTTGTAATACAATTCTAAAAAATATTAAACAGGCATTCGACAAAGCAGAATTAAAACAAGCCCAGCATGATAGCAAAAGACTCTGGAAAGCGATTAAGACAATTACCTCCACAAATAAACATAATTATCCGGCTAAGGAACTAGTTAACATTAATGAACCAAAACAGTCGGTGAACGTAGTTAACAACTTTTTTGTCAGTATTGGGAAAACTCTAGCAGATAAAACTAGATCAAAATCATTAAACGCTGTCCCCCCTGCACTCCCAGACGCTACCACTGGCTCTTTCGGCATTTTACCTATTGACGAAATTGAAATGAATACCTTAATTAGTAATCTCAAAGCTGATTGTGGTGCGGGATGGGACAATATTTCGAGCGCACTCATTGCAAGGTACAGGAATGTCTTGATTAAGCCCCTAGTTTACATATGCAACCTTGCTCTGGATACAGGTGTCTTCCCTGACATGTTCAAGATATCGCAAATTCATCCTGTGTTTAAAAGTGGTGACAGAGACTGTGTCAACAATTATCGCCCCATTTCTATCTTACCAGCTCTATCTAAATTATTGGAAAAAGCCATCAATAACCGACTAACCAAGTACCTTGAGGCTAAACAACTACTAGCGAATAATCAATACGGTTTTCGCAGAGGGAAATCAACTAGTGAAGCGGTACACGAATTAACAGATTACATCGTTAATAACTTAGATAGCAGACAAAAAGTAATCACTATATTTCTGGATCTTGCGAAGGCCTTTGACACAGTCTCTGTTCCCATACTATTGGCAAAACTTGATAGAATTGGTGTGAGGGGCATCCAACTGAAACTGTTTGAAAGCTATTTAACAAATCGTAAACAGTTCGTGAAAATCGAAAACTGGACTAGTGACGATCTCCCTGTTACATACGGAGTTCCACAGGGGAGCATTCTAGGTCCTACGCTCTTCTTGATTTTTATTAACGATCTCTGTTTGCGGTCGCTTAGAAACGGCAGGATAATCACCTTTGCTGATGACACTGCTCTCATGTTTAGTGCTAATACCTGGGATGAAGTTTTTATGGAGGCGCAATATGGTTTCGATGAGGTACTAAATTGGTTAAACGAGAACCTGCTGACTCTTAATGCTGATAAAACCAAATACATAACGTTTACCTTAAAGAACAGCAACTTGACCCCAGATCTACCTTTCTATATTGTGGCGCACGAATGTCGCAACCCTGCTACAACAAATTGCTCTTGCCCCAAATTAGAAAGTGTAAATGTTATCAGATATCTCGGCATACTCATTGACAAGAACCTTAGTTTCCGGCCACATATTGAGCTCACCACGACGAGAATCCGCAAGCTCATTTACATTTTTAAAAATCTTCGTCACGTGGCTGAACCTAAAATAATAAAAACAGTTTATTTCGCACTCTGTCAATCAATTCTCACTTACTGTTTAACATCTTGGGGTGGGTCCTGTAAAAGTTATCTTCTCAAACTCGAACGGGCACAGCGGTCGGTTCTTAAAGTCAGTTCATGCCTACCATTCTTCCATCCAACCTATGAGGTTTACCAAGCTTTTAATGTCCTCTCCATCCGTCAACTCTTTATTCTCCACACCATCATGAGGCAATACTCCCTCACTCCCTTTAATCCTCTCACGACAACAAATAAAAGGCGTTGTCACGTAGTGCGCAACAAAACTATTTTCAAATCGCGTTTCGCACACAGATTTTTTTGCTTCTTGGGTAGCCACTTATATAACAAAATTAACACAGTTCTCAACATAACTCCACTCACTAGGCAAAAATGTAAAACTGTAGTTACCGAATGGTTACATAAACTTAGTTATGACCAAACTGAAGAACTTATTACGACAGTCAAATGAATAACAAATCTTCAGTAACGGCTGGATACAACTCATATTTTGTTTCTTATTTCTTATTTTAACTTCCAACACTTATATAACTCTCTAATCATTCCAAATCTATTATATTGTACATATGTCTGTTAGTGTAGATATTAATTACCTAAATTATCACCTGGCACAAATTGTTCAATTGTTAGATTGTTAAAATGGTTCATAGTATTATTTAGTGTATAACTATATTATTATTACCTTTATTTACACAAGAATTCGATCTTGTGCTACCTCATACACCTGCTTCTTTGTGAAATCGGGGGAGGGCCTGGTGATCTGTCATACAGGATTTCCTAGTACGGACACCAGGCTCTCACACTGGTTATTAGCATACTGTCATTTTTTGTAGTAGCCCTAAGTATATCTCTGACCTTTGTGAGAGTAAATAAAGATTATTTGATTTATTTGATTTGATTTATACGCTCCGGGCAGACGGACTGATGGAAGATTGGTGAAAAATCATCATGATCATAATAATTATCACAATATTTATCGAAATCTCTTCCAGGTTATTCAGATCCTGGTGAACCATGATCATCCATCCATCGCGAGGCTCGTCACCGACTGTCCTGGCTAGATTCATGATTATACGCTCCGTGAAGACGGACTGATGGAAGATTGGTGAAAAATCATCAGGATCATAATACTTATCACAATATTTATCGAAATCTCTTCCAGGTTATTCAGATCCCGGGGAACCATGATCATCCATCCATCGCGAGGCTCATCACCGACTGTCCTGGCTAGATTCATGATTATACGCTCCGGGCAGACGGACTGATGGAAGATTGGTGAAAAATCATCATGATCATAATAATTATCACAATATTTATCGAAATCTCTTCCAGGTTATTCAGATCCTGGTGAACCATGATTATCCATCCATCGCGAGGTTCGTCACCGACTGTCCTGGCTAGATTCATGATTATACGCTCCGGGCAGAGGGACTGATGGAAGATTGGTGAAATATCATGATCATAATACTTATCACAATATTTATCGAAATCTCTTCCAGGTTATTCAGATCCTGGTGAACCATGATCATCCATCCATCGCGAGGCTCGTCACCGACTGTCCTGGCTAGATTAATGATTATACGCTCCGGGCAGACGGACCGATGGAAATTTGTTTGCGGTACGGTGCGTATTACTACTAATTTGATGCAACGGAATTTGCCATGATTGGATCTGGGGGTTGAAAAGGGGTTTTGGGTTAAAGTAGCTGTATATAGATGATTTGGTGAGAGAATTGTACTTCTGTAGACGCTTTTAGGCAAGAGAAATATTCTTAACTGTGAATAATAAGCAGTGATCGGATCTCGGATGCAATTTGGGGTGAACGACCTCAAACGTTATGCTTAACATGGATGTGACACGGGATTTCCCGGGATTTTGGGAAATGGGTTATTTTATTATTAATAATTAATAACTTTTGTCGAGGGTTAAACTAAATAAACAAAATGAAAATGTTCGCTATCTATCTATAATAGGTCATTTATTTGACACATACTTTTAAAACATATTTTAGATATAAAATAACTCTACTTTTTGAAACAAAATTTAAAAATAAACATCTTAATAACATGCAACACAATAGCATACTAATTATATCCCTTACAATAATACCTAGACAAAAGAAATAGTAACATGACAAAAACTTAACCTAAAAATAAATTGAAATTAAAACTACTATGTTTTAGTCGTGTTTATGTAACTTTTATAGTGTACACTACTTACAATTAAAAGTTATTCACCTTTTTATAAATGTAGGTATCAAAGAGACTCGCGGGATTGTAAGTCATATCCATGTTAAGATAACGGACTTAAATCCCGGGAAATTGCATCCGAGATCCGATCACTGATAATAAGGTATCGATTAATGTATTTATTTTAAAATCCGTTTCATGAAAATAGTACAAATTGCGTCGCCCTGCTCTTTCTTTTTAAGAACAAATTCGTTTAGTACGATCTGCACGTAAATTCAAATTATCCATCCATCCATCTAAAAAGTCTTTTATAGAGGACAAAGGGCAGTTTAAAAATAGTTGGGCAGGACGAATATTGGTAAATCAATATCAGAGAACAATCTTTACATAAAGTGACCTGGTCTCAAATTAAGCCAAACTCAGGAACAAATACTGGCGCTCATCACACAAAATATCTACCCTTATTGGGATTTGAACGCGGGACCGCTACCTTTGTAGGTAGGGTTGCTACCAACTACTTATTCTAAACGCATCTTCAAATTCGTCGTTTTGACAGTATAATACATCCTGTACAGCGTACGTACATGAATAAGACAAGTTTAGTGTGAAGTTGTTATTGGTGATGGTGATGAAGACGATGGTGATGAGAGTTCTGATGATTCAGATTTTATTATTCGATAATTTGTTACAGTATAAATTACACGTCATGTCAAATTACAAGTAATTACATTGAGGTAGTCAAAAACAAAAATAATAAAATAAATGTTTAGAAAAACAAAAAACCACCTTCAAAAATGCAAAAAATAACTTCTTATAAAATGATAGGTACCTATAGGTAGGTCAGTCCAACTGTATTCGGCTTTTGTTTTAAAATATTGTGGGACGCCGACTTCAGTTGGACTGACCTACCTATAGGTACCTATCATTTTATAAGAAGTTATTTTTTGCATTTTTGAAGGCGGTTTTTTGTTTTTTTAAACATTTATTTTATTTAATACTTTTTAGTGATCCTATTTATGCTGTTATGTAGTTCCACTTTTCAATAAATGAGAAACTATAGAAAATTTCAAGCTCGCCGCAAGCAACGCCACTGGAAAGTTACAGTCATACTTCAACAAGTAAATATTCTTCGTTGTAGTCGCTCAACTATCTTAATCGACATATCTTATCGTTATCGCCACCCTTGAAATAGGTACCGTTGAGGAGTTCCGGTGGCCATCTGTGGTCTTCATCATCAGGTCCACTTCACCAAGTGATACTTTCTGAATGCAAATGCTAGACTTGTTACTAAAAATACTAAAATCGCTTTATGTATGCCTACAATATTTGAGGAGTTCTCTCAATTCCTCACTGATCCCCTCATCAGATTCCGATTTGGTGGCAATGGGACCACCTCGGAAGTATACCCTATCAAATCAAAAAAGAATTTTCAAAATCGGACCACAATTGACGGAGTAATCGATGAACATACACAAAAAAAAAAAAACAAAAAATACATACAGTAGAACGTATAACCTCCTCCTTTTTTTGAAGTCGGTTAAAAATAATTTAAAGGTCAAACAACATGATCATAAAAGGATTGTTTCTCCAAACGAGATCGTGATTAGGGTAAAGTCACCAGTGGTCAGCCAGAGACCAGTAGTCGACCTTATATTAGTGCGAAGAAAGGGAAATATATCTTTCGTACTCTTCCCACTTATACAAAATATAGGCAAAGGTTGACTACAGGTCTCTGGCTGACCACTGGTGACTTTACCCTATGTTAAGTATTATCAAACTGCCTAAAGGAATAAATATCCAAGTAATTTTCTATGGCGGTCCACCGGGGTTCCGCAGCGATTTCACCAGTGTATCATGTATAACCAGAAAAGAAAATAAATCAAAAGTAAAAGTCGAACATTTTTCAGTCGACCATCTTTCCTCTCCGAAAGTTACCGGAATCCTCTTACAAAAACATAATAATACTGTTTGAATATTCCTCTTACTTTTACGATGTCAAAAACTTGGAAGTAATCAACGTAATGCAGCTATATTTCATTTCTCTTTTCAATATTAGGGATTGGCGTCGGACCAGGTGGCTGATATTTTCACGATTCTATAAAAACAACCATAAAAAGATACTAACCCGAAAACATTATTGGATTTCTCGTAAAACTTCTTTTCAAGTACAATCATTATTCTTGAATTTGAATTATTTTAAGAAAATGTTATGACTAAAAGAGCCATTTACACTTATATAAGCGTAGCGTTTACTACACTTAAAAATATGTAATTAATTCACTTTATATTGAACCTTTAATAAGTCCTTTATAAGGACCTTTACTGCGGAGTTCCGCCGTAGCATTATATTATTTATTCTATCGCCAAACAGCTTTGTAAGGATTGTTGGAAATTATTGGGTTATTAAAGCTTAAAAAACGATCTCAACTGTAACATTAAATGCTAAAAAGCTGACGGTTTACTCAGTCTTTCATGAAGTGCAGGCCCATAGACTTTACCGACTTTTTTATTTCTGCTGCTAAAACAAATAGCCATCTTAAATTTACAGACCTATACAATTGCATCATTCTGCTGATGTATGACTTGCAGAGTTTTACCGCTATCCATCTCGAACTGTTTATGGTCAATAAACTTCACAACCTGACAGGTGCATTATTTGCATCCATAAAAGCTGAATGACAGTATAATTCTGAATGTTGGTGCTTTAAGGTTCAATTTGCAAAGTCTTCTAAACACTACGCTTTTAAACAGCTCATGAGCTATCAAATCCTGTCAAGTTTCGTAATAAGATGCAGTGTAAGAGACGGAGATATATGACTGATATAGCTCTCTTTCACTGACTCGAACTTGGCAGGTTTTTAACAGCTCATAAATCTCATAATACTGTCTTGCTTTGGAATTCTCTCTGTTTTTACTTATGTTGCTGTCGAATTGATTTTTTACGTTTTACGCCTCTTTTACTACTACTGGGCTACCATAACATGAATAAAATGGTTTGAAAAAGTTGAAAAGTTGTTTAGAATTACTGAACAAATAAACAAAAGCATTGCGGTTTCACATTTTCACCCCGTTTGTATTTAAAATTTGATTTTAACTTATTTTGGTAGTTACAAATTTTCAAATTGAAGACAATTGGTTTTTTTTTGGCAGTGGAAGAATCGAGTCACATTAAAATGTATATTATGTTTATTATTAATTTTCCTTGAAGAATGTAGCTCAAAAGTTTTTTAGGTACTTATTTATTTATAAATTAATTTTTTTAAGCCCATCAAATTACAAATATACTTAAAAACTCTAACTCACAGGACTTTAAAAAAAAAATCCTTGTCGATAAACCACTAATAAACTAACCGTCTCTTACGCTGCAAAACTCGATAATAAGGTTCATAAACTATTAATTAAACTCATAGAAAGTTTTGAAACTTTACCTGAAAATTCGAATCCTGGCCAATAGTTTCACTCCAGCACGTCAATGTTGGTTGATGAGGTTTTAAACCAAACGTCTAAGTTTGAGATGATGATTTTTCAACTTTTAAATAAATTTTAAAAATGACAGATAATCATAAAATACACCTAAAAGTATGGCCTTCTTTTACATTTACATTACATTTTTATTTACTGTCTAAACGACATTCGTAATTCTGTTTTTAGAATCCTCAAATATCGAACTGATTTTTCTATGATATTTAAAACAAGATAATCGTGTGAGCGAGAAATTAAAGTTCGATCGTATCAAGATGTCACGATTAGCAAGTAAAAGAGAAGAATGGCAGACACTCCACTGACAAGAGCATATTTAGCTCTTAAGTTATGAATGAAAATAAAACGTAGTGTAAAAGAGATCGACGCAGAAGATATTTGCAATCTGAAAACAGCAATCCTTGCTTGCGTTGCCACTAAGACGAAAATGCTCTGATGGTAGTAACTTCACCGACTTGAAGTGACATAATAATATTACCTACACAAATATACAGTTAAACATACGTTTTATGTTTATTTTACATAAACTCCTTAAAATTATACATTCACCCAATATGAATGCTCCTGATCAATCAAATGTTTTCCTTAAATCTGCATAATTTTGAAATGCTTCGGTGATTTGGGGCTTTTTAAAACAAAGGGTGTTTTTAATAGAAGCATGAGAGTTTCGAATTTAACATTATGTTTCGTCAATTGTTACATACATGCTTTTTTCATTTAAGGTTGTAGGTTAAATTAGGCAATTTTTTTTTTTTGGGGAAAATTAAAAGTAGGTACGATCAAGGAAATGTATTATTTCGCATCAATCGAGATTCCTAAGAATCCAGTCAAAATTACAGTCTGTATTTTACTATGTCTTTATGCTTTTTGCCATCGAATTGTTAACGTAATGAAAAGCGGCCAAATCGTTAACAATACGATTGCAATTGGAGCAAAGACAGTGTAGAATAGAGGTAATACCTCAATTTGAATGATGTGGCATAAACATCATCTAATTCAAACGGCATAGTACGCAGTGGTACGGGGATTCAATATTATTATCTTAACTGTACTTGGTCACAATTTTAGTTTAACTTCATTAAACAAACTAAACGATGTTTGACAAATTCAAGATTCGATCTGCCTTAATTAAAATATGATCCCAATTAACAAAATGTCACTGAGTTTTGTAATTAACTAGTTTTTGAAGATTAATAAGTAACATTATTGACAAAAGAAATTTACGGATTTCAAATTATAATTCCATCAAACTAAAGAAAATAGTTAGTTAAATTAAATTTAAAAATGATTGATTCATTAGACAAAATGAAAACTCGTCTCGATGAAAATAATATACAACTGAACAGTTTCAAATTTGGTCTATTATTACAACTGAAGTGACAAGCGCAGAGTTCCCCTATAAATTGAGAGCGAGCTGCTATTTTGTGGAGAAATCATTTTATTTTACATCACATTTTTACAATCATTTGGACCATTATAATCTTTTTTTTTAAAGAAATAACTTACAACTGAATTTAATAAAGTTATGAAGCAGATTTGATAAAATAAAAATGATCAATCAAAGGGATTCAATACATTTAATTTTTATTGCATGATGATATGCGTTTTCATTCTCAACTACAACTACACACCTACCCGACCCTGAGAACTAAGATGGAATGCCTCTATACTAGTAATTTCACCGATGTTTTATTTCCACACTGGAACACACGCGAAAAATGCTGTTTAGTGGTTAAAGAATAACATAGTAATAGCATTCCGGATTTGTACAAGCTTCTACCACCACAACAATGGTCATATAGCTCTAGTTAACATTTAGCTTGTAACAAGTGAAATTGACCAAAACAAAAGAACACATACATTAGTTCGAAACAGTACGAAAATGAAATTGACATTACGTGCAATATCTGATGTTAGCTAATTATTTCGCCAAAATTGTGCTCAAAGGAAAACATTCATAGCGGCCGCCCCAATCAAAAGTCATATGATGCTAGTGAGTTGATAATTGTTGTGTTTCCAACATTGTATTTTGGAACTAACATTTAGTTTTGACACATTTTCCTGCTCAAGCTACGCTTGAATGTTTTTTATTTTTATTTTTATTTTATCTTAAATTCATTGTTTTATATTATGCTAGGTTAAGCTTTATGATTGTATAATATCATAAGTAGTATTTTAAAAAAACGACTGACTGTGGAGTTTCTTGCGGCGTTTCTTCTCAGCAGTGGTCTCTTGCGAAGCGCTGGTAGATTTTGACGTGTAAAAGTGCCCGTGCGGCCTACTTACTGAATAAACATCTTTTATCTTTTATATTTTTTTTTTACAGATTGAAGATTTAAGGTTGTCAAGTTGTGCTATTTAATTTGGTAATTACTTTAAGTGATGTCAGGTTTATTTATCGTTTTCAAAACATCTGTTTTATAATTTTAAGCACTATTTTCATCATTTTCGATGCCTACTAAAACATTTAAATATAGGTGCTGTTGGTACTTTTTAATGTTTTTTGTAACTTCTACATTATTAATTCTTCTTTGCATAATATAAGATGAAGTCGCTTCCGCTGTCTGTTCGCTTAGGTCTTTTGAACTACTCAACAGATTTTAATGCAGTTTTCAGCAATAGATAGAATGATTCAAGATAAATGTTTTTATGTATATTAAGTTATGGATTTTGTACAGGTGTTACAAAAATCTCACAAAAACCAAAGCGAAGCGAGGGCGAGTCGCTATTTTATTACAGAGGGTTTCTTTTTTTAATGTCACGGAGAAGGTACACGAGCACACAGGCCACCTGATGGTAAGTAGGATCTGTAATTATGACATTTGAATTTGACAGAAAGAGACAAAGAAAATAAAAAAAAATAAGCTTAACAGTGAGTTTAAGAAAAATGAGGATAATCCCTACATATCTTCTAAATATTTTAAACGAAATTGATACTAAGTGACTGACTAACAGACAACGCACAGTCTCAACAGCTGGACCTAGGGACTTTAAATTTGGAGGGAGTACTCGTTGGGTACCCTGACGAGAAGATATAGGAAAACATGAGTATATTATAAATAAGAAAGTGTATTCGTTTATGTGCTCCTCTTTAATAGAAAAACATTTATTGCCACACAAAAAAAAATACACAAGAAAAACATGCAGCTCTTGACTTAATTTTACTACACACTTACTTTTGGTGGTTTTTTCACATAAATTCACCTATTTAGATAGTGATAAATATAAGTATTTAGAAAATAAACTCTAAAAATACCCAGATAACATCAAAGACTCTGGAATAAAATCACAGAAAGTGTTCTTAACGAATCGAACTCACGAACGATAGCTTCGTAGAAAGCGTTGACTACCGACTAAGCTTACTGTATCCTCAATGAAAACTACATTTCATCCCAAGAAATGACTTCAAACGCTGCGGAAAAGAAAATTTAAATTATAACAATTCACAGACCAGCATTTCTTTGAAGACTTTTAAGAGAATTGTGAACTGAGGCTTAAATCCCGAAGCTGTCAAAAAATACACAAAATATTTGCTCCGCGCTATTTATAACGTTTATTATCTATATATCGTATGTACTAAAACTAGGTTTCTACGTCTCTGTTTTCTTTTCGTTCCTAACAAGATATATTTTCATGAAAAGAATAAAGTGCAGACCTAATTTTCCATAGCATAGCAAAGTATTTAAGTATCGTATAAATTGGACGAGGTTTAAGCACAAATTTAAGGGAAGAGAGCCTATCGTATTTTGTATGCAAATCGCTAGCTTCACTATCTTCAATGAAACTGTTCCTAGCTCCGATGATTCAGTAGTTGGCTACAAAATGTACCGTGGCCGAGACAAATTGACAGTGGAAGTCTCTCGGTGGCAGTCCCAGTACGATTATTGCGTTCAATATGCAACTATCGGCGAAGTTCCACTCTAATATTGCTCTATTTCCATCAGTTCTATTCGAGTAGGTACTTGAAGTAATTTCGAGACTGCAGACGACAAGGTTTCTGTCTTGTATTTTATGGAATTGGTTCGTTTAAACCTTAATATCAAACTCATACTAAATTAGGAACACACTGTACCATAATAATTTATTTTATAGGAATACTAGAATCCCGCGACGGCTTTGCTTCACTTTGTGTGAGTTTTCTGTATCATCCGTACTTAACGCAGAATTTATTATACACATAACCTTCCGTAAATAAAAATAAATAAATAAATAAATATCAGGGGACAATGTTACACAAATTGACCTAGTCCCAAACTAAGCTCTAGGCTTGTGCTATGGGTACTAGACAACGATATAAATACTTAAATAGAGAAATATATACTTAAATACATAGAAAACATCCATGACTCAGGAACAATTATATTGGTGCTCATCACACAAACATCTGCCCTTTCCGGGATTTGAACCCAGGACCGCAAGCTTCATAGGCAGGGTCACTACCAACTAGCCCAGCGCGTCGTCAAATTTTGAAAACAAAAAGTTATCTAACTGATGGTAAAAATCGCGTTAACATGCGTAACGTGGTTTTGGAGGAGTTAGCAGTTACGCAGATAGACAGAAGCAGAAAGCAACTAAGCTTTAAACCAAGTAATAAAGAACAGGGATAGTATTATAAAACTGATATTATAGAGTCTAAACAAGTTGCATAATGAAAACCAAACGTGTTTCCAAAAAAATAAAAGAAAAATGGATTTGACATAAGTGCTCAACGCGGCCGTCGCAATCGCCTACGTCCTATGCATTTTTCGTGCGTCCAAAGCATCTGGTCAAAGGTCTTTTGAAAGAGATGCTCTTGATACGTCAAGTGATAGAAAACTGTCATTTCTGACGCGGTTTATAACTGGCAACTCGCTATCACCATATCCGTTAACCAACCCTGCAGTGTTTGCATTGATATGTTCCGATATGGGGATAATACCATCGGTGAAATTGAAGCACAGAGATATTCCATCTTAGTCTTAGGGTCGGGAACGCATTTGAGTTCTTAGGATTGCAGACTTGAGAAATTTCTATTGGTCTCATGCAGGTACCACTTACCATCAAGGTGGCCTGAGTCCTCATGTGCTTTCTCCTGTGCATAGAAAAAGTTTATCAATCAAGGTAGGTACTATTTTCTAGTCAATTTAGACCACATTCACACATAAAGACTTTTAAACTTAAAAGTACCCTTCTTCTGGCTACACTTTTAAAAGCACTAATTCGAAGCGTCTTTTAAAATATTTAACCCCAATGCCCTTAATTCCTAATCAGGTTTCAGACCCGCAGAATAATCTATTTGATACAATAACAGTACGTAATTAAGGCAAGCTACGCCTACCATCTCGGTTTGATTACTCACCGTTCGCCCTGCCTAAAAGTAGGCTATTACTATTATCCTTTCATTTAGTGAGGCAATATTCCTTTATTATTTACCTACAGGGAATTAGAACCAGACTAGGTCAGTGCTTATTTGAAATTGGGGCAGATAATATGAAATACCAATGAAAAGGTAAATATTTCCAGACCAGTGCTCTGCTGATTACGTACAGCTGTAGAAAAATGTTCAAAATAAATTTCAGATAGTCGAAAACTGTTACATACATTACTAGCTTCTACCCGAGACTTTGTCCGCGTACATTTTGATTATGTTTATTCCCTCGGGACTTTTAAAATAAAAATAGCCTGTGTTAATCTGTGTTTTGCCTTAACAAGACGAGATTTTTATACAGACATAGTTTATAGCCTGTAAATGGACACAGAGTACAATAGACTTGTACGTAGATGAAGACGCGGTCAAAAACTAGTACAGAACAATAAATGCTTTTGCGTTGACAAAATCAGGGTCTCGCCAGTAACATCAATAAACGCCACACTTCCTCGTTGTCCCACTAAAGCTCTCAATTAGGTGCAAGTGCACTTAACCCCTCCCCCATTTTTACCCCCTTACATGTCCGATTCCTAAATCAGCCCCAGTATATGTACGCCTGGAGCTCCGAACCATTTACCTAATCCTGTGATAGACGACCACACCCTTTTCGTTTTATTTTCTGTTGGTCTGAAAATTTTAAATGCTATTTCAACGTGTCTAATGGGATTAAGGTGTTTTATGTGTGTTTGTGTGTGGGTAACGGAGAACTAAAAGTAAGATTGAGTTATGTGTTTGTGTGTGTACGAGTTGGGAGGATTGGTCAAATTAAAAAGATAAGAAGCGCCTGCTATAAAATTGGTTTCTCACAGGTGCTGAAATATTATAACATAAAACTTTGGATTATTATTAAGGTTTTTTTTTGACACTCGCTTCTGCCCGCAATTAGTCAGCGTCGTCAGTGTAAATTTCAATTTTGCAGAATTAAAAGTAGCCTAATTGTTAATCCAGGGTATAAGCTATCTCCATTTGAAATTTCATCACAGTCTGTTTAGCCTTTGCAGCGTGAAGGAGTAACAAACAAACACACAAACTTTCGTATTTATAATATTAGTAGAATTTTAGCCAACATTATGACGATAAACGTTATGGTCCCGTGTGGTTGCCGGGTTAGGTTAGGTTAGGTTAGGTTAGGTTAGGTTAGGTTAGGTTAGGTTAGGTTAGGTTAGGTTAGGTTAGGTTAGGTTAGGTTAGGTTAGGTTATTTAATAGTGCCACTCCATGTCTTCCCGTGAATGTCCTAAGAGGCGACTAAGGGACTAAAGGCTTGTATAGGTAGTACTGTTAGGCGATGGGCTTGCAACCTGTAATTAATACACCAGTAAACATCTTAGCCTAATTGTGCAAAATGTGGTTGCAGAATTATCAACAAATTTTTAGAGTTGTTGGTAATTCTACTATATGGTGAAGTGGAACTGATGATGTAAACCACAGATGGCCACCTGAACTCCTTAACGGTACCTATTTGAAGGGTGGCGACAAGATATCTCGATTAGGATATTTGAGCAACTATGAGGGAGCACATATTTATAAGGGATTTCGTGTTTGTATGAAGAATTGATTGTCAATTATTTTTCAGCGGCCATGTATATTTAGAAGATCTCTTAATACACATAGATATTGTATAATTTATTAATAGTGGAGCGGTGATATTAAAGATTTAGAATAGAATAGAATAGAATAGCATAGAATAGAAAATCGTTTATTCGACAAACACATCTAAACAAGGGTACATAATAGAAAAGATACAATTAATAAAACTAGATACTTCTTATCTACTAACAAGCGACACTATTAAATAAAAAAAAATTCAATGAGGTTGATGTGTGCCGAAATAGTCTCCAGTCAGCAAAATGCTTGGCTAGGGAATGTCAACCGGGCTGGATTTCAGGGGAGCCACGCGGGTTGTTTAAGTAAGTATTAAGTTTGCCGCTGAAATTACGCCAACGTATAAACATTCAAATATCTCGGCGCCGATGCACTTAAGACACACACATTACGAAACAAAATATATTTATTTCGAATGGATTTATCATAATTTACCACTGTTACGAATGGCCGGTACGACCGGCGGACCAACGGTACGAAATGACAATACCTATTACAAAAAACCGGCCAAGTGCGAGTCGGACTCCCGCACGTAGGGTTCAGAACCACTATTTAAATGTTTTTCTTAATTCTTTATTATATTTGAGTTGATTGAATGAAAGCTAAAATGCGGTTTACGATTTATAACGTATTAAAAATAAACTAATTATTCGATCTTGTTCAAGCCAATTTTCGGTGGAACTTTGCATGGTAATGTACATCATATATTATTTTTACATTTATCATTCCCATATTTTAGAAGTTACGGGGGGGGACACACATTTTTCCACTTTGGAAGCGTCTCTCGCGCAAACTATTCAGTTTAGAATTTTTTTTTATTAGAAACCTCAATATCATTTTTGAAGACCTATCCATAGATACCCCACACGTATGGGTTATTAAAAAAAATGAGTTTCAGTTCTAAGTATGGGGAACCCCAAAAACTTATTGTTTTTTTCTATTTTTGTATGAAAATCTTAATGCGGTTCACCGAATACATTTACTTACAAAATTTCCATAGTATAGCTCTTATAGTTACGGAATAAAGTGGCTGTGACATACGGACAGACGGACGGACGGACAGACATGACGAATCTATAAGGGTTCCGTTTTTTGCCATTTGGCTACGGTACCCTAAAAACCCCTCACTGACTATAACTCAGGATTTTGACCTTTGATGTTTCGATCACTGTACCCTACCATGAGACGTAACGCGCTCTGTATTGTCGTGTACTCTAATTTTGTGTCAGTCAAGATGAGAACTCGCAACGTGTTAGGACTACAGTCTAGCCAATTAACGACGTCTACTTGTATCTTGTCCATTTCCAGACATTATCGAAGAGATTAGTTTCGTTGTAAAATTAGATTAGATTAAAAGGGTGTGTTAATCATTTAAAATTAACGGCGTTGGCAATTTTTATAAACGTTGGTTGTATTTAATGTCGTTACAAATAAACTGTCACTTTTTATCTTAGGGTGAAGCCACACGAGCGTATTTTGGTTGGGTAATTTCAGTCGCGTAGTTTTTGGTACATTCGGTTTCATACAAATACCTGTTTGGTTCTCACGGCGACGCAAAATCAGCTGGCCTTGTGTATGCAGTAGAAATTACGCGACCGAAATTACACGACTCACAACACAAACAATTACGCTCATGTGGCTTCACCCTTAGTGATTAAGAAAGTAACAGAAGGTTTCTTATCATTATATTAGATTGATATTAACACAAAATATACACATAATGTTTTTTTGTAAAAGTTAGTGGTACACTACACATTAAATCGAGTGTTTTCAAAATAATGTTAATATTAATAATTAACATTTTTAATTAAATATTTTTTTTCTGTTACTTCAATGTAAGATTCAATACGTAACTCTACATTGCGTACCCTAGCTTATTGTTTAGGCGGACAACTCCAAAGCAATATTATTATTTACTTTAAAGAATAATCAAAAAGGTATAACTTCGATTTCTACCATTTTCAACTCGAATCTGTTTGTGTACTTTAAGTATTGGTAGGTATTTATTTAAATCTGTAAATAATACCAATGTGTCTATTGAAACTAAGTTATTAGAACTTTTTGGTGTCAACACAAAGATTATTATTTACTTTGAACTGAACTCGTGTAAAATACATTTTGTTTCTTTGTTAAACCGGAACTTTTTTTTTAATTTCATTTGATGAGGTAATTCAACCTCCGAGTTGCACCAATTCGGTTATTTAATCGCCAGTCAAATTGTAAGTACAATGGAAAAAAAAGCGTACAATACCAATGTGCCTACCTACCGACCTGAATAAAAAAAGTAATATTTTCGTGTTCCTAACCGGTAATGTATGAAGAAAATATATGAAGTAAGTTGTTGTAATAATATTAATTATTACGTTTTAACACTTAAACCTTAACAAGGTGTTTATATGAATCGGAATTTGAAAATAATATGTTAAATTGAAATAAGAAAATCAATTTATGACGGCCAACCCGTTACTTATGTTATTTGACATAAACTATTAAAAAAAAAACTTACTCTAAAAACTATTCTGTCCTCCCAATGTAGAGTATGCAGCTAAAACATAATTTAATTTTTCAAAACGCCTATTTTCAAATAGTTCCTGCTCCAAGTTTACACATACTTACAGAACCTTTACAAATTTCTGCAAGAAGTCCGCACGAGCTCCTTTAAATTGAATGAAACAACATTGTTGTGTTTCAGTTCGAAACTAGTTTCTAACGCTTTGAACACGGCTGACACGGACTGCGGCTTTGTCCTCTACGCTGTTTTGGTCAAACTAAAAAAAGGAATTTAAGGCAACTGACGTAACTTTGTGCGCTTAACTGCTGACTGCGTCTTTTGTTTTTAAATCTGTGGAGTCAGCTTATTCGAATCTGGTTCCTTTCTTTGTTTTAGACAGTTGCACAATGTTAAAAAATACTTTCTGTATGTTTGCTATTTTTGTCTACAGGTTGTCCCACAACTCAACGATAACCTGGTACCGGGTGATAGGCCAAATTATACCAGTTCTAGAAAAGAAAAGAAAAAACTACAGGGTGTCCCAAAACTCAACGATAGCCTGGTGCTAGGCGGGAGGCCAAGCAGTACCAGTTGTGGAAAAAAAGAAAAAAGTGATTTTTTTTTCTTATTTTCCAGAACTGGCCAAACTTGGCGTCTTGATCGATGCCAAGTTATCGTTGAGTTTTGGGACACCCGGTTTATTATTAATTGCCATGTTTTATGCTTTTGAATACCGTTCAGTTTTTTTTTCTATTAGGGTACGGCATCAATATCGGACACTTTTAGCTGAAGGCACCAATAATGGAAACTCAACTCTCAATTCGAACATCATATGGTTTAAAGTTCATATATTTACTGTAGAAATATAAAAGGATAACCCTTATCCTCTGTATATGTTGCTGTTTGTGATAAGGATCAAGTGTCCATTATTGATCCTTGTTTATTATTAGTTCCATCACCCTAAGTACCCAGTGACACCCGCGAGTCTAAAACGAATCGAATGACAACGTAATGTCGAAATCGGGCCATCCCTTCAGCTTCAAAGAAGGAATATAAAAACATACATACCTACATACTTACAGCCCAATTACATAATTCTCCTTCTTCGGTAGTCAGATACAAAATGGGAAATTAAAGAAAATAATTAATCAAATAAAAACTTCCAATTAAAAAAATACCACAGAGTGAAGTGAATAAACGGAATCACACTGTCATTAACAACTATAATAAAGTAAATTCAATGTGAAGATACACTTTAACATTTTAAACATGTTGTAATGTTAATGCAATTGACTGAAAAATAATGTGATAATGTGATGGACGTGAATGTTTTTTATGACGTGTAAAATTTATTTTATCGATAAATAATCTATCTATCTATCTATTATGAGTACCACAATGACTTTCATAATTCTCGTCGTATGGCAAGATTTTACCTCCCATTCCATAGTAAACGGTTTGTTTACTAAGATACGAAATTAAAAGCGTCCTTTAATGTTACATGTTTCAACGTGAGACGGTAAAACCTCATGAAGACAGAGAACCCATTACAAATTAAACCAATGAAACAGTGATTATATGGGATAATTAAAAATCAATTCAATACTTCCATCAAATCACGTTAATTATGTTATTTAATTCGTTAAAAAGGTCTCTCAGCACCAAAACGAGATTATAAACAACATGCTGTATTGTTGAAGTTATCCTCAAAGTTCGCTGTTTCAAAGTTTCCTCCGTCGTATCCGGATTTCAGACGATAACAAGTCCTCCAATTGAACCTAATTTAATTGCCTCTTTAGGAATTTTTAAGCTGCCTATCTCAGTTTGAAAATTGTCTCTTGATATATGTTTTTATTAACGCTTCGTAGAAAAGTTCCATAGCTTACGCTATGCGCTGGGACGTTATGCGCTGGTTACGCTACTTTGTTATCGTTACTGTACCCTTCCCATGAGTTAAAATTACTGTACTCGCTAGCGAGTCGAATGCCCTGTCCCTCGCTCTCTATAAGAATATTGCGAGGTCTGCGAGGGACAGAGCTTCAACTCGCTAGCGAGTACGGTAATTTTAAGTCATGGTACGGGTACAGAGCTCGAAACGTTCAGTTACTTGAACTAGTGCTAGTGGGTTAAAAACGTGATGTGGAATACCCAAGTTTTTTTCTCTTTCAATCTTAAAGAAAGGATAGTATTGACCAGATATCTACAGAGTGTTCAGGAGTAAAATGACTTCTGAGTCACTGGGTGATAGAGCAGGTCAAATTGAATAGGCCTATGAAGTTTTTATTCAACTGCTGCCAATTACAAAAAGGTATTTTTAGAACTACCGTAGTGTTTAATGACTTAATGGCTCAAGATTTGGTCACCACGACGTCAAACATTGTTTACATAATGCCGAAATAGCCTGTTCAACATACTGAGAATTTTCACTCCAACATGCCGTATGTTAATCTAATCGATCGGGTAAATTATAAAATTCCGAATTGATCAAAATTCCTAATTTTCATAACTCTGACGCAATTTTTTGATAGAAGATTTTGCTTCTTATATACCTATAACTTAATATACGTATGACATTTAAATTATGCATTTTATCTAATTCCGAAGAAAACGAATATACCTATTCTGACAAATTAATATTTGGAATAAAGTAATTCGGAATTTTAAGGTTTTTTTTTATGGCATACAGAAGGCCACCTGATGGTAAGTGGAAACTGTGACTCATAGACATTCGCATTCACAAGACTGCAAGCCTAAGACTGTAAATACGTTGCAGTTGGACTAAGCTGGATTGCCTCTATGCTAGTCATTACACCGGCTGTCTTATCCCCAAACCGGAACACAACAATGCGAACACTGCTGTTTGGCGGTAGGTTAATATATAAGATGGTGGTAGCGATGCGGACGGACGCTGCACAAGGTCCTATCACCCGCAACGTCCGCCTATTCGATCATTATAACTCTTAAGGGAATAACGATAACGATAACGATATACGGACATGTAAAGTCGCAATGAAAAACTAGTTTTAAATTAAACGTTACAATTTCGTGACACGTAGCTATAATCCTTGCAGAATCACTACAGTTAATATTTTGAGCGTGTAAATGCCGTTTCCCGGAAAACCGGGTTCTACAGGAATTTTGTTCTCCAAAAGAAAAAGGCAGTATAATAGTGCTAAGTATATACGCATACTCCCTTTTGGTTTTGCAGGACAGAATTAACGTTGCACGGCACTTAATGCTTGTTTTAACAAGCGCGGCAAGCAACGTTTAATCTTCAATATATTATGTTCATCATTAATTTGTAAACTCGTTCTTGTTTGTAAAACTAAGTAAAGTTTATTACCGGGTGATAAGTGGTAAAAGTCAACGTAAAACAATAGAAGATCATGGTAACGGATAATTTTATCGAATTTCATTTAATCGGTACACATATTTATTGAAAAATCGGCATAAGTTAGTACATTAAGTAATTCGTTCATCATCATCATGTCAGCAGAAAGACGTGCACTGCTGGACATAGGCCTCCCCCAAGGCTTTCCACTCAGACCGGTCTTGTGCTTTTCACATCCACCACGGTCCCGCGATCCTGACGAGGTCGTCACTCCATCTTGTTGGAGGCCTACCTACAGCTCGTCTTCCGGTCCGCGGACGCCACTCTAGAACCTTCTGACCCTATCGGCCAAGCTAAAGTAATTCTTTAGTTGAACACTATTTAATGGCACGTGTCAGAACAATTTTCTGTAATGATAAATTCATCATATTTTTGCAACGGCATTATACGTCGGTTGAATAATTCAGATACTGAAAAATACCCCTTATATAATATGACCGCTACTTCAAGGGTTGATATCTCTCCAAATGGATTTTCACAAAATTATATCAAAAACAAAGCTGTTTATACTATTCATCCGTTCGTAGGACAGACAGACAGTTTTTTCGATAAAAATGGTACTTATTCAACGTCCATTTTAACAAACCAGACTCACCGTAGAAAATTAAATTTTGGTTTAGTACCCTATATTTCAGGCTTTGCCACAGCTGATATATCTGAATGTTCACCGAATGCAAACAATATAATCGTAAACGAAACGAACCGACAACCGATAAATATTCAGCATTCGGTCTGCATAATGCGTTTCGTCATGCATTTTTAAGCCCGCTCCATTATTCTACGGATGAGCACTTGTCATTGTGTTTTAACCAGTACTTTTATGTTTATTTTTATTGTTCAATTTTTTTTTACACTCTCAATAGGCACTTGATTGATGCAACCAGTTTCATTATTTGTGTACAACTATAAACAGAATGTGAGTTAAAAATCACCAACATATTGAGAAGGGGTCTCTCTTTGGTTGCCGAAGACTTCATAATAACGAAATTTTAAGCACATGGTGCTCTGCTTTCATTTTGTAGGTGTTTAGGTATTTACTGGCTACAAATAAATAAATAATGTAAAAAAAGCGGATATACAGCTTAATCTCCATCAAAATACGGATCACGGCAGCAGCATAATGGAGAATCCCAACTTAGAAACAGTTTTTGCATGATAATGAAAATGAAATGTAAAATGAAAAATAAAAATGAAATGTATTTAATCAATCTCACACACAGCACCATCACCAACTTAAACATAATATGTATAATTTAATCTCTAATTAATTAATCTTAACATTTAAAGGTAGTGTGACATTAATGTTACCCGATCATTTTTGCTCACTCCATCTCAATGTCAGTATCGAAGTTTAATAAGGATTTATGAGGAACTTGTTCGGTGATAATCAGATCAAATGTAAACCTTTCAATACATGGCTTTAATTTATAATCACCGTGAGTGCACGTTGAGTCATCGGCACCAAAAGTGCGACCCCTGATATTGACCTATAGTTGCGCTGTTCTAAGACGTTTGACTTTCAAAACCGCGTGGAGCTAACCCCATGTGATTCTGTTTAGTCCACAAGGGAAAATACTCTTTTACCGAACGATTGTCTTGAAGGACTTATTTCTCCAATAAGTTCCTAGGAATTTATAACTCTCGACCTTTGATAAATATACCTAAACGGGAGTTAAAGCCGCTAATTCAAATTAGAAATAACCTCACATGCCTCACACACCTATTTTGTACTAACAATAAGTTAGCTGTCAAATCCTGCCTTTTAAAATGGTGCGACTATGGTTCCAAACTATGCTCTTGGCTTGTACTATAGGTAGGATACGACATCGATTCATATTATGCATTTTTTTTAAATATCGTTAATTACAAACTTGCGTAGAACGTAATCTACCAATTTCAATGTAACTCATGTAACATTGACCAGCGAATAACCAGCGCTTGTTGATTTTCAAACTAAATTGACGCCGCATGGAGCCTTTGGCACTGTTTATGCTAGACATGGAAACAACTCTGTAGCTTTGCAAATGAATATTAAACGGAGCACCATGATTAAAGCCTCACAAAGAGAGCCTGGGGATGTTTACCTGTACATTTCCAACAATTCGGGAAATTCGACCGGTATTTTTCCCGTAGGAGTTTATTTCCAACCGCCGGTTAGGGTGATTGGTAAAATATATGTAGTCACATAATAAATAAAAAAACATAATAACAAATGTTGTTTAATTTAGTAAAAGATAAGGATGACATATTGTATGACATGTTATAAAAAGTCTGGTAAATAAATATCGTCACAACAAAAAAAAAAGTGTGACAATCCATAAAATCTGCCCTTGATTCGTGTAGTCTTTACAAAAGAACCATGTATAGATAATTTTGAGCTCTACACCTGTCCATCTACTTTTGGTACTGAGCGTATCAGTGGAATTAAACAAAATAACAAAGTTATTATGTTATTAACTGACTTTTTAGTTAGTTACGGCGTTACTTCTCGCTAGCGATCCCCTTGTAATGCGCTGCTGGCCCTGCGAACATGCACTACGCTAACTAGCGTTTCTATTCATTTCATTTATAAACGAATCGCGTCACCGTAACGTTACATTATTCATAATCATCATCTTATCAGAAGAAATAAACCTTCATAAAATTCATCCTTATCCACCATCCAAACTTCACCGTTCAACAAATTCGCGCAGCATTTATAAAATTCCCAAAATAACCTCTCCTAATGAAGCCAGCCTTATAACGATTTTTAACAAAGTTATCCTGCAGTATTTTTGAATAAACTCGCACTGTAAAGTTAATATTACTGACGGGATGCGGAAGCTAGAATTAATTGAGATAAAGTATGAAAAGCGGCAACATCGCGAACAATGGACCGGACTAGTCGACCATCAAATACACCGGAGGCACAGATTGTAAAATAAACAGAGCACATTGTCGATGAGATAAACGCTGGGCAGTGGATGTGGTTACAGACGAGTTATTACACGCGAGAATCTATCAAAAAATTGAGGACTGTTAGTACTTTTTTGGCACGGTCATCATCTGCTTAAGGGCCCGGCTAAATGCGGCTGCATTGGAATTGCGCGGTATACGGTATTGCCGTCTTAACGCACATGCTTGCTTGTGCAAATTGGAATTCGCGCAAGTATGATTGAGCGTGTAGCCGGGCCCTAACAAGCCCTCAGTATAAAAAGTAGTTCGTCTTCAACCAAATTGTATATTGCTTAGCTTGCGAGCTAGTATAATCGTGTTCATAAATATGAGTACACTGTATTACCCTGTCTATTTTAATGTCATGTTTAAACTGCCATTTATGAATAGTCACACCGATTAAAGTGACAAGGTACTAAAGTGTACCTATACATATTTCTGAACTCGACTGTACAAGCAAACTCAACAGAGGCCCTAGACAAGATGCATCACGCTAACGTAAACGATTTTCGAAAACTGTCAAAATGTATGGAATTGACAAAAGCGCTCGACGCGACCGTCCGGGAGTTTACGTCAATCCTATTATAACATAAAAACGGGACCTGGTACATAATTGAATTACAAGATACACCAATGTTCCAACAAACAAACAACCAAAAACATGTAAAAATGAATAAATCTGGTGAAAAACCTTTCAAGGCTATCGGAACCGATAGACTTTCAAGTAAATGGCCATTATTAAAATTACAAAATGCTTGATATTTTATATTTAACCAGCTGTTGCCCGCGACTCCGTCCGCGCAGAAGAATAAAACATAGCCTATGTTCATCAAGGATAATAATAGGCTTCTAATGGTGGAAGAATTATTTAAATGGGTCCAGTAGTTTCGGAAGCTATTCAATCATCATCATCATGTCAGCCGAAAGACGTCCACTGCAACCTATTCAATGCAAACAAACAATTAAATCTTCCGTAACTCGTCAATAACTGTTCACGAAAGAAATTGACATTTAGTTATTACCTATACATTTTATATACTGGTGCCAATATATAGTAATTATAGGGTAGAGGTACCGTGTGGCCACTGTATCATAATTGGCCACTTAAGGTTGAAATGCGTATCAAAAATACTGTAAAATTCAAAATATGATTGTAATTTCATAATGCTTTACATACACTCAGGAGCAAAAATACCGGGTCAGAGTGCGTTTTTCATACTAAAGAGGCTATTTCGAAGCCTTGGTTCCTCGTCAGGGAATGCTTTTAGTGTAATCTGATGATGAATACCTCAAGCATCGATACAGGACTTCCAGAGTGCCTAGGATACCCAACTGAATGAATCTGCGGCTAGCGCCGGAGTTGTGCATGTTCAGAAAAGCATCTAAAATGGCAATAAAATGTAAGGAAATCCAAGTGCTGACCCAAACTCTCCCACTGTGGTGTTAACTGATTGTGCGATCAGTTAGGTATCTTAAGAACTTTTGACCTCCTCTATTGAACCTCGCAGTATTCACCATAAAAACTCACTCAAAACCACCCCTAGCGAGGAACCAAGGCTTCGAAATAGTCTCATTTGTATGAAAAACGCACTCTGACCAGGTATTTTTGCTCCTGAGTGTATTATTATTTAAAATGTAGAGTAGCCAAACCGGTACTTCTACCCTACTTTGACACTTGCTCTGGGTAATTTTATTTCAGGTTATTCAAAGAAACATCAGCACATCTCTTGCTTTACACATAATTATGTGAAGGTGTACTGGGGTGGCCAGTAATAGTAAACTTTACCCGACCTACCAACGAGCAGGTACTTACTTATCCTAAGTAACACGCGACGCATCTAAGTTGAAAACTCAAACATTTAAATCAAATCCCTGCGTGCCAATGAAAACTACCTCAACTGTTCTTACCTACGCCATAGCTTAAATTACATCCGTACACTGGAAGCCAATTTAACATACCGCGCGAGTTCTAATTAGATTCTCACTCAGGCACTAACATGAATGCTAAAACTTGTGCCATTCTGTTCAGATAATTATAAAATGTTGGCGGTTTTTCGGTTGGTACGCACAATGTGTAGTCTGATTTGGTTTTAATTAAATTTGGATGTCTAAATGTAAACTTTGATTAATTTAATGGAAATAGTTGGATAAATTAAAACTTGGTTTTGGATTTGAAGGGTCCACGGAAAGAACATGTCTAGTCACTTTTTTTTGAAAATGAGATTTTAATGCCAAAATGTAGAGCAAGTAATAAACTATTACTTACATCCTCTGTTACAACTGTATTATTATATTAACATGACTTTTTTTTTACTTTTATAAAACCTATACACGGAAAAAACATGTTATGTCACACAAAACAAAACCATAAATTAGAGAAATTTTTCTTTTAGTATATCACGTTACAAATTGAGAACGAATGAACGGTAGTATTAATTCCAAGCTCAACTTATGTGACTTTTGAGTTTTTGCATTTTTTCGCAATACTATCCTTATCGACTTAATATTTAGTAAGGTTTCATATTTATGCATGTTATAACTAATTGATATTCAAAGTTACCACATTCCAATACTTTTTGCTTTTGACTTTGCATATTTATTTCCTGTAGTTAAGTGACAACGCATGTTTCTTCCGTGTTCAACTGGGGTTTGGTTCAGTTTTTGGGTATTAACAATAACTATCCGTCACTTTTAACTAATGTTTTATTTATTTATCTAAAGATAAGTAACTTTAACATACAATTGATTTATAAACAAGTGGATAAATATATTTGTTGATTAATTACATTGTTCCAAACTTTAAAAACGCGATAACTCAGAATGTCACTAAAGTGACTAGACATGTTCTTTCCGTGGACCCTTCATTTTATATCAATGACACTTATCTCCTCATCTATTAAGTTTAACTTTTCTAAACATACATGTGATTACGTAAGGTTAGGGTTGCATTGTTACAAGACTGATAAGTTTAAAATCTGGCGGTAATGGCTTATCTTATCTTATGTTTTCTTTTTGGTGGGGTCCTTACGGATACACTTCGATCCCTTTTGTGCAATTACCCCTCTTTAAGCGCTTAATCCAATGCAGCCACCACCCCTTCCAAAAAGCGGATAGTGGAGTGCAATGGCAGTGCCTTGAAATCGTTCGGTTCTGGGTGTCCACAACCGAGGATTTTCATTGTTACTCCGGCCAGGGCATCACATTCACACAATAAGTGTTTCATTGTGTCAGCCTCTTCGCCGCACATTCTACAATCTGTGTTGTCATAAAGGCCCATCTTTGCTAGGAGATGTTTGAAAGTGCCCGGTAAACACTCCGATAATGTATCAAAGTTGTCTTCTGCTGAGCTTCCAATGTTTTTTGGTCCAGCTCTGGTCAACTCTTTCTACGAAGAGCTTTGCATGCCCTAAGCCTACCGTAGTTTTCCACCCTTTTTCGGTGGGTTTCTAGGGCGTTGATGTTCAGGGCTGCTTTTACAGTGCCCGGTGAGGGTGCCATACATGGTTCAGGTCCGACGTATGCGCCCTTGGAACCTTCCCTTGCCTCAAGAATAAACGAAAATTCGGACAAACGATATCGTAAAAGAAATGTACATTAGGGATTTCAATATATAGACCCTGTAAAATTTCAAATGGTTTCTGAGTGTCGTTTGGTACAGTTGCGGACTTTAATTGATAAACCACTACGAAACCTTGTCGCATACCCAAAGATTAATTTCTATGTAATTTCTATCTCGTCACTTGACGCTATCATTATGATATAATTCTATAATGGGTTAAAATAAAAAGTCCCTGATGGTTTGTATGTATGTACTAATGTTTAACCTTTGGTAGGCTGAAGCACAGTCGCTGAACAAGGGTCAAATTTTCATACGTTTAAAAAAAAACTAAATTAGAAATTTTCAGTTTCAATACTGTGAAAGAAAGCTGATTTAATTAGCTTTAAATAATTCGAAGTAGTAGTAATCTGAGTTTTTCTCCCCGCAAGTTTGACATCGCACGGTGTAAAAAAAAAAACAAAACCTGTAGTGCTAAGTTATTAAAAAATTACCTGTTTAATGGACATTTTTAAATTATATTAAAATTGAGATTAATGGGTATTATAGTAGCAGCGAAGTTATTATTAAGTTTGTCCAACAAAGACTGAACTCTATGAAGCTATCGAATACAAAAAACGATGTTTGCTTCCGTTTAAAATGAAGTTAACTGGTTTTAAATGTAAATGTAAACTTTGAAAAGTTGAGATATATCGTTTTCCGTGCGACTTTTACAACATGATTTAAAAAAAAAAGCATCCTGTAAGGTTGCCAACTATTATACCGGACATCCTGTATAATTACTATACTAAAAAAAAGAAAAAATGCGTGTGCTTAGGTTGTGCAGTAGAATATTTTCAAGTTACAAAGTAAAATTACAATCAAATATATCGACGACCGTAATCTAAATTGACGTAACGGACAAATGGCTACTTTTCAGGAGAGCCAAAAAACTGTTTTTTTTTTCTTTTAAAATTCATAATTATGTTGTTTGTTAACGTATCATGTAACTAAAATTAGCCAATTATTTATTTTTCTTCACTCTTTAAGTACAAATAACTGAATTTATCATTTAACGCTTAGTTACCGAGATAGCATGTCCCTTACGTCAAAAAAATGATTTAAAATGTCCGATAAACCCTTCTTTAATTATTAGACTTCGGGGTAAATTTGACGTATCAAGAACTAAATTAAGAGAAATTAAAAATAATAGGATGTAACTCCATTTAAACTGATCTATTACATGGTGTAAAAGGTACATGGAATTTATTATTTGTTGAAATATTACACGAAATCATAAATATAATTGTGTTATTTAGTAGAGTATTGAACAATTTAAAAGATAAATTATGGCATAGGTACATACATTATCATAATGATATGCAAGTAACTAATAACAAGTAACAAAATAAAATTAAACACGCTATTTTATGTAAAAACGAGTACGAAATATCGAAACATTAACATAATTGTATAGAGGACGCCCAAGACTTCGTACGCGTAGAATTAGTTTCCCGCTACTCCCCCCTATTTTAACCCCTTAGAGAGTGAATTTCCAAAAATCCTTTCTTAGTGCTCACTTACATCATTAAACGAACCCCTTGTATTGAATTTCAAGTTTCCATGGTACAGTAGTTTTGGCTCTGCGTTGATATATAAGTCAGTGAGTCAGATTTGCCTTTTATATCTATAGAGAAGTATCAGTACTGATTGATCAAAGAATATACTGGGTAAATATTCGTTGTGATAACGCTTTGGGAACTTGTTTTGTATACTAAAAGACTCGCAAAATAAACAAACCCGGTTATTACGTGCCACCGAAAATGAAATATTTTATTAAAAACTAACTTCTACCCGCAATTTCATCTGCGTAGATTTTGATTAAAAATTTCGGGATTATGTTGTATTCCAGAACCTAACCTATGTGTGCCAAGTTTCATCTCAATCCGTTTAGAGTGTTTGAAGCGTGATTGAGTAACAAACATCCAAACACTCACACTTTCTCATTCATAATATGAGTAATATAAGATACATACTGCAATAACTTGTCTTATGCTCGCAGTAATTTATCGCTTCGAGCTAAGAGTGATTCTGTATGGAGTAATATAGTATATCTCTTCTCATTAATTTTCCAAAAGTACTTGAAGCGTGCGTCTTTACAAACATACGTGAAGAACAGAACTGAGCATCACAGCACTCAGCTAAAACCATCAGCAACATCTTAAGTCCCAGATAGACGGACGAGTAAGTAGGCGTACTGAAAGCTCGATGACCTTTTTCGCCCGCGCTTACCTTTAGAAGTTCGCGTACCTACTTAGGATGATACAGGGACGAGTAAGGTCGCCGAGCCATAAGTACGACGTACTAACTCGCACGTCTATCTGGGACTTTACTGTAAACATGGCCATAGTGATATCTCTTTTACCCGAAAGCAATTTTAAATGCTTGTTAGTAATTCAGCTATATCAACGAACACTGCGTCTGTCATCTAATTAAAGAGATAACGCTAACATCTATGGGAATAGTTCAAATTAGGCAGTTATGTTTTAACGTAAGGGCCGGTAGTTTACTGCTTGTAGTAGTGAAAAATTACGTATATGCCATGAACACATATTTGAAACAATGACAGATGGGCGTAAGGTCTGTATTGTCTTACATCTGCAAAAGCAAAACTGCGTATCGTAGAAATGTTTGCTAACAGAATTGTCCCTTACGACTCAGGTAAATGAAGAAAATGATAGTTAGGTACATCTATTTGTGATTTAATCAAATGTATTGTGTAGATACTTTTTGAGAACGTAAAATGGTGTATCGGCCTTTTACTTATTTGATGGCTCCTTACGACGTTAGGTGAATTGCGAAGACGACAGTTACACCACGATGGATTTGAATATTATTTCTTTATGTTTGATACGTCTATTTTTTTTTCAAAAACTGCGTCGAATTAACCGTTTTTTAAGGGTGTAAGGGGCATGTTTTTTCAAGCTATCGAGATGTAACCTATACCATTCGAAAGAGAAAAAAAAACTGAATACAACTGCATTCATAACTCATTTTCGCCCTTTTGTCCCTTACGCCAATTTAGATTACGGTCGTCGATATGAAATTATCGATTCCTGATGTTCAACTTCACTTTAAACAGACGGCGGTGATCCTTCCTTTCAAACGGCCGTCGGCCTGTTTGTCCATCGATGGCAATAATTATATTACTTAAAAAAACAGCGCCCTCTATTATTATTCTTAGCAAACTCTCTGACTTCTACTTACTACATAAACCAAATGTCAGCGGATAATAAACCGCTCACATCATATCTTTCCCGTCAAATTACCGTCATTGACCACACCCGCAAGAGATCCTAATAAATCATTCATATTTGCAAACGCAAAGTGGTGGTTCATTTTTTCACTTCCCTTCTCGAGCCGTTCGTAATCCAGTCCCGAACTCATAAATAAAACACAAAATACGATCGTAAAACAAAATGAGCGCGAATCGGAAACGTCCGATCCGGATGGTAAAGAGTAATCTGTAGTCATGCAGAGTGGACAAACTGTTCATAGAATAAAGAAATCAAAATGTTTTATTTTTTCAACAAATCATATGATCTTGATAAGCACGAGTAATTAAATAAAGCAAAGGTTGTGGAAGGTTACCTACCCAGTAAAAAAAAAATACACTTACAAAATTATTTACGAGTTCATGGGAATTAAATGATCTGCAACATTACACGAAATTTTTAGACTGCGGAAAGATGGCAAAATGTAAGAAAACAACCTAAGGCTGACTGAATGCGTGACAGTTTTCATTAGCGCTACTTTTTTCTAGATATACTCGTATTACCGTCGATTTATAGTTTCGGTAAAGGCAGCCAGTTCGACCAAATTAGATACCTTACGTTATTATTAACTATTTTGTTTTTAATAAAGTTTCCTTATTTATTATATAATGGAGATATTATCAACAACAACATTGCTATTATCATGAGCTTTAACTCTTGACAGTACCGGGGAGTGCAATTATTTTTCTTTTCTTTTCTTGTACCGTTTTTTGACACAGCTAATTAAGATCTACGTACGTTTTTTTACTAACAGATTTCGTAATCAATACTTATCTTCTGTGTAAAAAACATATAACAAAATGTAGTATTCGCAGATTTAAACGATTAAGTACGACTTTCACCTTGTCGTCACGTCAAACTCTACTTTAATACTAACGGCTGCACTTAAAGAGTCAGTTAATGATGACCAACTTGTTCTTTAGTGATGATTTTTCATACAAAAGTCTGCGATAAATAACCAAAGCTAAGTCTTACCAATTTCAACAAAAATAGGCCTCAAAACCTTAAGGGCCGTATTAATAAACTGATCTCAACTCTAATGCTCGTCTCGAGACGCGTCAAAAATGACAGTGTTCCATGGTTTGGCGTTTACTTTGAAGTATCTTGTGACGGGCCTCACAGTCAAGTTGAGTTTATTAATACGTCCCTAAGTGTCGCATCTATGTCTCTAATCTCCAAACAATATCAAAGATTTATATTGTTGCATCAAAGATAAAAAGTAACTTCGGCAACTCCGTTACTGGGGACTGGAGAAAAATGATCACATCTATCAATATAACGATGGATACTGGAGGTTAAGGACATCGACTGCGATACGGTATTATGGGGATAGTCCAGATTCCGGTAACGAGGACTATTCGTCATGCGCG
The DNA here is from genome assembly GCA_923062465.1 of Acleris sparsana. Lineage (NCBI taxonomy): Eukaryota > Metazoa > Arthropoda > Insecta > Lepidoptera > Tortricidae > Acleris > Acleris sparsana. The sequence continues at coordinate 2,902,256 of OV281299.1, forward strand.
AAAAGCCAAGTAAGGTAGGCATTTGTTTACGGAAAAAATACGGTTGAAGAAGAAACTGTTGTTGATGTTTAGGTTAATACAATAAAGTTTAATATCAAGAGATTGTTTTCTGTTCTAGACTGATGGAATGAAGACCAAGAACTGGGCGGAGATATGTGGGCAGGCAATCGACGAGGTGGACTGGTATGACCTGGTCAAAATAGCGTGCAGTGCAAGAGGCGTACACTCAGCTTAGGGCACTAAGAGTTGATAAGAGAAAGAGATACCGTTTTCTGGGATAACACCACCATTATAATTAATTTTAATTTTACTAAAAATATGAGATTAACGTAACCTTAACGAGTTTGTCTTCAAAATACTTTCAGTAAAGTGGTTGTCATAGTTGCGTCACAATATCAGTCATACATATACAGTCCTCATACGGTAATAGGACGTATATCACACTCAGTCACCGGAGCAGTTTCCAAGCAACCCTCACTCGTTTGTAATACCATTGCATTCACTACAGAAGTATTTACTGACATACCACTATTAGTTTCATAGCAGAATAGTCAATTAACGTGACATAATGGAAAAGTAACCGTAGCAAATTTGCGTCCTTAACTATGTTTTTTTTTTTTTGGAAAACACCTGAATATAGGCATCATTAACAATTAGTATAGATGACGGGGTTGGTCTAGTTGGTAGTGACTCCGCTTGCAAAAGTAGCTCTCCAGAGGCTCTAGATAATCTTATCTAGAGCCTGTACATGTGGCGTTCGTTATCGTTAGCCAAAATGTATAAGATTCACATAAGCTGTTTGATGGTCGCGACGAGCGCCTAAGCTAATTCTATACATTTGTTAGCATTCGAAAATCGTTAACGTTAGCGTTAAGCAAGTTGTTTATCCTCACTGTCATGAGCGCGAAAATTAGTTTCTGAGTCTTAGTGGGTTTCTATGTATGTATTTTATACGTGTTTATTTCTCTATACGCGTATCTTTGACGTTTCTTAAGCCTTAAGCTAAGTATAGGGCAGCGATTACTGTAGGTCAATTAGTGTGGAATATCTTCTAATACTGCTATGTTTAATAACTTTACAGAAAAAATGGTATTTAATCGTTAATCGTCTTTGATACGATTATCTCCAAAAACGTAATATTTTTGTAAAAACATTTTTTTTTCAATGTGTGTGGCACGTCTCTCGGACCCTTTCATATTAACCTCAAAGTGATCACAAACAGCGTACAATAAAACGGTACATTCCCAAGCCCGCAAACTTTTTTTATTCGTTAAAAAGCTGTATTTTATTACCATTTTAATAAACGACCGAAATTGCCAAGTTGGATCCTTATTCATAATTATTTCCTTATTAGTTTCCCAGCGCAACACCTGCGGCCGACGGTTGGGTTCATTTTTATATTATTACGGAAAAAAGGCTTTAGCTGAACGCGTTGGGACACGATTTTGCCGTGTTGTTTGGAATCAACGATTTGTCGTTCAATTTATGTTGTTGGCTATATTCGACGGTGAATTTTAAGGTTCCGTACCAAACAATAGAAAAGGGAGCTCTTATAAGATGACTTTGTTTTGTCTTTCAAGTCTTTTTTGTTTATAGTTTACCCACTAACGCGTTCTTTTGGTATACAAAATAAATTTTCATCAAAAATATAATTTTAAAGACAAGTTTTTGCTACCGACAGAACAGAAACAATTTCAACGATCAGTATCGAATCAATATATCCGATCATAATAAAAGTAATTTTTCGTGATAGTATTTATTAAGCGTCGCACATGTTTTTTTTTTTTTGGACATAGTTACGGTTTAAAAGATTACACACACAAGATCAAGACAAGATTAGACACAAATTAATAAAACATTTGGAGCGATTATTTCTGAAACCATGCCAAAATTGCTATAAACGTTAGTGTTTTTAAAAGAACTGCCGAAATAGGTGCAATACGTCGATGTTTGCGGAAAAATATTTTTTTCAGTTTCTTTTACATGTATGTATGGTATTTATTTTTGTTATTTTACTACCAAACTAAGTAGGGGCTTGTAAAAGACACATATAGTGTAAAAGATCATGGGCAAATTGGGTGTAACACCAACAGAATTGATACCTATATCAATAAAAAGGAATTAGTTAAAACATCATTTATACCTAGGTCACCGGAGAACAAAAATATGGACACTTGAAAACAAAGATTATGTTTTTATTTTATTTATTTATTGAAATGCTTTCTGTACTTGCTGTAAGTGCGCCTTACAGCAAGTACAGAAAGCATTCACATCATAGTAACAGGTATTATGTCTAGTGTACAAGCCAATTACAAGTATACACAGCATTTCAATTATGTTGTTCGTTAATTATGTTGATGATATTATAGTCAATATAAACTTTGGCTAATATAATGTTGTGACAGATAATTAGAACTAAGTTTAGGGTATTTGATGTAAAAAATAAATAAAACAATACTGCCGTGTTCGGTTATCACAGAAATTTTCTAAAAATAATATATTTAGAATTAATCGTAACAACAATACGGCACTGCGGTGAGCTATATATTTGTAGCCATAGTAAGAAATTGTTTTAAAAAATTTTTTTTTTAATGTATAGGTTTTAATTCTGTTGGTGCCACACCCAATTTCCATACAAAAGTGCCCATGATCCTTTCATTTATTTACGTACAATTTTAGATTTTTAGTAAAATTGACATGACGAAACTGTTGCCATTTTGGCTACGGGACCCTAAAAATAAACAAAAAAGGGATATACATTCTTGGTATTTTAAAAGCTTATTTAGATAGAACGTCTCTCAAACCCTAGTCCTGTAAATGATTTTCAAATAAAGTTAATGCAAAAATATATCCAATCACGCATAAATCCATATTCCCAGCAACTTCAAAATGTATCATATTCAACAAGATCGTCTACACAGTTCACTTCCTGGTAAGTAACCAATTAAGTTCACTATTCGATACACGCGTCTTGTACGGATTCTAGTTTAAGCGAGCTCTGAGTTTGAGCGCTGTGTAATAGAAAGTTCGGTTTGTTGATGCAGTGGTTAAACTTCTTCTAGGAAGTGTACTGTTCTACATGAAATGGTTTGTAATTTCAGTGAGTTAATCATTCAAAATGAAAATCTCAATGTTAAAGGGTGATGGGCAATTTTGTATGGACCCCGTCCCCCCCCTCCAACAGTAACGGGCTGCAGGTCTATATGTTCATTAGGACCCAATAAAAGACAAAATACTTATCTTCGTAGCAAAATCAATGGGATTTTTTTAATGAAAACAAAGGGCCAGGCAAGGCAAATCATCTACATACGTGTTCATTTTCAAACAAATTCCATAGTTCCATACGATAAGATTATGATTTTTCAAGAAAACCCCATACATATGGTGATCGTCGCCATAGAAAAAATACATCATATTGCCAAGATCTATAAACTGGCACATGTTTCATCACTGTTGGTGGGTGGGGACATTTTTAACCCATCGTCCTTTAACTAAATTTATTTGTTCAACAAATCTAACGGTTCTGAAAATCTGACGCCATTTATAGAATGTGTCGCGCATATCTTTATGGCTCTAGACAACATGCATTTGGTCGTGTCAAGCGTAGATTTTGAACCTGTAAATTATTTGTTAAACAATGTATGCGTAAATATTTTTTTTCCAACACAGATATTTGTTGTAATGGATGCTTTTAGGTTTTACTCAGTAAATCCTTTAAAAGGTGTTAATGGGAAATAAAAATAGAGAAACATTTACTTTTTCGACAATTCCGACGATTTTACGTGAGAATGGGCGTTAAAATTATTGTCCGAGGCACGCATCCTAATTGCTTTTGCATTTTAAGTGCCTGGGAAATTCTCGATTTCAGAATAGTTCTGGAATTAAGTCGGTATAATGTGGACAGAATTTGAAGAGTCTTCTCCATTTAAATACGCGATTTAGTTTTGAATTCATATTCAAATTCTCATTTAAACGTCAGTAGTAATGGCGTTTAGGTAATTTTACTAAGCGTTCGGATAAGATCATTTTACAGAAGAAGTCAGTTTAGCATGGCTAATTTTTTAAACCATATCATAAATATGGTAGCAACTCGAACTTATTATTTGTCTTTTATAAAGAAAATACAAACGATAAGATTTTTACGTTTAATACTTTATCCACGCACATATCACAAGCCCTCTATTATGGGTAGAAACCGTAAATAGAAACCGTAGGAAATGACCAGGATTATTACAACCAATGTTACCATGAGAACTTTCTTGTCTGTGGTAGTAGGTAAAATCTGTACTGTAAGTTATAACAGTATCAATTTTTGTAACATTATTAGTTTAAAATTAGAACAACTGTCAAACCTCAACAAGGTCTCTATTCTAGTAGTATCCATAGATGTTAAAACAGTTATCGATACAAAACGTCAATTCAGTTTTTTTTTTAATGTAAACCACATGAGATTTGATCTCGAGTGACATGAGAATAGGCTATGATTTAAAACAAACTTTTATATTAGTGACACTGACAGCACAAGTTTGTTTGTGTAGATAAAGTAGTGTTTGCAACTGTCCATAATTAGGCCGTAGGAAACTCGTGTGATCCTATTATGAAACCCGCTGACGCTCGTTTCATAATACCACACTCGTGTTTTAAGGCCTCTTATTATGCATCAATTGCAGATAAACCACTATTATCGGTGATCGATATTGATAAAAAATGTATTTGCAAGCTTAAACCGATCAAACGTCAGAAACAGCACTCGCTTACGAGTAAAAGGAATATTATACTTCGTTTCTGCAATACCACGTAACGAACAAGTTAAAAAACAAGAAAAATACACCTTAGCCAGTAGGTTAGTAAGGTACATTTTGCATTTATTTATAGAACTTGTTAGTTACATGGTATTGCCGTATCACCGACATCTTTGAATTAAATTGTCAATAATATTGATGTCGTAAAAGCCATATGATAATAACTACAGTAGCACAAAAAACAACCTTTGAGGTTTATAGTTCTCTCTCACTCGCACTCATTATGTTGTTATGCTTAGGCTAACCCACTTTACCTGAACACGAAAGTCGTATTTAGATTTGTTGCACCATGAATGATTTTTTATCGAATTTTATATGTCAAAATGTTATAAACGTCAAAGTAATAAGATAGAAAAACGAAATGAAATTTGGAAAAAAAAACCAAAAGATGCGCGAACAAGTTAAGTTACTCCTATGTACGTCTGCTGCTTTTTATTAGAGGGGGTATTCTTTCTGTAATTCTAGTTTTAAGTAGATAATGGGTTAACCTAGTTTTTATTTATTCTAATTATTACTGTACAGTGTTTACATTTAGAAATCATCTTTGTTATTATTGTAAAGTAAATCTACGAGTATATTGCAATATAACATTGTTGAATAAATACAAGTCCAGTAAAGATTGGATCCGTAATATAACAGTATACTTAAATTGATCTTATCCTAATTTATTTTATAATACAGTCGTCTTATAAACGTACGACGTAACGCGTGTGCTTATGACGTATATATTTTAAGATACTTATAAGCAAAAAGCGGAGAAAGTTTTTGCAACTAACAATTTGGTGCGTAAAGTAAAGACGCAATTTACTTTGCATTTAAAATGCATAAAACCAAAATATTTCATATATAGCACCTAAATAAGCTGCCGACGTAAAATAGTACTTTTAATATCCAAGCGTTTAGGTCTTAGGTCAAGATCTTACTGGTGTTTATTGGATTCCCGAGGCGCTACGAGATGCTTATAAAATTTAATATCGAGTCGAAAAACAAAGCATTATTGTGTTGTTCACCTGGTATTTAGTTTGAGGTCTTGAAGTTTTACCAACGATTTTATATTATATTATTTGTAAATCCGTAGGTATAGACTTACGGTTTTGGAATGGTATACTAAAGTTAACGTCAAATATTCAGAGCAAAATAAGCATTACATGAGACAGTATTTTTAACCATTTTAGATATTCTAACCTAAAACCAATTAAGTAAAATAATAAATGTCACACCAATTGACCTAGTCCGAAACAAAGCAAATATAAATACTTAGAGAAATATGTACTTAAATACATAGACTTAGGATTATATTCGCGCTCATTATTACACAAATATCTGCCCTTACCGCGATTTGGACTCAGGACCGCTGGTTTCGTACTCAGGGTCACTACCAACTAGGCCAGCGCATCGTCAAATAAAGATGCAGATATCGAGTGAAGGGCGTCATTGAAAAACTTTTGTGCACTCAGGAGCAAAAATACCGGGTCAGAGTGCGTTTTTCATACAAACGAGACTATTTCGAAGCCTTGGTTCCTCGCCAGGGTTGTTTTGAGTGAGTTTTAATAGTGGATACTGCGAGGTTCAATAGAGGAGGTGAAAAGTTCTTAAGATACCTAACTGATCGCACAATCAGTTAACACCACAGCGGGAGAGTTTGGGTCAGCACTTGGATTTCCTTACATTTTATTGCCATTTTAGATGTTTTTTTGACCAGGCACTATTCCGGCGTTAACCGCAGATTCATTCAGTTGCGTATCCTAAGCACTCTGGAAGTCCTGTATCGATGCTCGGGGTATTCATCATCAGATTTCACTAAAATCATTCCCTGGCGAGGAACCGATGTTTCAAAATGGCCTCTTTAGTATGAAAAACGCACTCTGACCCGTTATTTTTGCTCCTAAGTACTTATTTAAAGAGTCAATTATTATAAGAGGTAGTTGAGTTGCGTCTAAACCCTACACGGAGCATGGTCTAACCGTGCTCTCGCTTCATTTTTATATTTATGTTTGTGATGGCTTTAAATTCAGTTGACAGCATGTGCGTTGGACTTAGTTACTTAAATTGAATTTAGTTCAAATTTGATTGAGGGGTGGAACCAAAAGGCCCAAGGCTACCCGTCACCCCTACCCCGACGTTAAATATAATTTGTCTGGCAGTTTATTATATTAGGAAATATTATTTGAAAGTTAAACAATATTACTCTTAAATACTCTAGCATAAATCTCATTTCATTTGAAACCATTTGTAAAATCATTTTTTTTTTGTCTTAATCTTATTGTTTTTTCCCCGACTGTGGCAAAGCCCAACAGGAGGGTTATGTGTTTGACTTGTACTTTGTAAATTATACGTGGTTAGATTCGTCTATCCACTAGTGTCATAGGCTTATTTCATTAAAATTCAAATTCAAAATTCAAATTGTTTATTGGTAATATATACATTACATGTCAGTTTACAATTGCTAATAAATAAAATATATTAAATTGTTTACGTAAACACTTCATTATGGTCGTAGAACGCCTGCTCGACAAGCCAATTTTTAAGCCTACGTTTAAATAGTGGTGCGCTTTGCGTAGCGGTAATATTCTCCGGGAGGTGGTTGTACACCTTAGGACCCATGACGTGAATAAGCTTCCGCATTAAGCATTATTATCGTAAGTAATATTACTTTGACGACATTATCCTAACAGCAGTTGGTTTCTTTTAAAGCTTGCTTTTCGTTAGATTTGTTAATTAAAAATAAAGTTATCCCACTCGTAGGTACATTAGAGAGAGTAAGGTACTGTAGGCCTAAGTGGACCCTTTTCGCTTGAAATATGAATACTGAAATTAAACTCCATGAATTCTAGAACTACTGGACGCCACTGACATCCTAACCCTGCTCACACGTTTTATTTTAGTCTTCCATATCAATTATAATTAAATTAAATTCATTTGAATCTCTTCTTTTCCAAACAAAGACACATCCTGAGAGCATAATGAGTTTTCCGATGATAATGAATTTCAAAAATAGCAATACGGCAAATAGTTAATTGTTTGAATTGGACGGATTTAAAATGAAACACAATGTAGGCATTAGCTGGCACATTCATTTTGCCTTATTGTCTTAAAACTGTACCCTGTTATGAACTCTTTCGAGGAAGTTAGTCCAACTTTTACAATTTACTTTTGTACAGAAACTCCAGCCTTTCTTAGACTTTAAAAATTACGAGAACTAATAAAGATGTGACAGCGTTAAATCCGGTTACAAAAGTAAAAACCTTGCGGTTCGTGACACCTACACGGCAAATTTATGTATTTTAAGTTAAAAACAGACGTAAAGTTAATGAGTTTGCATAAAAAACCTTTTTTTTGTCGATTAAACTGACATTTCTGAAGAGTGACTGACATTTTAGACCCAAAATAATGAATTTTTTTTTTTTTTTGTTTTTGTTTTACAAGGTCTATATTAAATCAGAAAAAATATCATCACCGTAATACACCTCATTAGTTACAAGTAAGTTAGTTTCATTTCTTAGCAAATGTGTGTGTGTGTGCTTTTGTAGGTACCTACTGAGACATATTGCGGTGCTATACAGACGGACGAATACTGAAGTCTCACTGTCTTACTATTTCAGCACGGAACCCTAAACATAGAGTTTGTTACATTGTATTGGCATGTCCTATTATCAAAAAACAATATTCATAAATGACTCTAAAATAAACAACAACTTCAAACACCAAGGTTTATCTCAAGATTTTTTATCTCGTACTCTTTCAATGCTATAATGGTCACCTACTACTACCAGTTAACTCTGCGTACCTTAAGGTAGATAATACTCGTAAATCTTACCCGTGTCTAGGCAATAACTTGTAGGTTCAGGTCAGCTTTCTGACCTGCAGAGACTTGCTTCTTGCCATCTATTTCTTGCTAGCATGTGTTCAGATAATGAAAAATCTTGTGGGATTATTTGATATTACGGTTAGATTTATAACAAAGAGTTGTTTTGTGTGTGTTGTATTTTACGGTACGTGTTGAAACCATTATAAAAACTAGACGCTGAAGGCAGAAACTTGAGTAAAGTGGCATTGCAGGCGTTTATGGACGATGGTGACAACTTACCATCAGGGGCCTTTGGGAATAATTGGGAAAAAAATTCAAGAATATAAAAGTCGCAGTTTAAATTAAGATAGTACTCGGATTAAAATCACTAATAAGTTTATGAGTTATTTTTCATCTGATTCTTACTTGCTCTGCTTTTATTTCTAATCTGATGAAAATAAATGTGCTACAGCGGCTTTACAGAGCATTTTTGTACCTGCTGCAGGTTTATTTTTATCTTTTATGTCAATGAGATAGCACGCGAGCACTCAGGCCACCTGATGGTAAGTGGGATCTGAGACCCATAGACATTTGAAATCTCAAGACTAATCTCAAAACTGCAATCCTAAGACTTCAAATGCGTTGCCAACCCTGAGGACTGAGATGGAATGCTATGCTAGTAATTTCACCGGTTGTCTTATCCCCACACCGGAACACAGCAATGCGAATACTGTTGCTTGGCGGTGGGTTATTGGAAAAGATGGTGGTAGCGATCCGGAAAAACCCTGCACAAGGTCCTGCCACCACTAAAAAAGTAAAAGATCAGTTGATATTTAAAAAAAGACTATTGTTGTCATATTTTGATCGCTGCCTTATTGCGAATTTGAGTCTGTCATTACATTTATACTGCGTACATACATAAGCCAAGGCCTTTGGTCAAGTTTTGCTCTGTTACGGCAGTGTAACGTTTTAAGATGGCCGATTTACTACAGTTTTATGTGTTCAGTGTCACGTGACGCCAAGGCACTGGAGGAATCTGGGATGATGAGATTTTAGTTTATTCATTGCTGTATTTTATAGGCGTCTTGATTTAAGTTAGCACTGTTTTATTATTGAGTAATAATTAACGGAGGACTATGTCCGGCAGTGGACGTTTTTTGGCTAAAGGAATGAAGTATTTATGATGATTCTTAACTATAACTTAATCTATATCTATATCTATATCTATATCTATATATTATATAAAAATGAATTGATGTTCGTTAGTATCACTAAAACTGGAGAACGGCTGAACCAATTTGGCTGATTCCTTTTCGGTTGTATTTGTTATTGTCAGGGCAAGGTTTTTATGAAAGAAAAAAAAACCACCGGGAATGTCGGAAATTTGCAGCGGGCGAAGCCGCTGGTGGGTCACTAGTTTCGGATAATAATGTAATTGGCATAGTCTTTTTCTTATACAACGAGGCATTTAAAATGAAAACATATTTAATTACGTATGTATAAAAGCATTTTGTAACTGTCTCTTATAATATGTAATTGACAATAAGTATCCGACTCGCCTTCACTATTTGAAATATTTCACTATAATTTTACAGAATCTATATCCAGCATGAACCTCTAACACAGATTCCATACATAATTTTACGTCGAATATGAAAAATAATATCATCACCTTTCTCGATCACGAAACGAAAGTCCATCTCAATGGCAACGTATTTTAAGTGCAATAACTGTATGTCCTAAATTTAATTTCTGAGACAAGTTTTTGCTGCCGACTGTACTGTTTTTCGAACAGTCGTCATCAGCTCGCCAAGACTTAACGAGCCTAAAACGACGGGTTTGTCATAATTTAGGTGTTCCTATGGCCACCCCATGTCTCCTTGATCAGTCCAGGTCGATGGTGGTATATTGTATTGTCATCAAAACTAGGGATGTGTGCAAATTTTTACCTTCATTGGAAATCCGAGAAGTACATACATACATACAGTTGAGAACTAAAATTTGGGAACTACCATAGGTCCAAAGTCAATCTGACATTCTTTAACAATAAGGTTGAGTTTCCTAAAAGTTACTAATGACTGGACATCTCTAATGACATTGACGACTTCAAGTATATTTTTCTTGAAATGGGTCACAAAGTCACAAATTAGTAAAAATATATGATAAAGTTACGTTATAGTACATTGTGGATCAAGGGTAGTATGAAGGGAATTACTAGGTAACGAGAGTGTTAGAAGCCCGACGCCGAAGGCGGAGGGCTTTTAATGACTCGAGTTAGTAATCCCCTTACTGCCTGTGATACACATAATGGTTTTCATCACATTTGCGAGGAAAAAAAACAAAGAGAAAATTAAAAACACTTTAACTCTGCAAAATATAAAGAAATAACTTTTGACGAACGGGAACGTAAATGGAAACGATATTTTTTTTGTGGCCTCTACCACAGATAATAACTGCGTTTAGTTTCAACCTGGATTCGAGCCAGAATTAGCCAATTTGATAAAAATGTATAATTACTAAAATTTATGATAAATGTTGATATAAACTTGAAATAGGTTTAAAAATAATGAAGTTTAATGAAACGTATAGGTTTTGTGTAATGTAAGTTAGTCTATAGCTAATTTTTAAAGATGAAATTAGAAACCGATTTAATTTTTGGCTGAAAATTAAACCTCCTTAGTCAGAAATGATGTACGAAAGAGTTGCAAATTTTAAAAAGAAAGTCATTACTCCCTAGGGATGACAAACTCGCCATAATTCCCGCGGGAACAATTTAGGCCATTGTCCTTCTGTATACAGGCATGGAATAACACCATTTACGAGCAAGTGTGATGAAAACGTTATTTAAGTACTCGATAGAAATAAACATTCGTGCTATGGGTACATGGTGACTCTCAAGTTGCCATTTCCAACAAATTTATAAATTGAGCGTAGGAATACCGCCCACAAGATCACTTTACCTACAGGTGGGTATGAAACGAAATTGAGGAGGTTGGCTAAGAATGCCTGCAGTATTTTTTTCAGAGCCATTTAAGAAGAAATGATCTTTAAGTTGTGTGGTGATCTTATTCCCTTTTCTTATGGTTTTAAAAGTTTTGACCTTTCTCAAAATTAGTATACTCTGCATGTGTGTTTATTTTGGGTCTGAATAGCGTAATTTTATGCGAGAATAAATGTTTTTAATGTCTTAAATTTTGTTGTTTGTATTATTTCAATTTGAGAATAGTGAACGTTTACAAATATTAAATATTATTAAATAAACTGTGTACAAATATAAAACTAAATTAAAGAGGTTTTAACAAATAAGTGCTTAAAAAATGATACACTGTAAACATATTGTAATAAGCGGCTCGTTAGAAAACACGGAGCCTGCCCTAGTGCAAGCGGTTTACAAGATAATTAAATAAAGTAGCGTATATAGACGTATAATTTCTTTTAAAATAACAATAATTATTTCTACAAAACATAAATACCATAAACCCCTATTTAGGGGATGCAACCCTATAAGCTAAGCTTTCGTAGTCCGTCCATCCGTCCGTCCATCTTTACTTTGAAGATCTGTGAGTATCTTTTAAGTATAAAAGAGGGATATATTTTACATATTAATGTGTTATAACAGCAGATTCTCAAACATATTCTTTTTTAGTGACTTAATTAATTACTCTTGTTTAGATTATTTTGTCAAAATGATAATACAGAGCCAAAGCGCTTATTATGGTCATATTAATCGATCTGGATAATTAAATACATCTATCAGTTTCTGACCATTTTTTTACGACATAAGCAAATAAAGTAAAACTTTGCAAACAAACATCGATTTAAATTTTGTATAAGAACTTAAAATTACTTGCTTTATTTTTGTTTCTTGAATAACGTTTCCGTTAACACTCAGACTCCATCTTTTTCTTGTTAATGTTAAGTCACGAGACCGAGCGTAATTAGATTTTGTTGTTTAATCAAATTTTGCGTAATTTATTTTTTGAACGTATTTTTTAATAAAATTAATTATTTAAACTCTTGGTGTTGGTCAGTGTAAGGTTTCAGTTTGGCAAATATAGACCACTGAAATAAAAGTTATTTTTAAAGGCTACCAAGGTCGAGTTTGCCTCGCGCACGAAGGGTTCTGTATTATTTTTGTATCCCCTTTTTTTAAATATATTTTAATTCTAAAAAAATCGTGGTTTAGAAATAATTTATCCATTCCCGTGTAACTTTTCTTAGACTGACAGATATTGGCGATAGTTACTTAGAAAACTACGTTTACGATGTTTTGATGCAAACGCGAAAGTTTAAATCTACGTTCTTTGTAAAAAGTAATTGATTTGACTTTTCAATGTCACTGAAGTTTTAATAGAACCTTTTTCATAGCCATAACACCACCAAGCTTCTGTTTCATAAAAGCTTGATAATTGTATTATAAGTGAAAGTCTCTTTTAAAGTATAAGCTCGACGTTGCTTGCGTCAATTTAACACAGTGAAGCTCGATTTTGTGGAGTGAAAACATCACAGTAAGTCTTTCGTATTGTAGGCTGGTCGAATGAATATTGAATAATTAAATTGCAGAGGATTTTCCCTACCGGTGCAGTGAGGTGATTACTGAAGGCTAGTATTGTACCGATAAGTAATTTCAACGAAACTACTAGGAATATTCTTAAATTTTGTATGGGAAGAGAACATTCTCAATGCTCTCAAATGTTTTCGATAATATTCTCAGTAATTTATTGAGAATATTTCTTAACTTCTCAGATTAATTTGCAACTTGTACATTGCTACTGTGGGCCAAATTTTGACTAAAAAGTCAGGCTTACAGTAACAGCTGAAATTTATGAGCTAGATTATTATTATCACCTTGTTTATGGCCTAGGTGAAGTCTATATTACGTGTAGATTAATTTTTGGTCGGCGTCGAGTTTCCGACGACCATTAATCTCAGAGACATTAACTGCAGGCACTTAATTAGCTAAATCCGACGCTGCAAGGGGGGTATAATAATGTCCAAGAATAACAGATCACTACATGCAAAAAAAAGGTTTTAAAATTATGGCTAAGTCACTTAAATTTGTACCTAGAATAAAGAGAGGTATGTTTAAAGTTTTTCTTTCTAGCTTAAGTCAATTTTGGTGAAGACTAGGAGTAGTTCAAAATAAAGACAGCTTTAATACATTTATGCATAAGTACACAATGTTAAAAAAAACTGACCAAATTTGACAGGTGCTACCACAACATTTATGATGCTTTTCATTCTGATTTTATTTTTAAAAGAAAAAAAATGCACATTCGTTAGGGAAATTTATTTTCAAGAATTGACTTCAAAATCTTTGTTCTCCTTTTTATAACTTTTTTTTTTGACACGACCTCCTTGTTAATAGTTTATTCCTCACTGCGAAAAACACAAAATAGGCACAAACATAATCTATGCAACATGAGAAGCTTAAATCCATAGAGGCTTGCTTGCAGTAATTTGCTTGCAAGGTGACAACGAGTAGGACTAAGGTACCCGATTATTATGCTAATTCCCCCTTCATAATTTAAGGGGGATAACAATGGATCATGCTTGGGGGATTAACGTTATGATCAACTATTATCAGAACTGTAGGAAGGAAATTCGATGAGATAGGGAGATTTGTGTAACAGGTTCCGGTGTGTTGTGTATAATAATTAATTAAATTGCGTCCGTCCGTCCGTACTGACTTTAGACAGCTGTGTCTTTTAAACAGTAGAGGATTTTTTTTTTATGTAGAATATTGTTTTTTTACGGCAGATTCCTAACACAAAAAAATAAAAAATGGTGAATTTAAAATAATGAGGAAGCCCTCTAAAACAATAGTCGTATTTTTTAAGTTTTTTTTGATGTTGCTTCTTACAAGCGTCTTGGCGCTGGGTTAACGCTGATTCTATTCGAAATGGAATTAAAAATAGAAATATAATACCTACTGTGCGGCGGTATAGAACCCTCGGTGCGCGAGACCGACTCGCACTTTTTATATGGCAATGAGAATGCACGCGAGCACTGAAGCCACCTGATGGGAAGTGGGATTTGAGACCCACAGACATTTGAAATCTCAAGACTACATTCTCAAAACTGCAACCCTAAGACTTCAAATGCATTGTCAACCCTAAATACAAAGATGAAATGCCTCAATGCTAGTTATTTCACCGGTCATCTTATCCCCACACCGGAACACAGCAATGCAAACACTGCTGCTTGGCGGTGGGCTTGACCGGATTTTTTCTATTCATTTCATTAATTTCATTATGACGCGTTAAGAAAAATGGTTTTATTCAGTCCCTTGTTCGTATATTTTGAGCGAACTAAAATATGAACGTGCGTTAAATCACATAACAAACTTTAACCATTATCATAAAAATGGCATTCCATTTTACCCACAAAATAATGGAAGAACTTAATAAAGCAATAAATTGGATGATAGGGCGGTATTAAAACGACACAAAATTGAGGAAGTTACAATCCATTTAAAATCCTGTTTTTTTACTCCGGCGCCGAAGTTGGTACGAAGCTGTACTTTTGATTGACGTACATTAATTTGTCGGCTTACCTTTTCGGACGGAATTTTTAATAAAATATTCTTTTAGCGCTCGCGGTTTTATTTTCTTATTCATGTTTTAATAATAGTTACAGAAAGTTTATTACTGAAAATATTGTTTTCATTCAAGTATTCTTGTAAAAAAACCTTATTATATTTATATTTTGAAATATAACTAGTATAAGTAGTAACAGACTTTGTGATTTTTAATGGCTGAATTGATTTTTATGAAACGTAGTACAAGAAATAAAAATAGATTATAATCTGGAATAGCAAATGTACGAGTCCTGTGGTATGACGCGATGAAGTCACTTTTTAGAAGCTAGTATGTATACAAAAGAAGAAACCGAATGACTCATCAATCAACGCGCAGGATATGGAGATATGAATCAAAGCCTTTTTTACTACATTTTAAGTTCCAACTTCTGAGTTGCGATGCTGCAGAGAAAATATACGTATTCTACAAAAGCAGTCGGATTTTAAAAGCTTGCTTTTTAGGGTTCAGTACCTAAAAGGTGCCAATGGAATCCTATTACTAAGGCTTTGCTGTAGGTCCGTCTGTCTGTCTATTTGACACTGGGCTGTATCTTTTGAACCGTAACAGCTTGACACATAAAACCATTATAGGTGTTATCAAAGTCATCATCATCATCATCATCCTGCCCCTATCCCAATTTATTTGAGGTCGGCGCAACATGTTTTTCCTTCCATACTTCTCTATTAGTCGTCATCTCGGTAGTCACTACCTTTCTAGCTATATCATCTTACACGCAGTCCATCCACCGTTTCTTTGGGCTTTCCCTCCCCGTATTGCCATCCACATTCATACTCAAAACTTTCTTGAGGATATTTTCTGCATTCTTCCGCATCACTTGCCCATATGTTTACCGATTTCCAAATAACTTTTCAGTCACCGGTGTCACTTTCAGAATTCCTCTTATATTATCCCTCTTAGCATTCTCATTTCAGCCTCATGCCATTGCTTTTCATTCATTTCTTTCGTGGCCCAACGTTCTGATCCATACAAGACAGCAGGCAATGTTTTCTAAGCAATGTTTTATAAATCTTCCCCTTAACTTGAAGGGGAATGCGGGAATCACAGATGGTTTCCGTGACCTGCTGCCATTTCATTCGTTCAGTGTTGATTTTGTGAATTAACAGCAAATAAAGTAAATCACTACTTTGCCGTCGCTTTGCACTAGTGAACCGAGATACCACGGTCGCGTTCTGCTCTGACCGGGAGAAGTGCGCCATCAAGCACTATGGTCAAATTGCAGAACATAATAGTCGCTATATCAATAAAAAAAGCTAAACATTGAATCGCTTTTTTCCACAACCGATCCGTAGTCACACCAATTGGCCACACTGGTGTGACTGTGGTTCATTTTATTTACCCCTAGTCACACCAAGACCAAATTTGCGTCTGTTTTTCTTTCAAAACCAAACTCAACAGAGTCAACGGAGCTCCGCTAACGCGGAGCTCCTATTTCTGAGTTGTTCTGGCCCCCCGGGCCTGATATAAAAACGAACCCAACCTAAACCTTCCTCCTATTTATGTGTTCGTGTGACTACGGATAGTCACACCAGTGTGGCCAATTGGTGTGACTACGGATCCGTTACTCTTTTTTCATCGTCTTTTGCTCAACCTATATTTGTACGGTGATACGTAACAAGTTGGTGAACTCGTTCGACTCGCACTGTACCAGTCATTGCCAAACTGGTTGAAGTTTATAATATTTATCACGGAACTCTTTTATAACACTCTTAAAATAGACAAACAATCCTTATACCCCGCAGCCTAACAAACACGTCATGTTCATCTTAAATTTATACAAAACAAACATGAAAGTTACTCCGAATCCTCGTGTTTGAGTTGAACTTGAGACTAAATTAATTAATTTGTAAGTACGTCGTACTGGGTGCCCATATCTCTAGAGCAATTATCTGGGAGAGCTGCACTGTTTGCTGAGTAAACCTGAGTGTTGGAGCATCAGATAGTGGTAATTGTTGGTCTAATGTAGCCTCAGGATTCGATACGCACTGTAGATACGTCAATGTACATTCGCATCTCACTAATCTTACTACAAAAGAGAAAGTTTGGTTGTTTGAATGTTTTATATTCAATCACGCTTTAACTACCGAGCGGATCGGGATAAAACTTGGCACCCATATAGGTTAGGCCCTGGAATAGGACATAGCATAGTTTTTATCCCGAAAAAACCTCTCAATCATACGTAAAATCAAGTTAAAAGCTGTGAATTTGCTCACAAGGTGGCGCTTTGTAAAAACGAGTAACAAAATTAAAAAAGTTGTTTGTTATCGTGTAGTCCTTTCAGTTTGTATTTATTGATTAGTACGTACACAAAAGTAACTTAAGAAACGCACTTTTACTTACCCATATACGAACTAGATGGCGGTAGCTGTGATTAAAACTCGGTATCGAGTTGTTGCCTTAATAATATTTTTTTAAGGAGTGTTACGTCGTACTGGTGCGCTTATCTCTAGAGAAGTTATCTGGGAGAGCTGCTCTGTCTGCTGATGACCCTGCCTACAAAGGTGGCGGTCCCAGGTTCGATTTTTGGAATAGGCTAATGTTTGTGTGACTAGCGCGAGTATTTTGTCTTAAGTCTTGTTTGTTTTCCATGTTGTAAATTATGTGTGTTTATAATATAGACACACATAATTTACAACATGATATTATCATTATCTAAATGGTACCCAAAGCACAAACCCAGAGCTTTTTTTGGGACAATTTGTATGAGATTGAATTCAAATTCACAAAATGCAATAATTCAAAATATTTATTCAGTAAATTGGCCACATGTGGGCTCGTTTACACGTCGGTAATATAGAGTGAATCTACTAGCGCTTCGGACAAGACCATCATTGCGGAGAAGAAGCGCCGCAAAAAACTCCAGTACAAATATATTAAAACTTAAAAGTAACATTACAAGGTAATAAAGTAATAAACCAATAAAATCATTACAAATGTAAGCTCAATTGACTCCTAATATTTATTAACAATATGTTTTTTCACTGCCTGAAACTAAACGGGTTTCAATAGCTTACAATATGGCTTCGGATAAGTCTAAGTGATTAAGGAAAACTTTTCCAGTGATTGAATTAAAATACCAACCTTTTATTTTGTCAATAATAACAAAGTCGTAAATTTACACCTTTTGAGGATAAAGCATTTTTTTAAAACATGTTGTTGACTGCGATGAACAACGTTAATTTAAGTGTAATACCCGTATAAATCTATTTTATTCTTATACCTAAACGATCTTAAAAAAAGACAGAATCTAAAACATAAAAAAACATTTATATGATAACGAAATACAAATTTTATATTTTTTCTTCAAGAAAACCAGTAAGGTGCAGATTTGTAATTACAACTAGGTATCTGTTTATTGCAACTAACTTAAATAACTCCCTCGAGGTTCTCTGTTTTTAAAAACGCCGGGCGTATTTGTTCTTCTATACTAAAAAATACAATTAAATCACGCCTCTGGTTGTTCAAAACAGTGAACCTAGAGGGAATTATTTAAGTTTATTTAATTTAAGTTATTTAAATTCAGTTGCAATAACCACATAAAGTAAGGCCAACGAGACGAGATAAATAATGTAAACAAGCTTTAAAAAATCGTGTCACTTCGAATGCAATCCAAACACGAATGAACTTTACAAAATGGCGGACCTAATGTTGACAACTTCTGTACTGACCGATTTCCTGTACCACAGACGCAACGACAGCCGTCATCAAGCAACTGAAGATATTATAGATATTAAAGCGTACGAGAAACAAGGATAGATATAATAATCGCTCGCTATCGAAATATAGCTCAGTAACGGTCAGTTTGTTGTATTTTAATTAGAATTACAATACTGCACCTTAGAGTTAGGCATAGTAAACAATTTCCACAAGCAAATCAACTATTGACAACTGAGTTCAACGGCAACCATACGTCACTAAGTTTACCGAGGGAATCGAGTTAACGCTCGACAACTAAGTTCCATACAACATTGTTACGCTTACATTATCATTACGAAGAAAACCTTATCAGAGATTGTTAGTTGTTAGTTATTTGTTGGATGGAGGCTCTAACTTTAGTTAGTTTGCAGTTATCTTGGTGAAGTCACGAATCGCAGAAAAAAGGTGTCTTAAAAAAACCGGTAAAGTTTGAGTTAAACTCACGCAGCGAGGGTTCCGTACAGTACGTATTAATTATCATTTATAGTATTTAGATTTTAATACACACATACGCAGGTTAAAAACACTATCCTCCTTCTTTGACAGTCTGGCGAAATGTCCTTTATAACCGGGTTATTGAAATCAGGGGTAACGTTCCTAATTTATTTATTTCACGTATGAAACTGAAAAAACCAGTCTGGATTATATTTTGGTTGCAACGACGGTTCAAACGCAAAAAATATCGCTTTAAAATCCAAACGAAATGAATTAAAATCAGAAACTTAGCAGCGGTCGAAAAAACCGATAGGTAAATTTGAACCGACAGGACATTTCCACGAATAGTATTGCAAGTTAATGAAGGCTTACGAAAATCCATCCAATTTATCTTTCGACCAGTTTTTTACCTTCTTCGTACCTACATCGTTAATTGCTCCACTAGCCGGCGGTCATTTTCCAGTCTATTTTCATTATTAAACTACATCCGTATTGTTTTACCGAAATTAAAATAGACTTAACGTACAGAAGGTCTTGAAATATTAATACCACTGGAAAAAAACGACACGCTGGCCTAGTTGGTAGTGACCCTGCCTACGAAGCTAGCGGTCCTGGGTTCAAATCCCGGTAAGTGCAGATGTTTGTGTCATGGATGTTTTCTATGTATTTAAGTATATATTTCTCTATATAAGTATTTATATCGTTGTCTAGTAACCATAGTACAAGCCTAGAGCTTAGTTTGGGACTAGGTCAATTGGTGTGACATTGTCCCCTGATATTTATTATTTATTATTATTAAAGCAGTATGCAAAACAGAATAAAGATGAACGTTCACAGTTTTGCACCATAATTAATCATTCATAATTATTCATAATTATTTATTTAGTGAGCATACTTTATAAGCCGAACGCTCGAAACAGTAACTGTTATAGGCCCCTCAGACCCACGCCAAGAAGCCCGAATGCGATATGTTTCTCACCTCGTTCTCGGGTTCGTGTGTTCTCCGTATGTTGTCGGGTTTTTGACCTCTTCAAAGGGAACGAGAACGCAAGTAAGAAAGGTCGCGTGAGTGTAGATACCGTGTCGTTTCTCGGTTCGGAACTGCTTGCCGAGACTTCTCGCGTGAGTCTGTGGGGCCTATTACTGGTCTTAAAACAGTTAACAGTTGATGCAAAATTTAACCCTGATAGTAAATTGAAAAGTGTATAGCATTGTAAATAGTCTTAACTAGCTTCTGCCCGCGACTTCATCCGCTGTGATTTCGACTATCGTTATTCCCTAGGAAACTTTTTAATTTTCAAGAATAAAACCATTACATTTTCTATTGAAGAACCTAACCTGTAGATGGGCCAAGTTTCAGCCTTATCCGTTTAGTGGTTGAAGCGTGATTGAGTTACAAACATCCAAACTTTCTCATTTAAAATATTAAACTAATATAGTAAGATAAGATTGAATGAATTAAATAATAATGTTCAATGTTCATGATCAGTTAGTTACTCTACGTGTTCTTTGCTCTTCTGGTCAGTGAAGAAGTAGCTCTTGGTAGAAGAAGAGCTCCGTGGTCCAATTTCATTAGCAACGAGATTGCTCTTCTACGTTGGACCTTGTTGTGCTAAAGACACGTGTACCGTAGCTATGGTGAACCTTTGAGCGTTTAACAGCAGTAAAACTCAACAATTTGACGTATGCTCCCATCCAATGGAATTTGTGTTTAAAGAACTTTATTTTCTTTAAAGAATTATATATATGTACATTTCACTTATACAGAGAAAACATAAACGGCTTAAAGATATGATTTTGAGTAAACAAAGATTAATAATAACAACGTCCAAGTAATCAACATAAGTTATATAAAAGGTGAGATGAGCTAGAAATAGAATATTTAAAAAAGTGGGCATGCAAATAATAAATAACATTTATAGTTGCCGAAGTTAACGAAGTTCAAGTTAACGAAAGGCATACAGTACTCGGTTGTAAAAAAAATGCGTTTATTTTATTAATACACTGCTTACAGAAAGCGAAAATAAAATTGATTTTAAGCTTATGAAGTGTTATTTGATAAAGAGGTGAGTTATTTTATTCAGACAAAAGTGAGATTTTTTGTCACTTAAATTATGTATATTATAAATTGCCTACGGAAAAATATTGACAAATATGCTGTGACAGTAAATAGATAATACATGACCGTAACTAGTTAAGTATAATCTAGAGGCCATTTGCAACGTCAAAAGATGGCGGATGTGTAATTGGTTGTAGTTTTTATTTTTGTGTATTTAGGTGTTCAAAGTTCTTTTCTGTTAGTGATTTGTACTTTTAATGCCTTTGTGTTGCACAGTGATAGAAGACTTGGACTTATTTCGTGTATCTGGCATCTTACTTCTCATTTCAAGTGGACTCGCAGTGGTACAGAGGTTAAAACTATCTTGGCCTCTGTCCTACATATCACCGTACATCGTTGCCCCAAATTTTCCTAAAGAAGATTGGATTGTGTTTTATTGCTATATTGATGTATATACTTGACACTGGCGAAATCACTTCATTGTGGAAAAGCCATATTCCCTAAAAAATATAATCTAAAAAAGAAAATGACCTCCTGTCACCTGTAATACTTACCAAACCAACCTTGAACGGTCGAAGTCAACGATTACAGATTGAAATAAGTTGCAACAATGTAAATATCTTAATAAAAATATCGGAACCAGAGTCGAATGTAACATCAATCGGAATTTCCAACATATGTGAACCGGATTCGAGGCTTACAGAGCTTCCCTAAAATTATCTTATCTTATCTTATCTTACAGATGGGCGCTTTCGAATACACTTCGACACCTTTGGGATGTTTCGTGCATTTACCCTACACATGGTGACCGTGGGGGTTTGAACTCGGACTTTACGAACAAGTCGAACCTCTAAGCCATTAGGCCACCAACGCTCTCTCCGTAAATCCCTAGTCACTACATATCAAACAGCACAATAATAAATCCTTAACAAAATATCCCAAACGCTCTGCTGTTATTGTATCTACAGCGCATCGGTACTCGACGAGGGACTGATATTCGGTTGAATTTTTAATACCTTTCAATAATGCAACCTCGAATCTGGTGAATGGTTTAATAAATTGACGAGAACAGGGTTCCGCCGTCAAGTGTACTGGATTGTTTTGGACGGCCAACTAGAAATACCAATTTGAATTTTAGTAAGTTAAGCAGTCTATAGTAGTTTGTGGGCTTCTTAGTTTACTATTTTGGACTGTTTTAACGAACATTAAAATAATCAGTTGATACCCAGTTTAATCAAAAACTTATGAATCATATCGATTCATCATCATCGTTATCATCATGTCAGCCGAAAGACGTCCACTGCTGGACCGGTCTTGTTCTTTTCACATCCACCGCGTTGGGGGCCTACCTACAGCTCGTCTTCCGGTCCGCGGACGCCACTCCAGAACCTTCCGACCCCATCGGACATCAGTCCTGCGAGCAATGTGCCCCACCCACAAGAGGTCACTCGTCCAATTCGACTCGGCCGGGCAGCGTTCGGGAAGCTTCGCAGCACCTTTTCGTCCAAATTACTGCAGTGTTTGAAGTCAAAAGTCCTTGACGAGTGCGTGTTGCCAGTGATGACTTACGGATCTGACACGTGGGCGCTAACAATAGGCCTCATAAGAAAGCTCACTCAGAGGGCTATGGCGAGCTATTTCTCTGCGTGATAGAATCAGAAATGATGATATCCGCAGTAGAACTTAGGTTACCGACATAGCACGAAGAATAGCTAATCTGAAGTGTCGATTAGTTGCAAATAACAATGACAACAGACAACCTTACTGTGGAGCATTACGCATTGTTACTATTGCTGTCGAAAAATAAGAAGGGAGAAGAAATACAAGGTATTTAGTGCTGGAAGACCTTATTCAGGGATCAATCCGGATCGTTACCGCCATCTTATACATTATCCTATCTGCTGAATAGCAGTAGACAATAGATATCCGCATTCATTTTGACGACGCGCTGGCCTGGTTGGACCCTGCCTACGAAGCGAGCGGTCCTGGGCCCAAATTCCGATATGTGCCGATATTTGTGTGATGAGCGCGAATATTTGTTTCTGAGTCATGGATATTTTCTATATATTTAAATATACATTTCTCTATGTAAGTATATATTGTAGTCATACCCATAGTACAAGCCTTGAGCTTAGTTTGGGACTAGGTCAATGGGAGTGTCTTGTCCCCTGATATTTATTTATTTTTAATTTACACGTATAGTAATAGTCAGTTTGTAAATTCTATCACCTTCCAACTACAGTTAATGAGATACAGCCCGCTGCGCTGGCAGACTGACAACCGGACAGCAATAACAGGGTCCCGTAGGCACCTTTTGGGACGGAACCCCAAAAATGAAAATGCTATAAAACCTTAAAAGAGCCCACGCAAAAATTAAACGCCCGTTTAACTGGTACAGTCGGTCGAATAAATTGCGCCACCCTTGTCACGGCCAAAGATAAGTGACCAAACTTCTTCGCCCGGATTCCGGTCATTCTGTTATCACGGCAGGCATCGCGTAAATTTTTCTAATCTCCCGACGATTCTTTTGTACGAAGTTGCTATTCTGAATGTTAATTGAATACGGCTGTTAAATTGTGCTTAGTTGTGTTTTTGGGTGATTTCGTGCTTTGAATCGACGGTTAATAAGTCTGGCATAATCGTTTTTTGGGGTTCCGTAATCAAAAGGAACCCAACGGGACCCTATAAATATACCAGCGCTATTTTTATGTACAGTCGAATTCATTTAGATCTACACAGTGATTATTACTTCAACTTAGCTGTATAATTCATAGGCCTTATTTTAAGGAGCGTGTAAATATTTTTGGCGTCTCATGAACTTGTATTTATATTTATGACTTTGACTGTACAACATGTTTAATAATAATAACACGTTGTACATCCTTGTTAAACCACTAAACGGAATTAGACTATATTTTGTACATAAACAAGAGAACGCCTGTGACTTTGTACGCGTAGAATTATTTAGTTCCTCGCTGCTTCCCCTATTTCCCCACCATAGGGGATGATTTCCCAATATCCCTCCTTATTAAACTTTAAGGATACACAAGGAATATTCTCTCCAAATTTAAAGTTTCCTATTTACTCGGTTTTAGTTGTGCGTTGCTGAATCAGTTTCCTCTTTTATCTACAGCCTCGGCCAAAGGTGTTGAGCACCCATGCGTTTTGCATATAAAATTTGAATTATATATTTAATTGACGTAAAGGGAAATTCCGTGAAAAAAATACAATTACTAATTAAAACACGACGTTTCCTAGCTTCAGTTTTCACACGCAAATATCTACTTCGAAACGATATACGTACCTTAAATAGAAAAGTGGCACTATTCAAAAAGAATTTTCATTGCATTTAAATTCGGAACGACATAAACTTAAAGTTTAAAATCGAACTGTATTTGTTTTTGAAAAGTGTCGCTTTTCTATTTAAGTATATTAAGGGCCAAATCAAAAGCACCCGAAACCGACGTACGTGCATGAAAAGATTGATGAATGTAGAGGAAGCGAAGTGTATATGTTTGGACCGATGCACCTGGCGTTCCATAATCTCTGCCTACCCCATTGGGAGACAGGCGTGAAGATATGCATGTATGTATACAGGGTGGAAAAAATCTATGGGCCCTGGAGGGGAACTACCTTAAATCCTTTAGTTAGCTCATTTTACTGAAAGGAAACATTCCTTTATTTTTAAAAAGAAACAAAACTGCATTTAACGATTTTTAAAATTTTGCTTGTCTCACCCGGGAATCGAACCAACTAAAAATAAAAATCCAGCATCGAAATGTTCTTGATACGCCATTATTACAGAATTACGGAATGAAAGCAAAACAAAACAAAATTTGAAATTCGAACGAGTACTTCTTTTTTATAGTTTTTAAAAATGTTATCGTTCGAATTTCAAATTTGTTGCCCCGCGTTGCAAAAAAAGTACGTTCCATTATTAAACTTTTCGTCAGAAAGAACGTCTAGTGTAAGAAGGAATCGTACTGTCGTTATAACTTGTCATTTACTTGTTAGTTGTTACACGTGAACAGTACTAGGTATTGTTAATAAAGAACTTGTAATAAATATTATTCATGGGCGTCTCGTACAACAGATGAGTGTAAGACCAAAATGTTTATTAGTCATTTTATCCTGAACAATAATCCTACCTTTTTTTATAATAAAATAGCGAGGGTTTTTTTTTATTTTTAGTTGGTTCGATTCCCGGGTGAGACAAGCAAAATTTTAAAAATCGTTAAATGCAGTTTTTTTTCTTTTTAAAAATAAAGGAATGTTTCCTTTCAGTAAAATGAGCTAACTAAAGGATTTAAGGTAGTTCCCCTCCAGGGCCCATAGATTTTTTCCACCCTGTATACTAATGATTTGCACATGTTAAAACACTTTTTTATATTTTACGTCTTGTGTGCTTTTTAAATCGTCGTATCCTAGGAAAATGGGCGTAATTACAGAAAGTCAACTTTTCAGGAGACGCATTTTTGTGTCTAAATAAATCAGGTTATAACTTAGAGATCTGAAATTTTAAACTTAGGTATTTAATCACTTACGGATACGTATGAGTTATTGTTTTTAATAATTTTCTAAGTTTATCAAGTAGTTTTGTCCCTTACGTCCTTTTTCGACACCAATTTTAATATCTTTTTATTTTTCATCGAGGAATAGAGACGTAAGTAAGGAAGAGGCCTTATTCGTTGTGAAATTCAGGGTCGCAACCGCATCAGAGGCCTTTTTAATTTGGTATTCTTGACTATTATAGGTAGGATGCTACTCTATAAGGTATAATTAAATCAAACTTCACTTTTTCTAACGAAATGTTTAATTAAGTAGTAATATTCAAACATTATTTTTTCTATTAAAATCAACAAAACCAATAGTTAAATAAAAAAACATGTTATTATTTTATACAAAAATCGAATCTTTATTGTTAAAGGTTACTAAAAATAAAGATCTTATGAATAAATATAGTAAGAACATATTTGTTATAATTAGTGCATTAAAAAAAGGAAAGATGTGCGTCAAAAATAGCTGATCACTTTTGAACGTTGTCGCTTTGCAGTCATGTATTGTAAACAAGCAAAGTCAAACAAGATTGTCAAAGGTGGTAATGCGACAAGGTTCAAAAGTGATCAGCTATTTATGACGCAGACTGTACTTACAATTTTGAAGCTACAAAATTTACTTTAATGTACATTATAATTATAACATTTTGTTATTTATAATCGTGGCGTGCCCTAAAATTAGTCCTTTAGATCAACTAGAATAGAACCCTAAATTTCATAAACAAAGGTTAAACGGTTATTGAGATATTAACGTCTAAAAATCGGCATTTTTACCACTGACTGACTGACAGATCATCAAAAACCTAACCCAATTCCAGGTGACCTAGAAAGGTGAAATTTGGCATCCAAATAGATAATTGTGTATATAGGTACACATAAAAAAACTGAAAAGAGTGAATTTATAAGTATTATTATTATTCATAATTATTATTATTATTTATGCTAGTTACTTCAGAACTCCAACATTTATTAACCGATTTGGAAAATTCTTTTTTTGTTTGAAAGAACAAACTTCCAGAGTAGTCCCACTGTCATCAGATCAGAATCTGATGATGGAGTCCAGGAGAAATTGAGGGAACTCTTCAAATATTTTAGGTACATCTATAGCGATTTCGGTATTTTTTAAAGCATTATTAGCATATAGTTAAACGTGCATTTGCTCTTGAAAAGCACCATTTAGTGAAGTAGAATTGTTGATGATGATTAGAGATGGGCCGAATATTCGGTAAATATTCGGTATTCGGCATATTCGGCAAGTTTTTCAATGTTCGTACTCGGCCGAATAGTTCGGTTACATTGCCGAATATTTACCGAATAAACAAAGTAAATAACGAGCGTAGGTTTCTAAGCAACTACCAAAAAGAGATAAATATGCGTCAAAATATAAATACAATTATTTTGCAATCAATGCAACAACCTTAACTTAAGTAAGAAAACCCAGAGTTGTTTTAATTAAGTAAGTTTTTTGGAGCGATTTGGCAAATATTCGGTTCGGTAAGAGCTGAACCGAATGTTCGGCCAAATATTCGTATTCGGCCCATCTCTAATATGATAAATGAAGATCACAGATTCACTGGAACTACTCAATAATTATTATTATTTCATGGGTTGCGATTAGATTATTCGATTACTTTAATAAGTAAATATGGTTGCTAAGCAATATAATATGCTTTTTAATCATTATTAGTAGCTAAATATGAAAGAGTTATCATGCACAACTTCTTTTATTCGAATAAAATTTATATGGTTTAAGAGTTCGCAGGAAGCTCGGTTCTCCATACAAACGTAGTTTCGCTCTCATTTTAAAACGACTTGTTACATTGCTATTTAAGCAGATATAGATACTTATACAAAGTTTCATGACAAACTAAAACATAAGTTATTGGACAAAAAATAATGATATCCCATCAAAACATAAATGTGAAAATGGAAGCCAAGTTCAATATTAAGAACCGACAAAAGAATTGAGATCTAAATGGGTGCCAAGTTTCGTAGACAATCCTGATATTTATAAGAACATACAACATTCTAAATATAGGTATAACTTCTTAAATTTGAACACTCGAATTATTTATACAAAGCAGATAACTTAGGATAAATTGAAACTCAAAATTTGACTTCGCTAGTTTGCACATAAACAACTTAGTTATCTATTTTATGTTTTACGCAAGTAACTGTATTTATATTGTAGGGTCATATCTTACTCTTCTAAATAATTGGCTTGCTGGTAAAAACTAGCCGAGTCACATTATGAGCTTCAGTTTATTCTAAGTTATCTGCTTTGTATAAATAATTCGAGTGTTCAAATTTAAGAAGTTATACTTTTAAATAACGAACATTGTTGTAGCAGAAAAAGTAAGAAATTGTGTTTTTAATTTATTTTAAAATGTTGTATGTTCTTATAAATATCAGGATTGTCTACGAAACTTGGCACCCATTTAGATCTCAATTCGTTTGTCGGTCCTTAATATTGAACTTCGCTTCCATTTTCATATTTATGTTTTGATGGGATATTTATTTACTTAAGTATGTAAGACAAGTAGATACTCACCACCTCATTTAACTGATCACCAATACAGCCCATTAAATATGATACTTCGTTTTCCGACCCTGGTGGCACTGGAGATGCTAAAATTATCTTAATTATAATAATAATCTACAACACATTAAGTTTACAATATGGCCTTAACGTTGGTTAAGGCCTTTTGATAAAAAACAGATAAAACAGAAAAATGCTATTTTTTTGTATTCATTATCATAAAATCAAATTTATAATAACCTAATAAAGCATTATAAATGTTAATATTAACAAAATTGTATGATTATAGTGTCAAAAAGAACTTTTAAAAAATAAGTCCATCGAATACAGCCGCAAAAACCATAGCGATCCTGCCTAAAACGCATTTCAACTTTCGTTAGGGCCTGGCTCCATCACCACGGCACGGCGTCGTTAACGTGAAACGGTGCGGCGCCGTAGAAAGGCACGTTGCCGCGTCGTGCAGATTCACGGTGCCGTGTTTCATTATAAAGTGCAATATTAAGTCTAATGTCCTGCACGTATAGATTAAATTACTTGAAGCCTTTGTTACACGGCACCGTGAATCTGCACGACGCGGCAACGTGCCTTTCTACGGCGCCGCACCGTTTCACGTTAACGACGCCGTGCCGTGGTGATGGGGCCAGGCCCTTACACCCGCCGAAGGAGGGCGTTATGATAACTAGTGGCTCTATTCCTCGTTTACCGCCTAATACTGTTATCTAACTAACTGATTCTTACTATTTCATAAAAATATGAAATTATAATAATATTATCAGTGGTAATATTATTAATACAAGTAATAGCAAGTATAACCTAGAACTTCACATGTTTATAAATGAATAAAGTTGACCTATTCTCGAAATTAAATTACATTATTAAAAAAATTACTTACGTATTGAGATCCGTTTTTGTTTTCTTTTGTTTTCATAGGAATCCCTAGCAATTTGAATCAATTTCTGTGATCTTTTCATGTTGTTCTACGGCATCGCATTCACGAAACAAAACACTATCTTCTGCGTCAGCGCTCCGCGTGATACCGACGGCCAGGCGTTAGCGACCCCGCCTCGCTCGTTGCCCCCGCGCGGAAGACGGCCGGTATGACAGTTGCGGCGTATTTCGCCGGATCAAATGGCGCCATGCAATTGCGGCTCAATTTAAAAAATGTAATATCTTTGTTAATTTTATGATTTCTAAAGTTTTTTAAAAGCCATTCGGTGTAGAAAAAATAGTAGATTACGATTTTGAAAGAAGAGAAAAACGGCCTTAATGATGGTTGCGCCCATTTTCCTAGGATACGACGAAATAGAAAAATAATAATTTATTTATAACATATTTATTTACTTCGAAACGATAATTATCTACTAATGATTTGCACATGTTAAAATACTTTTTTATATTTTACGTCTTGTGTGCTTTTTAAACAAAAATAATTAATTATTTATAAGATATTATTTACTTACAGGGAACACGAGGGGTAGCTTTAGAATAAAAATAATTTAAACGCTATCCAAATCAATTTATAAGCCTTATCTTAGATTTAGAGAATCAAGCCAAAAATCTCGATGTCTACTTGTACAAGAAAAAAAACAAAATCAGAAAACAATCGCATCGAACCGGTAAACATTTGCCAAGCAAAACTCAAAAATGTCATTACCAAGTACACTCGTGTACAACAGTCGCGGTGCAACGAAAAAAAACCTCTACGAAGCACAAGTCGCAAAGCTTTGTCCGGACAAGTTCCGTGCGAGCTGATTCAATTTGCATGCTAATCCTGGACAACGTCCGCGTTCCTTTGATACACACAAGACTGTATATCGTCGGCTTAGTGCAAGAAGTCATTAACTAACAAAAAGTCAAGTCGGAGATAAACGGGCTCAAAGTTTTGACACAGTCAAATGACCATAATTGTAATAGGTTCGGTTCTAGATTTAAAAATCAAACATTAATGGTTAGCTGAATATATTTACTATTAAATCCAATTAAAAACTTTGTACAATAAAGTCAAATAACTTTTTTAAAAGCCTAAATATGTAGTTAGTGACTTTTGGTCTTTCTCGCTCTTAAGGGAACTTACAATTAGTTATTTTTTATTTTCATTACAAATAAATCGGGAAACATAGTTTTCTATAACCAAATTGGTTTAATCAGTCGTAATTATTAACTTAGAAGCATTATAAATATTACTTACTAATCAACAACGAATAAACAGATTTATTTAATTCTACTTCACAGATTATAAAGTCTGCAAGACCACAAAAATAACACAAAATTCTCGTAATGACGTTATTTTTAACTTCAAACTAAAATAATAATGAAATATTCATTGTTGATAGACGAACTTAATATTATAATAATTCCAGACAACAGCAAGCACTATTAGTATAGGTAAAACGTGAAAACTTCTAAAAATTTAAATAAAGACATCAGCTTTTGATTGAACTATTACAGTAGGTACGAAAAAGAGTAAAAAAAACCCTTGACGTCCATCTTTTTTACTCTACGTCTTCTGAGTTAGAAGACATTTCTTCAGGGACATAATCACGACACTCTTTGGCTGGCAAGTTCCGGTACCAGTGGTGAAGTTCCGCGGGTATTATTTTTTCATTGCACATTTTTAGCAAACCGTAAACTGTTCTACTTCCTTAATATTCGTAAGAAGGACTGGCGGCGTATCTTTCTGTGCTTGAATGTGTCTAGGTGACTCTAAGCCATTTTTAATATCCGACTAAGACTGTAGTTTCAAATCAGCATTCTGATTGTCACCCATTAAGATTAAAAGTAAAATACATTTTATACAGGGTGGCCGGTGGCAGATTTTTTATATTTTCAAAAAGTCATTTTTATAATAAAAAAAAATGGGTTTTGACATTTGGCGGGATTACACGGTTCAATATTGCGAATTTTATTTTCATCTTGTTTCTTTGGTCAGAACGCCGTCATTCTTATGCAGTTGAAGCGTTTGTACGCTATATAATTTAGTTAAGAGACGGGCCGAGTGTAAAATTTATTCGGTCATGGGTGCAAAGGTTCCGAGAAACTTCTTCGGCACATAATATACCGAGATCAGGCCCCAGCATACACGGACGCCGGAACACATATTGAGTGTGCAACGGAGTTTACAGGAAAATCCACGACTTTCAGTGCGGAAGAGAGCAGCTCTCTTTAAGACTCCTAAAGTTCTCAGTGCATGAAATATTGAAAAAATAATTGAAGTCTCATCTCTATAGGATTCAACTGGTTCAAGAAATTAATGAAAGTGATTTAACCAAACACAAAGTTTTTTGTGACACAATGTTGCACTGATTTCGTACCATAAATTGCATTTTTTGTAGTGACAAGGCCCATTTTCACATGAGTACTCATGTCAACAAGCATGTAGTAAAGCAAAATTGTCGCTACTGGGGCCCGCGATCGTCTAATCCACGGTTAAAACACCAAAGACCTTTGCATTGTCTAACAGTTACTGTTTGGTCTACCTCATCCTTGAATATAATTATTGGGGGTTATTTTTTTTGAAAATGCCTAGCAGTAAAATGTAAATAGGTAGGTAGTGAAAACTATAGGAAAATGATAGCTTATTAATTTTTGCCTAAATTGCTTGTACATCCGTCCTATTCATCACACGCCTGGCTTCAGCAGGATAGTGCCATGCCACACATGGTCACAGTGTCGATGAACGTGCTTCGCGAACATTTCCCTCGAAAATTGATAAACCACTTTGGAGAAATCCGTGGCCGCTGAGATTGCCCGATTTGACCCCTATGGATTTGTTTCGATGGGGGTATATCTCAAAACCAGAGCTTTTAATAACAACCCACGGTCTAAATATCTCCAAAAAAATATTGCTATCGAAACCAACAACATTACGCAGAATATGCTGCGAGTGGTACAAAACGCCAGGCTCCGTTTTGATGAATGTGCACGTGTAGGGGGACGACATTTAGAGGACATATTTTTAATTAAATCCGCGTTTGTGATCTTTATAATGAGATATAAATAAACACTATTCGCCTCAGGTGATGGTCAAAACAAAACCTAGGTACCTATACAAAATCTCGCCCATCGTATAAAATCATCATCATCATCATCATCAGCCCGGGGGCGTCCACTGCTGGACAAAGGCCTCCCCCAAAGAGCGCCACAAGTCACGGTCTTGAGCCGCTTGCATCCAGCGGCTCCCCGCGATCCTAACCAGGTCGTCAGACCACCGGGTGGGAGGCCGTCCAACACTCCGTCCACCGGTGCGGGGCCGCCACGCGAGAACTTTTCTTCCCCAACGGTTAAAATCACGGTTTACGGTGTAAAATCAGTCTTTTGCAAATGAAATACTTAACTAAGTACTTACTTACCTACACTATAACTTAACAGCATAAGCAATTTGAACGTATCTTATTATAATTTAATGACAATAGGTACAAACGCTCTTCATTCGCTTTATTTAGAATCTTTTCTAGCGTCAAAGATCCTCGTCCTGCCTTAATGTTAATATTATTTCGCTTCATTTTGTAAGAAGTCACTACCATCTCGCATAACGTCCATCCCTGGTCGCAACTGCAACGGTATGACTTCGATCGCGATGACCGAACGAGTGGCGGGTTACCGCGAGAGCAAGACGTACTCGTAGGTAGGCATAAAAGAGTTGAAATATGAACTTATCAGAGCAAGAATAATTTCACTAAAGGTGTTCAAATTGAAACAACTTATTTGTCAAAAGTCATTAACCATAATTTAATCACTTGAATTACGTATCTTTGGACACAACTAAAACCGATAACTATCATTGATTACTTTAAAAAATCATTCTGGCTGCCATTAATGCTGTTTCCTATTTTTTGTAAACTGTATAATGTACTTTAGTTATTTTATACTTAAGTAAAAGTAGTAATATGCATCCAATGATTATTTTGTTAAAAATCATTAAAGCGTTATAATTACATTTTTTTTCGTTTTACTGTTTGCTAAAAGTAACTATATGCATATAATGAATTCTAGCTCAAATACTTTCAGAGCGATATTCATATTATTTTATTTTTTAAAGTTAATAAGTAACATTAGTGAATATTCAAACGTAATAAAATGTGTAAAAATAAAAAAAGATGTTTTGATTAAAGTAACTAATGGTCATAAACCATTTCCGTCAAATCAATAAAGCAAAAATTGAAATTAATGACTTAATGTCATTGCTGTAACATCGAAATTACTTAACGTAAAAAGAAATGGGTCAGTGCGTTAGAAAGAGTAAGTCGTGGCGAATCCGCCTGTGTTTGTACCTGTACTTAGTAACTTTATGCCTTTAATGACTTCTTGCACTAAGCCGACGATATGCTTTTTTCATCGAGTGTACTTCAAGTAGAGAAAAGTTCAATTACTGTAATGAGAAGATTAGGATTAGGAAATATCACGGAGAGTTCTTTTACTCGACGCAAAGGAAAGTAATGTGTTTATCACATTATTTTTGCATCATTGTATCCTTTGTTTTTTTATTTATTATCTGCTTGTTTTTTGAGAATCTGTACTCATGACTATTGTTTTTGTAGTTATGGTTTGTTCTGTTTTTTTAGAAGTAAATTTGTTACTGTTTACATATTTAATTCGAGACTTTGCATGTTATTCTATAAGTGAATGTGTGGAAGCTTGTAATTTGCTTGTAGATATAAGTGTGGTCGATCAATTTGTAGTAGGCAGTAAGCTTTCCGAATAAAATGAAATAAAAATAAAATAAAATCATCTCGTATAATGTTTGTTTGTGTTTGTAAGTATCCTTCGCGGCGCTCTGACAACTAAACCCGTGGACGGATTTCGAAGATTCTTATGTCAATCGAGTTGTCTAAATCTTGTGAGTTTTTAACTCTAATTTCACTACCACTAACTTCATTAGCCCAAAAATCGACTGTTTTTTATTTTTCTTAATTATTCATCAGCCCTTTTTTGAGCATGCCGAATTTTTGTTACACCAATTTTTGTCGCCCATTTTTAATAGCCCTACTTTTACTTAAATATTTGTAGTTACTGACAGTGTAGCAGTATTAAGCCAGGCAAAATTGGGCTCGGTTACATGTAAACAAAACATTGTTATAATATTAATCTTAAGTAAGGTATACGCATTATTCCACCCCTGGTTTTCTTTGAATTTTTACAAGAAAACTTCTGTAATTTATTTAATCTAAAATGTTCTTTTGATATTTATCGCTTTTTAAGATTGTAATCCAGATTTGGTTATTGTTATTTTTTTACTGTCAACTTTTTTTATGTAAGCGAAATCTTCAAGATTTTTTTTAATGCTAGACTAGTCAAATGCGCCAGCGGGTCACCTGATGAGAAGTCATTAACAACTTTTCAATATATTTGCAGTCATAGGATTGCTGTCTTAAGATTACAGGTTAGAGAATGCAACTGTCAATGGGTATCAGATCCCATT
Source organism: Acleris sparsana (assembly GCA_923062465.1). Taxonomy (NCBI): domain Eukaryota; kingdom Metazoa; phylum Arthropoda; class Insecta; order Lepidoptera; family Tortricidae; genus Acleris; species Acleris sparsana. The sequence continues at coordinate 2,937,147 of OV281299.1, forward strand.
TACAATCTGCAAGGCCTATGTAATCGTTTGTCATTTCTCTCAAATGAAAAAAAAAAGATACTGCAAAAGCTTACAACTGCTTTTAAGCACATACACAACAAGTTTGAAGTAAATAAGCGATCATGTGAACTCCAAGTTCTCTGCAGCTTAAGTTATAACATAAAAGCTGCTCCTTCAGCTTTCACTATATTTTAAGCTCTACAAGTTTTCAAGTGATAATATTTTTAGCTGGCGAATATGTGGAGGTGTCAACTTTAGTTAGGTAAGTTAACGTAAGCTAGCTGATGTAAGATAAGTTTGATTTAACTCTAAGCACGGAAGAACTTTGCTATTTTCTTATATCATTATTATGTAGTGTAGTGTATTTCGTAATTATTATTTTTATTAAGGCAAACTACATGAGCGTCGGTAGCTTGGTGGCTTAGGGGGTCGACTTGGGACCGTAAGGTACCGAGTTCGAACTGCCGCGGTCACCATATCCTTTTTCCGACTTAACTACCTACATTGAAGGAAAAACATCGTGATGAAACCTGCACATTGCAGCTGGGCTACAAGTAAGAGGGTAATTACAAAGATCCTAAACGGGTCGAAGTGCATCGGAAAGGGCCCATTTAATAAGTTAATACAAGATAAATAAAGCGTTTTAATATTTTTAGTGCATAACCGCTGCATTTTGTTGTTGTTTGTTTGTCTAGTATGTTAGGCCGTGATGTCTATTAACTACTTAGTTGGAGTATTTAAAGAAATAAATAAATAATCCACGACGATGCACCCCGTCAGTAAATTTAAAATTGCATGGTTGCGCCAATGTATGTTTTTGGCTGGAAGTACCATAGGCAAACGAGCCCACATGATGGTAAGTATGGGTGGTAAGACTCTGAAGCACATAGAAATTTTCATTCTCAAGACTACAATATTAAAACAGCAATCTTAAGACTTCAAATGTTATGCCAATCCTGAGGACTAAGATGAAATGCCTCTATGCTGGTAATTTTTCCACACTGGAACACTACATTGCCAACACTGCTGCTTGGCGTTAGGTTAAAGGTGAAGACTGATCGTGGTAGCGATATATCCTGATGGATGCAACCTGCAAAAGGTCCTACTACCAGTACTCTATAGCCCATTACCAGTTAAATAAAAAAAATGCATTTAAAATTGCTAGTTGTATAATAATTTTCATTGTCTGGGTTTTCGGTTTAAAAACTACAAAAGCAACTATATCTAACCTTAAATCACAGTTCTTAAACCGTTTTAAAACTGTTCGGAATGGCTTTTATGAGATTTTAGTCTAGCTTATTGTATAATTTAATATCTAATTTATGCCAACGTAAAAAGCAGCAAAAAGCTCTGGCTTGTAGCAGCTTAGTATTAAAAGCTGTTTTATTTGACTGGAATCCAGGCAAAGCTTCATTACATCGAGTTAGCTGTGCGGTTACAGCGTTAACGACTTTGATGTTGTTTAGCTTTAGATGCGTCATTAGATTCAAACCTATTTCTTGACAAGAAACGCTTTTCCAGATTTGTGACTTGATAAATAATAACTTTACGCGAGATATTTTTAAACACAATATAGACTAAGATACAAGTATTATTACTGGTTTAACCATACATTTAATCCCATAAAATAACTTTACCCACCTTTATTCAACATTGTATTTACGTTTATTTTTACCGTAATGATAGCTTTCATTAGATTGCCAGTAAAGGCGACTAAGTTAATTACCAATCATTGCCATAATGTAGAGGTATAACCAAAATGAAATCAGGTAACTACGTCAATTATAATAATTTGGAGAATCCTTCTCGTCTTAAAACGCGTTTATTTGTTTTATCATTAACTTGTTGGCTTGTGCTTAAATACGAATTTAAAATGAACATTTTAGGGACAAATCGGCATTATTATGCTTCATCGTCGTCATCATCAGCCGCAAGACGTTCACAGTTGGACAAGACGCTCAGATACTACCTAATTAAATAAGCTATCTTTCGTTTCTCAGATCTGTACGAAATCTGTTGTTTAGTGCATAAACATACCTGAATTAGTTCAGTATATTGTTTTCTCTCACTTACATATGACTGAAACAGATCCAGTACATTTCCTCTTATGCCGTAGTCATTTAGCTTCTATATTAGTATTCTATGGTCTACGTAGTCAAATGCCTTTGACAAGTCCATGAAAACTGCACAGACATGCTTTCGGTTATCCGTGATTCTTATTATATTATTCTTATTATGGGACGTATTAAATCAAATATTGCCATATTAAAGGTTTTTGGTTTATAAAACTTTTTGTTCATTTGCAAGTAGATTGTGACCCTCAAGATAAACTTAAAGAGATTGATAAAAGACTTTTAATTGATAAAAGAGTTCACGTAAACACTCGCACATCAAGGGTGTTAATACTTTACTTTTGAGGTAAGTCCCCGAAGTAATTATTAAAGGCATCAGCAATCTTTATCGGATTTTTTATCGTACTTGCCTTGTACTATTTTTGAAACTATTACAAGCATCCTTGACACTGAACACTGGTGTTTGTCTTCCAATATTTTGTTTGCCTTTTCATTCAAAATGACCATTAAAAACCTAAAACACGCGTTATCAAATTTAGTTTTGTCTTCATTGAAATTAAAATTAAAATTAACTTTAAAGACCAAATTTACGTGATTTTCAAGCCCGGATATTAGCCCAATTCTACCTACAAATTTAATTCTTTATTAAAGTTTCCGTATCTATACTTTATAATCAGCTCGTCATTAACAAAGAGGCGCTCGATTAACACCTGCACTGCCGTGCCGGCGAGTGCCTGACACAGACACCTAGCTGTCACTTGTAGCGAGCTAGTTCGGCGGGCAGTTTTGAGGGTTTCATTGAACAGTTTACCAATCAATAAAATATTATCCAATTTGTGCGGTTGGATAAAGTTGATTTGATAAATAGCTAAATCATTAAGTTTAAAGTGTTATTGAACTTTTGCTATTCTTTAAAATGTAGCACCCTATTTGGTATGAAGTTTGTGTGTGTGTGATGCGGAGTTATATGTGTCGGAAAATCGATCACAAGTAAAAGGTACTGTTTCAAAGGCATGCACAGGCAAGGAGTTCAGTCGGCGGATGGTTCAACGATGAACGATTCCGTCGCAGAAAAGTTTAGTCGGCGGATCCTTCAGTGATGTACGATTTTGTTGTAGTTACTTTTTGCCGGCGAATCAATCACAAGTGAAAGGTACTGACTGTTTCAGAAGCATGCACAGGCAAGGAGTTCAGTCGGCGGATGATTCAACGACGAAAGATTCTGTCGCAGTAAAGTTTATTCGGCGGATCCTTCAGTATTGTATGATTTTATCGTAGTAAAGTTCTACCGACGATCGTGCAGCGTTGTAACGATCTGTCGTAGAAGCGAGCGTAGGTGAAAAAAACTGTCGATGGATCATTCACAGTTTAAAAGTGACCTCCATCGAAACATACATAATCAAAACATACTGTCGGCGATCAATCCAACGGAAAAACGACTGTCTAAGATGATAGGTTTCAGAATTAAAACCTTAGTGTTTTCAGTTTTTTCACGAACAGTCGCTGTCGTTGATAAAAAGATAAAAGTATAACAACAATCATTCAATATTAACATAATTACTAACTAATTTTAGGATTATAGTGTAATCTTGAAGTAAAAACATTGATGAAATTGCTTAGCTCACCAAATGAGAATTATTGCGAAATAATATTAAAAATATTAGTAATTGCATAGGAAAATGAAATGAATTAAAAAACCTGTGCTCTTTTTCGAATTGCTCATAAAATAATTTAACAAAAACTTTATTCTAACATATTTACAAAAAAGCACACGCTTTTAAACTTTAAATTGATACCATTATTTAAATTAATTATCCTATCTCAGCAAGCATGAATAAAATACAAAATACAACAAAATATCCAGCAAAAACCTCTCAACCAATACATTCAGTAATCCCCACATAAATTAACTTATCTGGCAATGATAAAAACGTCAAGCAATTTAACGTATTATAGGAGGTGTCACAGATATAAATGCGATATAGCGCGTAAGTTAGCAAAGGTTATAAATCTCTTACCCTTTTCATGGGAGATGGAACCCTGGCGATGGCGGACGTGCTTGACATACAACACGGCTATGAAAGATCGGTTATAGATAGCCTTTTATATTTGTTAGGTTATTTATGGTCATGTGACGTTTTTACAATGTTTTGTTGGGAGGTCTTTATTGGTGTTGCCGTTGGCAAAGTATGTACGAAAAATAACCTCGTAATTGTGCAAAAAGTGGTTACAGATTTTTGTTGTTGGTTATTCTGTTGCTCTGCCTATGCTCTGGGAATGAAGATGTGAGTTTATCTTGTATTTATGTCATAATAAAAAACAATCTCAAACAAACTCACTTAGTCGCAAACAAAGCTCAAGGTAGTAGACTATGATAAACATACTTATGTAGATAAATAAATAGTTAAATATGAAGAAAACATCCACTCACTCAGGAATAAATATTCACGCTCATCACACAAAAATGTGCCTATACCGGAAATTGACAGGGCCACTACCAATCAGGCTAAACACGTTGTCAATGACAATCTAGCCTTTAGTGGGCAAAATTCTTAAATATTTTGGCTCTGGGCATAATACTTCAGAAAACACAATTCATTGATATTATTAAATACCCAGCTTATTCCTGCGGTGCAAACTAAATCGAATACATAAATATCCCAACTATTCTTTGTGCCCGGTTCTGCGTTCAAAGCACCTGTACAAATGAAGCAAACAATAAATTCTAAAGCGTATTGGCTCACGAATTTAGACCCCTTTGTGGAAAACCTATTAGGATGATGAAAAGGCTTAAGCGGCGGTGCCGAACGGTTCAAAATAAATTTCCTCAGTGGCTTTAAGTACTTATGGATCAAGATTCTATTGGGTTATATGAAACGGTTTTTAGTTATTTTTGAAATTGGAGCGATCGTTTGACTCTTTGGTTGTGACTGCCTAAAGTCTGTTCCTAGTCGGAATACCAATGATTATAACTAGTATACCAGACTATACTTAATTGTCTTTAGATCAAGGATGAAATAGTTATGAGAATATAATGTTTCCTCTAATTATTAGTTTCAAAAGGTTCATTATATATTCATCACCATCATCGTATTATTATGCTGGGTGCGACAGAGACGAAAACCTCTCTTATCAATCAAATCTGTCAAAACTACTGACGGACTTTTTTAAAATTATTTAAAAAAAAATATCTATCAGTCTAATTCTATTGTCACTGTAAGTGCTTTTCATCAAAAAATACAATAATAAATAGGGAAGCCGTTTGCAACGTCAAAAGATGGCGGATGTGTAATTTGTTTTAGTTTTGTATTTTTGTGTATTTGGTGTTCAAAGTTCTGTCTGTTAGTGATTTGTACTTTTTATGCCTTTGTGTTGCACAGTGACAGAAGACTTGGACTTATTTCATATATCTGGCATCTTACTTCTCGGTTCAAGTGGACAGAGGTACAGAGGTTAAAACTATCTTGACCTCTGTCCTACATATCACCGTACGACGTTGCCCCCAATCTTCATACAGAAGATTGGATTGTGTTTTATTGCTATATTGATTTATAATTATATATATACTTGACATTGGCGAAATCACTTCATTGTGGAAACGCCATATCCCCGCGGTAGTAGCTGTTGAAGTCGCCGCGGGGCAAAGAAAAAAAAAGAAAAAAAATGAGATTACTACCTTAGAATGGGCATGAAAACCATAATTAAGTTTATAAATAAATAATATGACTTTGCTAAACCTTCAAAAGTACGCGAATATGGAGTTATAATGGTAAATTTATTTGTTTATAAGAGTGTCAAAATGAATAGGAACAGAGTGAGCGGACGCGGCTTTGATTTCCGGGATGGGCCAATAATTGTGTTATGAGAGTGAATAATTTTATTCCTGAGTCGAGAATGTTTTCTATCTATTTCTCTATATGGGTAACGAGCAAAAGGTTGGGCATGCTAACTCAAGCAATTTTTTTTTATGATTTTCCGTTGTCACACGAAAATTAGGAATACAATTGTAGAGATCAAATAGTAGTTCGTTATTTTGTATTGTTAACTATGCTTCTATAGTCCTTTTTGGTTCTCCCATATACTAATACGAGTAAGTAAGCGAGTGTTTTTGTTTTAATAGTATCTTAATATCTATATTTAATTACAGATTTTACTGTTCTAGTAAAAGAAAATAAGTACTCGAGTAAATTGTTGTCTAGTATCTACCAATACTCCTAGCCTAGAGCTTAGTTTGGGAATAGGTCAATTTGTGCTACACTGTCCACTAATATTTATTAACTTGCTGAGAAAAAAAACCATATTAGTCGAGCCATGCTTAGTGATACTTCGTCATAGATATGGCAATGGTTTTTATAGATAGATTAGTCCATCCATCAGTGTATTAAAACGTACCACTGTAACGTTTCGTTAACGTCCGGGTTCGTAAATGTTGTAAGCGTATCATCGGCTTTTAAATATTTAGTGCTTTGTCACTTTAACATCATGTTTGAACTGCTGCACTATTCTGGCAAAAAACGCAGCTACATAAGGCCGATTCGACTGTGAGTGTGAGTGGAAACCTTACCTTACTAGAAACAAAGGATCAGCAACTGTTTTTAACAAATTCTAACCAACTTACGAGTTACCGGTTTCGTTCGGCCATGTCAAATTACTGTACTTACTCGACATAATTTCTTTAGTTTTCCCGGTAACTCAAGTTTTCAGGATAGATGGAGACATTTGGTAAAGTATAGCTGCTATCTAGGATTTTTCATTTTACTGAGATTTTGAACTTTATCACGGTGTAATTTGAACCCTTTAAATTTATTAAACGAAAACGAAGCGGAGTTCAAATCTGTAGCTTGTTTTGTTTTTCACGTTTGAGCATGTGAACTAATTAGCATTGACCAAAAAAAAAAAACGGTTTTTACATTCTAATTTAAAAGAATAGGTAATTTTAAGAGACCTGTTTCTTTAATTTTGTATTTGACTCACTAGTTTTGTTTTAATATCCTTATTTATTTAGCGGACCTTTTTTGGATGACATGATTATTTTAAATTTAGCATGGCATTTTCTAGTAAATAACATACAATTATATGTTATCTAATGATAAAAAGTGATTGCAATAGTGCATTAAAACAAATTATTTAGGAGGGGTTCAAGCCGAAAACGAAAGTCAAACAAAGGTTAAATATACTTTTGTCAAAATATCCGAAATAGATAAATATTTCAAAAACTTAATAACGCAGAACGGCTTTAAAACCTTATACCTCGAAAAGGTTTTCGAATTAGAGTAATTGTAAAACTATGAACAATCCCAATTGTAGCTGCACACTTTTGTGTTTCGTCACTTTAACATCATGTTAAACCAACTTTTAACTGTTGCACTAATCTGGCAAAGGCGTAAAATGGAAACGTCTAGAATAGAAGCGCTGATACTCGTAGATACTACGTTCATAAACTTCTGATTCTCATGTAAATTGGCGAATTATTGAATATCTCGACCATTATTGAGGAAAATGTACAAGGATAGTCAAGATGACAAGATGTGGACGTGCAAGTCTTTTTAAAATAACAAATCAATTACTTGTACATATTAAAATTTGACTAACAACGAGCTACCATGAAAAGTTTACCTACGTCATTGAGATAATACTTATCAAAAAGTATAGTAACTTTATTAGACTTTTATTAGGATGACACAGGAAAGCTTATAAAATAAAGGCACGTGGCACGATAAACAACAGGGGGGTTATTATGAGATAGCTATGTAGTTCATTTTACGGTGAGCGTAAAGGACAGAGCTATAGCAGTTATATAAAGGTGCGACCCCACCGCTGCTTAAAATACAGAGACGGTACGGAATCGCAGTGACGCATCGTATCTGTACCGTTTTTATCGCATGCCCTACACACCGCTGCTTGAAATACGGTGTCGTTGCGTAAACAAAAGACGGCATCATAGTAACAACATGGCGCCGTTAATGACGCACCGTAATATACGCACCGTTAAGCAGCGGTGTACCTAAACTCTGTCCTTTTCTCACAACGTCAATTGCTATATTAAAATTAATTGCATAGCTATGTCATAATAACCCTCCAGGCTGTTTTTTTTTGATTTCACATCTCGAGGATTGACATCCTCATTGACAGGGACTCTTGTATTTGACATAAAAATGCTCGCTCTCGGTTTTTGTTGAAGCTACTAACTATATTCTTAAGACCTCATTGTTAAACATAAATCAATAAATGAATATGATTATGAAAACATTTAATAATATTTCACTTTCAACATCAAAGCATGGGTATAGTTTAAAATTCGTATTTTATGACGAAAAACCATTTTTTTTACTTATAGAAAAGTAATCACGTGAAAGTCACACCAAAACGTTGGCTTAGCTCATCTTACTTTGATAACTAAGTAATAAATTATGTTGATGTTAGGACAGTTTTAAAAAACAGTTTTTAGTTATTAAAAACTGTACTGTACTATGGTAAAAATAATAATAAACGGCCTTAAAGAAGTAAAATAGGCAGTGTAATTTTTATAGCAAGGTGTTACCAGCTACCAGCCTTTGCCTTTTGAGTAATTATTTTTTTCTGTGTGACGTAAAAGCACTGCGCAACCCTGCGCAAAGTCCTAACACCACTTAAAGTATAGTTTCAGGTTTTTTTTTATTTTTTATTTATTTATTTATTTACTTTATTGGAGAAACAAACAGGAACAAGTGTACAAAAAAATAATACGTTGATTTACACATTATTCTAAACATGCACTTACCCCCTTGACAGTTCTCACTAAAACATAAATATTAAGGTGGGTAGTTTAGTACTCTTACGCTACGTCGCTTAACCTAACAACCTAACCTAAAAAAAATATAAAACAATGCGGCGGGAAGTATCTATTTTCGAAATGAAAATTTGTCAAACGAATAGTTTGTCAAATGATGATTTGGTCAAATATTAGTGAAACACAATATCTATAATATGCTCATATGTACACAACAAAGCTATGAGTCTAAAATTTCACATATTTTATTTGTTTGAGAACTCATCTGCGGTCTTGCGATATCTTAGAGCCTTTCCTATACCATAAAATGGAACTCAGCATTTTCTACAGAAAACTCAGCAATAAGCATAACTCGTTGACTTCAGAGTGCAATTTGAAAAAATGCAACTGACTGTGGTAAAAAGTTTTGTTAGTTGCAAACGAAAACAATTAGCCGATTTAACTAGAGCTAGATAGTCGCTGTTGAAAACTTCGCTGAACTCATTGTACGAACGAAGAGCTCCGAAATGTTTGAAAACTTTTTCAGTTGATACGGTAATAATATGCATTTTTTTTTAAATCCCACTTCTGAAACAAACATGATAATACCATAAAAGAGATCACCGAAATTGAAATTAAAATTAAAATCGGCCCAGAGTAGAGGGCAATTATACAGAGATCTGATATGCACTGTGACGCCATATAAACTCCATGTTAAATTCTGTTTTGCTAGAGAGAGATAAGAATAAAATCTTCGATCGTTACTTTCGTGTACAGGTATTTTGGGATTTAAAAAAAAAAGTGTCTAGACATGTTATATTTTTCCAACGTGTCATTAGTTGTGTGAAGTCGGGATAAGGAAAACTTTGCCACTGTCATAATTTCCGAGTTGTTGTAGCGGCGAATGAGATATTTTGTTGAGTCAACTCAGAATAAGGTAAAGCTGATGCTTAACATAACGATCATTCATTAAATACTACGGGGGTTCTTATTAATTGTCTTTTTTTTTTAAATGTCCTTTGAGTATTATCCATATCTGAACACATCTTAAAAATTGTGAAGCTTTTTCTTTTATAGATTTATTGTTCACTTTTTATGACGTAGAGTAGAAAAACGAACAAACAGACCAAATGATGATAAGGAGGCTCTGAAGCCGACTGTAATCTCAAAGTATCGATCTTACGATGACCATCTCAAGACTTGAAATGCGTTCCGCAACCTTGTTTGTCACTTCACAAGTAAAAAAACAATCTACCTTATTTTTGTTAGCCCTAATGCCAAAATCAAGTAGCAACATTTGATTGTGGTTATGTAAAAAAAGAATGGTTTACGGACGATAATTTTCGTGGTAACGTCATATTAAGAAAACACACATTAAGCCGAACGCTTAGGCCGATCGTGCCTCTCTATCGCTTGTTCCGCGCTCTCACTTGGACGCTCGACTCAGGCGGAACGTGACATTGAGGCGGAACGTGACCTTGAGTACGCTTTTTCGTGCGTACAGCCGGCGTTCATCGATTTATAAGAGATGTTATCACGTCAAAAAACTATTTTTGAACAATTGACTGACTTATCCATGGCGTACTTGGAATCTATTCGTACATCCGTAACCTGAAACCACCGGGGTGCAGAGACGCGGTACACTGAAGAGCAATTTATTACTTTTAACTTACTCCTTCTACTTCCGTATTAGATCGGACGCCTATCCCAACAAATTAAGCGCTGAATTAAACCCTGTTTGCATTGCATTAAAAACTACAATTGACTGGCTAATTATGTAGGTGTGAGCGGAGTTTGAGCTTCGATGCTATGGCCTTTTGAAACTTTAGACATAAAGTGCTGTTGAGGCTTTTGTAGTTGGTCTCTTTATTTGTTACTTAGACAGGTGAAGGTGACATTTTGGTACTCTCAGATTCTTATTTTTATACTTTTATATATTTAAATATATTTATGTTGAGCGAAGAGGTTATTTTGTGTGTATAACACAGGTTATGAGGTGTTGTTATAATATTTTACGTTAAGTGCATGCATGACTCAATTTATGAATATAGAAGAAGCGAAAGAGATTTGTCAGGATAAAGATAAAATAAAATAACTAGCGAGAACATAACTAAAAAGAAATGCACAAGGGCCTTAAAAGCCGTTTTAGTACGCAAATAGCTTAAAATTTGTGATTTTAGTTGTAACTGGATGGTACTATGCCATACATACCTCAAGGCCGTATCCTTACAGTACTTACATTTCCCTACACACTATAAAAACATATCACAATAAAACTATTATAGAATGACAGGATATAATACCAATGATTTTATTAACGAGGTGTCGCACAACAACAACTCAAACGCAAATATACGACTAGTGGTAATATAAGGGTTGCTACAAGCCATAAACATCCCAAACCGAGCTGTGACTGTAAATCAGCCACGAATACGAATACTGGCGCATAAGCCAAATAGCCGCTTATACAACTCAGTAGCTTTAACAAATCCAACCGTTTCCAGTTATAAACAAAGTCAAATATGCAATACCAGATTTTGCACCTTTATGGCCTTTTTCGCAGCAACGTAACCTGTCGCGAGTGATGCGATATAAAGCCGTAATTCAAAATGCGGCGCATATACGCCGCTCACACATGGCACGTTTCTAATTTGAGGTATTAGAGAATGCATTTCATGCTGATTATTGAATGCCCTGAATACATGACTAGAAGCTTTTAGGGTAAACATAATTTGAGTATTGCTTAATTATGATGTGTTTAAATGATTCATTGTTTTTGAATACGTATGCTAATGATGTAAAGTTCAAAATAAATAATTGGTAGGTTATATTTACATAGGTACCTAATACAAAGGCCGAATTGAAAAGTGTACGGATTCTGAAATAAAACTATTGGAATATATATTATGACAATTTATTAATATTGGTTGTAGTACCAATTATTCGTTTATGTATTTTGAACTTTGTGTAATTATGATACGATCCCTATGTATTTATTCGTCCTTCTTTGGTGCCTACTTATCTCATGAAATTTGATCTGAAAAACCACTGCATATAAAACCACTACATTATGCGTATTTAAAATTCAATCCGACCCAATATGGGTTAGCATTTACTCGTTTCTGATAATGATCAGACCGATTGATTTTAACTAGTTTTCGATGTTTCGAAATTTTTTCAACACATTATTAATATAAATTGTGTTAAATAAAAACAAAAGAAAGTCTTCACCCAGTTGAAATCAATTTGAAAAAATAAAACTATTTCACAGTACTATCAGCAATTGATTCCTTTTTCGTCGTATTCCTGATTGGACATTTTCTTGTTTCGGCACATTCCTGTGTGGACGTATACCGTTTTCCGCATATTCTTGTTTCGGCACATTCCGTTTTTTGGCATAAATCATTATATACAACAAATTAAATAAATCCTAGGTATTGTTATTTTTTATTTTCAAGAGTTTATTTTTACCTAGGATTGATTTCATTTGTTGTATATAATGATTTATGACAAAAACGGAATGCCAAACACAAGAATACGTCCCATCAGGAATACGACGGAACGAATCAAGCCTCTCTGCTTCTTTAAAAGCATTCGGCTGGCTACTGCTATCTCGCTTACACTCGCAACTGACAGAATATCGGGCTCTCGAATTTTACAGAAAAAGAAGAATACCGATTGCTATTAAGTACTGCGCTACTGTACCGTGATAAAATTGGAAAATATACAGAGACATGTTGAAGAGTGCACGGAATCCACTTAACTCGGAGAAATTCAAAAAAGTTTGTAACACACAAGTCATAAAAACCAACTGAAAACAAACTTTATTTCGTATTCTGTCAGACGCAGCGCTACCGATTGTCGCAAAGTCACTGCTAATTCGTATCTCATTGCTTATTCGACTATCTTAAGTAGAAAGAGCACATGTTTTCAAACACTCATTGTACTATCAACTACCGGCTATACCAGCGAGGGTTGCTTCTGCCTTAACTATTTATTAGCAAATGTGTCCTTTTTACTCCAGGCTGTGTTTGACTTGGTCACATGCAAATGTGTTAGAAATAGAACGTGGGATTCTCGCGATTACTTTGGCGTTTGTGTTCGCTGAAGTGCCTGTTTTATTATGAATCTACACTAAATATTATAAAGAGGATTATTTTTTATTCTTGTATTTTAGTATGTTTGTAACTTGAGTAACAAAGGCTACTTTTTGTCAAGGAAAAATGAACGATCCCCTTGGGATGACGAAAATAGGAATTCTACGAGGACGAAGTCGCTAGCAGAAGCTAAAGTGTGATTGGAAAAAACATTTTACCTTTTTTTTTAAGTTAAGATTTGCCACACAGAGAATGTATATCCTTGAAAAGGTACACACATAAGATTTTTGTTAATTTAAAAATATGAAGAATAAAATTTAAATCAAGAACCGATAGAAAACCGATAAACGAGTTTAACGCTGACAAAGCCAGGCGTAGTTCGTTATAAAGTCGCGCTATCTATAGACTAATTTCTATACGCTATTAATTTTAGATGTGAAGTTATAATTATAGAAAAATGTGCCCCAAACTAAATGCATTATCTTTATAATCTTTATTTATGAGCTAATTACTCAGTGGAGTAATCGCTAACCACTCCAGTCTTCTGTCAAATGCTTGACTTTCTGGTATAACATGACCTATGACCTCTTTCATTTGCTCAAAGTAATTTCTCCTTTCAGTCTTTCCCTGCTTCTTCTTCTTCTCGATTATGTTTTCAAGGAAAATGTCTTGTTGTAGTAGGTGTCCATAATTCCACTTCTATTTTCTATTTCGACGGCAAATTTCTTTCTTCTTTTGTTCTGCTCAGCACTTGTTGATTCAAAATCCTTTATATCCAACTTATCTTCTCCATTTTTCTCCAACACCAGATTTCAAACGCCTCTAATCTCTTTCTATCTTTATGTGTCAGTGTGTACCTTTCTAGTTTTGGTTATGCTCCAGATGTTCGAATTTAAGATGCATTGCGGGAACGATATCGTTATGAAAATGATTGACGTAAGCTGCTGCCAGACGGGTCAAGCGCTTTCCATTCCATACATTTTATCAGTTTTGCGTTAGCATCAAACCTCTTGTATACAGGGTTATTGGTAAGTCGACCTATTCCCGTTAGGAGGTGATAGAGGTGACTATTTGCGATAATTTTGACCCCCATATGCATTATGCAAAAGTGAACCATTTTTGAGTTATCGCGTTTATTAGTTTTTTTTTAAATTAGTCGAAAATTCAACTTGAAAAATTTATTACAAAAAAAGTATCAATTTAAATCTTTTTTTTTCTTCTGATTTACAAAACCGATTAAACATTGGTTTTTTTTCAATATTAAAACAATAATTATCGGTCCAAATTTAAAAATGCGAGACGGAAAACGAAATTTTTTCAATATTTTTTGCGATCGCTTTCCACTAAATTTCCTTAAAAACAAAAAAAAACGTTATAAAACTTGGCTTGCAGATTATTTTAAAAACTTAACTGTTTTCTTAGCTCTCCAAAAATGCATAACAAGTAGGAAATTATTTGAAAAAAAACTGAAAAAAAAGTCATCACAAAGGAAGCGGGCGGAAACTAAAGTCAAAAATGCCACTTCAAAAATAAAAATTAAAAAACATACCGAATTTAAATCAACTTTTTTATTTGCTTCTGTACAAGATGAACTTGCTTTACTTATGCAATATTAAAAAAAATATTATCTGTACACGTTTGAGAATGCGAGGCCGAAAACTAAAAAATACTTACATGTTTTTTTATCAAACTCCAACATAAATTACACGAAAACAGAAAAATTCACCAATACATTTGGCTGACTGAAATTAGTCTGACTAATTTAAAATAAAACTAAAAATCGCTTACCTTTTCCATAAGTTAATGTTGTTATTTGTGTTTACGAGTATAACAGTTAGTTTTAATAGCTCGTTAGAAAGCTGGAAAAATGTTTTATGTGTAATCTGCACGCCAAATGTATTGGTAAATTTTTCTGTTTTCGTGTAATTTATGTTGGAGTTTGATAAAAAAACATGTATTTTTTAGGTTTCGGCCTCGCATTTTCAAACGTGTACAGATAATATTTTTTAATATTGCATAAGAAAAACAAGTTCATCTTGTACAAAAGCAAATAAAAAAAGTTGATTTAAATTCGGTACGTTTTTTAATTTTTATTTTTGAAGTGGCATTTGTGACTTTAGTTTCCGCCCGCTTTCTTTGTGATGACTTTTTTTTCAGTTTTTTTTTAAATAATTTCCTACTTGTTATGCATTTTTGGAGAGCTAAGAAAACAGTTAAGTTTTTAAAATAATCTGCAAGCCAAGTTTCATAACGTTTTTTTTTTGTTTTTAAGGCATTTTAGTGGAAAGCGATCGCAAAAAATATTGAAAAAATTTCGTTTTCCGTCTCGCATTTTTAAATTTGGACTGGTAATTATTGTTTTAATATTGAGAAATAACCAGTGTTTAATCGGTTTTGTAAATCAGAAAAAAAAGAGATTTAAATTGATACTTTTTTTGTAATACATTTTTCAAGTTGAATTTCCGACTAATTTAAAAAAAAACTATAAATCGCGATAACTCAAAAATGGTTCACTTTTGCATAATGCATATGGGGGTCAAAAGTATTGCAAATAGTCACCCCTATCACCTCCTAAAGGGAATAGGTCGACTTACCAATAACCCTGTATACCTAACCTTGATTGTACCTATTTAGTTATGCACATATTTTTATTATTGTGGTTGTTTAAGGCTTGGTATACTAACGATATATAGAGGCGATCGCGAAAAAAATGTTTAATCACTAGCTTCTACCCGCGACTTCGTCCGCGTAGAAATTATCGTTATTTCCTCGGGAACTTTTAGCCTAACCTAACCTAACCTATCTTATGCGTTTACCCAGTGTATAAGCTATCTACATTTCAAATTCCACCCAAATCCGCCCAGCCGTTGCGGCGTGAAGGAGTAACAAACTAACACACACACACACACTTTCGCATGTGTTATATGAGTAAGATTCATAAATAAAACAATAACACAAAATTAATATTTTACTCCATTAATTTCTAAAACCATTTTTTTTTTTTCATTTTGAACACTAAGCTTTTTTGTTTGAAGCCATTACAGCGTAGGGCGACAAGAAATTCGCAGCAAAATTAAACCAAAGCTAAACGGTGCATGTTGGCAGCAAGCGCACAGCCAGCTACTAGCCTTTTTAACTTGCATGCCAGTAGTTTAGCTTGACAAAGCCGGTCACAGGGAGAGTGCGAGTGACACGTGAACGGCGTGCGAGTCGTCACTTGATGGAGTGAGGGAGGGAAAGAACTGTTTCAATACAATACTTTTCATTTTCTTTTATTTTTTTTATTTTTTTTTATGTCATAGAGATGGCAAACCAGCACACAGGCCACCTGATGGTAAGTGGAAACTGTGACCCATAGACATTCGCATTCACAAGACTGCAAGCCTAGGACTGCAAATGCGTTGCCAACCCTGAGGACTAAGATGGAATGCCTCTATGCTAGTCATTACACCGGCTGTGTTATCCCCAAACCGGAACACAGCAATGCAAACACTGTTGTTTGGCGGTAACAATAAAGAGGTACAATTAGAATTAATAATAACAAAATAAGCTTAACAACCCGTACTTAACAGTATCAGGGGGCCTAATATGGCTATAAACGCAGCCAAAATGTGAATAAAACATCTGTCACTTTTTGACACGTACACACGCACACGTATGCGAGAGTGACGGATGCTTTATCCACATTTTTTCATGCGATAAACGCAATCATACGAAGCCTGCTGGGTGTTGTTTATTAAATTTAAAACAGTTAAATTCTTACTGAAATATGAATGAATATTATTTACTATAATTGAGACGGTAAATGGGCACACAGGTTACCTGATAATGAATGGGATCAGACACCGATATACATTTGCGATCTCAAGATTGCAATCTTCATTAAGCTTGAAGACGCTAGTTTAAAACACGCATTACAAATGACGGTTGTCTATGACTTAAATTTTGCTATGACATGATATAAAACAGTTTTTTTTCCGCTGACTACGATGGTGTTTTCATACCCCAAATATATTACAATGTAAAAAACTGACTTTTGAACCAACTGAAAAACCTCTGAGCGATTGTGAAATATTAACATCAAATAGCCAAACGTACAACATGAAAAGAGACTAATAAATAAAACTACAACAAAAACTAACTGCTTTAACAGCTAAGTGAAAAACAAGTGAGTTATAGTGTCTTAGTACCGCACCATGCATTCTCTTTTATTTCTAGTTAGGCAACCGGCGAAGACTTATGAAAAGGATAAATCGTATCGCCTAGCTTCGAGTTACATTCTTTTAACCGGGATTCCAAAGTATCATTTGTTCGAATTTGTTTCCCAGGTCTCATATTTTGTATATCCTGAATCGAAAAACCGGGCAAGAGCATGTCAGACCACTTAGTGTAGGGTTCTAAAGCAAAAAACTATCTCAAAAATTAATAATTATAAACAAATTTATTTTTGGTAATTTTGTGCTGTCTCAGATGTTTTTTAGGAGCTATGAACCCTTTAGCCCCCTGTATATCTGGAACCAATTAAGTCTCTTTAGTTGTGATAATTTTCCTTTTAAGTTTGTTATAATGTGCTTTCATTTAAGATATATTTTAGCTTTTTAACATTTGTAACATTTGTAATTGACACGCAACTCTAGCAATAATTGCCCTTTTATAGGTCAATATTTCCTAAATGGCTAAATTGACAAAAACATTTACAAAATGATTTTTATCTACATCCATATCATAACTTCCCTATAATGTGTTCAACGTTAATATTAAAATATTTTATGTCATTATAGTATCGCTAGTATAATATGTGGTGGCATCTTAATGTTCACATTAAAGTATCGGTGATCGATTATTTCAATTAAATATTAAGATACCAACTACCTGTGTTTCTCACATATTGTAGAAAACTTATGATATATTATGCATGTATTTTAAGTTATGAAAGCGACTGCGCAGATAATCAGGCATTATTTTTCAGTCACATTAACTACTATAAAGAGCTTTATCTACATCCATATCATAACTTCCCTATTATATGTTTAGAAACGATAAGCAAACAGCCTATATTAAGAAACCTGTATCTGTGGTTGCACTTTAATGTTAACATTAAAGTATTACATGTCATTAAAGTATCGGTTATTAAGAGTTATGAGAGTATACCTCAACAGATGTTAAAATGAAAAAAAAAGATAAGGCTCCAATTACCAATATAAATGCAAAAAAAACTTTGTAAACTAATTTCGTCCCTCGTTTTCCAAGTGCCATCTTTTTTTTTTAGATTGTTTACAAAACAAATTTACAAAATTATTATTATTTATTTATTATTTTTTTGCAAATTTACAATCCGACGAAGCATTTAAACATCAGCTGAGAAACCTTTTATTGAATAATCCGCTATACTCCGTGGAAAATGGAAATGTAAAATTATTATTTTGTTGACATTTCATTAGTCATTGTACATATTTTGACATCGGACGAATGACCATTATTAGATGTTTAACTTTTATTGTTTTAATTTATGAATTATTACTGTATTCTATTCTTTGATTATTAATATTTATGTTTTGACGCTCTCAATGTAATTTCGTATTTTTTGACATGCAATGCAACTAATATTGTAATATTACATTGACAAATAAACAAAAAAAAAGAAAAGAAAACTCTCTTCAATGCGCGCTGCAGACGGAAAAATGCAATTTCCTTATTTATACCCCCACATGCTTAACTTTATACGCATGGAATACCTACAGACCGGCTAAAGAGAATAGTAATGCTCTGTCAAAGAGAGAATGACGTAATTACACCTCATTGTCTGTGGGACCGTCCGATTGTTCGATACCAGTGATTAAAGTAAAATTGTCTCCTTGAACTTCTTCATCCCATAATAACCTTTAATTCAAAGGAATAAGGCTTCCGTTCCATCGGTGAAGCTTGCTCAGTGACCGTTAAAATCACTCGGGCAGGACACAAACCCAACAGGCAGATGCAATTAATGCAATTGATTAAAGTTGTAAGTGGTTGATAGGACAGCGGGTAGGGGGTAAGTGCTTTTTAAAATGGCCTTGTTAAAATTCGCTTCTGATAGTTTATTGAGCTATTTGTTTCGGATAAAATTTTGTACAGGCTTTATGAAAAGGATTTTTTGGTTAAAAAACGTATACACATACGTTTAAATAGACCAAAAAATGCGCGATCGGGCGCTCGCTATCAAGATCGGTGAGCGTGCTAGGCATGCAAAAAATATTGGCATTGGATCAATTTGTTTTTTAAATCGTCACATTACGTACCATAGCTGCTGTGGAATTTGATTGTCAATGCTAACCCCCCATCGAAATAAGGTCACTAATACATAAGCGGTACTATGAGACATATTCCATCCTAGGGAGGGTAGAGCATGTCTTCGTGAATGAAAACACCATCATACCTCATTGTATTTGGTAATTCCATTAAAGAATTATGCTGTGCCTGAAAGGATTCCAACGGGACCCTAACAATATGCCTACGTTTTCCTTCTGTCCATCCGTCCGACCCTTCATCCTTATTTTAAAAAGCTGTTATTTTTAACAGTAACAGATAGCGGTTTGATTTTTTTTATTCATTTTTTTTATAAACATATTATATTTTTGTCCCAATATTTTTGTCCCGTGTGGTTGCCGGGTTAGAATACTGCCACTCCACGTCTTCCCGTGGATGTCGTAAGAGGCTACTATGGGAATAAATACTTGCAGTACTGTTAGGCGATGGGCTAGCAACCTGTCACTAATACACTGGTAAACATGTTAGCCTGATTGTGCAAAAGGTGGTTATATAATTAACAACTAGTTATTAGAGTTGTTGGTAATTCTGTAGGTCTGCCTACCCCACTCTGGGAATGAAGGATGAGTTTATGTACTGTTGCGTCGTATTTTATGACATCTAACAAAAAAAACACAAATACTAAACACATACAAATGTGGGTGGGCTCGAGCTGATTCGATTTGAAATTGAAATCAAATTGGAATACAATAATATCTTCAGTCTGTGCAGTGGTACGGAACCCTTAGTAGGCCAGTGTGACTGGCACTTGACCTGTTTTTAAGGAAGAAATGAGTATTTAGACAAGGGTACAATCACCAGTGATCAAGTCACCAGACAGGCCTCTGCCTTTATTTTGTATGAGTGGTACGAAATATATATTTCCCACTCTTCGCACTCACATAAGGTCGACTACTGGTGTCTGGCTGATCACTGGTGACTTTACCCTAAGTGAAACAATAATATTAAGTTTTTCTGAAATTCTGAAATAATATGATAATATCTAGCAAGTTCACAAGTACTTTGCATTTTAAGCGTATGGCCTTGTGCTTGCCTAAAACACGTCGATGGTCTCAAACAGGTGTCGTCAAAGGACGTTATACTGTTTGTCCGGTGAAAAGCTAGAGCAGTGGTTACCACACAAGGTTCAGAATTTGGCTGTTATTTTAGAAGCTAGAAGCAGGGAACAAATGTTTTGCTAACGTAATCAAACCTTTGCCTTTGAAGATCAATCAATTATTTTCCTCTATTCAGTTCCGAGAAATGTTGTATTTGTTTGTTGTACAACTCTTGAAACTATATTGCCTTTATAAATCTAGTAAAAAACCGACCAAGTACGAGTCAGACTCGCGTACGGAGGGTTCTGTACCATTATCTATACCTAGTCGGTTCCAAAGTTCTGTCACTGAGATTTAATACAATTTAAAAATAAATAAAAGAGTTTTATAAACCTGTACTACATCAATCAAAACCTTATTTTATATGGAATAAAAAGAAGCGTAATAAGTATTCTTTACTATTGCAATCATTTGATGAACGAGCTTTAAGCATTCCATTCGGGGCAGGAAATCATGGGTCAAAACGCGCACGACCACGATACTGATATCAAATCAAATCAAATCAAATCATATTTATTTGCCAGAACACAGTAATACATAAAGCAGATGTTGAAGAATTAGTAATCCAATGCGTTCAGCCTGCATGCAAGCGTGCAAATATTAATAGTTAGTCTAAAAAATTATTATATAAATCTAAAATACAATTATCAATTACAATAATGGCTACCACTTTTGTAAGAGTTCTCGTATTGAGTCTAAATTAGCGTGACATATTGATCAGACTTTTACCTTTAGTTCTGATACAAATATATTTCCAAGCAACTAAAGATCCGCTTATACACCGGTCAATCTTAATGACTCATTAAATCGACCCTACGATTTCACATCAATTTGAAGCAATACGAAAACAGACCAAGCTTCGAGCTTCTTAAGCTGGTTTTTGAATATCGTTAAGAAAATATGCTAATCTCTAAACATACCCACAGATAAGAGGTTTCACAATATTAAACAAAAAAGTTTCGTAGTTAACAAAACTAACCTTCAAAGCGTTTTTAAAAAGTGACAAATTCAGAAAACTCGTGCGTATTTTAATCGGTGCCGGCCGTAAATATTAGAAGATCGTAGCGGAAGTTGCGGAAACTATTTGGAATGATTATTAGTTCTTAAAAATATACATTAATTAAGCTTTTAATTTTTATATGTTTTGAAATTAAAAAATAAACTGAAGTTAGTTTTATTTGACTAAACCTTTGTGACAGAACTTAAGGACCGACTAGGTAAAAAATCACGTTTGCTGTATGGGAGCCTTCCTTAAATAATCATTTTATTTTTATTTATTTATTTATTTTAAGTGAACATACACATAAATATTCTGTGAATATTTCAAGCGTCCACCTGTTACCGTTATTAATATCGTGAAAAAATGGCAAATCAATCAAGTTTATTGCATGCTTTAATATTTGTTTTATTCTGTTCTTATAGCAGCAACACATCATCTGTGAAAATTTCAATCGTCTAGCCATAACGGGTAATGAGATACAGCCTAGTGACAGACAGACAGACAGACGGACGGACAGGGGACTGGGGTTAGTGATAGGGTCCAGTTTTTACCCTTTGGGTACGCAACGCTAAAAACGCTTCTCGGTATAAAAACAAAGATAAGCATGGCGAATCTGCAAGACAAAAAATCTCGAAAAATAAATTCTTTTTTTAATTTAAAGAACTGCAAATACCATTAGCTGCGAAATAATATTGTTTTATACATAATGCAGTAAAATGCATTTTCACGGAGTTTTCAGCGTAATTTGCGCTGTTTTAACATGTTATTCTAGTTGGTTTTCACTGCAGAAACTGAACTCGTGATTTTTATGAGTTCTCGACATTGATATCTAGATACTGGAAGCGTACTTTTTTGTCCACAATTACTTATTCTAAAAGGAATACTATGTGTTTATGAAGAACGCTTTGAATTTATTAATGTTGCGATGATGCACGCCAACAGCTTTTATACTGCCAACTGACAACTTTTTCCACTTAATCAACACTCTGTTAATGTCATTTTTACGGACCATCTTTCCATAATTATATAAGTACTATATTATAATATATATTAATAATCATAATGATATTCTGAATATTACGCTAGACACGAACATGGTAATTATGGTTTCATATAATTCAGCACAGATTTTGGGCTGCCAGGCATCCTGACTGACTTTAAACTGCAGGGAAACTGTAAGTCTGTGGGGATCTTTAAGCTGGTGTCCCTGCGGTCTCCCTTAACTTATAACAATGAGATTTAATGTTGAGGTTTCTCAGTAAATTGGCCACATCAGACGCGAACTGTGATAACCAGCCAAGATAAAGTTGACTCTTGAGTTGATTTGACGAACGTTTTGCCGATCATCATTCCTATGTAAAACGTCCTATGTAAAGTGTATTGCTGATAATATGTTAATAATGTTATTTTCTTGTATGTTATAATGAAATAAATTATGGATAACATAAATTCATTGAAGGGAATAGAGCTATAAAAGTCATTATACCTCTGTCAACTTTATTACCTGTAAATTGACAGTGACAGACTGTCATAGTTTACACTTAACATCAGGTGGCCTGTGTGCTTGTTTGCCTTCTCTATGCCATAGCAAAAAAAAGATAATACGGCCCCGGGGCTGTAATAGACATGATTAAAATGCAACACGTGCTGCTTATTTACAAGTTTATGTTGTTTCATTAAAATAAGATTGAAATTGGTGATGGCCAGGACAAACAATCAAACGAATATGAAGGATTACGTCATTAAAAAAAAACAGGTTTGTCCATGTCTTTTTAAAAGAGGTAATGGTTGTATAAACAGCCCTGTTTTGTACTGGTGCTGCTGTTAGTCAGCTGTACAATTTAGTATTTTGCCACTTAAACATAATGTTGGAACCGGTAAATCCAAAGATCATAATATAAAATTGCAAATTCGATTATTGTAAGTCCGAAAATCTCCTTCACTTTTTTATCATAATGATCACCATTCATAATTATTGTTTCACATAATTATTTTTAGTCCGAATGTATTGTTATTCATAATAATTGCAATTCAAACAGAGCTTTTTACTAGAATGGTTTTATATTCGGGATTTTTGAAATATCTAGCCGTTAAATAAAGTTAGGTTAGGTTAGATTTGTTTTATTAAGACACTGAAATAAAAACCGTTTCAGTAAAAAACACTTTATGACTTACGATGATTCGGACTACAGTTTTTTATGTGAGCCCATATTATGAAGAACAAAATTATAAATGGTGATGATTATGATCACAAAGCGGTATAACAGAAAAACTTCGAACGAAAAATTGTATGTGAGCCAATATGGAACCTGTCAAAGCAGCTGCACATCTGCAAGTGTACAGCTACTTCAAAGGCTGAACGTACTTACCTGCGGGTGGGATTGTGGTGTATTGAGCTCGTTTTGCTTGGTCATTGATAAAAACGTAAATCAGACATTTATACTAAGTAAAGTGTTGCTGCAATATGACGAAGTGAATATGACCATAAACCTGGCGACTGATATTTCGAATTCATGGCCGTTCCAGCTGTCGCCGTTGAAGTGTTTTAATGGTTATGATTATTTTAAGTTATAAATTGTTTTGTATGTTATTCTATTAGTATTTTTAACTATCCCTTGTTGCCTGAAGTAAAATTACCATTTTATTTCTAAACGACCAATCCAGCGCATCCCAGTCTTCGCCTTCGCTAACAAGGTTACGCGAGCCCGGGCGTAATTGTATGACAAACGATATCCCACCGCGGGCAGTAAGCTTTTATATTTACAGCCCGCTCCGCACCAATTTATAAGGCTGCTTACTACTTTTATTGCCCTTTTTAATTCGCCTTTGTCAAGTTTTAATGCAAGCCAATTAGGTGTAGAACAGTTTTTGTTACAATATTCAGTTTGGGGAAAAACGGAGAGGAGTAACGGGGGAATTTATAGGTTTAGTAACAGAAAAGGTTAAATGTAGAATTGCTAATTGTTTGTATTTAGGTTGATACTTGATAAACAGAGTACCTCAATTTTATATTTTTTTTAGGAGAGCTTGGGAACGAGATTAAAATCCAGTAAATCTATAAGTATGTATAAAAATGAATACTTCCATAACTCGAGAACAGCTCGGCCGTTTTGAATAATTTCTAGAACAGCTGAACACTATTAATACCTACTGTCGTTCCAAAGGGTTATTACCTAACCCGACTTTTCTTAAAAATCCAGCGTCGCAGTGTTTTTTTTTCGTGTTAATATTACGCGTGTTGCTTAAAATTATGTTTTTTTTCTGCTCTAAATTGTTTTTAATGCTAGATGCGAGGTTTTAAATTTTGAAGCGTTGACGGGTTTGCAGTTAAAGTTTCTTACAAACAGATTTTTATTAAATAAATATACCCGTGATAATACCCGGCAATTTATTTCCGGATCCTCAATTTCACTGTCTTTTTAACCATACTGTTACCATATTGTTAACGTCAGGGGGTTCTTTTTACATGAAAGTTAAGGCAACATTCTTCAAAATATACATAATTACCTACTTTTGTTGAATCAGGTTAAAAAGTAATGTGGTTTCTTTAACGAATAAGGGCGATTGTACACTGCAAGGAATTTTAATATCCGGTAACCAGATTTTTTACGGTTACGCCATAAATACTAAGACATAAGCACTAATATCACTACAATCGCCCTAACGGTGATACTACGCTATGTCCGAGAAAATCTGCCCCGAACATTGCGGCAATATCATATGTGGCCGTTTTCTATCGGCAAGAAAAGTCGGGTACTATATCATTGATTTCAGATTGTCAAAGTAATACAAAGTTTCTGAACGTAATCCCTCAAAAACTTCAAAAAAATTTGAATTTTTATTGTTTCATACGACTATGATATAAGGGCTTATTTTCAAACGGTCTGGTAAAAGTACATGTCAGTTAAAGATTAACTTTACCCGCCTGTAGTATCACACATCAAGGGTCTTTTGCATGTCAGTAAATAGAGAGATTCCGTTTGGTAAGATATTGCGCACTTAACTAAACTTAATAGGCTTAACTCAAAAACCGTAACTTGTTGTATATTGAGTTCAACGTTTACAAAATCCAAATTCCATAATTTCCATGAATATTTTGAAGCGTTTGAAGCTGATAGGGATTATAACGCAGTTTATTGTATTAACTGTGCGTACTTAAGATTATACAAACCACAAAACGAATGCCACAAGGACGTTAACTACCTTAATTATTGGAAATAGCTAATTCTACGCAAAGAAGACTAACTTTTATTTAAAAAAACAATAAATACTGCATTATTGGATTTTTGAAATAATCCTCTTCCTTAACTGGGAAACGAACTGGTTGAATATTTTATTTTTAATGTGGGCTTGATAAAATGTACGTAAACAAAATACGGAAAGAAATTCGAAGAAGAAATAAATATCTACTAGCAGGGAACACACAATTACTCATGCATTATCAGGTGTGGGTTACAGTAATTAGTCACTCCTCAAAGACTAACTTGCATGTTTGCTTATTGTGATTTAAAAAATCGTCTAACACACCAATAATCTTTAGGAATTGCGTAAAACAAAAATCTCTGATCAAAGATCGTTGTCTTAGTTAAACTTAAAAACATTTTCACTGTAATATTACCCAAGAATCCTCTTTGAAATGTAAAATTTCACATCCAAAGCGCGATATATTTCAACGTCAAAGCCCAAGCTTCGGCATTCATTATTAAAATTTATTGCCAATTTCTTGACATCATAGATTAAATTATTTCGTAAAGATGACGCATGCTCTGTGTAATAAATAGGATTTAAATGTTCGACTTGGTTTGGAACCCCCGATATTCTGAAATGGAATCCAGTTCATTTAATAATCAGCGCGGTATTTGAGGTTTCATGTCGGTTGATTTCATTGGAGTTGATTATATTTGTATTAGTTTCGGAATCAAAATGTTTATTTGATTGGTTGTTGTAATGGGTTGCGTAACGAAAGGGATGTTTTGACGGTCAGAATTGATAAGCTATGCGAAATTTGGCGTTTGAATTAAGCTTGCATCAACCATAGTTAGGATACACTTGGCAAGTATTTATGCTTTCCAGGTGGCCAATAATAAATAAATGAATAAGCGTAAATGTTAGACACAGTGATATAAATGCTATAAGCTTGTCGAAACCAATTCACCAGATGCAGTGCGATAGCTCATAGGCCGCGTATCCACTACAGGCAGCCTCAGGTCAAGCGGTTGCCTCGCTCCGAGTCCGCGCCAGGCGAGACGCTGCCTCAACCTGAGGCTCGCCGCAACACGAGGTAAATTTGTCACCGCGTGAAGAGCCATATTTTGTTGGTATTTTGCCGTGCTCAAAGGAGCCTCAATCCGAGCCGTGCATTTGATGGAGATGGGCCTGTTAACTGCGCACATTGCGGATCCAGCTGAATCAAGTTGCTTCGAGCTGATCCGCAACGTGCCTCGAGCCTTTCCCTCAGAGGGGGCAGCCTCAAACTGAGGTTGTTTGCCTCAAGTCGAGTCTGCTTAAATTGATAAACAACTTAGAAGGTGCTTCGGGTTTGTACTTGTCTCTCACTCGCTCTCATACGCTCTTATTAAGTGCGAGTGAGAGCGAAGTGCAAACCAGAAGCACCTTCTAAGTGCTCACAGACTGTACAAGTAGAAATTACGTATAATGTTAAACTGCTTAATATTATATATTGATGTAAACGTGTCTTGTATATAATTAATTTTGTGCAATAGAGACTTTACAAACATACAAACATACATGCAAATTTCTTGATGTTACCTAATTTCATTGATTAATATTACAATGTACAAATACCTATTAAATAAACCTTTTGATTGGTGACCGGCGTTTCAGCTTAATCCTACTAGAAATCTGCCAGTAAAATTAGGTCAGTAAGCAATCCATCCGTAGTGATATGCGAACGAGATATTCCTTGAATTTATACGTTATGAAACCAGTTATACGAGTATAATGCAGCACTGAATTGGACGTCGAAACTTGAAAATCAATGGCCAAAGTCGAAATCCCTGCCAAACAATATGGCTATAATGCATTGTTCAACACGCTAAAGTATAACGGCATTTACGACATGAAACGAATGATTTACAAAATCGGATTCGTCTCGTTTGACAAATGTATCAGAGGCTGCATTATGAGTTCAAACCTGCCAAGTTTCAGTCAGAAAGAGGGACAGAGTTATAACAGTCAAATAGCTTTGTCTTTTTCGCTGAAAATCTCGTAAAAAGACCATTGTTACTGGAACCCATTTCTCTACCCTCACTTGAATAATGATATTAGCTCACTCAGCGCACTCAATACAATGTTCTACATGTCTACTAGTGAAAAGTACCGCATGGACTAATATTATTAGTGTATAAGTGTAGTGAGTTTCGAGGAACGGGCAAGCACAAGAGTAATGGTAACATCGACGCCATTAAAATTAATCAATGACCCAAAAGTTAGCAGGAATAGATCCCTAAAAAGGATAACTTTCAATATAAAGGATAACATTGCTTTATTGTAAAAAATGAGTTAAATTTTGTGTGTTGTGTACAAAAAAAAA
Source organism: Acleris sparsana (assembly GCA_923062465.1). Classification (NCBI taxonomy): domain Eukaryota; kingdom Metazoa; phylum Arthropoda; class Insecta; order Lepidoptera; family Tortricidae; genus Acleris; species Acleris sparsana. Next base: position 2,965,020 of record OV281299.1, read on the forward strand.
CGACCTCGCAATACATCTTGTCTAGGACCACTGTCCACTTCATAATGATTATTAAGTATTTACTGTGGCTAATCCGTCAAAAAGGAAAATGCTACATTTATTTAAAAAAAAGAAAACACAATTATAACCTTTACAGTTAATTACGTACTCTTTTCAACTGCATTAAAATCAATCGGAATGATTTCTCAATTTAATTAGTGTTCAGGAATTTTACGCAGCGAATGAAATGGAAAATGAAGCTGTAAGACGATTAAAATGAAATGATATATCGATTTCAATATCATTTTTACAGCGAACAACCGCTTTTGGTTTTCATGCGAAATGAACATCAGAATGAGTAAAAATATTCATACATCAATGATGACTAAAGTTCATGTATATGTAAATTAACTGACAAATATTTTGTACATTTGTTTTCGTAATCCACTGAATTCTACAAGTGAGTCAATTGTATTTTTGGCAGTAAATATTTTAGTCTGCTTTCAACTTTTTCTTACTTACAATTTAAATATCTACACTAAATAAATCTATACACTTTCCTTCTGCATGCACAACCTTTTACTTTTTTTGATCTCTCCAGGGTTTGCTGGAGCAGATGCATTAAAGGATGCGTTCGCTTTTGTACAATAGTTTTTATCTTCATTGTGTTGTATTGTGTTTTTGTGGTAGAGTAAAGTGTTTACTATCCCACAAGTATCTACTGAAAAGATATATGTATCGTTTAGTTACAGCACTTATACATTTCTTCTTTTATATATACCTAACATTAACAAAATTATCATAATAACTTCGGGATGGCTAATTTAGGAGGCTATTAATTCTATGCGTAACTTTCAAGTGGTACTGTGTAATGTAATGTACGACCCGTGATGTACGACCTCCTTCTAACAAACCCCACCGAGGTCGGGAAAAGCCAGTACTACTTGGCAATTGGTATAGCCCAGGAGCGGAGAGATGGCGCTGTTTTCAAAATGTAAATGTGTGCATACAATTTAATTTTTTTCTTGGCACTTTTCCGAGCAAGTTCAAACATTGTAACCATTATGTTCAGATAGCTTGCAAAATACGATTTTGGTTCATTTATTTAAGCGTCTTTGTTATTTAGGGTTCCGTAGTCAAACCAGGAACCCTTATAGTTTTGCCATGTCCGTCCGTCCGTCCGTGTAGCTGTAATTTGGCATGAATATATATATATATTATATATATAAGTCAAGCCAAAAAAGGGGTAAAATAAAATCTTGAAAAAATATATTATTGTACCTCCCCGTTGGTTGTACACGTAACGTGGGGATGTTTTTTTTTTCTTGTCTATCCCATAGTACCGGGAGTCGTTGGATAGGTGTTTCAAAAATATTGCGGGTTAGTAAAAAAAAAAATCGATTTAGCGATCTGTTTATGAAATATAGGGTGTTAGGCAGAAGGTTGGACAAACTTCAGGGACTAACTCTGTAGGTCATACTCATCAACTTTTATTATGGGACCAACATCCAAATTGCGAAAAAAAAAACACCTGTTCCATACATTTCGGCTGTTTAGATCTCAAAGTTTGTTTGGAAAAACTGTTTTTTTTTCGCAATTTTGGATGTTGGTCCCATAATAAAAGTTGATGAGTATGACCTACAGAGTTAGTCCCTGAAGTTTGTCCAACCTTCTGCCTAACACCCTGTATTAAGCTTAAAAGCGCTAACTTTTGTTAGAGTCAGGTGTCTAAAAATCTAAAAAATATTTTAATGAAAGCACATGTGATGAATTCAATAGGACAACTATCACGACTAAGTACACTTCATTGTTTCTTGACTTCCAAACGGTTTAAATGTTTATACCTACAGAAAACTTATTTGCGGTGGTGGTAAACTGACTGCGACTCAATGTCGCTACGTCTACGTCTTGTGAATTAACTACCTATAACTACACTCAGGAGCAAAAACACCGGGTCAGAGTGCGTTTTTTATACAAACTAGACTATTTCGAAGCCTTGGTTCCTCGCTAGTTTTGAGTGAGGTTTAATGGTGGATACTTCAAGTTTCAATAGAGGAGGTCAACATTTGTTGAGATACCTAACTGATCGCACAATCAGTTAACAAAACAGCGGGACAGTTTGGGTCAGCACTTGGATTTCCTTACATTTTATTGCCATTTTAGATGTTTTTCTGAACATTCATAATTCCAGCGTTAACCGCAGATTCATTCAGTTGGGTATCCTAGGCACTCTGAAAGTCCTGTATTGATGCTCGCGGTATACATCATCAGAATTCACTAAACGCATTCCCTGGCGAGGAACCAAGGCTTCGAAATAGCCTTTTTAGTATGAAAAACGCACTCTGACCCGGTACTTTTACTCCTGAGTGTAACTATATTTTGCATGTATTTTTTTATTTATTCTAAGTCCTTACACGCCAGAGATACAGGAACATCAGAGTTCATGCACGTAATTTATAAATCTCTTTTGTTTTATATAGTAAAAAGTTATTTCTTGTAAAAAAGTGCTTCGAATAAAGATTTATTATGAAAAAGAAAAATTAAGTTCGACAGTTGACCTTAGTTATAATGAGAAGGATACTTTTTCATGGCAACTCCAGCAAAACATTTATAAATTACTAGACGGTCATAAATTGCTGCAAAAATATTGGAGTTTCTTATACTTACGTTATACGATAATTTTATAATGTAATTATAACATAATACTTATAGTATAATAAAAAGTTATTTAGATGTAAAGAGCGTCGGTGGCCTACGGCTTAGGGTTGTGACTCGTGATTGTAAGGTACCGAATTCGAACCACCGGGGTCACCTAGAACTAATTATTTTTTCGAACTTAAGTACATTCCCCGATGCTTTTACGGTGAATGACAAACGTCGTGAGGAAACCTGCACATTCAAACAGCTGAGTGGAGATAATTGCGCAAAAGATCCTAAAGGGTCGAAGTGTATCCGAAAGGGCCCAGCTGTAAGATAAGATAAGATATTTATATGCAGAGCAAAGATAACTAGAGCGCTTTCTCCAATTGCTGGTCCTTTTTTTGTATAATCTATTCAACAATACCTCGATGATTGCATGTTTTTTTTAATTAGACGTGTAGCAAAATCCCCAACCTATCCTTTGTATAAGAGTAGAAATATACTGTAATTACCCGACCGTTTTTTAAAAGCATCAAACGAGTTGAGCCTCCTTCTTTTTCGAATTCCGTTAAAAAGGAGATTTTATTAAAATGAATGTAAACAATGGTCAATGTTTTTGTGAGATATCCTAACTTACCTTATACCTTGAAGTGTTTCCGCTGTGGGATTTTTTGTGCAATCCCTTCATACATTCGGATACCTCAATATATTCAGGTTTCCTCACCGAATTAAAATGTTAACCGTACTTAGAACCTTGTCATTGTGATTGTCATTCTTACTTACATTTAATTTTTGTACCAAAATTATTAAGTATAATATAAAACGTGTTATTAATAACCAAAACTAAGAGATTTCAAAACGCCCTTTAACTAACGTATGCTCCCAAAAAAAAAATTTGACTCATCTTCTTTGAGTAATGTCTGAACGAACAAATTTAATAGCGTTGAAAGAAATCCAAATGCACGTTAGAGCGTAAATGACTTGCTTTCAGACTTCGGTCTCAACCGCGGTCGCACCAACCGAACCGCATTAGAAGATGCCGCGCGGCACGGCCGCGGCATTATAAACCCGACTTCTCCCTGAGAGGCTTAAGTTTAAAACAAACTTAGTATCTTGGTTCACATTTTTTTTTATATAAGAACGTTAATACTTCCTTTTATTTTTTTATTAAAAAGCACAATTTCAATTTATAAATAGATTCGTTATGTGAGTACGAGTACATTATGGTTTACAGAAAGGCTGACAGTTAAGTTTCTTGCGGCACTTTTTCTAACCATATTGGTGTCCACTTAGGAAGCGCTTGTAGATTTTTGACGGGTAGTGTAATGCTCGTGTGAACTACTTCCTGCTTAATTATTATTTTTGTTGTTCTTCCCACAATAAACCCTACACCTTGCCCAGTTGTAATCTATATTCATACTGTTATATTCATGCTCTTCCGGTGTCTCTCATTCTTGCTGTCTGGCTTCTGGACGTTCCAGTTTTCATCCATCGGTCATACCTACACTACATCTCGTAAAGGTGCTTGGTTGGTGTGGACCTGACTATTACAGTATTACGCTCGCCATTTTCGGCGGTTTTGTACTAAACACCTACGTATTTTTCACACTAAGTTCTTTTTAAGGAGCAACGTAATTTTGGTAGAAACCGTAATTTACTTTTTTTGACTAAAAGGGCAAATGTGCGCAAAATAATTACCCTCTACAGCTAATAGTAAGTATTAAGCTAATATTTTTTTTTAATTACACATTGTAAACCAAACTTAGATCATAAATTTAATAACACGAACATATTGTTTAAAGTTTTGGTCACTTGTGTTTTACAATTTGAAGTGGTAGTATTTATCTACTATGCGTGTACGCATATAAACAAAATCAATAATTGCCCCAAAAACAAACAAACACACATAAATCCATATAAAGAAACAGCAACAATCATTCGTGATCCTATAGATAAACCTTATAAAACAAAACGCTCTTATACAACCTTTTGTAAAACCTAAGCAAGCCCAGCCCTGTTAGCTTCCCTAGAATCCTTTTAAAATCAAATTTACAGCGTGTACTTTAAAGTTGAGAAAATCCAGCTCGCACTTCTATTAAATCACAATTGTGGGGATCACACATGGCAATATGGCGGATTTGGAGTGCTCTCCCACAGAATACAGATTGTATTATTGTGTTATTGAATATAACGTAAGATTTGATTTGCCGTCAATTTTTTGCTAAGAATTGATTTATGTAGATGTTTTGATTGTTCGAGTTTGTTTTTAAGAAAAGAACACGGTTTTTAACATTCGTCAACAATCATTGGCAGTAATATTTATGGTAAAAAAATCAGGAGTTTGGAAGAAAGAAGAAAAACAAAGTTATTTTTTTCAAAGTATTTGGACTACCCATTTCGTATAGGATTTCAAAGATCTATTTTGCAATTGGAAGAAACATAACGCCTTAGCTCGTTTCATGTTGCGTCAGAAATCACAGTTTCTCTGAATTGTTTTCGTGACGTGTCTTAAATTAAACCAAATCATGTCAAAACGTTTATTGCGATCATTTTGTATAAAAGGTTTTAAGGCTTACGTTTGATATCATAAGGTTCAACATGAACTCTGCTAGACAACGCAGATATCTCAATAATTATTACGATCCTTAGACAAAATTATCAGTAAATGAATTTGCTAAACGCTTATAATGCTATTCGTATTATTTGTAAAAATATACAGGGCGTCTATTGTAAACGGTAAAACCATGTAGCGTTTGACAAAAAATAATGTTTCGTTTTTAACTCGGTCGCCATTACTGCTCATGTTAATTAAAGCTTTCGAATCGTTAGTAATACGATCATAATAATATTTTATAGGCAATCAGAATAGAGGCTGAGGGTCATTAATATGAATAGAATCTGATTTTTCACTGATTTAGCTAAAAATTTTTACGAAAGAAGTTCGGGAGGTCTTGGAATTATATTTATAAAGGACTATTATTTTTGCGTGGGTTTCCTATAAAGTGTTTAAAAATGTTGGCTCATTTTTAGGGTTGGTGCTATAAAAACAAAACCTGTTATTTCATACCCATTTTAGACCATAAGTGTGCCCACAAAATGTTGGTAAAACTAAAACTTTTCGAGTTTAGAAACAACTGTGGTAAATTATTCTGCCCCAGGTTTGTAATGATAACGATAATAAAATATTATTTCCTATTTTGGATCATTTTGTCCATTTAAAAAAAATATGGTTATAAGTACAAGCTGGCTTGTTCATAAATACGAGCTTAAAAATCTAATTACTTTTGAGGCATTTAATTACACAGGGTGATTGGTATTGTGATCCATTCCTTTTAGGGAGGGTATAATAAAAACAGACTCATTTGCATTAAATTGGTTTACCCTTGAAATATCGAAACTCACTTCATAGAACGTTTCACTTTGCCGAATTTTCATTTCATCGACAGCCATTTCCACGTGAGATTTAATTTTTGGTCATAAGCCTAACCTAACCTACGTAACAAATGCTTAAGATAACCTGAAAACTATAAAGTTCCAGCAGAAATTAGCTTTCTATGAAATTAAATTCGGTGAAATGACACAATCGATGAAACGTTTGTCGATATTTCAAGGCATTAAATTAGGACCTTGACCGACACTGCATTATTTTCTGGTAAAACTTCCAAATCTATTGAAAAATAACGATTTCTACTAAATTTGCTATGGATAAAGATTTAATTACTACTTCTTCATTTATAATTCAACAGCTACTTAATAACGTAATTAATTAAAAAATAAGATAAGCATATTATTTTTTAAATTAAGCTGAAAAACTTTATTTACACTACAGAAAAAACTTATCAGAATACTAGTTAATATAAAAAACACAGACAGTTGCAGACCATACTTCCAAGAACACAAAATACTGACTCTACCGTGCATATATATACTAGAAATATGTAAATTCGTTCGCAAATATAAAAGCTTTTTTACCACCCGAGCCGATCTACCTTCAACATATACACTTAGGAACCGACACCAACTCACAATACCATCCTCCAACTTACACATGCACTCCTCAAGTCCTTTTGTCATGGCAATCAAAGTTTATAAAATTACCCAAATCTATGACAGCAATAACAGCTGATCATCTATTTTATAAACAGTTAAAGAAAATACTAAGTGTAAAATGCTATTACACCATTAATGAATATTTAGAAGATAAGATAGTTCTATAAACACTCTAATTTAATGTAGGTACCTATTAGTTTCTAATTTTATGTATTAAGCTTTTATATAAAGTATTTTTGTATTGTTAAAAAGCAAGCCCCTCACTAGTTAAGTATAGTTTAGTTTGTAAGTTGCTGTGCCCTACCAGGGTCCATAAAGATCTCCTACCTTATAAGTAGTTATAAGATACCCAACACCTGTATTATTATGTGTAACTTATGGAAGCAATAAAGAATTGAGAATTGAGAATTGAGAATTAAGAATTGAGAATTAAAGCTAAAAAATAGACAAATTGTAAATAAGTATGTAACTTCTGATTTTTGTACACTACATGACCTTTTTTGCTAGAGAGCATCACTATGCCCGCTATAAAATATTGTACAGATTTACCAATCACTCTGTATGATTACTAACCGAACGGTACTGTTCCGGCGTACTCTGTGTACTGTTACCTAGTTGGCTTTGAGGATTTAGGCATGATCTGTCCCAAGCCCTGGACAGTGGGGACATTGCTTTATTGGATTTTAAAATACTCGGCACTCGGTCATATGAAAAATGTCATTTTGCGACCAATAACCAGGGATCATTGGGGATATAAATGCCAGGGCAAGTTATCGATAAAAAAAAGATTCTAAAGAAATAGTTTAATATAGAACAAACTTTAAAAAAATCGTTTGTTTTTTTTAAAAGTAAATGCCAAACTAATAAAACGGTTAACGTTTTGCGAAGCCCGTCTATGTTGATGAAAATAGTATCTTAATTTCGTTATATAACCCATTCGTTTTAATTTTAATTTGTTGTGTCTGGCCATGTTTGTACAGTCAGCTGCAGATATATGCAGGGGGGGAGAATGTCTTTGCAGCTGACTGTACATAAAGGAGTATTTTAGGTGCAACATGGTTGACTAGGTTAGTATAATACACAGTATCACTAAAATACACCTTTCCAGGCTACAAACAAACAACCTTAAGTGTAAATAGTGTTCCGTTTGAAGTCCCAAAAAGTGAGATCTTTTGTTGAGTTGGGAAATTAAGTGGATATTTTTATACCTTAAGTGTAAATACATTTATTCAATTTCCGTTTGAATTCCCAAAAAGTGAGATATTTTGTTGAGTTGGGAAATTAAGTAGATATTTTAATGCCGAATAAGAATTTAGTTTGTTGCAATATTGCGGACATCGCGTTGCTCAAACTTTAATTACATTTACGAGTATTCAAATCTTGTTTTTCACTATCTATTCACCTCAGGAACTATAAACACTATCATCATAATTAATATTACACTTAGAAACTTGCGGTAACTCAGCACCGTGAATGAAACTAAGTTTTATACGCTTAACTACGTGGTAATTACCTCGTAGTTAACCTGTGCCATAACCATAAGTTACAATCACCGTACTCGCTAGCGAGTCGGACGCTCTCAAAATTCAAAAATCAAAATATTTTGCATTAAATAGGCCACTTGCGGGCTCTTTTACACGTCAGTAATATAGAGTGAATCTACCAGCGCTTCGGACAAGACCATCATTGCGGAGAAGAAGCGCCGCAAGTAACTCCAGCAGAAGGTTTATAAATCATAAAAACATAATAATACTTAAAAGTGAGTAAAATTAAGTAATAATAAGGTAATAAAGTAATATATTCTTCAAACTAGCAATAAAATTATTATTACAAGTGTAATGAGAACAACACGACGAGGTCTTTTCGTCATAAGCCATAAATAGAATAAATTAATCCCTGTTTCTCGTACTCTATAAGAATACTGCGAGGTTTGTGAGGGACAGAGCATTAGATAGAGCAACTATCTAGCGAGGACGTTAATTTGTAACTCATGGTAAGGGCATTGAAGTAGATCTTAGCATTATTATATTATTTCTAGCTTCTGCGTTCGTTATTCCCTCTGGAACTTTTAATTTTGTCGGAATGAAATGTAGCCTATGTGTTAATCCTGGGCATAAGCTATCTCAATTACGAATTTCATCCAAATCCGTCCAGCCGTTGCAGCGTGAAAGAGTAACAAACATCCATCCATACTTTTAAACTTTCGCGTTTATAATATTAGTAAGGATTGGAAATATGTTCGAGTTGGGTTAGGCTCGTAAAACGCACTTCCCCGAAATGTGCACTTCCTCTAAAGGTGAACTTTTTTAGAAGGGTCATTTTCTCGGAAGGTACACTGTCTCTAAAAGTGCATTTCCCGATATGTACACTTTGTCAATAGGTGCACTTTCCCAGAATATGCACTGTGAGTGCGTGTCAGTGCGTGTGTGTGCGTGTGTGAAGAAAGTGACAAAAATGTGTTCCTTTTGAGAAAGTACACAGTACATAGGAAAGTGTACATTTCGGGAAAGCGTGTGTTTTGGAAAAGTGTACTGTTTGAAAAAGTGCACATTTCGGGAAAGTTTCCAAATTGGGAAAGTGTACATTTTGGGAGTGTAAATTTTGCGGAAAGTGCACCTTTGGAGAAAGTGCACATTTCGGGAAAGTGCACATTTCGGGAAAGTGTGTTTTACGAGCCTAATCCTTCGAGTTTAACTTTTTTTTATGCCGTAAAGAAGGCAAACGAGTGTACAGGCGACTTGATGGTAAGTGGAGTCTGAGGCCCATAGAAAATTGCATTCTCAAGATTACAATCTAAAGACTGCAATTCTAAGATTACAAGAGCGTTGCCAACCCTCAGGGCTAAGATGGGATACGTCCACGCTAGTAATTTCACCGGTAGCCTTATTCTAACACCGAAACACAACAATGCTGAAAAACGTTGTATTTAAAAAGAAATACCATAGCTACTTTACATAAAAGTTAAAAAAATCACACAATATAAAACCAGGTACTCACATCCTAGCATTTGGTCGGAACAATGCGCAACTCCAACACTCGCATCAACTTTTCATGCGGCTAAGTGCTCCGAGTGAGTTTCAACGAGGATGCATAGAAACACGCATCAGTGCATAATACCAAGGGTCTGCATAATCCAGGAATCCAGTGTACACTGCCTTAGAATAACGAGTTATTCGACATGAAAATATTGATTATATTTTGCAGCGTAAGTCTGAAATACGCCTAAGTGTATACATAAGTAAATCCACACAAATTGTGATACATCCTATTTTTAATGTACTAGCCATGCGCCCTTGCTTTGTTACGATTTATGTGAGTTTTCTGCAACACGTAAAGCTGAATTTATGTTACATTAAAACCTTCCGTGTAAAATTGTCTAACCCATGGTAAAAACCGCATGAGAATACGTTAATGTAGTAGTTTTTGAGATCATTGTAAATATGCAGACAGACAGACATGGTGGGGGACTTTGTTTTATAATAATTATGTACTGGTATTTTAAAGCATTATTTGGAAAAGGACTCATGTCATATTTTGTGACTTTGCCGACCATATTATTCGTATTTTCCAATTCAGACATTTGTTTGGCCACTTTCTAACATATAAGATATTATACCTAATTAATTCTAGTAACATACTCGCATTTTCATCCAATTCTAAGAAGCGTGTTTATGTAGGGAATTTCGACAGATAAGAAAGCAAGCTAGTAAACAGTCTGTCGGTCGGTATTTATAATATTAGGTTTTATGCAATAAACATGGTAGTTTTTGCAGGAGTAATATGGAGATAAAAGGATATGAAATTAGTTTTAAGATTTTTGGTGGTTTAATAATCTAAGACAATTTTTTCTACGCGAAACTTTGTAAAATTTAACGAAACTTAATAATTCATGAGGACAAGTTTTTGTTATTACCACTTAAACCAGCCTTGTAGCTTCCTGCATAATTCAACAAAATGGACATTATACAAGCAAGTTGCTTATGACATAAGATCTTAATATCTCGGCGAAGTATGTCGGAGATGCGCTGCAAGAATGCACTGTAATATTAAGGAATCTTGAGTTTTACAAGCAGCTAGGAAGCATTGGATTACACATATTAAGTTAAATTTAGTAAGGAAATAAAAAACGTGGTGACATTTCTTATTATATCTTATTATATATCTCCTTTTCTTCCTCTTTTCTTAGTTTTGTGATAACCTTTTTCTACTTAGTTTAGCCACTGGATCATTATTTTACTGCCGCAAATTGCGACAAAGGAGATTATTGGGAAAATCTTGCCGTTTTATATTTTATTTTAAGAGGTTTTCAAAAGTTTTGTAAGTTGCTTAAATCATAAATAAAACTAACTTCTTCCTCCTTAAATACCTCATGACAAAAAAATGTCGTATTCAACAGGTTACCTTTAGGAATATAAAGCTGTTTTTTTTTATTCGACTCAAGCGTAGTAAACTAATTTAAGCTGCCTGATTTCTACCTATTACCGCAAACTGCGGAGGGTAATGCTGGCAGAACCTATAGAGCTTGACAATGCCTTGAATTCCTGGTTCCGATTCAGCAGAGAGTCAATATGTATACCTAAAAAAATTACCGGCTGTGTTTACACTATTTTATTACCATTGAGGCTAACATAATATAAGGTATCATTGTTTTCAGTGGTTGCTTTAAATAACATTACACTTGTTTTACCTATATTAACGCTCAAGTTGTTTGCTGAGAACCATTCGTTGAAAGCTTTTAAGGCAGCGTTGACTTGAACCTTCAATTTCGTCATGTTTTCAGCTGATATAACCGCATTTGTATCGTCCGCAAAAACAACTAATTTCGCGTAAGGCATCATATTGTTCAAGTAATATATTAAGTCATTCACAAAGATGATAAAGTATAATGGACCTAAGATTGAACCTTGGGGTACGCCACGATTTATGACATTTATATTTGATCTGAACGCCCGTTCAGTCCCATCCTTGACTGATCTTAATTCTATAAACTGTTTCCTATTAGATAGATACGACTTAAAGAGTTTTGAAACATTATCATTAACGTGTCAACAGCTTCGCTAGTACCAACATCTGTCTGATACCCAAACTGTTGGCTATTCAAAATATTTTGAAGGTAAAGATGTCTAAGTAACCGCATGTTCAGTAACTTTTCAAAGATCTAAGACATTGTGGGTAGCAGCGAAATGGGCCTATAATTTTAGGATCATTGTGTACTCCCTTTTTTAAATAGGTAAAGCATTTTTGCTAACTTTAGTTCCTCCGGGAAAACACCTGCCTCGAAACATTCATAAAAGAATTCTGCAATTGGTTCTGCTAGAAGATCGAGATTATCTTTAATCACCTTTATTGGTATTTCATCATGGCCTACTGAAGGCTTCCATTTCATGGCTTACACTATTTCAAATATTTCAACAAATGTAGTGCATTCACATTTCATTGGTATTACTACCCTTTTAGTATTGTCTCTAAGTATTTGAAAAGCTTTAGCGGAGTCACCTGAGACATTGCTTTAACCATGATTAAAATTGTCGGAAATAAGTTGAACATGTTGAAGATGTTGAACACTTACTATTTTATCAGTTTTGAGTAACATGTTTCCTGTACCTTTTTTAAGGGACTTCCTTCTGTGCTTGTTGATTATTTTCCTGTTTTGCTTCTTTTGCATCTCGAGACGAGCATTGGAGTTGAGATCAGTTTATTAATACGGGCCTACGTAATTTTCGTTTTACGAATGTCAATGTCACTTATTTATTTTTGCTATAAACAGGTTACTCCATTACATTCCTAGATCCCTACCTCACTTATGGCTTAATCTAGACCATTTTGCATGAAAATGGGTGACGCCGTGCCTTTAGTTTTAGCGTTTGCTAATGAAACCGCGCGTAAATGAAAAACTAAGTTGTAGGTATGAATAAAACATGTTATGAGCAGTCAGAATATTTTTTTTGTAAAGATGCATTTGAAAATTAAATGTGACTTTTTTCAAACGAATTCAACCATTTTGGCTTCGGTTTATAATATGTAAGCGATATGTACAGTCAAGGACTCCACTGAAGCCACTATGGAACCCTGTCGCATAAGGTTAATCATTAATTTTAGCGTAATTCCTTTCATGTGGCTTGACGCTGTCATTATGAGAGGGTTCCATAGCAGCTCAACATTATAAAGTCCCTAACTGTACGAATGAACATTGAGGAAATTAATTTTTACTGAGGTCTATGTCTAGTATGAACACAATTTAATTGAATCAACACTATTCAAACCATTCTCTAAAATTTCTTTTCTTTTGCGAGGTTAATATGTGAAAAATTGTCAATTTGTCTTAATATTTATTTGTCTCTAAAACTCGCATTTAATATAAAATAACTGGGGATATATTCCACTCGGTAAAACAATATGGATTTTGAAATGTCTCATAAATACTATATGATATGTGTGATATGTATGACGTTTGCGGGTGGTAGGACCTTGTGCGGGGTCCATCCGGATCGCTACCACCATCTTATCCATTAACCTACCGCCAAACAGCAGTGTTCGCATTGTTGTGTTCCAGTTTGCGGATAAGACAGCCGGTGTAATGACTAGCATAGAGGCATTCCATCTTAGTCCTCAGGGTTGGCAGCGCATTTGCAGTCTTAGGCTTGCAGTCTTGTGAATGCGAATGTCTATGGGTCACAGTTTCCACTTACCATCAGGTGGCCTGTGTGCTCGTCAGCCTTCCCTATGCCATAAAAAAAAAACATGTTAAAATCAATACGGTTTATAAATTTCAGTTCTGACTTTAATTCCCAATTTAAACCGCTAAACAAGACAGCTAAAAACAAAACTTCAATTTTCATAAAAGCCTTTTATAACCTAGGTACCATAAGATAAACAAATCCACTAATTTATAAATTATTTCTAGCAAATTATCCGAGTAGAGGCCGCGGTAAAAATTAACAATTTCTCGTTGAATATAAGAAACAGCACGAAATGAGCCGGCATAACAAATTGTAAATAGCTGTAAGCGCCAGAGCAATTAGAGCGCTTAAACTGTAGATAGAAACTGACTGGATAGGGTGAGAGGGCTCGTGGACCTGAGAGTGCGCTCTTAAAACTTGAGAGTGACTTTCAACCGTTTTATTCCTGTTTGCAACTTCGTGTCTACTATTTTGGCAGGAATAAAAAAAAGAGTTCTCCCGTGTACTTGTTCAAGTAAAAAATAATGGTAGTTAGTTCGAACAATATTTTTTAAAATAATTTAGTTCTTTATTTGGGTTCATAGATGCTAAACACAATAGAAAAAAATACAAATAACAAGGTATTCACTTCAAAAGGTACTTTCCGTTTAAGAAAATCTCCGTTTCAAGCTAAACTTTTTTTAAGTAAGTACTTGCACATTTTGTAGTAAGAATTACCTCTATTTTTCAAACACAGGACAAAGTTGAGTAGCTTGGTTTTATTTTAATTTAAATAAGTTTAGTTTTAATGTTTAATTATATTATTGTTGAATTCGTAATGTAATTATTAACTAAAATACAATATTTACTTACCTAATTGAAAAAGGTTAAAATATGTTATCTATAGTGTATTGGGTTTTACAGAGTTTGTGCTGGAGATGTGTTTTATTGCTGACTATAGGATGCCGATACCGCTTGATTTTCAAAAATCCTTTCTTAGTGCTCATTTACATCATAAAAGGAACCCTTGCACCAAATTTAAAGTTTCTGGGTACAGTATTTTCGGCTGTGCGTTGATATATAAGTCAGTCAGGTTTGCCTTTTATATATCTATAGAAGAAGAAAATTAAAAAGTATTAAAACCATAAGGAATTTTACTTAACAATAATATTGGGGACCGCATTAAAAAAAATAATGTAACCCTTTAAAATCTGAGCGGACTTTCATCAAACTAAAATAATAACCACCGTAATTAAACTGTTCTTTTAATTAAAAAAAAACTGCACCCAATATGAAGCTACCACTCCACAGATAGACACGTACACAGATACACGTGACACTTGTAACACAAAAAGCTACGTTGACAACGCGACTTTAGTAAGAGCTTTAAATAATCCATGCAACCCTTTTGCGTATCGTGTCAATGTGACGTCAAATATGACGTATAAAAAGGAATATCGTGGGAGAAATGTTCATCAACACTGAATTTACTTTTCAAGGAACACCTATTTTCAAGAGTTTTTCATCGTATGTACAAGGTAAAGTCCACACCAACCTGATTTGTTTTATTTAGTAAACATTTGTATAACCTCATAATGAATCGTTTTTGGCTAAAACGGCCGTTTTCTGGTGAATAAAACAACCATATAGACCACATTTTGCACATTTATCCTAGTTTTACATCTTGGATGGTTTTTTAGGTTATAAAAGTTACTAAGTAAGACAAGTCAATAGAATATTATGTCATAAACGTACGTTACAATAAGATTTAAAAATGGCATAAAAAAAATGCACAATTTGTCAAAATGTGCATAACAAACCGCGCTATGCATTTCGTGTAATGCTAATGCTACATTATCCTGAGTGTTATTGCCTCATTAGTTTTGAATTATTTGACCGTTCATTTGTCAAAATTGATTCATTAGTACAGATTGTAGGCAGTAAATTAGGTATCTAAATTATTTGCATTCAAAAATTAACATAATAATAATGTTTAGTGTATCATAATATTATTAAATCATTCTTGTTTTAACAAAGTGTAATCATTTGATGTTTACACGCTCTTAAAACTAAAGTCCAGTAAGCAAAGTATTGAACAGGAAAATCTGTGTACTCATTGTGATACAAAAATGTACAAAACTACCAGCACCCGGCTTAAGTTGTAATGCCACGTAAAGTAAGAAACTGCGTACACAAAAGATTCCACCAAAATTTCCATCACATTCGGGTCAGTGGTTTAGGTTAGGTTAGGTAGAAGAAAACAGTCATTAACTCGATGCTGACACAATAGAAATTCAAATGGCGAACAAAATAAATTACCACAAATACACTTCCTAGTATGAGCTAGTTTTCAAAACTAGATAAGCAATAAAAATATCTAACGACGTCTATACATAACTGGGGTTCTATTCAAATATTGCTTTAGAGTATTGCTTTTAAATTCGGCGGGTATTACTGTCAAATTATAAAAGCTATGGTAAGGTTGATGATACGATGACATTTTAAACGCGATACGGTACCGATTTGTGGCCTTATACTATGTCAGCTGAAAGACAACCTTACCTAATTCAAGGTGAATAATAAAATAAACTTGAGCATCTAGTCCCTCTAACTCCTCGAGATACACCCTGTGCTCAGTAATTAGCCGGCTCTAATTTTACGCATTATTTACAACCGGAAACCGGAACCGGAGGGTCAATTATTGTTTACTTACCTAATTTTTTCCAAATTCTACCAATCCATTTTCCTTTAACTTAAATTTGAAATATAGGTCAAGAATGTAAAATAATTGACCCTTCGAATTGAGAAAGGGGATACGGAAATTCATTGTTGGATATTAATTGAACGATATTTTAAAGGTTGAGAGGAAAATGTTATTTTCCGTTTAGAATTTTCACGGTAAATTTATTTTATAAACAGAATGAGATTTTGTTTTTTTTTAATGGACGTCGGTTACGAAGCGTGATTAACCTGAAACTTATAAGAGCGTCGGTTGCCTTGAGGCTTTGGGCAAAGTAGAAACAGAAAAGTAATTCAACTCCGATCCTATAGGAGCTCGAGTGAGTTTGTTAGGTTGTCAGGAGCCTCGTCAACAAATGCGCTGCCGTGTCATGACAAAACACTGTAAAATAAAAAATGCCATTTTTCAGAAATTGCAAAAAACTTTTTTTTTCTTTATTTGGCCGTAAAACTGTGAAAATTTATCCGATGTTGATGAAATTTTGGCAAAATATCGATAATGTTACTGTTATTGTATACAAATCTCAAAAAAAGTAATTTTTAAATTCTTTCATTTATTTAAAAACCAAAACGTGTTTTGTTGTGACATAATTTGTGTAATAACTAATCTAATCGTCGTGACAAAACACTGTAACTATCGTATTACAGTGTTTTGTCACAACAAAGTACCGTTTTTGTACTTAAGTTTACGACAAAACAATGTAACTATCATGTTACAGTGTTTTGTCATATACTTAAATAAGTACGAAAAAACTTTACTTTAAATTTTAGTTATTGGTAATATCATCAAATTCTTCTTAGACCAGACTTGACCAAACAAGAATTATGTTTATGCCAAGATTCGATACTACTTTGAAGTTTAACCTTAGATTAAGAAAGTACCTACGGGGCGATCAGACGAAGATAAACGTTGTTTAAAATTTGTGTGATTGACATCCATACCTGCTTCATCAGTCGAGCTGTTTGTGCTAGGAAAATCCGATACAAAACTATTATGAGCACAGGTGGTTGGAGAAGGTACACTGGCTTTGGTAACTAAATCACTGTTCATTTTGGAAAAATTCACTGACACATTTAAGCGACACTGTTTCTTTCCACCTTTCGTAAGATTTAAAATAAATTTATTCCCTTCTTTACTCATTTTCTAATAATTTTATCACGGACAAGTTAAAAACGCGTGAACTAGCGATGAATTCCCTGTGATCTACTAAGTAATGTTTACAAACAATCGCCTCACGTGACAACCAAAACACTCACTCACTTCAAGGGTGAATTGCGGGATTGTTACGACAAAACACTGTATCTTAAGGTAAAGGTCGTCAAAAACCGTCAGTGCAGTTTTGGCAAAACACTGTATTTGGACATACAGTAATTAGTCAAAACAAGACTCTATGCTTTAACAGTTACAGTGTAATACGCTTTGAGGGTTTTCATAGATTTTGGTACAAAATGAGTGGTCTGTTAGCAGGCATATATAAATATGGACCCGAAAAGCTCAATTATTGATGTTAGCACAAAACACTGTAACTTGAGTTACAGTGTTTTGTCATGACACGGCAGTGCGTGGAGGGATAATCAAGGGTTTTTAGTAAGGAAGTAAAAAAAAAAAGGTTTGATTACCAGCTAGCTCCCGATATGCCTCAAAAGTTCAGGCAGACAGTGGTCAGATGAATGCCAAGGGGTTGCCATCATGTTGACCCGCAGCAGTGAATTGGTAGATTCATCACTTGTCCTCAAGGTTTCCGAGCTGGAAGACCCCTAAGGGTTTCGTGTTGCCTTTTCTAAAGCAGGTTTACGCCTTTTTAAAGACCCTAAGAGCAAACCGTCGGTGATAGTGCGAAACCGAGTAACAAACAAATGCTAAGGCGTTTTTTTTACCCTATTTAATTTGTATCATTGACACATGCCAATTGAGAAGTTAGTGGTGGGGTACTACAGTGATATTGTCTAAGGTGGGAGAATGAACATATCAGAGGGGTAAGTCCGGATCCCTTGGATGATGGATTTCTACTAGAAGAAAAAGTTATTTATAGTGGACTTCCTGTAGGAAAAAACAGGTTAGGTCAGTTCATTCATTTAGGCGGTGCAGCCACGACTAATTTAAAGTCAATCAGCGTTATGACAAGCCGGACCAATGGCTTGCACGTACTTATAGTGCGCACACACATACAAGCTGCTCCATGAATCCTTGTTCGAAGGTGATCGATGGTGGTTGTAGGACCTTATGTACGCCATCCCGTCGGGATGAAACAACCGGTGAAATTATTAGCACAGAAGCATTCCATCTTAGTTCTCATTCAATGCATTCACGAGCTTAGGATTACAGTCTTAAGGATGTAGTCTTGAGAAATATATCTATATAAGGCACAGATCCCCTTACCATAAGGTGGCTTATGTCCTCTTTTTTTTTAATGGCAAATTCTAAGACCTCAAATGCGTTGCCAACCCTGAGGACTGAGACGGAATGCCTCTATGCTAGTAATTTCACATGTTGTGTTATCCCCACACCGGAACACAGCAATGCGAACACTGCTGCTTGGCAGTGGGTTAATGGATAAGATGGTGGTAGCGATCCGGATGGACCCTGCCGCCACTAAAACGTTTGCCTTCCATATGGCATTAAAAACTGTCTGCTGGTTCATTTATACTGTGCTTTGAGTGTTGACTCTTAATTTTAAGGACCTAAGCCATAGCTCTATACAAAATTACTATTAAATGTTATGTAGGTACATTACTGAGACGTGGGCGCTAACAATGGGCCTCATAAGGAAGCTCAAGTCACTCGGCTATGGAGAGGGCTATGCTCGGGGTTTCTCTGCGTGATAGAATCAGAAATGATGATATCCGCAGTAGAACTAAGGTTACCGACAGAGCCCGAAGAATAGCTAAACTAAAGTGGTAGTGGGCGGGGCACATTGCTCGCAGGACTGATGGCCGATGGCGTCAAAAGGTTCTGGAGTGGCGTCCGCGGACCGGAAGACGAGCTGTAGGTAGGCCTCCAACAAGATGGAGTGACGACCTCGTCAGGATCGCGGGACCGCGGTGGATGCGAAAAGCATAAGACCAGTCTAAGTGGAAAGCCTTGGGGGAGGCCTATGTCCAGCAGTGGACGTCTTTCGGCTGACATGATGATGATGAGGTACATTACAACCTAAACCATTTAGCTACTGGTTGTTTAAATTAAGTTTCTTAGTTTTAGTTCTAGAGCCCTTAGAACGTTTGTCTTCAATTAATTAAGTCTTTCTTAGTTTCTTTGTACTTATAAACAATTACTAATAAGTATTCAGTTTTAACAGTACAATAGTTATTTACTAAAAAGGTTTAGTAAATGGTATCCATATATTATATAATTGCTTTCTGTTTGCATGTTGGTTTAGCTTATACATTAACCTAATTTGCGAATTTGCCCCAGAATTAAATTCTAAAGACGCTTTAACACGAGAAATTGAAGTTCACCAAAGTGCCCGAGGTGTTTTATAAATACTTTGGTGGATGGAAATCTTCTTTCAATTTCTGTTTACATTATTTAAGCAAAGGGTTCGAATGTAAACAATTCTAAAGTAATATTTTTAAATAAAAATACCTTAGATGTGTGGTGGTACGTAAGTTTTGGTTTTTCATATTCAAAAGTTAATGGCTTTTGTAATGGTTTTTATCAATAGACAGTATCATTGAGTGGATAAATCTGTATAAATCGTCTATTTTCTCTACACCCTAAAATAACTACAACGTAGATAAATTTAATACTTCGATAAAGCAAAGTTTTATGTAAGAACCCAGCGTGTATTTTTTTAAGTAAGTACATCGATAAATTAGTCATTTTATCATAATTTATCGTCTGTCATAAGTGGATAAAACAATGTTACCGATGTTGACATGGTAGCATTATGTTGACCGAAACAATTTGTTGCCAATCTCGAGATAATAGCGGTTTATTTATCGTGTCGATAAAATAAACGATAAAATAAAACTCGCAGAATAACTTACAATACAATACAATACAATACAAATACTCTTTATTGAACACCAAAAAACAAAAAACACGGAACAGTACATTTTAAACTATAGGTATACAACAGGCGGTCTTACCGCTAAATAGCGATCTCTTCCAGACAACCTTGGACAGAGAAATCATGAAAGACAAAGATACATGGCAGGTGGTGTAAACTACCTTCTTCAGAACCCAAACTAACACTTTTATGATAAAATCTACTTACACATATATAAACTACATACACATACATACATAAAGTAAATGAGATTAATAAATACATACTCAATACACACTAAATACATATTATTATACATCAACATAATATACACATACATAGATTATAGAAATCAGCCAAACAAAGATAACACCCGAGGTGATAGTATTTAAGAAAAATAAAAGAAATAATTGAAAAACTACGGAAGCGATAGATAGTGATCCTTTAGCTTGCTTTTAAAACTGGACGTAGACTGAGCACGCCTTACTTCTACAGGCAAAGCGTTCCATAGCCTTATAGCCTGAATTGTGAAAGAATTGGAGTAAAATTTAGAGGAAGAAAAAGGGACTGACAAAAGAAGGTTTTGGGAAGCTCTGACTGAGTTAAAATAATTGAAACGCTCCTTAAGGTAACGCGGGGTTGCGGGGTTGAAAAGTATGCTGAAGAGGAGATTAAGAATATGAAAGTTACGACGAGCACGGATTGGGAGCCACTTGAGTTGATTGCGAAAAATGGAGACGTGGTCATACTTGCGTAACCCAAATATGAACCGTATGCACAAATTTTGAATACGCTCAAGCTTATTTAGTTGCCCCTCAGTAAGATCCAAATAGCACACGTCAGCGTAATCTAAAATAGGAAGCAGTAAAGTTTGAGCAAGCGCAATTTTAGTAGCAAGAGGCAGAAAGTTTTGAAGACGTCTTAGAGAACCTACAGCTGCAAACATCTTCCTGCTAGTCTCACTAACTTGAGGCGCCCATGACAAAGAGCGGTCCATAATGACACCAAGATTCTTGACCTGAAGAGAGTAAGGAATCTGAACACCGTTGAAACAAACTGGGGGAAGATTTGCAAAGTTGACTCTAGAAATAAGTTTGGGGCTGCCAATGACGATAACCTGTGTTTTAGTAGGGTTTACTTTTAGCCCAAACCCATTGCACCAATGTAATATGCGCTTTAAGTCTTCATTGGCTACTTCTACCACGGAAGAAAGATCGTCAAGCGTACCCTGGGAATAAATTTGAAGGTCGTCAGCATAAAGGTGATAAGAAGAGTGAAGGTTTTGCGTAATAGAATGAATAAATATAGAAAAAAGAAGCGGAGACAGCACGCCGCCCTGCGGAACGCCAGCTAGCGTGCTGCACCATGAAGACGTACGTACGTATGTTGTTTGGTTGGTTTATCGGATTAAACTTATTATAGCGTAGAGTACTTGTAACGGTTATTATTATGATCTGTGACTTAGAACAGTTTTTACTTCTTTAGCCTAGATTTAAGTAAAGCAACAGATCGATATTTCCTGATTTCAAGATTTCAATCTTGAGATTTAAAATATTGATCTTCATCTTAAGGTTACATTTCTAAGGGCCGTATTAATAAACTCATCTTGACTGTGAGACCCGTCACAAGATACGTCAAAGTAAACGCCAAACCATAGGGCACTGTCATATTTGACGCATCTCGAGACGAGCATAAGATTTGAGATCAGTTTATTAATACGGGTCTAAGGTTGTAGTCATGATATTGCAAATGCAGTTTAGTTATATTACTTACCTGTGGTCCCGTTTGCTGTTCTATGCGATAATAATAATAATAAATAAGTTTCAGTTATTGACTTTTGCTTTTGCAATTTATTGATAGCATTGACTAAAACTCTTTTACTTTTTTTTAATACCTAGATTTTACGATATACGATAAAGCCACGTTGCAGCCCGTTATTGGTTGCTGTACAAATAGACTCGCTGTATGATGGTTAAGGTTAGCTCTGATGCTATTTTTAGGTCAGTGCAAACACTTGTTACAAATACCCTCTCACAAATCTTCTGTTTCCAATATTCCCTACTATTCTGTTGAATACTGAGTTGATTTATGATTACTTTCGAAATGCAATGTGTAATTTGACGTGAATAAACATCATGTTACTAATGCAATAGGCTATTAGATAATAGGTAGCGTTAAAGAACATATTTAAACTTGTATCGTTTTTTTTTGTTGGAAATTACACAAAAAATCTTGTAATATTTTTTGAAATACAAGATTGCTCGTAATCAAGATGTTATGAATTTTCATGTTATTAACGTTCTGTCTCATCTCTTATTTAATCACGCTCTACTGCTAAAAAGAGCCACCGGTATGTTCCACAAACCCCCAGTGACCAATCAGCTTAAATCTAATCACCAAAAAACGAATCAAAGCCGTGTTCAAAGCTATCCGGAATCTACAAAAAAAAACAGTAAAGAACCAAAGGCACGGTAAAATAAAACATATCATCTAACCAATAGCGACATTCCAAAACTGTAGTTACGTCACTTTGACACCCTAGCCCGAATTACAAGTAGCGCAAAGTGAGTCTTGTGACAACTGGCCGTAATCCGAGAGATTTGCATGTCACAGGACTCGGCTCTGACCCCAGCAATTTGAACGAGACAGCCTTGAAGAAACAGCTTTGTTATTCCACACGTTTGTACAATAAAGGTATTTTAGATACATAATATCTCTCTAGCACTCATCGAACAAATATTTTCCCATTCCGGAAATCGAACCTGGAACCGATGGCTTCGTAGGCAGGGCCTGTACTGAATTTTTTGGCACTAATTATCTTTTTATCAGAACTGAACTAATGAGTTTAGTATAAAATGTTAAGTATAGCAGAAATGCTGTCACCACCTTCCTACTCCAATATCAGATCGACTGTTTGACGAAATAATATTTCGGGTTTGCGTACGCACGATGAGAACGATACTGACCCAATTCAAAATTTTAGTAAATTAAGTTAAATACGTACGTAAAAAGACTTAAAAGACATGTTATTTTGCTTACTCAATCAAAAACAGACTAAATTAGGCTGGAATGGGACAAATCTAGACTTTGTGTCCGTTTGGAAGGTTATTTTGGGCGAATATTAACTTTATTTTAATTCAGTATTTACTACATTAAAAACAAATGGCATTGGGTAAGGACATCCTAAGGAACACAGTTTCTTGTAAAGCTCTTCCATTGTAGCAAGTTAAGATATAATTAAAAATAAACTTCGTAACACGTAAACATATTTTATTATTTTCCCATAAACCAGTTTTTTTTGGTATTATGTCACTTTAACTCGAATCGTTCCATTTAAGGGAACTGGGGGGTTATAACATTGCTTTGCAGTTCATTTTACGGCGAGCGTGAAGGACAGAGCTATAGCAGTTGTATAGCTCTGTCCTTTTCTTTCACCGTAAAATTAAAATTGACTTGCTAATTCTGAAGCAGACAACTTTACACACGAATACTAACGAACAGTGCAAGTTGAATAAAGCTTGTAAAGACCATTTAATTCGCACTTATTTTTTCCGTCGTTTTTAAAAGTCTGGTAAGAAAGTACTTATTTACTTATTTCTCATTGTGAAATAAGTTATGGTAGGTTTATTAACACAATGTTGCATACTTTAAAGAAAATTCTATGGGTAGCTTGTCTAACTTGACCTGTAGATTAACTTGCCCGAATCTGGGTTTCTATTCTCCATGGACTAAACCTTATCGCTATTGCCTTGTCATCGTATTGTCAACAACATGATAGCTCTTGTTTACTTGGTTGTGTTAGCGGCAGATTTAAAAACAACAACATACTCGTAAATAGGAGTAAAAAAATATTTCATTTTGTTTTACATGATGTGGCTGCTTTTCTAGTCTGTGTCTATGTACGTCACGGTTTCAGTATTACCGTTTTCTCAAAGTAAATTGAAACTTTTCATAAAGAGATAAATTTGGACGAAACGTGTCGACGATTCAAACAGCAGTAGAAAATTTAAATAATTATTATTTAACTAGTAATTCTTTAGTTATGCATATTTTACGCTATATGAGTACTCAAGACGTAAAACCACTTCTTAACGCAAAATTAAACTATACCGGGTGTACAATCCAAATGGGTCAGTATGGTGAAGTCGGAAACTATGAGAGATAGCGAGATCTGTTCTTAGGAACCATGACGTCGATTTTAGATTTAATAATAATTACATTCAATTTTTTTATTAACTCTCATACTATATACAAGATTCTATTAGTGTTGTGCTTCTTGCGAGTTGCAGAATTTATACACATTGATTTTGACCAGGTTTGATTCCCGGTTATGTATGAGAGTTAATAAAAAAGTTTGAATGTAATTATTATTAAATCTAAAATTGACGTCATGGTTCATAAGAACAGATCTCGCTATCTCTCATAGTTTCCGACTTCTCCATACTGACCCATTTGGATTGTACACCCGGTATATATTAACGTTACGTCGTTTTTAACCAATCGCATCACTGCTAAATCACGTGACTTTTTGTATCACGTGATTTACCAGGGACGCAATTGGCTTAAAAACGAAATGAATAGAATCGCTAGTTAGCGTAGTGCATTTTGGCAGGGCCCTCTGGGATTTATTTTAGGTAGAACCATTGCCATTGACATGCTATCATATTGTATAAGTCGGCCGCCATTACTGTCAAGCAAATAAGAACTATTACAACGTTGAAAATACGATAATAAGTCAAAAACAATAAAGTTTTACCGAGTAAAATAGAGCATCTAATCAACCACCTTCATTGTTGAGCCAACAACAGAAGCCTCTGTCATAATGATAGCGTCAAGAATGACAAAGAATATACGTCAAAATGTATCATTGGTTTTATGCGACAGGGTTCTAAAGTGGTTCCATAATTTAAGTATAAAGTATTTTGTAACTATTGATGGTAGTAAAATATGGTCGTAGTCGAATGAATTCAAATAAGTAAAACCTGCTGCCTCCACCAACAACGGCGTGGAGGGAGAATTACTGGGATTTTAGTGGGTATTCCTGCCGCTCTTGGTTGGTGAGTCCCACAAGCCACCTTCGATCACCATCAGGTGAAAAAGTACTGTAATGTATGACTTAGATAATAAATGCAGTTTAAATGGAGAAAGTAAACAAACTAATGTCTCAAGTACTATTAGAATTCGTAAGTTATGATATTTTAATGCAAAATTAAACTCATACAAGTTGTGCCGGTAGGCACGTTTCGTTATTATTTTCGATTCAGTTATTGATGAATTGCATTTAGATAATGCATTATAATGCATTATCTGTACGTTTATCTAGGCGCACATTCGTTATTATAGTAAGTTAACATTATATATATACGCATGTATAATTGTAATTAAATCAGATTGTAATTTTCATTGCAATCGTAAATCGTCAAAAAATCGTACGTACCTTTTTTTAAATAAAATTAATACTACCTCATCAGGAGACAATCTGCAGTCAAAATGTTCCAACAGTTTTGCAGGGCATGATATATTATTGTACTATGTTGTTTGTTTTTAATAAATAAATAATAATAATAATAAGGCCGCAAGGCAGCTAGTGGCGAGCTGTGGTGAGTGGCGACACCACGGACCTGAGAGCTCCCGAGGGTAGGTCCTGTTCCTCACCTCACGCTTGCCTTCACCGGCCGGCTGCGGTGTGCAATGACGAGGAACAGATCCTCACCTCTGGCTTGCCTTTATTGGCCGGTCAGAGTGGAGTCGCAAGAGCTATATGCTCGAAGGGTGGATGTGTTGCATAAGTGGTGAGTGGGCACCTTATGGTCGTTTAAAGTCCAGAAGCACCTCTCCACCCTTAGCCCCTCTGGAACTGTTGCCTCCCTGCTGCTATATATATGTGGCTATTTCGGGAGGTCCATTCCATTGAGTTGGAGAGTCACCTGCCATTTAAACCAAAGTAATTAGCATTGGCCAGGCAGGCGCCGTAGTTTCATCAATAGCCTAGTTCACCAATCCATATCAGTTCATTCATAGAACCTATTGTTAGTATTCCCATCCTTCTTAAATAGTCCTTACATTAACCGGTGGTTCTCCGTGGGAGCATACTTCTTTAGTTTGAACTCAGGGACAATCGCCGCTTGGTGTCCCATAACTTTACTAAATTAAACTTGTCTAAAGGGCCTCTGCGTGTTGGCTTCGGCTCCATGTACGCCTTCCAAAGGTCCGGGACTCCCATAGTCCCGTGATTGGTAAAGACATACAAATAATAATAATAACTAACTGACAAAGTGTTTACTCTCTCACCCCTACCATCATGGACATCCCCGGTAAACATGAATACTTCCGGTGTCCCGTATCTCTTGTAAATAATTGATTATTTTATGTACTTTTGTGAGGGTGTTTGTCCAAGTAGTGTAAACAGAAAAAAACACCAGAGCTGACTCACTATGTAGGCCTATTTTCATTGCAAAGGGGTGTATTATTAGTTTTTTATAGTATAATTAATCGTAAATCGTCGAAAAAAGGTACGTACCTTTTTTTAAATAAAATTAATACTACCCCATCAGGAGACAATCTTGCATAAAATGGAGCTAGTCCTAAACTAAGCCCTAGGCTTCATTTACTCCTTCTAAACTTCATTATTAAGTAATAACTCAAAATGAATAAACAAGTTTCAATTAAAACCAAGTCTTATTTACAATTGACTGGTTCTAAATTCTGTAACAGCCTTTTTGTTTGATCATTAAATCGTAAGCCTACTCAGTCGTAACAAATGACGAAACTTCAAACACTATTTTAATCGTATTAAGAAAATTTAACGCTACGCTGCCATAAGGCTCAATGCAAACACTAGCAATGTTTATGGTAATGAGCTTTATTGACCAGTTTTATTGTGCAAAATTGATAAAAAGGTCCTGAAATTAAAGCCGTAGGTTTACTAAAACAAATAAATATGTAGTGTTTGTCTGGAAAGTGGGAAAGAGGTATGGCGAGCGATAATGAGAGGAGATGTCGGTACGGGAAGCCCTTGACGTACATACGGTGATCAGAATCACGATAAAATGAAAAAAAATATTTTTTTTTGCCTTAAACAGATAAATACACACACAAGAGAAGAGGAGATACAATTACACAAAGACTTAAAAATATCCAGATATTAGAACAGACATACATCATCACCAGTGATCGGGGAAAACGATGCAAAATATTAACAAAACTTACATTACAACCATGAAACTATTAATAATCCTTATACCAAATCAGAGACTCTGATATGGAGTTAAATTGAACTAATCTGCCAATCATTCTTATTTTTTAATAATATTGTTGTTTTTCTTGGTTGCAAGTTCTCCTTTATGTCATCTTTAATTTTTTTGTTAAAGTTTTGCACCGTTTTCCCCGATCACTGATCATCACACATTCTTTAGTGCATTCAATCGTCCAAGCATTCAAGCAATTAAATTTAGAGGAAACACACAGTAAAGATATAATTAAACTAAAATTATTATTATTAAATAAATTATAACAAACACAAACACAACACAAAGGCAAAGACTCAAAATTGAGCTGTGCTTGCACACAGCGCTGAACAAGGGCTACATCAAATGCACCCGAAAACGACGTAAGTGCATGAAGAAGTTGATGAATGTAGAGGAAGCGAAAGTTGTACATTTGGACCGGTGCACCTGGCGTTCCATAGTCTCGGCCTACCCCATTGGGAGACAGGCGTGAAGGAATGAATCAGTGATCGATTATACAATTGGAATATAATAATCAAATTACACTCAGGAGCAAAAATAACGGGTCAGAGTGCGTTTTTCATACTAAAGAGGCTATTTCAGTGAAATCTGATGATTAATAACCAAATCGATACAGGACTTCCAGAGTGCCTAGGATACCCAACTGAATGAAGACTGCGGTTAACGCCGGAATAGTGCATGTTCAGAAAAACATGTAAAATGGCAATAAAATGTAAGGAAATCCAAATGCTGAACTAAACTCTCCCGCTGTGGTGTTCACTGATTGTGCGATCAGTTAGGTATCTTAAGAACTTCTGACCTTCTCTATTGAACCTCAAAGTATCCACCATTAAACCTCACTTGAAACAACCCCTGGCTTCAACCAAGGCTTCGAAATAGTCTCGTTTGTACAAAAAACGCACTCTGACCCCGTAATTTTGCTCCAGAGTGTAGTAATATAAGCAAATCAAACCTTTGATAGACAGTCAGTTATTTATGGCAGGATATAACATAATAATGTACAAGTCCTGCCATGATTAACCAATATTATTCCATTTAATTCTAAAATGATCTGCAATTATACCGGGATGTTGCAAATGGGAATTTACAGTTGGTTTGTGCATTTTAATAGGTAACACATATTTAAATCAGGATCGTTATTTTACTCATATCCATGGCTTTGTAATTTAAAATGCACACTCGAATGTATTGACGATGATTTTTTTTCCTACTAATATTACGAATGCGAATGTTTAGTTTAGTTTGTAACTTCTTCTCGCTGCAACGGCTAGACGGATTTACTTATCGATGGAATAACAATAATCAATATCTACGTGGATGAAATCCCGGGCAGAAGCAAGTAACTTCATTAAATAAGGCATGCAGACACGGAAGTTGCTGTCACCTTTTAATATGTACCACAACGAGACTAGTAACTTTATCTCTTAAAACAACTTTGTTAATATTCTAACCTTAACTTGAGACATCGACAAAAAAATTGCTAATAACAAAACCACACCAATTTTTTTCCGGAACGAAATGGTGTGTTTTGCTGGCCATATTATTTATTGTATATAGCGCTTTAGCTCCTTAGACGTTGGTAGCAATGGCATCATTGCCGCCTCATCATCATCAGCCAAAAGACGTCCACTGCTGGACACAGGAATCTCCCAAGGTTTTCCGATCGCTCATCTGCTGCTGTCATCCAGCGTTTGCCCGTGACCTTTATCAGATCGTCGGTCCTCCTTGTGGAAGGCCTGCCAAGTCGTCTCCCGGTTCGCGCCATCCACTTATTCCATGCTAAATGTATGTTAGTCTTAAACCGCCGACAGGGTTTAACATTTAAAAAAAATGATAGGTAAATAATACCATTGGCCTGTTTATAATTGAAGTATTGTTTGTGATCCCGATTCAAACTCTCATTGGCAATATTTTCGAGCAATGTTGTAAAAAATGTTAACATTTTAGGTACGGAACTCTAAATAAATGGGGTAGGAAACGTGGACTAAAACAAATGACGGAGATAACAAAAGATAGGATGATAGCAATTTACAATTACCTACCTAAGTGGACGAAATTGAAAACTAGAATAGTTAAATTTGCTATATCTGTACGTTGAAGGGGTTTGATTCTATTCAGTAATGCCATATTGCTGCTGATATGCACTGTCTTTCACTCAGCTGCCATTACTGTAAAGTAAATAAGAGCTAACTTAGAAAATACGATACAAGGCCAAGAGAAAATTAAAAAAACTCAGCAGGCAAGAGCTTCTAAAAAATAAACCAAAGAGAGCCGGCGCCTCACTAAACTGGTTAGGTCAAATCAGTATTTAAATTAAAATGCCATCAATAAATGAACACGAAGAAAATATGTAAGCAATTGAATAAATCTACGCTCTTTTAATAGTCGCCATTTCTATTTTCTACTAAAAAACGTAAATCTATGCGAGAGCGATTTGCCGCGCGATCGCGTAGAACGTGACCCGGTTTGGATATGTCTGCTTTTGAAATATAAACCTACGGTGTTTTTATTGCCCGTATACATAGAAAGCATTAGTTGTCGCACAATAAAGCTGATTTGTCGTCGTCAGTCTTCATTACACATTGAACTTTTTTTTCTCACGGGCTTTTATGGCTTTATTCTACATTTTTCTTCTTCCGTATTGTCAACGTTATGATCGGTCTTAATTATTAACCAGACAGTAAAAAACAGTTGAAAACAATACGACTACAGTTCTTGTCTAAAAAAACGTTTTTTAGGTTACACCAATTGAAATCTATTGGTTGAATAAGTCAAAGCGTTGATTTGAACATCAAAGAAATAAAATATTCAAAAATCTTTTTTATAGAAAACATTTTTTTCATATCACCTACTCGGAAAGGGGACTTTTCTTCCGTGCTAGGAGGGATCAAAGTGGCACTTTTCTGTTCAAGGACATTTTGTTGCCAAATTTGATAATTGTTGTTAAGTGCGATAATTTCCTGTTGTTAAATTTGATAATTTCAGCATTTCTAGAATATGTGAATAATTAAATGTGTTTCATCTTTTCTTTCGTGAAAAGCAGTATGTGTCACACGGTAGCAAAATTATTTCCACCTTGGGCGTTAACACTTGAATCCTTCGCTTCGTTCAGGATTCAATGTACGCCCTCGCCTTAAATATATCATTTTGCTCCCTTGTGACACAATCTACTATTTAGTCAACCTCTGATTCACCTAGATTATTTCTTCATTATGATCAAAAACAAATCAACGACGCGCAACAGACACTCGCATTCAAATAAGAAATAATTAAAAGGAATTCCGCTTAGCGAAATTCTTTAATTAAACTAGCCGAGGAGGGAAAAAAAAGAAAAAATACGATGTCGCGCGCGCAGATTGGCTTGGACTTATAAAAGTCGATTCAGCGAGTTCAGTCAAACAATTTGCTAATTATCAATGAAATATTTTTAATAAGAAAACAGGGTATTACTATTATTCACTATACAGGGTGTAAAGGACGTGCTTCTAAAATGTTATACAG
This sequence comes from Acleris sparsana, assembly GCA_923062465.1. Classification (NCBI taxonomy): domain Eukaryota; kingdom Metazoa; phylum Arthropoda; class Insecta; order Lepidoptera; family Tortricidae; genus Acleris; species Acleris sparsana. Next base: position 2,995,824 of record OV281299.1, read on the forward strand.
TAGGTAGTTGTCAATTGTGTATTCTTCCTTACATTTTTATTTTTTTTATGACTACTTTTCTAACAACAGTATCAAAACTTTACATAATATAAGTCAAAATATGTTTGTATTGGTCATATATTGAAAACAAACAATGTATCTGAAAATGTCACGCGCGTTGTTACACACGTTACATTGCGCGGCTAAAATATAAAAAAAACCGACCAAGTGCGAGTCGAACTCGCGCACGAAGGGTCCCGTACCATTATTTATACAACATTAGCAAACAACCAGCAAAAAATCACGTTTGTTGTATTAGTGCCCCCCTTATACATATATTTATTTTATTTTAATTAAATAATTTATTTTTAAATTGTATATACAACTAAATATTCTGTGAATATTTCAAGTGTTTACATGTTGCCGTTATTAATATAAAGCAAAAACCTCAAAAAAATCACATTTGTTTTATGGGCCCCCCTTAAATATTTAATTTATTCTGTTTTTAGTATTTGTTGTTATAGCGGCCACAGAAATAAATCTTCTGTGAAAATTTCAAGTGTTTAGCTATCATAGTTCATGAGATACAGCCTGGTGACCGACAGACGGAGAGCGGAGTCTCAGTAATAGGGTCCCGTTTTCACCCTTTAAGTACGCAACCCTAAAAACACGACTTTTCATTTGTATTATTTTTCTGTTTTCGGCAATTTTAGTTAATCAGAACATGCGAGTGGGAGTCAAAAAAAATATTAAATACCCTATATCTAAACGCTGGGTGCTTCTGACGTCTGCATGTAGTGTATACAATCTGAACCTATTTATAGCTAGGGTGAATAGGCATCTCCTGGGTTAACTCGCTTCATTGTCGGCATAATCTTCACCCTCCAGGGTCAAGAGCTCGTCAAGACTAAATCCATTATCAATAATATCTATAATCATATTAGGCAAACCTGACTTAGGGCCGTAATTATTAACTCATCTTGACTGACGACACGCTGGCCTAGCTGGTAGTGACCCTGCCTACGAAGCTAGCGGTCCTGGGTTCAAATCCCGGTAAGTGCAGATGTTTGTGTGATGAGCGCGAATATTTTGTTCCTGAGTCATGGATGTTTTCTATGTATTTAAGTATTATTTCTCTATTTAAGTATTTATATCGTTGTCTAGTAACCATAGTACAAGCCTAGAGCTTAGTTTGGGACTAGGTCAATTGGTGTGACATTGTCCCCTGATATTTATTTATTTATTTATTTATTTTTACTGTAAGGCCCGTCACAAGATACGTCAAAGTAAACGCCGAACCATAGAACACTGTAATTTTTGACGTATCTCAAGACGAGCATTAGAGTTGAGATCAGTTTATTAATACGGGCCTTAGATATCAACGCACAGCCGAAACTACTGTACCTAGAAACTTGAATTATGGTAGAGGATTTCCTTTCATGATGTAAGTAAGCACTAAGAAAGATTTTTGGAAAATCACCCCCTAAGGGGTTAAAATAGTGGGAGTAGCGTGAAACTAATTCTACGCGTACGTATTATATTATATTCCTAGCTCAGGAAAGAGCAAAAAGCAAAAGGCAAAAAGTATAGCTGTGACTACCGAATTACTGTGTTCAATAAATATAATATAATAATATTCTGAAGAAAACTTAATGACTATCTAGCTCTATTTGTCGGGCTCATACACGCTGATAGCTAAAGAGAAGTAAGACCATGTCGTACTTAGTACCTGCAAAGAAAAAAAAACATTTACAAAATTCAGAATATTCACTTGGCCGTATTTTCAATTTTCCGAATTCTATGTTATGCTGGAGTTGTACAGGGTTATTGGTAAGTCGACCTATTCCCGTTAGGAGGTGATAGGGGTGACTATTTGCGATAATTTTGACCCCCATATGCATTATGCAAAAGTGAACCATTTTTGAGTTATCGCGATTATTAGTTTTTTTTCAAATTAGTCGGAAATTCAACTTGAAAAATTTATTCCAAAAAAAGTATCAATTTAAATCTTTTTTTTTCTTCTGATTTACAAAACCGATTAAACACTGGTTATTTCTCAATATTAAAACAATAATTATCGGTCCAAATTTAAAAAAAGTGAGACGGAAAACGATTTTTTTTCAATATTTTTTGCGATCGCTTTCCACTAAAATGCCTTAAAAACAAAAAAAAACGTTATGAAACTTGGCTTGCAGATTATTTTAAAAACTTAACTGTTTTCTTAGCTCTCCAAAAACGCATAAAAAGTAGAAAATTATTTTAAAAAAACCTGAAAAAATAATCATCACAAAGGAAGCGGGCGGAAACAAAAGTCACAAATGCAACTTCAAAAATTAAAATTAAAAAACATACCAAATTTAAATCATACATTTTTTATTTGCTTTTGTACAAGATGAATTTGTTGTTCCTATGCAAAATTAAAAAAAAATATATCTGTACACGTTTCAGAATGCGAGGCTGAAAACTAAAAAATACATGTTTTTTTATCAAACTCCAACATAAATTACACAAAAACAGAAAAAATTACCAATACATTTGGCGTGCAGATTACACATAAAACATTGACGTTTTTCCAGCTTTCTACCGAGCTATTAAAATTAATATGAATTTTGTTAAAGATTGCTGGAAAAAATTGATCACAAAGGAAGCAACAAGGAAGTCACGTCCGAACATAACTTAAAATTAACGAACTAAATCAATGAAAACTTACTGTTATACTCGTAAACACAAATAACAACATTAACTTATGTGAGAATAAGAAATGGAGGTAGCTATTTTGAAAATGAACTATAAAAATCCTGATTGTTTCAATTTTAATTGTTTATTAGTTTTAATTTTGTAACTATTTACATAAATTAATGTTGTTATTTGTGTTTACGAGTAAAACAGTTAGTTTTGATAGATTTAGTTCGTTAATTTTAAGTTTTGTTCGGACGTGACTTCCTTGTTGCTTCCTTTGTGATCAACTTTTTCCAGCAATCTTTAACAAAACTCATTTTAGTTTTAATAGCTCGTTAGAAAGCTGGAAAAACGTCAATGTTTTATGTGTAATCTGCACGTTAAATGTATTGGTAAATTTTTCTGTTTTCGTGTAATTTATGTTGGAGTTTGATAAAAAACATGTATTTTTAGTTTTCAGCCTCGCATTCTCAAACGTGTACAGATATTTTTTTTTAATTTTGCATAGGAACAACAAATTAATCTTGTACAAAAGCAAATAAAAAATGTATGATTTAAATTTGGTATGTTTTTTAATTTTAATTGTGACACGACGACCCTATCTGAGTCATCTGTCCTTCTCACAAATATAAGTTGGACGATGTAGAAGTGTTTGATAGTGTAGTTGAGTGGTGTAACGACGACTTTAGGTTGTTTGAGACAAGAGGTTTCTCCTTGCAACACTAAGCTTGTGTAGCCGGCCTTAAAAGTCACGATAGTTAGATAGGAGCCGTTTGTCTCTTTCTCTAGATTTTAGGAATTTGTGAAACCAGCTTAAAATTCGAGACGACATTCTCAGAGTAGTTTGTCCTTTTCTTTAGTCGTAATAAAAAGGTACTTAGCTAATCCAAGGAGGTAGATGATAGAGGTTTAAAAATAGAAAAATAAATAATTTTAAATATTGCAGCAAGGGATTCGAAACGTAAACAATCTAGGAGGAATCGGCAGATGATTCTAGACCAGCTTTAATGTAGGAGGCAGTCAGTAAAAGGAGATGATTCTAGACCAGCTTTAATGTAGGAGGCAGTCAGTAAAAGGAGATAAATCTAGACCAGCTTGGAAGTAGGAGGCAGTCAGTAAAGCCCTAACAAAGTGCCCTAAGTGTTAGATAATAAAAGTGAAGTATTGAAATTTAGTAACCTAGACTTGGTTACTGTCCGAGGTAATCTAGAACTCTGATAAGAGTTGAACCCTAACGTAAGTGTTTAAACAAAATGTCTAGGAAAGTCTCCAGAGCTTCGGAGCAACGTCTTCACAAATATATTAATAAAATTTATTCTCAGAATTGTTCTTCGGCCCGAGCTTCGGGAAGGACTTCGTCTTCTTAACAAAATTATACTACAAATAAAATGTTTTATTTTATTTCTAATCAACATTCGTTGCAGCTTCCACACTTTAAAACTTTGATGTGACTTATTTATACTATGTGATAATACTTATTTCTTCCACATCTGATACTCTTGTTGTTCACCCGATTGTAGTGCGTGACCTCCCAGTGCCATACCCGATTACCAATTTACTATTAACATAGAAAGTCCTAAGGTTGATGATTCTTCGAGTGGAGAGTTCTTAAGCACCGAATTATGCTTCGGAGTCCTGATGTAGACCAAGGTCTCGCTGGACGTTGCCTCTGAGTTCCTTCACAGACTCCACGGAGTCTAGCATATCGTGCTCTAGTCTAAAACCTGGACTGAATCTTATAAAATCTTCTCATCTTATGGGATAGATAGTGAAAGAGGCAGATGAGAGCCCAAATTTAGGGAATTGCACTTGGAGATTCGTGCTAGGATCTGGAAGCAGGAATGGAATCCAAAGACTTCCTAGATCAGCTACTTCAGCATCTTTCATGACCTTCATTTCATGAATTTGTTTATTCTGTAAAAATCCCGCTAAGAGAGCCTTACGTAAATTCATATTTTATTTAAAGATGTAGGATAGGCTCTCTGTTTAGGGATCCCTCTTGTCCCCTAGTAGACATAGACTTGACTAACTTGCTGACTTTACCGAGGTAGATCATTCTTTTGCTTTCTTTAGAATCAATGTGCTAGAGTGCCGCCCCGTCAGGAGACGAAGCACATAGGATGTGGCGGTGGAGGTGCCACATCTCCTTTTCGAAGGGCACACTTAACTCATTACATTGCTAATCATTAGAACTTAGGTTACCTATGGGTACAACGTAGACCTACCAATTTTACTATACGATCTCGCAGGCCTTTGGATTCATTTGGAGAGACTAGATTTCTTGATTGGAAGATGTGTACCAGACTAAATAGACAGGTTCAGGTTAGGCTCGTGTCGTTTCGGTTTAGTTTAGGTTAGGCTGTATGTTTCAATTTGGTGCCGTGACCACGATTTGGTGTAACGATCGGTGCCATGTTACAATTTGCTGCCGTGAGTCCAGGATATCAGGATCACATCGCGTGATCATAAACGCCAAATTCTCTTAAAACGGTACCATCTTTTATCAGGAAATCTAGTCACTAAGGTGTCTATAGTTAGACACCAATTTGTTGCTGTGTAAAAGATATGATTAGCATGTGTAGAATATGTAGTTTGACAATGTAAAGTGCCACATGGAAATTTTAATATAGAGTTTTTAAGGATGCTACACACTGTGTACTGAAACGTTTAAAATTTACTTTGACTTTTTTTTTAAATGTCTTTTTTTTTCTCTTGCCTATCATAAGTATATATTATAAACATACATAACACACCTACCTGAAGAACCAAGGATAATATCTGAGGTTTATCAGTCATGGTCAACTCTTGATTGGAAGGTTACTTTGCTAGGGCAACCTTGCCGACTTTCTAGAGGTAACTGAAAGATCAGAGTTTGGCTACACTACTCACCACAATACTCAAACTATAACTATAAGGCAAAAGAAAACAAGGTGAAAATTACTTCAAAAACCAATAATTACAGAACGGTTAATATACTTAGTGTGTGGTGACCTTTAAATTAAAGTACAGTCGAAAACAAATAAAAGGTAAGTCAAGTATGAATCAGAGTGCGAATGAAAAATAGCAACTTAGATTAATGTCGTAAAACTAACTCGTTATTATTTTATTTAAAAAAAAAGGTATTTGAATTTTCACAATGATTTGAATAATTTTGCCATCGTAATTTTTATTACATGTAAATATAATATAATTTAAAGTTTAAATTTCACGATGATTTGAATAATTTCGTTATAGTAATTTTTATTACATTAAAATATAACATAATTTAAAGTATAGACATATTATCTAGAATAATAAACAACATCACGAATAGATCTAACAAAATAACTTGGTGGAATAATTGATATAATTTGAATGTGACTGTACATTGAAAATATAATAATGTCATGAAAATAAATTAACAAACACTGCAGAATGACATAATTATATAATTGTTCTAGAACATTTTAAATTTTTAGGACAATTTGTAAGATGGTTCTCGTTCAAGTATTCTAATTTTGCAGTGAAAGTGAAGAGAGAGATGTTTGAATCTTCATTCACTCACTCACTCACTCACATCCCTCTAATTACATTTATTCTTTAAATCACTATATTATGCGAGAGTGAGAAAAATATATCTCACTTTTCACTCTTACTTAATACCATTCCTGTTATTCAGAAAATATGTCTATGGTACGAAACGTTAAACTTCATCTATGGTAACGAAGATGATATAAAAGAAATAAAAAATGTCAGAATTGACAGATCGGGTTATAAACAAAAATACTTTATAAATAAAGACTAGGATATTTAAATACTAATTAAACAAAATATGTAATTGTTAATAAACTTGTTACAGTTAATTTATTATAAAATATAAGTGCGTAGACAAATTTATTGAGAAAAACCAACGAACTCAAGAGGAACTAGAACAATCAGCATTGTTAAATAGTTAATATACCAAGATGCCACCAAAGAAACGAGTACAACGTTCAGTGGAAAAACCAGAAGACGTAGAAAGTCCTCCGCAACCTAAGCGAAGAAGGTTCAAGGCAAACCCGCAACCAAGACAATTTGAAATGGGTTTGTTCTGTCGAATGTTACAGAGAACAGTCGGGTCGTTAACCTCTAAAATTAACGAACTAAGTGAAGACGTGAAAAATACTAAGAAGACCTTGAGTTCTTTAACCAAGGGAAATATTAATGAAGAGGAACTGTCTTCCTGTGTGAACCAAGGGAACAATGAACTACCAAAACAAATTATGGATTCGGAACAAACTGACAGTTCAAACAATTATGAAATTCAGAAAGAGAAGACCCTGGATCGAGAGGAATATAAGAGTGTGATATACAACGTGAGAAATTTGAATATAGAAAAACCTAAATATGGAGGAAATTCCAAAAGTCTAGAATACCATCCGGTAACCTTTCTGGAAGACCTGGACAGTTATTTGAATAAATCGCCGAGCTCAAATAATAAACTCGAACTTATACAAGAGTGTTTAATAGGAGATTCACGCGACTGGGCCCGAATCTATAAGGATAGATGGGAAGATGTTGAAGATTTTAAAAGGGATTTTCTGGCGACATATTGGGGAGAATGTGAACAAAATAGACTACGAAGGAACATTGTGCAAGGAACCTGGGAGAGAAGCAAGACTCCCTCAATGTTGAATTATTTTTTACGATTGGTGGGAAAAGCTAAAATGCTGACCTAAAAGATCCCGGAGAGACAATTAGTAGCAGACTTAATTAAACATTTTCCAAGGTATTTACAACAAACTTGGGTTACAGCTAGAAAGGATACCATAATAGAAACAGCAGAATTTCTTAGAACTATGGATGACATCAATCGTCAGGAACAACATACAAGTTTTCCGAAACAAACTAGCCAATTTGAGAAGAAGAAAAATGACTACCAACAAGGATATCGTACTTGGCGAAGACCAGAAGGAGTTCAGAAGAGAGGAGAGACAAGTACTCAAGAAGTATCAGCTATGGAAGAAATTAATCTAGAAGAAAATTTAAACTACTAGAAGCTGACAATGAGGTCCCCGAATCAGCTTCAACTTTAGGGGACAAGATGTTAGTCATGGTGAGGAAGATGGGATGGAAGCTTAGACAACTCTTAGGAAAAAACGGAAACGGAATTAGAAAACCAATAGTAATTATTATGAGAAGGCAAAATGATAAAGTTAAGACTGATTCAGTTTTGATGTAACTTTATTTTTAATACCTTTCGTCATAACATAATTAGTTAGTGACTATTCTGGCTGCTTCCTACAGGTCTAAGGAGTATTTCCGAAATTTATTTACATGGATTTAGTTATGATTATAATAATATATTTTTTAATTAATATTTTTCCTTCCTTTTGGCTTTACAGTTGAAATTTAGAATTTGATCTTTACCTTATTCTTATTTTTTTTTAAAAAAAAAGGGAAATGGTCTTATCTATTTATCTTATAATTGTTTCGGCTATAAAATCTTAAAATTAATTCAAAATGAAGGGAAATATTGTTGATAATTGATGTTTAATGAACGAATTTGTTATTTTATAAAAGGAAAATGATTGTAAATAGATTATAAAAAGAAATGTATAACAAAATATCTTAATAAAAATTAAAAAAAAAGTTGGGCAACGGGAAAGGAGCATTTATATTTATTATCAGGCAACTTCTTATATTTTGAGTGATATAAATAACTTGATAGAAAGTTACAAAATTAATTAACAATAATGAACAATAAGAGTAAGTCTGATAAATATGAATGAAGGGGAGTGTTGGAGTCCTTTAAAAAAAAAAAAAATTTTTTTTTTTAATATAATAAACTATTACAAATATTAATGATTAATTTTATTATAATTTCCTACAGTATAAGATTAGAATCTGCTTTTTATTCAATTGACTTGGCTATATAATCTGGGGTAGATTACAATGTATATATTTATTTATTTATCCTATTTAATATATATATTTATTATACCTACATATTTATTTGCTATTATTATTTTAATCTTCTGTATCTTTAATACGTTGTACGTTTAGCCATCCGTTGTTTTTATTCTTCTCTCAATCGCTCAAAGGTTAACTGAAGAGATCCCTTATAGGAATAAGTTCGCCTTTGTACAGGACTTTTTGTTTCTGTTTATTTTTGATTTGTTATTTTCTGTTTGTACAATAAAGAGTTTACATACATACATACATACATTATAGACTTCTCAAAAGCTTAGTTGGTTTGGGATATTATTGTAAAGATGTAAAGCCTAGTAATTGGGGGGTTGCATCATATTGAAATAAAAGAATAAATAAAGTCGTATAAATGGGGGGTTGCTAATTAGAATATTATAGTAGTTATATATAATTTAAATGTGTATCGCTAATGTTACAGATAAAGGAACTCTTACTAAGAGAGCAGTCAATGTAGCAGTACAAAGGAGTGGATGTTTATCAAACGCCTAGATTTCGAGCCGTTCCAGATGGCAGTCTACCTTAGAAGTCTACGCGCCTGGATCAGAAGCCGTTCCAGATGGCAGTCTACTTTAGAAGACTACGCGCCTGGATCAGAAGCCGTTCCAGATGGCAGAATACCTTAGAAGACTATGCGCCTGGATCAGAAGCCGTTCCGTTGCGTCCCACCATGGAAGCAGTGAACCTAGCAGCATCTACGAAGGAGGGAGAAGACATCACGTCTGGTTGCAAAGTCGAACCGGATGGCAGTTTACCAGGACGTTCAGCTAAATAAATTATTTACGAGTCGAGTAGGAATAATAAACAATACGAACGATGACTCTAGTTATACTTCGAAATAATTACAGTATCGTTATAGTAAACATCATTTTAGATTAGAGAAGTGTAAGAATGGACTGAATGAAGATTAAAGGATAGACTTGTTAGTTAACCAAGGCTGTAGAGTCATTTCAGGACCATCTTGGCTATTAATATTTATTCCCACAACAGGGAAAACTCTTTCCAGGATGGTCTGGTAGTTTGCTTAGGATAGCGTAAAAGGAATTTTGAAAAGTGTATGTAAAGAGAAGAATGGGGAAGGGGGGGAAATCTCTTTGGTTAAATGAAGCGAAAGATATTTTGAATAGATGAAAGTTATAGGAAATGTTAGTCCTAAGTGAATTATTGGACTCATCAGTTAGAGTTCCTTTTTATTTTTAGTTACCTCTAATACTTCGATAAAAAGTACATTGGCTTCCCTGTAGAGTAGGAGCTAGGTTAAGTCAGCAGACAGAATGCAAGTTTAAATTGCCTTTACAGTAGAGCCAAACTACACAAGAAGCTAAACCTTAACCCGGCAACTATACATGCTCCAAAGGTCAGCTAGTTGAGGCTGGAGTAAGATGATCAATTCGGGATGGGAAAAATTATAGGCTGTTAACGTCTCAGCTATTAAAGGCAACTGGTTTTGGGGAGGGGGTTCTTATCGTTATGCTTCGGCTTGAGCAAAGTAAGCCATATTCGTAGACCGAGCAACGTGGTCGCAGAATTGGGGTACCAGCGATAAGATCATGTCCTTCTGACTGATTTGGCCTCACAACCCAAGTTCCTTCTACAGAGATCAGGTGTTCCTTGCGAAGGATGGTTTCAGTTTATATTTGGAACATCAACTGGTTGATAGTCTGATTCTGGAGTCAACTTCTGCCCATTTGGTTAAAAATACATACATCAAAACCCCAAGCTCGATAAAAAAAAAAAGAGCTTCGTTTTGGAAAATTTAATTAGAGGAGAACTTTAAATAAAAAGTTGTCTAAATTGAATTTTGGGGTTATGAAGATTTGATCAGTGACCAACTAAGTTGATTACTGGCTCAATTCTTCAGGGGGTTGGGATGCTTAGGATCAACAATGACTTTTTTTTGGATATGTGTCAAGTATTCGTTAACTCAATTGTTCTTCTTTTAATCTTCATGAGGTCGATGGAATAATTAGTATTAGCTAATTCAATTTGTTCTTCTTTTAGTCATGAGACCGATTGGTTGATTGACTTGTACTTTTGTCACTATTTGTTCCTTGCTCTCATGTTGTTCATTTCTTAGAAATTCATTAAATTTTAGATTGCCTCTTGAGAGAAGATCGAGGTTGTGAAGACCCAATTCGGATCTCAACACAGTTGTTCTCCTGCTTGATTCTTCAGGGGGTTGGCTGTGACACGACGACCCTATCTGAGTCGTCTGTCCTTCTTATTCATTTCTTAGAAATTCATTAAATTTTAGATTGCCTCTTTATATTTGAGAGAAGATCGAGGTTGTGAAGACCCAATTCGGATCTCAACACAGTTGTTCTCCTGCTTGATTCTTCAGGGGGTTGGCTGTGACACGACGACCCTATCTGAGTCATCTGTCCTTCTCACAAATATAAGTTGGACGATGTAGAAGTGTTTGATAGTGTAGTTGAGTGGTGTAACGACGACTTTAGGTTGTTTGAGACAAGAGGTTTCTCCTTGCAACACTAAGCTTGTGTAGCCGGCCTTAAAAGTCACGATAGTTAGATAGGAGCCGTTTGTCTCTTTCTCTAGATTTTAGGAATTTGTGAAACCAGCTTAAAATTCGAGACGACATTCTCAGAGTAGTTTGTCCTTTTCTTTAGTCGTAATAAAAAGGTACTTAGCTAATCCAAGGAGGTAGATGATAGAGGTTTAAAAATAGAAAAATAAATAATTTTAAATATTGCAGCAAGGGATTCGAAACGTAAACAATCTAGGAGGAATCGGCAGATGATTCTAGACCAGCTTTAATGTAGGAGGCAGTCAGTAAAAGGAGATGATTCTAGACCAGCTTTAATGTAGGAGGCAGTCAGTAAAAGGAGATAAATCTAGACCAGCTTGGAAGTAGGAGGCAGTCAGTAAAGCCCTAACAAAGTGCCCTAAGTGTTAGATAATAAAAGTGAAGTATTGAAATTTAGTAACCTAGACTTGGTTACTGTCCGAGGTAATCTAGAACTCTGATAAGAGTTGAACCCTAACGTAAGTGTTTAAACAAAATGTCTAGGAAAGTCTCCAGAGCTTCGGAGCAACGTCTTCACAAATATATTAATAAAATTTATTCTCAGAATTGTTCTTCGGCCCGAGCTTCGGGAAGGACTTCGTCTTCTTAACAAAATTATACTACAAATAAAATGTTTTATTTTATTTCTAATCAACATTCGTTGCAGCTTCCACACTTTAAAACTTTGATGTGACTTATTTATACTATGTGATAATACTTATTTCTTCCACATCTGATACTCTTGTTGTTCACCCGATTGTAGTGCGTGACCTCCCAGTGCCATACCCGATTACCAATTTACTATTAACATAGAAAGTCCTAAGGTTGATGATTCTTCGAGTGGAGAGTTCTTAAGCACCGAATTATGCTTCGGAGTCCTGATGTAGACCAAGGTCTCGCTGGACGTTGCCTCTGAGTTCCTTCACAGACTCCACGGAGTCTAGCATATCGTGCTCTAGTCTAAAACCTGGACTGAATCTTATAAAATCTTCTCATCTTATGGGATAGATAGTGAAAGAGGCAGATGAGAGCCCAAATTTAGGGAATTGCACTTGGAGATTCGTGCTAGGATCTGGAAGCAGGAATGGAATCCAAAGACTTCCTAGATCAGCTACTTCAGCATCTTTCATGACCTTCATTTCATGAATTTGTTTATTCTGTAAAAATCCCGCTAAGAGAGCCTTACGTAAATTCATATTTTATTTAAAGATGTAGGATAGGCTCTCTGTTTAGGGATCCCTCTTGTCCCCTAGTAGACATAGACTTGACTAACTTGCTGACTTTACCGAGGTAGATCATTCTTTTGCTTTCTTTAGAATCAATGTGCTAGAGTGCCGCCCCGTCAGGAGACGAAGCACATAGGATGTGGCGGTGGAGGTGCCACATCTCCTTTTCGAAGGGCACACTTAACTCATTACATTGCTAATCATTAGAACTTAGGTTACCTATGGGTACAACGTAGACCTACCAATTTTACTATACGATCTCGCAGGCCTTTGGATTCATTTGGAGAGACTAGATTTCTTGATTGGAAGATGTGTACCAGACTAAATAGACAGGTTCAGGTTAGGCTCGTGTCGTTTCGGTTTAGTTTAGGTTAGGCTGTATGTTTCATAATGTTTGAAGTTGCATTTGTGACTTTTGTTTCCGCCCGCTTCCTTTGTGATGATTAATTGTTCAGGTTTTTTTAACATAATTTTCTACTTGTTATGCGTTTTTGGAGAGCTAAGAAAACAGTTAAGTTTTTAAAATAATCTGCAAGCCAAGTTTCATAACGTTTTTTTTTGTTTTTAAGGCATTTTAGTGGAAAGCGATCGCAAAAAATATTGAAAAAAATTCGTTTTCCGTCTCGCTTTTTCAAATTTGGACCGATAATTATTGTTTTAATATTGAGAAATAACCAGTGTTTAATCGGTTTTGTAAATCAGAAGAAAAAAAAAGATTTAAATTGATGCTTTTTTTGGAATAAATTTTTCAAGTTGAATTTCCGACTAATTTAAAAAAAAACGAATAAACGCGATAACTCAAAAATGGTTCACTTTTGCATAATGCATATGGGGGTCAAAATTATCGCAAATAGTCACCTCTATCACCTCCTAACGGGAATAGGTCGACTTACCAATAACCCTGTATACAGAGCCTGGGAAGTAGGGGGTTGCTGGCCAAGTTCATATAGTCGGCCGAGCGATGCGACCCCTTTTCAAGGCGAGGTATGTATAGTGCTTTTCTCAAACATATAATGCATATAAAAAAAAAACAACGTCAAATACTAGAAGTGCATAAACATTAAAAGTAACCTACAGTGCTCAGTCACCCGCGCTGTGTCGGGTGCGCCGCCGCCGCCGCTGCGCCACACCGAGTTACATCGCCTGCGATCTACGCACCCTTAATTATCTCTGCTCTCCTGGCATTTTAAATAAACATGCAAACGCTTTGGTTGGATGCACGGCTTAGTATATTTAAAAAAAAACAGCTATTTAGCCTGTTTATAAACACAGCCGCCATGTCTACATTATTATTATTTTTTAAATACTTCCCCGCCTAGGCATTCAATTTTGTATGAAATTACTTTACAGTTCTCTCGAATTGTTCCGCCCGCAACTAATATTACTATCATAACGCCAACATTGCATGTTTGAGAAAAATAAATTATTTTACTTTTAGTGCCATTTAAAAGGAAAGAACAGTGTGCACATTCTGACGGATAATTTTATCAGAAGATTAAAATATCAGCCATATACTTACCGTGGTAAAGGTATTCAAGGTTACCGGTAAATATCTCATAGACGTCAAGGAACAGGCATTTTGCGACCTGAAAACCAATTAGCAAAAATATTTTATCTACATAATCCCTACATAATGCGTTCAAGAGCCGCACATGATGACCACCATAAAAATATACTGTTTTGTTAGATCAAATTTATTATCTGTAAAAATGCTATTATTACGATTTCGATAATATTATTTTATTTAAATTTCGATCATCTCTGAAAAACAAAAAAATAATATTTGACCTCTATTCTAATATCAGTCGAGGTGACGTTTAGTTCAAAATGAATTGTCAATTTGCATACAAATTTGACAAATGCCGCACGTAAGTAAGATATCGAATGATATGATAGAGCCGACTCTAAATAAACCATGGCATCTACCAGAAAACTTAACAATATTTTAATTACCGCCATTACCGGTTAAATATTTTTTATTGTATAAAATTGTTCGATTTGTTGAATTTAAACCATAAAATGAGCGATCAAGATGATATAGATATTTTGGCGACGCCTCCTGATATCCGTAACAAAGCAAATAACGTCAAAATTATTTTACATTATTAACGTCTAAATTTGTGCCTTACTAATAACTAAAACTATTTTACATTGCAACATTTGAACTAAGCGCACTTCCAAAAACAAACAAATTAAATACTAAAAGGGTAAAAAAATGGCTCGGGAAAGGTGAACACAGGCCACCTGATGATTAATAAAATGAATTAAATGAATATCAGGGGACAATATCACACCAATTTACCTAATCCCAAACTAAGCTCTAGGCTTGTACTTAGGGTACTAGACAACGATATAAATACTTATATAGAGAAATATATACTCTAATCCATAGAAAACATCCAGGACTTAGAATCATATATTCGCGCTCATCGCACAAATAATCTTCCCTTACCGGGATTTGGACCCAGGAAAGCTAGCTTCGTAGGCAGGGCAGACCAACTAGGCCAGCGCGTCGTCAAATGAGATCTGTTAGCCGTAGCAATCTCAAGACTTTAATCTTCAGACTGCCATCCTAAGACCACAAATGCTGAGGACTAAGAATGGAATGGAATGCCTTTATGCTAGTAATTTCATTAGTTGTCTTATCCCCACACCGAAACAAAACAATGCGAAAACTGCTGAATATTGGTATAATAAAGGATGCGATGTTGGTAGTGATCCAGACGGACCCTGTACAAGATTCTACCATCACTAAAAGTGTGTTATGACTGATTTACAATGGCTCACCATAGCCATGCCAGTAGAAGTACATTGCGTCGTTACAATGGGTAATATTAATGAATTTTCTTTCACAGCCTCAATAAAAGCTGTGTGTAACGAACAACTGAGAAAAAACATGTTTTAAATAGCGCTAAAAATAACCAAAATATTATAAGCCGTCCAGCCGTTGCAGCTAGAAGCTGTGACAAAATAACAACCTTTCATATTTATAATATTCTTAAGCAGGATGTGTGGATTTTAGTAAAGTTGACAGAACTTTCCTTGTGGATTGTGGATTTCATAAAACAATAGCATTTAATAATCAAATTACTAGCAAAATCTTTCGGAGCAGATGGCTTACCGCACTATGATAAAGATAATGGTCTTCTGATACTGCATATTGCCTTGGTACCATAAATTATGATAAGCGGAATCAGCTACCCCAGCGCTCTGAAACAAAAAGCCATTAAGGTTCTGACACCGTATTATGATCCGCTACAACCTGCCAAGTTCCAGTGAGTGAAAAAGAAAGAGCTGTACGAGTCATATGGCTTTCACTGCATGGTTTTTTAATGGTTATTAACAGTTATAGTTCAATGTAGTGGTTTTGAAAATTTCGAGTATTTTGTAGAATAAAGAGATTTTGTGTGACTCGTTTGTCCTGCTGAAATGCAACTTGCCTGCTGTTAAGCTCGGTTTTGGGTGAACTACTAGTTATTTTAATGTAGTTTAAATCGCGCATTAAAAAGCGTCTGTGACGCTCAATATGTTGACACGTGATTGTAAGGTTCCAAGTTCCACCAGGCCATGTACCTATATCGCTGCTTAAATACAAAAGCGCCACAAATCAAAAAAATATAGTTTGATTTAAAACTGAAAGTATATAGCATTCCGAATTCAAATGCAACACAGACACATTTTGTTTTGCGTCGCTTTTGTATTAAAGCAACGATATCATACATATACAGTGTGTGGCCCAATACCGGGGCGAAAAAAGTAAATGGGGATTCTTTAGAACATTTCAATTAACTATCACAAGAATCTAATATTACAAAGTCTATAATTTTGGAGAAAACAGCCTACAAAGTTAAAAATCGTAGGTAATGTATTTTCCCGTCGCGATATCGTCGCTTGGTCACTTGGTACGCGGTATGTCTGAGTACAGGGTGCCATTGACAACACGCGGTAGATTTAGCGGTGTTTGCATTACACTGAATTTGCGATTAAGTTTGTTAGAAAAAAACTGAAAGTTAAGTTTTGATTTTAATTAGGTAAGACCATTATAATGTAATTACCGGTGATCTATAGAGCCCCTGTTTTTAATATTATCCCCGGTTTTGGGCCACACACTGTATAAGTAAGTATATTACCATAAACAATATCGTTTTTGACCTGGGCCTGTATTCCCGACGGTAAAAAACATATTGTCTTTGACCTGTTATGGTATTGTTTTGACGTCAGCCGCCATTACTGTCAAGTAAATAAGAGCTGTCAAAACGGTGACAATACGATAACAGCTCAAACACGATATTGTTTTTACCGTGATGATTAGAGGCTCTAACAGTTTCCTCTTTTAGCTCTTTCAGACTTTGGGCGATGCTGCTTGCTTATCTTCAAACATAAAATATGTATTGGCCTTTTCTACTATTTAACCAAGTTTCATAAATCGTCATCGGATCAAGTTGACTTAAGTTATTCTCAAACAAAAACATAGAGGGTAAACCATACGGTTATTGCCCGCGACCAGTGATTACCCTCACTACATTTTTTAAAGACTGCAATCACAAAAAAAAACTTCACATAAGTACGTGTAACTAGCAGTAACAAAGCTATGTTTCTACGTAAACAAATATTTTTTATCCGTGATTGCAGTCTATAAAAAATGTAGTGGGTAATCACTGGTCGCGGGCAATAACAGTATGGTTTACCCGACTTAAATGCCAGCTCAGTGGATTTTTAGACCTCACTTCTTTCGTTCATTACACTAGCCTTCATTAAAACCATAAGTTTTCTTGTTGCTCAAACGATAAAATATAAATAGTTATACTACTAAGGTAATGCATTTTCAAAAGTATTGAACATTTTTTTAATGTAGAAAGGGTCAAACGAGCTATCGGGTCATTTAATGTGAAGTGGTCACCGCTGCCCATGGATGACGCTGATTCTAAAAAAGGCGAAATAGACTAGCAGTAAAAATTGCAGAAGTTGATTGCTATCTTACTTTAACTTCGGTTCTAGAGCAAGAAGCACAATCATTTGTGTCTTTTTTGTAACTTTAAAGTTAGAGTAAGACAGCAGTCAACTTCTGCATTTTTATTGCTATAGTGCCCGGCCGTTAAGAAGTCAATCCTGACACCTGTCACTTCAGTACAAATTATAACCTCAAACCCATGAATAGGTTATAAATTGTACTGGGATGACAGCTGTCAGGATTTACTTCTTAACGGCCGGGCACTATAGTCAAAACCGCGCTTAACGATGTCGTGCGCGGCAAAAAAACGTTTTAATTCAAATACATCCACCTTAACTTGGTCTGTTAGGTGTAATAGAAAGACTGGTACAGAATACGAAAAAAATATTATTATTAACAAAATGGAAATAGTTTTCTTTTGTTTTATTATAAAGAACTTACTGCTCCTGACAGCATTTCAGCGTAAAAACATAAATTGAATATCGGAATCATCGAAGCGACTACACCGACGAAGTTGTTGGCCATCTCTGCAGGGTCACGGGCTATCTACAAACAAACAACAAATGGTAATCTATCATTTTATTTTACGCAATTTTCTGCAGAAACCATGATGCTTACAGGATAAGAATTATTGTAAACATTAATTACGTAGGTTCGGTTAGGTTAGGCTTGTGACTACCAAAAAAATAAGAGACGTGACGAGACGTAGTGATCCAGGCAATTTGTTAGCATCTAGATGAAGTTGTAAATGAATTACAAGCAGGGTATGTCCCGGTTGAGTACATTTAGTTCGTCGTAAATTTGATTATTTACAGTCACGAGCGTAACGGGCCACTTTCTACGGTACTTCAATACAAACTGATCCATTTTCACATAGATTACATTTTCTTATAGAAGGTATAATTACAAAAATAACCGTTACCTTTACATTTTACCCTTTTGCAACCGGAAACAGCTGTTGTGACGCTACTACACTTTTTTTTAAATAACTACACGATTTTATTTTAAAATTTAATTTATGTTTCTAATCAAAATTAAATCGAGTAAAATAAAACAACTAAAGCAAATAACATCCAATCTCCCTTTCTAAAATAATACTTATTCTTAAGGAATTACACCATCCGGGAGCCATTAAGGGCCTAATGTAAACATTGTCGAGTAAACACACCTTGCCTGGGGCGGTGACATAACGTAAACTAACGACTTCTGTCCCTAGGGAGTAATTGCTTTCAGGGGCCTATAATAATTATTATAGGTACGTATTTCGGTAAAATTATAATCATGATTTTGGAAAACTTTGTTTTTTTTGAAATTATTTTAATGTTCATAATAATTTTATTATATAGCCTTATTACGTGAGTGAGTTTAATATTAAAGCATGATAAGCCTTATTAATATTAAATGATAAAAATCATCATTTACTAAGAACATTGAACATATAACTATGACGGCGGCCTCTGCACTAGATTCTCAAAGACAAGATCCATATAAAAATTACCACTCACTAAACATTTAAAACGATAAATACAAAAAAATCTTGATTCTTATAATACCATAGACAACATACAATACAACTTTTTTTAATAACAGGGTTACATTTTACTTGTTAACGACATGTCACTGTCTAAAAAAAAGACTTACATACATTATTCAAACGTTTTGTACTAAAACAAAGTTTTTTTTTTATTGAAAAGTATAAAAAATCGGTTTAATTGTCAAACCTTTGCCACAAATCCAAAGAAGCAAATAGTGATCGTCGCAAAAAGTAAATTGAAAAATATCATCTTGTTGAAAATGTCATCAAGAAGTTCAGCTAATCTGCAACAATCAAGTGTTAGTTAAACCTGAATATCTATTTTGAGAAGAGCAGCTCGCTTTGCTCGTCAAGGACAGCAGACTCCGCTCTCCGGTAAAATAATTGCTACTAGTAACGTATGCGGAATGAAATCTGGGCATAGTTTTAACCTCTGTTTAAAATATTAAATTACTTAAAAAAGTACAAAATTGAATTGTGTTTTGTTTACCAAGTCATCTGTTAATAATTACAATATAATTTATGGACGTAGAACTTTTTTCACAATAATTATGGCAAATTGAGAATAATGCGTAGCAAAACTGTTTGTAATTTCTTCGACACATCTCTGGTCGAATGCGAAGGGCGTGGAGCTTTTTACACAAAAGGTTGAGAGTCAAAGCACAATTTATAGTATTTTAGCGTCCTACTCACTCAGAAAAACGACTACAAGAAAGCCCTGTTCCGGATGACTATCCAGTTTAAGCCAGTCTACTGGGAGGAGTCGTTTAAAGAAAATGACTGCGGGCTGTGTCACAAAATCATTACAGACCTCGGAAGACAATTCAAATGCGACGGCCAATTTATTAAAAGTATCTTAAAGACATCAGTATTGAATAACAACCAAGAAAAGTTAACACGACTGCGCCTAAAAATAAAAATAAAACCGGCTTCGCAATTTGGTCAAAAATACATTTTACGCTAAAAACGACGTTTGGTGCGTAATGAACGACGAATCATATTTCACCTAGCAAGAGAGTTATTATTTTAAAAACACATTGGGTCCAACTAAATAATACGTGAAATATTTGGAGCATAAGATCAGCACTCGCAGTATGTCTGAGGCAGTTTTTTTTAATCTGGCTTAGCTGTTTATACTGACCGATACATGGAGCGATGTTTGCCAACTGTTGTTGGAAAATAGAGGAGCTAATATGGTGTTTTAGCCAGCTTTAGCTTCAAATTACTAGTCAAAAAAAAGTTAAGCAAAATGGTCTAGCTAAAAATCCCGTACGTCCCCTACTAAGCAAATTATCCTAACGCCTCAGAACTTCGCCCAATCGGAGAATTTTGGGCAAATCGGAAACGGCGAGTCTACTCGAATAATTTTCGCCGAATAAATGTATAAAATTTTATTCGAAAGACTAAATTAGAATTTAAAAAGCCATGGACAAAGTTCCATGGAACTGTCGCAAAGCAGCACGCAAAGAGACTAAATTCTTTTTTGCATTAAACATTGGTAATAATACTATTATTTATTACAAACAATTTTTGACAAAACGGATTTTTTATTACTTTAATTATGGTTTTGGACTATGTCCAGATTTCATTCCGCATACGTAAATATGATGGTGGTAATAATTCTCAAAGCAAAATAAATATACATAATAAAGCAAAGATTTCAGTAAGTACCTAAGCCGCTCATCTCATCATGTGAAAAATCTACCAACGCTTCCGAAAAGAAGACGACTGCTCAAAAAACTCTTCATTCTTTAATTTTTACTTTTTCCCTTTTTTTTATGGCACAGAGAAGGCAAACGAGCACACAGGCCACCTGATGGTAAGTGGAAACTGTGACCCATAGACATTCACATTCACAAGACTGCAAGCCTAAGACTGCAAATGAGGACTAAGATGGAATGCCTCTATGTTAGTCGTTACACCGGCTGTCTTATCCCCAAATCGGAACACAACCATGCTAACACTGCTGTCTGGCGGTAGCTTAATGAAACAGAGAATGGATCTAGATATCAATGACATTACCTTATTAATTTCTGATGTCTTCTTATCACTTCTTTTATCCCAGGTCCATCACCATCTGCACGGTCATCACTGACATCGGTTACTGGATAATATTCTGTTATTTCTTCATAATCCAAACTATCAGTATCCATCTGCCTCAAGCCATTATCTTCAAGTGTTGAGTCAGTGTCATCAAGTGTTGGCTTTGAATGAAGCAGTTCTTCACGCAACAGTTCGAATTCCGTGGCGAGATGAGAACACAGGGTTATCATCAGGAATTCAACACCCAAATACATGTAAATTAAATGCAGCACTGAAAATAGTTTATTAATGTTAGAGGACACAAAACACAACGTTACTTTTGTCTGTGACTGTAGAAGAAGTGCTCTGTTTATGCACTCGGGAACCGTTTGTCTGTCTCTCAGAACATTTTTTGGTACTGACCCTGCCTACGAAGATAGCGGTCCCGGGTCAAATTCCATCATCATCATCATCATGTCAGCCGAAAGACGTCCACTGCTGGACATAGGCCTCCCCCAAGGCTTTCCACTCAGACCGGTCTTGTGCTTTTCGCATCCACCGCGGTCCCGCGATCCTGACGAGGTCGTCACTCCATCTTGTTGGAGGCCTACCCACAGCTCGTCTTGCGGTCCGCGGACGCCACTCCAGAACCTTCTGACCCCATCGGCCATCAGTCCTGCGAGCAATGTGCCCCGTCCACTGCCACTTCAGTTTAGCTATTCTTAGGGCTATGTCGGTAACCTTAGTTCAATTCCAGGTCAGGGTATATTTGTGTGATAAGCGCGTTTTTTTTTCTGTATTTTCTACGTATCTAAGTATTTATTTATCTATATGAGTGTTTATCGTTATCTAGTACCCATAGTACAAGCCTAGAGCTCAGTTTGGGACTAGATCAATTTATGTGAAATTATACTCCGATTTTTATTAAATTCTCTAGGGTTTTTAGTTTTAAATTTACATTTTCTGGCTTGAAATTATATCTGTACCAAATTTTAAACCCTTCACTTTAGGCGTTAACCGTGAAGAAGGAACAATAGGATAGGAAGGATCAAGATAAAATACTTACTACTGTACGACTCGTAAAAGTACGTCACTAAATAGACAAGCCAATTTCGCGTCGCGTCGAATGGAAAAGTGCATATAAAAGGGAACAACAGTTTATCCTGCCCCAGAACAACGGTACGGAACAACGTTTCGAATAATGGAACTAAGATGTACTGCCAAGTGCCCACTATGTTCATCCAGTAGAAAACTGTGAAAAAAACATGAGTTAATTAGTTCCCCAATTTTTCAGGTCACCCACTGTAGCACCTTGTACGTAAATAACTTATGTTAAGCCCCTCTAATATGTAGCTGTATACAAAACTTATGTGGAAATAACATCAAATTTCAAATGACGAACGGTCTATACAGTGGCAACTTGTCTAGCCGACAAGTTCCCATCGAATACAAACGCTAGCGTTTGGTGATAACTTATCGCTTTGCGTTGACAAAAATGAAGAAGCTAGCCAACTTATCCTTAAATACCGCCCTTAGATACCGACGTTTGTATCGTGATAGTGCTCGTGTTGAATTCAACCTGTCAAAATAGTCCCGCGTAACGACGGAACGTCAAAACTATCATTATTCGATTAGCGCGAGTGATAATGATCACATTACAGCGTGTCAGTTGTAACGAGTGATATATCACGTGACTTACGTCAGTTCCCTACATTTTTGTAAGTGACAGGTGACCAGCAAACGCTAGCGTTCATATTCGATGGCAACGTGATAAGCCCCGCAGGATGATACAACTACGTGGAAAAAAGGCTTTACTTGTAAGTTTTTTACCTCTATACGCCTATTATAACTAGGTTGCTGTGAATTTAACGTACAGGTTTTATACTTTTAAATTTGTTGGATAAATTTCGACGTATTCTTCGCTTTCCTACTAATTATCAGCACTTAGTGTTCTTAAATTTTAACTAAACTTCTCTCTTATAATATACACTCCGGAGCAAAAATACCGGGTCAGAGTGCGTTTTTCATACAAAATTTTAGATGTTTTTCTGAACATGCACAATTCCGGCGTTAACCGCCTATTCATTTAGTTGGGTATCCTAGGCGCTCTGGAAGTCCTGTATCGATTCTCGGAGTATTTATCATCAGATTTCACTAAAAGCATTCCCTGGCGTGGAACCAAGGCTTTTAAATAGCCTCTTTAGTATGAAATACTCTGCCCCGGTATTTTTGCTCCTGAGTATATATAGCTTCTGCCTGGCCGATAGGAAGTAAATCTTAACACATTGCACAACCTTGAAGTTTCGGAATATTGACAATGTTGACAGCCGAAAATCAGTGCTAAACTTTTTTGTTCCGTATGAAGGAATAGTAATAACAGCATTTTTTATCTGCTGTCAACATAGTCCATATTTAGAAACTTCATGGTTGTGCAATGTATCAGAATTTACTTCTTATCGGCCGGACACTATAGTTATTTGGCCATCTCGTGTTGCGGGGCATTTTGATCATCGTTATTCCCTCGGGAACTTTGCCTTAGCCTATGTGTTAATCCAGACTGTAAGCAATCCCCATTCCAAATTTCATACAAATCTGTACAGCTGCAACACCGTGAAGCAGTAACAAACTAACACACACAAAGTTATAATATTAATGAGATAATAATTAAACATAATCCTTATTAGTTGTATCTTTTAATTCCTAACCTTAATTAAATTACCTGCATTAAATAGTTTAAGCCTCTTCAACATCATGTTTTTTTTCGTAAGTTGCTTTTTTGTAAGTCCAGTAGTCCGCCATAATGCTCCCAGTTCATTCACGACCCTTCTTGCTTTTGCCAAATTTAAAATTATAACCATTCCTTTCATTGCACCTTTAGAAATAAAATGTGTTTTATTTAATAACAACCAAACTTTTCAATTCATTTTTAAATTTAATTAGGTAATTGAATTTTATCGCCAGAAAAAAGACTGATGCAGGTTTGATAATTCAAGAACACGCCTAAATGCAATGGTTTTCATGGTTCAAGAACGTTTTAAATTTATGTAAAGTTTATAGTATGTAAAATTATTCGAAACTGTTGCAAAATCGTTTAATTTAATAATAACAAAACGTTTGTTTTTGCATAGCTTTGTTAAATCAGGGATACACCCTTTTCAAGGGCTACCCGTTTAAACCCACCGGCTGGGAATTTTCGTAGGATTTTGCTAATGATACCTGTTTTGTGGTTATGCACAAGAGGATTGGCCGGGAGGGTTTCGAATTCCCCAATACGTACAAATTACACAATAAAATTAGGGAACATGCATGTTTTTTTTAATCTCATTTTTATCAAAATTTAAAAAATATCTTAAAAGAGAAATTAAAATTAAAACTGGCCAAGGAATACGGATGATAAAGCATTAGTTTTGCTAGAAAGAGATTGGAAGATTTTTTTTGCTGGCTTATATTATGTTGGTTTTTTATAGCCATTAAAAATTATTTTTCTCTACTGTTTGTTACTTGGAATTAGCTTTTATTGAAGCTATGAAAAAGTCACGAATATTCCCTAATGCCCCAAGTACACAAGTACAAGTACTACACAAGTACACAAGTACAAGTACACAAGTACCCAAGTACAAGTACACGAGTACAAGTACACAAGTACAAGTACACAAGTACAAGTACACAAGTACAAGTACACAAGTACAAGTACACAAGTACAAGTAATATTTTAATTACACCTTGTAATTAAAGTATTTAATTTTCTTTATTCAAGATTTGCAGTAAAGTATTATTAAAAAATCAATGAATATTACGTGATAGTCATGGGGCATTATGGGGCTTATACCATGGGTACTAGACAACGATAATACATAACTTAAATACATAAAAAAACATCCGAAACTCAGGAACAAATATTTACGCTCTTCACGCAAATACTCGCCATTCCAGTTCTTATTCTTATCTTATTGGAGGCGTCTTGTATGTAATTACCCATCCGCCATATTCGCCGTTACTAAGATTCAAACTCAAGACCACTTGGTTCGTAGGCAGACATTACCATCTAGACTATCGTGTCATCGTATTAAATAAGGTAAATAAAAAAACACAAAGAAATAAAGTTATTATAAACGATTGCTTTTCTAAATAAAGTAAGGTAAACAAGACTTAAACAATATTGTCAGTATAAAGGCTAAAAATAGCAAAGTATAAGAAGCTTATTGCCCACGAAAGAGTATAATATAAGAAGTACCTTGAACAATACATACATTTTTGCACCACGTGGCAATTTGGATCCAAGGAAATAAAGGTTGAGAATTTATTATAGTAATAACATTCTGAAATCACGGATCGTACAACCATTGTTACAAATATTGAAATGACCACTTTTAAAACACCTTATTTTTGTACCTTGAAATACGTTATTTTTGTCTGTTAGTACTACATTACAATTTGACAGAAAGGGACAAAGAATACTTTAACTGATATAGGTTTATTTTGCGGTTATAAAATAAGAGGGTTATTGTTTTACGTATGTCGTCGTCTTAAAACAGGGTTAATGCAGGGTCGTGAAGTTTTAGTGGTTTTTAAAACAATTGAGGTTTAGCATTTAATTAAAATGATATTATTTTTTCCTAATAATTATTCAAAAGTATGGTCACCTAACGTTGAAATGTTAAAAACTTAAAAACTATTTGAAAATCGAACGATCCGACGAGTAGGAATTTGAGTGTGTAGGGTGGCCATGATCCTGAATAAAATGAATTTATGCAATGTTTATTTGAATAAAACAAAGTAATTGTCTTAACGCTTTTAAATCTATTTCGTTATGTTCCTAATGGTGTAGTGAGTTTTAGTTTACTTTGTTTTCCACACGACCCCACAGTCAGTGTGTAGAGTACATATTCACAGATTCTCTTTTCTTGTTCGTTATTACTTTTAAGGCTCAAAAAGTTTAATATAACTATTTCACGACACGTTAGCCTAGCAGTTGGTAGTTACCATGCCTATGAAGCTAGCAGTCCTGGGTTCAAATCCCGGTAGGGGCAAATTTGTGTGATGAGTGCGACTATTATTTGTTACTGAGTGTTGGATGGTTTCTATGTATTTAAGCATATACTTCTCTATAAATAACTAAGTTTATCGTTGTTGGCAAAAATAACGGGTCAGAGTGCGTTTTTCATACTAAAGAGGCTATTTCGAAGCCTTGGTTCCTTGCCAGGGAATGCTTTAAGTGAAATCTGATGATGAATACCCTGAGCATCGATACAGGACTTCCAGAGTGCTAGGGTACCCAACTGAATGAATCTGCGGCTAACGCCGGAATTGAGCATCTTCAGAAAAACATCTAAAATGGTAATAAAATGTATGGAAATCCAAGTGCTGACTCAAACTCTCCCGCTGTGGTGTTAACTGATTGTGCGATCAGTTAGGTATCTTAAGAACTTTTGACCTCCTCTATAGAACCTCGCAGTATCCACCATTAAACCTCACTCAAACAACCCCTGGCGAGGAACGAAGGCTTCGAAATAGTCTCGTTTGTATGAAAAACGCACTCTGACCCGGTATTTATGCTCCTGAGCGTAGTACCCATAGTACAAGCCTATGGCTTAATTGGGGTCTAAGTTTACTAGTGAGATTGTCTTTTGATATTTATTTATATATCTATAACTGATACATAGATAAAGCAAAATCTTAAACGACTTAACTGCATTGATTTAATTGACTAGACACGGTCATGTGAAAAAAAGCCATACAAAAAAGCGCCATCTCTCTGATTTCCTACAAACTACGTCGCAATCATATGAAAATCATATAAGTCATCCGATTGTCGTCCGATTTTCATTGAAAACTAAACTAAACTTAAGAACTATAGTTTAACTAACATTTTACTATTAAAACGGTTTTTTCATTAGTATATTTGTTTAAAAGTTACAATGCCACAAACAAATACATAGACACCACGTTAAACGTCTAAACACCGGTGTGTTTGCATCAAAAGTTCAAAACGGCCTCTTTACCTACAACATAAATTAATCAAACCTTAACTTTTAGGCACGGCATCTAAAACTGATGAATATAATAATTTCAGGCTGAAGGACAGGCTGTAATATTGTTTACTGTTATTCTGTTGTTATTGAGTTGTTTGTCGTCACTTGCAAAGTAAACAAAATACTTAAGCTTCGCCGAAGATTGATTCGTGAATTTGCTACTGGAACGCGTAGGCGGTAACGACCTTTACTTCTGTGGGAGAGTAATTATTGGAATACGCTGAATGTAGGCCAGAGTAGTTAGTTACTTAGGACATTTGTATTATAATGAATTGTGTATAATTTTGGCACATAGGTCAGCATAGTAACCATGCGTGTTTGTAAAACATTCACATTTGAATATCTTTCGGCCGCGACCCCGTTCGCTCAGAAGTTGTTTATTCCCTCTAGAACTATCCACTTTTCTAGAATTAAATGCCGTATTCGCCATCTCTAGGCTATTATTTCAGTGAAACTAATTATGGTGCTCTTTTCTCCATTGGTTTAATTATTATCAAAATGAAAACTTTTAAAACGCTATAACTCAAAAGTCAAATTTCGGCAGTTAATTGGCTTTACCTTGAACCCGGCGATTTGAATTTCACAGAAAGGGAAAAACTAAAGCGGGCTTTAACTAAAATAAGTTTATTGTGCGTTTAAGGATACATGAAAATACTAAAAAAAAAACATGCCGAGCCGATGAAGTGTAGAACCGTGTTTGTTGATTACACAATAAAAACAAAAATACCTTTGCAATTATTTTATCTATACAATAACGAGATTCACCCTGTTTCCCTTGGTCACGCCATAACTCAATAATGGCTCGACCGATTTGAATACTTTTTTATTTTATTCGTAATGATTGGGACAAGTTTTGATTGAAAAAAAATTACACCCAGACGGCGCCAGGACCGGATATAACAAACGTGATATAAGTTGGCGTAAAAAGGTCAGAAACTCATTGACATTGAGGTATATTAACAAGAGCGGCAGTAACCATGCATAACCCGTGCCACGTCATATGGCCTACAGGCTGTTATCGACCATTTGTCAAGTTAGTTGTCAAACAGACGCCGACCGTAAAACATACTGCGAGAACAGGGAAAAATGCGGTGAAAGAGTGCTTATGAGTTTGAAATACACACTAAGGCACAAGGAATTACTTTTTACAGGTTAATATATACGTAAACTTTGCTATTTTCTTGGGCCCATTATAGCAAGCAAGACATCGCTTGATTTCCCCTAATTTTCATGGGAATTCAATATTTACGTAATACATAAAATAAAATAAAATTACATTAGTGTTGGGCACGTTTTATGTGTCACTATTTAATGACATTTGCGTCTCTAGTTAATATATTTCAATTCTAGACGGATGAAAAGTAATTCTATAAGGATTCCAATTTCGCTTTTTAGGTTTAGAACCCTAAAAACAAGTATTTCCACACGTGTATATAAATAGTCGCTACACACATTGTAAAACCTTTACCTAGGCGATGTCACTTTTAGTTCAATTACGTGAGAACTATAATGGCTTCGGAAGGTTCAATCCATCAGTTTCAGCGGCATCATAGCCAAAATGATAGTAACCCTAACCTCTACTCTATTTCATCCACGCGGCAGCTCTACGTACACTGGACGTAGAGCTGCTCTCACTTCCTTTGTATTGGGGGTTGCGTCTCAAAGGATATTAAACAGGCCCCTAATCCCGGAAGGAGATCCGAATCAATTGTCTTTAGGGATGCTAGACACCAATCACGTGCAGGCGTAACCTAGTCACCTATCAACTAGGACTTAAATCTAGGGTAAATACACTTAACCTAAGTACATTTCACAGATGCATTTGATTTAAAGGGCTTTTGTTCAACGATAAGTCGATTTAATTGAAGTCAAGAAGATTTTTGAACGCAAAACATAAATCGTTAGATCTTGATACTTTAAATTATGAATGAATTAATGAATGAATGATATTTATTTTCCAAAGTAAGCCACAGTACACATTGCATGTTATGTCAAAGTTCAAGAAATTACATTGGAATCGTCAAAAATATACACAAGTTTTAATATAATCTATTTATAATATAACTAAGGAGTTATCACCGTTAGGGATCGTTTTAAAAATATGCAACCAAATTAGTATTTTTTAAATAAATCGTAAGTCAAAACATCAGAAATAATAATAATAATTTAAAAAAAACTACATAACATATCAAATCATAACATTTGAAAAAAATTATGTACGTAATTATAAATTAAGGTCCATAAACTCTCTAACTGAGTATAATGGATTTGCCAGTAAAAGGTTTTTCAGCCGGCGTCCGAATGCTTCGTCGAATGATTCATTCCTAAGTTCGGAGGGTATTTTTTTTACGTGCCTACTGTACTAAACAAGGCTTTTTCAAAAATCTATCCCCTACGGAAAACAGGGGAAAGCGGGAAAGTAAATAATAAGGTTACGTTAGATTAGGGATTACAAGAAAACGTGATATTAACCCAAAAAAGTACTTTTAATTAATTTTTCGAGCACGTAATACGTGGCCCTGAAAAAATTTAAGTATTTTCTGGTTTAAGGTGGAAAAACTAATTTAAACTTAGTTTGTTAGCTGTAACAAACCTACCACATCAAGGTTTTAATTTTGTAGTTCGAAGTTTAATATCTAGTACCTGGATGACCGAGCTTTGCTCGATAATATTTTTTGGGTAAGATTTTTAAAAATAACCCTAGTGAAATGTGTTTATTTACTTATCGCCCAGGAAATCGTTGGAGCCTTTTCCGAGATTCAGATTATATATATATACAAGAATTCCTCGTTTAAAAGTATGAGATGGATAGATGGATTGCGTAATCCAAAAAAGGACATAAGTTCTTATTGGTTTTAAGTAAAAATAAATACGTACCTTGTGTAGCCACAATGAAAATAGGAAGCAAATTGGCCAGCTCATAAAATCCCAGCTCTCCAGTAAAAACCTTACCAAAACTTACTGTTAACGAAGCATAGAATGTCACATAACAAAATACGAGCAAAAGTGTTCGCAATTTTGTAGCAAACCCTCTGTTTTGCTCATGAATCGAAATATTAGCCTTCGAAAGAAAAGCGAATCCGATTTCAAAATGTTTTGAAAATTCTGAAGGAAAATCTTCCAAGTAATCCATTTTTCAAACGATCTTTTAGAGCTTCAACACAATGGCACGGAATGACGTGCTTGGTGTTAAAATTTTCTTTTTATACGTCGAAACGTGGATATATTAAAAATTCAACACCATGATCAAGAAGAAAAGTGTATTTGCATAAAACTTTCATAGTTTTTATCAAGTAAAACACGTTTCTTTTTTACTGCAAAGAAACGTGTTTTTTTATAATAACGTAGTTTTTTTTTGGTTTTTTGAGATTGCTTTTAGTTTTAGCCTGTCGTGTTGTAACAAGAAGTAAAAATTTTTTTAGGGCTAAAGATAAATATATTATATTGAAATCAATAACAGACAAGTTCACTTTATAAGCTCTAAGAGTTTTTTGAGGATTTCTAAATGTGTTTAATTTATTACAACGTATTATATTATTATTACTTTTAGGGTTCCGTAGATAATCAAAGATGCCAACAAGACCATATTACTAATTCTTGCTGTCCATCAGCTGACTGTATCTCATGGAACGTAGACCTTAAATTTTATCAGAGGTAGACTTTCAAGTTTTAACAGGTATTTACTCATATAATACCGCTCTAAACAAAAATAATTAAAAATAAAGAGAGGCCCCATGCAATATATGTGATTTTATTGGCTGTCAAAATAAGCCCAATTATTAGCTTATCCCTGTTGACCTAAAATTTGTCTCTTAATATTACAAATTACGTACTAAGCAGTAAATATATAAAATGCACCGATAAACTATCATCTACATAAATTACTCAGTAACTCACCGAGAAAGTGCAAAAACCGTTTTAAATAATAAAATAATGTATTTATAATTTTCTAGGGTTATGACATTAAGTTAAGGCATGTGGATTAAAACGCAAGCAAAGACTTTTAATTCATAATTAAAAACAATAACTTTTATTTTATGAAAAATGAATTTAATAAATTGACTTTGTTTTGATTTTTCTTTGTGCCAGTATAAAATCTTTTTTGAAATTACTAGCCTTAACCAGGCTATAGTTTCATGAAAAAAATGTTACAGTATTTTCTTTGGACTTGAAATTATACATTGTTCAACAAAATGTCACTCTAGTGAGTTTGCCTTTGTGAATTCGTAAACAGTTGCTTTGTGCTTCGTAAGTATTTGTTAAATGTGATTATATATTAATGAATCAGAAAATACAATAAACGGAATCTTTTAAATGAAAATTCATGCCATATTTCACATGACCGAAGCTTATAGTTTTGTAGGTACGCAATAAATAAAACCCTTCTCAAAGACTTGCTAGTTTATAATTAAAACGGTTAAGTTTCAATTTCACGGTATAATAATAAATCCGATGTTAACGACACCTGACATTTTTTTTAAATAAGTTTGTGGAATAAAGGGGCCATGATACAAAGAGCATGAGATGAGTTATATCTTCAAATATTAAATTGTATGAAAAACTATGCATAATTAAAACAAATTGCAAATTATCCCAGTCTATTTTTAATTGTGTATATGGAATTTTACTTGTAAATAAGATTACTTTTTATAAAAAAAAAATTTTTTTTTCTTTTTGTTTAATGTTCTTCGTATTTGTGTTGACTTTTACCTACTACTATTATTTAATTCTATTTCTGACGACCTCAATGTAACTGCATATAATTTGACATGTCATGTAATTTATACTGTGTTATATTGAGTAATAAAATCTGAATCTGAATCTGTATCTGAATGTTTACTTAATAAGAAGGATAATAACAACAGTGGACGATTTTTTTAATAATAATACTTTTAATACAAATAAGTGATGAGGACGGTAGGAAAACAGATATATAATTGTCATTTCAAAAATACAATACCTGCCAATAAATATCTGCCATAATACCAAATAAAGCGATTAACTACATTGTAATATTTACAGCACCTCTCTATTCCCGACGGCAAAAAACAAATCGACTTTGATCTGTTATTATACTACACTGTCATAGGAAAGTATATATATATATATATATATATATATATATATATATATATATATACATTTTTATTACTACTACTTATTACTCCCTATGTTTTTTTTTTAGTTTTGACACAGTCATTTTCCTGCTCAAGCTACGCTTGAATATTTTTTATTTTTTGTTTTATGTTAAATTCATTGTTTTATGTAATGCTAGGTTAAGCTTTATAATTATTGTATAATATCATAAGAAGTATTTTAAAAAAAACCACTGACTGTTGAGTTTCTTGCGGCGTTTCTTCTCAGCAGTGGTCTGTTGCGAAGCGCTGGTAGATTTTTGACGTGTAAAAGTGCCCGTGCGGCCTACTTACTGAATAAACATCTTTTATCTTTTATCTTTTTATAGTGTCGTTATGACGACAGTCGCCATTACTGTCAAGTAAATAAGAGCTATCAAAACGGTGACGATACGATAACAGATCAAACACGATAATGGTTTTTACCGTCGGGATTAGAAGCCCAGGCCCATTGAATCTCGTCTAAATTTCGTCTAAAGAAAATAACTAGATGAAAAGTCTGATTACATTCCAATTGTTTCAAAACCCAGTAAAACTTAATAAATAAAATCTGAAAGCATTTAAAATACATTTTATGCTAAGGAGCTAAGTTCCGGAAGTCAAGAAATTGTTAGTGACAGTTGAAAAGATAGGCAATTGTGGAGAGGCCTGATGGAGGCTTTTGACCAGCAGTGGGACAGAAACAGCTATAAGGTAAGATAAATAAGATGATAGGATTTTACGTTAGCTCCTTCTCCTTCTACCAAGTACTAGATACACACACGCGGCATCTCGCTAAGAATTTCGAAGCTAATTAGGGAAGTTTGAAGAATCTCGACTTAGTTTGGTTTGTTACGTTTTCCTTCTGTGTTAGAGGAATGTGATCCTACGTATACGACTTAAGGGGATATGCGGGCGGCGTCTAGTCCAAACAAACGTATTGCCCCAGTTTGCTCGCAGGAAAATAACTTCTAGGTATTCTTTTTCTATTAATTTCATTATTAAACCGTGTAAAACCACTGAAAAGACCAGTTTTAATGGCATTTTCAAATAGTTAGCAAACAACTTTTACCTTTAGAACGCCTTACGTCAAATACGAAATGTGTCACTCACACGCTAAACCTGTTTGATATGTTATGAAATTTACAATTTACTGATACAAAACACTGTTTCTTTTAATCTTGAACTGCTGGTGGTTGTGCCGACGGTGGCATCAGTGCCCCGACTTTCAGCTGTTAGCCGGAGCAGACATAGCAAGCCTCTTTATTTTATTAATAAAATGACTCTTTAAATTGTCTCAAATTTAAAAACGCACTCCTTATTTTGATTCCTTTAAATACCTAAACGTAGGCTGGCAGTTGTCTCTTTCGTTTTCTTATCTAGGTGAAGGCGAAACGCACGGACAGTATAGTTTCTAATCTGAGACCGCGTTTCCTCTTAACGCTGCGTTTCACCAAACGTGTACGTAATAAGCTTTTCGCAGAATTTTGTCACGGTACAAAGTTTACCTATTCTCAACCTTGTTTAACCAGTATTATAAGTCTCTCAACTAACAACACAGCTCAAGTTGAAAAAAGCTGGTTTGACATTTAAATGCCATTGGATAGTGGTAGCCAGCTTTAATTTACCAATCACATTATAGATTTACCATCAATCAGAGACTAGCATTCAAAAATTCGTGTCAGCGCTATAGTCAGAGTTACAGAAAAAGAGAAGACATGCGATTCACTTTCGTATCGTTGACAAACATGGCCTCTATTTGACATTAAAATCTGTATCGCTTTTGACCTCTTATTGTAGTGTCAGTAGTGCCTGCGTCCGGTCCTGGGTTAAAATCCCGGTAAGGGAAGATATTTGTGTGATGACCGCGAATATTTGTTAGTATGAGAATTGTTAACACATAAATAAATACGAGTACAAAGGTACCAATATAAGCATTTATGTTAAGGAAAAATGGAAAGAACATAAGTGGTTTGATAAAAAAAGTACGGAGCGTAATTACGATATACGAATGTAGAACAAAAGGGAGAAAGAAAGACCGCTAACACTATTTGTTTTAGGTCAGCTGAAGTCTGGATATACCAACAAAAAGTCCGTTTTACGTATGCATTAACGTACATTCATTTAAAAACTATCGTAATACGACCTCAACGAGTTGTCTTAGCCCTCACATTTCCGGCAAAAATGAAACCGTTGAACAGCTAGGTGAATATTGATTCAGCACAACCACCCACGGGTGACCCCTCATTTCCCACTGTTGGCAATTGTTTATGAGACTTTTTAATCGCGCAACGGCAGTGGAGAGGTTAAGTTATTCTGGCCATGACTGTAATATTGCAACAAGAAAATAAAACAAAAGAACAGCGCTGCTCGAGAAAGGTTGGGATTAAGTGCAAGCGAGGCAGAAATATTGAGTTTAATATGCAAGGCTAAGTGAAAAGAATTAATATTCTGAAGTTCTAAGACTACAATGTATCTATCGTATATTGGTGTTTGTTGTACAGTCAGTGGCAAAAAGTAGCGTCACTTGCGGGTGGTAGGACCTTGTGCGGGGTCCGTCCGGATCGCTACCACCATCTTATCCATTAACCTACCGCCAAACAGCAGCGTTCGCATTGTTGTGTTCCGGTTTCGGGATAAGACAGCCGGTGTAATGACTAGCATAGAGGCATTCCATCTTAGTCCTCAGGGTTGGCTGCGCATTTGCAGTCTTAGGCTTGCAGTCTTCCCTATGCCATAAAAAAAAAAACTTTTTTCAGGATCATAAATATGACCTAAATCCCCTGATAATAGATTCGGTGCACAGATCATTGTACTTGGTACCTATTTTAGTGAGAAATGTGCGTTTACAGAATTTTAGTAAGTTAGTAAGTAATATCTTTATTGCGTGGAATTGGGTGGGGTTGCACAGTGTTTATGCTTAAAACTAGATTCTGTCTTTTCAGATGTAAACAATTTTACATAAAAATACACGCTAGCTAAACTATTAAGTCAAAGAAAAAAGGAATTATACAGGTCAATCATTTGAATTTAAAAAAATAGTTATTACTATACCTAGATGTCAGAATTCAATGAATGTAAATATATTTTACTATTAAATCATTTTTCCTTGAGCCATTGTTTTAGCGCACCATTAGGATTTAGGAGATGTTATGATATAAACACAACTCAAAAAAAAGGTTATCATCTGCACCATAATGATTGAAATCAAATAAAACGCAAGAAAAAAAAACTTTTACTCTGCTTAGGGTAACATACCAGTAAATATTTCTATTTTTAGGCTACTGTACCTGAAAGAAGCCTAAAGTGATCTTATTATTATTAATATACCTTACGCTGTCCGTCAGTCCTAACTCTAAAGAGCTGTATTTTAGAACGGTAATAGATATATAGCGTGTTTCTTTTAATTTTGCAGAATTATTGTGTTATTACGACGGACTTAAAACAATATATTTTTTAAAGAAAATGATTAATGTATGAAACGTTTTTTTTTTCAACGTTCTTATACTTTTATTTATCGTAAAAAAAATGAAGATACAAGTGCTAAATTTGGTATGATTATATAAAAATCCCTAAAAAAAACAACAAACACTAAAAAATGGTCAAGTGTAATTCAAAATCGTTTGTACTTCGGTTATTATAACTCCTTAATTAAATAAATAACTCACCCCCCCCCATAAAATAGCGACCCCTTCAAACACATAACCGAATTTCAAAAATCTAGCTAAAAACTTAATTCAACTAGGTTTCTCGTAAAAAACCGCAACTAAATTGGTCCATCTATTTGAAAGCTACGATTCCACTGACAAAAACACAGATACACAAATATACTCAGATATACATGTTTTACTTTCGATTACATCCTCCTTATTTGTCGAGGGTTATCAATATATTTTTCAAAACCGCTCCTCATTTTACACTGGTACCAACATCAGCCAGTATTGTTACGATGTATTCAAATGAAATCCGTGACTCCGTACCCCACATATCTCTTTTCTTTTCCATGCATCAGAGTAAAAATGTTGGATGAAACATGAGACTTAAAGAACAACGGCTTTATTTCAAAAGTATCTTTTGTTTCAATATTTTTATATAGGTCAAAGTTTACTTGGGATTACGATTATTGGTTTTCAATCGTGACTCTGATTGTATATTTGCTTACTTTTGTTTTCCAGATGACAGCACAGAGATTCAAATTTAAATTCAAATGTTTTATTGCGTAAGTTGTAGGTACATGAGATCTTAAAGTAAGTACTTAAGTCTAGCGTCAACGTAAACCCCGCGTAGCACAGCAATGGTAGTAGAACATGCGCCATTTTATAATTTAGGTAGGTAGGGTCGTAACTATTCAACTATATAATATTTACTTAGAAATAGCGTAATCTATCACATACACCAATATATTCTTATTTAGACAATAAAAATAAGGAACATACAAGTATCACATTCAGTCATATTTGAGTTTTAGGGAAAATAATAATATTGGCGTAATAATAAAGTATTCCAATAATAAAAATAAAAGAAAAAAGTTAATTTTCATTAAGGAGCTCCTGAGATTTCTTTGAACTTACCAATACGTTAAATGAAGAACATTGTCACTGTACCTACGTTTTGTTTTAATTTGGTTCTATCGACTTGAACAACGGCAAGCATAGCCAGGGAGAGTCCGACATTTAAACAACAGTCGTCATTTTTTAAACCCATTTAGTTTTTATAATTGCAAATACAATGCTGACGTTATGAATGTTCTTATTTAGTTGGCAGTAGTAGATACTTTTAAACAATATTATCTGAATTAAAACCAAAATCGACATTATCGGCTTCATGAGCTGTTCCTATTATTACGGAACAAAAATAATGATATGAAATGCATTTCATAGAAACCTAATAAAAACGCTCATGACTCATTTATTTTTTCATTATCTCACGCAGAACAAAGCCTCATCATAATCCTGGTCACGGCACCAAAGTGGATGCTCTATTTTACAGAAATCTACAGTGAATGAATGTGTTAAAATTCAATACATTCCATTGAATTAGGTTGTGATAACTAATGGCGAAATAGTGCGTTAATTGGAAAATCTTTTGTTCGCGTTCAACCCACCGTATCAAATTCCATGTAATTATTTTGTAATTGGGAGTTAAATTGCGCACCGTATTATTTTGGTGGTAATATTACCTAGGCAAATAGAGTTTGGATAGGGTGCACAACATATTTCCAAAAAGTCATGGTCATGAATTTACTGATCATAATCCTGAATTTTCCTAACTTCACTTTACTGTTTCTTGATATTCGTATTGCCTGAAAATTGGCAAAATTTAAACCTTGAAACTTTGTTAGTTTACAATGCATTTCAATCCATAATTATTTATAATTTTTCGACATTTTTCTATTAAAATCAATTCTATAACTAAATTCTACTAAGTATGTTGTATGTATTTAAACTTTTTTTGCACGAACAGAAAAAAAAAACATAGAGAAACACTATAGGTATACTTGGCAAACTTAATCCTATATAGATATTTAACTTTATTCTTCTTAGTACTTTGCAAAAGTAAAGCAACGTTCACCTAATAAACATGCCCACTTACAAGCCCGTAACATTATTCTGTTCATAAAATAAATAATTTACAAGGAAACTACAAGCAAATACCAGTTTAACCTTGCCGAGACATCTTCAAATAAAAGTGCCGCATGCTCCAAACAGGGTCTCTTATACGTACGTTTAAGAGACAGTGGCAGTCTTGAGGCAAATGTAATTAATCTTCATTCTCACTTGCTCCAGTAAAGAAGGACTGTGACAAAAAAAGTTTGATCAATGCGACTGTCGCATGAGAAGTTTTGTTCGCTTGGGTAGAACAGTGTTAGTAAAACCCATAACGTCCTTGGTAACGTCTATCTTTTGGAAATTTTTAAAACTAATGGTTTTCAAAAACTTTATCATAATCTTACAGTTTTCTCTTTAAAATAATTATTTATTACTTTATTACCTTGTAATGTTACTTTTAAGTATTATTGTATTTTATTATGGGAAAAAAAGATGGAGAGACGACCTCGTCAGGATCGCGGGACCGCGGTGGATGCGGAAAGCACAAGACCGGTCTGAGTGGAAAGCCTTGGGGGAGGCCTATGTCCAGCAGTGGACGTCTTTCGGCTGACATGATGATGATGATGATGGGAAAAAAAGACCTTCTGCTAGAGTTTCTTCTCCGCAATGATGGTCTCGTCCGAAACGCTAGTAGATTCACTCTATATTACCAACGTGTAAAAGAGCCCTCATGTGGCCAATTTATTGAATAAATATTTTGTTTTTTTTTTTTTTTTAATTTCTAACTTAATATACTGGTGTTTTGACTGCAATTAACTAAATGCACACCGCAAAACCTCCAATTTCTGTCAAACAGTACGACATTCTTATGATCTAACCTACCGCTAAGCATCAGTATTCGCGTTGTGTCCCGGTGTGAGGATAAAACAACCGGTACAATTACTAGCATAGATAGAGGCATTTCACCTTAGTCCTTAGAGTTGGCAACCCATTTGAAGTCTTAAAATTATAGTCCTGTTAATTTAAATGTCTATAAGTCTCACTTACCTATAATAGTAAAGGGGCCTGTATGCTTTTATGCCGTATGTTATGACGTTTATTTTATTATTATTTGTTGGATCTTCGCGGTTGAAGGAAAAATACATACTGCGCCGACCCGAAATGATTGGGATAAGGACAAGATCACGATACAACAAATTATTATAGGTACCTACATAAATGTATTTTTATTTATTATCAGCTCTACTGAATTACCGCTTATTTAGCTACCCGAAGATGTTTTTTTTTCACAATTAAACAGCTAATAGATGTTAATTAAAATGTAGTTAGCAAAATATAGTAAGCTCTTTAAAATCATTCGTGAAATTTTCATCAGTTTCCAAGTCATCACTTAACTTAATTATTGTTTAAAAACGCAAAACGGAATTTTCAATGTCACTTTTCCAATGATTAAAACCAACCAAAACCATAAATGTCATATATATATCACGTCCAAGTTTCATAAAAACCGATTTGGGACCGTAAATACCTCGTTAATCATTTACCAAAAAGGGACAAATTGACGAAAAGTGCCCTAATTTCATTTTACCGTAGATACTGTCTATGATGAGCAGGGCTCGGATTTTTCATCGCACGGTAAGATGAAAGAAAACTATGGAGTCGATATTAAAATTAAAACAAGAGTCATATTCATACTCATACTCATTCATTTAAATAACACCAAATAAACGTCTCGCCTTGTTAATTAGAGTATGGGCCAAATAACAAAAATAATAATGAACATTAAGTAAGCTCCTATTTTGTAATATCCATAGAGCATGTAGCTACAATAATTAGTGTGTGACGTGTGTATTGTCCATTTCAAAATCACAACTGTAAAATGAGTAAATAATGGGGACATTTTTCATATTTTCAGAAGTAAGTCAGGTTCTATGTTCGTTGAAAATCCACTTGTGACTTGAAAAAGATCGTTCTACATCAACGGACGTTAGAGTCGCATATTCTAGTATTCGCTCAAATTGTTGAGAACTCGCCATCAGTCTTATTTCAATGAAGTACGGATTTCTATTCAGTACTTTTTCCAATTTATCTTTAATGTTCTCAGGGCCAATACATCTTAAAAATTGTTTAATCTCATAATTATATAAATATTGTAAATTGTAGACAGAGAGGCAATATTATAAAAGATGTTTATTAAGATCACACGAGTGTTTTAACGCCTTATTATGGGTAAAGTCGCCTACATAACTTCATGTACATGCATATCATAAGATTTCTACAAATGTGAGAGTCTCTGGTTGCCTTGTATCTTAATGTTTACATTAAAGTATTAGCCACCGATACTTTAATCTGAACATTAAGATACTTTAATGTCATGCAATAGTTTAGTGTTACCATTAAAATACGACAACGGATACGAGTTTCTTAATACAGGCCATTTGCCTATCGTTTCTTAACATATAGTAGGGAAGTTATGGTACGGATGTAGAGAAGCTCATTATAAATGCTAAGCTAATCTACTAGTGCTTTTGAACCCTGGTCCACCATAGAACTGTGTGAAAGTGACGATATATAGTCGTAAGAAGTGTTTGCGGGTGGTTGGACCTTGTGCGGGGTCCGTCCGGATCGCTACCACCATCTTATCTATTAACCTACCGCCAAACAGCAGTGTTCGCGTTGTTGTGTTCCGGTTTGGGGATAAGACAGCTGGTGTAATGACTAGCATAGAGGCATTCCATCTTAGTCCTCAGGGTTGGCAGCGCATTTGCAGTCTTAGGCTTGCAGTCTTGTGAATGCGAATGTCTATGGGTCACAGTTTCCACTTACCATCAGGTGGCCTGTGTGCTCGTCAGCCATCCCTATGCCATAAAAAAAAAAGTGTCAAAGAAATTGTTTTATAATGTTACTGTGACACCGTTCTATAGTAGGTCAGGATTCCATTGGGCTGGTATTACACAGTAAATTATAATTGTATAAGAAAGAACAAAAGACACCAATGCAACACCGTTAAGGCAGATGAAACATGCTTACTCGGCACTTCCTTTTCTGTCACATAATTTGTGTTAATTTGCTTGCAACTTACAGTCTAAGAGCCCATAAGCATTTCTAAGTATGCGTTTGAGGGACCGTGGAAACTTTTACTTGTACTTCTATATTTAAATACTAAGAGGCAGAAGCTGAAGTGTATTGGTGATAAACAGAGTTATGATTTTTTTATCGGCTAAACTGAGTTTATATAGGTACCTAATTAGCTCGGTATAGCTCCAATACTCTTCAGCCAGGTCTGTATTTTTGTATTTAAATATAATAGAAAACGTACTGGACTAAATGTCCACGATACCTCAACCACCTACTCTTAAATGATTATGAGCTCTGCTACTATTAACCCATATTGTGTAAGTGCCACTCAAAGACTCAAGTTGTACTCGTTGTTGCACGCTACTGCGGACAGCACTTTCAAACAAATTTCGTTAGAAATTCCTTCATTCCGTAACAGCAGCCGCCGCGCCACGTGTGTTCAGACTACTTTTGAAAACCACGTAGTGTAAAAATATTCTAAGACGAGGGATAATAAAAATGAATCAAGGTGTTAATAAATGTGTAAACTTGTGAATTAACTGGTATTTTGTACCATTAACTGTTTTATTTCATGGTTATAGTTTTTTTTACAAGAATATGGAAGAAATTAGTCATCCGAGAT
The DNA here is from genome assembly GCA_923062465.1 of Acleris sparsana. Classification (NCBI taxonomy): domain Eukaryota; kingdom Metazoa; phylum Arthropoda; class Insecta; order Lepidoptera; family Tortricidae; genus Acleris; species Acleris sparsana. The sequence continues at coordinate 3,037,080 of OV281299.1, forward strand.
TTGCATAAGACTATTAAAATTCGCATAAATGTAATGGCCTTCATTATTATATAATCAGATAGGCCATTTTATGCTGAATTCAACGTCCTTGGTCGGCACATTATTTTTTTTACATTGAAAAAAATTTACACTGTTCACACATTTGTATAACTAAGTAATTATTAAGTAAGCGTTGGACATCGAATACCTTAAAGCTTTCATGAAACAAACGCTTTTAAACTATTAAAGGTGCGACCGCACCGCTGCTTAACGTTGCGTATATTACGATGCGTCAAAAACGGCGCCATGTTGTTACTATGACCCTGTCTTTTGTTTACGCAACGACACCGTATTTTACGCAGCGGTGGGGTTGCACCTTAACAAAATAGTTATTAAGTCATTATAGTAGTTTACGTGACAGTTGCGTAATGACAGGCATTACAACATGAGTGTGGTTTATGAAACGAGCCGCAAGGCGAGTTTCATAATAGATGACACGAGTGTTGTAATGCCAATTACGCAGAGTCGCGTACAATACTTTATCTACACACATATTATAAGTACTCTAAGATGGGTTCAGAAGCCGAAAGGCAAATGACCTGCATTGCTACCAGCGCTACCTGTAACATATCTAAGTACCTACCAATTTCACCAAACGATGTTAAAAATCAATGTTAATCAATTGTTGTCTACTTGGATAAGCAGAATTTTCATAAGTGGCACAATAAACTCAACAAAGATACGACGAATTGACAACAAAAATGGCGGCAAAAGAAACCTGTCATGTGTCACGAATATGAATGGTTTTTTTTTTAAATCATATGATAGACATACCTACTAATAAAGTCCCTATTCTCATGACGTTCGAAATTCAAATATCCTACGATATTGTACTAAAAAATATAACGAGTTGACGTTCCAATTGATCCTAGAATTGGACCTATTTAAATTGTGTTAATTTTGGAACATGTTCCAAATTTGAAACTCATAACCTTACCAAAATCTATACTGTTATAACCATTACAGTACAAATTTTACCTACTACCACAGACAAGAAACTTTTCATAGTAAAATTAGTTGCAATAATGCTGGTCATTTCCTACGGGTTTTGAACGCATAAAAGAGGACTTACGATATGTGCGTAGATAAAGTCTTTTAACACTACGTCTCGTTAAGTTTACATCTTTACAATTAATTACTTGCACTAATTACAAAATTATGCATTCCTCGTGTGCTATATTAAAGTTTCATTATAAAATAAAACGACTTAGTGCAGGATTCATCTCTTGAGACCGGTTTACTGCTCAAGCTACGAATATGAAGCTGAGTTTTACAGCTATCATCAAGATTTTGGCATCATAATAACTACTTTAAGTATATACCGCTGTTTGCCCTAGTGCAATTCTGTCATAAACTGGACTGAGGTTGGTAGCTATTTTATTCTTATGGTAGTTATTACGATGCTGGGTAATATTGACAAAAAAAAATATTAAAAAAATCTTCTGGTAACGTTGCCGATTTTCATTAAAGTTCGTTTTTAAGGGATTGAATCAGTTACGTACTTAGGACAGTTGGACATACATATACTCGTGATATATATTATATATTGATATGTCTTGTATTGAGAGTTAGCATGCTGAAGTGGCAATGGGCAGGCCACATAGCTCGGAGAACTGATAACCGTTGGGGAAGAAAAGTTCTCGAGTGGCGGCCCCGCACCGGTGGACGGAGTGTTGGACGGCCTCCCACCCGGTGGTCTAACGACCTGGTTAGGATCGCGGGGAGCCGCTGGATGCAAGCGGCTCAAGACCGTGACTTGTGGCGCTTTTTGGGGGAGGCCTTTGTCCAGCAGTGGACGCCCCCGGGCTGATGATCATGATGATGATGTTTTGTGAAATATCGTCACGGAACCAAAGAATTTCAGCCATTTAAATGTTATTTATAGAACATTGTTTAACAACAGACTAAAATTAGGTCATAATGCTTCCATATACTTATCTATTATACGGGTTAAACAATTCTTTTCACTGCATGATTAATTCCTTAAAATAACAATCTGGCTTCTAAATTAAATTGAAAAGAAAAAGTACTTTAAGCTCTTGGGACTAAAGTGTCACGTTACTCACTTTGACCAGTAGAAGTGAAAAAACTAAACGATAGCAAACCGTATCAGTGTTTGCTGCTTGTTTCTCAAAAAGAGTCACGCTCATAAAACTGTCAAAGTAAATAGCAGCAATAAATCATTTTCGTTTGAAGCTTTCTTAACCCCGATGTAGAGAGGAGAACCTTTTCATTTCTTAATAAAATATCAAGACGGTTGTTTAGAAAACATGAATGGAATAAGTTTTCGAGCATTGGGGGTTTGTATTAGCAATTATTTATAAGTGGGCAATTTACTTTGATTTTGCATGATTTCTTTATGATAAAATAATCAGCTTTGTCATTTGATGTTTGTGTTATGTGTACAACATGCTGGTTTGAATTATAAGTAACTAGCAACCCGCCCTCGCTTTGCTTCGGTTTAAATAAGTTTTCTGTAACACTACAGGAGTTATATTATAATCTATATTTTACTGTACTAAAAAACTTCCGCTTGAATTCTTCCCTCCTACGAAAAAAAGGCACATCTACTATATGAATTGTTTTGCAATTCCAACCTTATGGTACAACTTTGAGAATTTAATATGATTCTATGAATTAATACTTGTGCCTTTTCTCCGTAGAAGGGCAGAATTACTCTATCTATTTATTTAAATTATACTAAAATAATGGATGGTGGTAGCTATGTTGGCGGTCTACTTACTGAAGAAATTTCTTTTATCTTTTTATCTTTTATCTGAACAAGGTCCTACCACCACCACATCCTTTATTCATGTACATTATACGTCATTATCTGTTTACGTTCGTTTATTTGCGTTATGGGCTTTTCTTTAACCTTGCAATCTCTTGTGTACAATTACCTCTTCTTTCACACTCACAAGGAAAGGTACCCAACTGTCCGGCTCCGGTTTTGTTGATTTTGATATATGTTAGAGAGTAGTTTAAAATAACAGACACGTAATTTTTTTTTAGCAGCCCAAACTCAACCTGTTGCGAGAAATTGATCTCCAAAGTTCTGAAGAGTGTACAGGCGTAAATAAATGTACATAAAGACGCTATTTAAATGTCACTTAAATAACAATAATAATAAATATCAGGGGACAACATCACACCAATTGACCTAGTCCCTAACTAAGCTCTAGGCTTGTACTATGGGTACTAGACAACGAGATAAATATTTAAATAGAGAAATATATACTTAAATACATAGAAAACATTTCAGGAACAAATATTCGCGCTCATCACACAAACATCTGCCATTACCGGAATTTTAACCCAGGACCGCTAGCTTTGTAGGCAGGTTCACTACCAACTAGGCCAGCGCGTCTTCATGATATCTAACTTACAATTTCGTTACAAATTGTGATTGACGTTAATCGATAGTTTTCTTACGGTGACAAAACTCTTCATTAACTGGACATTTATTTTGGTTTTACTCTAATAATAGTTTTTTTTTTTACGCAAGTTAATTGCTAACTCCACCTTGAAAAGGCTGTGCTATTCCCCAACAGCGACTTTAACAAGTAAGACGAGACAAAAGGGGCATTTTCGATGATCTATCAAAACAGCTAAAGTGTCTGTCAAAGAGGCCATGGCGCGGCTAATGACACTTGAATATTTTTGTCAAGTTTCACCATTCAATATGTCAAAAACAACATGGCGGGCTTCGAGAAATTTGCTCCGTTACTATGAAATAAAAGGGGCTTAAAGTATAAAAAAAACGTAAATAATCCTGCTTTAGTAGAAGGTAGTTTTGTACAAGTTTTTTTCTTTTTATACAACCATTGACTATTTTAGTGGCTATGACAAACGGTTCATTGGGGCAAAGATAACTGGATTTTTGTTGCAGTTAACGAAGATCCAACGGGTTAGGACTCGTTAGAATGAACATACTCGTAATATTATTCCAAGATCCGAATAGGAAACAACATTCATTGGGCTGTACAATGGATAAAAAAGTACGTTATATCAAATTTTATATGTTCATTAATATAATTATGGCGAATATGTAGGTTAAAAAAAAATGTCGAGTAGTTAATATGTGATAAAAAAAACTTTTTATTACAATTGCAAGGCTTGTTTAATAGATATTCACATACTAATCGAAATTATGACGGAAAATGGCCGCCGGCCACCCGGAGGCCATTTTCTGTCAAGCGGCGGGGCCATTTCGCGCGAATCCCCGTGAAGTGGCGGGGACCCCACGAGTGGTCATCTCGATTTCAGCGCAAGTTAGAAAAACACCATTATTAAACTGTGCGCCACACAACTTTATTTATATATTTTGAATCTATATTGCACAAACAAATAAATTTAACATGCAAAAGGCGATCTTAAATGCCGTTAGGCGTAAAATGACTTATGAAAACGAAAATTTACATGGTAACTTAATAGCGTCTAAAACCATGCTGAGTAGCAACCATTTCGGTTTGAACATTTAATACTGAAATTAATTTTGATTTGCAATTTAAACTTAAAAAGATGATTTTGTTATTTTATGTTGTCTTATTTAATGTTTGGAGTATATTATTTATTGCCATCGTATAATATACCATTTCCCGACTACGGCAAAGCAAAGGTAAATAGGGTAATGATTTTCGATAATGATAACTTATTTGGCGCTGGCCTAGTTGGTAGCGACCCTGCCTACGAAGCTAGCGGTCCTGGGTTCAAATCCCGGTAAGTGCAGATGTTTGTGTGATGAGCGCGAATATTTGTTCCTGAGTCATGGATGTTTTCTATGTATTTAAGTATATATTTCTCTATATAAGTATTTATATCGTTGTCTAGTACCCATAGTAGAAGCCTAGAGCTTAGTTTGGGACTAGGTCAATTGGTGTGACATTGTCCCCTGATATTTATTTTATTTTTATTTTACCTACCCCGTTTATGAGCTACGGTGCAACAGACATACACACATACATCGCAGTCAAGCTTATTACACCCCTCTTTTTTCGTCGGATGTTAAAAAGATTACAGACAACGCCCAGTCCGCCCCACTGCAGTCGTGTAGTGGTCAGGCACGAACAAATTAAGCTTCTCCAAGATCGTAGGATTATCTACTTTGTGTCGTGAGAGCAGACAATAGTGTGTGAGCGATACTATCTTCCGTCTCAGCTGAAGATGCTCCAAACCAACCGAAACAAACAAAGACGGGAAAAGATATGGGTAATATCCGTAATTCGGCTTTATAGAGGTGCTTGAACGGTGTCACAGTGACATTATAAAATAATTGGTTTGGCACATCCTAAAACTTGAATCATACGTTACTGTGACACGGTTCTATGGTAGGTCAGAGTTCAATTGGGATGATAGTACCTTGCGATTTTTTTCTGGTCTGGCTCTATTATAGAAGCATAGTTTTCTTCACGTTGATTCCACACTATAACGTAGCAATGGCTGAATACCTGTTCTACCTAATAATTTGAGACCTATGTAACGCATTCTAGGCAATAATATTCATTCATTCAATCATTCCATCGTTCATTAATTCATAATCTCTAGCTTACTAACGAAAACGATTGTTGAAAACTGATGAAATTTATGAAACTGACGTAAGCGCAGAGGCAACCGTCCAGCAGCATTCGTCAATCCTATGCATTTTTGATAACGATAAAGCAATGCATTTAGAGCCACTGGCGAACAAACGTGTTTACAATTTTGACATTGCAACTGAACATGGACCTCTTAGTGCGGTTCCCTTTTGTTCGTCGTATGAAAATAGCCATCGCTTTGTTTTTTCTCGAACGCCAAATACGAAAACGAATGAGAGGCAATGTTTTGTTAACGTTCTTCAAAAGAAATTTGACGACACGATAGCCCGGTTGGTAGTGAACCTGCCTGCAAAGCTGGCAAGCTTGGGTTTCAATCCCGGTAATGGCATGTGTGATAAATGCGAGGTTATGTTCCTGAGTCTTGTATGTTTTCAATGTATTAACAGTTATATATCTCTATAGGTATAAAGTAAATTTATCGGGATCTAGTACCCATTGTACAGTCAGCGTCATATAGTTTGTAGCATCCAAAGTAGCCAAATAGTTCGTTACACGCCCTTGCCCTTGTTACCGTAGTATATGACGCTAACTGTACAAGCGTACAACTTAATTTGTGTGACACAGCCCCTTGTTTTTTTATTGTACCAGTATTCATCACACAATAAATCAATTCGATTTATTTGAGGTAATAAAACAAAACGGCACGAGCTAACACCGAATAAACACTGGAACATCAAACCTCTCATTTCCGTCAAATCATATCCGGAATCCATACCGGAAATATTACCGTAAATTTCGAATAGAATCAAATATAAATTCCTCGTTTAATATTTTTTTCCATTAATATCCATATCTGGTGAAAACAACGTTCCTTTTTTAAAGAATTCGTGCGCTTCGAAATAATTATTATAAATAATCTAAAACGAATAAAAGCGATCAATTTTGTTTGTTTTTAACAAACTGAGTCAGAAAGTGGGTTATGTTTTTCGAGTGTATGTATATATGAATGTATTTTTATATGAATGAATATATGTATGTGTGTATGTGTATGTATGTCTATATCTTTGTCACGCTCTGCAGCCTAAACTGATTGACGGATTTTAACATAGTAGTATGTCGTTAGATTCGTCTTAGTTTTGGAACTGACATGACAGCAAAGAGGGGATGGGAGTTAATTTTTTCTACAAATATAGTCGCCAATATCAAAACATGCAGTTGGGTTTTCAAAGCTTGCTTTTTAAGAGTATTTGTTTTGTTATTGTGTGCCTATTCTTAATTCAATAAATTTGCCATTTCAATATGATAAAAAGCTTGGAATGAGTAATGGCGCTGCATGGAATATTGGCAATATAATGGAAGTTCTTCTGCAGGAAGCAAACAATGGAGTTCATTATTGCATTTAACATACCATATATTGTCAACGTTATAAAAACTTTTATTTACGTGACAGTAGTAACATACGCAATAAAAACAATACGATGACATGCCAAAACCAATATGGTATTACCAAATAGTAAAGGGGTCCAGGTGTGTTATAATTTGGTTTTTACATGTTTTCCCAATTGCAGCACAACGCCAATGATATGAGCTATTCTACGGCATTGATAGAGATGGCAAACGGGACACAATGATGGTTAATAAGATTTGAGACCCAAATACATTTGCAATATACAATAAGACTGCAAATGCATCATCAACACATCGGAATCCTGACCCACCATAGAATGGTGTCACATTGATATTATAAATCAATTTGTTTGCCACAGGTTCCGATGGTTAATAGTACATATACCCTGAGGACTAAGATGGAATGCCTCTATGCCATGTGTTTCACCAGTTGTCTTATCCGCACAATGAGAGCACTGCTTCTTGGGGGCAAATTAAAAGCTGGTAGAGTTGGAAGGTGGCTGCAGTATCTCCAAATTCTTGAACGTTAAAATGTCCGCTGGCTATACTAAACAACAACAATTCAACAATTTGTTCTACAACAATTCCTTCACTTTTCAAGCTGTCCGACTGTGGAACTCCCTTCCTGTGGAGTTGCGGCGGGCTAAATCTTTACCTATCTTTAAGAAACTTCTTCATGAGCATTTTTTGTCGCAGTCATAATTGTTCTGTCTTCGTCAATTTCTATCGTGTGGCTGTCTTTTTATTGTTTTCTCTGATGTGGATATATTGGTATTTATTTATGTATTTATTTATAATTATTTGTTTATTTATGCTTATAGTATATATCTTGTATGTAATTGTATATATTTACCTATCTATTTACAAAAAGTGTCTTGTTATTGCTTGCGTGAAGTCTGCGCCACCTACTGTGTAAAATATTTTTGTTCGACACCTTGTCCCTGTTAAGGTTGTCTGGAAGAGATCGCTAACTAGCGATAAGACCGCCTGTTGTTTACCTGTTGTTTTTGTTTTAATTTTACTGGATCTCTGTAATGTTTTTGTTTGGTGTTCAATAAAGTGTTTTGTATTGTATTGTATTGTAAACGTAGTACGTACGTAAGTCCACCAAGTTGTCGAGTCGTAAGTTTGGTCTCTTTAACGGTTCCACTTGTTTACGCATAATAACGACTGTCCGAATATATGATTTCTCAGAATACTACATTTGAATTTTTTGAAAAGTTATTATTACACAAAAAAAAACCGTTTAAGCTGTAGAAAAATAATGCCAAAACAAAATTCGGAGTATTTTTTTTTTATGGCAATGAGAAGGCACGCGAGTACTCAGGCCACCTGATGGTAAGTGGGATCTGAGACCCATTAGACATTTTGATATCTCAAGACTATAATCTAAAAACTGCAAAACTAAGACTTCAAATGCGTTGCCAACCCTGAGCACCGAGATGGAATGCGTCTATGCTAGTAATTTCACCGGTCGTCTTATCCCCACACCGGAACACAGCAATGCGAACACTGCTGCTTGGCGGTGGGTTAATGGATAACTATATATTCAGCGTAAAAAAGTTTCGGCGAAATAGAGGGCAACCCTCTTTAACAAGAATGGCAGTATTAAAAAAGTAAGCTAACCTTGAAAATAATATCTTCAAGAAACATTTATAAAGCATTAAAGGAATTTGACAGACTTTATCTTGTTTTTACATCACATTTCACTTTTGAACCATTTTCTTTTCAGATGTCGAAGAAAAAATTTCTTTTCTTGTCTAAATATTGCCTTGATAAATAATACAACGTATACGCATGCCTTAATAATCTCTTTCCTTCACAAATACCTAAATTTAATATAGCAAATAAAAAAATAAGATTCCAAGTAATGCTTTGTTGCGTTGACTTTTCAAAGGTTAGACACCTAGTCAAGACATAATAATAATGACTTTCAGCATTGACCGCGGTCAAATGCAGAGCGTGTTGATCCGTATAATTTTTAGACTAAGATCACGCGGTAAGTTACCCTTCTTTATCGAATATCTGTAAATACTCCATACAATGGGGAGAACAAACAGAAAAAGTTTGGTAGTTGCCTTGTTATGTGCCAGTATTTCCTTAAGGGGGCTTCTAAACGAGCAACATTTTCCCGGAAATGTGTGGCCGGCAACTATACGCATCTTGCTCTAACATACGAAGTAAGAGTAAGGTAGCAATAGTTGCCGGCCACAAATTGCAGCAAAACATGGCCCGTTTAGAAGCCCTTTAATATTGATAGTCCGATTTAGATACACTTTGATCGAATAGGATATTTAGTGTTATTACTTATACACACTAAGCATGCTCAGGTACGAAATGTTTTATTAAGGCTTTGTTACCTACTAGCTATACAGAGAGGTAATGCAGCCAGTGTCATAGGGACCTGCTAAAGGGGAGGGGGGCTGTGTTTTTATAGTCGTTTTTGATTATTTCTGTTTTTTGTGAATTCAATAGCTTTCTTGTTTTTATTTAGGTGATTTGGACAAAATTTGTATTGTTGAATAGTGTAATTAAAAAAATGTAGTATTGTTTACCTCGAATGTTGAAACGTGTAGATGTTTATATACCCTAAGAGCATTGTAATATAATGTAGTTCGAACAATTTATAAATAAATGGAAAACGATTAACTTGCGACACCCTAAAACACTAGACGACCAACGCTATTACAAGGAAAATAATATAAATTACTTGGGTAAAAAAAAAATGGTCCGCCACGTGTTACTTAAAATCTAGGAATCGTGTATGCCTTACTTTAATGTTTGTAAACAACATATATTATTGCACATTATTTAATATAATATAGTAATACTATGTCTTTATGCGGCGAATTATATTGAAGTAAGTGTTTGTCAACCATACTAAAAGACTTGAATTTATTTAATCTAGAGTAAAACAGTTAAAATGTCAATTGCAGCGCGAATACAAAGCATACCAATTATCACAATTGTTCCTTTTGTCCGTTTTCGATGAGGTTTGGTAAATTACGACGTACTCTTAGTCTATAAGAGAGACTGATCGTTCATGTCCAGTCTAGCTTCGATAAATATGCTAAAAAGTGAATACATAATTAGACCCTTATTTGTAAACTAAATTATAGAATGAATGGGCTCTATAGAACCCAGATTAAACGCACTTCATACATCCATGGAGCTCATTTATAAACCATTATCTTTGTATGTATATACATGCTTTATTGTAAATTAAATTCCAATACTACATTTACAGAATAAGAATGTACAAAGGCGAGTTTATCCCTGTAAGGAGTGACTTGCATCTACACCTTTGGGTGATTGATAAAATAAAAAAAATAAAAAAGTGGCATCAAGTAGACATAAGCACAAAAACAAAGTTTATATAAACACTAACAAATACATAACTATATAAAAGCAACAACAACAAAAAGAAGGACTATTAAAACCGGTAGTAAATTAAAATGACTTTTTATCAAAAATAATCCAACCCTATAAACTGGGTCAAAATCATTGTTTAGAAAGCTCAACATCCCTTCCAGATAATTTAAACGTAACATTAAATTCACTTTGTTGTCGCGCAGCTACGCACCCTGCGTAGCACCTCTACGGGCTACGGGCTACGGGCGTCATTTTGGTACAGTTATGAGTCGGAGACTGCGCGTGTTCCAGTGCCCCGCGAGCCTTCGTTCGAGTCAGACGTGACGTGACGTTCTGTGACGGTCGTGACGTGCAAGGATTACCAAGCGCTTCGCGCGGCAAATGTGATTTACAAAAATAAACGGTGAGTGAAGTGAGCCTAATATTTTAAATTAAAAAAAAAATTTTTTAGTTGTTTTTTGTGATACGGAGTTTTTTTTAAATGTGCCTATTGTAGTAAGAGGCTTTTGAGGATTTCTCTCAAGTTTCTCAGCGGTGTTCCGTTTTTCGCGTTTTGTTCGCAACAAAGCAATATGCGAGCTTATTTTCGAGAGTCTTTTTCGTATTGCCGCCGAGGGAGTTAAGCGATGGGAAACCTTTTGTAATGTTTATGTCACATCTACGCAATGAGGTTCTATTGTGATTTAATGTTGCGTTACGTTTTAATTGTTGAACATATTATTTTAAAGGTGCCTTTTGTAATATTAACCTAAAGTTCGAGGTTTTACATAGATACCTGTTGAACTTTTAACTAATCCGTTGTAATATATATTTAAGAAGGCGTTGCGTAAATTTATAAATATAATTTTTGGCTATTTTTGAGCTTACAAGTCCCGTAGGTAGCTTAACTGCTTTATAATTTCGAGTCTAAAGAACTTCTCAACCTTACTTACCATTTGGACAGTTTCTAATTAAAAAAATACAGTTCATTTGATATATAAATTTATTTTTTATAATTTTCAGAAGATTAAAAAATAATGTTCAATTACTGTTTGCTCTTGTCAGTGGAGTAATTTCCTCTTCTCTTCTCTCTGACAGCTCCTTTGCCTCTCTATACGACATGACATGCACCTTCTCTTTTCTGATCTTTGAAGAATACTATGATATTTATAATCTATTCCATTGCACTTAAGTGTTTATATACGACTTAATAAAGAGGTTTTCGTAGTAATAGTGCAATCGCAAAATCAGTCATTTTTCTGTATTAATAAACAAATAACAGAAAATTATATTTATTGACTTTAAATCAGTCGTTTAGATTTCTGAAAGAGAAAAACATTAGTTTTTTTAAGAAATATCGGTTAGAAACCAAATCTTTAAATAGTTTTGAAAATTTACTAAAATTGAGAGATTATTGGACTTTTCTTAAATGTATATTTTTAGTTTTTTAATAAGTACTCTTGTCATTTTATGGGCACAGTGATGGTATTATTTTATAACCAACACTTTAGTATTACAACCTCTTTTAATATTCAAATAAAAAAAATGGGACATAGGGTAAAAGTACCGGTTTAGGCCATCTTTACACCGCTTTTGGCCACTCTGAATTTTAACTAATATCTAAAGCATTATGAAATTAGAAAGAAATATATAAAAATGACTCTTTTCAAAAGATTTCACCGGTTTTGTAATCATGAGTAATCGTACTGAAAATATTATAGATTTCCGCCGTTTTAATTTCAAATACAGAACATAAAACCAACTTAGGAGTGTAATAGCATTGTGATTATTATTCGTTAAAAAATGAACCATAACTAAACAACCAAAATAAATAAAACTACTAAAAACCTGTAACTTTGCCAAAATATGGCAACAATACCAACGAAGTACGACTCATATTTTAGTGGATAATAATTCTAAGTGGATTTCTTTGTCCAAAGAAGCCGAGCAAAGTAATTTTCTTGAATAATAGTTGTGGCTGTATATCTCCCTAGGTAGTAAAAATACCTATTGTACATAATGCTCACATAGTAATATAAAATGCTAGAGCACTTTGTAATGTATGAGTCCTATACAATAAATATTTTTTATGTTAATGAATATACATAACTACCATTTTAAACTTTCCGATCAATAAAGACACAAAATCGATTAACGCCATTCCCATTACACTTTTCCTAGTTAATATAAATAAAAATATTGTATATTTATAGTGGAGGCTACTGCCCAGCAATGGGACTCAAGACTAGGGTAAAAAATAATAGTACATTTTAAATTTTAATGTGGTTACCGGACAAATAGTACGGGTCAGAGTGCGTTTTTCATACAAACGAGGCTATTTCAAAGCCTTTCAACCCCTCGCCAGGGGTTGTTTTGAATGATTTTTAATGATGGACACTCCGACGTTCAATCAATCAATCAATCAATCAATCATCATTTATTTGTTTTTACAGGTACAAAAGACGGTAAAATATGTATGGTACCACTGTAAATTGCCGGTAGGCGTACAAATTTATAAAGAAATACAACTAATGCAATAATAAATGTCAATAATATCACAGGAACAAAGCATAAAATGTTAAAGTTAAAATCTGATTGTTATTAAATATATTACAATTTATCTATTACAAATTCAGTTACACAATAATATTAACATACTAAATAAAAAACAAAAAGGAAGTCAATAAAGGAAGTCAAAAAGTTCTTAAGATACCTAACTCATCGCACGATCAGTTAATACCACAGCGAGACATTTTGAGTCAGCATTTGGATTTCCCTACATTTTATAGCCATTTTAGATGTTTTTCTGAACATGCGCTATTAGCGTTAGCCACACATTCAATCAGTTGAGTATCCTAGGCGCTCTGGAAATCCTGTATTGATACTCGGGGTAACCACCGTCAGATTTCGCTAAAAGTATCCCCTGGCGAGGAACCAAAGCTCCTAAATAGCCTCGTTTGTATGAAAACCGCACTCTGACCCGTATTATTTGTCAACGAGTGTATTATGCTTTGACTACTTTAGTATTAGGACAGTTAAACTTAGTACCTACTCGATATGTTTGTTGCGTTCCACAATTATGGTTTCAGGATGTTATGTTTAGTTGGCTGCTAGCCACAGCCACAGCTACTTCAGAAACTATCATCTACTCACAGTCCATCCATCCAAACGTTCACAAGACTAAGTGAGCTTATTTTTCATCTTTCATCATGTACTCACGGATAACACCCTCGAGTGTAAGTTGCTGTTTACGCGGCAAACCGTTTTGAAGGATTATTCGCAATAGTGGCTTCTGGTTTTACTTTTTGAAGGAAATATCACTACTACTTTCATAATAAAAGGCAGGTAGGAATAAACCGTCTCGAACGCGTTTTCATCTATGTTAAATACAAAAAACGAAAACGCTTTTGAAAAGTTTTTTGTGGTAACTTACACGAGGTTAAGTAAACTATATCAATTAACTAGTATGTTTCAAATAAATTGATGCAGTTTTCAAATCCATTTGTTTTTTTTTAATGTAGAACATCACCGTCATGTTTAAACGATATAAATAACGCAAACATAGGAGAAAATGTAAAAGTGAGTAATACAAAAAATAAAGTAATAAGTAGGAAAATGTCTTATAAAGGTAGAAGTACAAAAACACTAATGATGAAGAAAAAACTATTTCTGGTGCAGAATTTTACATTCACTACAAAACTGAATTCTAAATTAAATTAAACCTTATACTTAATAAGTACTAGGTAACTTAAAACAAAACATTAATCAATAGACCATTTTAATTAATAAAAGGGTTTCAGTTACTTTTAATTAGAATATTTTTTGACAGCGACTGTATCTTGTAATATTATCCCAGTTTCAATTTTATTTGGACACAATTCTACAAAATCACAGGAAAATAGTTCTAATCCTCGTGCTATAAAGTATAAAATTCAAGCCAACCATATAATACCTTAAGCAAACTAATATCTTGGCAGTGATATTGCTTTTAAACACATTTTTCACTGAATAGCGCTTTCAGTAAAGGAAAGGAATGTCGTGTTAGTAGTTATACCAGTTCAGGACTAAAATTATGCATTCCTGATACATTCCCTTCTATGATGCTTTATTAATAAAGTGTAATATATTAACATCGACACATTATTTATATTTTTCATTTGTTTTTAATCGAAAACAAATGAATAGAAAGGTTTGAATGTTAGTTAAATCGGCTTAACCAGCAACGTGGTTATGCTGATTAGCTGTTGTCAATGTCAATGATGTAAACTGTTCGTTTTGACAAACTTTCGACCAAGTGCTCTCTTTTCTCAAATAACGAATACAATATAACTTTTTTTTATTAATACCACGTGTAAAGGATAGAATAAACGGTACGTAATAAGTAAGGCAGGTAGGGGATTAATTCATACCAAAGCCTCCTTAGAATAGCTTATATAATGGTTCTCATAAGTAAATAAGAAAGGCTTACTTCTTCCTTACTATGCGATAAATCTGCTTGGTTAATTCTTCATATTTTATATGTCAATTATTAAGGAAATCATTGAGATACCTCGTAGGTATTTATAGGTAAAAACTTAAGTAAAGCTCCTCTTGTATATAGTTGTGTGCAAAAATAATATGGAATTTACGTCAACTTTCAAGTATAATAATGTCCAACGGTCTATACAGATGTGTTACAACTACATGCAAGATGAGCTTTTTTTCTTGGTCGTAAAGGATATTAAAAAAATGGATAACAATATGAATAAAATTTAATTAGTAGAATAGAGGTCAATAGGTACTATTTAATAAACACAAAAAAGAGACTTACCAAAACTACATAACGCTGTGAATAAATAACTCATTTTAGTACATTAAATAATATAAAACGTCTTGAATAACAGTCGTACTAAAACCTTCTGTTTCTCACAGTTAAACGTCTGTATAACTTCTATTAAATTTTTATTACGATAATAAATTCTTATGCGCCAGGTGATCTGTAAAATAAAGGAGCTGAATTCTCCATTATTTAAACGTGACCTTTTATTTCTTTTAAAATCTTACAGCGCGATAAAATTTATCGCCAAGCGTTAAATATCTATTGTTTCCGGAATGAACCCCACATCGGCTCATTAGTGGAGATATCGTTAAATGGCTGCGATTTACCACTTTCTTGACTGGTGGTAGGTAAGGCTGGTGATTATTTGTTAATAACGTTTTCAATATATACGTCATTAATGATTTAGAATTGGCCGCAACTCTATAAAATAGTATATTTCTTAATGGTTAAGGTCTGTCAGAGCGCTGGGATAAACAGCTAGCTAAATATTAACGTAAAACCAAAAAGTAGTTAATGATTAGGTTAATATTAAAAAAAATCGTTAAGACCATTTTGAAATGAAAAGTAGTTTTTGACTACTAACTTTTATGCAAATGTTAAAAATATGTTTAGTAAAATAAATTACTTCTTGCGTGTACTTGTAACATATCTTTATAGACTGTTCGACATTCTACATATATTTGAAATAGGACCTAAATTCCGTATTAGGTTTGTACACAACAACGCCACGCACAGGAACGCTCGTATGTTCTGGCATGTCTCTAAGGATATATCACCATTCGAGATAAAAAACCTTCAATGACTTTCCGCAGTCAAGTTAACTACGTACCGAATTTTCAGAATTGGAAATAGTGTTACATTTCAGTAACGACGTAACTGAAGCGTTTTTTCAAGTGAGATATATCCATTGTAAAAAACGCTAATTGACTTCGGTGCGCAGTTTACGCACAAAAAGCCCTAAGTGATGACTATTCGTTCATTGTTCCCAGTGGTCGGCCATTTTGAAGGCTCACTTCCTCAAACTAGAAATATGCCTTTAAATGTACGTTCCAAACAGGATTTTATGGTATCAAAATAGGGTTCAAGTTTGAGGTTCGTGTATAGGTAATTTACGGGTTTTTGAATGTGAAATGACTATTTTTAACCGACTTCAAAAAAAGGAGGAGGTTATACGTTCCACTGTATGTATTTTTTTTTTTTTTGTGTATGTTCACCGATTACTCCGTCAATTGTGGTCCGATTTTGAAAATTCTTTTTTGATTTGATAGGGTATACTTCCGAGGTGGTCCCATTGCCACCAAATCGGAATCTGATGAGGGGATCAGTGAGGAATTGAGAGAACTCCTCAAATATTGTAGGCAAACATAAAGCGATTTTAGTATTTTTAGTAACAAGTCTAGCATTTGCATTCAGAAAGTATCATTTGGTGAAGTGGACCTGATGATGAAGACCACAGATGGCCACCGGAACTCTTCAACGGTACCTATTTCAAGGGTGGCGATAAGATATCTCTATTAAGATGGTTGAACGACTACTACGAAGTTTATTTACTTGTAGAAATATGACTATGTATTTCCCGCGGCGTTGCTTGCGACGCGCTTGAAATAACTTAAAGTTTCATATCAACAAAGAAGTGGGACTACGTAACAGCGTATTCTCATAATAATATAAGACAGACGTACGCTATAACTACACAACTGGCGAAGGAGCTGGGTCTGAATGACAAAGTTAATAAGTACTTTGGGTAGGACCTTGGGCCTTAGGAGGATATGATCAGCACACGTGGCACACGTTATTAAAATTTTAGCACAATCCTCTTAAACGTTGCATTTCGCACAACGCTTTTTCATCATGTGGTTTCTTTAGCACTTTAATTGGGCTCTAAGTCGCAAAGAGCAATACCATTAAGGGTCTTTACGCGACTTAGAGCAACATAAACTTGGCCTTTGGCAAACATTTTTTTACCCAAATCTATTACAGCTTTGTTTAAGGTAGTGCCCTGGAGTTTATGCACTGTAACCGCCCAACTGAGGATTAGCGGCAGCATCCTTCGTTCAACATCCCCGTATCCTTTAGTTGCCTGATAGGTTGTTGACACAGGCGCTATGGCGACTAACCCGTCTCTGTCTTTCACTTTTGTGCCAATAGTGACATCATCAAATTTAATAAAAACAGATTCAGGTAACTCGCCTGATTCTATTTGGTCACGGCGAAAGGCAGGCCATTTAAACTTGGACACAATCCCCATTGCCCCGTTGACCAGGCCTTCAGTAACAGAAATGTTGCGTCTTAACATGACTCTGGAGCCTATGCCAAGTTTCAAAACGTGCATCAAACCACCACAGTTATTTGCATCAGCAGGAATAACATTTGATGGTGGTCGTTTTCCATAGGTTGCTGCCTCTCGCGACTCATCGATAGCATACAAGGTGTATACGCGACTTGACTGAAGCAGTTGGTTCGTCATTTTGGAGTTGTAGTCTTCTACCAATTTGAAATTATTCGGTACATGTGGCGCTATCTAGTATACATTCTATTAGATAATAAGAAATATACATAAATGTAATATTGCGATGTCCATGAAAACTGTTAATGACGTTATGTTATGCACAGGATATCTTCCTTTTATTATCTAATAGAATGTATACTAGATAGCGCCACATGTACCGAATAATTTCACAACTTGTGAATAAGATAGAAGCGAACGAAAAATTTGTTTGGCACCGACTATTAAGTAATAAGGTATCCGACTTCAAAAAGGAGAAGGTTATACGTTCCACTGTATGTATTTTTTTTATGTATCTTCACCGATTACTCCGTCTATTGTCGTCCGATTTTGAAAATTCTTTTTTGGTTTGATAGGGTATACTTTCGAGGTGGTCCCATTGCTACCAAATCGGAATCTGATGAGGGGATCAGTGAGGAATTGAGGGAACTCCTCAAATATTGTAGGCATACATAAAGCGATTTTAGTATTTTTAGTAACAAGTCTAGCATTTGCATTCAGAAAGTATCACTTGGTGAAGTGGACCTGATGATGAAGACCACAGATGGCCACCGGAACTCCTCAACGGTACCTATTTCAAGGGTGGCGATAACGATAAGATATGTCGATTAAGATAGTTGAGCGACTACAACGAAGAATATTTACTTGTTGAAATATGACTGTAACTTTCCAGTGGCGTTGCTTGCGGCGAGCTCGAAATTTTCTATAGTTTCTCATTTATTGAAAAGTGGAACTACATAACAGCATAAATAGGATCACTAAAAAGTATTAAATAAAATAAATGTTTAAAAAAACAAAAAACCGCCTTCAAAAATGCAAAAAATAACTTCTTATAAAATGATAGGTACCTATAGGTAGGTCAGTCCAACTGAAGTCGGCGTCCCACAATATTTTAATGATAGGTACAAACAACCACACACTTAACTGCCCATTAAAGACCGAAGTTAGAAAATGTAGAAAGAGATGAATATAGATTTTACATAAGAGACAGTTTCTCTCTGTTCATCTTCAATAGTCACTCAGCTGTGTTGCTGTTTGTAAATCGGCTTTTGGTTTAAAATAATGTGGGACGCCGACTTCAGTTGGACTGACCTACCTATAGGTACCTATCATTTTATAAGAAGTTATTTTTTGCATTTTTGAAGGCGGTTTTTTGTTTTTTTAAACATTTATTTTTGTTCTAACTATTCGGAATTTGGCTTTGACCGTCCATTTTGGTGATCTAAATTCTCTATTGGGACGTTGTTAATGGGTCAAGTGAGAAGTTTAGTTAAAAGTAGAACTTGCAATTTTATCTCACACAACAAAAAAAAAATACAACATACTTCATTTTTAAGATCTCATAAAATAGAATTTTATTGAAGTTATTAATGGACATTGTTACGCAAATTTCATAATTTTAATAACTTAAACTAAAATTTGTAAAATAAATTACATATCATGATTATAAGATGTTAGGAAAAAGATTATTATTTTCTAAAATATATCCTTATCCTGTCTAATATTCTTAAATAAGAACAAATTGATGTTCTAAACGGTAACTCTTTAACCTACCGCCAAACAGCAGTGTTCGCATTGTTGTGTTCCGGTTTGGGGATAAGACAGCCGGTGTAATGGCTAGCATAGAGGCATTCCATCTTAGTCCTCCGGGTTGGCAACGCATTTGCAGTCTTAGGCTTGCAGTCTTGTGAATGCGAATGTCTAAGAGTCACAGTTTCCACTTACCATCAGGTGGCCTGTGTGCTCGTTTGCCTACTCTATGACATAAAAAAACACTCAAATTATCCGTACAAACAAGTTCTTCATAGAGGACATTGGGCAGGAATCGGAAAATGCTCAAAAATGCTAGGGCAGATCGAGGATTTTATATTTTATTTATTATAATGTTCAAAATGAAAATCAAAATTAATAAATAACTTTATCTTAATGACAACCCTTGTAACCTTGCATCGGAAATAATTATATCCAAAGTACATATAAAACAAAAATATATAATAAATATCAGGGGACAATGTCACCCCAAATGACCTAGTCCCAAACTAAGCTCTAGGCTTGTACTGTGGGTAATTGATAACGATATTTAAATATTTATGTAGAGAAATATATACTTAAATACATAGAAAAAATCAGCAACAAATATTCGTGCTCATCACACAAATAGCTGCCCTTACCGGGATTTGAACCCAGGACCGCCAGTTTCGTAGGCAGGGTCACTACTAACTAGGCCAGCGCGTCGTATATTAATATTTTTCAAATCGTGGTTAAGAAAAATAATACATTTTCCAAAGTACATTATTTTATTATACTTTTCAAACTAAATACCAAATAAGCTTCTTACAACAAGAACCCTTGTAACTGTGATTGAAAATATTATTTGAAATGCAAAGTCACATCGTTATTTAGGATTTGGGTCACACACAGCCAAGTCAAATATCTCGTAACAATGTCTTATCTTTTACAAGGGCTGGCTTTAAGTCTCAAGTTGAATCCGGATAAATTCAGTAGGTACTGACTAGTTCTTGAAACTTGCTCACTACCCGAAGATAACTTAAATATTATAAAGGTTTCTTTTTTGGTCTACTAAATCAACAAGGATTATTGAAATAGACACTAAGAACCAAATCCTCGGAATTTACTTTAGTAAATCTCTTTTTTTCGAATAAATAAAGTTCCGTCTACGTTATTTTTTAGGTAAGTACCTACTTAATATCTTCAATCAATCTCAATTTTAGTTAGTAAAAGACGAAATAAAATGAAATTAGTTGTACTAATATTGAACCAACAGGCCATATTAGTTCTGGAGTGGCGTCCGCGGACCGGAAGACGAGCTGTAGGTAGGCCTCCAACAAGATGAAGTGACGACCTCATCAGGATCGCGGGATCGCGGTGGATGCGAAAAACACAAGACCGGTCTGAGTGGAAAGCCTTGGGGGAGGCCTATGTCCAGCAGTGGACGTCTTTCGGCTGACATGAGGCCATATTCTTCTTCTCGTGTCGATGGTTCCTATTTTCATCAGACTGTGCGGGACCAGAAACCTGCAACAGCCAATGCTCTGTCTGTCGCGTCAGGCCATATTATAAAGCCGTGACTGTTTCGCGATCTGAATCGTAATAATCTTAACGCCTTTGGGTCGGAATTTGAATGCATTAAACTTGGTCATATTTCCTTGAGACTGTTAAAACGTTGAAACCACGATTATAGACAAAATTCTCGATAGTATTATTCAAACATGACACCTTCTTTAAAAAATGTTTTTTCATTAAATATTTAAGGACTTATAACTTCTCTATTCAGCTAAACCGTTTTCTTAAATAAATGTTGCAGTTTTAAGTAAACAGCTATTATTTAAATTCGACCCGCGCCATCTGTAGCGTGTGCCTGCATTAAGTAGCTGTTGTAGAAATGTTGACACACGTTGTTGGATCAATGGGCCCACGTGGGCGCCTTATCTAGCGTGTGCGGGCATTAGTTGCAGTGGAAATGTTGACACACGTTGCTGGATCAATGGGCCCACGTGGGCGCCGTGTCTAGCGTGTGCGTGCATTAGTTGCTGTGGAAATGTTGACACACGTTGCTGGATCAATGGGCCCACGTGGGCGCCGTGTCTAGCGTGTGCGGGCATTAGATGCTGTGGAAATGTTGACACACGTTGCTTGATCAATGGGCCCACGTGGGCGCCGTGTTTAGCATGTGCGTGCATTAGTTGCTGTGGAAATGTTGACACACGTTGCTGGATCAATGGGCCCACGTGGGCGCCTTATCTAGCGTGTGCGTGCATTAGTTGCTGTGGAAATGTTGACACACGTTGCTGGATCAATGGACCCACGTGGGCGCCGTGTCTAGCGTGTGCGTGCATTAGTTGCTGTGGAAATGTTGACACACGTTGTTGGATCAATGGGCCCACGTGGGCGCCGTGTTTAGCGTGTGCGTGCATTAGTTGCTGTGAAATGTTGAAACACGTTGCTGGATCATTGGGCCCATATGGGTGCCGTGTCTAGCGTGTGCGTGCATTAGTTGCTGTGGAAATGTTGACACACGTTGCTGGATTCATGGGCGCACGTGGGCATTGCAAACATATGTTTTACTCGCAGACAAAACATTTTTATAACTGTTTACTGCATAAGCGTTTTCCTGAATTCAATCTGAATCCTTGAACGCGTATGTGCGTATTTAATTAACAGTAGATCTGTGATCCCACACACACTAAAGACACGCACAAGCACACACGTACTCACCCTCGCTATAACCGGGTATAATTATCACATGTTATTTTAGCAGATTACATTTACCTACCTTACTTGTCCAAATGAACATTTGGAACATGTTATTTTAACTTTAGGTTTTTGTTAATAGATGTAGGGTAGATACTGTAAAAATATATGTATAAGTTCAACACAAGTAACAACCACCTCGGAAGCCAAGCGTCAATAAAAATCAGCGTCACGGAGTATCTATCCATTGGCATATTTCCTGGCACTATACCTAGTTTATTTTTTGTATGTTTTTTTTTCATTCATACAATTTACAAAACAAGATACGATGCATGATTTAGCAGACCCTTAGGAGCATTTTTTCAAAGTTTTCCTCGACCGCCATTTTCAACAGCTACAGAAATGAAATATCTCCCATTCCCTCACTCAGCGACCTCATCTGACTATAAAACTGTCTGCTCACACTCGAAGAGCTATCTCAGACTGTGGTGACCACACGACGGTAAAGCACCCCGGGGAAATTTGCAGCCGTAACTCATGAAGTCGCACGAGACAGGATTAAAGGCCGTTACGCGCTAAAATCTAGTAATAGCTGACGTAAATGGTAGTTTCAAACTAGGACGTGTGGTCATCGTAGTTATGAAGTTGGCCCATAATATTTAAGCGTGTTTAAACGTGAAGTAGGGTAATAATGGTTTTGGAGTCGTGCGAAGTTGGTTAGGTGAGACGCGTAGTTGCGTTAGAACGAGAAGTTTGAGTATAGTCTTGGATTGGGCAATATCTAAGATATTTGAATTTTTTGTCAGACGATTAGTTGTTTTATTTTTCAGATTTTTTACACCTGTTGCTAACGTAGTGTCAGTAAAGGAGACACGTATATTAATAGTTGATCGCTGGCTGTTCACACTGCCAGGGAGAATTCTGTCCACTAGTTTGTCGAATCAATAAATAAAGATCCCGTGTCAAGAAAAGAGACACAAATATTAATAGTTGATCGCTGGCTGTCACTTCTCACTCATCGACGGCGGTGAGATGACTGGGTAAGGCAGACTTTTTGACTGAAAAGTTATTTCAGAGTTTTAGAGCGCATTATTATTTTATATATATTTTTTTATAAGTTTTTTACAATAAATATTCAATTAAAACAGTAAAATAACTTTAGTAATACAAAAAATTAACATTATAAAACACCTAACCTGCCAAAAAAGTCAAAATAATGTATTTCGAATTATTTGCCGAAAAGGCAACGTTTAAAGATGATTGGTAATCATTGGTACATAATATAATAAATAGAATATATACCCTATTTAAAAATATTTTTTGTCTTAAATTATTGAATTGTCAAAAAGGTTTTTAAGATTAATAAATAAAATATTAACTAATTTAACACAGTAGATTTTAATAAGAATCTGTGATATCACCCTAAAGGATAAGGCGAATAGGTGCTACACCAAACAAATATTTATTTACGTTTCTATTTAATTGACTAAATAAACGTCATAATATTTTTAATTATATTGCGTAGTTACAAAGCTGTAAATGGATGAAACAGACATATGCCTAGGCATAATGGATCAAAAGATCCCAAGGTCATAAGGCCTAAGGTGACCGGCATCTCTCTACACTAATGGACTATTAAACTTACCTAATTTTGCTTTGACGTAATACGTATAATGACATATAAATATTGATAAAACGACCCCCTAAAACATCGATGAAATGAAATACTTTATTCGCTTTAGACATCGTAAGATAACATTAAATATTGTAGAAATCATTAAGTAATGCCTGATTTTATCGGTATGTAAAATATTGATCTTAATCTAAGTATCGTAATGAAATAAGTGACAGGTATGTATAATAGAAATTAAATTATCAATGATAAAAATTTACATTCATAATTTTAAATATATTAATTTATATCTACAGTCCATTATCCCAAATCATTGAAAAAATCTTTAATATGTTTTTTTATTTAGCCACTGGAATAACTTTACTTTAATTTTTTTCAATGGCGTTTCTTTTAATCCGCCAGCAGCAGTTTCTGCGGTACAAATCAGTTCTACTTTTAGGGCATATAAGCCTTGCTGGTTATCTGGTATTAAAGTGGCAAATTGATTATTTGTTGTACATAAAAAATGGTAGGTTTGTACAAGGCGTGAGACTTCAAAAATATACATGCAGGGGAGAGTCACGATGTTAAGCTTTTTAAATAATAGTCTGCAAGATGTAACAGTTGTGACGTCACATATACCACGGATACACTGTTTTTGAACTATGAAAACTTTATTAATTTGGACCGAATTTCCCCACAATGAAATTCCATACCTCAAGATAGAGCTCACATACCCATGATATGCTTTTAGTTCTGTCTTCTCACTCGTGATCTTAGTAAGACGTCAAAGTGCGTATGCAAAAAGGTTCATTCTTTTGCAAATACTTTGTGTATGCGGTCTTCAAGAGCATTTGCTATCTAAAATTATACTTAGGAATTTAACTTCATCTGACTCGGTTATTTTTTGATATTTATCGATATCGTATATCTGCCTAAACTGATAAAAATAATATCCATATCAATAAACCCCAACCCCAAAATTGATAGGTACCCGAAATCGATTAATGTTAGATCAAAAAATCATTAAAATATGAACAAATCGGCGTATCTTGACTTTTGTATCGATATATTGATATATCAGCTTAAGTACAAACCTTACAACCCTACTCGTATTTACAATTCCATTTACTTTGAATACCCATTGCTGCTTCACTAACCTCTTTCGGACGAAACCTGTTTCCTTGTACCTTAAACATGTTCAAACTTATCTAGAACATCTAATCTGCTTTTGACTGCTCGACCGTCAAGGGGTTTCGGGGAGCAGTTGTAATTTGTGTACGTTTAGTCTGAATAGATTAATGTATTACAAACCTCGGCTAAGTTAAAATTGATTAGGTACAGTCTGGCGCACAAGTGGAACTTCGATTTTGTTTAAAAATACTACGATTTTAGTCTATATTATATCAATGATTTTTATTCGATTATATAAAGGATAGATAGGCAGCGGAGTCGTGGCGCTGGTCGCCACAATATGCATGAAATCTAGCGTTTACTTGATCAAACAACCAAATAATTTGTGTAATAACAACTCAATTTCCCGTAAAAAAATATATGTAAATATTACTAAAATATTCGCAAATTAAAAATAGTCGGAAAAAAATTCGAATAAATTGGAGCTAAACAATAGCACACAACTAACACAATTAAAACACAGCTACGAATTAAACAAACATAATAAAAATAATTAAAACTTAATAAAAAATTAAGAAAGAGACACAGGGCTCCGCAGCAAACTTCCACAGATGCTGCTGGCAGCATTGCCCCGGTCTATAGAACGACGAAGCTGCCAGCTATGTGGTCTCCGGTGGTTTCTATTAGCCTTATCAAAATGTCCTTTCGGTTAGGATATTAATTTAATTTGCAATAAAACGAAGCATCTTGTACCTGGCGGGCGAGAACCGGTTTCACTGCGTGCTCCCCGCTCGGCGCTTGTAATCAGTTAGTAGGAAGAGAAGTGATTTGTGGCGAAATGACATTGAGACAGACAATATTGGTGCAAATTAATACATTGATATAAATGAATATCACATTAACCTAACCTTACCATTGACAGACGCATCTTTTCGTACTGTTCTTTTATGACGTGCAAAATGAATTTAACTTAAGACAGACTTAAGTGAACTAGGTTGTTCTAAATGGAAACTTTTTAGTTGAGTTCTGTTAATGGCATATTAAAACAAGCACACTTACCATCTGGGTCTTTACTCTATAGGGCTAAACCATATTGCTTTTGACCTATTATGGTATTGTTTTTAAACCGGCAGCCATTACTGTCAAGTAATAGTAGTTTACGTGACGGTTGCGTAATGACAGGCATTACAACATGAGTGTGGTTTATGAAACGAGCCGCTAGGCGAGTTTCATAATAGATGACACGAGTGTTGTAATGCCAATTACGCAGAGTCGCGTACAATACTTTATCTACACACATATTATAAGTACTCTAAGATGGGTTCAGAAGCCGAAAGGCAAATGACCTGCATTGCTACCAGCGCTACCTGTAACATATCTAAGTACCTACCAATTTCACCAAACGATGTTAAATTTAATCAATGTTAATCAATTGTAGTCTACTTGGATAAGCAGAATTTTCATAAGTGGCACAATAAACTCAACAAAGAAATGAACTAAATGAAATCAAATAACGACTTACAATACGACGAATTGACAACAAAAATGGCGGCAAAAGAAACCTGTCATGTGTCACGAATATGAATGGTTTTTTTTTAAATCATATGATAGACATACCTACTAATAAAGTCCCTATTCTCATGTCGTTCGAAATTCAAATATCCTACGATATTTTACTAAAAAATATAACGAGTTGACGTTCCAATTGATCCTAGAATTGGACCTATTTAAATTGTGTTAATTTTGGAACATGTTCCAAATTTGAAACTCATAA
Organism: Acleris sparsana; assembly: GCA_923062465.1. Classification (NCBI taxonomy): domain Eukaryota; kingdom Metazoa; phylum Arthropoda; class Insecta; order Lepidoptera; family Tortricidae; genus Acleris; species Acleris sparsana. The sequence goes on from OV281299.1 coordinate 3,063,468, forward strand.
CCTTACCAAAATCTATACTGTTATAACCATTACAGTACAAATTTTACCTACTACCACAGACAAGAAACTTTTCATAGTAAAATTAGTTGCAATAATGCTGGTCATTTCCTACGGGTTTTGAACGCATAAAAGAGGACTTACGATATGTGCGTAGATAAAAAAGTATTATCGTAAAATTGACAGCAAGTCAAAGGCAGTATGTTTTTTAATCAGTATAATAGAAATTTACTTACTTTAGTTATTCGGAAATAAATGAAGCAAATTTGCATACATACATACATATCTTCACGCCTGTCTCCCAATGGGGTAGGCAGAGATTATGGAACGCCAGGTGCATCGGTCCAAACATATACACTTCGCCTCCTCTACATTCATCAATCTTTTCATGCACGTACGTCGGTTTCGGGTGCTTTTGATTTGGCCCTTAATCAGCACATCGCGAATCTGATCACCGTACGTCCGTCTAGGACGTCCCCTACCGACATCTCCGCTCACTCTCGCTCGCCATATCTCTTTCGTAACTCTTCTGTCATCCATCCTTTCTAAATGACCAAACCATCTTAGCATACCCTTTTCGATCTTAGTCACTACATCTTCTTTCAATCCACATCGTTTCATCAAGCAAATTTGTTTTGGTATAAAAGTAAATAGAGGAGAAGGAAGAAACCAAATTTAAAATGTTGTTATTTTTAATTGCTTTCAACATTCCAACGACAACTTTTTGTTGTTAACGCTATCAAAACGCCCCTAATAGCGTAACCCAATGGTCATGATAACCGTTTAATGTGATAACCCTAGTCATAGTAATAAAAAGTTTTGTTATTATAGCATTGTTATTACCATAGTTACGCTTGTAACGGTTTCAGTATCAGTAATGGCGTTTAGTGAAAAAAATGTGTTTTTATTAAAACTATCAAAACTGCATTAAAATTTTGATTGAAAGATCAGTTGGCTTGATGTTATATTTACCATGGTATTAGGAAACAGCAGTGGAAATTGTCACAATCGAAGATTTGTCGTAAGATTCCGTTCATTAAATCATCATCATCATCATCATCATCATCATCAGCCCGGGGGCGTCCACTGCTGGACAGGCCTCCCCCAAAGAGCGCCACAAGTCACGTTCTTGAGCCGCTTGCATCCAGCGGCTCCCCGCGATCCTAACCAGGTCGTCAGACCACCACCGGGTGGGAGGCCGTCCAACACTCCGTCCACCGGTGCGGGGCCGCCACTCGAGAACTTTTCTTCCCCAACGGTTATCAGTTCTCCGAGCTATGTGGCCTGCCCATTGCCACTTCAGCATGCTAACTCTCTGAGCTATGTCGGTGACCTTGGTTATTACCGTATATACTTAAATACTCATTCATAAATAATTGTAAGTAAATACTAGAATAGTACTTAATTATGCTGTATGCCTCGAGCCAGTTTTCGTAGACTCCATTAAAATTTAATACCTAAACTTAAAGTGGGCGAATTAATCCAGCCATGTCGCTACCGCAGCCGGGCGGTTGGGTAGTTTTATGACGACAAAACTGTTAGTAGCATTAAATTTCTGCCTCTGAAATGCACAATTTTCGTTCATAACAAATGTATGCTAATGTTTGAAATGCGAAGTTTTATTTTATAATTTTCAGGTAAAAATTAAATACGTGACAGTTGTCATAATGCCATATAAGATAAAAAGTGGCGCTTATTCAATAATAAGGGTTGTTTAGAGAGTAGTAATAACGTTGTATTTATGATTGGTGGCTTTTTTTAAATTTGATTGCAATATCCTAAAGGCCCGTTAGTAAATATGTCAGATCAAATTTTAGTAACTTTATACGAGTTTTGACATTCAAGTTTTGATCTAACGGATCTTTATAAAACCAAGCTTAAGTGTATGAAATCATATAAATATTTTTCTTTTTAAATTTAAAATAAAAATGTTATTCATTTCAAATTCGTCTTAACTCACGTTTTGAATTAGAAATAATTTGGCTTTATTTAATAAATTACATGGGATGATAATTACAATACTAAAATTTCATTTTAAAGTCTTATTCTATTTTAAAGCTAAAAAAGGCCCCTGCGGCATTGTCCGGAAGATGCTGGCAGCATTTCCTCGCTGGATAGTTAAACTTATGCCTTGAGCGAGTAAAGGTCTCCCGTGACGTCAATGAGCCTCTTCGAAATTTCTTTGAAGAAGGTATATTATAAATTATAAAACAAATGTTTTTTATGATTTAGAATAAATAAACCTTCGTTTCAAGATTTTATATTGCTTTTTATTTACAAAATATCTTATACTCCTATTACATATTACATAAAAACAACATAGCACTTGGCTCAAAAAAAGTCAAAGCCTAATCGTATTCGTGTTACAAAAAACTCCGACATAAAACAAAATTGTTTATGCATTCAATTCTCTTATTTATGAGTTAAATACGTGACTGCGTTTGTAACTATACAGAGGCGATATTTCTTCGAACTCACGTACCTATGTTATAATAAATTATGTCATATATACAGGGCCAACTAAGGGGAAAGAGGTGTGTCACCGCTAAATAAATGGCACCACATCCTGTATCAAGCTTTTGGGTTATTTATGAATATTATATGTATGAGTATTTCGCATTATGCCGGCCTCTTTAGCATGTTAAATGTATTGCCAGTTTGCTAATCTCTGTATTAAATTGGTTGTGTGAGCTTATAGGCTTTGTTCAAACAATTGATTAATTGGTAACTAAGTATTTTCACATCGTATCGAACATACGAATTTTTGATAACTAAAACACTTTTAAATGAATTAAAACATCATTACCCTACTACCTACTATTTGAACCCCCGAGACGAAAAAAATAATGTTTTAAGTTTGTTTTGTATCTGTATAGGTGTGTATGTATGTAAATATTGAGCAACGTAAAATGCTAAGGAATCTGCTCCGGAAGTCCTGAAACTGATTTCATAACAGCAACTTAAGAACGTTCTAACCAATTACCATTATGAATAGCTAAGAACCAAAAAAAGCTAGCCAAAAATATCCGTTTAAGGATTACAATAGTGCGTTTATGAATGCGTTTTACATTTTAGGCCCAAAGTCAATCATACATTATACAGCAGTAATAACGTTGAGTCTCTTATTACATTCACGACTTCAAGCAATTTGTCCATGAAATGAGTCCTAAATTGGCGTTTGTTACCGCCGTATTACACGTACAGCATTTTATCTGGGTTATTCCGTTCTGGGTAATTATTTGGTGGCATAATGTACAAAACATGAGCGTTACGCACTTTTTATTTCATTAATTGCTTTTACCGGAGTGGTGAAAGTAATCAGTCCAAGTAAGCTCCTTTGAATTACCTCTTTTGAATTGAAATAGTTTCATGTAATCATATTTTTTTTCCCTCTATCTCTCTCCCAAAATTTTTGCATGTTTTCCTGCTGAACTACACATATTATTTGACATTATATTTAGTTTAATATTTATACCTTTATGTAATGCTTCGACTAAGTAGTACCATTGTAATATGAATTATGTTTAAAAAATGATTGACTGCCTGAGTTTCTTGCGACGTTTCTTCTCAGCAGGAGTCTCCTCTTGAGAAGCCGAGCGCTGGTAAATTCATGACGTGTTAAAGTGCCCGTGCGGCCTACGTACTGGATAAATGACTTTTATCTTTTATCTTTATATTTTGTTAATTAGCTTCTTAAATTAAAAGGCGTAAGCTTCAACTTCCATCAAAATTACATTTTTATCAAAACGTCATAATAGCCTCACCATTATTTCTCTTTACGAAAAATGATTTTAACCACAGAATTAAATAGCCAATAAATGTCGTCATAGATTTTTTATAACCAATTCGAATTTATTGACTGCTGATATTGCATGCATTCGAGAATTTGATGAGAGTACAACAATTTTATTTGATGGGTTGTTATCATAAAATATAATAAAATATGAAATAGTCTATTTGATTTAGATCTCGGTTATATCATCATAATAAATATTGACTGCAGTGCCTTGCCACAGATTGGAATTAAAAATATATTGCACATGCAAAAGTTGTCTATAATGTAGTCAAAAGCAATAAAAAGGGTCACTTTGTATTGAATTACCATAGAAAGTGATCCGTTTTCATTGCTCTTGAGTGTATCACGTGTAATTGGTATTGTGTAAGTATGTGTTTAGTATGTTTCAAGTTGGCAGTGACGCTGCCTACGAAGCTAGCGGTCCCGGGTTCATCTCTCAGAATGGGCAAATATTCGTGGGACAAGCGCGAATATTTTTTTTCCTCGTATTTAAGTATGTATTTCTCTAAATACGTGGTTTTATCACAGTCTATGGTATTTATACTGGCCTCCTACGGAGAAATGGCGCATGTGTAATTAATTCATTGAAGCATATCTTATTTTAACTCGCAGAGGTTAGCTTGGATGTGCAATACCATTCATGTGGTATATGCGCCTTTTCTCCGTAGGAGGGCAGCATAGTATAAAGCCAGTGCTTAGTTCGGGATAAAATTGTTTTTTTTTTTTAAATTATGTACTGATATTTGAATTTAAGTATTTTTATACCTGGTTTTAAGCACGAAATAACAGTTTTTGGCTCGAAACTTTAGTTAAGTTCCAGGAAGAGCCAAGATCTAGCTATCAATAAAACTAGATGCACTCGCACTCAGTACGATACACGGGTTTGCTCTCAATAAAGCTATAAACAGAATGCGTAGGTACTAAGTTCACCATTAAGTGACGTAAGTATATTGTGCAGCGGAAAACTAAAATGGTTTTATCGAAGGTATAAATCTACAGTATTTTTTTTTAAACTTTATTATAGCTTTTAATAATGGAATCAATGAAAATTTAATTCATTCGTCGTTCTATACCTGTTTTATTATTCATATCATAATTTCCCTAAAATTTGATCAGAAACGATAAGCAAATGGCCTATATTAAAAGACCTGTATGTGGTTGTAATTTAATATTAGCTTTAAAGTATTGCATGTCATTAAAGTATCGGTTATCGATGTGACTGCATCTTAATGTTCACATTAAAGTATCGGTGACCGATACTTATCCGGTTTCGGTTTTAATCAAAACGTAATCGGGTTTTAAAGTTCATTGTGATATTTTAGCTACAAATTACAATATGTCAATGTTTTGGGTGCCTTTTATTAATGTTCATTTCTCTTCAACACGCAACTTAACTACTTACTTACTTAACTAGAAGCGTGGTCGAAAAAAGTACTTAATTTAAGTAAAAACCACACTAAGGTCAATTGGTACGGTCGGCCATAAGTGTACACTTTAGTTCTTTGTCACATTAGCGTTATGATTGGATTGCCGCACTTATCTGTCAAGGGTGTTAAAACGACAAGGTACCAAAATGTTCACAAGAAAATCCTTTGCTAACTGGATTATCATAACGTTTGCTTTCGTATGGTAAAAAATGGCAAAATACATACGTATTACTGTTACTAGAAACGAAAGTATCGCATTGCAAAGAAATTGGAACCGATAATGGGTGGTATTACGATCAATTTGATACCCGATCCAAGTTCATATATTCTTATTTGCGTTTCGAATTTCAAGCTCCTATAACAATAAAAGGGTTCAGATGCGCAATGAAAAACACGAGAATTCCATTAATAAAGTTAATAAAAAACACAAGGAAAATTGTGACGTTATTTCACCGTAATACCGCGGAGTTTGAATTTTATTAAGATTGAGATTTTCGCTTTGAATTTTTACTATTAGTTTAAAAAGTGCTTGAAATTCATTAAAAGGGTATACAATAACACAGAATTATTATTGATCTAAAAATATTGCAACAACCAACGATTTTTTATGAATTCACCCTTCTACTTCTCTTCCAACTCTATCAACTTATATGTAATCTCGTTAGATCTTCAATAAAATCAATTATAAACCTACAGACTGCAACTGACACAGTATTAGTGAGCTGGTAACGTCTGCCGAATGCACCTAGAAAAAAGAGGCTAGACACCAATTGGATAACGCAAGATAATCGATGAAGATGGGGTAGGTTCAGACGGAAAGGGCAGGACGACTTGGACGCATTTCTCAGCAACCAGCCCAAAGAAGCAACTAACGGGACTTTGATATCTAGGGGAGTTTTCCACGCCCAACGGTCAGACACTCATAGTATAGGCTACCTGAATAATTTACAGCATTTAAATATCTTACTAATTCATATCGTTTTGTTTTTGTCATGAGTCCTCTTTGCATTTTTTGGGTTATCTGGACGATTTTTGTGGTTTTTGTTTTTAATTGCCTATGATTGTTTATACAAAAATAATTCTACATACTTACATAAAATGGCGTCATGTCTTCCAAAAACCTCAGTAAATAATTTCAACTACAATGCATTCTTGTACTTTATACTGTAAATGATACAAGATTACCCTAATTATAAAAAAACGTGGTATCAAAAAAATAGCGTACCTATTTAATTTACGTAATAAACCGCTTCTGCTTCTGTTGCTGACTGTACACGTATAAAATAAACAGACTCGACAGACAGCGCAAACAAACTGCATGAAATTACTAGGCATTTTCAAGGTTTTAATAACAACTGGTTTTTATTTAAGAGAGGGAAACAAGGTAAATCAATCCTGTTATTACAGTTGAAAGCTTTGTCTGAATATTGGTTGTAATTTGATTAATAACCGTACAAAAGCATGTTGGACAATAATGCTCGGTGAAGGGTTTTGTCAACACAACAAACACACACACGAAACTGTAGTCAACAAAAGTGAAAACGGGTCACTTTGTATTGAATTCCATAAGGGACACGGATTCTGTTGGAGAATGTATCGAAACTTTATATGTGGTTGTCTTGCACTGTCATAGGTAAGTATTTTTTTTTATTTATTATTACTACTACTATTAGTCCCTATGAAAATTATGAGTTAAGTCACATTTTCTTGCTCAAGGCACGCCTGAATATATTTATTTTTTATTTTATGTTAGATTCATCGTTTTATTTAATGCTAGGTTTATGTAGTATTTAAAAAAAACCTCTGACTGTTGAGTTTTGGGCTCTTGCGAAGCACTGGTAGATTTTTGACGACTACCCGTGCGGCCTACTTATTGAATATACATATTTTATCTTTCTATCTTTTTTTTAGAAAGTAACACGTTTTCATTGTTCCTTAGTATTTAAAAAAATCTCAAGTATGATCAAATTTTCTATTGAAAGTTATCGTGCTATCGTAAATAGTTTTCGTCTCTTTTGTTAATATAATAAGATGTATTAAAACAAAAACATTGTTATTGTTTAAAACAGACTGATAGGATGACCTAAGATACTTCTATTCGTCTAAAGAATTGGTCAGCAACCGAATTCTCCACTTTACAAGAATATTATTCTTAAAAGAAGATGCTTACCTCAGTTTTCAAACAAAACATAGCTACGTCACACAGTTTCTGATTCTACCCAAGCAACTATCAGTGACTGCATGCCTAAATTCAATTTGAAAATAATTTAACCAACATAATATGCCGCAAGTGGCAATAAATATCTTACACATGTAAATATAACATATGTAGAGACGATGACGACTGTGACAGTTGATGACTTTTAATTTTGTTATTCTTCTGCAATCGCAATCGCGATTTTGTCTGTGTAGAAGTCAATAAATTTGAAAATTGACTTGTTTTTCGAGATAAAAAGCATTGTTTGTCCTTTCACTGGACTCAAGCTATCTCCATACCAAATTGTATCGTGTCTATGGTTGCGGGAAATCAATGGCTGCAAGCGGCGCAAGCCAGTGGAGGCCTACGTGCAGTAGTGGACGTCTTTTTGGTGAAACGATGGTGATGATAGACGAATGGTATCTCCGGCAAAAAGTAAAATACGAATAAACAAACAAACAAATATTGATAAACCTATTTATATTAGAAGATTAGGCTTAAAAATAATATTTAATTCATGTCTATTATTACATAACAGGCATAAAAGCGTGTCAGATATATCAGAAATACGCCCACCGCAAGTGGTGTAATTAACTTATTTGACATAACGCTACTAACATATATATGCCAAAGTAATAACTAAATAACTTATAGTTTATTAATTCACAAACAACTAACAAAAGAAAGTGCTTCATGCTAACACAATAAGACCTTTATAATGGAACAACGGGCATTGTTGTAAACTAACCTTTGTTCTTAGAGTAACAAAGTTGACCTTGACTGACTTACAGAGAAGGACATAGTTGGAAGTTAAGGACGCTTGACGGAACCCATAAATGTTCCCAAATGACCTTCGCGATGAGTTTTATGGGAATTTTATTTTCCGCTGTGCGGTTTACGGATTCCTGCTTGCCGTTTATGGTTCCGTGGAATAAGATAATTGTGTTATTTATTGTAAAACTAAATAATACATTTTATTTTAGGGCATTAACAAGGCAAACAAACACACATGCCAACTGATGTTAAGTGGGATATGTGACTCATAGACATAAAAATCCTAAGACCGCAATTGCGTTGCCAAGACCCGGAACACAAAAATGCGAATACTGCTGCTTGCCGGTGGGTTAAACGATAATGTGGTGGCAACAATCCAGACGGATCTTGTACAAGTTTCTACCACGTTCTACCACCATCCATTAAAGGTAGAAAGAAAAAAAGAAAGTAAGTCGTGACATAACAACACAAGAAATATTAGGTGATACGCATAAGAAGAAAGTAGCCACAAAATGTTCCCAGCATAATGCTGGCATTATTTATTTATTTAAAAAGTTTTGTAAGTAGGCTCTTAGGCACTTTTACAAGTCTGAGTCTACCAGCGCTTCCAAAGAGACCACTGTTGAGAAGAAGCGCCGCAAGAAACTCAACAGTAAGTCGTTTTTTCCAAATAAATCACATTACAATACTAAACTTAAGCTACACAACTATTAAAAATTGCGTCCCCAAAACTTCAAATTCGCTGCCAACCCTGGCCTTGACTATAAACAAGCGACACGCCCTGGCTTCGATACGGTTTATGTAAGTTTTTTGTAACACCTCTACATAACCTAGAATTACATACATACATTAAATGACGCCCCTTTCCCAGATGGATAGGCAGATGTGGTATCTTTCCATCTGCTACGATCCTGACAAAACTGTTTCGCTTCTTCCGCATACATACATCGAGTCATACATTCACGTCGGTTTCGGTTACTTAAGATTCGGCCCGTTTCCAGTATTTCTATAATTTGATTCGTAAAAGTACGCCTAGGGCGGCCTCTTACGACCCTTCCACTGACTTTCGCTCTGCTCTTTCCACCGAGAACCCAGAATTTATAATAAAAAAAATCTTCCGTGACAAATTAACATTAAAACCCGCCTCTAAATCTGTTGCGCTGTTTGAATGATCTAAGCATACATACAGAGAGACAGACGGCAAGCGACTTTGTTCTATACTATGAAAGATAGCAACAATTTAATCACACAAAGTTGTATCCATTTGTAAATAAAATCTGGAACAGTAAACAACACTTTTGGAAAGCTTATCGAAGCTGTAAGCTCGCTCGTTAACCGCGTCTCAAGCCACAGCCGAGCCGAGTGTCAAAAGTTGGTGAATTGTTTACACTAGATCCGGACAGGGTTGCGGGGATAAAATTACTTTCCGTCGAGTTTCCCGCTCTTGGGTTGCGCAAGATGTTGTAACTTTGAAAGGTTGCCTACTTGACTGTTAATTTGTTTTTGTGTCTGTAACTGAAAATGTATGTTAAAAACTTTATTGTACGAACTGGATATAATACCTAAATATGACGAAATAGTTTAAGATAAATGAAGATAGACTTAAGGTTTGTACTAAGGCAAACTTATCCTTTTAAAGAACCGGTTTCTGATAACCTTTGATTTAATTAAAAAAATGTTTTTCATCTCCAAAGTATTTGTGTTTAATACGATATTCATCCAAAATCAGATTTATTTTATTAAAAATATATTTTGATCTTTGATATAGGCAAAAGCCTTAAAGGATTGACCTCACCGATTTACACACTGAAGCTGCTTAAATTGATCAGCATCAAAATCACATAAAGTAATTAGATGGCTTTGACATCGCTCCGCTCGGTGTAAGAGATGGTTGCACAAAGACCGATATTTCATTCACTACTTTATTATATTGTATCTAAATAACGCACTAGCGACCCACCCGTCTTGCTTCGCTTCGACCTATGTGAGTTTTCTGTAATATCCTTACATAATCCAAAATTATTACATAAAAACCTTCCTATTGAATCGCTTTATCTATTGGTAAAAACTGCATTAAAATCCGTTGCATAGTTTGAAATATCTGCGAATAAAAAATACAGGTGACAGACAAATCCAAAGACACGTCTTGAAAATCAAGTATCTGTGCTTTAGGCATAACACATTTAATAACTTTACAAATGTTGTACAATCATATTTCAAAGGACACAATATCAAAACAAAAACAAATATTGTGTAAGGAGTTACAAGCCTTTCTTTTCGTGCTTAAATAAAACCTTCTTTATCTGCGGTTAACAAACTTTTTTGCAGAAAAACCCTTTAGAAACAAAACATATTACGCAGCCCAAAAAAAATGCAATGTTTTAAAGTTCTAAAAAAGATATGAAAACTTGGCCACCCAATGGCAAGTGAGATCTGAGACCCATAGACATTTGAAGTTATAAGTCTACAATCACAAGACTGAAATTTTAAGACTGGAAATGAGTTGCCAACCTTAAGACTGACTAGCATAAAGCTAGTAGTTTTACAGGTTATCTAATCCCCACACCGTAACACAACAGTGCAAATACTGCTGCATGGTGAATGGTCAAAGAATAAGATGGTGGTAGAAATCTGGATGGACCCTGCACAAGGTCCTAAAACCACAAAAACATACCACTTCGTACTTTACATTGCATTGTTTACAGTTGAAAAATCAACCGACGAATAATTATGTCGATTTTCAGGGTACTCAAAAGGTAAAAGCTGTCTGTCCGTTTCTCTGTCTGTCTGTCACCACTCATGAACCGTGATAGCTAGACAGTTGATTTTTTACATAAGATCTATTTCTGTTGCCGCTATAACAACAAATACTGCAAACAGAAAAAAAAATTAAGTTGTTTTTGCCGATTTTTTCAAATGTTGTATAGATAATGGTACAGACCCCTTTATGCGCGAGTTCGACTCGCGCTTGGCCGGTTTTTTTACCTGAGCCTGAACAGCCTGCTCCAGATTAATATAAATCATAGGACAGCGACAACCCTAATCCAAATATTTCCGTGCGTTATAACTTACAACGCAGCGGGATATCAGCAAGTTGTTGTTGCGGCTGTTCCAAAGTTAATCTGCTCTTCAGATATATAGACCGGAACGTTTAGCAAGACTTGCATTTCCACGCCTTTGCATCGTTCGTTGGAAGTTATATCAGAGGCGTACTGAGCAGAGTTGGGAGCAAGTTGTATTAGGTGCTGATGTAATTTTAGACTGTGAAGTTCTCCGTTTGCCATATGCAGTCGGGATCATTCTGCTAATATTACAAATGATAACTATCAGGAGATGTGTATTACCAATTGAATTATTCCTAAATGAAATACTAGGACGGTGTGAAGAAACTAAGCAACGATAATGGTTTTTTTTATTAGTATGATTAAATTACTTAAGCTGATTACAACGCTTATCAAATCCATAAATATTTCGAGTCGATATAGAAAACAGAAAAGCGTTAGCAGCGTTTGCATCTTTGCTATGCCTATTGAGTCAATGTAATAATTAATGTTTATTTATAAGCCATTGGAGGGTTTGCCCTAATCGCCACGCTATGGGCAGGTAGGTTGGCGATCGTAGGGTATACTTAAGGTCTTCACTCCGGTAACACTGCTGCCCGTCATGGCTCAAGTAAAAAAAACCGGCCAAGTGCGAGTCGCACTCACGCATGTAGGGTTCCGTACCATTATCTATACAACATTTGCAAAAATCGGCGAAAAAACACGTTTGTTGTATGGGAGCCCCCTTTAAATATTTATTTTATTCAGTTTTTAGTATTTGTTGTTATAGCGGCGAAAAAAATTGATATTATGTAAAAAATTCAAATATCTAGCTATCGCGGTTCATGAGTGGTGATAGACAGACGGACAGACGGACAGTGAAGTCTTAGTGATAGGGTCCAACTTTTACCTTTTGAGTACGGAACTATTCTGCGGTTGAATTTTCAACTATATAAACAATAAATTGCGTTTAACTACAAATCGGTAGCTAAGATCATGTCAAGGCCTTGCCCCTAGCGAATGAAAAACGTTTTACGTCATGTAATGCTTGGAACGCATCGTGTATTGAACCTTCTACACTATTTTCCGTAACGGAAAATCTCGTGGGAAATTCCAAATTCGATTTCGTAATAAAGTTTCGAAAAACTCGGGCGCTCGGATTCGAATTCATAACCGTCTTTGAAAGATATCCATCTGTGACTTTACAGTTTCTGGCGATCATGGTTTATTTAGCTGTTCTACTAACATATTTTATTTTTTTATTTATTTAACAAGAATAATTAACGTTATTAAAAATATTATTATAGATTTTTATAGTTGTCATGTATTGTTTTTTGTTTATTGAGTTATTAGTGTAAAATTTAGTGTTTTATATCAGGGAATATATCCCTCCATAAAGACGTTGAATGGATTATTAAATATAAAATCAGGAAGTAGATCGAAACCTCGTACTTAGAATTAAAAACTTAATAATGCAAGAAAAAATAGGCTTAAGTAAAAAGTGATCATTCTGCCCATAAATAATAATGTATTTTTTAGCTTAGTAATCAATACAATGCAAATTAAAACACAGACTAGTCAATAGAACTTATCTCTTCCGGACAGCTTTAGATATAAAAGACGCTGCAACATAAATATTTAAACGCAGTAACTATTGCATAACAAGCATACTAAGTAAATTTAATAAATGAAATTAAACACTTTACACTCATTATAATTATAGTAAAACTGCGTGATAATTCATCATCACAATCATCATTTCAGTAAAAATACTTCTATTGCTCATAATCAAAATCAAAATATTTATTCAGTAAATTGACCGCATACGGGCTCTTTGACACGTCGGGAATATGGAGGGAATCTTCTAGCGCTTCGGACAAGATCATCATTGCGGAGAAGAAGCGCCGCAAGAAACTCCAGCAGCAGGTAATTTTTTCAAACATAAAACTGTCTAAAACTGGACATCCCATAAGCACTACTGCCAATAGGTACCGTAGCGCCACTTGTATTCGTCTGTTAACCACAACTTTGATAAATATGGTATATTGACGGTGTCAAAAAGATCGGTTCACATAAAACTACAAAAACCCTAAAAATGTAACGTTTTTAGAAAAAAACTAAATCCTACTAATATTTCAAATTCCAATTTTGAAATGAAGATAAACCCTAGATTAACAAAAACAGAAACATTTCAAGCTCCCGAATGAATAACCATAATCAAAATGTACGCAGGCGAAGTCGCGGGCAGCTAGAACATAAATATTTATTTACACTAAAGCCACCTCTGGCCTGTATTTTTTCTAACCAAACTCTGAGGGCCCTGCTAAGATGCATTACGCGAACTAGCGTCTCTATTCGTTTCGTTTTTAAACCAATGGCGCCAGTCGTAGCTCACGTGACTTTTCGTATTACGTAATCTACTAGTGACGGGATTGGCTTAAAAACGAAACGAATAGAGACGCTAGTTCGCGTTATGCATCTCGGCAGGGCCCTCGGAAATCTTTTACGCTATCTAAAAGCTTACAACACTAGCTAGGTGTTTGCTAATGACCAGAATGCCCGAGCAATGTTTTAGATGCACGTATTTAATAAATGCAAGAGACTTTACAATTGAAGGTACGTGATTTACAGTGGATTAAGTACTAAACATATTACACGTTAAAATGTGACTTAAATGCATTGTCCATTTTTCTAATAAACTAAAGTATGTCTTGACAGGGCATTGGGTAAGTTGGTATAAAGTAATTTGATTATATTTTCCGCGGCCACGGATGATTTTTACATAGTTGTTTAGAGGACGTCTAAATACACAAAGATATATATAATTTACCAGTTTTACGAATGGCCGCTCACCTTGAAAATGTATGACTTTTACAAATGACAAGATTTTTACCCAAACCCCTTTATGGTTTTTTTTGATGTTTAAATTAATATACAATGTCAAATCAACTTACTGGAAAAAGGTAGCAACTTTTTTCCATTAAAATACTCGCTCCTAATTCAATTGTTATTCAGTTATCTCATATGCCCTAGATATTGCGTATTCATTTGCACAACAAAAAACCATCCTTTGATTTCCAGACAAAGAAAATACAATAATAGTAAAGAGGGGCACCAATGGACAGTTTCTTAATGAAGCATGAGTTTGTAAGTCTAATAAAATCAAAGAAGCGACATATTACTTATACATATATAGGAAATATTCAGGACATTCACAGCTTCAATAAAAGCTCATTTATGTAACAAACCGTTAAGAATTATTTTTTTGAATAGCCTTAATAATAATCAAGATATAAGCCAACAAAGATTTGTTCCTCTCTCTTTCTAGCAAAACGGAGTTTAACATGGAGTTTATATGGTCGACGTTACACAGCGTATCGGATCTCTCTGTCCAATCGATATCTAATTAGAAGTTTAAAATGGTTATATGATCCGTAATTCTCGGCCTATTTTAATTTTAATTTCACTTTTGGTGATATCTTTTACAGAATGTTCATATTTTGATGAGAAATGCGATTTAAAAATCCATGCATACTGGGCAGCTCTCACTGCAGTATAAAAAATAACCTCACATTTATTTTGTATTAAGGTAAAAAAGTAAGAGTAGTCTTATAAGACCACCAAACTAATTCCGTTGAGTAAGTCTAACTGATAATGTTAAATAAATATCAAAATGATTAATACAAAAAATAACGCCTAATATTCCAAGTTACTGAAATAACCTCTAATATACTTAACAAAAACAAAGAACCACAATACATCCAAAATAAATTACGTTACCAAAACAAGAACAAAAACATGGACAGGAATTAAACTTCATTCTTGGAACATGCTGTCGTCATTACCGCAAACAAGCTTTCAGCGGCCCACGATTCACAAAGCTTTTCATTTTGCGGAGGTATCAATAATTTCCTGGTATTCATTCTATTTTAAAACAACAGAAATTTGGTTAATTAACGTACAAGTTCATCCGACCGATATTACGCATTACAATAATTCTTTATTATTCACCATAAAGAGTTAATAGGAGAGCAAAACATTATTTTTTATGATTAATTCATAAATAAATATCTAGGTACGATCTCACACGAATTGACCAAGGCCCAAACTAAGCTTGCTTTGCGGGTGTTAGGACCTTGTGCAGGATCCATCCGGATCGCATCCACCAGTGGCGAAGCGTCACGTAAATAAATAGACAAGCCGGAGCAAAAAAAGGTGTATGGCGTGTGTCGGTTTTACGTTTTGTTTGTATACCTACTCTATGCATAGGAATTTTTGGTAAAGCCGTAAATAATCGGCTTGTACGAACGCCTCGCGACTGGCATCCACCATCTTATCCATTAAGCTACCGCCAAACGACAGTGTTCGCATTGTTGTATTCCGGTTTGGGGATAAGACAGCCGGTGTAATGACTAGCATAGAGGCATTCCATCTTAGTCCTCAGGGTTGGCAACGCATTTGCAGACTTAGGCTTGCAGTCCTGTCAAAGCGAATGTCTATGGGTCACAGTCTCCACTTACCATCAGGTGCCCTGTGTACTCGTTCGCCTCTAGCTTAACCCGGGACCTCTAGCTTCGTAGGCAGGGTCACTACCAACAAGGCTATCGCGTCGTCGCAACTCGCAACGTATTATACATATTTTTTAATAATACTCATGCTATCCGTCTGTCCATCTATCTGACAGTGGGCCGTATCTCATGATCTGTTACTGTTAGACAGTGGAAATGTTTACATAGTGTGTAATTTTGTAATTTCTATTAACAAGTAGTAAAAAATTCCCCCCAAACAAGAATGGTAAGGAACCCTTCGTATGTGAGTCAAACTCACACTTGACTGTTTTTTTGCGGTTTTGGAGGTTTGAATTACATCTTGTAAATGATTAAGGGCCACTGAGAGAAAAATGATAAATCGAGTTTGTCTTTTATATGGATTTAAGACTGAAATTTCCATTCATTGTGATTCAGTTGAACTGATCTTAAGAATGAATCTAGATTTTTCTTTGCGTTGACAGTAAGCCTTAGGCACTGTTCCCACCTAGAGCGAGGAAGTGATTAGCTATCTGCGATTTTCTCGCTCAAGAAACGAAGAAACGTTAAGATCCACTGTCAGTAAAAGATACACGTATAGTAAAAAGTTGATCGCTAGCTGTTCACAACGCCGACGAACATTCTTTACACTAGTTTGTCGAAACAAAAAATATAGATCCCGTCTCAAGAAAAGAGACAGAAATTATAGTTGATCGCTGGCTGTACTCGCTTACCGCTCATCGTAGGCAGTGCGACCAGAGGCCCCTTATCATGCGACCAATCGCATCACTGGTAGATGACGTAATACGAAAAGTCACGTGATCTACCAGTGACACGATTGGTTTAAACACGAAACGAATAGAAACGCTAGTTAGCGTAATGGATCTTGGCAGGGGCCTCAGTGCCTTAGATGGCACCTCGACGGTACTTAACAGTAAACTGCACAAAGGAGCAAAAATAACGGGTCAGAGTGCGTTTTTCATAATAAAGAGGCTATTTCGAAGCCTTGGTTCCTCGCCAGGGAATCCTTTTAGTGAAATCTGATGATGAATACCCCAAGCATCGATACAAGACTTCCAGAGTGCCTAGGATACCCAACTGAATGAATCTGCGGTTAACGCCGGAATTGAGCATGTTCAGAAAAACGTAAAATGGCAATAAAATGTAAGGAAATCCTAGTGCTGACCCAAACTCTCCCGCTGTGGTGTTAACTGATTGTGCGGTCAGTTAGGTATCTTGAAAACTTTTGACCTCCTCTATTGAACCTCGCAGTATCCACCATTAAACCTCCCCTGGCTAGGAACGAAGGTTTCGAAATAGTCTCGTTTGTATGAAAAACGCTCTCTGACCCGGTATTTTTGCTCCTGAGTGTAGTATTTATTTACAATTTAGTAGGTACACACAGCAACACACTTTACTGCCCATTAAAGACGGAAGTGAGAAAATGTAGAAAGAGATGAATATAGATTTTCCATAAGAATGTCATGTGCACGACAGAGACATTTTCTCTCTGTTCATCTTCAATGCTCGCTTAGCTGTGTGGGCGACTGTACAAGACAGAGATTTTTTGGACTAGGTCAATTCGTACAAGATTGTGCCCTGATATTTTTCCGAGTATTGGTTAAGTATCTGTCCGAGCTAGCGTTGTATGCTTTTTATTAACAATTTACTATTCAACCAAATGTGGCGCAACATGTCTAGCTGCTTACATTCACCAGAGAAGCCTACATTTTAATTTTTAATACTGTTTCCAACTTTAACCCAGAATTTAGCCAACTTTATCACAAGTTTGACGAAAATTTTGCCTTTGATATACATCCTTAATTCTGTAGTCCTAACGCAAAAGGGTATAAATTTTCTTAAGTTCAACTGAAGAAGGGTGTAAGTCTCCCGTACTGGCTTTGTTGCACACTCCGTTTTAACGAGCTATACCAACTTATAAACCTCAGAAATTATCTTTGATCTGTTTAAATTGTAATTTCGTCTTGAATCGAGGTAAATCCACCGGAGAATACCCCAACGATTCCATTACAATTCAGATTCTGGAAGAATTAGGAACAGCGTGAGTAATTGCCGGTTTAATAGGAACGACTGTTGCGAAATATATTTTATGCCACTTTTAATTCATTCGGAGATGCGAATACGCGTTATTTTTGTAACTGGTACATAATGAAGCTTTTTAAGGTGCCTGTAATTAAAGCGGTGACAAGCTTGATAACAATGTGTTTTTAACCCTTAACCACCTATGTGCGGTCTCACAGACAATGGATTATTCAAAATTGTCAATAACTGTTCACAAGTACATCGCACACGCGTCTCTGACCTTGTACCTTTGCCCTGCCTCCCCTCAGTGCCGGCCATGCCATCGATGCGTTCAGACGTGTGCTCATTTGGATCTGGTGAGAAAAAAATAGCATTGGCGGTCTGTGAGACCGCATGTAGGTGGTTACTATATTTTTTGGATAGTCTCAGGGACCGCACGTAGGTGGTTGTGTTATTTTTTACCTTCACAAAAGTGACCAACTTACTAACACTACCGGTTCCCAGCAAAACTGAAAAACGGTTAAAAGGCAGAAAAACGTGCTCGACTTGTGATCCAAAGAAGAAACGCAAGACACAATACATGTGCATCGAATGCAAAACACCGATTTGCATTAAATGTTTCAATAAGTTGTTTATTGACTGCCGACAAAAATGGTTATTTTGAAGGGCTGTAATTTTACAAAAATACCTTATTTTTAACAAAAGTAGATAGTCTAATAGCATTTTTGATTGCTCAATTTTATTATTTTATAATGAATAGCTGTATATAACATTCCTTAATATTGAGATCTCATGTCCTGAAGGATACCTAGGTTTTTATTTAAAAATATTAGACGGTCCTAAATATGTTAAGTTTAAAAGATAATAATGTTGATTATTTTTGTATTATTGTTGACTAATAAATGCCTTAAACTGTGTAAAGAGTACTTACTACATTAAAACAACCGTCAGCTACGTTAAAGTAAAAAAATTAGGTCCCATAACAAGGAGCGGTCTCCATGACCGCAAGTAGGTAGTTGTGTGATACAAATAGGACGTAGGTAGTTAAGGGTTAAACACACGTATGGTATCTGGTTCTGTGTTCTGCGACGTCTCGCGCGCTTTTGACACCGCCAACCATCGACTTATAATAAATTATTATAGACATGTTATTACCATGGCAACGCTCATTATAAAATGGTTTTCACGCTTCGGTTACGTTATAGGTGGTATTGTGATATCATTAGCGGTAACAATATTACTGATTTATAGTACGCGAGTAGAAAAAAACTTTTGATGTATACATCATTATTTATTAGTCGTAAGTTGTCAAAGCGCGACAAGCTACTTCAGTCCTCTACATTTTGTCTACGACGACATGGATATACCTTACAGGATAAAGATAGCCTGTAAAGTATTTGTATATATGGGCGTTGACCGCTTATTTTAACTTAATATGAAATGATAACTTAATATAAAACTTAACTTATAAGACAAATCAGCATGGTTTTGTTCATTCCAAGATGACACGTAATAACAGGATGATGTGTGAATAATTGATGATAATAACAGCATTTTTCAATGGTTCTCCGTTGCCCATTTCCAAGGCTTTTTATACGCAGGTATAGTTGTTTATAAGTACGCATCTTAAAGCACAAGCATATGGCCAACCAGAATCAAGTCTAACATTTATAAATTTAGGATTACAAATATTTTAAATTGGAGAACACTGTTCGAAATCCGAATAAACTGCTCTGATTTAAAAAGAAAACCTTACAACTTACAATATTAAGCAATTTCATTGAATATCTTGTCAGACTTTACTTAATAAAGATCGAGGTCTAGTTTGTAAAATGGTTATGAAAACGAATTCACACGTATTCTTGTGACTCTGAAAATAAATATTTTCCAGCCAATATCGATTCACAAAGAGTTGGTATTCATGACGCGTTCTGGAAGGTTTCATAGCAAATAATATTTTTGGGGTTGAAGCAAAATTCGAGACACTAATAGAAACGTTTTCCAATGGCTGAGTCAGGGAAACGCCTTGATGTTATTAGTAACTTAAACTTAGTAAATTATTGAAGTTTTTGTCATCCTTATCGACTTATCTTAGGCACGTATACACGAAATGCAATATTTTCATTACTATAATGTCCCATTAGGACACTATTACACTCAAGAGCAAAAATACCGGGTCAGAGTGCGTTTCTCATACAAACGAGAGTATTTCGAAGCCTTCGTTCCTCGCCTGAGGTTGTTTTGAGTGAGGTTTAATGGTGGATACTGCGAGGTTCAATAGAGGAGGTCAAAAGTTCTTAAGATACCTAACTGATCGCACAATCAGTTAACACCACTGCGGAAGAGTTTGGGTCAGCACTTGGATTTCCTTACATTTTATCGATGCTCGAGGTATTCATCATCAGATTTCACTAAAAGCATTCCGTGGCGAGGAACCAAGGCTTCGAAATAGCCTCTTTAGTATGAAAAACGCACTCTGACCCGTTATTCTTGCTCCTGAGTGAAGTTTAATTTTATCTTTTGTTTTGAACGAGCTGTCTGCCCGTGGATGTATGTTAAAGAAGGATGTAGATTGTTCTTGAATGTAAAAGACGACTGAATTGCTTGAGTGATTTATTAGCACTGAAAATTGCACCTATTCACATAAAATATATACAGTGTAAACAACTTAATTAATACACAAATGCGCTACGCTAGCATTAATATAATTAGGTACGTTACATTATTGTGCAACTTGCTTGTACATGTTTGTTTATATTATTAAGTAACCTATTTACCTGAAATATATCCTTTAGAGAGATAAATTATTTTATATTTTATGACTAAAGTGTACGGTGTTTATAAGCTAATCTGATTATAAAGTCGCAAGGAAGTCTCACCAAGTTTCAGCTTATAAGTTTTATCTCGAAGACAGTATCAAGCCTATTTATTAACCTGGAAAGTTCCAGGCAGTTAAATGAACAGTGATTCAGCTGTAAATTTTTTACTGATATTTCACACATTTAAAAAAAGATATTCGTAAAAATATGAGAAATGTTTCCATCTGATTATGTTAATTCCACACTTACGTATAACGCACGCACAATTTTAAAATAAAAAATAACCTAATTAAAACAATCAAATTCTACTGAGTGTGTATCCCAGCTTATTTTACTCCAAGGTACCAAGAGATCCCATATGAAATAAGTTCGTCTATGTGCACTATCTATATTGATGCAAATAAGTTTTGTAATTGCTTTTGTGCACTAAAGAGATTACGTACATAAATAAATAAATAAAATAAAAATCAGGGGACAATGTCACACCAATTGACCTAGTCCCAAACTAAGCTCTAGGCTTGTACTATGGGACAACGATATAAATACTTATATAGAGAAATGTATACTTAAATATATAGAAAACATCCATGACCCAGGAACAAATACTCGCGCTCATCACACAAATATCTGCCCTTACCGGGATTTGAACCCAGGACCGCTAGCTTCGTAGGCAGGGTCACTACCAACTAGGCCAGCGCGACGTCAAATGAGATCTGTTACCCGTACCTACCAATCTCAAGACTTTAATCTTCAGACTGCAATCCTAAGACTACAAATGCGTTGCCGACCATTCTAACTACCAACTAGGGCAGCGCGTCGTCAACATAATATACATACATATAATATACTACTAAATTCCTTTTATAAAAATCTTTGATATTGTTAAACAATTTCTTATATACATAATCATTACCCGTCAAAACCCACTTACTCGAAAACATCCCCGAGATCGCAATTTGAAAACATTAATCACAGAACTTAAGACCTTTGCCATCGATTCGATATCCCTGGAGGTATTTCCCTTAATCGGAGGTCTAATCATAAGCCTCAATCGATGAGGATTTAAGCCGTTCAGGAACAATCCGGGGCTCACCAACCTAATTACATTCCAGCAATTCGTTTTGAGATTGCTTCACCTATTTATGTTTAACTTCTTAAGACAAAAGCCGTTCAAAAGCGAAACGTGAATATAACCGTTTATTCTAAGGATTTCATTATGGCGGCTGCTCAAATATTTGCTTTTGTTTAAGGCCTGTTTAGATTAAAAATTAGTACGCATCAAACAGAAGAAATACTCTATTTTTATGATAATACTTGTTAGTCCAGCTAGGTTAGTTTTATCGACGTAGGAAACCGTTTTTATCGCGACTTTAAAAAAATATAGTGGCATCGGTTAAAAACTATATAATCTACATCTATGGGCTTACTATCGCTGCGTCTATATCGCGTGTCAAATGTGGATAAAGTATACGTCACTGTCATACATATTTACGTGTCAAAAGGTGACGGATGCCTTATCCAAACTTTGTCACGCGTTAAACGCAGCGTATTTTGCCTATATTTTTTAACCCCCGACGCAAAATGAGGGATGTATAAGTTTGACCGCTATGTGTACGTGTGTGTATTGGGTGTATGTCTGTCTGTGCTCAAGCGGGGGTTCTTTGCTAAGTTTCATGAAAGAGATGTCAGCTCTGAAAGAAGGAGGTCACCATTATATCGGTGGTTTTTATCTATCTAATAGTTATAGCTAACTAGATTCGTATACATTAAACGTCGCTTTATCGACGTGATAACTTTACAACATTGACTAACATGTTAGGGTTCTTGATAAAATTGACGGATTTTCGATAAAATTGTATCAAGCATAAGCTCAAGGAACCAAAGCGATATAAATATAACTAAATACATATTTTTTATGGCAAAGAGAAGGCAAACGAGCACACAGGCCACCTGATGGTAAGTGACCTGTGACCCATAGACATTCGCATTCACAAGACTGCAAGCCTTTAAGACTGCAAATGCGTTGCCAACCCTGAGGACTAAGACGGAACGCCTCTATCTAGTCATTACACCGGCTGTCTTTTCCCCAAACCAGAACACAACAATGCAAACAGTGCTATTTGGCGGTAGGTTAATACATAAGACGGTGGTAGCGATTCGGAAAAACCCTGCACAAGGTCCTACCACCCGCAAAAAGATAGTTGTATTATGTACCTCAAACTATTAAATCTTGATTATTCTATTAAGAGGCTCTCTAGGCTTTTAAACTATCTGTTACGCGTCGTGCCGTCAATCATATTCTAGTTATTAATCTCAAGTTGTAATAATGCCGTATAGTTGCCTCCGGCGCCAGATGTTACGAACAGACAATAAAATTGATTTATCTTGCGGTTACATGTTTGAATTGTAGTCTAATTATTTATGCTTCATTAAATTTTAGTTTTGAATGGTATGATGATATCATATTATGCTTAACAATTGTATCCATTATGTATTATAGTTTGTAAAATTGCTTATAATATTACTAGCTTCTGCCTGCGATTTGTTCCGCGTAGAGTTACTTATTCCGCCATCTCATGATGCGGGGGATTTTGATTATCATTATTCTCTCGGAAACCTTTAAATTCTCCGGGATGAAAAGACTTTGTGTTAATCCAGGGCATACGGTATCTTTACTTCAAATTTCATCCAACTCCGTCCAACTGTTGCAACGTGAAATAACACTCACGGCACTGGGGCATTGTCTTGATGAAAGAGGTCTTTCTTGGGGGACAATTTTGGTCGTTTTTACAACAATTCGGCATTAAAACGGTCGAGCGGTCCAATAACTCTGCGTAATAACGGCCAGTGATAGTCTTTCCCTTTTCTAAGAAATCAATCATATTGATTCCTTCACCTTCTCAGAACACTGTCGCGATCACCTTCCCAGCCGACAAAACAGTCTTGGCCTTCTTTGGGGCACGTTCACCAGTCGCCATCCATTGTTTTGATTGCTGTTTTGATTCAGGTGTATAATGATGGATCCAAGTTTCGTCCACAGGAACAAATCGACTCAAAAAAATCTGAGGATTACGCTTCATCATATCCAAACACAGTTTTGAAATTCGCTTTATTTCGCATTTTTTTTCGATTGTCAAAGAACTTGGCACCCATCGTGCAGACAGCTTTATCGTACCCAAATCTTCATGCAGGATTTTATGTACTCGCTCATTGGAGATGCATGTGTTCTCAGCTATTTCACGCACCTTCACTTGGCGGTCGTCAAGTACAATATTATGGACTTCTTCAACAATATCCTCAGTAGTGACTTCGATTGGGCGACCAGAGCGTGGAGCATCAGATGTGCTTGACCGACCACGTTTAAAATCATTTATCCAGTTCTGCAACGTTGGTGCGTTAGTGCCATGAACAGAATCGAGTTCAGTTTTTATTGTGGCAGCACTGCAACCCTTCATAAAAAAATGTTTTATAACTGCACGAAATTCAGATTTTTCCACAGTTGTTGAAAATTTACGAGTGATGACAGTTAAACATTGGTTATACTGACTAAAACTTGTTTTTTTTTGCTGAATTTTTGACAGTCTTCGTTTGAAAGATTGTGCCTACCAGTGTTAATGCCATTTACCAGAAAAAAGGTTTTACAAATAGTTTTTAAAAGTACTTATCAAACAGCCCTCATAGGCTTCTCTGAGGCCAATAAACCTTTTCAATCTCAAGACTGCGGTCCCGCGAGTGCTATCCTAAGACTGCAAGCTTGCGGCCAACCCTTAGCTCTAGGAATGTATTTAGGGTCTATTCACTTGTACATCACAACATGGAATTGTTGAGCCACTGTACCACAACCACGCCTCATCGCAGCGTCAAAACAAGGTGTTTAATTTTCATGAAAATAAATAGTTTTATTCACAATTTTAACCATGTGTTCGATATAGCCCACATTGCAACCACAACGCAACCACATCGACATTTTGTAATTACTACAACGCAACGGTAAGTAGCTACAGTGACACTAGTCACACGTTACCACTGCTTGACCACTGCGACGTGGTATGGTTGTGGTAATAGACCCCTATGCTAGTCATTGCATCGGTTGTCCAAAAGCTAAGATAAAAGATAAAAGAAATTTATTCAGTAAGTAGGCCGCTCGGGCACTTCTACACGTTAAGAATCTACCAGCGCTTCCCAAGAGACCACTGCTGAGAAGAAACGCCGCAAGAAACTCAGCAGTCAGTCTTTCTTTTTTAATATCTCATATTACAATGGTACTACTTAGTCTGGCAAATAAATAAATAAATAAATCAATAAATTATATAAAGCTACAAACATCAAATTAAATATTATATCAAATAACATGAGTAGTTCAGCAGGAAAACCATTACAAAGCAACTGATGCATAGCTGTTTGACGAAATTAATTATAAAGACGTGTTCAAATGTTCGTGTTCGAGTTAGACAAAATCGAATCGTTGATCGTAAAGAGCTATTGTCGATTCATCGTTACAATATTCATGATTGTATTGGTTTTTGTTGCGATTTCCAACATTTTTGCGATGAAGTAAAGCATTAACGATTCGGACATGCACTATCGATTCGTCGTTACAATCGAGCGACGGATCGTACAGACAAATTGTACCGTGCATACGATACGATCCGTCTGTTCAGACTGAAATCGAACGACAGATTGTACGTGTGTGGCAATCATCATCATCATCATGTCAGCCGAAAGACGTCCACTGCTGGACATAGGCCTCCCCCAAGGCTTTCCACTCAGACCGGTCTTGTGCTTTTCGCATCCACCGCGGTCCCGCGATCCTGACGAGGTCGTCACTCCATCTTGTTGGAGGCCTACCTACAGCTCGTCTTCCGGTCCGCGGACGCCACTCCAGAACCTTCTGACCCCATCGGCCATCAGTCCTGCGAGCAATGTGCCCCGCCCATTGCCACTTCAGTTTAGCTATTCTTAGGGCTATGTCAGTAACCTTAGTTCTACTGCGGATATCATCATATTTGTGGCAATATTCCATCCAAATTTCAATATGGTTCAGTATATGGGGTCCTTAAGAACAAAACGATTGAAACGATCTGGACGGACCTTGTACAAGGTTCTATCACTACTATACTTTTGCGCAGTGTTGCTTTTGGGATCCTTTTATCACCTGCAGGCCTATTGTGTTGCGTTTATCACATGACAAAATGTAGATAAAACATTACGCGTCTATAACTAACGGATAGTTTATATCCAAATTTTGTCACTCGATAAACGCAGCCATATTTGGGCTACAAGGGCGTCTATAATCCTACACGTTAAAACGGTCTTTATCATTAGGGTTAGGATTTTGGTGGCATTTCGTAATTCTAGAATCCATGGAGTCGATAATTCCTAATTATTATAAACACATTGATTTTGACCTTCGGTATTATCATATTAAAAATTAAATAAATACATATTTAGTTCGGTTATTTCATACCTATTAATATTTGCTTGTTTGTAACGCTTTCACATCAGAGATATCCTTAATACCAAAATTAATTTAAATTGGTGCGGCCGATTAACAAATAAATTAATTTTGAAATATTAAAATACTGAAGGTCAAAATCAAAGTGTTATGTATTATAATAATTAGGAAATAGCGACTCCATGGATTCTGGAACCACGATTTGCCACCAAAAGTCCTAACTCTATTTATCATGTTACGATAGCTCTTATTCACTTAGCAGTAATGAGGGCTGAGAAAAAAAAGTATGGTCTTACCCAGTGAAGCAGAGGTTCTGTTCGGGATTTAAATTTAAAATAATATTGCCCATTTATTTTTCCCCTTTGCAAGTTGTGGCCCAAGACAAGGTGCATTACAAGAACGTTATCAACCTCTTATGTTAATTCGTTACATTGTTGTCCGTTTTCGACGGTGGTTTACGTAAGCGCTAATCCAACGTGTACCTGACAAATTTTAATAGAAGCATTAAAACTCGAATTTTATTTTTTTGTCATTATAATTTCAATTCAAAATCTGAATAAGAATGGCTGACGTACAGGTTAACGACAAAAAACAGGTTAAGAATCTTATCGTATGTCGTAGCCCACTAAGATAAAACTGTTTTTCAGAATGAAGACTAATTACTAAAGCTTCTACACTTTGATTATTATACTTCTATTCTTTTATACATAAATCAATTTCATATTATTTTTGATACAAAATTATTTTTTACCAAAAAGCTCGTTTCCACTTATCGTCATTAACTTAAGAGCTTGGCGTTTTCGTTGTACTTTCAGCTGCATTCAGCTTGAACGCTTTTATATGACGAAGCATTATTTTTCCATAAAACGTTGTAATTTTTTATTTTCTCACTTTAATTTTAAGAGAAATAATTTGAAGTATTTAAAGCTGTTTTATAAGTGCAGTAAAAAACTATAAATAAACAAAATAAATGCTCATATTTTAGAGTAGATAACATTCGAGGTACTTCCCCGTACATTGCAGAGTTTTTATGACGCCATAGATGTCACTCGATAAAATACTAAATTATCGAATTTACCATCGACAAAGATAGAATAAACATAAAAGCGTAACTTTATTTACCGAATCATTTTGTCTGACGCAAACAAGTTTTCTATTTCAAAGAGACTTTTCTTGAATCAATTTAAAAATGTGCTCTCAGCATCGTTTGATGAGCATCTATTCTAAATTCTCAGCGTTTGCTTTTTTCACTTCACACCAAAAGCAGGCGTCGTCAACTACAGTTGGAGGCATTGGAGCTAACCGTGCGTACTGATTCACACGTGTTCAAAATGGCGGTGTTAGTTGGAGGAAACTAAATTCGGTGAACTAGTGTCGCAATTTCACGAGTTTCGCGACGAGATTACTTGCAAACTCAGGCTTCCGTGAGGCTTGTTGTGATTGGATTTGAACTCCATAACGTTTTTGAGTGACACCTGTTTTAGGATGCGCAGGAAATGTTTTGATTGATTGTGCTGTCCTTTTTTTACTGGAAAACTGATGGTAAAGGCATTGTGCGTTATAATTCAATTTTGAAATTAATATTTGTTGTCAGTTAATTTTAACTCTGTTCTTTTTTGTCTTAATATAATATTATAAATAAAACCAGTCAAGTTCGAGGTTAAAAAAACGTTTTAGCAATGGAGTTTCACATTCCAAAGAAAAAAATCGCGCCATATATTACGGTTCAAAAGATACAGCTCTTTTAAGTTAGGAAAGATGGACGGATGCATATTAATAGGGTTTCATTGGACTACCCTGCGGGTACGAAACCCTAAGATAGTATCTGGAGGCTGAAAAAGTAAACCAAAAAGAAAAATTTCGTTTAAAAATACATTATACAAGATTTCAACACAACCTCACCCATTTAACATTTATACTAAATCGAATAATATCTTGTTAATAATTCACTTCTTTCTTTTTTCTTGAGGGTGAGCATCTTTTTAAACAAATATTTTATTAGACATCATTCCTATAACTGTTACCGTGCAAGCTAATTAATTTATAGTTTCTAGATAAACAAGACTAAGTTTAGTCAAACAAAAGGAAATATAATATCAGAGACTTTCACCGCACAGGTTTCATATTACCTGACGTCGCGTCTCACCTTTTAACAAAACCAGCAAGAATGTTGAACTCAGATTGTATTCCTTTATCAACAAAAACCAGCGGGGTAACATTGACCTCTGTAATTTGCAGCTAAGAAAACATTGTCTTGGCTAAAAAGGAAATTCCCTTCTTAGCGCCAAATGTTGCCGAGCCCTGATTATTTCTCCAGGGCTGGATAATAAGGATCCCGACCGTCGCTTCATTCAATAACATATCATTGACTGTGTTATTATATCGCTCCGGAACAATGTTAGTTTGTCCACATTTTTGCTGTACTTTTGGTAGTCCACGTGGACTTGGGATTTATTAACAGTATCTTATAGTTGTGGATGTCGGCAAAAGGATAACGTAACTTAAGTGGAGACGGGCGAGACACTTGGCTAGGCGGAACGATGGTAGGTGGTCGAGGGCAGTAACAGGAGATTAGATCATAAATTGGCGGGCAGATCATCAGCTCGTTGGTCTGATGACTTTCGGCAGACATTCAGGAAAAGATAGATGGCGTTAACACGAGGCCGGGCAAAGTGGCGTTATAATGAAGAGGCCTTTATCCTGCGGTGGGTGGATGTGGGCTGAAATGATGATATTATAAGTATTTGGTTGAGAATTTGGAAAATCTATGTAATGTGATAAATTTTAAGTAGATTTTTTAAGCGAAGTCAACAGTTACAAGGCCTTCATTCTAGATTGTATTAACACGTTCAATCAATCATTTCTTTTGGTGTTTGCCATTTAACTATATACCTACTTAAGAACATACTTATATATTTTATTAATTTACGTTAACTTGCTAACTAATAGCAAAGCTTGGTTGGGCCTAAGTTAACCGTTTGAATTATATTCTACCTACGCTAATGTTAAAATAAGTACGCATTGTATATTGTGTATGATTTAAACCTGTATTTTCTCTCTAAGTGAATTGTATTCTTTTGAGAAAATAAATATCTTAAACCGTACGTATTGTTTCTAATGGTAGTGTGTGTGTGTGGCAGGATCGCTACCACTATCTTATCAATTAACCCACCGTCAAACAGCAGTGTTTGCAATGCTGTGTTCCGGTGTGGGGATAAGATAACCGGTGAAATTACTAGCAAAGAGGCATTCCATCTCAGTTCTCTTGGCAACGCAAGTTTTGAGATTGTAGTCTTGAGATTTCAAATGTTTATGGATCTCAGATCCCACTCACCATCAGGTGGCCTGAATGCTGGCGTGCCTTCTCATTGCCATAAAAAAATATGGCCAAATACTATATTCTAACCGTGAATAGATAGGCTTACTTCGGATTAATTTTTTACCAATTTTGTTTGGGCAAACGTCAAATGTTGACCCGAAGTTTTTTTTTTTTATGACATAGAGAAGGCAAACGAGCACACAGGCCACCTGATGGTAAGCGGAAACTGTGACCCATATACATTCGCATTCACAAGACTACAAGACTAAGACTGCAAATGCGTTGCCAACCCTGAGGACTAAGATGGAATGCCTCTATGCTAGTCATTACACCGGCTGTCTTATCCCCAAACCGGAACACAACAGTGCGAACACTGCTGTTTGGCGGTAGGTTAATGGATAAGATGGTGGTAGCGATCCGGACGGACTCTGCACAGAGTCCTACCACCCGCGAAAGTACGTAAGCTATATTATTAGTCAGTCGCATTTAGTCAATTTATTAAGAGCTGTCATTACGTTGAAAGTGCGGAAAAAGACAATGTAAAATATGGGCTGGGCCTCTATTCAATACGGTAAAAACTATATCGTGTTTGATCTGTTATCGTAGTGTCACCGTTTTGATAGGCCTTATTTTCTTGACATTAATGGCGTATGACGTCAAAACAGTACCGGGAATAGAGGCGCTGTTTGTTGTGTATTTATAAACAAGACGGCAGCAAGGTTGTTTTAAACATTACGATTTTATATGTTAACTCTTGCAAATTGTTCGGTTAAATTATGTTTGTAGTTCAACAATTTGTAAAAAAACAGTAAAAATAAAAATTATTTCAATGTTATTTATTTGACATTGGTAGATTTAATTATCAAAAGATTTTCATAAATATAAAACCGGTTAAATGCCTATTCCAACCAAATTCCTACAAAAAATAAATGTGAACGTACAAAAACAAACCACAGTTCTACACGAATGAGCTAGGAAAACTTAGTTATATCTAATACATATAAATATCTTTAGTCTTACGACGTATTAATAATAAAAGACAATTTAAAAGCAATTTTATGGCAAACATTCTAAGCAAATATTAAGATAATAGAAATTTATATTACGTGAAAAGTCTTCACGATCAAAGTTCGTTATGAGATGAGTGGAGAAAAACCTCACATTTTCTCCAATCTTGTTAGCACTAATTCCTTATCATCTTTCCACGAGCGCGGTTCTTTTTTGATTTCACTTTAATCAAACTCCCGCAGCATCTTAACCCCCCATCCTTCATAATTACGACTCCAACGAATTCAAAACGCAAACTTATCATTTTAAGTGTTTCACAAAATACCTTGTCATCAAGAAGCTAGAACGGCGTAAATGGACGAAAACCCACTTAACGAACAGTCGCGGCGCGATCTTAAACAACACGGCTTTTGTTTGAAACAATGGCGGCGGTGCGATGCCCTCCCTATCTCCGATATTCCGAAAGATCATTATCTGGCATAGTTATAAACAAAGAAGCTTTCAGGATAAATAAAGAGCTGTTGTTTGGAGTAATGACTATGACGTTAGCCGTGAAAAATCAAATTTTAATGACATACGTGAGAATGGAGTTTTGAATGGATACGCTAATTGGTACCTTGGGGCCTTATATGGCTGAGTTTATCGCGTGACCAAATGCGGATAAACATCCGCCACTTTCTGACAGATATAAGTAACAGAGTGTCTGTTATTTGATATTATATTTAATTTAATACTTGTAGCTTTATATAATGCTAGACTAAGTTGTACCATTGTAATATGAAATATGAAATAAGTTTAAAAAATGACTGACTGCTGAGTTTCTTGCGGCGTTTCTTCTCAGCAGTGGTCTCCTCTTGGGAAGCGCTGGTAGTATCTTGACGTGTAAAAGTGCCCGAGCGGCCTACTTACTGAATAAATTTCTTTTATCTTTTATCTTTTTTTTTTAGAGTGAAAGAAGAAAGAAAGAAAAACATTTTATTGAAAACACACCACCACTAACATAATAAAATAAAGCTTAACCTTAAAATGATTCAAGTGGAATATGACACCAATAAGGGTCCCACTCAGCATGTGTTGCAGCACTCGGAGCTACAACGCTGGTTTTCTGTGGATCCCTTCGTAATTCACATGCGACGCAACTTGGCAACAGTAGAAATGGGCTGAGAGAGGAGCATTATATACTTGACACAAGGATAACAAATATACTGGTTCACATAGAGAAAGAAGATATCTGTATGATGAGCTAGTTCAAAAAAAAAAACGGTGACGTCTCAGAAAGATCTGGACAAACCCTGATGGAGTAAACCAAAAATCGTGAAAGATTTTACGGTTAAAACCAGGAGTCATTACTAGTACAACATGTAATATAAATATAATATCATTGAATACTGACAATATTTTGCGCCGCTTGCAGCCAACTGTCCCAACCAAGTAATCGGTCCATCTTATTAAAGGTCAACCCATGCTGTCTCCCGGTACGCAAATGCCATTCGAGAACTCATAAGTTCCCCACTGCCATAAGTCTAGCAATTCTTAGGGCTATGTTAGTGACTTTAGTTTTAATTTGAATCGTCTAATATTTGATTTGATCACGCAGTGAATTTCCAAGTGAACCTGAGCAGTCCTTGTAAAAATCCTTGGGCAGGGCATTCAGCTAAAATTATGAAAGTAACTATGATTGATTAAACAATCTAAAACAAGCCTTTGCTTTCTTTGGGCCAAACAAACAAAGAAAAACAAAGAAGCTTTGATGAGAAATAAAGAGCTAATTGTTCAGAGCTATTTCAGTTCATGCCATGAAAATTCAAAATAATACATAAATATACTCGTATTATTATATAGGGTACATCAACTAAGATGAAAGTTAAAAACAGATAATTATGATTCAGATTAGATAAAAATTACACGGCATGTCAAATAGAGGTCGTTATAAACCAAAATAAGACTAAATTTAACATAGATCTAGACGTATAAATAAATAAAAGAGATGGCGTAACCATACACCTTAAGCTGGGTCCACATTTGTAACATTTGGTCGTATCGTATCTCCCTCGCGTTGCACCAACGCGTATCAAGATCGCTAGTGTGTACGCAAAACAGCGCAATCAAGCGGCGCGCCGTATCTGATGGCTCGGGATCGATGTTGACACTCGTATATTATAAACCCCGCACACTCGCGATCGGATACGCGTATCAAGATCGGTAAGTATGGACGTGTTTTGATACAGTATCACGATATGAAGTTATGATTTGATACGCTATCCGCCGTAATATCGGACAGTAGTAGTTGATACGGTGTGCCCAAAGCGAGCGTCCACATTTAATGATACGGCGTTGTAACACGATACGCTGCTATACTACGGTTAGTATAGACGATTTTTTTCACGCGACGATGGCAATGATACGGTGTGCCTAAAGTGAGCGTCCAGACTTAGGATACGCGAGCTCGATACGATACGCGTAACCGTTATCGGCAAAATGATACGAATGTGAAAAACGGCTAGCGTAGAGCAGACTAACTGAAGTTTTTATAACATTTTATTTTTTTACTCAAAATAACTTTAATTTCGTTCGTTACGCCACATTGTGGAGCGACATCTTGAATTCTGGAACTTTTTAAAACTCTCTTGATAAGATTTATTTCTAAGCAAATTTGAATAAGCTGAATTTTTTGGGTCTGTACTAAATCAACAATCCCAACCTTAAATTAACTAGAAAACCAACTTTACTGTCGAGAAGGCATTGAAAATGTTCTGTATTTTTTGCAGCTTTTAGGTAACCTTAAGGCAAAATAATCTTTGCAGGATAAAAATGAAGAAACGAGCACGAGGTAGACGCAAACAAAATATAATTTAACAAACCTCTAGGGCACAGTCAAATACAGTTTTTTTAAGTTTATACGTCTGTAGGTATTCTTCAAATATTAGCATCCTTGACAATGGTTTTAAAACAGTACAAACTTTTTTAATTATACGTATAAATATGTCGAGGCCGCCCTAGGCGTACTTTTTCGAATCAAATCGGAGAAATACTGGAAAAGGGCCGAATCTTAAGTACCCGAAACCGACGTGCGTGCATGACTCGATGTATGAATGTGAAAGAAGCGAAAAACATTTGTCAGGATTGTAGCAGGTGGAAAGAAGTCGTCTCTGCCTACCCCTCTGGGAAACAGGCGTGATTTTATGTATGTATGTATGTATAAATATGTTTGAAAATCTGAACGTTTTAAAGTGGTTAAGATGATCATTTTGACCAACGAATCGAAATTAATTGACGACCACTATTTAATTCTGCCGGTGTAATGAGTGGCAGTGATTAATATCCATTAACGGGCCTAGTTTGGCTGCGTCTATATCGCGTGTCAAATGTAGATAAAGCATCCGTCACTCTCGTACTTATTTACGTGTCAGAAGGTGATGGATGCCTTATCCACACTTTGTCATTCGATAAACGCAGCCACCAGGACCTCTATTCTTTGGGGTAAAATCTTTTGACGATTTATGAAATTGTCAACTTTAAGATACCTCTTATTCACTTGACAGTAACGGCGTCGGAGTTAAAAATCATACTATAACAAGTTAAATTCAATAAAGGTTTTACTAAGAATTCAGAATAGAGGGCCAGGTAACCTGCTTACTTATTTACCTTATGTTGCATGAAACAAAAACGAACTTATGCTCGTTGAATAAGCGTATAGAGGGCTCCGTACGACTTCTATAGATTCTCCTGAACGTAATATACTAAGTAAATAACTATTTTCTGTATGTGTTTTAACATTTTAGGCTTAATAGGTTTCAAACAATTTAGTTACAAAATCTCATTTGATTTGTGACACGGTACAGTTTCTAAAACCTTTTTTTAATTTTCTAATATGTCCCTTATTTCAAAATTATTAATAGGTAACACGTTTGTGTTAAAGTCACATAAACTCATATGTGTAGCAAATTCCAACTTAATTAATTGATCCAGTTGATTCTGGTTCCGAAATTATATTTCGAATTTCCACCACCCGAATAAAAATCGTTGTATTTTTGGCCACCGAAACTGTTATTTACCACCCAGTGAAGCCATTTAAATATAAAAACATATCCCCAGAGTATAATATTACGTCTATATTTTATATATTTCCTCGTATTAACAACGCTATGGTAGTAAAAAATGACGTGCCCTGGAAAATCATAAAGGCACCCATTCAATAACTCAACGTCAGTATATTCCCAGCTCGAATCGTGTGATGTTGGGGAATAGAAAGAGAATTTTCTCTCTCGTATTATGTAAAATCAGTGATCTTCAACGAATATCCTTCTTACATTTTTACTTATGAGTAGCTTTATTTTATAACTTTTAATTTACTTGTACACTAGAGAACGCCTGCGACTTCGTACGCGTAGAATTAGCTTCCCGCTACTCGTCCTACTTCTCCCCGTTGGGTATCGATCTTCGGAAATCCTTTCTTATCGGATGCCTACTAAAAACACGCCTTCCAAGTTTCGAGTCTCTATGATCAGCGGTTTAGGCTGTGCGTTGATCCGTCAGTCAGTCAGTCATTCAGGACAAAGCATTTTATATGTATAGATAAGTCCGTTTACATAGGACGCTAATTTCTATCGCCATTAATATCGTCATACACATTTCCTCTGTGAAACCACATTCACGTTACTTACTCGAAATAAGAAAAAAAAAACACATTTTTATCTTTAAAAACTTCTATTTATACACAGCCGGTTCATTTTGTTTGAAAAATTTTAGGTTAGTTTTTTAAAAACCGTTTTCAGTTGTAAAAACCGTTTTCGACCGAATCATCATTATGTCATTCGATATAGACCCAATTAAATCCACGCAGACCGCGCCGCGGCGAACCTAGTAACACAAAATGAAGGCACACTTTTTTTACTTGACTATTAGATGCTATTGTTTGATATGAGATAGCTATCGTAATCTAAACTCCCGGTAGATATAACATTCTCCCGTTGTCTCTTGTTATCAGTAGTTATCAAAACCTGCGTCCATTAGGACTCGGGCACTATTCTACACTGAAAAATCACATGCTATCGTATTGTTTCAACTCGATCGTCATTACTTTGGAGTATCCCTCAAATACCAGACAACTCTGTGGCTCCGTTCTGATGAAAATAACAGCTTAAAAAAATACACAGTTGCACTAATAACTAAAAAGTCATCATTAAAAAATAAAACATTGAGTTCGCGAACACAAATCCGTTCCAACAAAATGGCCGCTGTATCGATATAAACATCGTTTAAATTTAAGTTCGAATTTTCCGCTTTCACAGAGATATTAAAATGTATTTCCAGCTTTTTGAACTAGTCTTTGTAACAAACAAATGGAAAGAATTTTTAATATGCCCTCCTTATTTCACGAGATGAAATATAAATGAAAATTGTGAAAGAATGCGTAACATTGTTTAACAAATCGGTACCTTTGAGTTTCAATTCAATTTCAAGCAGAGCGACGCAATTGCCGTACATCTTTAATTTAGATCAGTTCATATCATTTGCAGTTATTCGATTTTTTAATGTTAAAATATTTATTAATGAGAGAGCAAGTGTCTATGTATATACAACGATATACAGACAAATTCAGTATCTTACTGTTATTAATCAAAAATGGGATATAATAGCGTAAAACATAATAATATTATATACCTTGACATTTCAATCACTTTGCAACGGTCACGAGCAGACCACCACGTTGCAACACGATCGAAACGTCGAGGTAT
Source organism: Acleris sparsana (assembly GCA_923062465.1). Classification (NCBI taxonomy): domain Eukaryota; kingdom Metazoa; phylum Arthropoda; class Insecta; order Lepidoptera; family Tortricidae; genus Acleris; species Acleris sparsana. Next base: position 3,099,608 of record OV281299.1, read on the forward strand.
ATAATTTAATTTAATTTTAATAATATGTCTCTACGCGATTAAGTCCCATTTTAGATAGTATGTGATAGTATGTGTGAACGTCACGAAAGTTTAAAAAAAAAATATCTAAATTTCGTCTTTGAAAAACAGTTAAGTTTTACAAATGTTTTAATAGAATCGTACATTGTTTCTTCATAATATGTCAAATACCTCTTATATTTCGTAATAAGTTTCCAAAAATCTCATATATTACAAAGTAGATGTACTATGGAGGTCCAAACTCATTATAAATACTCTGTGCAGACTCGAGGAAAAAAGTTTTGCTTATTTACAAGCGATCCTACTAAATCTATACAACTTAACAATTTTAACTTCATATCCTTTTCATCCTTTATTTTAAAATGTATTCAAAGAAAGGGACAGGGTTATCGTTCATACTTCAATTTAGGGAAGAGGGCAGTTAATAGCAAAGCGTTACCAATATAGTCAAAGGGTTTACGTTAATTTACCCTTAAGTAAACCTTTTGGCTACATTGGTTGCCAGAATTAGCTGCCATTTAATATGAATAGAGCTGACATTTGTCAAAACGAGAGTTATTTACACTGGGTATAAAGGAGACTGAATAATTACTGACCTTTTGAATATGGTGAAGCTTCGCCTTTGCCGGATAGAGTATCGAAATTGAGGTTAATTTGGAACAAGTGGCCCTCAGGCCGTAAGGGTCGGGTTTCGCAATATGAAGCTACATTACCTCTGGGCCAAATAGTTGTTAGATTTAAAGCAAATTTGAGATGAAAGATAGTAAAACTTTAATAATTAGAGAAATATTTAATATTGCCAACAATTATTTTCATATACGAAAGATATGTAGTTTAATTATAGTCATACAAATCGAGTAAAATACGTGTTCGCTCCATTTCTGAGTTTTGGTAACGTTACAAATTCAACCACTAAAATGGTAACAAAAAAATAGAAGCAACAACGGTATAATTGTAACATTAAGAGTAACATGAGGAACACGGATCCTTCTCAAAAGAAACAAAAAAATGTTTCCATTACTTTGTTCTAGCTGTACTTTAATCTACATAATACCTCTTAGTGCAGACACAGAATAAGCAGGTCCTCGTAATGGGGCCTTGACTTTCAAGCTGAAGGCCAGCTTTGTCTTCGCTAATGCTTTTAATTAATGTACTAAAGTTTTGTATATTTTTTTCTAGCTGAAGTAAATATAACTTATAAATTAGGTGGCCTGTGTGCCCGTTTTTCTTACCTATGCCATAAAAAAAATGTTTACCGAAGATGTAAAAACAGTAACAGTTTTTGCTAACATGTTTGGATAATATTTTTTATGCGTCATTGCAATGAACTTTTTCTATGTATTCATAATTTTTAGATTTTACTTAGAAAGTTATCTAAATGAGTCTAATTGAATGTGCCTCCATTTTCCAAACACCTACTTACATATTTTTTTTCAAGTTTTGTTTTAAATTTGACTATGCATTTACAGTGTCATAACCCGTCCATATTCGTTACTCAAAGTATATAACCGTCCAATGCATCTTAAGTATTAAAAAAAGTGTCAAGTACTCCCAAGGCCGTGCGTAAGTGAACTGATTACAGCCCTGAGAGCGGAACCGTGTTCTTGCATTGTAAGAGCCCCTTAGGGCCCGCCTCAATGAATTTAAAGGATTGGGTACACGCCTCAACGGCGACGTGTCAGGCTAATTTGGAATGTATGGCAATTGAATGGGGTTGATGTATGTAGTGAAAGTGGTAGAATTGATGAGAATTTCACGTCAGTAGTCAAAGTGTTGAGTGGGCTGTAAATGTAACAAAGCTAGGTAGTCTAGGTAATATAATAAAATATGTGGATTGGATAATTCTGGCCTTGAGGTTAGATATTTTTTTTTTTTTTGGGAATTACGTGCATTTGCATATGTAATAACAGTTGTGTAATTAAGATTTTTACGAATTAACGACGTACGTAATGTCCTGTTCCCACTAAATCGTTAAATTGTCCTATTTTGCTATCGCAATTTTCTTTACGTTTACATTAAAGGTAATTATTTTTCAATAATCTTTAACAATACATAAAATGAAGACAATTTATTCAAAATTAAAGTGGAACGTGATAAAAAATTAGGAAAAAGTTACGACTGTTCAAATGTCTTAATTGATGTGTCCTCAAAACGTTCTTAGATATAATGTTTGATAAGCAAATTTATACAACATACGACGCAGGTGGCCTTGGTCGTATTGACTGCCTACGAAGCAAGTTTAGTGGTCCCAGTGCCACCATGTGAGCTTACGTAGACAATGATAAAATGTCGATGGTCTCAAGTAAAAATCATTTTATTACGTGGATATATAAGTGTCACCATAATTGGCCCGCAGGACAGGTTCAATCCTCGGTATAATTAATTCTGTGCAATATGTTAAATTTAATAGGTACTTACAAAATTTACAAACATTGTATTCCGCTGTCTACAACGCATAGTTCTAGCTTAGACCTTAAGTTGGGAATTATCTCAACTAGCAAAGTAAGATTGTCCCCCGATTCTTATTTATGAAAAGATTGAAGTAAGTCAAAAATAAAATAGGCCACAGAGAGGTTTAAATAAGTCGTAAAACCGTGTCTAGCTATCCAAATTAGAGGTGTGCGCTGCGCTGGGTTCACGCCAATTTTACGCCGCCGATGTCATGTTTTCTATGCCGCTTCGGCGTAGATTCGGCGTGAACGGCGTGAAACCGGCGCGGCGCACACGAGTACATAGACATATGACACATTGCGTGTTAGTTCATTGCGCAAATAAAATACAAGAATGTTGACAGCATTTTGAAAATTTAAACGTATCATATCCAGTTATAAATTTTAAGGAGTTATTTATTTACAATTTACGATTTCATGTTATTCATTGAGATAAAGAAGTAGTAAAATATGTGACATCGACTGTGCATACACCACCATATGAAAAATACAAGGTTGAATTTATCTATGACATTTGAAACAACCCTATAATATTCATACCTACTCCAAAACTAGAGAAAGGCTTTTACTTGATTTAAGCGTCTGCCCCACTAACTTAGTACAAAAACTTATCACAACCCTTGTCAAACCTTCGTATAACATAAGCGATGCACTTATGCGAGCGTTGTTATAAATATAGTTTTTATTCAGCAATTTTTATTTATTTTTACTGAAACATGTGTCGTGTAAATGTTAACGTTATATCGTATGATTTAAAAGTAACCAATACATATAAAACGGAGCTCAGTGGCCTGCCATAGGAGAGGCCTGTGTCCAGCAGTGGACGAAAGTGGGTTGATGATGATGATGACATATCCCCCTGACTTGACCCCTGTAGAACAACCGTAAAGTGTTTTTATAAGCATTTAATAATATAATTTTAATCGTAGTTATTTCTCCGGTTGTCTTATCGGCACCGGAACACAATAATACGAACCCTGCTGCTTGGAAGTGTTTAAGCCTGCATAAGGTCCTACTACCGGATACCTACTATTTTATTAAAACAATATTCAACATTCGTTGATCATTACATTATGCATGCCCTAAACCCGAAACTTAATCAAAAATAATTTGTTCAAATGCAAAAATACTTTAACTTGTCTAGGGGACACCGTTGATGTAGGAAAACATACACAAGTAGGCGTTTTTTTTCTCTTCCTCTATGTCTCTCCCAAGATTATTGGCATGTTTTCCTGCTGAACTACGCATATTATTTGATATTATATTTATTTTATATTTTTAGCTTTATATAATGCTTAGACTAAGTAGTACCATTGTAATATGAAATATGTTTAAAAAATGACTGTCTGCTGAGTTTCTTGCGGCGTTCTCAGCAGGAGTCTCCTCTTGGCAAGCGCTGGTAAATTTTTGACGTGTAAAAGGGCCCGGCCTACTTCCTGAATAAATGACTTTTATCTTTTATCTTTTACCCAGAATTTTGGTAGCCGCGAGTCCCACCTAACCTTACTTTTTCAATTAATATTTAAGACTTAAATATCATGATTTCAGCACCTTTCGATGAAATTAAATTAGATGAAATGATAAAATCTATGAGATAAATTCGATAAAGTTATGGGGTTATGCCTACTACCGTTTCTACTAATGAAATCTACTTGTTCAAATAAATTAGAAGATATATTATTATGTCCAGCAGGCGACGTGTTAGTGCTGGCCTCATGTTTAAAGATGATGACGAAGACCTAGTTAAAAAAAATTTGGCTAAGTCATTGTTCATATTAGAAAAAAGCTATCTATAAAATCTGTTTCAAGAAACTTACGAACACAAAATGCATTATCATATTTGGCTTTGCAGAACATCTGTTTTGCTGCAGATTAGTTATAATTAATAAAATGGTTTCAGTGGAAATTTTCCTTTGGCAGTACGAAAATTCTATGAAATGCATTCACCTTCTGAATTTTAGCTAGTTAAATACCAGGAAACTACTAAATGTGAGCCATACAAATTCTAATATCGGTGGACGAAATTACTAAACCGTATTTTTAATTAAACGAAGTTAGCTGAATGACGCCAATTTCCTACTTATTTAAGGCATATCATTACGCAGATTTTTAATTTTATCGAAATTTCTTGCCAAATGGGTGAATATTTTTGCTAGTTCAATGTGTAACGTAACCTAACTTACGTAACAAATGTTTAAGATATCTTTCAGCATAAAATAACGTTCTCGAAATTAAATTCGATAAAATTATTCAATCGATACGATAAATTCGATATGATGGGTTACCGTTATATAATTTATTTAAAGTGTAACCGAAGCTCATTTTTGCAGGGCTTACTAAATAATTTTCAATTTAAATGTATTCATCATAATTTCGTTATGTGAATTGCGCCGAGGTTGCGCAGTACAGGGCTTAACTGAGGTGACTGATATTAAAGGTTTGGTAGGCTTCGTCAAGGAGTTGTGATGGCTTCACTGAACATATGTGGTGATCCCGCCCACACGCAAAATTGGCGCTTGACGGCGAGTTGCGGAAACCAGGACTCTTATAAAATACAAAATACTAATACAATCCGGTATTGGAATTGTTTTTTTTTATATCCATTAATTAGCAATCTCACAGACCTAAGTCTACTCACTAAAATACTTATGTCACAACTATATAAATACAAATCATTAATGAAGAAGATATCACTTAAACGGATCTCATCTCACATCGCAAACAAGCTTTCAATTAATAAAAACATAATCAAAATCGGTTCATCCATTTAAAAGTTACAATACTATAAACAGGTACTCAATACACACGTTAAACTTATAAGACCTTTTTTCTTAAAACCAACTACTCGTATTCAGTGCGAACTTTGTCCCAAAACATTATTATTATAACAGCCAAAGTCACACCTTGGCACGTTCATAAATTCGTTCTAATTTACATTTAAAGCGAAACAATCTTTCGTGACTATAACCACTCAATGCTCTCACGTCCCTACTATTTAGCACATACGGCCCCCATATAATGTACAACATAGTTCGATATACGAATTACAAAACACATTAGGCCCTAATGATTATTATAGTTCGGGTATAATTTTAGGTACGGCCGAACCCTCACGTAACGTTGTTTGAGACCGTTAAGGGCGTCGGTTCATTTCATGCACATTTCCTTTGACCTTTTTGGGGTATATTATAGAAATAGAAGGCGTCAAAAATATTACGCAGGCTACGGTAGCGTACGGGTTTGGGGAAAATTAAGAAACCACATCAAGGGCAACCGTTGGAAGTGGGTTTTTAGAATAAAATGAAGGTTTTTATTTAAATACGTTTTAAATAATACACATTGTTACGGAAATGTAACGAATAGTTGTAAAATAACGAGACAAGGAAGTTAGGAACTCATCACTTTAATTTGAAGTGCGTTATCTATGATTAATATATAGCTTGAATATTTACTACAGCGTAAAATTAATCCATTCAAGCCATTCTCAAGTATTTTATTTAGTAGGACACATGATAAGTTAGTTTATTATCGATACCTTTTCTATTACTAAATGTCAAACTTGACTCTATTGTAACAAAAACTAACGTTACATATTTAAAAACGGATTTTTTGCACAGCCATAAAGTCTAAACGACCTAACATTCCTCATAAACAATCTAAAATAAAATCAATCTTAATGTATTCTAGGAATGAAACGCAAATTCCTGTTTTATGACCTAAAGCTAGACACAAATTCCTGTTAATAACAGAGTTTAAATGCAAGTCAGCATAGAGTAGCCAGTAGCAATAATGGCAGTCAGAATACTAAACCGTAGACTATACGCTGACCACAAAGCCGTCCATTATAACTTATAACAAGTTGGCGTTTATCCAACCTGACGCACAGACAGGAACTGCAACGTTACAAATATTTATTTTAAACTAGATCAAGTTAACAAACAAGTGAGTTAAACGCAAGCTTAAAAACCACTTTTGTAGGACACGGATTTTTGCAGCGTCAGAATTTTGTTGAAAGTTGAATATTAAATAAAATAAATATATAACAGGGCAGCCCAATACGACTAGCACGTTAATCTCTTTGTATATATGTGTTTGTTATTAATTGAGTAGTACGACTATATAACAGCATTATTATGATTACTAAAAATTATTAAATAAAATAAATGACACTCGCCCCGATGAATCTACAACGCCTCGTTGGCAAAATTGATTCATCACTTTAGCGTCTATGAAGGAACAGAACCCCATTGTGTTAATTAATTCATAGGAACAACGATATTTACTACTCAAACTGTCACACAATAAACGAACACTCAAACGACAAATTCTAATAATACCAATAAAACTACACAAATAAACCTATAATTAATATACTACATTACACAAGTCATTCATACAAAACTATTGTATACCTTTATGAATACCCATTATCAGACAATATTATTAAGAAAAAAGGAGGAGGATATACACATAATATTCATCTTTGTAGATACATTATAATTGCAACAAAATATTGAGTTTTACTCGTACACAATTCACGGACACGACCACTGAAGTTCCAAAAGTAAAATTACGTAAATTTCTTGAGAAGTTTTCAAAATGTTAAATATTTTCCTATGGATGTTGGATTCGCAAACGGCAAATTCAAAGCTTGATATTAAGTTTGACCTATTTCCACGTCTGCGATACCCAGGGACAGATTCAACCCGTATCAAACTGTCATGTCTTGTATTAAATATACTGGCAACTTTGCAAAAAAGAAAAGACACTATTTTAGTAGCCTTCTGTTATATAATTTTGAATCACTTTAATTCGGCACTTTATTTTATCAATTTAGACCTTGTTAGTCATAAATTATGTTTTGTCCTATTTGTAAAAGAATTATGAAATTTCTTCAGTATTTTAATTACCCCCAAAAGATATTATGCTTTTACTTTATTCAATAAATACTTTTAAATAAAAAAAACAAGTTGAATAATAATAAAATATAACACAACTAACCTATAATATAAATCCCTTCATTACCCCCACTTGCGGCATCGTGCCGAGGACACTCGCAGCGTTACCCCGTTGCACTGCGATGCTCAGTCTTTGGGCAAAATCGCCAGAGACACTTATTAATTTGTCTGACACTTCTTTAACCATTTTTTTTGTGTCAGATGACCACGGACCAAACGTTTCCATAGCAAGTGCAGCAAATTCGTAATTTGGCTTTAAAAAAGCATATTTGCGGCACTTGATGGTTTAGGCGAGGTCTGCGGCGGTCCCTGGCTTGCGAGAAGAACCTTGGACGTGAGACGGTGCTAGCGTATCAACACAAGTGACGTCCCACGCCAAGGGACGACCAAGATGCCACGGTATTAAAGTGCATCCGTCGGGTCTCTTTCCAAAAGATTAAGTAAAAAGTTAGTGTGTGTTTTTTAACATCATTCTTCCATCAAACTTAAATTTCTACGTTAAATTTGGGCTTTTTTTTTAAAGTGTAGAACGTTAGATCTCTTTATATAATAAATATATCCGACGTTTTTAAGCAAGGATAATCTTACAGAGTAAAAGAAACATGTGGCGATGCGCCAGATTATTTTATGCCGCGAATTTCTGGTAAATACTTTGCTTTTGCATTCGTACCATCGTATTTTAGTTTTTATTTATTTTCTAATCAAATAAGCAAATCGAAGGCAAACGAATAAAGTAATCGTCTGTGTGAGATTAAACCAATTTTTTAAAACTTACTAGTTCTTATATTAAGTTTATAAAGTAATTTCTAACAATAGGGGTGTGTCCTGGGTAGAAAATCAATAGTTATAATATATTTTTAACACGTATTTTTTGCTTTATCAAATCAATCAAAATTGATTAATATAACATGCCTCAAAATGCGGGAGTCCCCGCTCGTGACGTCACAACGTGGTATAAAGTGTGCCACGGTGTGACGTCACGCGAAACTTCAACGCACTTTGTCTTCGTCATTTTTTGTTTAATTGACAAAAGAAAAAATACATGTACAATATTTTTTTAAACTATAAATGACGGACGATTTGCTTATTTGATTAGTAAATATATAAAAACTAAAATACAATGGTACGCATTCTGCCCTCCCTAGCCAATAAGCAGTATCCCAAATTCAATAGCTAAAGCAGATTCAATCCTCTCCTGTTAGTAATAAGGTGGCAATTGCGACAGGAGCTTTATATGAGATGCTGCTATTTGGTTTAGCAGAGCAGCCTCGTGACCCACCCGCAGCGTCGCTTCAGTTAATGTAAGTTTTATGCAACACCCATCCAAAATTGAGTGTACATATAAATCTTCCTTGAAAAATTATCTAATTGTGATAACCGGATGAAAATCCGTTCTTTAATTTTTAAGATCATCGTAAACCAACGTAAAGACAGGATTGACGTGGCGGGATTTATTTTATAATAATATTTTTAATATGTACCACCTTGTACAAAGAAATAACTACAGTTTTCGTGTATAACAATATGAATCAATGGGATCATGGCTACATTATATTACCAAAGATATCAACCACTAATCGGCTGCAGAAAACCGCAATCAATACCTAGTTACTTGTGATTAATCAACGGTTTCCTATGAATATTGAATAGCTATGATTTAATATCATGATGTAATGTAATTTTCTGGGCCTCCCCTTGTTTCATAGAACGTATCACTTTGCAGAATTATCGTTTCATAGAAATCGTTTCTCTGCTGAACCCGGTGTTGAAACGAAAAATCTGCAAAGTGATACGTTCTATAGAATGACTGCGATGAAACAAGGTTTAACCAAAATGTTGCTATAACAGAAATGTGCTCTCTGACCTTACTCTCCCAACGCAATGGAAGCGCAGCCTTGATTTCATAGCGATTTTTTATCTCAGTGTAGTTTAGTCGTGAATGATTATTTTTTCTATTTATTTCTAATAAAGTATTTTGTCTCACATAATTATAAGTAAAGTAAAATGACCGATGATCCGATATCGTATTTGATATCAGGAAAGCTCTCAATGACATACGCAGGAACTGAGAACTTGACGCGAGAAAAAAGATGGAATAGGGCCTGTTGTATTGGTTAATAGTGACTACAAGGTTGTAAGACCTGGTGCAAGGTCCATCCGGATATCCACAACCTTTTTACCCTTAAACCAATCGGCAGTGTTCACATTGTTGTGTTCTCGTGTTTGGATAAACCAACCGGTAAAATTACTTAGTCCTTAAGGTTGGCAACTCTGGCTGGTCCCTAAGGTTTAAAAAATCTTTAGAGGGATTCAGCTTTTTAGTGTTTTTTTGCCATAAAAACAAACTCGTACGTGTTTACGTCCATAAAGAACTTCGTAATGTTTTTGGATTGGCACATCATTTTCATCCAAGTCACGATTTTACGCGTTAATGCGTGTGCATGGATTAAGGTCTTATGAATTTTACTTTACAGGATCAACCAAAGATTATTGGATTACAGAAAATATGTCACAAATGCGTTTACGGCCTTTCAAACATAAACACTCCGTACTTCTAAAAATACGAACATTTTTAGAAGTATCATTTTCCATTACGAAAGAATGGAATGAGGCTTGCGTTAATTTTGTCACTTATAATCTTACTCCTACTCCCACTCTACTTCAATCTAATATAAGCACAGGTTTTAGTTACTAAAACTGTTTACTAGTAAAATGCATTAAGTCGTAAAAGGATGATCAGGCAATGTATAAATATGACTGGATGTTTTTTAACTTATAGCTCGACGGATTTTAATAAAATTCCGTACACAGACAATCCATAGACAAGCACGTAAGATATAATTGAGATCTTGAAGAATTCGATAGTTCCTGATGCTCAATAGAGTTTCTACGCAAAGTAACAGGCTAAAAACTAGAACTAACATGAAAATAACGGAACGAGTTTTTTATACATTTTTAATTTAATCCTTCGTCTCTCGTCCGTTTCTGTTCGATTCATTTACTTTGCAGTTCAGGAGCTGCACTGATGACGGCCATTTGCATATGAAATGTCATTATACAATCCGTCGCCGTAACTTTTGTATGGTAGATGTAAATTCACTTCGTTTTGATGAATGATGAAGGATAATTAGAACCATTACGAATCAGCGAAGTTTTAAAACCTATTTTTTTAACTGTTACTAATCACGTAAAGTTGTGTTCCAAACATAGTGAAACTCCAACACTGGGATATGTACCTAGTATGGAGAAACAAACTATGTCATTACTTAAAAAACCGGGCAAGAGCATGTCGGACCATGCTCAGTGTAGGGTTCCGAAGCCGTTACCATAAACAAATTTAACATGGCGACAAACTTAACTTTGCCGTTGGAAAACTGTTATCCCCATACATCGACATACGTCGCGGTTGGTTTAGCAACACCGCAAATAAGTATTCAGTAGTCGTGATAGTTTTCCTATTAAATTCATTATATGAGCTTTCATTTAAGATATTTTTTAGATTTTTTATATTTGTAGTTTTTTGGAAGACCCGCAATATTTTTGGAAGACCTATCCACCGACACACCACACTATGGGGTAGACGAGAAAAAAAAAACATCCCCACGTTACGTGTAGGAGAGGTACACTAAAACAAAATATTTTTAAAGATTTTATTTTACTACTTTGTTGGGGTAATTTATACGTATATTCATGCCAAATTACGAACATGAACATGATGAACGGACGGACATGGCGAAACTACAAGGGTTCCTAGTTTGACTACGGAACTGTGGTTGATAAATAGAAGCCTACCCAAGCAGCGTCCTCTGGTGTGTGATCATCATTCTAAATCTTTTTTCATTTCATTTAAGTACCGTATTGGCTTCTCAGAACTGGATAATTTTAGCAAAGTTTCTATGATACCATTAAATAACCTTTTCTATCTAAATCTCACACTGGTATACTGCGCAAAGAGTCGCATCGCTGTTGCACAGATTGCGCGACAGATTGCAGAGATGTTTCAGGACTCCTTCCAGAAACAATGGAACAAACTTCACAGGCCTCCGGCCCAGTCGAGCTTTTAATAAAGTATTTAAAAATAAAACTATTTTCTGAATTCTATTTAATTAAACAGAGTAGGTAGTGTAGCTATGGAGCTCACAACAGCATTCAAATAGATATGCTTCTACAAGAATCAAATTACTTGCATCAGTAGGCTCAATATTGTAACAAATAAATGAAATGTTTAATAAGTTAACATATAATAAGTAACAAATAAACAAGCAACTAATTACATTCCTTTAAAAAAACAGCAACCAAAATGCAATAACATGGGCAAGCTCTTCAGAATATAAATTAACATTAAAACAACGACGCATGTTTAACTTGTTTTCATATGTAAAATATGGGGCGTACTTGTAAAGTCTTTATGCCTCGCACACATTGTTTCGTTGGAACATAATGAAGCAAAACAATGGTAAGATTAGTTAATTCTCGAGATTACAATCTCAAATAGGTTGCGTTGGGACTCGTGAATGACGAGCTTTATTTCACTTTGTGTCTTCCCATTTAAATAAGTTGACATTAAGAGCTGGTATTCATCATGACAGGGTGGTGTAATGATGTTGGTGAAATTGGACCTGTACGCGTGTGCAGAGAAAATAACCAAAGACACATTACAGTGCCATAATTATATATTATAGCTCCTAGAATTTGTAAGGGTTTTCATAATTATACAGATCTCAATAAAGCAGCTGTTGTGTTAAGTGGGCGTCTAACGTATGGCATAGTTGTGCGGCATTCCGCGCAACCTACCTTAATTTTGTCGCGATCGCTTGCGTGAAAGTTGTGCGAATAATACTTCTAATATAGGACTTAAATCCAGAAGCAGGCCTTATTGTGCTATTTTGGTATGTAAAAACGATAGCCACACCAAAAAAATATCCATGGTGTCGTGTTGTTTTTATGATAGTTTAAGTATTGGTGACAATAGGTCTGATACTAAGCGAAGCTCATGCCACTTCCACTGTTTTTTCTATTCCGTGGAGTTGTCGATAACATCAATAAACAGAGCTGTTTTTTCCCTACAACTTGACAAACGCCGCACCCAAAACTCTGGGGGTTATGTCACAGTTCAAGGAAATGTCACGTTCTGTCTCGATCGTAGGTACAAGCAAACTTAAACGCCCCTATCCACGATGGCCCATCATCCAACGTAGGGACGGTGTAATGCGTAAGAGTGAGATACAATAATATGCTGCTCGCTCGTAGGTGTAAATGCGTCTCTTGCGCTTGCTCATGATAGGCCATTATGAAGAGGAGCCATAAGAAGACGGGCCGAGCTGGTTAAGTCGGGGCTGTGCCATCGCCGTGTTTGGTCGCGTGAGTATTAAGGATCGAGCGATTATTAGTATTAAGGATAAAGACAGCAACCATAAAGTGTTTTAGTTTTAGCAGATTACCCTTAGTTACGTGCTCACAGCTCTTTTTGATTGCATCAAGGATGATCTTTTTCTCTTTATCTTGTTTTCAACTAGTATTTTCTATTTCCGAAGCCTGTTTCTCTGTGAAACTAAAATTAAATGTTGTTTGCAGGGATTGATAATCAAGCGTTTCAGAGAGAATAGTTTTAATATCTAAATAAATGTAACATTTATAGGTACCCTCGTTGAAGCAGTGACCTAGTTTTTCAATATCATTTTCTATGAAATCGAGGTTATCGACGTAAAATATACGGATTATTTTGCTACGTAAGTCCTAGATTAATGCCGTGGTCAACTCATGAATATGTACGAGTTTGCCCTTTCCGTTCTACTTAGGTTTTGAGGAATATTAACGATTTAATTTAAATGTTGTGATAAAGAGTATTAAATTTACATAAAGCAATAAAGATATGAAATAAATAAATGCATTTTTTTTATCTAAAGTGTTATCCGTCTAACGGGTCTATATTGAAATCCATAATCATCATTTGTCCTAATGCATCTTTTGCCCGAATTTTTGTTTTTGTTTTTTTTTATGGCAAAGAGAAGGCAAACGAGCACACAGGCCACCTGATGGTACGTGGAAACTGTGACCCATAGACATTCGCATTCACAAGACTGCAAATGCGTTGCCAACCCTGAGGACTATGATGGAATGCCTCTATGCTAGTCATTACACCGGCTGTCTTATCCCCAAACCGGAACACAACAATGCGAACACTGTTGTTTGGCGGTAGGTTAATGGATAAGATGGTGGAAGCGATTCGGACGGACCCTGCATAAGGTCCTACCACCCGCAAAATGTTTATCCTAGAGCCATTCTCATCAGAATTTTAAATCTTTTTAGTGTTGTTGTAATACAGCTCTAACCTAACTGCAGGTATTTTTGGACAGCTTATTAGTTTGCTCAGCTGAAAACTAGTGTATGACAAACGATAATTCGGACAAACGATGCGTTAGGACAAACTTTATAAGGGATTCCTAGTAAAACGTTTGCATTTAATCCTATGCCATTATAAGAGAAAACAAAACCCACGCAAAATTTAATTCTTGAACTCTTTAAAAGTAGAGAAAGGCGTGTGGGTGCCGGGCCGTTCACCCTCTTCGATGCCAAGTACCCGTGTTTTTCTACATAAAAGGTGTATAATGGAGCCACGGGCATCCTAACCAGAGGCTAAAGGGTCTCGTAGGTCCCAGAACAATTGTTCCACTTTTGACTTTTAGCTTTTGGCTAATGTCTTTGAGGCATTCTACACAGATATTACTGGTATAAAGTTTTATTTGGCATTTACTAAAAAAGGTTTCTATGGTTAACTTGGTTACTTTAAAAGTAATTAACTAAGTAGACCTAAAGGTGTTTTTATTCTTAAAAGGTAATGCAGATTAGGTTGAAAGTGGTTTTTAATGGTTCTTTAGAATTTATTCACGAACCTCTAAACTGAACCCTTACTGCGTGTGTAACACTAACAAACATCGGAAAAACATCGGCACTGAATAAAAAATAAACAAAAACCGGTGATTTTGCTAGCATAGAAGCATTCCACTTTAGTCCTCAGGGTTGGCCACTTTTTGCTGTCTAAGGCCCTATAAGGTCTAATAACTCTATTGCTCGTCTCGAGATGTGTCAAAAATGACAGTGTTCTATGGTTTGGCGTTTACTTTGACGTATCTTGCGACGGGCCTCACAGTCAAGATGAGTTAGGCCCTTTACGATTTCAGTCTTGAGGGAATATGGGACGGGTACTAGTGTGGGATGCAACCTGCGTAGACCCGCTAGCCTTATCACATCTCCACCGGAACTCTAATAGGGCTGGTGCGGCAGCTGGAGCAGCCGAAAGCATAAATGTAGGAAAATACAGTGGTCTCGGCCCAGAATATATGTTTGTTCCATTCGGCATCGAGACCCTTGGTCCGTGGGGTCCTAGCGCTCAAAGCCTTTTCAAAGAAATTTTGAAGAGGCTCATTGACGTCACGGGAGACTGAAGAGCTGGCAGTTTCCACGCTCAACGCATAAGTTTAACTATCCAGCGAGGAAATGCTGCCAGCATCTTCAGGACAATGCCGCAGGGCCCTTTTTTAGACATAGCTTTTTAGTTTTAAAATAGAATAAGATTTAATAATTCAATTTTAGTTTTGTAATTATCATCCCATGTAATTTATTAAATGGTCAATACAAAATAAAAAAAAACAGTCTTGAGATTGTAGTCTTGGCGATGCAATAATCTATGGGTCATAGCTCTTTTGTTGCCGTTAACAAGGTTGTATATTAAATAAATAAAGTCTGTTCGTAAATTTCACTTCCACCTTAAAAACTAAAGGAATATTCCATTTTATTCTCCCTCTTTCATTCGACTTTGCACTTTCCTGCGTGCACTGATTTTTAATCAAAACGCCAACTTTTAATGGGTGCCTAATGAAAAATAACAACTTCCTCCACAAAGAGTTATCCAGGGAACAATTTTAATACAACTCGGAGACAAAGCTTTAATTGGAAATGAAAGCTTTTATTTAAACTTTTAACTTCATCGTGTACATTTGAGGCCAATAAAAATGGTAATAACATTTACGGAGCAGTCCTCTTTCTGTTGTTTTCGCTGAGTTAATTACTTTTTTTTCTGTGTTATGTTTAGTGTTACTTGTTTAAAGCTTTTGTTTGTCCGTGTGTAGGATTTATTTGAAATATTTTGAAAAGCTACATACACAGCGTTGAATCCCCACAACCTAGATACTTGTTAGACTGAACCAAGTTGATGTTTATAAATTAACCCCCTTACTAATAAACGTTGAGTAACTCTTTTTTCAAATTGCTTACCCACCTCAGAAATAATAGATTGTGTCACAAGGGAGCAAAATGACATATTTAAGGCGAGGGCGTACATTGAATCCTGAATGAAGCGAAGGATTCTACAATTGAATCCCGAGCGTAGCGAGGGATTCTAAAATAGAATCCTGAGCGTAGTGAGGGATTCAATTGTTAACGCCCAAGGTGGCAATAATTTTGCTACCGTGTGACACATACTGCTTTTCACATCACCTATGAGGAAAATAAAAGATCTTAGTGATGAAACAAATTTAATTATTCACACATTCTAGAAATGCTGAAATTATCAAATTTAACAACAGGAAATTATCGCACTTAACAACAATTATCAAATTTGGCAACAAAATGTCCTTGAACAGAAAAGTGCCACTTTGATCCCTCCTAGCAGGGAAGAAAAGTCCCCTTTCCGAGTAGGTGATATGAAAAAATAATTGCTTTCCTCAGAAAAAAGGGACAAAATTTAATGATATAGAAACTCACCGATATCGTTATAACTATTATATAAAAACTCACGATATAATAGTGACCCCTTCTTTCAGAGCTGAATATATCTTATACAACACAACCGATTTACATGAAATATTGCTAACAACTACCGTTTAAAAAACTGCTTTTAAATAAAATAAGCTGCATCCAAATCGGACCATCCGTTTAAGAGCTATGGTGCCACCGACAGAGACACTTTCACACACACCGTTTCTGGACAAACTTATATCACCCCTCTTTTTGCGTTGGGTGTTAAAATTTTACATCTTTCACCCTATTAAAAATAGCACTTTTCATTTCGCCACAATCAATTTTAGGATAAAGTACCTAAAATAGGCACGCAATATATTTCAGTAAATGTTCTAAATAAAGCACTAGCAGTAAGCATTTTGCCGTATACGACCCGCTTAGTTCGCTCAGGCGTTAACAATTATAGGCATTCTACTACGTATTGAGCCCGTACGTTTAATCTAAATAATCTACTATAATTTATAAGTGAAATAGGTTGATATATTTACTGGGAGATTCTACTCGCTAAAACTATATAACCTTGGACGTGCTTTCGTATTGTCAACGTTAGGATAGCTCTAATTTTACAGGAATGAAGGCCCTAATGTTTTGTTTAAGCTTGCAACAGACAGGTCTTTTTTAGGTACGGAAAAAAAAGAAAATTGATACGTGATATAAAATGCGACTGGTAGCAACTTTGATAATAATTTGACATTATAAATCTTGGTAGACGTTTAAATTATGCCTTAAATTTCAATTATTTCCATTTTCCATTGTCAACCTGTCTTATATAAATAGCATAGAGACTGTAAATTAGGTATAACATTGTCAGATAATTATCTATGTAACGTAGGTAGGTACGTAGGTACCTACGTTTATTTAATTAATGTCACTTTTGATGCTTCCTGCTTCCTAATATATCTGTTGTTGATTATGTGGCATTTATTAATTGCAGCGTTAGAAACCCCAATAAGTCGATATTGGAGCAGGCTGCTTTGCTATCAAATTACCTGCCTGCCACGGATGGGTTCCATTATAATATTGCAAGTTATATTATTTTAGCGTAACTGATTACGTAAATATTGCGTTTGTACGTTCAATCCAAATAAGAAGTTCAATTTAGATATAAGGTTAAGTACGGGGTAAGTCCGTCAAACCAACAAAATCCTATTCAAATTATGTCTTGTATGCGTTATATAAATATTTTCTACAAAATGTTTTCTATTTCTGTAATGTTCTCTCCTAATATTAAATTGTTTTGTTGCACTTGCCCCATTGACGATCTTGCCCCATCTAACCTTAACACCCTCATATCCATTTAACTTCGTAGGTTCACACCTGTCACACCTTTAACCCTTTTTTTTTTAAACTATGACTACTGCAAGAAAGTAAGGTTAGAAAAGAAAAATATCATGTAAATTTTCAAGTGATTAATTATTATTATTTTAATTTGCTTGCGTCTTATTCTCATCTCGTGCATAGTCGTTCTTAATGCATAAGTGGGAAACAGATAAACTAATTACTAGTTACAAGTAAGGGTGAGGATTTAAGTAATTTTTGTGTAATTATCGTATTATCATCAAGAACGCCGTACTTATAAAGTTCGTAATTTATTCTGGAAGTTTTGAATATTTTTGAGGGGACAAAGGAATAAACCAATTTTCTTCTTTAAAACGTCCAGTTAATTTCTGAATGAATATTTTAACCTTAGTACGACTTATTAATTATTTTCGAGGAATTTAAAAGACATCGTCGTTAAAATAATGTAATCATATTGCCGCTGGATGCAAGCGGCTCAAGACCGTGACTTGTGGCGCTCTTTGGTGGAGGCCTTTTTCCAGCAGTGGACGCCCCCGGGCTGATGATGATGATGATGAATCATATTGTTACACAAATGCAAAAGCATTACGAAAAATCTCGATTTACAATTTTTTTTCACGACTTCTGCTTGTCTCCTTCTCTTTATTAATTTCATTACCATTTCCGTTTCCTGGTAACTCGTACACATCAAGCGTTTTATTAGCTCAGTGGAAATTTGATTGCAATAAAAACATGTTTTTTTGAAATTAAAAATTTACATAACACAGTTACATTCGAGACGGAATACTAACAACGCACACGAATAGCAACAACGGGAGCCTGGCGTTTCGTCTAAAATATTTTTTTTCAAATGTATCATTTGCCGAATTTACGTCATTTTTTTGTCATTGTTTTGTAGTAAGGTTAGGTTAGTTTTTATAAAATCCTGAGATGTTTACGGTAACAAAAAACAAAGAGGTTTGTCAAATGAAAATTTGGGAAATGATACATTTGACCAAAAATATTTTGACGCAACAAAGGTAACCCAGCAACAACTTACATTATGAACGATATAAAAATCTGACTATTCTATACAAAATTAAAGCTAAATCAACTTCTATACGAATGAATAAAATAGCGTTATTACTTATACTGTGTGAGAATTATTCCTAAAATACTTTGAGATGCGTAGGTTGTTGTATGAAACCCTTTTATTGAGTAATGAAGTAACTTTTGCTTGCTAGCTTTTGCTCTGTAGCGATTTTTTGTACCGAAAAGCGAAACTTTTTTCTCTTACCAATCATAATGAATGATGAATTCTCAGGAAGGCTACACAGGCAATGTATAAGCGCCAGCGAATCAAGCATTGATCAATTTGTTTCGCTTATTCAGTATGTTGAGAAACGGCTCTGCCAAAATGTCAATCGTTGGATTTTTCAAAACCAAAATTTATTTATTTGGAACTTTTTTAAATTATTTATGAAGATCATAGATGCGATGCGATTAACACAAAATCGATAACCGCGTGGAGATCCTTGGAAAGACCAATTTCCAGCAGTCAGCAGTGGACGACGGGACGTCCTTTGTCTGATAATGATGATGATGATATTAATTACAGTACTCTTAGCTTCTGCATGCTATTTTGTCCGCGTACTATTTGTATCCTGCTATATTTCCGTATTTCTTCCCGTTGGAATACTGTCTTAGTGCACCTCTACAGCACCCAAGAAATATTCCGTCCAATTATTGAGTCCCTCTTTTAGCAGTTTAGGCTGTGTTGTCGAATATATTTTATATCGAATTTCATTTTATCGAAAGCACTAGAAAAAACAAGTTAATAGTTATGTTGTCAGGATATCTTAAACATTCATTTCATAGCTTACGTTAGGTTAGACTTGTATCGAAAATGTATTTCGATAAAATCATAATTCTGCGTAATGATACGGTTGTTAAAAGGTGATTCAATAAAAAAATAGATATCCATCCATCCATCCATCCATTCTTTACTTGATGACGATACGAAAGTCGAAGTTAATATGAACTTACGATCAAATTTAAGTACTTAAATACAGACTAGAGGGCGCTGATATCAATCGTCCTTCGAATTTTCTCAATATCGATAGGGTAAAGTCACCAGTGGTCAGCCAGAGACCAGTTGTATTCGACTTCATATGAGTGCGAAGCGTGGGAAATATATCTTTCTTACTCTTTCCTCTCATACAAAGGCAGGCATAGGCCGACTACTGTACAGGTCTCTGGCAGTCCACTGGTGACTTTACCCGACGTTAGCATTACTTACACAAAATTGAAGGTGAAAGTTTGTGCTCAAGTACTGTTATTAAGGTTTACTAATAGTATAGTTTAGTTTAGTTTATTTATTTATCAATGTAATGTTACAATATAGATTGCATTGCATGTCAAAAAATACGAAATTACATTGATATCGTCAACAAAACATTATTACAAAATGATAAAATAATATTAAAATAATACAATAACATAATAACACTCAAATAATCAAAAACAACAATGATAAACAAGTAATAAATGGTCAGTTTCCGATGTCAATACACAAAACTAATAAAGGTCAAATATCAATAATAATTTTACAATTTAAGTTGCATATATTCATCGACCGAGTATACACTATACGATTAATTTTCAAGCCTCCAATTACTAATATCGCTCACATCTCAATTGCTTCAGCAATTAATCCGCAAGTAAGTTTCCAAGTTTAGTTACGTACCCCGAGGTAGCTAACCTAAACTCGGGATATTAATTTTGGAACATGCGACGACAAACACTAGTCAATTACCTTCGTTCTAATGGTATGATAGGTAGCTATTGTTAAGTTAATTAAAGTATATTATAAGACATTAATTTGATAAATAACTATCAACGCCCAGTCGCAAACTAGGTTGTATGCCTTATACATAACGATTAGTGTAATATAGAGAAATTATAGATACATCTTATCTTATCTTATGTTATCTTATATAGACACATACACTTTATTACTAAAAATAAATCATTTATTCATAAATCAAAACCTAATCCAACAAGCTACTTCAAATATGTATCAAGATTCATCAGCAACACGCTTCGTCAATTATTACTCATAAATTATAAACATCGAAAACTAGGATAGATTCTTGCCTTTTTACATTAAAATAGAAAAATAGCAAATAAAATATATTTATATAACATCCATCTAAAAAAAAAGACAAGAAAAAAACGTTTCGTGTATTAGACACACTAATTATCTTACCTTTTTTTTTGGTTAATTAATCCGCCGCTACAACAAAATATTCTGTATGATAAGACAACCAGCTACCCATTACAGTTCAAGCACAATCATACAAAGTTAGAACGGATGGACGGGCGAACAATGAAGGCTCA
The DNA here is from genome assembly GCA_923062465.1 of Acleris sparsana. Taxonomy (NCBI): domain Eukaryota; kingdom Metazoa; phylum Arthropoda; class Insecta; order Lepidoptera; family Tortricidae; genus Acleris; species Acleris sparsana. The sequence goes on from OV281299.1 coordinate 3,120,510, forward strand.
GGAATAGGGTTCCATTTGGTACAGAACCCTTACAAAAAACCTCCTACTAAATGAACCAAGAAAAAACTTGAAAAATCGTCAATTTCAGTTAAAACCCTTGCATTGTGCTCCAAAACCTGAATCAGAAGCATCAGGAAATACTTTAACAAAATAATTTCAATTTGCCAAAAAATCTTTAAAAGAATAACAATAAAATCAATGAGCTTTCCCTGTCAGCAGCACAAATTGAATTGCCCCTCAGGGCCTGCAGACATTTCCAAGGCATTTCTGTACAAGCGGATTAATTCGATTCATTGTACCAGGACATCAAAGGAACTGGCCTTCAAAAGAGTTTACAAAGACAATATTTTGGGACGAATTGATATTTTGTCAAATATTTGTCAGCGTATTTCTTTTATTCGAATGGCTTGCTATTTATTGAATTAGGCAATAGCTCCATTTACTATATAAATATTTGATTTTAATTAATCCTTGACCTTTTGCCTGCAAGTATAAAATTAAACAACTAATTTTACATAAACAAAAGAATAGGAATAGAATAGAATAATTTATTCAGCTATTAATTGAAAACAAAAAGCAACACAATTAGATAACAAAAAACAAAAGTAAGTTTACAGTGCAACAATTTTCTTAATATAGATCGACAATCTTTGTTTTTGTATGAAACACGAGTGACAGAAATAGTGTCATTTGCGAGTGCGAGGGTAGTAGCGATAGCCAACCGAACCCTATTAACCCTTCGGGTGGCAAAGTCCGGGAGCCGGATCCCTCGTAAAGTGGCAGGGGTCCGAGAGCCCGAGCCGACAAAAAACTGTACAGTACTCTCAGCTTCTTAGCCCTTCGGGTGGCAGCGCCAGTTGAACGGACCGAGAGGTGGTACGGCCATTTTAGAGAATATACCGCAAAGTGGCAGAATCTGACTACCGGACCCAGTGCGATGTCTGCGATGGTTATTTAGGACCTAAAATGGAACCGTTTAAACTATTATTTGCTTGGTCACACTTGCAAGATGCATTCGTCAATAGACAAGCATGGCATTCTTTAACTTTAAAAAAAAAATTGCCGCGCTGAGCAAAGTTTGTTAGAAATTGCGTCATCTTCCCGCGGTTCCCGCCCCACCATGACCGGACCCTGCTACTTTGCGGTATATTTTCTAAAATGGCCGTGCCACTTCTCGGGCCGTTCAACTGGCGCTGCCACCCGAAGGGCTAAGAAGCTGAGAGTAATGTACAGTTCTGTACGATTCATAAATCTTGTTGATATTACTTGAAATGTGAACTGAAAAAAAATGAAGGTAATTTATAAGGTCATCAAAATAAGTAATCCATAGTTTTAAATCAAATTCAATTTTAAAGCTCGATCGAATCTGTTTATTCGTTTGGGAGTTACAATGCCTTAGAAAGATATATAAATACACACCTTAAACTTTTAACACTTTAATTTGTATTTTAAAATATTTTCGTAATTTAAAACATTGTTTCTTGTAAACGTGAGACGAGGAAAACACGTAAATCCAACTTCCAATACAATTACTCTTGAAATCACTTCGTTTAGATGAGTTCTTTGAAGGGGAATCATTTAGAAATAATGTATAGCAGTTTGTCCAGGTTGTTGATGTTGATATTTTATATTGATACTGCCCACAACTTCAAAACGTACCGTAAGCCACTCTTAAGATGTTTCTACGCTCAATTTTTGCTGAATTGTTGTTTTTTCTTTTTCATGGTTGGTTTTTGTTCGAAGACTCCGAAAGTAAAATCTTCTCTTATAATATTAAAATCAATTGCGGTTCGTTGGACTTGGAAAACTCGAGAATGGCTTTACATGAAAAAAATGATTTTTGTGTTCGTAATTGAAGGAAAACGTTTGTAAAAAAATTACTATCAGCTAGTAATAAATAAATATCAAGAGACTATCTCAGACATATTGCCCTAGTCTCAAACTAGCTCTAGCCTTGTACCATGGTCACTAGACAAAGATGAACATCATTATATTGAAAAATACATACCCACACAAAAACAAAAAACAGACTCAGAATTAAATACTCGCGCTCATGACACAAATATAGGCCCTTATCGGGAATCAGAAAGTTTGCTTTGTAGGCAGGGTCAATACCAATTAAACTATTTATCTTAGCGTAGTCAAAATAAAAATTGCTAAACACGTTCCAGGACAGTACGTCAAGAGACGTTAACTAAGACCCTCGTGATAATGGCACTACGGCTGTGGCCGGTTATTTTAATCACACCAAAAACGGAACTCCGTCCGCGGCCTGCTATTTCCCATATCATTTATAGGAAGCATGGATTCTGTGCCGTTTTAGGTTTTAACACAAGCCGCCGGTGTCACAGCAAAATAGCTTAAGGGGAACCTCAACCTCATGCACTACCCTAAAAGGGGAACGACGCGTGTTGTGACACATCACAGCTGTGGAAGTAACGGCCGTGGACAAGCTGCCACAATAGGTGGCAGGTAATATTTTCCGTCATAAAATGGCACAATGTTTGACACAACGTTAAAGGTGACAGTTCGTTCATGGCCATAGAAAACGTTGTATGAGATTTCTTAGTGCCATATCATGCAATTTCGGGGATGAAGCTGTGTTCTGTGTACTCACCACATAGTTTATTGCAAAAAAAACATTATTATGCCTCTTAAAGAAAACAATAGGTTGACTAATTACGATAGATAAACAATAAAAAAGAACAAACAGGGCAGAAATTTTCCAACTTTAAGTTCTTTTTGTCTGTCTTTGTTAATATTGTCGTCGTAGAACAAAACAGTGACAAATAATATTAAACTAAAGTAGCGTGAATCAAAATACGTACTAAGCATTATACTAAGGAGGGTTACCTTATTAGAACATGCAAACTATCATTACCAGTATACTATGGAACTAAGTAAAGATAACACTACCTTAGCCATATTTATTTTACTGAGGTAGCAACCTTTCTAACCCCAAATTTACTAAGAAACATAGGTCAAACCAATTCAAATTACATTCCAAACTCGACATTCCTCAAAACAATCACGAAACAAACAAAAATCAGGCACATCGGCGTTTGTATTTTTCCATACATCAATACTAACCTTTATCTAAGGTATAAGAATACCAAAAAGCCTTATCTACAATCAAAATCTTCAATAAGATTCGACCCTTCCCGGCTTGTGATTAGATTCCACGTACTTCAGAAGTTCAACGAGGGATGAGGCCTTTTGGTTTACGAGGGAATGGTAGAGACAAATGGTCGAATCCGAAGGTTCCTATCACCCGCAAGGCGCGGTTCGGCCGATAAATTATGCAGCGATCCCCTCATAACCGCTGCGATTGTAAGGGAACCCAGTCGAAAGCTGAATGCGGGAATTAATTTATAGACCAAGGATCACAAAACGCAGGTGGAGAAAAAGTTTTGCAGTGAATAGTCCCTGGGGACCTAATTTAGTATGCCCTTGTAATCTAAAGAGGTTTGATGTAGCTGCTGACCGTGAGAGCGAGCGTAGCGAAATTTACTTTAAGCAGTAACTTTTGAAATTATTGTTGAAATATTAATGATTCGAAAAAAAAAACTTATTTTCTACTAGTAGTGATATAATTTGAGACGGCTTTTACATAATATGACACTTATGGTTATTATGTCACTTAACTATAAAACTATTCATCCTTTCATAATCAGTCTTGATCGTTTCGGATTGATTAAATAAACATATGACATAAAAACCACAAACTTGCTGTTGGTAAGTAACTAACATGGACCTAAATTATGAGGTGATAGCATTCTTCCTTATTCAAATTTAGATCTCGGATATTACGGAATGTACGTTATTGGAAACCTTTTCGACTGTTTTGTGTTATTTTCATAAATTATAATGCTAAATTTGATTCCCTTTTCTTTACGATATATTTAGGGATGTTAAAGCAATCATTTCCACTTTTAATGGTTTCATGCGATGTGATTAAATTGGAATAGGAATTATGAATCAATTCATGTCGAGATTTGTAATGCTTGCTTGCGAGACTTGTCAAAGAACGGTTATTTAATTTTCTGCTTTGTTGCTAATTTCATAACATATATTTTCTTAGCGTTGGTGTGATTAAATAATGAAACCTATCAAAATAATGTAAAATAATTCAATTACAGTGAAAAGTTACGTGATGGATTTGATTTTTAGCGAATAATTGAGAGGAAAGTGTTTTTTTTTTAATCGTATATAGAGGACCTTTGACATCATGCCTTGTTTATATATATGAGCTAAGAACTTGACATAAGTGCTTATTGTTTACAAACTGACAAAGAAAAATGGCGATCGGTACTAAGACTTCTACTGACTGACTGACGTACTGTATATGGTGTAAACAATACTAACGTAAACGTAGTGTAAACGTAGCTTAACAGAGCAGCCGATTGCTCATTCATTAAATATCTCGATTATGAAATTCTAATTGAGATTTGTAAACTTTGTCGTCCAAAGAACGGAGTTTCGGCAATTATTGTTAACAGGCTGATGTTTTATAATACTCAATTATATCTTCGCGACGAAATGGCCATTCATTGGAATTTCGTTTGATGCCAACTTGGATCAAGTAGCAAAGCCTCAGACGTGAGAAGTTTTATAATAAACACCCTTTGACATTTAAATCCTTTTTAGCTGAACAAATTTCTATGAATATTAAGGGTCGTTGGATGTTAATTCAAGAAAACTTAAGTTTATAAAAAAATATTCGGCATAACCTATTCGTCAAAGTTCATATTGGATGCTGTATGTACAAAACCAACGAAATGTCAAGCACTTTAGTTCCATGCTATAATAAACTTGAAACTCAACATCAATTGTCTCTGAGTGAGTCGGTAGCTGTAGACGCTAAGCTTCGCCGAAGTGTACGTGTGTCTATTCGTGTTACAACTACAAATATGGTAAACCCGCTTTCAACAACAACTAAAACTAATAACAACAACAACAACATGAACAACAACCAAAATAACAACAATAACAACACAACACAACCGTGCCGCACGAACTAATATGATTAGTCTAGTGACAGGAACTTTTCCTTAAATAGAAGGAAATATAGAAGGTAAAAGAGGCAGAGGAAGACCAAAAAGAAATAACTTGGAGCAAATAAATGACACGTTTAAGTTTGGGTCGTACCAGAAAGTCAAGCAGTTGAAGGACTACCGGAGAGGTTGGCGAGCATGGCTCTTAAATAAAGAGAGAGAGAGTGAATTTTGAGAAACATCTATCAAATAATCTTATTAATTCCTAAAAATACCATTTAGCCAAAGTTAAAAAGACAAACAAATGATATCACACCCATTTTGTTACAAATCCTTCTCACACGCAGCATTTAACATAAACAACACCATTTTACGGATACACTACCCTGATTTGTTGCTATCCAAGCACTCAGCTAAAAGGGTTGTAAGACGGATTAGTCCAGTTTTTACTCGCTGATTAGCCGCCATTAATCCACGCCTCGGCCTGGTGTTTAATCATAAACGTACAGCGTCGCAGTTATAAATAATGCCGCAGACTGCAGTACGGGCGCGGTTACTGGATTAGAAATACAGCCAGTTTTAAAGTGGTTTAGTTTATGAAGACCTGTCTCTACAGCTTTTTAACTCATATCTGTAAATGGTTCAGGATAATGTAGGTGTGCTTAGTTAGTTAAAACTATGTACGAGTAGGGTGACGGAACCAGTTATAGACAAGGACCAATAATGGACACTTGATTCTTAGTTTACAGAAGATAAGGGTTATTGATTTGTTTTGCAATATTTAATTTATGAAAGTATGAAATTTTAATTATAAGTTAAGTGTCCACTTTTGGTACATGGCAGCTTAAAGTGTCCAACACTGGTGCCATTAGATATTTGCTACAGTTTTAACATGACAACAAACATCTCGTTAAAATATCTGTTCTTATTTTGATTCATAGTAACAACAGTCATCTAAATATTTTTTCGCTAAGTGGTTGAAGCGCCCGCCACTGAGTAATATTCATCCAAAATTCATCAATCAATCAATACATTTATTTATTTGCTAAAATGCGTTACATGAGGTCTTAAAAATAGATTTACAGATCAGGCATTCCGTCGACAATACGACATGCAAATTCGCTGTTGCCCACGACTCCACCGCGCAGAAAAAAAAAGAAAAAGTAGCAATGTAATGGTGAAAAATATTTGAATCGATCCAGTTTTTGACTTTATTCATTACAAACATACTAAAATACAAAACCTTCACTCTTTTTAATATAACTGTGGCTGAAGAGACAGTGTAAGATACTGATCCTTAATAGATTAAAGGCATGAAATTATCTTATCATGTAATCTGCCAGCTCTCTGTGAGTAAACGGACGTCATTAATTATGAAGGCTGCTCGGATATTCCAAGATGACCGTTAAAGTGACAAATACGAAGATCAAAGGCGTTGGAAAAAGATGAGCAAGTTCTAATAGCCAGGAACGGAAGGAAGACTTATCTCGGTTATGTTTGAAGTTGTGTTTATGTTTATGGATACGAAAAGAGAGGATGTTTATACACTCACCGTGAGTACTTATCGATAGAAATATTTCTTTTTCAAAGGGTACTTAATGGGGATCTTGTGTAAACCCCGTCCCCACTCTCCAACAGTCTTGGGATGCGTGTCGTAACGCATGCATTAAGACCTAAAAAAACCGGTCAAGTGCGAATCGGACTCGCGCACCGAAAATTAGGTATTTAATATAACTGTATATTCTATGCCACAAGGTTCATTTTGACGAGACGAAATTTTATTACAGGGTTTTAAAGGTTTTTTTGGTATTTCTTTCAAAACTGGGTAATTTGGCTTAAATCTGGAGTTTTTCAGATTATTTGGTCCATAAACTTCGGGGAACAGTAATTTTTTGTATCTTTTTAATTAATAACCAAAAAGTACGTCAAAAAAGGTTATAAAAAAAAATGTAGTTTACCTCGTTTGCTTCAAATCACTTTAATATTTCAATCCCTCATTCTAGACCCATTTTCATTTTATTGACATTCAAATGAACACTGTTTGCAAAGTAACAAACGAAAAAGATTTTATATCGATAAAAAATTGCAGGATATTGTTTGAACTACGAGTACCTGCATATTATATAACCTTGGGTGAATAGGGAATATTCATGACTTTTATTTAGAGCTTCAACAAAAGCTGATGCATGTAACAAACAGTTGAAAAACATATTTTTAAATAGCTATAAATCATACATACACATACATACCGTCACGCCTTCATTCCCAGAGTGGGGTAGGCAGAGCTACAGAATTACCAACAACTCCAACAACTTGTTGATAATTCTATAACCAAATGCACATACAGGCCAAGATGTTTACCAGATATTAGTGGCAGGTTGCAAGCCCATCGCCTAACAATACTACAAGCCTTTAATCCCTTAGTTGCCTCTTACGACTTCCACAGGAAAGCATGGAGTGGCACTATTCTAAGCCGGCAACCACACGGCACACGGCATAGCTATAAAAATAACCAAGACATAAGCCAACCAAGATTTGTTCCTCTTTCTATCAAAACAGAATTTAACATTGAGTTTATATAACCAACCTGTTAATTATCTCTGTCTAGTCGCTGTCTAAGTAATTAGCAGTTTAAAATGCTTGTATAATCCGTATTTCTTGGCCGATTTTAATTTTAATTTCCCTTTTAGTGATTTGTTTTACGGTATTTTAATAATTTTGTTTAAAATTGCGATTTAAAAAATCCATGGATACTCCCTATTGCTAGTTTGGTGATAGAATCACTATCAAGTTGCTCATAGATAAAACACATTAGCCCCCTTTAGCAAAATACAAACCTACAGAAAGATGACTTTCGTAACTAATATTCAAAGCTCTGGTCTACTTTTATTTTACTCCTATAATCCAATGAAAATAATATATTTACTGCAAATTTTTGCATCTATAGGCTTATTAATTAAACATAATTATTTTTTTATGTTTGCTTTGTTTCTCTTTGGACAGTTTTTTTAAGTTTAAGTTCAGCGGCACTTTTTTTTAATTATTTAGCTCAATTAATTAATCGTTCGCAGAAGTCCAAGATACAAGCCCAGCATAGTTTAAAGTCTAACAGACACTTCATGTAGGTGTAATGAAACCTGATTTAATAAATAAATTATCTGATCTAAGAAGAAATGAAGAAACACCAAAATTTTAAACAATTTTTTTAATGCAAATTCGAATTTCAAAATATTACACGGTGATAATATACTCGTAAAGAGTGAACTTACCAGCGCTTCGGACAGGGCCATCGAAGCGCCCCAAAAAACTCCACCAGTAGGTCATTTTCTTAATCATAAAATTACCTGTGACCTTAACATATTTATTTACCTATTTGACTTAATCAGTACTAAGTGGAAAAAATTGTGACTGGAAGAAATGTAAGATTTGGGAAAAATGCTTAAATTAAAATCAGAAATAATGAGACTCACTGACCCACCCATAAAAATGTTACTGGGAAAATATGGCACTGGAATAAAATGCCAAAAAAAACTGATTTTTAATTTTTTTAAGCCCTACTCAAAACTCTTAGTTGCACTAAAAATATTAGTCCCGTGTTTTGAACACGAAAAACAGCATCCTTTAAGGGACCAAAACGATTTAGTTTTTCATTAACTTTTAAATAGTCAGCGTGGTATGTCGGAGATCTCGTATTTTCACTTATGTAGAAAAAGGGATGGTACGACCGTGAGTGACATGGGTAATAGGCTAGGAAAGCGAATGAGGTTTGTAAGGGAGAAATAAGTAGAGCGCTTAGTCTCAGCCCTTCTTAATAAAACGGAACCCTAAAAATGGAATAGCATTAGCCTCTACTTCGCTCTAAATGTAAATCAGTGCTTGACGAAAATATATTGGCACGAGCTTCTTTTTATTGGGTATTTATGACAGTCAGTGACAGAACTAATATACACTCAAGAGCAATGAAAACGGGTCGCTTTCTATTGGTCTAAAGATCACAATAGGAGACAACCTTCACCGGGCTGTTTATTCGATAAAAAGTATTTTATATCAAATTTAATATGATAAATAATATATTTTTTCTCAAATATGCATTGGAATGTTGGCGTTATGCTAGTTATTAGCCTTCAAAGTATCACGTTGCGGGCGGAACAACCCGAGAGAACTGTAAAGGAATTTCATACAAATATGAAGGCCTAGGCCGGGAAGTATTTTTTTTAATTTTTATGTAGACATGGCGGCTGTGTTTATGAACAGGCTAAATAACTGCTTTTTTCTAAATATCCAACCAAAGCCGTGCAACCAACCAAAGCGTGCATGTTTATTTAAAGTACCAGGAGAGCAGAGGTAATTAGGGTGCGTAGCGCAACGAAATTATATACAAAGTGACCCGCTTTCATTGCTCTTGACTATATCATCCAACATTTTTTAGGAAGTCAGACGCGCTTGTACATAATTTAGGCTATAAAATGTTGCGTAATTTATGGTGTCGCTAAAACCAGATTTACACTTAATAAGCATTGTATTTTTTTAAATTAGATGTTTAATAATTGCTTATGTTATTTAGTATTTTCTATCAATCTAAACAGATACAAATGCGAATTCTCGCAGCTGGCAGAATTTGGACATTCTTTGCGTAAAATTTTAAACCCCTAAAACAAATACTGTAACCTAGTAAAATATTTTAACAAACTAAGTTTATAAAAAAAAAAACCAAAACGTAGATTTAGTAGTAGATTTAGTATAATATTTTGTAATATTTTCGATAAAAAACCTGCTTTAAGATTCAACAACGTCAAAATCTAAGTACAAAGTATATTTCTATCTTAGGCATTTTGCTGGTTATAGGACATAGTTATTTTCTACTGATTTCTTGAGCGAAAATCAGAAAAGGTTGCGACGTCAAAGTTAAATATTTTTATATTTTATTGTTTTATTATTCATTTATTTATTTAACCAATTTGTAATTTACAGAGTGATCAAACTTAACCTAAAACTTAATTAAACATTTGTCTAAAACATTCTTATGTCTACACCATTCATTCACTCTCAATCACTCTCCAGTATCATGATAATTATAAACTTTTAAATAGATACTTCCAGATGTCCAAGTCACGTTTCAGGAATAAAATCGTTTAGTAATAACTAATGTCCGGTCTATAAAGTTCAATTTGAACTCGGAAGGTACTGCTTCGATCGGGCTAACTAAGTTAGTCCATAGTTTAGTTAGTTTGCCAGTAGTTTGATAGTTCACTCTGATGTGTAAATGAAGCGTGCTACAAGGTGTCGTTCGATCGATATTTTAGATTATTTTGGCTTAGTTTTTTAGTCATGATGTTGATAGCTAACTAAATAATATTGTATGAAGTTAAATCTAATATTACGAAGGAATTTATTTAACAAGCGATGATGTATCATCGACTTTCCCTCGCGTTTTAACTTTGGAACTCTAAATCTTAACATGCTTCATTATGAAACAGTTGCATAATTAAATATTAACTTTATATCCAAAACAGTTGAATAATAATTATTATAATGCAGTAAGGTAAAACAGTTGTAGGCTTAGTTAAGTTTTAATCCAAGGCCATTATTCTATAAGTATACTTACTTTTCATTTTTTTATTGTTTTCGGCTTGGTTGCTATTACTGTCAAGTTAATAAGAAGAGTAATGACGTTGACATTACGAAAATAACAGGGTTGTGACAAAGAAGCAGAGGCCATGTTTTTTTTTAAAGGTATAATTTATTATTTTATCGAACGTATCATTACGCAGAATTTTCGTTTCATCGAAAGCATTTCTCTTCGCTTTCGTTTTTTTTGGGACTCACAAGTCTAACCTAACCTAACCTACGTAATTAATGTTAAAGATATTCTGAAAACATCATATTTCCAGCAGAAAATAGCGTTCGATAAAATGAAATTCGATGAAATGATGGGTTACCTAATAAGGTACATTACAGAAATATAAAGTATTCCAACTTCACTGCATTGTAACAGCAAAAAATTGAGGATCATTTTTTACAAACGCTCACTGACGCTGACCTCTCCGGTCTTAATTAGAAGGCCCGAGGTGAATTCGATTCCCTTTACGTCCTCGAACCATGCTGCAACGCTAACTACCATCACAGAACTACCGGATGCATGTGCCTTTGATGATCATGGGTACAAAGACAAAACACTAAGCTTTTGCAAGCGTCAAAGTACTCTGGTGTACACATACATACATACCGTCACGCCTTCATCCCAGAGAGGGTTAGGCTGAGCTACAGAATTACCAACAACTCTTCACAATCTGTTGTTAATTCTTTAACCACATTTAGCACAAACAGGCTAATATATATACTCTACTCACTCACTCACTCTGGAGTTATATATATTATCAGGCAAAGAGAAGATACAGCTCACGAGCCGTTCATGTTTACCTTTTTTTATAAGGAGACAGTTGACCTAGTCCCAAACGTGTCTTGTACTATGGGCACTAGATTATAATTACACGCACTTATATGAGAGTACATTATAAAATTAATATTATTAAAAACAATCATAACCTAAAAAGAATATTCTTCGTAGGCAGCTTCACTAGCAACCGTTTAAGATCGTCAAGAAAAACGAATTGCTAATTATTCGTTTTGTAATTACCTACCGAAATATTACTTTTTAAGTAATTTGAAATTATTGATTTGTACTTGAATGTTATTAGGACAACCATGGAGCAACAGTTATTCAAAAGCGTCGAATCGTGTAATCAAAATCTTGCGTTATATTGTACAATACCCTCGTATATTAAAACAAGAATATGAATACTCGACTGTCTATAGCTGCCACGCTTTTTCTGGGATTCTTCAGTATATTTGTTATGCCTCAGAGAGAGTGAAAAAGGGATATATAATAATTTGGAATCAATCTACAAGCTGTAAATTTTGCATTTGAAAAGGATTTAAATACATTATTGGTTAGGCTTTCATTTCTAAACCAGTGAACATTAACATTTTAAGTAAATTGTAATTCCAATTTGCAGTAAATTTATTTTGAAGCTGGATTTGGAAAGGTCTTCCCAATGACAGACATAGCATTTGTAACAAGTAATAGGCAATCCTCTTACGCTGACACGAAAGGCTTCATTTTCGCTTTTGTTTCTGTCAATGATAATGATTGTTTCATTATATCTTGTTTTAGAGACGAATGTGATAAAATTAAAGATATCTTATCTTAGATATCTTTTTGGAGAATTTTTATTATTATTATTAAGTGAATTGATTTTATGATTTTTATAATATTGTTAACAAAGACAATTTTTGCACATGTGTTGTGATTCTCTTGAAAGAATTATATCAAAACCCGTTTAACACAATACGAGTATTATCGGTATGTTTTCGAAACATACTTGACAATGGTGTATAAAAACTTGTCCTAGTGACACAGTTGTGTGAAAACGTGAGAGTATCACAGCAACATGCACCATCCCGTTCATTTTTAGCTTGTATCTAAATGGAGAGAAGGAGAAAACGTTAACGTAACGTGCCTCGAAATTTGGGGTAGCGCCCAGCGTCAATAAGGAGTCGGTTTTTACGACCGCCAAACCGTGAAGCATTGTAAATATTGTATACCATTTGTGTGGAAATGAAGATAATGCGGCAATGTTTTAGGAGATACTTTGTACTCGTACAGTCAGTAGCAATAATATATTTTCCAACACTCCTCGTAAAGAAGGCTAACTGCTCTGTAATAGTATAAGCATTTTAAATTCCATATGGTTACGAACAGAGTATAAAATGCTTTGACTACTCCATTGCTGTAAGCAGCCTTATTTGATATTACAGCAGAAAATTGGCCTTAAAAATATCTGGCAAGTCCTCTTACTAGAGGCATAAGAGCCTATAAAATATTTTTGAACCGAATGTGTAATAATATTATTATGTGACTGTGTGTTGAAACTGTTTTGCAGTAGAACCATAATTCATATTTTAAGTGAATATTTTTGATGACCAAAATTAAATGAGGATATTGTAGATATAACAAAGCCATGTATAAATTTCCTGGTATACATTAATGTGCCTGATAAAAGTACTTAATATTAAACCATGTCCGAACTGGTCTTCTTCTTGTACGCAAACTATAATACTTTAGATCATAGTTTTGGAAAATGATTTTAATAAATTGTATACAGTGTGTAAATGGTATACGCGCGTTTATTAAAACTGGACATAGATTAAGACTCTACTAATCATTATCAGAAAGAATTATTTTGATTACGCTAACGTATACACCGTTATTAATTTTTGAACATACTATCGACCCGCAATGTACATCGAAGTCCATCTGTCAGGTAAGTACGTAATGTTGAATTAATCGCATTATTCCGTATACTTTACGTGTTAAACTATTTTGTATGGTTATTTTTTTTAAATTAATTTTAACAAAAGCTGCCTAAATGTGCTCAGTAGGGGTTATACTAACCACAGTTAAAAGGAACTCCCGTATACCATTTACACACTGTATCGTTTCAGGAAGTCGCTTGAAGTGTTTCAATTAGCAAATACATATTACAAACAGCTTAGTTATAAAAAACAAAAAAATATTTAATGTTTGTGGGCCTAGTAAAGACGAATAATGCTAAGTTAGCGATTGTCGAAAATCGACTAAATCTAATTGTCTTATTAGCACTCCATACATATCTTGCGTATAGAAATTAGTAACGTTTACTGCGTTTGCACCATGGCAACGCCTAAAGTTCGGTTTTGGTGAAGCAATATGAATAGTTAGATTGATTTTGGGTTAATATCTACTGTATTTTAATGTCTACCCTCAATTTACCAATGTTCTGTTAATTATAGAAAAACATAATTGGCCTAATTATTCTAATACTTACTTTCAAATGTATGGTTGTTGGTTTTCGAAATAATCGATAAATAAACACGATTTAATTACGCGAAATAAACTTTACTTTTCTACTTTGATGTTTTAACCGTGTTGCAACGGTGATCATAAGAAGCTCCTTGTAGGTACTAAAATGTTTATTTTACGCCTTGAAGTCCCATTCGAGTATAAAGTACCTGGGGCGCTCGGGCTCGTTCATACAAGACATTTAAAATGCAGTTTTGGCAGCGTGCTGATCATTCTGTCTGAACGAGGAAGTATAGAAGATTAACACCGTTTTATCATCAGATGTTATAAGCAAATTTCATTATTAGTGGGAGCCACTAACTTACTCAAATTTATACTTACGTTTTTTTCATTGTTTTTCCTATATCAAAAATACTTGTGCATCAAATCTAGATAATTCATTAGTTAGGAAAAAATATGCAGGATTCTTTGCCCATTCTGCCAAATAAAGCAGGGTTTCAAGGAATGCGTGCGATTTTTATATTATTTTAAGATTTTTGTTTTTGTGTGCTTTAATTATGTGTTTAATTATGTATTAAACCTTCCGAGGTTTCACCTGATGGTTCCAACGGAAGACCAGGGTTAATTTTAATGCCAGTATTCGTGCGTATTTCTTTGTCTTTTGTTGTTGTTCGTCACGAAAAAATGCTTTTTCCTTCTTTCTTTCTGTACAAAATTTAATAACCGTGTTTATACCGGTCTTCTCTCCGGTATTGCAACAAATATGCCCGAAATATAATTTTATTAAATAACGTTTTTTGTCGTTTTCCCAAGATTTTTTTCACCAATACAAAACCCAGGTAGTAAAACGGCCGAATAAAATCTCAATTTAGAAATGGACGCATTCCCTTCAAAAATTCATTACATCTTGCCAAATAACACGGTCACGACCACTGGCTCTCAAATATTCATGGGAAGGTCCGAGAAATCTTTTTCTTGTGCTAAGTTGAACCGGAATCTTTTAAAACGTTTAATTAAAGACCATTCGTTACACCTGCTTCTATTTATTAAAGGTATATTAAGGAGCCAATTTGAACGGGCATCCTTTTTAAATTAAAAATTTCCCGTGTTTACTTTTCGGAGCCTCTAAATCTATATAAGATCGCTGTTACTATTTGATAAGTTATAAAGAATATTAAAAAACATCCAGTTTTTTTATACTTAAAAATATGATTATTTCTTTTTAACTGACGCTAATGTTAATGTTTATTTAAGATTTGATTCGTTTTATATATTTCATGGAGGTACTTAAATAAGGTTGAAAAACCAATAATACGCCTATAAATAATCACATAGTTAAAGGTGGTATTATATATATGTTTATTTCATAAATTACTAAATGTAGAATAATTAAATCTAAACTTATTTTAATTAAAATAAAAAGTCCGCTCGCGGCACGGTCCCTAGTCCCTATGTCACTGTCCGCATTACTTCTCTGGATAACAAATGGTATTTGTTTATTACCATAGTAATAACGTACCTACAAGCAATTCGTTTTGTACTATTAGGTACCTATATACATTTATTGATACTCTTTATTCCATCAAGCGTAAAAAATAACGTTATTTTCGAAAGTAGTAACGAATAATTGTCAAGTTATCGATTGATAATGACTCGTAATGACGAGTAATATGTCTGAAAGGGAATCATTAAGGCTATTACTCAAATTAAATATTTTATGTTATGAAAACTACTTTCGATTTACAAACGAGAAGATCAAATTATTTTTAAGTTAATTTTGTAAATATAATTTAATGAGTTCCAATATGTTTTTGAGTTTTATAAGCCCTTATTTGAACGTTGTTCAAAGCATTCTTCCATTGCAAATAGGTTTCATTTGTATCGAAGTGAATTCACTTCAAAGTAAAATCACCTTAATTGATCGTTATATAAAGTACTCACCTTACCCGTATTAATTAAAGTACTTAAACGTTGGACTTATTGACATTATTATTATAAGTACCTATACAAAATACTTCAAAGGGATTTAAGAATCCGTGAAATTTTCGGACAATCACAAATGCTCAACAAACTCGCGAACTCGAATCGGAATGTACTACCTGAAGCAATTCAAACTAGGCCAGACTTCCAACTCTTAACTAACAATACTGACCCAATTCTGTTTGTTACAGGCAAAAGGTATGCGGGCTCGGACGGTCCCCGCTACCTTGCTGCTGTTGCTACTAGCATCAGACACATTGCACGCCAACAGACGCAAGCAGAAGGAAAAATACGTCCCAACAACCATCAACATCTGCGACATTAGTGACAGAGACTCCAAAGTCCACTGCTACTGTGAGCATAGCCAAGAAATAAATGAAGCCCTGAAAACAGAATGCTGGGTATTCAACGGAGGCATACAAAAATCAGATCCATTATGGACGAGCTTCTCCTCCCAGTCCAGCATAGAAACGCTTGCGTTCAACGTCAGAGCAGATGGAGGACTGGACTTCATCCCGTCAAAAGTTTTACGATACTTACGACGACTCAAACAATTCAGTATAAAACACAGCTCGATACCAAAGATAGAGACACATACATTTATGAACTTGACTTCAATTCAGGAGATGACGCTAACGAAAAACCAGATAGTAGTTCTAAATAAGCATTCGTTTTACAACCTTCCTAACTTGACTGTGCTCACGTTAGACGAAAACAAAATAAAGGAATTGGTTACAGAGACTTTTTATGAACTACCAGTGTTACAGAAACTATATCTTACTAATAATAGCATTAGTGTTATACAAGATGGGGCTTTCAGACATCTTGTGAACTTAGCTGAGTTAGAGATGGATAGAAATAATATAGTCACACTCAAGAAAGAGTCTTTTGACGGACTGGCCAATCTAAAGCGGCTCGATTTAAGAAAAAACAAATTAGCAGTCCTTGAATCTTTCACGTTCACTGAACTGTGGAATCTCCAGGAACTGTTGTTAGACTATAACGAAATTTATATTTTGGCGCAGAGAACGTTTGACGGATTATCGTTGTTGAAAAAATTAAGCTTAAGTCACAACAAACTTGTGACTCTGGTCGGAGGGTTGTTTGAGGGCGTCAGAGGTCTTTCTGCTCTGGACCTGAGACACAACAAACTACAAAGATTCACCATTGACAACTTACGCCCGATCTACGACAACATGAAAAACCAAAACAGCTATATATACCTAGATGGTATGTATCTTGAATTTTCGGGTCAAACTTGCATCGTCATCTTATTCCAATCCAATTGTATCATTGTAAAAAACTAATCAATAATCGATTCCATAGACTTAATATTTACTAGGCTAACGTTATGGGTATACATTTAAAATTGGCCAATCAAAGAAACTGAGATTTCAACGTAATACCAATATAAGTCGTTGCTTTCAATTAATTAAAGTAATATTCTGAATCACTCTTTGAAACTCAATATTAGCTTAAGCAGGATAATGAATGGACGCTCGCTTGTTTCAGGTAACGAGTTCAACTGCGACTGCCACCTGGCTTGGATGCACAAACTCCGGCACGAAGCAAAAAGCGTTAAAGTGCGTACTTCATTAGAAAACTTCATTTGCAAATTCACCGTGAACCCCTCCTTAAACTCACACTTCGCTTATCTAGAAACGAACGCGATAAGCTCAAACAATTTGCTAGAGGGCGATGACAAAAGTCAAATAAAAGATTACGCCGATGAGGCGGAGGAGTTTTTTCACGAAGAAATCGATGATACTTATGTTGACGAGCCTAAATCTGTGAGAGGAGAGAACGAGAGGACATTACTTCAGATACCGGTGGAGTTGCTCCCGTGCCCGCAGGATGTTAAGAGTGTCACCGACAGGACCTACACTTATCCCTCCCAAAACGAGGCTAAAGACTACAGAAATCTCATCCAAACATCGGCCGCGGCCGCGTCGCAGTTTATATTAAATTTGGCTCTGCTCGCGCCTCTGCCTCTGATGTTATTCGGAAACAATGACTAAGAGATAATGAAAATACGGGGTTTACTCTTGTTTTATAGATATTCATTTCATATATACTATCACTTCACTGATTTTTTTATTTTAAAGAAAACTTTCTGCTGAACCCGTGTTGATTTCAGTTTATATTGTGATGGTTACAAGTCTAACGTAAGGTTCAGCGGTAAATAGTTTTCTATGAAACGAAAATTCTGTGAAGAGATAGTGTCTATGAATTTTATGTATATAAAAGAAGGGGCACTCGAAAATACGCCATATTTTGAATGTTTTGGACCAGTCACTTTGTAAAGTATAAAAGAAAAGTTACCATTTCGATAAATTGCGTTTTATACTTGTTCTGTTGGCGTCATTTAATTTGTGTTCTTCCATTTGGAATGTTTGAAACGAATATTAAATTGTTTCGAGAGATCATTTTCTCGTTTGTTCGGAACTTGGGATGTAAATTTTAATTAAAAATTTATAAGGAAATGTGATATAAATATAAGTATTGTAAAATAAGTAATTTTGGAATAAAATTAAGAAAAAACTTGAATGTACCTACTTTTCTAAAAAGGAAACATTTCGTAATGTAAATATTATAGTTATAAAGGATTTAAGCTTATTTTCTTTGTTAACATTATAATGAAGGATCTGTAAAATATTCGAAGAAGTTATATTCCTTACTGTATTTCTTGTTAATATAATTATGGTACCTATGTGATTAAATTTACTAATTATAAGTAAGCAGTCATGATCTCTATTTATTTAATATTTTGTAATTATGAGTTAAAACTAAAAAATATTATAAATACACATCAGTAAAATAACAAGCATAAGATATACAGGGTGCCTCGTTGATATTTTTTTTGCTTTTTAAACAGACACTCATTGTAAATTTATTAATAATAAAAAATCATAATAATGAATAATATTATTGTGAACAGCAAGTATGTGTTAAAAAATATGTTTCATAGAGGTACGAGATAAATAATTCTGCGATGTTTAATAGTCGTAAAAACGATATTTAAACGTAATTAAAACGAATTATATTTTAGGTATATTAATTTCAAATTGAACTTAAAATGCGAGCTTATTTGGCGGTGAATTTCAGGCATGATAGTGTACAGTCAACAAAATAATTGTAGATCCACTATGAAGCCCTGTTGGTAAATACCAATCTTTAATTTTAACGTCATTTTTTTCTTGTGACTTAATGATATCTTTATAAAAGACTTCTATGGTGGATAAACAATTCATTTTGATGACAGTTAACATCATTATAATTATTGTCACAAAACACACGTCGAAAAGAGTTCTTTGAAAATGTATACAACATTTTAACACCTTATATTCCAATTCCATTACAATTACAAATATGTTTTATTAGTTAATTGAATTGATAATTAATTCTTGAAAATAAAACAACTCCATGGTTGTGCTAAATTATCAATCATAGTAATACTACAAGAGATAAGGAAGACAATTTCTGTTTAAAAATATGATATTGAATAGTATAATGTATCCAAAAAGTGAATTTCGGTTGCATTTAAAGTAATTAAATTTATATTATTGTAAATAATAATTATAATTCAATATGAGGCGGGAAAGATAACCTTTTTAATTATAATTTTTTGTAAAGATATTAATTTGAAATTATTTAATTAAAGATTGATGTTGCGAATATTTCAGTTTCATTTTGTAATCCCCTTTGAGATTTATTTCTACGTATAATGGTTGAGCATTCCAAATCGAGCCCGAATTTCCAAGTTTCGAGAAGTTTTAAAATGTTTTCAAGATATTCCCTATACGATCCTCATCAGTGTTATTACTCTTACAAAATAGTTATTTACCTCAAATTGTAGGATTTTACCGTCCGTCTGTCGCAGCTAAAATTATTATTATTAACAACTTGCTCTAAATGCAAATTTGGTGGATTTAACGTAATTTATTTTTATTTTTATATGGATGTAATTTTCGAGGTTTGACATAAAAAGTCAGTTAAATTAAGTAACTTAAAACTGATTGACTTTTTCACGCAAAACTCTAGTAAAAAGCCAGTCTAAACTCTAACTCGTTAATCCATAAACGCTCAATCAACCTTTTGTTGTTAAAGTATTCAATTACCTAATATGATAATGAATGATAAAGACAAACCACTCTATAGCTACTGCTCGTTTATGAATAAGAGGGTAAATCTTTGAATACTCGCAGTCCTAGTCTTAATAAGACATTGTCTAATCATTGCCAAACAAGTTTGTGCGTAAGCGTCTAAAAAAAAGATGATTATTCAGTAAGTAAGCATTTTACACGTCAAAAATTGTTTACCTATTTACGTAACGCATTTTTCCCCTTATTAATTGCCTTGGCTACGCCAGCTTACAATATATTTAGACACTGTCTAATATAAGAGTCCGGCCACATCATCTTGGCGCGGCGTCGTCAACGTGAAACGTCGCGGCGCGCGTATAAAGGCCCATTGCCCGTTACAATAACCGTACTCGGTAGCGAGTCGAATGCTCTGTCCCTCGCATTCTATAATAAAACTGCGAGGTCTGCAAGTGACAGAGCTTCGACTCGCTAGCAAGTACGTTAATTATAACTCATGATAAGGGTACCGTGTAACAACGGCTTCAAGCTGTTCATATCTCTACGCGCAAGTCATAACATTCGACTTTATAATGAAACACCGCGCGCCGTTGTACCCTTCTACGCCGCCGCGCCGTGGTGATGTGTCCATGCCCTTAAGTCTAACAATAAGTTGAATGATTTGATTCGTGAAGTCATTGGAGTATTTTTGAAGACCCGCAGGATGAAGCACGGCATCGCTACGTTTAATATTGGTGAGGCTGGGATTCTGGTAAGGATTGATGGTTTTGGCGGTGGTATACTGGTGAATAAAGTATAATGTAGAGGTACGTAACAGGGTAATAATTTAGATTTAAAATTAATAGGAATTGACCTTACAAACGCTTAGATTAACTTTAATATTAAATCTCGCTAGGGACTGTGTAAAGGATGATTTAGACGTTTTCTCGTGGTCCTACTAATTTGTCCTACTAGTCAAAAAGTGAACCTAGATTTGATCACTAAATACTAATTGTGGTTGTAAAAGTAGGTAGGTTAGGTTCGTTAGGTATCTTTAAACGCCCGAAGGGCAAACCGCCCAGAAATAGGAGCCCTGCCGCAAGGCAGGGCTCCGTCGAAAGTCAGTAGGACAAAAATAGTAGGACCACGAGAAAACGGCCGATGATTTCCACCAAACGGCTCGCATAGACAGCCGATCACTTCCATTGAAATTAATTATCATCATCATCATCAGCCCGGGGGCGTCCACTGCTGGACAAAGGCCTCCTCCAAAGAGCGCCACAAGTCACGGTCTTGAGCCGCTCGCATCCAGCGGCTCCCCGCGGTCCTAACCAGGTCGTCAGACCACCGGGTGGGAGGCCGTCCAACAACACTCCGTCCACCGGTGCGGGGCCGCCACTCGAGAACTTTTCTTCCCCAACGGTTATCAGTTCTTCAAGCTATGTGGCCTGCCCATTGCCACTTCAGCATGCTAACTCTCTGAGCTATGTTGAAATTATTATTGTCTATTTATGACGGAGCCGATCGCGCGTCGCAGCATAATTTCGGCTACGATCGCGTGTCGCGGAAGACGCCCGCTTTCAACCTGCTGTGCATAGCTTGGTTCTGTAGACTTTAAATACTGTGTACATAATTTAATCTCGTTTAAAGCTAGTAAAATTCATTCCGATCTGATGCAATGCGAGCCGTTTGGTGGAAATCATTCTTCATAAGTTCTTTAGGGATAGAGACACAAATAGGTATGTAACTCTTCATCTTTCGCTGCCTGGATTTGACAACTAATAATACATCTTCAGAACGTTATTTTAATTAATGCGGCGTTATTTTTTTGAAAAATATATAATACAAAACAAAAACACTACAAACAACAAGAAACGGATGTACAAAAAAGGGACTCTGTTTATTTGACCAAAAGTACGTTTGAATAACGTATATAATAGTATACGTAATATATAATAATATAATATTATATAAAATGATGCGACTGGAAGAACCTCTTTACGAAAAGATTTTTTTAAAACTATTATAGTTTGCCACATGGTGATTCGATAAAACATTAGTGAATAAAAAAAGAAATGTTACACTTGATTCAGTGGTTTTTTACACCATTGCGTCAGAAGGAGGGTTCTGATTTTCGAATGTATGTATGTATGTATGTTTCTACATTTTATTGCCAGGTTTGTACATTTTTCGGAGCTGCATCTTAAACGGATTAATGGATTTTATGAGGTGCCGTTAGATTCGTCTTGGTTGTGAAAGTGACATCTCTTGGCTTTAATATTGTAATCAATGTACCTACTGAGAGGGTATTTTTTTGTATCATACCTATATCAACGACAACATTAAAACTGCATTAGTTAGTAAAAGTTAACTCCGTCTTACGTCGAGGACATACTTGCTGGATTACTTGAACACGAGCCTACCGCGCGAGTGTGTGTCGCTTTTTGAATATTAGTACCTAAACCAGCTTAATCAGGTGGTCTGATATCTGATAAAGAGATGGTCTGATTCCTTATTAAGTGAACACACGCCTTTATGTCGGTGTATGTGACAACAACATTAGTTATGGTGCTGCTGGGTCCCTCGATCAGATCGATTCGAATGTTTCTGGCAACGTGTGAGCGGTATGCGGCCGAGCATGGGCTAAAATACAATAGCAAGAAGAACGAGCTGCTCGTATTCAAAGCCGGTAAAGTAAAAGTATTTCTTGCCCCCTGTAGTGCTCGCGGGTACTGCTCTCAGGGTCGTTAGTAGATTCACGTATCTGGGGCACGTGATCACTGAGGATCTTAACGACACTGAAGATATCGAAAGGGAGCGCAGGGCGTTGGCGGTGAGAAGCAATGTACTGGCTCGGAGATTTGCTCGATGCTCTGTTAGCGTTAAGATAACACTATTCAAGGCGTATTTGTACATCCTTTTACTCGGGCGGTCTCTGGGTTCAGTACACAAAGCAAGCCTATGACGCCCTGCGCGTACAATATAACAATGCCTTTAGAATGCTGTTGAAGCTGCCGCGGCGCTGCAGCGCGTCGGCGATCTTAGCTGCGGCCAGCACGGACGGGTTCCCCGCGCGCATGCGTAAAAAAGCAGCGTCGCTGCTTCAACGCATCCGTAGAGCCACAATTCTGAACATGGTTGCTGAACGGCCTGACTGCCTCATGGTGCGACACTGGGTAGCAGTAGCCATGGGAATAAAATAATCTATTTGTTAATTTGTTAATATTTGATGATAACTAATATAGTTCTCCTGCGAATCTCCTCATTCCTGATTAGATCTCGCAAGGAGACGCCCAGCATAGCTCTTTCCATCGCCCTTTGAGTGACCTTGAGCCTTCTTATGGGGAGATTCGCAGGAGTACTAAAGTAACCGATATAGCTCACCGGATTGCAAACCTTAAGTGGCAGTGAACGGGGCACATTGCTCGTAGAACTGATGGCCGTTGTAGCGGAAAGGTTCTAGAGTGGCGACCGCGAACCGGGAGACGAAGTGTTGGCAGACCTTCCCCAAGGTGGACTGACGATCTGATAAAGGTCGCGGGAAACCGCTGGATGACAGCAGCAGAGGACCGATCGTTGTGGAAAACCTTGGGGAAGGCCTTTGTCCAGCAGTGGACGTCTTGCGGCTGATAATGATGATGATGATGAACGAATATAGAACAAGATTTGATGTTACTAACAACATAAATGGAACTGGATTCTGAAATAAATTTGAAAAAAAAGCTTTATTATTTATTCATCGCCTATTGAATGAATACCGCATTATAATAAATCTTGCTTATAACCTATAAACAAAAGCTTTATGAAGACTAATGATAAGAAGATAGCGAAAATGACTGTTCAGTTTGACCTTCAAATGGTTTTTAAATTTATCCTAACTCTAGTCATAACTAGCGGTCCATCTCGGCTTCGCTACAAGATTTTTAAGGTTTTTTCTATCAAGAATAATGAACCTTCCAAATGATGAAATAGAGGTTCCAGAAATTAATATACCTTCACACAAAATTGCAAAAATTCGCACTCTACCTTTATAACATTGGCGATTACTTTAGATTCATATTTACATTAAATACAGTTTCAATAATAATATACATACAATAAAATAAAATACAAAATTAAAAAATATGAAATGATGATGACGATGATTATGATGATTTTTATATGAAATGTAAAATATTATTATCATAAATAGTACAGAGTTTTAATTTCTTCATAATCATGACAATTATCCCACGGTCATCTCACTCCCACGTCACTCCAACATAAATTAACCAGGTATTTTAAAAAGTACCTGGGAATTAGACTAAAGGTATTTTTATTTTTTATTAAAGCCTATTTGTATGGGCTATGCTCGGGGTTTCTCTGCGTGATAGAATCAGAAATGATGATACCCGCAGTAGAACTAAGGTTACCGACATAGCCCGAAGAATAGCTAAACTGAAGTGGCAGTGGGCGGGGCACATTGCTCGCAGGACTGATGGCCGATGGGGTCAGAAGGTTCTGGAGTGGCCTCCGCGGACCGGAAGACGAGCTGTAGGTAGGCCTCCAACAAGATGGAGTGACGACCTCGTCAGGATCGCGGGACCGCGGTGGATGCGAAAAGCACAAGACCGGTCTGAGTGGAAAGCCTTGGGGGAGGCCTATGTCCAGCAGTGGACGTCTTTCGGCTGACATGATGATGATTAGTACTCCTACCAACTAGTATTTATTTGTTTTTGCACCATCAAATCTAATTTATTAACACAATGTTTAAGCGTTTAAAAAAGAAGGATACACCCAATCTCTTTGCAAAAGAGTGTACATCGCACATCACACCTGTTACAGCCTCAAAAACGTAGGTATAAAATATGTTTATTAACCCGTCAACTTTGTACACGCCACTCCATTAGTATACTCCATTACACGTTGAGTGAGGTGATGGTGTTACACACGTGTTATACATTACCAGCTTTGCATGGCTTTGCATTGAGCAAATGCAAATATAATCTGAAATGACTACCGTGTTTGGTGAATATTCGCAAAAGATGTGAAAAGCGCAAGTGTACGGCCTAGGTACGTTTTAAGTTAGACAATTGATGTAGCGAATTTGGCTTCTTGTATTTATAGATAAAAATAATGAAAGAAAATGTTATTAAGTCAGAACATAATTACATAAACACAGCAATAATTATACAAAACAAAATGGCGGCGAAACTTAAAATCATGAAAAATGCTACAAATTAAATTTCGATAAAAAAGGCATTCGAATAAAAACAAGCACTTGTTTTTCAGCAAAACTGATAAAACAATAGAAATCTAGTACTTTATACATAAAGTGTCATCATATATGTAAAAAAAAACAAATTTGAACACTCTCAAAACGAAACGCATTTAAAATCCAATTCCATTTAAAAACCGGTGTAAACAACTTAATATAAAACCCATTTAGCACCGGCGGACTCGTCAATACGAACACGCTTTTTTGCTCACCGCATTCTCAAATTGATAAAAACAATTTTACAATTCCAATCAGCCGTGCCTCTGGTAGGAAAAAAATTAACTGGCAGCAAAAATGGACACTGTTGGTGAGCATACTCTCTTATTCAAAAACTCACAATATCAAAAATATGCTTAAACTATCATTTTTGTTCTAACCTGCCATTTTGACATTTACATCTGCTACATTCGAGCTAGCTAGAAAATGACAAAGAATACTTTTACTAAAATAGGCTTGTTTTGCGTTTATGAATTCCTATATCTACCTACAGTTTGACGTTGACATAGTAAGCAATAAAAAAAACGGGTTGTCTTATTCAGAGTTTAGTTTATTATTTAGATACACACGCATTTTATAATTTGTATTGTTGTATTGTGTTGTTATTCGTTAAAACAGAAAAAGTTAATCCATTGTCAATATGTACTCCGAGAGTACTTTTATCCGACTGCGTCAGAAAAAGAGGTTATGGTTTTCGAGTTTATTTATGTCTGTGTTTTGCGCATGATTTGCATACCAAACGGCTTGGTAAATTTTAACATACGAGGCGTCGTAACATTCTTATTGGCTGTGAAACTAATATAGGCTACAACGCGTCCATTATAATAATCAAAATATAGAGAGGCGAGGGTTTTTTTAACATGTATCAAATACCTTATCAAAAAAAACTGGCTGCTTTTTAAAAGATGCTTTTTATTAATCTATGTCCTTACATGTATAAAAAATATTTACCCGTTTGACCTACCTATATAATCAAAAGGTAATTTATCATTTCAATTTCAAAGGCTTAAAGCAGCAATCAAATAACGCTTACTTATACCAGACATACCGCACGTTCAGTAAAACAAGGGCACAATGTGAATATGACACCATTGCAATTATGCCCTTGTCCTACCGAAGGTATGATTGTCACTGGCAACAATACAGCTACATATATATAATAATGACAAAGTAAAGTATCCTGAAATTACCTACCAAATGTAAGGAGTTTTCAATCCACGGCTGCGCGTTGACACTCATGTTGACTTTTCTTTGTTTCGTCAATTAACTTTATACTAAAAATAATGGACCACGCCGTAATGGATAACACTATATCTTTGATTACGATATTAATATACAAAAAACTGATTTATTTATGCCTTGTAGAAGGCAAAAGGGCGCACATGCCAGCTGATGGTAAATTTGATCCGTAAACCTTCTACGTTTGTGTTCTCAAGACTGCAATGCTAAGACAGCCAATGCATTGAAAACCCTGATGACTAAGATGAGATGCCTCCATGCTAGTTATTTAACCAGTTGTCTTATTCCACACCAGAACACAAAAATGCGAATAATGCTGCCTGGCTGTAATTTAAAGCACATAAGAAGGTGGCAGCGATTCAGAAGGACCCTGCCCAAAGTTCCTGCCACCACTGAGGTATGTGTTAAACGAAGACATAACAGCTTAACAGCCATAGTATATATAGTCAATAGCAATTAACACGGGTCACTTTGTATTGAATTACCATAGAAAGTGACCCGATTACATTGCCCCTGAGTGTATTAAATGTCGTTTACCCTTGCATCACCGAAACACATTTCATATAATGTTTTACTTCGCTGAATTTTTATTTCATCAACAGGCATTTACATGTGCAGAAGTTTTTTTTTTTTGTGGACACAGGTCTAACCCAAACTAACCTTCGTAACACATGGTCAAGTTATTTATAAACAGTAGCGTAAATACTAATTTCTAAGTTGCTTAAATTAAAAAGTCACTAATCTCCCATACAAGCTTCCATTTATCGCCTTATAGGCAGTTTTTCCAAAATCACTGAAATGTGTGTTTTACTTTTGTTTATAAACAGTAGCTCAAGTAATAATTATCACGTTTTCAAATACAAAAATGACCAATGTTCCATATTAACTTCCACCCCCTATTTTAAACTTTTAGGGGATGAACTTCCCCTTATTGCACCCCTAGGGTACCCAAGGAATATTCTCTTAAAATTTCAAGTCCTCTTAGGTCCAGCGGTTTAGGTTGTGCGTTGATGATCAGTGAGTCAGTTTTACCTCTTTCCATCCCCTTGGGAATTAAATTAACAAAACTGCTGAGACACGTATAACTTTATTTTTAATCGTCGATCTAAATACAAAATTTGAATATTTTAAATTCAACATTTAAATTTTCACCCCTATTTCAAAATTTTCAAAAATCCTTCCTTAGTGGTTCTCTAAACCTATGAGCAAAATTTGAAGTCTCTAAGTCTAGCGGTTTAAGCTGTGCGTTGATATACGAGTATATATCAACAATCAGTTTATTCTTTTACTATATAATATATATACCTATAGTGCTAGTCAGAGGACATCCGCGACTTCATACGCGTAGTACAAGTTTCCCGCTACTCCTCCTATTTTAACGCCTTAGGGGGTGAATTATGAAAAATAATTTCTTAGTACTCACTTACATCATAAAAGGAACCCCTGTACCAAATTTCAAGTTTCTAGGTACAGTAGTTTTGGCTGTGCGTTGATATCTAAGTCAGTCAGGTTTGCCTTTTATTGTACCTATATATAGATTAAAAGGCAAGACAGAAATAACTTAGCTGTAGGTACCGCAGTCAGACAATAGTCGGTCAGAGACTTTATAGGGCGCTATTATTAAGCCTCCATTGTCTATCCGTCTGTCTATCAGCGAGTTGTGTAGTCTCATAAACCGTAATGGATAAATTGTCACCGAGAGTGTATTTTCTATTGCTGCTTTTACAACCATCAACAAATAATAAGAAAATATAATAGTAAAGGAAGCTGCCATACAAGAATGGCTCGGATACCCTTCATGTGTGAAGTCGTCTCGCACTTTACCAGTTTTTATATCATCTTAATGACTAAGTCAAATTGAGTCCCTAGATTAACTTTGCTTTTTAACCTAGATATGTCAAAAGGTGGGCAAAGCATTAACGTTTAGCACTAAACTTGGAAGAACCAAGTCACTTATCAAGCCTAATGCGTCAGAAGCGTATTCTGTACGCGCAAAGTTTTTACGGCCCCCTGGTGGCACAAGTTCCACAATGCAGGACTTTGTTTGCTCACTTTCACAGAAAATTAGGCGGCTCTAAAATGTCAAGTACTATGTTTACAGTGATATGGTTTTATCTGGAGGGTGATTTTACGCCGAGTTTGAATTTCTTCTCACGGGCATATAATTGTGCTTTTGTTTCAAGAGGATTATGAAGCTAAAAACTATAACGATAACGTGTCTCTCTCCTTCAACGTAATTAGGTACGTTTTTACGGTAAGTTTAATAAAAGATAAAAGATAAAATATTTTTATTCAGTAAGTAGGCCACTCGGGCACTTTTACCAACGCTGCCCAAGAGGAGACCACTGCTGAGAAGAAACGCCGCAAGAAACTCAGCAGTCAGTCATTTTTTGACACATTTCTTTTCTTTGGTACTACTTAGTCTAGCATTATATAAAGCTACAAGTAATAAATTAAATATAATACCAAATAACATGTGCAGGAAAACATGCCAAAAATCATACGCGGGAGATAGAGAAAAGAAAAAATAAATAAAAATAGAATCAACTACTTATGTGTATATGATGGTGCAAGATGACCACATACAAGTTTCGATATGTTTTCCTGCATCAACGGTGCCCCCCAGACAAGAAAAAGCAGGATAAAGCTTTTGCATTTGAACAAATTATTATTGA
This sequence comes from Acleris sparsana, assembly GCA_923062465.1. NCBI lineage: Eukaryota > Metazoa > Arthropoda > Insecta > Lepidoptera > Tortricidae > Acleris > Acleris sparsana. The sequence continues at coordinate 3,149,573 of OV281299.1, forward strand.
CTAAGTTTCGGGTTTAGGCCATGCATTTTTGTCTGTTAGATAGTCCTCGACCCTATAATACGCTTTAGATATTAACGACCTTTTCAAATATTAATGTGTTGTAGACAATAACGTTGTACGTTCTTGGACAGTACAAGGCAATGGTACGGTCGGCCTTTAGCGTTTTGTCACTTTGTCTCGCCTATGTCCAGCCAGCGGCTTCAGCTCATATAAGTAATATGATGACTTAAAAGAATTGTAAAGCGCTGCTAAAATCGCGTAGCTGTCGAAAAAACACCACACAAATTTTACTCCAGGCCATAACGTCCCTAAATCAAGTCTGAAGTCTATTATAAAGAAAGTTTCTGTTTTTTTTATTTAATTTCATTCTAAGTAATGTTTTCTTGGAAAGGAAAACGTATAAACATAGTTTTTTATGATGTCTACAACATATCCAAAAATCGTAAACATCGGACTAGTTTCAACGGCGAAATTGAATTTTGTATGGATATTTATAGCTTCAAAATCACCCGATTAAGTTTGTCTTGATTATCAATATGGTTAAACAGGCGTCCCCTTTAATCTGCATGAAGCTACACTGCCTACATCAATTTTATTCTTGATAGGGTAAGATTCTGATAAACGTATAGCTTAGTGGTTTTTAAAGGAAGTTTTACATGTGATTTTAGTACCTATGAAAAATAGGTACTAAAATCTTCGAGTCTCAACTCTGGTGATACATTAACATATGTAAGAACCCCTAGGCAGGGCTCGGAAAAGTTATTCAAAATAACGTTTTAAAAACGTTTCGAACCGTTCTTTGTTCAACATTTTGTTCGGAACGGAAACGAAACGAGAACGTTATCAAAAACCGGTTTAATCCACGGGACGCGGCCGCGCGCGGCGTTCGGCTACAAAGCGGCGACAAGCATGAACTTGTTTAGTAATGTTAGATACTACCGAACCCAGCAAATGGAAAAAATCGGTTAAAAACGTTATATGGATCAAAAAATATTTAAATTTCGTTCTTGTTCAAAAACGTTTTCTATAACGTTATTTGCGAACGAAACCGAAACAAATCGTTCCTTAGGCATTTAAGACGAAACCGTTTCGAAAAAAATACCGTTTTCCGAGCCCTGCCCCTAGGGCGCTAGTCCTACTTGTACTTAGGACGATAATTATTATCATGTACAAATACTCCTAATGACTACATGAATGTCGCCGTCAATAGAACTTGTGTATGAACGCGATGTAAACAAGGCAGGACTGTTTGTCTCAAATATTGACCAAGTGTGTGTTTATTTAAAATAACGTATAATGAATAGTTATTTCATCTTAAACTTAATATAAAAATAATGATCTAGTGTTTAAATCGTTGCAAAGACCTCACTTGATCTTTAAAAGTACGTGATTATCGAATAATCATGGTGAATTAGTTCGTTTGGTTTTGTATACATCTTTTGCATGTTTTTAACCTGGAGTAACATAGGCTATATTTAATTTGTCTGCGCGGACGGAGTACCTACTAAATACCTAACATACGATAAACATTCAAAACGAGGTTAGTTTCCAAACACCTACTCTCTACTGTGAATTAAAGAAAAAAGGCCCTTAATTAAGCATATACACTGGCGTATATTATATTAACGACTATCTCCGCCGTAGAAACACATTTCGACGAAGGTCACCGGCCTCCCTAACGGCTCCTACTATTCAGACCCTTAATTTAATTTCGCTTTTGCTTAACAATTGCTTTAACGAAGGAATAGGTCGTGTTATCGTTAAGAGAGCACAGAAACAGGTGTTAGTTATATACGAGAAAACCCACCAGCGTATCTTGAGCTGCCCTGATTTTGTCGCTGTTTACAATTTAGAATGCGCTGGGGTCTTACTTGCAGCGTTTCTAAATTTAATTATTATACAGGGCATTAAGAACGTAATTATTATGTTCCTGTTCCAATTTTTCTGTGTCTTGATTTTGTTTTATCTGTGTAATGTGGTTTTGTTTTGTTGCGAATAAATGTCTCTTTATCTTTATCTTCTTTATCTATTACCCTAAGTCTTATAGTTTTCGAAATTCCCATACTGACTCATTTACATTGCTTACCCTGTCACAGTACTACACTCAAGAGCAATAAAAAAAACAGGTAAGTTTTTAGTGGGTTTCCCACAGAATCCGTTATGACAGTTGTCCTAACGCATCATTTGTCCGAATTATTAATTGACCCAAACATGTTTTCAGTTGAGTCTGATTTGTTTTTAAGCTTTTCAAAAATACTTTTGGTTAGGTTAGGTTAGGTAAGGGTTGTATTATAACGGCTTTAGGATAAATGGAAATTCGGACAAATGATGCATTAGGACAAATGACGATTAGCGATTCTAATATAGACCCGTTTGTTGTCCTGATATGTTTTAATTTGTTAATTTATTTATCTTACGGAATAAACAAACGTTAACCATCCGCATCGCGCGTCTACACCGCGCGTGCTACGCGTCCGTACACCAAAAACTTTTAATGTCATCTGAGCGGCTAGCACCAGATGTCCACGACTTGTTTGTCGCTCGGGCACCCCTTTCTAACTAAGTAGTTTGTAATGATGTAGACGACGTACGGAGTGACAATTGAAAAAACGTGAAATGTGCTCGCCGCCCCAATGGTAAGTGAGATTTTAAACCCATAATAATTAGTAATACTGCAAATGTGATGCCAACACTAATGAGTAATATGGAACGCTTCAATGCTCGTAATTTCACTGGTTGTCATATCTCCACACCGGAATATAATAATGTTAGTGACGGTAGGTTAAATTTTATAAGACGGTGGTAGCGATGTTAATTTTAATGTATGTAATTAGAGTATAAAGGGAAGTGGGGATGAAATCCCTAATTGTTATTTGTTCTAATGCATTGTTTGTCCGATTTTTCGTTTATCCTAATACCTTTTGTGCCTGAATTTTGAGTTGCAACCTGTATCAACAAAACAACCATGATCTAATCTGACCGTTGAAAAACTTAAAAAGGAGGGCGGGCTAAGTTGTAAATCTATTAGTATGGCAGATAATTCGAAATCTTGGTCTAAAACAAGTTATCTCCATGCGCAGCGGTGTTTTGAAGTAATTATGCTGCTAACGTCGTCTATGTAGGCGTCCCGATGTTTCTGATATTTTTTAAATATTTCTCACAGTTATTTGAGATTTCCCACTACACAAAATCTTTGTAGAATCAAGAAGGATATCCGATGATTATAGTGCTTATTGTAATTGGTTTTTAGGCCAGTGTTCATACATTTCTGCCCATTCTCCTTTATCTGACTTAGCTGAAAACCAGTTTAAGACTAACAATCATTCGAATATATTATGATGCGCTAGGACAAACGTTATTAGGAATTCCGGGGGACACACTATGTGACTGTGAAATGAATGTGTGTGCCTACTTATTGGCAAAATAAATAGATGAAAACCGGTATTAAAATTACGTTTGTTGTATGGGAGCCCCCCTTAAATATTTATTTTATTCTGTTTTTAGTATTTGTTGTTATAGCGCCCACAGACATAAATTATCTGTAAAAAAATCAACTGCCTATCAACTAGCTATCACGGTTCATGAGATACAGTATGGTTACATACACACAGACCGACGGACATTGGAGTCTTAGTAATATGGTCCCGTTTTTACCCTATGGGTACGGAACCCTTAAAAAAAAAATTCGGAAGGGAGCTTAGTCATTTTGTATTAGACGATCCACGCTTTTCTTTTCTCCATTTAATTTTTTAACAAGGTAAAACTACACTATAATGATCTACTAATTCTGCTGTAACCCTAACTCTGGTGCCTTGTAAAGGGTTAAACTCCAGTTCGGGGGTCAAAATTAAGCGGTAAGGTTTACTCAAGGGCCAGGAAATTGCCAAGGGCGAAACACCCCTAAGGTTTAAGATAGGGATAAGACGACTTTGGATTATTGAGATTGTTTTACTTTGCCTGAATTAGCCTCATTAGGGAGGAGTTATTGCACGGCGCCATGTTAGAAACATTTTAGGGGCGTTACTTGTCTTTTTATAATTCAATTTACATGATTGTGCTAATTTAGCCACTTTTTGAGTGATTTTTGGGTATACTGTATAGTTGGAGTTAACAAAACATGAATAATTATTTCAATATGTCGCTAATATGTTCATAGAAAAATACAGGTTTGCATAGATTATGAATATGTATTTTAAAAAAAAACATCTAAAAAAGAAAATTGCCACGCCCCACAATATTTGCTACATTAAGCATATTTTTGCCATTATATTCGTAATTCCGGATGAAAGCCCTTTCAGACTATATATTTGACATTAATTTTCAATTTGATTCATTTCAAAGTGACGGATGTACTTCATTCGCGACAAAAATAGCTCTCAAGAGACGTAGGCGTTTTACAACCAGAGAGAAATGTTTTGAAGGGTCAAAGAGGAACTGAATATAATATTTGAAATCCAAAATACATTTTAAGATATTCAATTTAAACACTAATAATAGGCTATAACAGAAACGTTGTCATGATGACAGACAAAAGGACCGCTGAGCAATATCAATTAACGTTAGTCTGAAAAGGCTTAGATTTCAAAGACAAAGTCAAGAAGACATGTAGTAGGCACACCATTTCACTTGCCACCTAATGATAAGTGGTATTTGAGACCCATAGACATATTATTCCACAAGACTACAATCGCAAGGCCCGTATTAATAAACTGATCTCAACTCTAATGCTCGTCTCGAGATGCGTCAAAAATGACAGTGTTCCATGGTTTGGCGTATGGCCCTAAGAGTCTAAATGCGTCGCAAACCCTGAGGTTTAAGATGGAATGTATGCTAGTGATTTAACTGGCTGTCTTACGGCCCTCAACAATCTTTAAACGTCCTTGTCGTATAATGACAAGGTCGTACAACGTCAAGGTCTTACAACGTCAAGCTCTCACAACGTTTAGGTCTTACAACGTCAAGGTCGTGTAATGTCAAGGTCTCGTCAATCTTACTACTCTGATTTTCTACGATCTAGGCAGCTTGACATTTCAAGACTGACTTTAAACGCCGACGCGAAATAACCCGGTCATTTTTCAAACTTGTGTACTCGTATGATAAATCGATACTAACGAACGAAATAATTACTGAGTGCGGCCGCAAGACCATTTTGAAGCGGGAAATTGCTCTGATTATATTCTCATGTCTATTTTCAAAACAGTATCAGGTTAATGCAACAAATTGAGCTTTAATTGATGGATCACGTTTCTATTACAAAATACTGCAAACATGTTTGTAGAAACTCCATATTAATCCGACAGTCTCTAAATTCGCGCACATAATCATATTATTCCTAACTCCGTATCAAGCTTGACATCCCAAATTGCTTGAATGAGCTATCATTAATTATGAACCGACTAAGCACGCAATTACTGACGATTCTTAACTTCTCGTACAGTCTCAAGTTTATAATTAGATTTAAATCATTGGCGTCTTAAGTTGCATGGCGACGTTAACTCAATTATATCGTGACTTGATCAATTTTGCAATTTGGATGAAGATATAATTTTGTATGGGTATGGAAGTCTGTGAACTCAAAGGTTACAAAGAATATTATTTGCGACACGTTTCCTTAAACGAATTTTCAAGTTTCTCCGAGGAACTAAATACCCAGAAGAAGGTTTTGTTCAGTAAGTATCTAACAACTTTACTCTTATAAAGTGAAATGTATAAGTACCTAATAACTTTTTTCTTATGGAGTGAAATGTATAAGTACCTAATAACTTTACTTCTATGAAGTAAAATGTATAAGTACCTAACAACTTTACTCTTATGAAGTGAAGGATATAAGTACCTAATAATTTTACTCTTATGAAGTGAAGTATATAAGTACCTTAAAACTTTACTCTTATGAAGTAAAATGTATAAGTACCTAACAACTTTACTGTTATGACGTGAAATGTACAAGTACCTAACCACTTTACTCTTATGAAGTGAAATGTACAAGTACCTAGCAACATTGCTCTTATGAAGTGAAATGTACAAGTACGTAACAACTTTACTCTTATGAAGTGAAGGATATAAGTACCTAACAATTTTACTCTTATGAAGTGAAATGTACAAGTACCTATCAACTTTACTCTTATGAAGTGAAGGATATAAGTACCTAACAATTTTACTCTTATGAAGTGAAATGTATAAGTACCTATCAACTTTACTCTTATGAAGTGAAGTATATAAGTACCTTAAAACTTTACTCTTATGAAGTAAAATGTATAAGTACCTAACAACTTTACTGTTATGAAGTGAAATGTACAAGTACCTAACAACTTTACTCTTATGAAGTGAAATGTATAAGTACCTAGAAAGAAGTGAAATACTTATAACTTAGTTTTTGGGGTTTCGTACCCAAAGGGGCCAACGAATCCTTAGTAAGCCCACGTTCTCCATCTGTCTATCTGCCTATTAGTCAGTCAATAGGTTGTAATAGCTTGATGCATGAAAATTTTCTGTAGTGTTTATTATTAGTATAGCCACTAAAACAACAAAATGTGGTTTAATCAGCGTGGTTTGAAACCCTTCGCAACGCTAGAAGTCGGAGTTGCACGTGGCCTGTTTTTTTTTAAATCTTTTACATTTGTTCTATATTTCACTATCTACTTATTATGGAAAACACCTCTCCACATTTACAAACGTAAGAAGAGCGTATTCGTAAAGAGATACTTCATTACTATCTTAATATACAAAATACTGTACTGATTCATTACAGAAACTGCATATATTTTGACATATAAATTCTCATTGTTCTCTTGTTTTCGTCTCCATATTGCAACCGTCGTCCGCCCATTAGTGATAACGAAGTAAATGCACCTACCTACCTAGCATCTGATCTTTCGTTAGTTTACTATATTGCTACGACCGGGCCTCTATTCTGCCCTCCTAAGCCAATAAGCAGTATCCCAAATTCAACAGCCAAAGCAGTTTTAATTCTATTCGGTTAGTAATAAAGTTGATATTGCTACGGGAGTTTTATCTGACATACTGCCTATTGGCTTAGGACGGCAGTATTGGAATGGATTCGTATTATAAACATTAGGCTCTTATTTTCTTGACAGTCTATTTAAAACATGTCGAAACACGTCATAACACGTTAGTTTTACCTAATTTGAAAGTTTGTAAATTCGTTCATTTGTTTTTGTAATATGTTAATGTATTCTTACCATTTTAGTGTTCGAATAAATAATCATAACTAATTAGGGATGCAAAGGTGTACCCCAAGGTATTGTTCTTTGCCAGTATCATTAAAACCGTAATAACCCCTAACCTATACGCAAACGTTTTAAAATATCAATTGAAAACATTGTTGTACATAAAAGCATTCGAAATGATATTTTTGTCAAAATTGTAAACTTGTGTCACAGCTCGAGAATACTTGCTTCAAGCGAGCGTATTGTGCTAAGTTTCCTTTTCTTTATATTTCACGCGGTAAACTAGTGTGCTAGTCTCCGTACAGGAAATATAGAAATGGGTAAATTTGTTCCTCCATTTTACTTTTACTTACCTGAAAATTTTGTATTGAGCAAAACTTGTCTAACTTTGCTGTTTTTGCACAGAGTAATTTCGAGTTCACGGAAGTGAAATTTAATATTTTTATGCAGATTGTTCTCATGATAATTTAATGTATTTCAAGCCTTGAATGCTTTTTTACACCTTTATTGCACATAAAAAGTAGAAATGGCGGACTAAATGCCTTATTTCATTCTTTACCAATCAACCAAATAATCATACTCACAAAATTGGTGCACGAGAAAAGTAAGACAGAAAACAAAGCAAAGAGCATAGTATTAGTTTATATAATAATAATACTTCACGCAAACAGTCCTTACAAAATGAACCGTAATGGTAGTAATGGTACACTATATTGATGCTCGTTTTGTCGCTATACAATTTTTTTATTATGGTTTACGAGGACACAAGCCAGCTGATGGTAAGTGGAATCTCAGACCCATAAAAATTCGCACTTTCAAGACTACAATCTGCCAATGTTTTGCCAACCCTAGGAAGTAAGATGGAACGCCTCTATGGTAGTAAATTCACCTCTATTTTTAACTAAGATGAATTTCGAACAGTGAAGATTTTCATCAAACTAACTTCTGCCCGCGACTTCGTCCGCGCTTGCGGGATGAAAAATAGCCTATTAGTAGATTTAACAAAATAGCCAACGATGCGCTATTTTTAAAATGAAAAACAACAATTTTGGTAACTAACATTATTTTTCTGCCTTTACAATACAAGCTTAGTGGTTGAAGATACTCATGCAAGGTCTGTCGAAATTGCTACTACCACCTTACCCTTTAATATAAAGTCAAACATCATTGTTCGCATTGTTGTGTTTCATTGTAGGGGTAAGACAGTTTGTCTTTTAATTAAAGAGGCAATTCAAAAATAGAAAAAGTCTAAAAATGCTCGTTCAAAACTATATTTTCTTAATCTGCTCTTTAGTATTCCTTACTATTCTTTTGTATTCTTTAGTATTCTACGTTACAAACAAACAATGAATGCACCCGGGACACAATGTGGAACCCAATTGACTTTGTATCCATTTCACGGCAAAATAACCTTCATTGTCTCCAGCCCGCATGCAAGTTGGCAAACAATTCTGTATTGACAATAAGGAGCATAATGGCATGCAAATATACGTAACAAAGTGTTTATGCTTAGAATTCTGCATATTTTGAGACTGTTTTAAACATTGTTGCTCTGTGATGTTACTCGACTTTCAATCCTTTTGCGTAAGAGGAAGGAGTTTTATGATCCTTATGACGAACTCGTTAAACTATTTTATTATGTTACTAGATTTTCAAATTTTGTTATGTTTCACAATGTCTTTTCTGTTGATCAAAACATTGTAAAAGAACTACCAACAAATGTAAAAACCTTAGATTTTTTTATGACAGAAAACTTTGAAATCAAATCATATATATTTATCGCATATAAAGCACACGTCAAACATAAAAGTTACTACATTAAAAATAAAAGGTAAACGTAAAAGCAGTTAGTACCAAAACTAAAGTTCTAATGCTAATAAAAAAAAACAACAAGTTACCTAATGCTGAGTACAATCTGAGACCCATAGACAAGACCCTGATCAAAAATGTTTGCTGTTCATATAATAATGCTTCACTATAGCTTTATTTCGCCCCCACTAGGCAAGCACAAAATAGCTTACCTTGCCCACCCCTTGCCAATAATTAGTGTTTAGTTTATTTTTGCGAAACAATATATTTGGTGCGATAAAAAGTTTACTTACTTACCTTTTTAATATTAAGACTGCAATCCTACAACTGTAGCAACAGCGATGCCAAACCTAAGTACTATTAAGAAAATGATATGCTAGTATTTTTATCGGTTTTTATATCCCCGCACTGGAACACAATAATGCAAACGCTGCTGCTAGGCTCTGGTTAAAAGGAAAGATGATAGCAATCCAGATATCTGCATAAGGTCCTACTAACACCAAGCGAGAGGTTTAACTTATCCGAAGGATCAAAAAACCAACCAATGTAGAGATATATTATAACAACCGCAAAACTTTCGCAAAACGAAAAATTGTTCTTCTTTTTCATAACATTCGATATGAACGCAAACAAAGTCCATTGGCTTGGAAAAAGAAAATCTCCTTTAACAACTTTGAAGCAATGTTTTGGAATAAATAACTTGATATAAATTAATATATATATATTTCCGAATGTAAACATAACGCTCGTATAAAAATAGAACACGCTTCCTAATATTGTTGAGCCTGTATTAGCTTTGTATGTATACTCGTATTTTCGATATTAAACTTAACATAATTACAAGGAAGTATTTAAGAAAACTGTTTATGTATCGTGATTTTAAATATGAAGGATCGAGTGTGACAGGAGGCAAACCTTCAGAGGGCCCTGCCAAGATCGCGACACTGGTAGATCACGAAACTTTTCGTATCACGTCTTCTACCAGTGAAGCGATTGATTTAGAAACTAAACGAATAGAATCACTAGTTAGCTTGCTTCTTGGCCGGGCACTCAGGTCGTTCTCCCATTTTAATTGAATAAAATCAAGTTGTGATGTAATAGGTATATTTACCAAAAAAATAATTATATTTACAAAAATGACAATCATCAAGTTGTATAAAATTCACACAAAATGTAATACCATGACAAACAATAACTGACCCAAAAGGTACGACAGATTTTACAGCCAAGATATATAAAAATATAAGCTTCGGCGAAATAAGAGGTAGAGTAACCGATAGACAGAGTAACGGTGTACCGATAGGCTACAATATACAAAAGGCAGAGTAACGATATGGCGAAAGGCCGAGTAACGATATACCGAAAGGCAGAGTAACGATACGCCGAAAGGCAGAGTAACTATATGGCGAAAGGCAGAGTAACGATATGGCGAAAGGCAGAGTAACGATAAGCCGAAAGGCAGAGTAACTATATGGTGAAAGACAGAGTAACGATATGCCGAAAGGCAGGGTAGCTATATGGCGAAAGGCAGAGTAACTATATACCGAAAGGCAGAGTAACGATATGGCGAAAGGCAGAGTAACTATATGGCGAAAGGCAGAATAACTAACTATATGGCGAAAGACAGGGAAACGTAGTACAATAAGTAGCTGGAGCTCACTCCTAAGTCAAACCATATGATAGACTGCCTGCGCAACCAGGTGCAAGGGTGTATATACCCGGCTAGGCTTGCCATTTCCAGATACCCCACTCCTCGACCACTTTGTCCAATGGCGCGCGGAAATACGTCACTTGTTTACTCCATATTTAAATAAAAATACCTTAATTCTAATTCTAATTAACGTTACAAAATAATCAAATAATCCAATATAATTTATAATTAACACATCACAATTCAATAGCAGTTAGTTAATCAAGTTGACAGATTAACAATCCGTAAGACTCCTATGTGAGCTAATAACTACATTCGTCGAAGCAAGTTTAAAAAAAAAACAATAACGAAACATAAAATCATCTCTCTAATTATTATGAAGAAACACATTTAAAAACAGCCATCAAAACAAGTGTTTTTGTTCCGTAATCAACTAATGATGTTACAAATAAAAGTCACCATTACGCCGTTTTATTTTTAAAGTGACAACGAGCTCTGACAAATACATTTTACTTAATACTAAAGGTTTTTTTGTAGAAATAAATTTTCCTAAATCACAAGCTTCATAAAATTTTGTTTATTTTAATTAATCTCGTAACCAGAGATAAATTTGCTCGCAAGTACTATTGATTAAGTTAAGACCAGACTCCAGTTTGGATCAGTCCACTCTGGTGTAGTGCAAGGGCTATGAACAGCCATCCAAATCATCTTGAGATTATTTCAAGTTGAGTCACTATGAGACCAATTAGGTTTAACGAGACTCGACGGCATGAAATAAGATCGGTAACCAACGTAAAAAAGCAACTAAATGACCTGCACCAGGCCGTTTTAAGGGGTATGAGTACTTTTTATTAAAGAAAAAGAAGAGCCAGGATTTAAGTTCATACATGAGTGGGGTAGGCAGAGCTACACAATTACCTACTACTCTAAAAACTTTTTGACTGCGTTTAAAATATTAGTAAGGACTAGATGTTGCCCGCGACTCCATCCGTCCAGAAGAAAAAAACATAGCCTATGCATCAGGAATAATGTAGTATTATAATAGTGAAAGAATTTTTCAAATAGGTCAAATAGTTTCAGACCATATTCAATGCAAACAATCAACCAAATATTTCCTCTTTAATATTAGTGTAGAAGAGTAAGATTTACGTCAAACGTAAATAAATCTTAAAACCATCGAATTCACATTCAATTTGAAGTTTAAAAAGTTATTTTACGTACGTTTACATTTTACAGTTGCCTGAGCAGAATTGTGCAGCGTCGAAGTTTTAGCTGTACGTGTAATAATGCTTCAATGTAGCTTCATTTCACCCACTTGGCAAGCACAAAACAGCTTACCTTGCCCCACTAGAGCCAGTAATTAGTGTTAAGTGCAACTTTAAACAGCCTACACAATATACATTTTTTAATTTACGTTACAAATTTGATTTGAGATAATTTAGTGTTGTGATAACTCTCATAGGGCTCTATTAGAACTGCTAAGCAACTAACTGTGACCGGTATGAAACTATTAAATCTGTACATTATTTATACTCTTTTATTAAGAGCTTAGTCAACTTGAACCATTTTAGGTACTTTGTATAGAATATGGATCTTATAAAGACGAGCCACCTTTTTTCAAACGTCTGCGATCTGCGATTTCTCTAGTGTTGGGGGTAGTTCAGATATCGATATCGTTTAGAAGAAAAAACAGAAATTTGGCCACATTAGGTCTCTTTTACAAGTCGGTGACATGGAGTGAACCAAGCGCTTCGGACAAGACCATCATTGCAGAGAACAAGCACCGTAAAAAACTTCGGCAGTAATTATTTTTTTAAATCATAAAATAAAAAAGGTAATTACATTAAAAAAATATTATTAAAACTAGCACAAATAAAAGCATGAAAATTAATTAAATTAAATATAAAGACTAGGAGAACAAAACAATGAGGTCTCTACATCACACGAGTATGACGCGTAACTCAGCCATCGCCTCCCTCAATAATGTGTTCGGGAAGGTGGCGTCCCAATCAACGGAGCATTACATGCACAAGCTAAAGAATAAAAAACCAGACAAGGGCGAATCGGACTCGCCCAACGAGGGTTCCACATAAGGCACCGTTAACTCAATTCAAATTTGGACCGCCGCTCTATGCATAAAGACCCTGTTTTTAGTAGTGTAGTGTCGAAATAAACGTTTTTTGCGGCATAAACGACCGTATCTTTTTTTTACGTAGATGTATAAGTTTGATTTTTTCACACCTTCAAAGGACCGTAGACTGAAGTATATGGTTTTAATTTCAACTCTATACCTCCACTTGTTTCCGAGATAAAAGGTCTTGACAGACAGACGAACGGACGGATGGACAACAAAGAGATCCTATAAGGGTTCCGCTTTTTCCTTGTGAAGTACGGAACCCTAAAAAGTAGCACAAACAAAACGTATAGTACCAAAATATAGAAAAATTCAATCGCATAAAGGAACGATTTATTCCCGATGAGATCCGCAGATGTTAATTTAAAACACAAGATGCAGTGACATTATGAGGAGTGTGCTCGATAAAAGCAAAGATGGTTGCTTTTTGCTATCTTGTGGTGCAGTCGTAGATCAAAAAAGGAAAATAAACAAGACAATCCCCGTAAGAGCCGCGGCAGTAAAAGCTATTACGGGCGCAAACAATCGTAGCTTTGCACGAGAATTTTAAATTTATCACTTAGCCGGTTTTTCCTTTTGCTTTTTTTTGGATTTTGAGTAAATTTGTTCGTTTAAGAGGTTACTTGTTTTTTTAATCCTAAAAAGTCATTAAGCATAAAAGCCGTTGCCACAGGTTAACGAGGAGTATCACAAGGTGGAATCATCGTTGGCAACTGTTTCATTTGTGGATAACTAAGATTTCTGGACTGTTATGATGACGTAAACCTTATCTAACCTATAGGTTCTATAGCGATATCTTTAATAGGCAATGAATTTTCCGACCAATGCAACAGAAAAATAAATAAAAATACTAATATTGATAGTGGGCTGAATGTAATTCGGGACATGATTCGATATTTCTCGCTCGAAAGTTCCGCTGGGAAGTGAGGGAACCTTATTTGGAATTCTAGCGACGGAAGATCGAACCGGCTTTAAACCGTGAACGCACAGAGAGCGGAGGCGGTGCGGTGCGGTGCGTTCTTATAGGTACTAGAGAAAAGATGGCGCAGACATCACCGCTCGCATTGCAAAAAGAAACACATCTAACAAGATTGTAATTTTTCTGGAAAAGCGTCTTGATTCCATTCGAGCCTAAACTGACGTTAGATACGTCAACTAAAATGTTAGTTGAATCAATAAAGAGCTTGCTATCGTTGCTTACATTTGTAATAAATTTATTATTACCTGGGGCCTGTTTATCAAACGCTTGTAACTGGTATTACAAGCGGAAATTTCTTTCAAACAATATGCATTAAAAAGAGACTTCCACTTGCATTACAAGTTACAAGCTTTTGATAAACCAGCCCCTGATGTAACTTACTTTTAAGTATTAATGTTTTTATCATTGAAAAAATGACCGTCTCCTGCATTTTTTTGCGGCGCTTCTGCTCCACAAATATGGTCGTGTCCGAAGCGTTGGTAGATTCACTCTATATTACCGACGTGTAAAAGTGCGTATAATATTTTGAATTTTGAATTTGTGTTTTTACTATAAATTTTGGGGGATGTAATTTTTTTATTATGGAAATGAGACGGCACGCGGTCACTCAGGCCACCTGATGGTAAGTGGGATCTGAGACCCATAAACATTTGAAATCTCAAGACTACAATCTCAAAACTGCAATCTTAAGACTTCAAATGCGTTGCCAACCCTGAGGACTGAGATGGAATGCCTCTATGCTAGTAATTTTACCATTTGTCTTATCCCCACACCGGAACATCAATGCGAACACTGCTGCTTGGTGGTGGGTTAATAGATAAGACAGTGGTAGCAATCCGGACGCACACGGTCCTACCACCACTAACTGTAAACCAACTAACAGTTGTTTAATTTTTTTGTCAAGTAAGAGAAAATTAGTCTTACATGGTTCACTTTTTTTTAAGTGCGGCATCGGATCAGCTCAAAGTGAGGCATTGAAAAGTGAGCTTCAAATCAACGCTCACTTTTCAAAATCTCATTTTGTTGTACCTATCCGGTGCAAAGCGGTTACGTCTGCGCCAACCTTGAAAAGGCGTCCACCACGCTTATAGTACACTTTTTATTATGGATCGCGCCCCACCACACCTTCGCTCTCAGTGCGTTTGCGGCTTTATTCTCTGTCGCCAACTTTTGTAACGCCTTTTACACGACTGACCAAACTAAAACATTTTGTTTTCAGGATAACGTGTGTATTATGCCCATTTTTTTATCGAAGCAGTTGATCGGATATCCAGCCTTTGACGCCATTTTGAGGACCAAATTTATTTTGTTATTTGTAAGTGTGTCTATCTATTTTTATTTAAATATTTATTTTTATTTGATTGCATAAAAACAAGTAGGCCAACGCAAAAACAATTTGTACATACTAACAGAGAGATTTATAAAAGTAATAATAATAAATATTAACATAATTAAAACACATTTGAATTCAGCATTTGACTGGGCAATCTATTTTATACTCACGAGCAGAGAAAACGGGATCTTTTTGTACTGAAATCCTATACAAAGTAAACGACCCGTTATTTTTGCTCGCCCGTGTACTACTTCTAGGACCAGACAAGATTCTACAAGTTAACGCCCGCTACATTAGCTAACGTTAATCTTATACTTAAGTGCTGGGGTGTCCCAGAAGAAAGGAGATAAAATTAAGTTCTTTTTGTAGTACATTTTTATAATACTACTCTTCCGTGGCAGACTGACTGACTAACAAACTGTACAGTAAACCGCTAAACTGAAAAATCTTGGGTACCCTAGATAGTAGGGGGGCCCACAACCCTAAATCTGGTACGATAAGACTACTGGATGATATTGATATATATATTTATCGTCATTAATGAGGGAACAAGAAATGGCAATGCTGCAATGCGAAAAAGTACCCTTTTTTTTTAGTTTTAAGTTCGATGTCTAAATGCAGCAGTGGTTTTTCTTACGCAGAAATTGATGGTCTTTCAGATGATAAATCATACTTAAGTACGCTTATCATGCTGCTGCTTGTGATTAGGTCAATCAGGGGGGCTTCCAGCACTGCATTGTCGTATATTCTTACCCCTCCCGTGTCCCGTGAAACGAAACTTGGGAGTCTTATTATAATACTAGACATCGAAGTTACAACTAAAAAAAAAACTTAGCCAGGTTTTTTGAATCGCAGCATCAAGATTTCGTGTTCGATTACTGACGAGACTAAATATATATAATATCATCCGGCAGTCTTATCGTACTAGGTTTAGTCTCATGGGCTCTTAGAATAAGACATGCAATCGCCATCGTCATCACCATTAGCAGCCCACTGCTGGACATAGGCCTCTAACACGGCTCGCCAATTGGCTCGATCCTGGTCTTCCCTCATCCAACCTTGACCAGCTAACCTCCTCCGTCGTCCGTCTATCTAGCTGGCAGCCTATCCACACTACGCTGGCCCGTACGTGGTCTCCTTACAACCTGTTAATATCTTTTCGAACTTTTACACGGTTTTCAGGATCTACAGCAATAATAAAAAACCGGGCAAGAGCATGGCGGAGCATGCTCAGTAAAAACAACAAGTATTAACTAATTTTCCATTTAAAGTCATTTGGTGCCATTTTAGATGATTTTAGTAGGTATAAATACTTTAATCGCCTGTATCTCAAAAACCAATGATGTCTACTTAGTCGTGATAGTTTTTCTTTTAAATTCGTTACATGCGCTTTCATTGAAGATATTTTTCTGATTTTTAGTTATTGGCTATAGCCAATAATAGACCAGCCAAGCTAATAGGGGGGGGGGGACATTTGACTCTAAAAAATTTAGCGATTCAAAGTTTAATATTTCATAATTGGATCCCTTTATTCAAAAATTGTTTTCACAAACCCGCAATATTTATGAAAGACCTATCCAACTACGCGTAATATGTATGTTCGTGCCAAATTACAGCTTTCTACTACTAACAGTCTCTGAGCTAGGCTGAGGACGGACGAACGGGCATGTTTGACTACGGAACCCTAAAAATGCGCTTTAAAATAACCCTAATGCATTTTTTGGTTTTGTCGTCGACATAATGAAAAAACTTTTTCCCCCTTATTCATAAACGCAGTACAAACCTATTTTAGTTAAAGAATGTATTGTCACTTTCTGTCAAATGGTAATGTCACAACGACGGATAATGAAAAAATATATTTTAAGCACATTTTATCTATTGTGTGTGAATGAATAAGAGGGTTATTATATTCAATTTCTTTACTGTGATTACAATAGGTACGTAGCCTATGTCACTCCTACAACCAAGATGAATCTCACTCTGCAAAATTGATCTAGCTGTTTAGCTTACAACACGAGGTCACAATAGAACGTACATCCAAACCTACAATACGTACATACGCGTGAAAAACATTACCCTCCTTCTGGAACAGTCGGATAAAAATAAGCCGACAAATTCAAATTCCCAACCTGCGTTCACATTCCCTAAAATATCAAAACAAGTACTGTAATTCCCACGAGAGTCCGAAGCATGTCGAGTATTACCGCCGTGGTTAAGGGAAAATTCTGCCTCTTTTTACAATTCCTGGCATGGCATACCGCACAGTGGCACTTTAAGAAAATTATCTGTGGCACGGGAGAAATTTCCTGCCTTAGCAAAGTTTAATGTCAGGCAAAAGGTTTCCAGACATTTGAATGACTTAAGGAATGCTTTCTGAAATCACGGATAAGTCTGAGGAACAAGGTGAATCTGCTTGGTAACAGGATCAACCGAAAGGTGTACTAAAAAACCGGCCAATTGCCAGTCGGAATCGAGCACGGAGGGTTCTGTACCATTTTCTATAAAAAAACACGTTTATTGTAACGGAGCCAACCTAATTATTTTTTTTGAAAGTGAATATACAACTGAATATTTAAAGTAATTTTTACATTAAAATTTCTATAGTATCCGTCTTTTACTATAAAAGTCTTGTAAATAAAGGTGTGAAATTGAATTTGTTTAAAACATTTCAATAAATTGATACGTAAAAGTATAAAAACTAGGAACCAACGAAATTCCCAGAATCCCTTATTGATAAACAGCGGATCTGGAAAAGCCAATAAAATAAAACCCTAACCTATCTGGTTACCAAGCCTTTGAGAGTTATTTCCGTAATACCGTTACAGAAAACGTACTCTTAATCACCAAATCAGAAACTTTGGATTCTCCATCCTATTCATTCGCCATTTGTTACTACACAGGGAGAAAGAGCCGGAACGAACGTGCCTTCCACATTTTGATTTTAGGAATACGGTTACAGAACCGAGCGCAAACCCTGTTTTATCCTGAATTGGTTGTAACTTAAAATGATTATTAAGATCTCGAATGTTCCAAAATTTGTGCCTATTTGACAATCTAAAGAAATACGGGTTTAGGACATGTTGAATAAAATCAGAAAAAATAAAAATAAAATAACAATTATGACTAAGCAATTAAAGTATAGTTACCTACTGCAAGTATTTTTGATATTACTGAGTTGAGTGGTTCGTATCAACAATTTTTTTTTTTTTACATTTATTATTCAATTTCAACGTATTTAACAAGTCAACTTTTAACTAGTTTATAACATCACACGAAACGGTTAATACGTTGAAAGAGACTCAACGCTTTAATCAACTGAGTAGTTTGTTGAATTGAAAACTGAATAGGTCTTTGAGATACGCGTCATACTCGTGAACGGATCCTGTTGTGGGGTCTGGTCTGTTCACGTTTGCAAGGACTTCTTGTTCAATTAATTATTCTAGTAATGACTTTTGACGTAACGACCGCAGCGTGTTATTTGAACAGTCTTTTTTTTAGTTTAAGTTAAGTAAAGTTTAATTAAGAATATATTATTTATTACTTTATTACCTACTTTTAAGTATTATTGATATTATGATTGAAAAAATGACCTTCTGCTGGAGTTTCTTGCGGCGCTTCTTCACCGCAATGATGGTCTTTTCCGAAGCGCTGGTAGATTCACTCTATATTACCGACGTGTAAAAGAGCCCTCATGTGGCCTATTTACCGAATAACTATTTTGAATTTTGAATTTGCAATTGAAATTTGAATTTGAATCAACGGAACGCCCGCGAATAATGTTCGTACTCTGCCAACTGCAACTTAAGCCCTAGTTAGTTGAGTGATTTCTATAGTAAAATAGACATTACCTGAAATATATAAATGACAAAATACCAATTTCCCCCTACTATCCCTCCCACCATGAATAGAGTTCCTTCTCCCGTCTCTCGCGATTACACAAAATGGGATGTTTCAACAAATTAGCGGATTGAAGCCGAGATGAAGGGTTCCATTCTCTGATTAAAACTTTGCATTTATTTCAATTAGCGTGAAAGGCGAAACCTGAAATTAGGGTCATTCCGTTTAATTAATGCTCGCCCAGTTTTTTCAACCGCTCCGCCTGTAGGTGTGGAAGATTTAAATTATAATTTTTCGTGGCCCTCAGGTGTGAATGTTGCCTAAATAAATGGAGGCAAAGTGGAAGTTAATTAACGCTGAATGTTTTTTAAGGGAATGTTTTCGATTAACGAGACCTTGAGAGGCGTTGTTTGAGGTTTGTTTATGGATTTAACCTAAAAATCTTTAAGAGATTTGAAATATTAGGTGAAGTGAATCAACGATAGGCTGACTTAAATGTTGTTTCGGGATTTCAGTATAATTATGTATTGGGAATCTCGTATTTTGGGAATGAACGAACGTTTTACTGGTGATAAAATTATTATGCAAATTATATGTTGTTATCATTTCAATTCTTCCGGTACGACCTACCTGTAATTCCTTTATTAACGAATTCAAGTTAAGAAGTCAATTTGGCTGAAGTTTCAAAAGAGGCTTAGCTATCAGGTCCTCGGGGTACTCTAGAAACGAGTTTTTTTACTGTTTTATTATTACTTGTGACAGTAAGAGGGAGTGCCGTAAATTGTGTTTTTACGGCCGATGTCGTTCCGGACCGTGACACCCCTAATTAAGCTTTTTCTACCATCTAATTCTTCATTTATAAGTAAAACCACCCTTTATTCAGAAGCTTCTTCTTAGTAGGTATTTAATTTCACTGTTTACTGAAGCACGTCTTGATAAACATTAAAAAAAACGAGTTAATAATAGCTAGATAACTATTATTTTTTTCAATTTAACAACTTTGTTTATTACTTTTAAAGCTATCTATATATTATTTTCGGCTGAAACCATGATGTTTATAGGATAATTATCTTATACATTAAATACGTAGGTAAGGTTAGGTTAGACAGAAGTGGTTTTTTTTAATGATTCGTTGAATTCGCAAATTCGTAAATTGTTGAACAAAACTTATAAAATAAAGTATACCTTCAATTAAAATCATGAAATCATTATGCAAATACCGTCCAACTTTACCGATCGAATGTGTTTCAAATACGAAGTAAGAATTTACATCTCATCCAAATTACCCGTACGTACCTGACCCACCCTCTTGAATACAATTAGTACTGCTATGAAAACCATTTGCGAAATACTTTCCCACGGCTTTTCATTAAATACAGGGAGGCCTGCACCACTTTAAACTGTAAACTTTGTCTAAACGAGTGTCGTCGGGCCGGGGCCGACCGCAGCGGGATCATTGCGGGTCTAATGAGGAAACCTATTTCACTAGCCTGGTTCAGAGTATTCTGCTAAAAGTAGAGGTTTTAGGTCTTCTGGTATGAACAAAGATTAGGAAAAAGCCGAAAGATTCCCAGAAAATTAATCCGATGCCGTATTGATTCCTGGTAATCAGACGAAATTTAATAGGAGGCTTTTTCGTATCGCACTCTTTGATGTCAGAGTGATCCTACCTGTGCTGTTGAGCGTTAAAATATCTTGTAATCAAAAGGTCGTCGAAGCAAATGCATCGGCGAAACCAACGATTGAAGGATATTCTCGTAAACCATCAGTATTCATCATTGTACGACCACGAGAACATTCCTCTATGTTGTGGCATCAATTTTGCCTGGTGGTTGGGCCTTGTGCAGGGTCCGCCCGGATTGCTGCCACCATCCTATTCTTTAAACTACCGCCAAGCAGCAGTTTGCATTGTTGTGTTCCCATGTGGTGATGAGACAACCGGTTTAATTTCATCTTAGTCCTCGGAGTTTTCAACGCATTAAGATTGTAGTCTTGAGACTACGGGTCACTGATCCCACTTACTAGGTGGCTTGTGTGCTCTTTTGCCTTCTTCATGATATAAGAAACAAACAGAACCACATGTAAAATTGTATTATCATTTTCTCCTTAATAAAGTAATCATCCCATTGCTTGTTTCACCTCCCTCCTCCAAGAGTCAAATTACAAAGCGCAACCTCAGTGCGTGGTTAACATACTTGTAGCATTACCATCTACAAGAATTTTAATTATTTTCCTGCGGTCACAATATCAAGACCTCTATTATATTCAGTAAATCCATATTGGTTCTGACATGCTTTCTTTTTACTTCAGCATATATTACTGTTAAGTAAATAAGAGCTATTTTAACGTTAACAAATACGAAAAGAGGTCCCGTGTGAGCCCTAGTATTACAGATTATTTTTGTTTTCGCTACCGTAATAAAAACATTCCATATCGTCCCTACAGTTTATCAACCTCGTATCTGATGAAATAGTTCTATACGAAAGTAATCTTTATTTTTTAGGGATCATGAGTGTTTTTCCTATCTAACTATTCGATCAGATACGAGGTTGAGAAAGTAAAAGGACTATATTTGTGTTCGGTAGTTAATCACTATTCCGTTGATTCTCCGATTCTCTTTGACGTCAAACTAAAACTGAAACAACAGAACAACAATATACAACAGAAGCAGTTTTATTTCAGAGTTCATTGATCTCTTGGAAAATAGATTTAAAACATGACAGATGTGTTGTACGGGTCTGACAAGAACCACTGGGTGATAAATCTCTCCGTTTAAAACTAACCGTGTTAAACCTTCGAGGTACTGAAGAAATAAATTTGAGGACAATTTTACGAGAAATACCTACAACAAGTTCTAGGCCTACTTATATAAGATTACTTATACTTATATAAGAAAACAATACGGGTTCATCACACAAATGTTGGTTCTTACCGGAGAGAGATCACAGCCTCTTTATTAGAGAGAGAAGGCTTAATAGAAGCCGGACCATAGTCAGAAAATTATCGGTTACTTTTTTAAAGATTTATTTTTTTATTTTTTTATCATTTCTTAAATAAATCACGGCTCACTGGCTTAGACTCAATTCAAGCCTTTCTACCATCCTTTGCAGAAATGGAAAAAAGTATTTCTTTCTTCCCCGAAAGTTAAATCAAGATTAAAGTTAATTTACTTACCTCGAACTTTATTACGGGAAAAGAATAATTAAACAATTAGAACACTTCAAAACGGGAGAAGAGAGGAGGCAAACAATCAAACAAACCGGTGATAGTAAGTGAAATCTGAGGCCCAAAGAGATTTTCTCAAGACTACAATCACAAGGCTACAAATGCGTTGCCAACGCTAGATTTATTCATCTTGTCTAAGTCATTCAATTAACAGGTTAACATACTACATAATATTATTCTATTCGATCCAAAGTTAATACGCTCGGCGACTGACCTTTTGGTTGAATGTCCAATATCAATAGATTAATAATAAGATAAATACTTCCTTATACTAACTAGGACCGATGACCCATTTCCTCGATTTCTGCTCACAATCTGCTAATCATAGTGTATTCTGTAGATCCGTATGTAGTTCCTTACTAATATTATAAATGCGAAAGTATGTTTTTACGTTCCATTTTTATTTTTATTTTTTTATGGCATAGGGAAGGCTGACGAGCACACAGGCCACCTGATGGTAAGTGGAAACTGTGAGCCATAGACATTCGCATTCACAAGACTGCAAGCCTAAGACTGCAAATGCGCTGCCAACCCTGAGGACTAAGATGGAATGCCTCTATGCTGGTCATTACACCGGCTGTCTTATCCCCAAACCGGAACACAACAATGCGAACACTGCTGTTTGGCGGTAGGTTAATGGATAAGATGGTGGTAGCGATCCGGACGGACCCCGCACAAGGTCCTACCACCCGCAAAACTATACACAAAGGCTGCTAACTGGACCTCATTACTAAGCCTCACCAGTCCGTCCGTCTATTTATCAGCAAGCTGTATCTCTTGAGCTTGAGCTAGATACGTGTTTTCACAGATAGTCGCTATAATATAAAAAAAAAACAATCGATATATAAAGTAAAATTAAAAGAGGCCTAATACAATCTACATGACCTTTTTAAAGTTTTTTTGCTCTCAACCTTAAAAATGACTGTGTTTCTTGAACCGTAATAAGTAGACATTATTATGAAATATTTAAAGAGTGAGTAGATAAGCGGCAATAGTATTACTCTCAACACTCTTCAACATAGTTTATAAAAAAGTAGCTTTCCGTATCTGTCTGTCTGCCTCTCTGTAAATCCGCTAATGCTTCCTAAGCTCCGCAATGGACTTTGATGCGGTTTTCACTTGAGTTACATAATTTGTCACGAAAAATTGTTACGTATATTAAAATATACGTGTACAGGCGGCGGCCATGGTAAAACGGACAAACAGATGGACAAACAGATGGATAGACGACGAAGACATGGCAAAACTACTAAAGTTACTGGTTGACTACGGAACCCAAAGCCAAAGCTAGTAATCAAATAAATACAACGTACATACCGAGATCAATGACCGCTTGACCATTTCCGCAAGTTCTACTAATAATTCGCAAGCAGATAAGGTATGCGAACAACCAGTCATATAAATAAGTGCGTACGTTGTTTACGAATTTATTTTCCTCGTTCCCCTTTAGCTTTTCTAAACCAAAAGAACGCATATGCAATACAACCGCTAAATAAAATTGAACTTTCCGTTGTTGGACATTCGGTTTATAATACTGCAATAGTACAGTATAGATACGCCGTTATGCTTGGTTAAAAAGGTAGGTCTGACCTCGTAACTGGCGACGAGGGTTTTCCAATAGGTACGAAATTTTTGTAGTTTTGTACTAGGTACCTTCCAAAGGGAAACGGCTGTAAAAGAATATGCAGTAGGTGTTAGTGGTGATAAGACCTTCTGGTTGTGTCCAGATTGCGTGCAGGTGCTAAGATAGTTCTTATTCTTTACAGCAGCAGTATATTTAGATTGTTGTATTCCAGTTTGGGGATAAGATTATCAGTGGCATTATTAACATAGAGGCATTCCATCTCAGTCCTCAGGGTAGAGATTGTATTGAGAAAGGTCTGAGATACCATTTACCATTGGGTGGCCTGTGTGCTTGTTAGCCTTCTCCTTGCCATAAAATAATTATAAAAAAGTAATTATGGGTAGGTATTGCCTTGTCAGGGGCTTTCCTGGTCTACCACCTCTAGAGTGATATTCTTTTGCGCTTTCGACGCTTAACGACCTGAGCGCTGTATGAGCTAGCCCCGACAAACAAGCCAAAACGTGGTCGTCGTTGGTCTTAAGAGGACGTCCGCGAATCTCCCTGACTGTATGTACATTGCCTTTTTGCTTTCAACGGATAGTTATAGTATAAATAGTTACACGTTTCTTTGTTTTTAGTCGAGGAACGGATGTAGGAATGGAAATGAGGATTATTAAATAAGTTTGTAATAAAGTTGCAAAGATAACGAAGTTGGGATGTTGTTTTCTATTCGGTGCTGTTATGAATGGACTCGTTCGTTAAAACAGTCAAATAATAAGTTGTAGATTTAGTGATAACTAGAGAGGCCATCTGCAACGTCAAAAGATGGCGGATGTGTAAATTGTTTTAGTTTTTATTTTTGTGTATTTAGGTGTTCAAAGTTCTTTTTTGTTAGTGATTTGTACTTTTAATGCCTTTGTGTTGCACAGTGATAGAAGACTTGGACTTATTTCGTGTATCCTGGCATCTTACTTCTCGTTTCAAGTGGACTCGCAGTGGTACAGAGGTTAAAACTATCTTGACCTCTGTCCTACATATCACCGTACAAACGTATCCCCAAATCTTCCTAGAGAAGATTGGATTGTGTTTTATTGCTATATTGATTTATTGTTATATATACTTGACACTGGCGAAATCACTCAATTGTGGAAACGCCATATTCCCGCGGTAGCAGCTGTTCAAGTCGCCGCGGGGCAAAGAAAAATAATAATACAGATACTTAGTGATAACTAGAGTTGGAAAATGAATTCTGTCAAAAAATATTAATTATTTTTGATGATTCAATATTTTTGAAACTTTTATTCTGTTTGATTTCTTTCTCATTACACCTTTTTCAAATTTTGTCTTTGTTATGTTTATTTATCATTAGTATTTGACGGTCTTATTGTGAATACATTATGATTGTGTACCTAATACAGATAATTATGTAATTTTTAGTATGACATAAATGCTTACCTTTGATAATTCGAAAACTATTCGGAGAAGTTTAGTAAACCTTAACAGCTATTTTGAGATTTTAATATAAAACTTGAATTTATTTCACGACGCCGTGCTGTCCCGGGTTCCATTTCTGTATGGCAAATATTTGTGTTATGAGCGCCAGTATTTGTTTCCTTACAATTTTCTAGTACAAGCCTAAAGCTTAGTTTGACACTTAGTCAATTTGTGTGAGATTGTCCATTGATACTTTTTCATTACCTTTACTCGAATCACATAGATTTATAAGTATACCCAATTAGACCACTGTTGCTCAAAACAACTAAGTAACATTGCAACAGCAGGATCGTAAACCCAAAAGCGATCACTTAAATCCCACTCGGTTTCCCCGTAAACTCTAGTTACGTTTGTTTCTTCCGTAGTTCCCGCCTCTGTGATTACGTAAGGACTAGATTGTTCTTGCGTTTTATAGCATTGTATATTTTATGATATTTACCCATTGTTTTTCATACAAATTGGTGTATTTAATTCCTTTACTGATGGTCACAACGGGAGACCACGGTTGTGTTTTACAGTTTTACAATGTTTTACAGTGACATTGTGTATAAGATAAGATAAGATAAGATTTCTCTATTTCTAATAATCATATACCTAGTCAGTTTTACATGAATATAGGTATAATAGTATCCTCAATAGCATAGCTATACTAGTTCTCACTACATTTAATTGCATTATGTCATTGGATTAATTGATTAAGTTACATTACATTATATATATATGCTATAGACCTATTTATTCGACGACGCGCCGGCCTAAGTTGGTAGTGACCCTGCCTACGAAGCTAGCGGTCCTGGGTTCAAATCCCGGTAAGGGCAGATATTTTGTGTGATGAGCGCGAACATTTGTTCCTGAGTCATGGATGTTTTCTATGTATTTAAGTATATATTTCTCTATATAAGTATTTATATCGTTGTCTAGTACCCATAGCACAAGCCTAGAGCTTAGTTTGGGACTAGGTCAATTGGTGTGACATTGTCCCCTGATATTTATTGTCCCCTGATATTTTATTTATTACAAAATTTTACGACAGCGTCATTTCAATATTATCGTTAATTTTGCAAGCAAAAAAAAAGGATGGCAAAAAAAATTGCATAAAAAAACTTAAACCGTGTAGGTAAAGCCAACCCGTTGTTTTATTAATTTTATGTATAAAAAAGATATTCCACGACCACTTGACTGTTCTTAGGGTGAATTTCAAAATATTGTACGTTTTAAAGGACTTTATCTAGACAACGTTATTTCTTCTATTTCGTAATAAAAACTTGTTATACAGAGTACCTATGGTTTATATACGTAAAACATAGGAAAAGAACCAGTATTTAATTGAGTCCTTCATCATGTCAGCCGAAAGACGTCCACTGCTGGACATAGTCCTCCCCCAAGGCTTTCCACCCAGACCGGTCTTGTGCTTTTCGCATCCACCGCGATCCCGCGATCCTGACACGTGGTCGCGATCGTGATAGAATCAGAAACTCAGAAAACAGGACTGATGGCCGATGGGGTCAGAAGGTTCTGGAGTAGCGTCCGCGGACCGGAAGACGAGCTGAAGGTAGGCTTCCAACAAGATGGAGTGACGACCTCGTCAGGATCGCGGGACCGCGGTGGATGCGAATTGAGTCCTTAATTAACAATAACTTTAAAACTTACTCGTTACATGCCATGTGGATGCGGAATATCGGCTTAATTCTACTATCATCATAATAATTAGGGATCTAATTGAAATAATTTTACAACCGGAGGCTCTGCAAAACACAAATCATTAATAAAATAAAATAATAAAACGAGACAGATAAGAAAATAATATAGAACAAAAACTTAAAACTTTTTTTAATGCACCAAATTGGCTGCCACTCAGCATAGTGTCAGACATGTAAATGCCGTGACGCTGATTTTCAGGGCTACCATGACGAGGAGGAGGAAGCGCTGCAGGTTGTTTCATATGAATATGTATGAGAGCGTAGTTATAGGTAAAGTAACTGAATTATGGGAAACTGTAAATAAAATGCACAGATAAATAAATAAATAAATAGATCAATAGCATAAATAGGATAAACATACACAAAGACTTGATTTCTTTAATAGATAAAATAAAACAATGTGAAAGCGACAGTGCAATTCTGACACAGTGCAGCTGCTACGTTTTGGATGATTGTAGGCCAATCAGATACTCTTTGAGGTTATTCTAGAAAGAGATCAGAGATTCGAACGATGACTTGAAAATCTATTTACTTACAAACAAAACTCCTATAACTTGGCAACAAAAGATAAAAAGATAAAAGAAATTTATTCAGTAATTAAGCCGTTCGGACACTTTTACACGTCAAGAATCTACCAGCGCTTCCCAAGAGGAGACCACTGCTGAGAAGAAACGCCGCAAGAAACTCAGCAGTCAGTCATTTTTTAAACATATTTCATATTACAATGGTACGAGTTAGTCTAGCATTATACAATGCTACAAATATTAAATAAAATATAATCTATATATATAAAAATGAATTGCTGTTCGTTAGTCTCACTAAAACTCGAGAACGGCTGAACCGATTTGGCTGATTTCTTTTTTGTTGTATTCGTTATTGTCAGGACAAGGTTTGTATGAAAGAAAAAAAAGAAAAACACCGGGAATGTCGGAAATTTGCAGCGGGCGAAGCCGCTGGCGGGCCGCTAGTATCAAATAACATGTGTAGTTCATCTATACTTAACAGAGTCTACACGTGTATGTATAGCTAGTCTCAATTAATGGGAAGAATACATTGATGTTTACGCCAGTCGCTGTTGACTCACGCAAGTGTAAATAATTGAATTCACCCCCATTGTTATTGTTAGGGGAACTAGTTGACTTTAGAGCATGGGTTTTAATTTAACGTAGTGATATGAGTTTCAGTTCGTAATGGAGTTACTTATACATTCAAGGTGTTTAAAAAACGCCTTCATTAAAAAACCGTTTTAGTTTATTTTAGTATTTGTATTCAGGAAGTATCATTTGGTGAAGGGGAATGGATGATGAAGACCACACAGATGGCCAACGGAGCTTCACAACGGTAACTATTTCAGGATTGCGATAAGACATCTCGATTAAGATAGTTGAGCGACTGTAACGAGGAACTTTAATTAATTGTTTAAATAATTATTATGACTTCGCGGTGATGCTTGCAGTGAGTTTGAAATGTCTTCAAGTTTCATATCAACTAAGAAGTGGCACTAAATAACAGCTTATTATGTTCACTAAAAAGTGTGAAAAAAAAAATGTCGCCCTCAGAAACGCAACTCAAGTCGGCGACTCACAATATTTTTGACCAAAAATTCGCGGCGACTTCATTTCGACTTAACTTTATCTACCATTTTTGGTTTTTAATTATTATTAGTGCTGGTACCAAGAAACAAGAGTAAGTAAGTGAACGCCAGGGTGATGTGAGAGTGTAAACCCGTGTTCTACTTTTAATCGTAGCAGCGAACAGTTGTTTCCAACAACTTAACGGAAACTTCCCTCTAAGAATGTTCGACTTGCCTCGCATTCAGCAACTGCGAAGGTGGAAGTGTTATCCGATTATGGTGAAACTAAGTGTTGTATTTTATAAAAAAAAGATTGCAGACGTGGACACAGTTGTATTTAAAAAGTGTAGATTGCTGATTTATAATATCCACTTTGTTTTTTGGGTTTTTCTATTCTTAACCGCTGACAAAAAAAACAGTATTATTGTGTTTTACGTGTTGTTTGTTTGTGTATCTGTGTGTGTAGCTCCTTACTTGGTGGACCGATTTGTATGAATGAGGTTTATTTTAAAAGAAGGCTAATTCAATCGAGATGGTTCTTACATACACGCATACATTAAATCACGCCTGTTTCCCAGAGGGGTAGGCAGAGACCACTTCTTTCCAACTGCTACGATCCGGACAAATCTCTTTCGCTTCTTCCACATTCATACATAAAGTCACGCATGCACGTCGGTTTCGGGTACTTAAGATTCGATTTGGTTCTTTACAAAGGTTTAATTGAAATATGCCGAAGTCGTTGAAGAGATTAGGGTTTTTCTTTTTTAATCACCTAAACGTATTAGATATAATCAGTTAATAAAAAATCATTTTGTTATATATTAATTGTCATAAACTTATCTCATAAATACATTGCACGTCATATTTTAAAAATCCTATTTAAACTCTGAATGGGAAGAAGTTCAGCAGGTATTTTTTTTATAAATTGAGATTAAATATCACACTGCTGTTAACAATTCTGAAACATTGTTATTCAACATCATCCTAATTAAAATCCTTTGTTAATTAAACTGCAGCCCGGATATAATTAAAAACTATGTACGGTGTCACAGCTTTTTCAAAAAACATTTAAGATTCGGGTCAAGTCGGTTATACTTGAATAAAAACATATGAGATCTAGTAATATAATGTAGACAATATTGAAATTATTTGACTACACGATAGCCTAGTTGTTAGTTACCCTGCCTACGAAGCTAGTGATCTTGGGTACAATTCCCGGTACGGGGAAAGAATCATATAATGGGCGCGAGTATTTGTTGCTTGCTGACTCTTGAGTGCTTTCTTTATGCTTTATGTTAGTATGTATTTCTCTGTATAGGCAAGTTAATCAGGGACTTTAATTGATTTACCACTATAGAACCTTGTCGTATAAAACCTACGATTAATTCCCATGTAATGTTGATCTCGTCACCTAGTGGCACAACGATTAAATTCCGTGATTGTACAAGTCAAGACTATAGTTTGGGACTAGGTCAATTTGTATTAATGTCTCCTGATAGGTGTCCGGCCTTTTCGCCGAACTTTTATTGTCCGAATTTCACTTGCCAACAAACTTTTCGCCGATGATTCACTTTGACTACTAACCATTGCCAACTTTTTGATTGACAACGTTTCATTTGGTCGAATTATTTTAAAGTCGATTATTATAATGACTTAAAACTTTTAGGATGTCTATTATTTGCCAAATCTTTCACTAGGCCAAAAAACTATTACATGAATAATGTTTCGTCAGTGCAACAGTTCCCTTTGCTTACATTAGGCAACTTTTTTTTTACTTCCAGCCTTTCCTCTGAGTATCATTTCGCCGAACTGATTCATTTCTTAACCATCTTGTTAAGTTAGGTTTGGATAGGTTAGTTTTACATAAATCCTGAAATATTTACAGTTTGGGGACAAAAGCGGTATGCTAAATGATACGGTTGTGAAATGAATCAGTTCGGCGAAAAGTGACTGAAATCTCACATGTGACGAGGTTCAGTTAGGTGCGATGACGAGCGAAGCGAGGAGGAGTGTGTTAGGTTAACAATGACCAAACAGCGACCGAACAGAATCAACTTTTTCAATATTTGTAATAGACAGACAGACAGCGAAAAAATATAGGTGGCATTCTAAAAAGTGGCTTTATAAAAAAAATACAACATGTATATTAGTCGAAGTAAACCATTCTACTAATCGAAAAGTGGCAATATAAAATGTGTTTTTATAAAAAAAAAAAACAAACAAAGTTGCTAATCGTGAGGTTGGTAAATAAAACGATATCTTTTGATCATTCGGACACATGATCATTCGGCGAAATGAAATTCTGCGAATAATTGGTTGGCAAGTGATAATCGGCAATTAAATTTTCTGCGATAAATAAGAGAACCCTCCTGATATTCATTTTTTACTGACAGCCCTTGGGTATTGAGAGAAGGCCTGGAGGGCTTTTTGTTAGAAAATGTAAAACTTTCAGCAACGTTTTTTTAAGACTGCTAAAAAGAGGTCCACGTTTCGAACAGTAACTAAAACAGAATTCTTCAACATTTTGTCCGCCTCTCGAGAACCTAATAAGACGTTTTATAGCCGAAGTAAAAAGAAGTTAAATAAAAAAACAAATAAAAGTGTCCCGTGAGTTGTCATCAACTCTTTCTGGGATAACTCCATTTAACCCCCTTCCCCCCTAAATAACGGCCTTGTACAGAATAACAAGGCGAACGATCTTAAAATATTTCTGACGTCAGAAATATGAATAAATTTGGGCCTGTTATGAAAATCAAGTCGGAAAATCTATAAGAGATCATCTTGTCAAATGTAATTGAATATCCTGCACCAATAACTTTAGTCCGTTTTATACAGAAGTAGAATATTATCATTACAAAATATATCTACAAGCTTAACACTACTATAACACACAAGTTAACAAATCGTGTTTTAGTCACGTTGACATCAATTCCAAAATATAAAACAAATAATTAGCTTTTATTCCCTCGTTAAGTTTTGTGAAAACAGCTCTTTAGTTTTGTGGGTTTTTTGGTCATTCGGGTCTCTCGAATGAATATCGTGTAAGGAAACAGTGCCGTTCTTTTGGCTTGACATTAAATATGTAACTTTCTCGAAACTTCTAGAAAGCAGCACTTAGTTGTTAGAACATTATTGAAGAATGAAGTAAAGTTTGCATATGTGTAAATATATTGTTTTCTGCTGGATTTAATGAACATTTAATCGTCATTAGATTCAATGAATATTTAATTGTCATTGGATTTTTTGTGACATCTTGCAGGTTTTCCCAGTAAGATGAATGAAAAATAGTTGCTAAAGTTGCTAATTTAAACGTAAGTTACATTGTGTCTTCATAAAAATGTCCACCAAACTACACTCAGGAGCAAAAATAACAGGTCAGAGTGCGTTTTTCATACTAAAGAGGCTATTTCGAAGCCTTTGTTCCTCGCCACGGAATGCTTTTAGTGAAATCTGATGATAGATACCCCGAGCATTGATACAGGACTTCCAGAGTGCCTAGGATACCCAACTAAATGAATAGGCGGTTAACGCTGGAATTGTGCATGTTCAGAAAAACATCTAAAATGGCAATAAAATGTAAGGAAATCCAAGTGCTGACCCAAACTCTCCCACAGCGGTGTTAACTGATTGTGCGATCAGTTAGGTATCTTAAAAACTTTTGACCTCCTGTATTGAACCTCGGATTTTTCACCATTAAACCTCTCTCTAAACAACCCCTGGCGAGGAACCAAGGCTTCAAAATAGCCTCGTTTGTTTGAAAAACGCACTCTGATCCGGTATTTTTGCTCCTGAGTGTATTTTAAGGGGTATTACCTAATTCAACAATATAAACAACGAATCATTCCACAAAAATATCATATCATTCATCTTTATAACTTACTTTAGTTATGCTTGATATTTGAATAGACAATTGCCTTTTGTTATTAGGTATTTTACAAATTTCATATAAACACGGTAACATTTTGGCAACTTTAACAAAGTAACATTTTGGTTTCAAACAAAAAGATACAAATACTAAACGACTCTGGCCGAGATGTTTCGCAGAACTTAACGAACCGCCATCCGTTTCTATTGAAACAAGTTTCTCGCCAGTTGTTCTTCGCTCTCGTTCCTGGGTTAAACAAAGCCTTAACCTTTTGCTTAATTTCTGAAGCCAAGATAATTATATTGAAGGTAATTGTTTCTTAACATTATTCATTTTAGTTCGACAATCGTTATGATGTACGATTTAAATAGTATTGATTTGTAGACATAGCAAATATAAATATATATATCTGTATGTATTTACGTAGATAAATATTTCAAATGAAATATTTTATTCGGTTTTATTGCTTACTTAATGTTTATGTTATTTTCGTTAAAAAAAATGTACACTTGCCTATTCGATGCTCAAGCCTTCCACATAATTATCACAATCTCTCGAGGATTAGATGGAAGATATCCCTTAAAGAATTACTTTGACTCTGTATTTTTTTTGTAAAATAAACGATCAACGTATACAATATATCTACATGTTTTTTTTTTCTGTTCACGAAACAAAAATTACTATATTATTATGTTTTCACGTCCACTGCAGCCGTACTTAGGCCTTCCCATATTTCCATCAGACTGTGAGTTTTATGTAAGACCTCCCTTTCTAGTAAAAAATATTTTTTAAATGAACTTTATGGGCATTTCTATCTAAAGTTGTACCCGCCATTTTTTCGATGTCTCCTGACATGTTTAATTATTATTTTTTGGTGTGGATTAGGAATACCAATGAATGTTACTTTGTTTCAAAGTTTACGTTTTCAACTTCCTAGTTATTTTTTTTACTAAAGAGTAAATCTTATCAGATATATCAAAAAATCCATTTAAAAATATACCTACAGTGAGCCCCAATACTGTCCCCTTACATATTATGAATGTTCAAACTACAATAGCACAGATTTTTTATACCACGGTCAACCAAGTGATACATTTCTCGGCTAGTTTTGACTTAAGGCAATGTGATTTTGGTAATATATATATTTAATTACTTTTATTTTCATTCAAATTTAAATTTTAAACGTTGTCCCCTTTAAATACCTTAGGTGGACACGTCCACCTTAGTTACGCTATTTTTAAGTAATATACGAAAAATACTTCCAAAATCGTAATTTTACTTGCTACCTAGCAACCTTACTACCAAAGATAAAGTTTCTAATCTGCCCGAAAGCCGTTGAAGGAATCAGTGTAACCCCCGCGGCGTGCTGTGTGGTGTTCAGGTGAGTTTTACCACGTCTTTTGGTCCAGTTTAGTTATCATTATTTGTTACCTAAATAAAAAGTAATGAAGATAGAAAAAATACCTAATCAAGCCAAGATTTATGTAGTTTCTTATTATTTTTACAGATAAGAGTTAACTTTTAGTGTTAATTTATTATAACTGTTTTTATATTTTATGATGTGAATTCGTTACGTCCTGTGCGTGACATTTCATATTGTAACGTGTAGGTGGACCAGTAAATGTAACTAAGTGGACACATTAGGCCGTATACATAGTGCTCGTAACTAGTTTAAACCTTTGGGTTTGTCTGTGTGAGTTATATGATTGTTTAATGAAAAGGATTTGTTATTCCGTTAATGATTTTCATAATTAATTAATGTGAAAAAATTAGTACTATAATGCTGATTTCTGATGATATATCTCGGAAGTTTTTTAATTTTAAGCCTTTCGTTATATGAGTTACTAGATGGTTGCCGGTGATTTCGTTCGTGTGGATCCCATTTATTTATCGCCATTCCCTTGGAAAGTAATACCTTATAGAATTCCGAGATAAAATATACGCTAAGTCCCTACCGAGCGACCGTACCGATGAAAGAACTTTAAGAATCAATTTAGTACTTTTTTAGTTTACCTTTCAAATATACAAATACGTAGATGTTTACTCTTTATCATATGATAACATACATAGATTTTTGTAGATATAAGGTCATAATTTTTATCAAATACACTCCTTTTAAGAGGGTAATTATAATACAATAGACTTACAGCAAAAATAAATTATCTAGGTTACTGATCTTTTTTTATTTATTTATTCAAAAACAATGTTCAGTACCCTAACGAAAATGTTAAGCATTTTACTATGTTGTCATAGGAAACTTCAAACAGAAAATCAAATTGCACGCATGACAAGGACAGTGACATTCACGATGATAAAGTTCTAAGTATGCTTAACATTTTTATTGGGTGACTGTGCCTACCTACATTCACCATTCTACATTGTGTATTTATTGTGATCTCACCTTTACTTTGTCCGTTGAGTTACGTGGGTGTCTACTTAGTTACTGTCCCCTCAATTTTTGATATGTTTTTGTTTTTCTTTTAAATAATTTTAAGGGTTAATTGTCATGTTTGATAAGGAAAATACATATTTTATTTCTTTTATGTTTTGTTTTCGTCATTACCAACGAGAATCCAAAAAAGGGACAATAAAACTAAAAATAAGTTACCGTTTAGTCACATGTCGTAACTAACAGGTTAAAATATATTTTTTGTTAAAAAACCTTATAAGTTATTGGGTATATGTTTGTTTAATTTGTTTTTTTATTTCTGTACTGTATTTTATAAAGTAAACTTAGTTCAATTACAGTTGTCTTTAATTTTCTACACCAAAAGTAATTTGTAACGAACTGGACCAAAAAAAACACTACCTTGAACATAATTAAACATATTTAACAGGTTTAGATTAATAAAATAAGGAAACAACTTGTATTTTATTAAACTACAGTATATTTACTATCAATATACAATATAAAATAGCTAAAATATGATAAAAAATAATGGCATCTACCTAAACCAAATGGTACAACCTTAAATAGAAATGCCCTTATAGTCTCAAAGTTCATAACATTATATTTAGTCCGAAAGCTTTATTTACCAAAACCGTTATAGTTTTAGAATTCATAAAATATCGAACTTATTATAAATGCATGAACTTATTATATATTGCACTTAAGTATAAATGCTATAAATCCTAAAACTACACTCAGGAGCAAAAATACCGGGTCAGAGTGCGTTTTTCATATAAACGAGACTATTTCTAAGCCTTGGTTTCTCGCCAGGGGTTGTTTTGAGTGAGGTTTATTGGTGGATACTGCGAGGTTCAATAGAAGAGGTCAAAAGTTAGTTAGATACCTAACTGATCGCACAACCAGTTAACACCACAGCGGGAGAGTTTGGGTCAGCATATGGATTTCCTTACATTTTATTGTTATTTTAGATGTTTTTCTGAACATGCACTATTCCGGCGTTAACCGCAGATTCATTCAGTTGGGTACCCTAGTCACTTTGGAAGTCCTGTATCGATGCTCGGGGGATGCATCATCAGACTTCACTAAAAGCAACCCCTGGCGAGGAACCAAGACTTCGAAATAGCCTCTTTAGTATGAAAAACGCACTCTGAGCCGGTATTTTTGCTCCTGAGTGTATAACGGTTTCAGTAATGAATACTTTCGGACTGGCGATGATTATTAATACCAATATATTCAGTCTACACGTCTTAAGAAATGCCACTATGCAGCCATTTTTTGTTCCTGTAGGGCTGACATTATATAAAAACAAATTTGTTCAAATGCAAAAATACTTTATCTTGTCTAGGGGACACCGTTGATGTAGTTAAACATATCGAACCTTTTATTTGGTCGTCTTGCACCGTCTTATATAAACAAGTAGGTGATTTTTTTTCCTTTTCTCCCTATATACCTCTCTCCCAAGATTTTTGGCATGTTTTGCTGCTGAACTACGCATGTTATTTGATATTATATTTAATTTAATGTTAATAGCTTTATATAACGCTTAGACTATGTAGTACCAATATGTTTAAAAAATGACTGACTGCGGAGTTTCTGGCGGCATTTCTTCTCAGCAGGGGTCTCCTCTTGGGAAGCACTGGTAAATTGTTGACATGTAAAAGTTCCCGTGCGGCCTACTTACTGAATAGACTTTTATCTTTAAACACATAAAGAAAACTCGTTACAGGAAAATAATGTTACAAATTAAATGTAAATAACCAATAAACGAATACCCGACTGATGCCAAATATAAACAGGAAAATACCGTTTATACATAAATTACCTTGTCAATTACGTTAAAGACAAAGAGATCGCCCTCTTTAGGTAAAATGTAGGGCGCACCTTTTGACTCCGAAGATTTATAACTAAGGAAATAGGTATTTCTCAAAGGATGTTATTTTATATAGCAATAATTTAGGAGTCACTTACCAATAAAATATTCTGTTGACTTTTGGGTTGGACAATGCTTTTGTGAATAAAAAATCTCAAGAGGCAAATCTAGTTGTACACCAATTGACCAAATCTCAAAATAAGCTCTAGCTACCTGTCTATCATGGGGCACCGACAGCTTGTAGTCCCGAAATTCTGTATGAGGTAGACTTAAAAATCCCAGTTTTTGGTCAAAACATTGGCGTCTCAGATTCCAAACCCTAGTCTACTTGGTCTGAAAATAAAGATTAAGTTTAAAATAGCAATGTACTGGGGGTTTATTATATATATGGGGGTAGCTATGCAATTCAGTTTACGCTGAGAGAAAAGGACAGAGCTGTATAACTGCCATAACTCTGTCCTTTACACTCACCGAAAAATTAACTACATAACTATGTCATAATCACCCCCCTTATCTGAAATCCACACCGCGTTCAAATACAGAGAGAAAAACTAGGAAAAAAATAATTTTCGATCGACAGAAGCTCGTTCATCTAATATTACAATCTGAAGTACGTTCCAAAACATAACAGAGTCACATACAAAACGTACAACTCGTAACAAATCAGCAATAGATTTATTTTGTATAAGCCATGTGTCGTGCATTGGAAACACGTTGGCAGAAACGTTTTTCTCTGAGGGGCTGGAAGGTTATGATAAATCCAACGCCATTCTGCTGTAAGAGTCTCTGTAACAACGGATTTCTGTGGAAATTGCGCATTGTATTGACAAATTGGGACAGAGTTCTTTTAGAAGCGTGATGTCACGAGGAAACTGCGTCATCAACGTATGTGTCGAAATGATGCTATTTTTCTGAGTGTTTCGGAATTGGTATCAGGAAAACATTTTATAAGATTTCTATCGACGGTTGGAATGTTTAACTAATTAATGAAATATTAAACGAGTTTTGTTAACATTCATACTTTATAACAAATAATAACGATCGAAAATAAAAAAGGAAGTCAAGCCGGAATTGGAAAATGTCGCGAGTTTTACAACTAATTCATTTATTTAAGAAAAAAAAACACAAAAAGTCATTAACATAACCCTGAAAATAAAACAACAATACTGTGACACATTGACAAACAATGTTCAAAGAAGACATAATAAAATATAATAAATTAACAACTTAATTTCTGCGGCTGTACAAACTTCGGAAACTTTCAATTATATTAAACATGTAATGTGGAGTTAAATATACCATTTTTTTCAAAATAGTCATTGTACGCGAAACAAGCGCGAGGAATAAAGGAGTTCTTAGCATAATGCATTTTAAAAACCGGAATTTGGAACCATGAATTAATTTTAATGTAACATTATGACTAAATGTAATACTGATCAGGATCAGGAAAAGCATTAAAACACTCCCTCTTAAAATCCCTCATTTGAAAGATTAAAAAATTGTGGCACTCATATGAATTTAAATATATTTAGATTGAATTTCCATTAGGGGCGTCAATAGCGGTCGTTATAAGGGAAGCTGTATGAAACCTTTGGAGCTTTATATAGTATACATTTTCGAGTATTGATAAAACTAGGAGTAGAAGTACTATATCAGATGCACCAAATTTTTAAGCATCAACTGCTAGGCACAGATACACAAAGATAAGGTTTGCCTCTAGTGGAGTCCGAACCTACGACGATTACTAGGTACCAGTAGGACCAAAAAGTCTTTCAGTTAAATGTTTTATTTTCCAATTCAAATGTTACTTCTAACTTTAATTCAAACTTAAGACAGTTACGAAAGTAATAATGTCAAAAAAAAACTCAATAACAACTATATAATTGCCAATTCAGTTTACATCCTCGTCCTTAACAGTTGGAAACTTGACAAGTACAAATTTCCAGAAATGTTATTAACGTACTGTTTAATTAATTTTCGGAACTCATGGATCTTCAGAAAAGTTTAGTTGAATTAATATTTAGCTAAAGTTGCCCAAGTGAGGTGAGCAGAAGAGGAATTAATTCGGGCTTTGAGTTAATCTTCTTTTTAAACTTATGTACGCGAGACACATTTACTTATTCTAATTTTAACGAAGTTTGATTTGAGAATTGGTTTATTGCGGCGAAAATTTGGACGGTTTATTGGTGAAATATTTTTGTGACCATCATTACATTATATTATCGCATAGGTCCCGTTGGAATATTATTAGTTCATTAAATGTGTTCAAAATTTTGGGAAGGTTGACAAAGTCTTACCTAAATAAATGTTGCTCAATAATATGCTCGCTTTATCTGTAAGGGATAAAATTTGAAAGGAAGTGGTCCTCCTAAACAACAAACATATTTATTTAAACTTTATTGCACAAATTACCCTAAGTAAGAACAAAGGGCGGTCTTAACGCCTGAGGCATGCGAGTAGAGGTTCATGCTAATAAATTGGATGAAAGGTTAAATTAAGAAAGCACGTACTATGCGTTATAGAGGGTGGCCAGTATATAGTGGACGACCTTACAGGGCTGGATAGTTTAGCTCAGGAGTGTTGAAAATAATGATAATTCATGTTTAGTAAAAGTAGCAAACGAGATATCTCAACTGGTTCACCATTTCGCTACCACGACCACAGTTATTTGATTAGTTCAGTTTCGTTTACTGTGAAAAAAACTGATTAAATTTGATTTAAGATCCTTTCAACGAAATTAATAAATAATTAGCAGTTTTTTAATTCTTCCAAGTCAAATTTAAAGATTATGAATCTGAGTTTTTCTTCCGGTAAGCTTGACATCGGAAAGTGTAAAAAGTATTAAAACCTGTAGTGTGTAGATTCTAAAATTATATCACAATTGAGATTTTTGATAACAGCAGCGAAGTTATTATTAAGTTTGTCCGAGAAAGACTGAATTCTATCAAATTATCGAAATAAAAAAAACAACTTTTGCTTCCGTTATTGTGGTAATGTCTTGTTTAATCGTAGGCATTTGCAATACTCATGGATTTCATTTCATTTGGTTAACCAAGGTGCATTTTTTCGAAAGACATTGTTTTGACATCTTGAAGAATGTCTACATTATAATGACTTGCCAAACACCACAGTTCAATTAGAACGTCCATACCGGCCTTAGGATCACTTTGTATATCAGCAGCCTGTTCTCAAGGACCCCGTAATTGAATGGTAGAACTTATTAATCTACTAAGTCCACGGTTGATTTCACAAACAGAACGAGCAGAATCAAAATTAAATCATAACAACTACTGCCAAACAACCGTGAATTACCACTTCAAAGAGCCCCAACCTACATTACAAAACTTGTCTTAAATGCTAATAAAAGATCGCGGCCGCCCAGGCCTTCATCAATGAATATTTCATGATGGGTCCTGGCCAGATAGCGAGAGCTTCTACGAGCAGTTTCACCTTTTGAATCACTACAATGATGGTTCAATTGGAGTGTTCGCCCATAGTTCCTTTTAAATTGGTTGTTATTCACAGCCACTGCCGCAGATGCCGTACGCTTATTATCTCATTAATTTTTCATCATTTCTCGGTCTGCTCGGATGCCCTTAACAGGCGATTGATGGAGCTATCCCAACTGTGGTGAGGCTAAAATTGGCCGGATCCGGCGAACTGTAAAAATATTAAGAACAGAACGCTCTCGGCCAGAAACTGGGTGAAAATATTTTAGTTGGTGAAAGCGAATGGAAAATTAATCATGTTTCGACGAAAACATTTACTGTTGTATAAAATAATCCGGATGGTTCAATCTCATAGGTATTGCATACTATCTGTTTGAAGAATTCTATGTGATTGCAGGTCTTATTCGATTCTGGTGCACTTTCAAACTTAGTTACGTTATTAATTTCATATTTGACGGATAGATTCTCGATATATTAATGATGATACACGATAGTGGAGTTTTGTGTATCCATCTGGTAATATTTCCGATTTGCCGGTAAAAGCAACGAAATTTTTTGCCTTCGTATTGAAATACAGAGTAGGTATTATACCCATTACAAGTTTAATGCCGGCAATGTTGACGCTAATGTTCCCACTCTGGGCAATACACCCGGGCAAATCACTAATCATGCCGATAATCTGCAAGTAAATAAACAAATTCAGTTATTTTAATTAATCAGACATGTTTTATAAATTTATTCTCGCTGTAAATCAACTTTCGATTTGGATAACTTGCAAATTTACCCAAATCCAATTCAGCCTGTTTTAAATTCAATCCAACATCAAAGTTGGATCGGAACACACTTGAAACTAAATTCAACTAATTTAAAGTCTGGGACAAGTGGTACAACAATTGGATTTTAGGGTCGCCATTTAGGTAGTTGGTATAGTTGGTAGCGCTGGCCGGCTAAAATACGCGGTCAACTAACTCCTTAACTTTGAAA
This sequence comes from Acleris sparsana, assembly GCA_923062465.1. Lineage (NCBI taxonomy): Eukaryota > Metazoa > Arthropoda > Insecta > Lepidoptera > Tortricidae > Acleris > Acleris sparsana. Next base: position 3,190,637 of record OV281299.1, read on the forward strand.
AGGTCGACATCACAAGTTGTTTTGCCTTCTCGTTGTGTGTCGAAGTAACTTCTGTTTAACCTCTCATTTTAGTAGTGGTTGGATAGTGAAGAACATCCTCTTAAATGAATAATAAGAGGTTTAACGCCTTTCCCAGTTTTTTAAAGGGTACCACGTGATACTGTTTCTAGATTTGGTCGACTCAGATAGGTATACTTGGAAAATGACTGGGTTTTTACTTTTATACAGTGATCATAATTACAGTTATAGTAGCTTTAAAATGTTACAAAATATATCCACCAGTGGCCCATTTTACGAAGCTACAAGTAACAAATTACAAGCGGAAGTCTCTTTCTAGCAAAAGGAGTTAGAAAGAGACTTCCGCTTGTAATTTGTAACTTGTAGCTTCATGAAACGGGCCTCCGTTTGTTTAATTTCAATGCAAAATAGAGCAAATCAGTTTCCGATGTATTTAACTATTTAAATATTTATTATCTTTTTTAAATTATGGTAACATAATTAGGCTACCGTAACGCAATTTCAAAAACATGATTCCCATAAAACTACAGCAAACGCTCGAATCTTTATAATAATCCACTCAATCAAACGAGAACTGAATTAATGAACGGTCATGAATCGATCAAACCAATAGCTTCAATAAACGTTTAAAACAACCTTCAAACCAATAGAATGTTAGTGCAAATCGGACCGTAATTTAGACCAAAACCAGCTCTGCTAAGGATATCGTCACCTGTAGGATCAATTAATGTAACCGCCAAAAGTCATTTTTTCAGGAGAGCCAAAAAACAAAAACCAAATTTTAAAAAAAAACATAACTTTTGACTGTTTGTTGTTATAAAAATGTTGATTATGGCGAAGGTTCATTAAATCAAAAGGTCTTTCAGTCTACGTAGACACTGCTTACCTAGACATTGTAGTTTCCAAGATAAGGTGGCTCTTACGTTAATATTTGCAAAAAAAAAAAGTGATACGTTACATCATTTATACAAACTAAAATGAAACAAAAGTGTAACTCCCAAAAATGTAAAAGTTTTTAACGTATATCACGCCCTTTTTATAATTAAGAGTTACGCTACATTAGATTGCCAATGAACTATAGTTCTTATTATCTTGTTATAGAATTCAAGTTAGGATAAATACTGACCGTTATAACAGATTACTTAAAACTTTAAATGTGTTGTTACTGTTTACTAGAATGTGACAATTATTGTGAACAGGAATCATACTCTAATAAAATAAACAAAGGTTTGTATATATTAGCCGTTTTTATTTAAATCAACATCACAACAATATTTTGTTGCTTTTTCTTATTAAAACAGAATAATTATCATAATAGTCGGGTATTTTTGGTAAATCAAATATTATTACTTACATGTAACAATAACAATTACTTAGACACATTATTTAACTGTTAAATAATACAGCAACAACATAACCCCGTAACACAAAACCATTTTCATTCTTCTCGATTACCTAATTAATACAATAAAAAGTTTCTCAAAACTCTCATAATTTGAGAAACGATAAGTAAGTACCTACCTAATCAGACTTATTTAAAATGTTTTTGATGTTACAATTTAACACTACAAAACAACAGTAAAAACTTCTCAAACGTGTCATAATTTGAGAAATAATAATAAGGCTCATTTGAAACGTTATTATGGTTACAATTAACAACAAAAAACAACAGCAAAATCTTCTCAAATGTGTCATAATTTAACTATAAGTAATCAGACATATTTTAAACGTTTTTGTTATGAACACCTATAAAATAATTAAAAATAACAAAGTTACATCCTGTGACCTTACTGATAGTCCGTTTTTTTCTTTCCCTTATTTATCCTTTGGCTACACCGCGATCCAATAGAGTTTTCTTCCTTTTTCAATTGTTGCTTGCCTTTCCCTGCTTTCCATTTCACCTCACTCTCCCGCTTCTTAGTACTTTCTGTTTGCTTTTTTCCTCTTTTTTTTTATCCTCACATATAACTTGTATTTTCTTTTTGATTGTTTGTTTTGGTTTATACTCTTCTTTTGTTTTTTTGTGGTTCCATGAGTTTCACTCTTTTCTGTTTTTTTAGGTAGTTGACTGGCGTATCTTCTATAAGCTGCTTACTTTTATTTGACGATAAGTATCTGTTCATCTTCATTTTCGGAATTGATTACATTTTCTTCAATGTCGCTTTTAGAATCATCACTGTGGTTGATTTTCAATGTATCGTTTTTATTTATGTGAGGTAGAGTAAGATAACCTTGTACAAACTGCTTGGTTATAACACCTTCATCGCAGAGTTTTTTCAAGTCTTGGTATTTCTTTGTGGAAATAGGTAGCGGCCGTGTATAAAGTCTTGGTAGTTCTGTTTGAGTTACTAAATTAGTGTCCATTATTCTTTCATTTGATCTGCCTTTTCCTCATCCCTTTCCTTTTACACTTTTTGTTTCTTGGCCTAGTTCAATATCGTAGTTTTGTCCATTTTCTTTCATCGTGTATTTAACTTTCATAGCATTTAATTATTATTTTTTAAACGTGACGATCCTCATGTCTCTTAGATTTAAATCTTTATTAGCAACAGTTTTAGCCGTAAATACTTTTTCGGTTACAGACTTCCAATCTATGAAATCGGTGTGGTCCATGACTTTTACTTCATACGGGCGCGGTGTCTTTCGAGCTGTTAGCATAAAAGTGGCCCATTGTTTAGGACTCCATACAATGAGCTTTCGCACCTCACGCTCAATTACACTGTGCATTGAGTCAACAGCCATATAAGTATGCCCAGGCAGTAGATAGTTCACCTGGATCACTTGAAGGCTCTGTGATTTTTCCAGAAAGTATTTAAAAATACTTAAAATTACCCGGTTTTTATTTTGACCCCCGCAGGAATCACAATATAAAATTACATACTTTGCCCCTCTTTTGTCAATTTCAACAAGATAATTAAACAAACATGTTCCTATTTCAGAACTTTCTCGCTACGCATCTGATTCCCCCCACGTATAACAAAAACCGTTTTGGGTGTTAGACTCATAGACGGTCAAATTGTATACGGCGTATTTCCTGCTATAATAAAGCAACATGCTTTCTCCGTGAGGGGTGTTTAAAACCTTTTGGAGGTCAAAACTAGCTACTATGATCGAGTTATCCTTATAAAGAATGTTCCGGTGAATTTCGCAACGCTTGTAACAGGCCTTCTTTTCTTCAGTATGTCGTAGAAACTCATTAGTCTCTTTTTCACTCATAACATTTGTGTTGTTTTCGTATTTGGTGCAATACTTGCACTTATCTTTCTTCGGGATATGTAACGAAATATTATATTCATTGAACAGATTACGGAATAGTCGCTCACCTAAGTTGACTTGTGATTTTTTTTCGCAATATTTTACGAAAAGTCGGTATAAGTTTGACACGTTCTTAAATTCTTGGGGTAGATATAAACTGTGTCGTAATTATTTCTTCGTTAACTTGTTCATCTGAAAATATTATTTAATTATTAGTTACCTAGTGAATATTATAATAAAATAAATATAATTATTACTTGAACGCAAATACGTACCAACGAGTACTTCAGATTGCATAATATTATCGCCCATTAAATTTGCATAAGACTTCAGCGTTTCACAATCTGATTGCTTTATAATCACCTCGGAGAGAACAGTGATTTTGGGTGGATGACTTTGATCAGAGGTAGATGGGGCACTTCTATTTGCAGAAGAACTTTCGGTGTATGCTTGAAAAAAGTTATGAGTTCTAGGGAAACAAATTGTTGATGTATTAATGTCTTCGTTTTCCAGTTCATCATCAGTACTAGGAATAGTCTCATTACGATGGCTTAATACCGCTTTTGAAAACATCGGTGTCGGTAGATCTGTATCACTGTCTTCTATCACGTCACTACTTGTACTTAAGCTTCCGCGAACAACATCTGTAGTTTCATTTCTGAAATAAATCAAAACTAAATAATACTAATATTTAATTGCCGTACATTACAAGACACGATACCAAATTTTGATTTCGTCAACTAGACGTATTTAAAATAGAAATAATAATAAATAAATATATAAATATCAGGGGGCAATCTCACGCAAATTGAACCCGGCCCAAAATAACGATAATCTTACGTATATAGAGAAAAACATACTTGAATATAAGAAGACAATAAGAATAGAATAGAATAATATAAGAATAGAAAACATCCAATAATCAGGAACAAATACTCGCACTCATCACACAAATATCTGCCCTTACCGGGACTTGAACCCGGGACCGCTAGCTTTGAAGGCGGGGTCACTACTAATTAGGCTTGTTAGCTGAGTAATGCTTTACTAATATTATAATTATGTGTGTGTTTTTTTCAGTGTGTGTTTATGTTCTTTATGGTTTAATCAATCAATTAATCGTTGTGAAATTAGGTCCATGGATAGTTTATAGTCTGAAGATGGATATTGGATATTTTTTATCCCCAAAAAGGGTCAGTTTCTGAAAGTATAGCGAGAAAAAACTTCTGCACAAACGGAGACGCAAGCAAAATCTAGTATTATATAAATCATATAGATGTACAGTCGAGATCATAAATATGTGTACACTTTAGTACACTGTGATTTTAATCGCTGTGACAATTTATATTATGGTACTTTAAACATGACATTAAATAGACAAGGAACTAAAGTGTACACAGATTTATGAACTCGACTCTACATTATAAACACCGACGTGTAGGCATTTTTTTTTTTTTTTTTCTAAAAGTACTATTATTAAAAATATCTACTTCAGTCAATTTTACTTTTGCATACCATACAAACCGATTTAAAATGTTACACTTATACTTAAATAAATAAAGACACTGTTAATTTATTTAAGTAATCATGGTGTTTTTCCTGTTTGTTAGTACTGAACTACACGTGTCATCTTAAATAAAACAATTGATATACATAGGTATTCTGTGTCTGACACTTTGGCATCAAGCTGTTAGTCAGATAATGTTCTTTGAATAATAAATAAATAAATACTGGTATCAAATTCACATTTAACTTGTTTCGCACGCATCTAGAAGGTTACTCAATCCAAACATCTTTCTTATTTTATGTTAAAAAATTATGCTAACCTTATTTACATAAGCGTTAAAAAAACTTACCTCATTAAATTATCCCTTTGTCTTGTAAGCTCCTTTTTTCGTCCTATCAAGGCGTCCAGTTGATTTTTATCACACATCTTGAACACAGGTATTTGCGACACGAGCTTCATAAGCAAACTGTTTTAATAATCACTTCACCTTGACCGTCGCAAGCGTTTGATGTTAGTTTCGCGTTACAACTAGTTCCAAATAGTTTTATACTCTATCTTACTCTAACAGATACGAATTTGTCAGGAAGAAAAGAGGCAAATAGCTGTTTGTGTAAGTAAAAGATGCTAAGGTAATCGCCACACAAGTCATAAAATAATAAAGTTTTGTAGGGTACCCGCCAAATATTGAAGGCATTAAAAAGTATCAATAATGTATGAATTAAATTGCGTAATGTAAAACTAAAAATGTTAACGTAATGGGCACAGCTCGTCTGTCCACAAGTGTATATGCGTAACGTAAGCACCAATGTCAAAAATAGGTGTATTTGTAGTTAACGATGAATTAACGTACGGGCATAGCTTGTCTGTCTGCAAGTGTATAAGCGTAACGTAAGCACCAATGTCAAAAATACGTATATTTGTAGTTAACGTAACGGGCATTCACGGATTAGAAGCAACAGTGAGTTTAATGTAACGGACTATGACCTATAAAGCTAACAGTTCAAGTATTAACGTAAGAGTCATTTTCCGTAGAACTGCCTGTTACATTACACGACTTCTTTTGTTAGAGTGCCCGTTGCAACAACATAACTAAATCAAATTTCAAGAAAATGTAGCATACACTATTTTCTGTACTGAATTTCCATTATTTATCCTGATTTTTGGTTAGTGTAACTCACTCTTTTTTCAAGATAGAATTATTTCAAATATACCAATAGACGGAGAAAAAAAAATCCAATCGAACTGTATATATAACTCATTTTCGTCAAATTGGCGGTTACATTAATTGATCCTGCAGGTGACGATATGTTCAGAGGCGAATCGGTCCGAACTATCCTTTGTAGGCACGCAATCGGGATGTGTTGTCGAAACGTATTTGCGTGAATCCACACTCATCACCTCTGTGGCCTGTTGTTTGCATACACCCAGCTACGAAGTTAGAGCATTAGATCCAAACTGCGCGTTTCGAATGTTATCACTGGCTGGTTTTGCAATTCAATAGCTTTTAAAGTTAATACATAGGAATTCGCGTTAGAACCACCATCCTGACTATTATACGCTGTAATGTTATTGACACTCTTTGTTACAATCCATACTTATGTTTAAACGATTTGGTACTTTGTTCCGTCCTTATGTTAATTTGCCTTTAGTTGCTCGGTAAAAAAAAAGTGTCTTTTAGGATAATCCTGCAGATTTTTTGTTCAATTACTCATCTAATACGCTCAGCTGTTCAAATTGTGCAGATATTATACGATGTTTCCCCTTAACCGTAAAAGTGTCGAGTAATGTTATAATTCATCTTCCTTAACCGGTAATCGAATGTGAAATGTCAATCAAATAATAAAGTTTTATAGTTAAAAGATTTGTGCCATAAAATACAACTTTATATTTTGTCATATTCAACCATGTCGACTCTCGGTTAAGACAGACGAACTTTCACAAATCCATAAATGCAGTATACATTTAACAGTTTTCAAAAATAAAAATGAATATCCCTCGCGGAGAATTTGCTATTTTCTATATTTAAGGTTTTTGTTTTTAATGCGGCGTTCGTTTTTCCATCCCTTATAATAATAATAGGGAGGCAATAATGTAATACATAATCCTCTGGCATAATAAGGTGGAGTCAGACCGATCTTTATGCCCTGGAAAGGAGGATCCGTCTACTGCTTAAATCATATCACGTGTTGCAACCACGCTCATCTGTCATGAGGTTATACATGCCGAGGAAGTGTGGAGGTCGAGGCATTTTAAATGCTAAGAATCTCCACAACCACGAGGTGTGCAATCTGAGGGGTTATTTCCTTGGCAATGAGCGTGGGACGCATCGTGATATGGTTGAAGTTGATAGGAACCTCACGCCTCTCTCCTTTGGCAAACGAGAACTGGCGCAGACCAACGGTGTTGAGCACTGAAGACCGCAAGAACATATGGAAGAGCAAGGAGCTACACGGACGCTTCTACCTGGCCCTAACAAGGCCCGAAGTAGACTTTTTAGCGTCTGTGAACTGGCTACGGTTCGGTGACCTCTTTTGGGAAACCGAAGGTTTTGTCTGTGCAATTGCTGACGAGGTCATAATGATGAACATTTACCGGAAATATATTCTGAGGGATGGCACGGTCGACATTTGTCGTTGCCCCGGCGAGTCCCTCAGACATTATAATTTCCGGTTGTTCGCATTTGCCCAACGGCGAGTACTTGCACAGAAAACCTCGTGGCCAGCATCATCCATCAGCAACTTGCTCTTCAATATGGTCTTGTCGAGTCTGAAATGCTGTACTATAAGTACACGCCGGCGCCCGGTCTCGAAATTGGTCGTGCTACGCTCTATTGGGATCGATCTGTCGTCACGGACAGGACTATTGTCACCAATAAGACTGATATCGTGTTGACAGATCGATCTCAACGCCGGGCAGTGCTCGTCGACGTCACCATCCCGAATGAAGAGAACCTCGTGAAGGCCGAGAAGGACAAGCTCAGTGAGTACCTTGACTTGGCTCACGAGGTGACCGCCATGTGGGATGTTGACTCGACGATCTTTGTCCCGATAGTTGTTCGGCAAACGGTGTTATGGCAAAGAGTCTCGACCAACACCTCAAGAGACTCTCGCTAGATGGTTGGGTCCAGGGCCAGATACAGAAGGCAGTACTCCTCAAGATGGTACGCATTGTAAGGAGGTTCCTCTCGCTGCAGCCCTAACCACCGGTAGCTTGAGCCCTAACCCGCTCTTAGGTTAGGTTTTTTATAATGTTGTTTTCTGTTTTAGTATTGTTATTTTACTTTTATATTTGAATATTTATTGTAAACAACCTAACTTATAGAACATTAAACAAATATCTGAATAATAACAATAATAACTTTTTATTTCAGACTGAGGTGTACAGGGAACTGAATAGTAACTAAAATTAAAGATAAGAAATAAAATCAACAAGACGACTAATCAACGTGTAAGGACGTCCACCTTGCCATCATCGGGCTGTCCCAGCGACACGCAAACACGCTCAGGATGCGGCTGGGGCTGGCGCGCAGACGAGTCAGTAGCGACGCGCACCTCTTCCTCATCACAGCCGCGAAGCCGTCGGTGCGCGCCTCGGCGAACATGCCCGATTATATCTTGCAATATAAGCCTTAGCCTTATCTTTTATTGGGCGTATTTGTTTACACTAGGGTCCGTTCATTTGACCAAGTTGTTAAAAAAGTATCATTGAAAAAAATATCATTACAAACATTTTGGCGCTTACCGTTAGGTACTTAGTAAACGGGTTGTATGGGTTTGTTAAATAAATAATAAATAAATAAACATCAGGGGACAATGTCACACCAATTGACTTAGTCCCAAACTAAGCTCTAGGCTTGTACTATGGTTACTAGACAACGATATAAATACTTAAATAGAGAAATATATACTTAAATACATAGTGAACATGCATGACTCAGGAACAAATATTTGCGCTCATCACACAAACATCTGCGCTTACCCTTGCACTGTTAAATAAGTAAGGTTAGGTTGGACTTTTGACCATAAATGCGGCAGAAAGTGCCTTTGCGTAATATAGTTTGCCAAATGATGATTTAGTAAAAACTTTGTGAACCGATATTAAGTAGGGGAAGATGGGGTGGCCTCGTACACTTTTTACTTTAAGAATTGTTAAAAAAAAACTAACTGCTATTTCAAAATGAGATGAATGCTACTTTATCATCCACTTATTTGGCTATAATAATTGTATATTTCAGTTTGGATACAAAGCAACTGTGCCAAGATATAATAGCTTTCCCAAAAAATGAGAATTGTACGAATGCACCCCATACGTGGGGTGGCTTCGTACACTATTAGTTTTTCCCAGGATTTATTAGGTTTTTTAGCTATTTCACCTGTTTCAGTCACCTTTTAGGCATATCTTACTGATCTGGTTTTGTGATTATAATTATTCTTGATATACATTTTTTTAACTTTCATGGGGTGCATTCGTACAGTATATAATTACATACATTTTGACTGTACGAAGGTACCCCAACCAAAACGAACCGAAAAAAAAACTAAATAAAAAATAACTGTTAAAGCAATCCCAAAACTATTGTTTACATATTAATCTCAAGCATCTAATTACAAACTATACATATATAAAAAATCTAATACGAGTAAAACTTATTAGAGACAGACACATTCAAAGGAGAACCAAAAATTACTTTCGGGTCGCGAAAACACATATTAATTATTTGTGGCGAAAGCTGCTGCCGCACTGCCATCGCTTTTTGAGGGTAGCCTACGCATATGAGCGGCAGTCACGCATACAAATATGAACGCTTCAGCATGTTGCATAGTCGAGATATGACCACTGTACGAATGCTCCCTTTGTACGAAGCCACCCCATCTTCCCCTACAGTCGAGAATTTAAATTTGGGACCCACCTTAGGTCCAAAGTCAATCTAACATTCTACAACAATAAGGTTAAGTTTCATAAGTTTCAAAATGACGACATCTCTAGACATTGATGACTTCAAGCATATTTTTCTTGAAATGGGTCATAAATTTTAAATACATTTTTAAATACAGATCGCTCTTAACTAGCACGGTAAAGGAATATATTACCCAGTCCATTGTTACCTCCTCATAGTCCTATTGATCTCGTGGCTTGCTCCAAACTTGTCATTAAGGGGTATTATTTATTAGCAAGGCATGCCGTTCCAAATGGAATATCCGATGTCTCCCCTTGACAAACAGACCTAGGCTAACACAACATACCCAAAATTCGTTACCTACTCAATATATCCCTTTCTAATTGGTTTATAATAAAAGAGATGCACTGAGGCAGTACAGAGAGAATGCAAGATGTGTTAGTACTGTTAGTTTAAACTCTAAGTGCAGGTTCGATGTGGGATTAGAAACCGCACCGGTCTGGTACAGGATTTAATTAAGGTGTGGTTGAACAAGCAGCATGAGACGAGACATTGACAGATGTAGTTTGGGTAACTGTGTTATTTTTAATTATTAAAAATGTATTTGTTTATTTATTTATTCATTCAAATGTAGGTCTACACTAGATGTATATACACTCAGGAGCAAAAATAACGGGTCAGAGTGCGTTTTTCATAATAAAGAGGCTATTTTGAAGCCTTGAGTTCTCGCCAGGGAATGCTTTTAGTGAAATCTGATGATGAATACCCCGAGCATCGATACAGGACTTCCAAAGTGCCTAGGATGCCCAAATGAATGAATCTGCGGTTAACGCCGGAATAGTGCATGTTCAGATAAACATCTTTAAATAGCAATAAAATGTTAGGAAATCCAAATGCTGACCCAAACTCTCCCGCTGTGGTGTTAACTGGTTGTGCGAATAGTTAGGTATCTAAAGAACTTTTGACCTCCTCTATTGAACCTTGACGCAGTATCCACCAATAAAACTCACTCAAAACTATACCTTATACAATAAATCCTTCCATTGCACCTCCATACGGCAACGTGCCGAGGACACTCGCAGCGTTACCCCGCTGCACTGCGATGCTCAGTCTTTGGGCAAAAAGGAGCCTCGCCTGTGGTGGCCAGAGAAGCCGATTAATTTATCTGATACCTACAATATATTATATATTATAAATTCATTTGTGTCAGATGACCTCAGCCTATGAGTTTCTATAGCAAGTGCAGTTAATATGTAATTTGGCTTTAACGTATTTACGGCACTTGATGGTTTGGGCGTGGTCTTCGGAGTTCCTTGAATTGCGCACAAAACCTTGGACGACGGACGGTGCTAGCTTATCAACCGCAATGAGTAACAAATTAATTTTGATAATTGTAATGATGATAATAAGTTGCGATTAGATTCAAATAAATCATAGTACAAGAGCAAAGAACAAGACAATTTATTCGCCTGGTCCGAGCCAAAGGTAAAAATGGGTATTAATTTGAGGAAAATGTGGGGTTTTTAACTGACATACACTCAGAGTTTCTCTTTGATTGTAAAAGAGAAAAGCATCGAAAGAGCTTATTTCCCGCAAAATATATTTTTCTTCTTGTTTAATTTGTCCACCATAATCTTAGATCGAGGACATGTAGGTATTTAGCCTTGTCATAAAGTCCATTTTGTGTTGTTTTGTTTATTTTATAATCACGTCTAGGAACTTTTTTTTTTTTTGCTTTTTAAAACACACAAGGCTTTAAGCTACAAGTTCTGTTGTACTTTTGAAGTGATAACTTCTTATGGGAGAGTAAACCGCTTCGTTATGTAACGCGTTTCGCCGCCAGCATAGAGGTGGGAAAGCATTGAGGGAGTATAAAAACAACTAATAGAATAGTACAATTTGCACCTGTTAGTTTAGTTTAGTTTAGTTTAGTTTATTTATTTATCAATGTTATGTTACAATATAGATTGCATTGCATGTCAAAAATTACGAAATTACATTGATATCGTCAACAAAACATTAATACAAAATGATAAAATAATATTACAATAACACTCAAATAATAAAAAACAACAATGATAAACAAGTAATAAATGGTCAGTTTCCGATGTCAATACACAACAAATGATGTTACAAATGATCTTCGTAAAAAAGAGACGTCTGATGACCTCTTTCAACAGTGTACCACTTTTTAGTTCAATTTAGTTTATTTTAAGTTATCAACTTATCACTTCTGTCGGGCGTCTCAAGGCGCGCACTTTTTATTCTGTAAAATTACAGAATAAAAAGTAGTTTGTTTAACTAGTTTAAGTACAATAGAGTGTTTAAATAAAATAAATCAATTTTATTATGAAAAAGATACAAAAAGATTTTAAAATCACAAACTCAGCAGCGTGGCAAGGCCGCACCATCGTCGAAGCCCAATAATTTAGCTAGTGGTCTGAATTTGAATTATTATATCAATAATCAGTGCCGTATTGATATAATAATGCGTGATCTTCACCATGCCCATTACTACGCTTAAAAATCTATCCCAACGATCAGCAATAGCTTCTCTGATGTGTTTAACAAATGCAGACATGAGAAGAAGGCAGACCTCTGTCTGCCTTCGTGCATGTCGCATTTCAACAGCAGTAGAATATTTTCTTTGTTTTTCATTTTCAGCAAATTTTAGTACGGAAGTGACAGGGCGAGAAACATAAGAACGGGCGAATCTACAATACGAATATGAAATATCGCCTCCCTCTGAGCATTCCATACACCACGACACGATAAGTCTCCACGCAACCCGCAAACTCCTTCAGAGATGGGTTCTTTAATTACACTGATAGACTGAAGTTCAAATAATAATTGTAGTAAAATGAGATGATTTTTGTATGAAGTTCTAAAGCTAGCTAGAGAGCCAAATGGTCTTTGTCTTTGAAAAAGATAAAATATAAAACACCTTTTATTAATAAAAAATAGAGGTCAATTTATATATACCAAAGCGGTTACAACGTTAAACTTAAAAATAAATATATTCTGCGTAAATACACATGCCACATATCCGCAAAAAATATCAACATCCTAGACCTTGTCTAAAAGGCAATTTAAGAGGGTTGAAGATGTAGGAGCTCCAAATGCGTGTTGTGTTTATTAAACAGTCAGCGTGGGAAAAACAATGTCGTTTGTAAGTATTGCCGTTCCCTACATAATATATATATACACCGTGTTTTTTTTGATTTACGATAACTTCGGCATATTACTAGGTATATCCATAGAAACTAATTGGTACATTAGATTTTTAAATACTGCGAAAAAAAAATTTTTTTTCGGTTTAGTACAAAATAATGAAATCTTTTATCTTTGGTCATTCTAAAAGGGCCTTTAGAGTTAACTAATAATCAGTGTCAAATACGTCTATGTTGGCGTGACATACACACACAAGTAAAGATAACCCTTGACAGGTACAAGATTGTCACTTTGTATTGACGCGTATACAAACCTAACAATTGGAAACTCTTTACTCATAAGAGTCATATAAAGTATTAAGAGAAAATTGTTGTTATCAATTAAGAGAGCCTTTTACACTAGTTTAACGTGATTAACTGATTAAATTTAAAAATTAAATATCTTTAAAACCGTTAGACTTATCATTTGTCTGTCTTCGGGAAATTAACTTTGTTTGACCTAAAGAACGTTCCCTTAAAGTTATCGTAAATCAAAAAAAACACGGTGTATATATATATAACACAGTTTCTAGAACTCTTCAAGTTTTCCTTATACATATTGTTACTACTTTAGAAAAAACTCGTATCTGACATGTCGAGATGTATGACTTTCAACTTAATTCTTTTCACATTTAAGTTTAAAATCGTACGTCATGAAATATGAGATACGAGGTTTTTTTAAAGAAATGACGATATATTGATTGATGGATCTGAGTAAAAAGTATACGATCGATCGACGATCATTACCATTCGAAAATAAGTCATATCTTTCTATTAATACGATTAAATTATAAATACCAAGAAGAGTACTTACAACATTTTGTGGGTTTGACCATCGACATTTCCACTAACATTTTGTTACGTTGCTTTCGTGACAGCTATTGAAAACGACAAAGTTCAGTTTTGCTAGCCGAATATTGACTTTAACAAACGGAAATATGGTTGATTTTTGAGAAAATTCAGAGTCACAGGTGTTTGGTTGAAATTGAAGTAAAATATTTCTGTTTCCGTACTAGTAGTATTTTTTAAAGCAAATTCTTTCATTGCTAGTTCTATGAATGTTTGAAGTTTTCACCTTTACATTAATACGATATTTTAAAGATTCAACAGTGTCAGCATTATTGTGTTGTTTGGTGACAACCGGTGAAATTACTAGCATAGAGCCATTCCTTAACCTTGAGATTGTCATCGCAAGATCGCAATTTTGAGATGAATTTTGGTCTTACTGAACCTAAAGGAGAATCTAAAGGTGGTACAGGATCTTAGATGTTAGTAACGTAGACATAACTAATTGGATTGGTTAGTTTTGCCTCTAATACGTTGATAAGGGGCGGATTGGACTAAACGAGAATAAGGTCTTAAACCTAGATAAGTTAAACGCCGAATTTGTATAGACTAATCTCGTAGAAAGTCTTATTCCAGTTTGGTAAAATTGATCGCGGAAATATTGATCTCTAAGGGTCTCCGTTTTTCTCACGTCTACAATAGTTTTTCCAACCGGTTTAAGCCTTCACTTCGAATAGGTTCACGTCAACGTAAGAAGATCCTAAAATGACAATTTTGACGAGAACTTATTATAAATTATAATCAAATGTCTATTTAAACTTGGTATAAGTTTAACGTTCTTATTCAAATTCCCATGGCAACTTATTATAATTGCGCTCGTAGTTATTATGCTCTATAGCTAATGAACACGATTATTCATAAATTATAACCTAGCCATCTGGTTTTCCTGTCTGAAAACTTAAATAACTTTCAAATTCTCCTTTTAAAGACATAAAGTTAGCCCAAACATCTGCATTCTGTCTGATCTTCAGTCAATGAGGCAATTATGCGTTATCCTTTGCTTTCGTCGTATGTTTATATAGGTACGAGCGAGATGGAAGACAATCTGATTCGGAGAGCAGGTGTTTTGAGCAAACCTCAGAACATTGATTGTTTTGGAGGATTGCGTTTGTTCAAGCACGAAGGTATTTAGGTACCTACACTTGGCCGAGGAAATAAATGAGACAACTAGTGCGTAAAGTAAAAAAAAAAACATTTTTATCACTCCATTTAATTTAACATGATAACTTAGATATAATTATTCTTAAAAAAACAATACAACAACAAAACATTGCCGTTGTCCTATTTTTAGATTTTGATTGTTTGTGGTTAAAATCTCTTATTAAAAGATCGTAGACTAATTATAACCTAAAACGAAAGACGATTAAACAATAAAAAGAATTCGTGTTAGATTGATACGATGTGCGCTATAGATAATTTTACTAATGAGTATTCTAGCTAATTATAATTTTATGCTACCAAAGCATGAGCATAATGATCGCCCACAAGCAATAAATCCTTAGACTAAGTTGCAAAAAAAAATCCATTCCTTCAATAGCCGTAAAGTAATTTGCAATATTTTGCAGCCGTCGTTGACATATAAGCCGGATTTTTTAATTGATAATTAAATTCATAAACCACAGTGCTTGGCGCTAGTTGACTTCAACATACAAAAATACCCTGTTATTAAGAACCAATGTAACTTGAATAAATCTTTTACTTCTGTCTACAAGTCCTAAAGCAATTCTAATGATTGCTGTTACCACAATGTGGTCATTGCTATGGTGAAGAAGAGTTGTGGCTTCTAATACATTGCAACATTATGGAAAACCATATTTATTTGGTCTTACATTTGAATTTTATATACGTAATACCAACATTAAGGGGAGAATTAAAAGTTTTTCGTTCAAGATTCATTTATTTCGCCGGCAGTTCCCATACCGCTTCATCGTTGAATTTTTCATCTTCTTCTAATTTGCCAATGAATTTTGCTGCTAAACCTGAAACAAATTAAAATAGGGTAAGTTTCGTTTATCCTTAAGTATTTTTTGCGTGAATTTAGTTTTTTTTAGGATTGGATAATACAACCCTTAGGATAAATTCACACCGAACCATTCATTATGAGAATTCATGTTGCGTGGTAACGTATTCTGAATTCAGAAAATGAAATGTGTACCTTTTCATGTAGTAAATAATATTATTTTCATAATCGTGTTATAATAGAGAGCTTTTTAGTCGAGTACCGTGTTTAGGCCACGAAGCTTGCTGAGTGGCCTAAGTAAGGTACGAGATTAAAAAGCTTGATTATGACACTATTGTGAACAATACTTTTTGTACGAGTTCATTAAAATTAATAATTGAAGTCATTAATACAATCACCACCACATCGACATTTGTATCAAACCACGGCGTCCGTAATTGTTGCAGTACTGTGCTGTTCTGTTGGCTAAAAACTAGCCAATCACAAACCGTAGTTTTTTTATTTTTTTTATGCCCTGGATACAGAAGCAGGTTTAAATAGATTTTTGACAGATGACGCGGCGCTGCTACGTTCCAAAACGCCATAGACTGGCAATTTTGTATCGGATCGAGTCTCCTTAAACAAGGACACATATTATTGAAATACGAAATTCTATTTTCAAATATTTTTCAGTTATCTTGAGCGTATCGAAATGGTTATTTCGGTTGTTTCGGAAGTGTCAACGATGAAAAGAGTGACGTTGCAGTATTCTATATGAAATCTTAATACACAGATTTTAATCGACGAGTACAAAAAGTATATTTTGAGTCGTATGTGCGCGCAGCGTCGCGTCGCGTCGTATCTCGATGTAAGTTGACCCTAAACTAGCAGCAGGTATTTTTAGAAAACTTAAAATCTTGTGATTCGACTGAGATCCAGTTTATAGCAAACAATAATTCGGAAAAACGATGTGTTATTGAATAGAATAGAATAGAATCGTTTATTTCAGGCTATTGCCCATAAAATTGGTTAGTTATATGTTACTTAGAATAGGTTAGTGGATGAGATTTGCAGTGGCAAGGTACTGCCTCACCAGTCTGCGCGCAAGGCCGATCAGATGCCGTCTTGAAGCCCGATTTACAGTCAACGACCGTGGAGTAAAAAGGCGATTCTATTTGGATCCACTGGCAAGGCAACTTGACTCACTACGGTCCGATCGATTTACATTACTGTACTGTCCACTGACCTTGATCAATGTAAATCGGGCTTGATGGAGGGATGGGGGAGCGAAAAGTCTTCAGGACATTATCTCGGTGTACAGGGTGAGATTGCTGAAAAGTTCTATGCGTCGCAGTTAAATATTACCGAGATGCCCAATAAAATTACATGCTTGCGCAACTTTGCCCCGTGGCAGTTAGGTCGTCGGCAGATGCATCAAATTAAAATCTCAACGTCAACAAACTTGTGTTGATACGTCGGTCTTAAGTTTCGCACCCACGCTGACGCGGCTTGAGACTCCAGTGCCTCAATTACTGCGTGCCGCTCCGGCGCCCCCCGCGCCCCAGAGCGAGTCTAGACCGGCCGTCCCCGCCACCCCGCCGGCTCCCTGCAGCTACCCTGACGCAGCCGGTAAGAACGCTGAACTTCGGCGGCGTAGCGCACATGTTAAGGCGTCGAAGAAGAGAGCTCCAGCTTCTCTTCTCTTGTACCGGTGTGGATAAGGAGGGATCCACATTGGTGCAGCACAGCAAACCACATAGGAAGCCTCATAAGACTCGTTGTGGTACTGCAATAATTCCGAGCTGCGGGCAGTTATACCGAACACGGCGGTCTACGGAATTAACGGGATCGTTTTTTTTTCTCATATTATTAATAATTTCTACTTTCATCTCTACCATTTTAGCGCCGTTTTTTATCCATATATAATGCAAAATTAAATTAATATTATAGAGTTTTAAATTAGATAAAAAAATGGACGGAAGTTTCACTTACGTTCTTATTGACCTTTTTATACGGGTAATTTCAAAGGGTAGCCAAACTCGATTGGGGGAAATGAAATTTGTTGCTCTCTTATACTTCAAATACACCGTGAGGGCAATTTTCCTCCATTGTAGTGTATTCCAAAATTGAAAAACAAATAGTACGTTACTGCTCGTAGAGCAAAACAATGAATAAATGAGTAAGTACATATAGGTTCAGTTCAGGTCTGAGGTATATTTTGATGAACGTCGCATTTGTACATCATCTAGAAGGTGAAAGGTCTTGAAGAGAAAATCTCTTTCATTGCAATCTAAATAATATATATATAAAAGAAGAAACGAAAGACATACCATCGCATAGTCAACCACTAGGTCTAGAAATTGCAAATTTGGCACGTAGGTTTCTTATGAGGTCTTAGGGTACACTAAAAAAGGATATTCCAAAAATTGACCCCCAACGGGAACAAAGAACCGTACCGGGGAACTTATTGTACTTAAATTCTGGTTTATCTACAGGTGTTACCGAGAACAAAGCGAGGGCGGGTCACTAGTATTCCATAGCAGATTAATGAACTTGGTT
This sequence comes from Acleris sparsana, assembly GCA_923062465.1. Taxonomy (NCBI): domain Eukaryota; kingdom Metazoa; phylum Arthropoda; class Insecta; order Lepidoptera; family Tortricidae; genus Acleris; species Acleris sparsana. The sequence continues at coordinate 3,208,864 of OV281299.1, forward strand.
GAAAAACGTTGTAATGGGCAAACGATCCAATTACATACAGACATACGATAAACATACTTATATAGTAAAATAAATACGTACAAACATAAAAAACACGTGACTCATGAACGAATACTTGCGCTCATCACTATATCACACAAATATATCCCCTGACTAGGAATCGAACCTGGGACAGCTTGCCTCGTAGGCAGGGTCACTGCGAACGCAGCCAACCTCGTCTTCAAAAGTATAAAGTAAGTTCTGGTTAGCAGTATTTACTACTTGAGATACTATATTATAATATACTAGCTACTCCGCGCCCGGCGCCATCCGTTTTTCATACAAATTATTTAATTTAATTTTAATTTAATTTCTATATATATATATATCGCTCATCCGACAGAATAATGACGCAATTGCTATATTTACATTTTACAGGAAAGCAAATTAAAAATTTCAAACCAAGCTCGACATTTTTCTCTAAACCATGCGATTTTTTACGTTATTTTTTTTATTGTTTTTACTACAAATCTTTAGTTCAATAAAGCAAAATACTTTTTTACACTAGAGTGTTTTAAAATACACAATTATGATGTTTTAGAGTAAAACGACTTATATTTTCTGTATTTCTAGATCTTTTGATAAAACAAAGACGCAATTATACAAATGAGTTATTTTTTTGCCAAAAATTTAAAATTCTATACTTTACATTTACTCCTGTGTATCACTGAACCACGCGGAGCTCACCTTTACAACTGACATAGTATTTCGTTGTTGCGTCAAGTTTGCTCGATCTAGCGGTAATCTTTAGTATTACTGTTCTGTCTTTTTCACCCACACGGAAGATAACCCCTTGAGATCACATATGACATTGAAATCCCAAATATTTATTTGGCAATTGTTTCAATATTCTGAGGGATAAGCGATATGTTACTTTTGAATAGAATGCACTGCGTGATACTAAATCTGTGACAGTAAAACTAAAATTCGCAAGATGCTTGTATAAGACTGCTCGCGTTCCAAAGTTGTTCAAGACGCCTTGAAAAATGGACGAAGATTTAAACTTCCAACCAATCCCCCCGTTAAGACCCAAAAATATCCGACGAATGCTAAAGCACTTAGTTTTTCAAATATTTATAAAAGAATTTATGTAAATCCAAGCAATTAGGATTGTCCCAGCGGTTCACTTGGAAAAACAAATGAATGTTACGGAGTTTCTGTTACTTTTCAACCGTCGTACAAGACGTATGTACCCTTAACGGGTCTCACTTAAGTTGTAGGACTTTGTGAATGGTCTGCCTGGATCGCTACCAAAATCTTATCAAACCTACTGCAAAGAAGCACTGTTAACATTATTATGTTTCGGTGTGAGAATGAGACAACCCCTGATATGGCTAGTGATGGGAGATGAACTATGACAGCAAATACAAGGGGGAATATTCATTACAACTTGCAATTAGTATTGAATTGCTAATCCAGTGTCAAAAGAACGAGAGCTGATGCCTGGCTAACAATGCCTTTATGTACAGCATGAGCGCCCTCTTGAGGCTACATTCGGTACTAGTTAGTGGTTACTAAGGCTACTAAGATTATTGATTCCTAATGTTTTACTTAATCTAAGAGTTATACAATTTGTCAGAATATGGCACTGATTTACATGTAAGAGATGGTTTTGATGTTAAAGCCTGAACAACTAGCTTAGGGGCATGCCACCTTAGTCTTTGGGGTCGGCAATGCATTCAAATTGCAGTTTTGAAATTGCAAATGTATGTCGACGGGTCACACACCTCACTTAACATTAGGTGGCTTGTGTTGAAATGATTTCTTTGATCCAACTGCATTAAAATAGTTATTCCCTTTTTGAATCCTATGCAATGAGGCAACCATCGTCAAGAACAAAGACAGAGAAATTTTATACTGGAAATCCTCTCTTTTGAAATAGGGGTAAAAAACACTCACCAGTTACTAATCCAAATAGCAAGGCTATGAACATGGTGAGAGGCACTGCTCCTAACTGGAATGCAGCCTGCAACCCTGCGCTCCTATTATTGTCCTGCAAACACAAGGCACTTGATTTAGGTCGCATGTGTCATTTATGTGTAAAAGTGTAAGGTATTGCTATTACGGTTTTGATGGTATATAAAAAAGTATAAGAAGTCAGTTTTAACTGTCGTTTAGTTTGAAACTGCAAGTATTGATTTGACGATGAAAACGAAGGGGAAGAAACTTAAACATAAAATGCATAATACTCGTATGTAAGAAAAATGATTTAGTCCTCTAACTTTCTCCCTTTAGTGAGGAGCACAAATCGGCAAAGGACAGTGACTATTGTATACTGACATAAGTTAAAATTGCCCTTGTTCCGTGGAGATAACCGTGGCCAGATAACTGGTTTTCCGTGAGGATGTTTTTTCCTCCAGTATATCTAGTTATCTCCGAAGATTTTATTTTCCTCGCAGATAACTGATTTTTTTAACAGTTATTTGTAAAAAAAAAACTTATCTAGTATCTAGTTATCACCGAAGATTTTAATTTCTACACAGATAACTGATTTTTTTAACAGTTATCTGTGAGGAAAATCTATTCCTTCGAGATAACTAGTTATCACCGAAGATTTTAATTTCTTCACAGATAACTGTTATTTTTAACAGTTATTTGTAAAAAAAAAAATACCAATGGAGATAACTAATTATCTCCGAAGATTTTAAAAATAAAACAGATAAATAAACGCATTTTAGTTCAATTTGAAATTAAATAGTTATGTATTTAACATAAACATATGTATTTTACTGTCAGTAAAGTAAACAAATAAATGAAATAACCCTTTATTTCGTTAACATAAGGGCTACTTTTTCTAAACAATGCCCAACGGTGATTTCTTTTTAAGCAACTGTAAGATTGCTGTTGCAATACATGCATGTCACTCCAGATCTTCCAACTTTTCTTCTGTTGCCATGAAATTTTTGTTTGAATGATATTTGGATATTCCATAATATAGAGTCGTCTCACAGAACTTTTAACAAATGAGGCAAGGTATGTTTATTACGCCCTACAAGTCGGTTCAGTCGCGAGTCCACCCTTCCAATTTGTTAGTGGTGCGATTTTGTTCTTTGTAACAACACCATATATCGAAACCCGCGTCGATTCAACCAGTAGTTGCACATACACATTAAATTCCTGATCGAATTCGTTTTTTGGACTTTGAGCCAAGATTTACGACCATCCGTCGTCAATATATTCTATACGCCAAACAGCAAGGCCTGAACAGAGGCTCACGTGACGTCTATTAACTTTCCATTTCATGCCACCTAATGTATTTCCTTTTCTTCTTAGACTAGATAAAAAATGATAAAAACAACCTTTTACTTTAATGTCCGGAAACACTTTTGTAATTGCATTCCTAGACGATACTTCAAAGTCAAAGTGGGACTTGAGATTTTATTTCAAATAAAATTTTGTAACTATTCTCCTTTTTTGTCGTCATTAGAGCATACGCTAGTGGTAGTATATTGGGAAACTCAATATCGTTGCCAATAATTACCAAATAAAATATATAATTGCAGAAATGGCTTGCAACAGCTTTTAAAAATGCCTCCCGCATAAAACTGTTATAGAGTTGCCATGTACTCCCTCGTCTCTTCGGATGTCGTTAACATCGGAGTAGTATGCTAACAGGAATTTTTGACGCTTGGCAGATACGACTACATCTACAGTGTTTTCGCACAAACTCTTCCGTACGTAAAGTGTTTTGTTTCTTGTGTTGTACAACTCCTTGATCACTGCTGAAAATTTAGGTATCTCCTCTACTAAATGGACCCCTTGATCTTGTAAACGACAAACTGTATCGAAGTATTGTTTTGGAATAGGCCACAAATCAGTAATTACCTTCAATTCTTTTCTTATCCATTTTTTATTTAAATTTGGAACGCAATTTTGGTAGTGTTGTTTCATTTTAACTGTCTTTTTCACTGGATAAGGTTATACTACCACGTCATTGTTTTTTACAACAAGCCCGAAATTGGTGCCCATTCCCGTAATCCTTTCGCTTGTGGTACTGGTAACCGTCACTGAGTAAAATATAGCCTCCTTTCCCAGAAGCAACTAATTCCACTACTGCCGGAGTACTTTCAGCCATATTCCAGTAACGGTTCGAACTTTAAGCAAATGAAAGTATAATATGAACTAGGAACTAGGATACTCGTATTATGGATATGAAGAGCACTCGATACTCAATTGTTTGGAAAACGGCATTAATGCCCGGTTCCAATATTCAAGAAACGAAAGAATATCCTTACGCCTCGTTAAAATTTGACACATTTTGTACGTAGCAAATAATGTCATAACGCTAGGCCCGTGAGGAAAACGATTCGTTTCTTGAATATAGGAACCGGGCATTAGATATCACTAAATCTGACAGTCATAAAGAAAAAGATAATGTCAAGTTCATTTTATTTAATTTCCATTATCCGTTGTAATCGCAAAAAGAGTAATTTCATTTGAAAAATGAAATAAATATCAAATAAGTAGAGAACAATCTAACACAAATATACTTATATAAAGAAATATATACTTAAATACATAAAACACAACCAAGACTCGGGAACGAGTACGTAGTATAATATAAGTATAACGTTCAAAATACATAATGGGAAATAAATCATAATACATAACGGTGGTCATAACAAATAATGGCGTTTATTTGTCTGTTTGATTTTCATTGTACAGGTAAGATTAGAATATTTTAAAAATAATAAATTGGGCAGTTAACTGTTCTCACTGCCCTCACAGATAACTGTTCTTTTTAACAGTCACCAGTGAATAAAATAAAATTTTTGCAGATAACTAGTTATCTCCAAGGAAAAGATTTTCTTTACAAATAACTGTTAAAAATAACAGTTATCTGTGAGGAAAATAAAATCTTCAGCGATAACCAGTTACCGCCACGGTTATCTCCAAGGAACAAGGGTAAAATTTCTAGCAGGGCCTGAAAAACCGCAAGACATCAGACTAAGGCTGATGATGTGCGGTGTTCAATATATTAAAACGTGACCATAGTAATACTAACCCCGTCCATAGTGTCCATAGGCTCGAAGACGTTTTTCAATTCCACGCCGTATACATCCTTCGTGGCTATGAACGCGAACAAGGCAGCGAGAATACCGGAGAAGACGCCAGGCATACCATGAAGATTGTGAACGCCGCAGGTATCGGGCATGCCGCATGCTGTTAATTTGGGCTGTTGAAGAAAATAATTATCACCAAAAGACCATCAATGCACTATCATATGGTAGTAATTGGCACCGTTACGGAAACAGAAACACTTCTTGACTTAGTTGGGGTGGGGCTGTTGAGGAAGAGGATTGCCGGTCACGCTGCACCGTTATCCCTATCCTCTGTGGCCGGGATTCTGGCGTGGGAATGGCGTGTTGGTATTGAGATCTGCCACTCTTGTAGTCGAATACTCAAGCAGAACCTGCGGCCCTTTAATAAATAATTTACTACAGTGGTCTTGCTCGAATGCGTTATTATAACGCTTTGGCGGGTAGTTTGGCTTAGTGAATCCCACATATACACCGAAGGCTCCCCCGGGCCCAGGGGGCATTCATAAAACCATTTTTTAAATTTACGTTTTGCATGGATTTATTTAGAATAATCATCATATCTGCTAAGTTTAAAATGTTTATAAATTCGTGATGTGTGTTCCTATGTGTGTCTGTATTCTGTCTATGGCAATGAAGCTCTCAAAGCGATGGACCGAACGGACGCAGTTTAAAAAAAAGTTAACTATATCAAACTCCGGCCAGTAGTTTCTTAAATCAGTGCGATTGTAAACTGACCAAATCAACCAAAGCAATCTTTAACGGGCCCTAAGGTCTACTTAAAACAATTGCATACTACTAATTCTACAAATAAACTTTAGAAATAATCATTCGTTTCACTTTTTTCATCATTGGATAGACACTTAAAATGATCTTTAAGTTACTTTCATATTTTTTTATTTCGTACGATCATTTAGGATTTAAAACGATTCATAGTTGGTTAGCAACAGTCTGGTTTTTTAAAGCTTGTTTTTTGTACAGCAATAACAGTGTTATTGACAATAAGGCCCTTACAAATTTTTGTTGATATTTTAATTCCGAACACATAATTATTATGTTTCCATGTTATATTTACTTGGTTCTTAAGTAGGTTCTTTTTCTGTTAAGTTTTTCACAATCAAAAATTACTTGTAATGCGCGGTGATAAGGTTTGCCTTTTGTCTTTTGTTTTGTTGATTAAAAGTCGAATTTCAACAAAAATAAAAACCTTAACAAACCATGATTGAACCACTCAAAATTATGTGTATTTTAAAGAAAAACGGCGGCTAACAAACCTTCCAAATTCGAAACAACAGTTCAAGAACAACAAACGAATACCCGCAAAAGTAATGCCAAGAAGCGATGAGAAATGTTATCGAATATGGCACTCGCAACGCTGGTGCCTCCATTTGTTTGGTATATTACACGTATTATTGGTACGAATTGAATAAAACTGGTCGTTTACAATGTCTGAAACGACAATCCTGTGCTGGTGGTTACGGCTTTTTTGATTCTACCAATGCTGAACTATGAAGATATTCATTTACATTGCGGTTGTAATGGTTAACCTAAATTAAGCAGTTACTTAGAACATGATTTCTCGAGGAGTGTGACGGTTTCAAACCAATTTAACGATTTTGTGTGTACGTAGATGATAGTCACTGTTATGGACGTTTATAGTTTTATACATAGCTTTTTCTTTACTTTATCTTAATAAATTATTTTCGTGTTCACATGGATGTGTTTCGGTGTGGCAAGACCGCCGGAGAAGTGAGTGAGGCATTTTATATTAGTCGTCAAAGTAAGCATTGTATTTAATTTTGATGTTTTAATGTTTTAATGTTTATTAGGGTACAAACGGTACAATATGGCTAATACAATAAAAAATCTTAAATTATACATCAACCAGCAAAGTTACCACAGTTAAATATAACATAATACTAACCGAGCAATATAAAATTAATTATATATTAATATATTGATACCACCACATCTGTACCAGGCAAATAAGAAGTCAATACTTACTTATTGCACTACCATGAAGTTTCTTAATAATAATAAACAAATATTGGGGACACATTATATATCTCACACAAATTCATCTACATCTCGTCCCAAACTAAGCTCAAGGCTTGTTCTATAGTTACTAGACAACGATTAACGAATTAACTTGATAGAGAAATTTACGTAAATATTGATAATTAATACATTACTTTTCCATCACAAGTAACGATTTAGTTAAGCATTGTTTAACAGTAAAAAAGAACTTCTATGGCTTTATACAGGGTGTAAAAAAGATTGCTCGATTTCATGATCTACGTAATAATACATTTTTATTATGATCCAAAACTTTTCGTTGGCTTGATTTCTTGTGTTTCGCAACGATAAAACCACGTGCAATTTTATCTCGAATAGTCTAGATTCGTAATATTAAGCCGAGTTTTATATCTTAGCCTCTGAACTATTAAAGCAAAAAAAAATCGTCGGTCGGTTAGGTTTGTAAATAAACAACGATTGAGGGCGTCAGCATACCCTCCGAGTATGAAAAATCAAGTGATCACTAATTTCGCAGATCTTAAATAGGGTCTTGGTGGCATAATTAAGTGGTAATGCGCCTGCATAGCCCGGATAGCCCGAGGAGATGTAGGTTCAAATCCTACTTAAGACCGAAGATTTTTTTTCGCTTTAATATAGTTTATCTTAGACTCGATTAGTAATATTAAGCCGAGTTTTATATCTTAGCCTCTGAAACAGATTATTGCTCAGTCAGTATTACAAATTAATTAGCTAAGTACGATAAGTTTCTTGTAAAATTTCAAAGAACCCTGATGACATTATATTACGCAGCGCTGGACTTTCGAAATCTTTACCGCCTCCTCGAAAGTTTCCTTTTCAAACGAATGTTGTAAATTCTTTAATCAAAATGTTTGAAGAATTTGTTACCACGAATCACGGGCCAAACGGTTCTTTGTTTGAGTTGAACAAGTTGTTCGATAGTTAAGGATACGAGTAATACTATACCATTTTGTAATAGGAGTAGTTTCATGAAGTTTATTTATATATGTATGTAAACTCTTTATTGCATAATAATACATATAAATATTACAATCCCTAAATGGTATATCTTCCAGCTAACACTGATGTAGATGAGTAAGGACAATGCATGGAATTGGACACATACAAGTTTGCCCACAAAGTCACAAAAAGAGATGATTACTTTAAAGGGGCTTCTAAACAAGCCATGTTTTGCTGCAATTTGTGGCCGGCAACTAGTGCTATCTTACTCTTACTTCGTATGTTAGAGCAAGATGCGTATAGTTGCCGGCCACACATTGCCGTGAAAATGTTGCTCGTTTAGAAGCCCCCATAAATAAATAAATTGCATAAGCAGGGTTTATTTTCTATTTTGTCTTTACACGTATAATTGTTTTTAACTCGGTCTCTATTACTGTCCAAGAAATAAGAGCTCTCATTACGTTGGAAATACTATAACACTAGGTGTAAAGTCAATTAAGAGTTAGGGCCTTTTTTAACTGTTTTTGTTACGAGCATTCTTTAAGACACGCTGTACTATGCCACAGAAGCCTTTTTATAAACTAAAAAAAAAGAGCTCGCTGGTGAGTGATTCATGGTTTCTAAGGCTCGCAGAAATCGATCTAGTAAAATAGGAATTCAATCGTAACATTTGCAGACACATGAAGTTTCTGAACGATAATGTTGACAGCATGCAATGCTGTTATTACTTTTTCATCTCTCCTATTCGGAAAGTTTAATTTGAATGGGTGGATAGCCGGGTGGAAAATTGCGTTTTCATCTCTAGGGTGGAAAGTAAGTTTTTTTTAATAGTTACGATTGGCCACGGAGTCTAAGATAATTGAGCTACGTCATATTATAAACATAAAAGATTTTCATATATCTAAACTCGGCTATACGTTAAACGATGTATTTATTACGGCCTTGGGTTCATATGAAAATCATTTTAAGACTGGTCTATTTTTTTCGCAATTACAGAAAATCAACATTTAAAATTATTCCTCTATTCTGCTGCCCGCCATAATGCCGTGATAGCATAGCATGACACTTTTTCTTTCATGTTTCGACATGGCCATCTAGAAAATACACTACTGCCAACATTAGAAAAGTTTAATCGAGTTGGTCACGACCAAGGAGCTTATTATACAACAAGGAGGTTGAACACCGAACATCCGTTCGAAACAAGAAATTTGACCTTTATTACGTCATGAATATATTCCATCTATTTCTTTAGTTAGGGTAAGAATGAGATGGAAGTCATGCTCCTTGGCCGTGACCAACTCGATTTAACTTTTCTAATGTTGGCAGCATGTGTATTTTAACTTTTTTATGAATCTAGAAAAAAAAAGTTTTCAATAGATAAAGCGGGAAACGAGATTAAATATATTTAGGTATACCGTGTCTTTTTTCCTCACAGTCGAAATGAAAAGTAGAGTGTCTAACTCGGGTGAAATTACCCATTTCCCCTCGAACTATTGGCGCTCTCACTTCGTTCGAGCGCCAGAAATATCTCGGGTGAAATGGGTCACTTTCAACCCTTGGTTATCAATCTACTATTCCTACACAAGCAAAAATAAGTTTAACGCGTCAATTTAAGGTTGAAAATGAAATGAGAAGAAAGAAAAAAGGTTAAAGGCATTGCGTATTCCAACCACTAGGCGTAAGTATAAGTAGCAACTTACGGTTTTCTTATTCCTACATGCTCAAAGAAACTTCGACAAGACCCTTGCCTGTTTGCTAAGATAATCATAATATTCATATTGATTATCAACTATAGTTCATACATCGTCAAAGTTAATAAGTAAAGATGATTAAAATAAATTGATGCCAGCTCCACATGTTTGGTGTTGGTCACAAACACTGCAGGACGCCACCATACGTTGGAGTGTGATGGAAATACATCGTGCTTACTCTAACATATAGTTGCGACCTGCAATGTTTGCGGAAAACACAAAACATGTGGATACGCATTACAGTTATTAATAAAACGCCATTATTAATAAATATACTATTACATTGTTTTCGTTTCATTATATTTTATCTCATTTCACTATTTTGTACCTATTAATTACCTATTCACTAAAGAACTGCTCACTAAAGTACAGAGGAGTAGCCTTTCCAAATAGCCAAGAGTTTAGTTTTAAGAAAAACCTTAGCGGATCCTACAAACTTCTATGCTGGTAGGAATCTTGTTAAACTTTTTTGGCCCACTATGTGCGTGAGATTACATACATACATACACTCACAACTCTAAAAACTTGATGTTAATTCTGTAATCACATGTTGCGTAATCAGGCTAAGATGTTAACCATGTGTATATTAGTGAGAGGTGGCAAGCCAATCGCCTTACAATACGTGAGATTTGCTATTTTTATTACCGGTGCCCAAATACGGACCGATAGTTTTCAAAAAAATCTCTCCTGAATTTTCGAATTAGCATATATTCGATGGTGACTTTGGCCGGTACTCCTCGAATGGAAGGCACTAGTTTGCGATTGAGCCGGCCTATGAATATGTATTATTCTCCGGCGGAGAATTGATTTCCGGATCCCTCTGTGCCGGTGCTCAAATCATGCTAGTTACTAGACGATGGATGGGATTCAGGTAAAATCAAATCGAGAACAAGCTGACCGCATCTTTACAGGCGTTGTAGCCTGACAAGGCTTTATGCGAAATCGAAACTAAAGTATTATTAAACTGGGGAATAATTCTACTTAGGTTAAACCAAATTCCTTTTGAAAGAAAGAAAGAAAGATAATTTTTTTAACATAGCAAATATAAAACATACATACATACCTTCACGCCTTCATTCCTAGAGTGGGATAGGCAAAGCTACAGAATTACCAACAATTAAAAACTTGTTGTTAATTCTGTAACCGGATTTTTCACAAACAGGCTAAGATTACCAGAGTATATTAGTGACAGGTTGCAACCCTAACCTAACAATACTACAAGCCTCTCTTAGTCGCCTCTTGCGACTTCCACGGGAAGACATGGAGTGGCACTATTCCAAGCTTGCAAACACACAGCCAAAAGGCTCTCAGCAATGTGCCGCGGCAAGCCGTGACAAGTTATCGTATTGCCAACGTTAAAATAGCTCTTATTTACTTTAAGGTATGGCCGAAACAAAAACAACGATAAAATGTCAAATGCCATTAAGTTTAGCCGGAGTAAAATATTTAGATACCCTTATATTACTTAATAGTGGGGTACCCGTTTCAACGTGAATCTTTTAAATACAATTGGCAAACGTTATCGCTGTCAAAACTGTAAAGAATTGACTTAAGCTACCATTCCATGCATTTTGACAAAATTCAAAATTCAAAATATTTATCCAGTAAATTGGCCACATGAGGGCTCGAGCCACGACAGTGAATCTACTAGCGCTTCGGACAAGACCATCATTGCAGAGAAGAAGCGGCGCAAGAAACTCCAGCAGAAGGTAATTTTTTCCCATATAAAATATATTAAAACTTAAAAGTAACATTTCAAGGTAATAAAGTAATAAATTTAATAATCATTTTAAAACTAACACCAATAAAATCATTACAAATGTAAGCTCAATATTAAACTTAAAATAGTGACTAGGAGAACAACATTACGAGGTCTCTACGTCAGGAACGATAACAGTTTTCTTAAATCGTTTACTAGAGGTTAAGCATCTTGCAAAGGGCCCCAGGGATGATACTTTGCGTTAGCGTGTCTGATATTTTGTGATTCTGGTATTCTGCTCTGGAAGGACAAGTCATTTTTTCAATCATAAAATACAATAATTCTTAAAAATAATGTACGTTATGTCATTACTATAAAGTAATTATAAAAAATAATTTAATAATTAATTGTTAAAACAGCAAGACGAGGTGTCATTTCATGAGCGATGACTAATATAACTAACTGGAATAGATCCCTGCCAGCATAAACAGACCGGACCCCATGAACAGTACCTTTTCATGATCATGACGCTTGTCTCAGCCATCGCTTCCCTCAACCATGTGCCCAGTTAGGTCGCACCCATTTGTTTTGATTACCTTAGAGGCTATTACCTAACTCACTCACAACCGCAATTGCCTTCAAAGCGGAACAAATGTTTTCATTCTGTATGCAGACAAGCCTTCGATTTTGAAAATGAATACGATTGCGATTGCGAGTGCGTTAAGCAATACTCCCTCCGTTCAACGTACCGTTAACCATCGGTAGCCAAAGACGCTGATGAAAGCAGCAGCCATGCCAACGGCGACGGCGCCCCCTGGTGAGATGAACATGTTGCAGATGGCGCCCGCAGCCACGCCTCCGGCCAGAGTGGAGTTCTGGATGTGCACCATGTCGAACTTGTTCCTCCTGCTGTGGTCCACTAATGAGGAAAGGACGAAAGTCGTCATCTGTTGAGAGAAAGAGAAATTAATGGTCAATTCACTCCTAGACGCGGCGCGAAGCGACACTGCGCGTACATGCGACTCAAAATATACCTACTTTATTTACTACACAAATAGACGAATAACATGTGAGAATTCATGCTGCGTGGAGCAACGTATTCTGAATTCTCACAGTGAAATGTGTACCCTTTTATGTGTGCGCGCAGCGTCGCGTTGCGTCGCGTCTCGGTGCGAGTTGACCCCAACGGTGGTTTTCAAAGTTTTACGAAAAAAAATATGTTTTAGGCCATTGAAAAGGCAAACGACACACAGAACAGGAGGCGAACAGACTCACTCATATCAAGACTACAATTTTATACGGTCATTAGGGAATAAGAAAGAAGAAAATAATATTTAGACTTTACAAAATAGTTTTTTTATTTATGGCATAGAGAAGGCAAACGAGCACACAGTCCACCTGATGGTAAGTGGAAACTGTGACCCATAGACATTCGCATTCACAAGATTACAAGCCCTAAGACTGCAAATGCGTTGCCAACCCTGAGGACTGAGATGGAAAACCTCTAATGCCACCGGAGACACAAAAATGCGTATATTGCTGCTTGGCGGCACATAAGGGATTAAATGGTGGTGGCATCTGGACAGATCGTACACAAAGACTATAATTTCATTTCCTTCTTTCGGCATATGGTAATGGGATAAAAATTTGAATAGGTATATAAATAATGTAAATCAAAGACAAATACAATACTATTCAAGAAGCTGATTTGATGATAACTGTACGAAAATGAATACAGTCGAACTTTTTATTTTCGCAGAAACTTATCGCAAATAAAAACAAAAAAAGGTAAACTATTTTGCTTCACCACGCCGTGCAATTAAAGCACGTAGAGAGCTTAGGTTGTGCCATTTCGATCAACTGCCCGATTCCCGCGGAGCCCTGTATACATAGTCAAGAATGCGAAATTGGTTGTTACACTGTAAGTGTTGAACGTTACTGTCATTCATTACATATTCGTTTATTTTATCTATTGTGGTTTGTAATTTTTCTCACGTTTGTAATTTTTTCTTATCTACTGCTCTAACGTCCGTGGTAAAGTTCCCCACTGAAAATCAGCGTCGTAGCTTGATATACTGAGTGGGTTCCTTATTGACGCAACGTGCGGCACTGATGAAAATATGTTATCTGATTAAATTCTTTTTTTATTGTAAACCTTTTCTTAAACTGTCATCTTTTCTTTTTCTTTTTCAAATATATTCTACTTTGCTATTTAAGAGATACCAAAGTACAATAACCATTATCTCAAATAATGATAACTTTTAATTAGATTCAGTTGACCATCGCAGTACAGTTTCACAAATTGGCACCAAAAATTAATCCGATTGAGATAGCTTTGACTAATTACGGGAGTTGAGTGGAGCTCTTACCTTGATTAAGGGATGTCCTTAGGGACGACATTAATCCACAAAAGTTCCTATAATGCCCGCAGAAAATTGTATTGATGGAACAGTTTCGTTTGGATTGGGAAGTTGGATAATTGAAAATTGAATTTGGAACTTTCAACGGTTCGGAATGTTGCTAGGATATTTTTTTTATTATGCAACGGCATTCTTATTTTTATATTATGACATATTTAGCTAGGAATTATGGGAAATTGTGTAAATTAAATGAAGTTTGAAAGATTGCTTTCCTGCGGTGTTATGATATAGTAGGATGGTGGCAACAGGATCTCAGATAATAATAATAACCTCTGTCATAGTTTACACCTACGATAGAAATAGATCCCTCTCTCTCGCCTTTGTTTTTTTTTAAGATTATTTTCTTTTTGTTCATGACATAGATGGACAGATGATTCACAGTGGCTGCTTGAGCCTTTACGCTAAGATTCAGTACCAATTTCACCAAACGATGTTAAATTTAATCGAATTGAATTGACCGTCAGTTCATACATTTTGACAGCTGTTAACGCTCTAATCGTCTGTTAAGTGGTTAACATCGTTTGGTGAAATTTATACTTATTGATTGAACTCATTAAAAAACATACACTATTTTTGAAATTATTTAAACCTAAGTAATCGAAATATCTAAAATTATAATTTAATTCAAATTACGGTAAGAACCGGTTTATTAGTGTCATGAATAAAATTCAAATCCGTGGCTATAATCAATGGCGACGGTCCATCGTGACCTAAACCTTCACTTTCATCTACCCTTTATCCATTACCCGGTTACCGTCTTTTTCGCAATGACAGGACCGTTACTAGGGACGGTGGATGTGTGTCCGAAGCGGCGGTGTTGCCATCTATATAAGAGACGATTTTGCTTGTCAAGTAGTTTTTCATCCTCCTTCTGCTTACTCAAACTCCCCTGAATATCTCTTTCTTGGTGTTACCCTTCATAAATCCTTCTGGGAGTTTTCTACAGCCCTTTCTCTAATGTTTCTTTCTTCGATACATTGGAGAATGCTATAATTGATTTGGGCCTGCAGTTCGATCACCAAGTTGTTATGGGTGACTTCAATACCATGTCTGGTCAAAAATGACTATCGTTCTATTAAACCTTATTCTTTAGCTAACTCTCTTAATCTTTACCACTTAGCCCTACGCATTTTAAATATAATGGTCCTCCATCACTTTTGGATCTAAGTTTAACTTCCCCTCCTGACTATGTTTCCTTTCACGGCCAATCTAATGCAGCTGCCTTCTCAAATCATGACTTCTTCTATGCTTCGTTTAAACGTCCACCTAAGCGGAGTCATAAAAATATAAATGGGTCGCAATCTGCGCGACATCAATCTTCAGGAGTTTTGAGATGACAGGTAGTGCGGACTGGCATAGAGTTAAGGCTCTTCAGGACGTTGACCTTGAGCTGTGCGATCTGGAGTTGTGACACCTAATGTTTACTATGATGGGACTCTGATTCCCTTCTCCTCTTCTGTTAGAAACTTGGGTGTCACAATGGACCAGCCGTAAACTCTTTACTTCCCTACATTCCTTGAGGCGTCTGCAAAATTTTCTACCTTTTAACACAAAGCTTACTCTCGCTCGTTCCTTACAACTTCTTCTCACATCGAGACATTGCGTTTCTTGACCTCAGGGAGGAGCTGCTTGACAAGCTTGAGCGTCTCCAAAATGTTTGTATTAGATACTTTTATGGTTTGCGGAAATATGACCATGTATCCCAATACCGCGTGCAACTCCAATGGTTGCCCATCCGTCGTCGTAGGCATGTGCATTTTCTGTCACTCCTTTTCAATGTACTTTTCACTCCTTTTTTTCATTTTTATCTCTCTAAAAGGTTTCGTTTTTCGTCCTATGGTAGTGGACACCGCCTCCGGTCTAGTGCTAACCTATCCCTTAATGTTCCATCCAACAAGACCCGTACCTATGCTAAGTCCTTCACGGTACACTCTGTCCAATTATGGAATGGGCTTCCACCGTGCTTGAGGAAATCTGGATCGGTCGGTTTATTAAAGAAAAGGTTAAAGAAGCTGTGGTTAAATGAACAAGATGAATCGTGAGTGTTGTTCGTTTGTTCTGTTTAATGTTTTAATTGCTGCTTACGTATGTCTGTGGTGGTATATATTAGTACATTTTATTACCTATGTGTGTATTTTATTAAATGTAATATTATTATTTTTTAATATGTCGGTTTTCGGGTGTATGCACTTTTACTTTTTCTGTTATTTTGTTAATTTGCCTATCCTCTTGCATTGTCCTGGCTTATTCTACTCCAAGGTTAAGAGATCCCATATGGGATAAGTTCGCCTAAGTACGTTATCTATAGTGATGCAAAGTGTTTCGTAATAGAGTATACATACATACAACGTACAGCGAAGCGCGCTCCCTTACTTAGTTAACTTGTTTTGTAAACTTTTATACTCCTACCTACCAATTGTAACTTTATAGTTTTGCGATGTATCAAATGTATCAATGTTTACGCTCATTAGCTTAGATTTTTTATAGTTTATGCATGTTATATATCTTTCTCAAATAAGTGAATTATTGTTTTTCTTTTGAGAAATAAAGATCTTTAAACCGAAACCGACATACATACATTAGTGACATAGGTACTCCTTTTCAGGAGTGAAATGAAAGCCGGAAAAGGTAGTGGTAATTAGATCCTTTTACCGCCGCTGCTGACTGAAATATGAACTTTAACTCCAGACAAAGTTTTCATCTCTTTTTGAGCAAACTATTCTTTACTTTACGGCGTTCAGAAATTTAAGCAAGCAAATGATTGTGTTATACTCGTATTGTAAACAGGTTACAATACAAAATATAAAACCCTTGCTACTCTATATTATTTGGTCGAGTAATACATACTGGATATCCAAGTATAGCCGACTAAAACTCGATTTGCATAACACAGCCAAAATACAAACAGTTTCAGGTTTAAAAACACTGCGTTGTGGTTTAGAAGTGTTAAGACCCTGTAGGGTTCGTCCAATTCGTGACCTCCATATTATTCTTCAACCTACCACTAAGCAAGTATTTTCCGCATTGCTGTGTGTCATGTGGGGATAAGACAACCGAGAAATTACTAGCATGAGGAATTCCATATTAGATCTCAGGGTTGGCAACGTATTTAGAGTATTAGGGTTGCCTTGTTTGGAAAACACAAATGTATGTCTCGAGTCCTCACCAGGTGGCCTGTGTGCTCGTGTATCTTCTCTTTGAAATAAAAGAGACACCTGTCATAAATAACTTACAGCGCATGATGCGAGAGAGAGATAGGTGTTAATCACGGCCCTCTGATATTCTTCTAAGGATTGGGTCAGGTAAGCGTTGAATGATGGCCAGTAGACAAACAGGAACAGGGTGCCTGCAATCAAAAGGGTTTAACTTATTAACCTTTTATACAGTATTTGGTCATTTGAATAATTCTTGTTAGGGGGGTATGTTAAAGGCTGTTTCATTGGCCGATAGCTCATAAGCATGTAGCAATCCATTAACAGGTTGTTAAATTATTTTTGATCCGAGAGCTATTGCACCGCCGCAATGTATCACTGTATTGTCTGTGTGTGGTGTGTGTTAAGTTAAAAAGGTAAAAGGCAAGATTGTATATGGCAAAAAGGTAGTCTGATTTTTTTTTGTCCACTTAAATAATTAAAATTAAAAATCAAAAATATTTTTTAAATTGCGATTGCTTGTATAAAAGACAAATTACATAGTAATCGAAAGTACGTACATAATGGTTTCAGAAGAAAATTGTTTCGATGAAATTAAATTCTATTAAATACATTCATTGAATTCGACGAAACGATGATTAAACATTCTTATGCTTTTGAGTTTACCTATCATGGCCGTCACGTCGGATTGGTAAGATGGTGCTTCAAGTGGATGGGTGTCGTTGGCTGTTTGAGGTGGATCTTCAGCTGTATTCACACGTTTCTTTCTGGGAGTCATCGCAATGCTGGCACCAAGTCCGAAATACGCTCCGAACGTGTGGACCCCCAGAGAACCTCCCGCATCGGATATCTAAAAAAATAACCAATATGTTTGTACAACACGTAAGGAAATTAATCTGTGTAGTAAAAAAGAACCCCTGATGTAAGACAACGGTTATTTTCGAAACTGCATTAAACTTGGCTTAGTAGAATAAAAAAAATGAACGAATTGGTCCATCCATTATGCCACAAACATATTCACCTAAATACAGATAAACAAATTAAGACTTACAATACCGATCACCTAATATTACTACAAGCCTTTATTCCCTTATGTTATAACACATTTTACGTAACTAATGTCAAATTTTAACGAGTCCTCACAATTCCATCCACGGTTTTTAATATAAGAACGCACCATTAGTTGCCATTCTTACCCACACGGGAGTTTTTTTTAAATCCTGATAAGTTAAAATAAAGTTATAACTTGCGATAATTATGGCTTAAAATATATTATGACTAAAAATAATTATGATAAACAATGTAGACAAGGGAAAAATTCAGATTTCGTTTTTAAAATTCGAACTAAACATGGACGGTACTCTCGCAATCATCGACACAAGTTTTGTTCGCTCAAACGCTTTCGCAAGCGTACTATGTTCAAAAAATGTCAACGCATCGGGCGTTCGATGTTGTGGACAAGGTTTGTTTGCACCACATGGATCCACAACACAACACAGCTGACCGTTTGAATAGCGTTTGAAATTGAATATGTCGCAATTCTCTGGACGTATGTTTCCGGAACGAGAGAGCTAATGTGTTTTTGGAACAGAAAAGCTAAATGCTGATTGGTTGCCGAGCGGTTGATTGGTTTGCGATTGTTAAACTAATCATTTTATTATGCTTATCTGTGTCATTTGGATATTGAACTTAAATTGAATTCGTGATGAATGCCTATTTAGATTGTATCGATTGCCTGTGACAGTTGTGCGATTGATTTTATTTTTAATAATTTATAAGTCTAGATATGTAGGTAAGTATATTAATTTAAAAAAAAACGTTGTTTTTTTCACTAAAGGCTCTTTAATAAATAATAAAAAATAATTTATAAATCTAATTATGCACATTAATTTAAAACAAAAAGTTTTCCTTTGCATTTAACTTTTGTTACCAAAATGTTACAAAAGTCCTAAAGACTAACACTCACCTTTATAACTTTTAAAAGTCTTCAAATAATACCTCTCATTGTAGTTAAAGCAATATTTTTGCTGACTAGATTATTTAAATTGCGCCATGACCAGGTCTTGTGCGGACTATGCTATTCTACACCTGTCCCATTTTTTTAGCATTTCAGAGAGAAAGGGTCTTAACAGAGAGAAAGACAGACAACCAACTTTATCATCATCATCATCATCATGTCAGCCGAAAGACGTCCACTGCTAGACATAGGCCTCACCCAAGGCTTTCCACTCAGACCGGTCTTGTGCTTTTCGCATCCACCGCGGTCCCGCGATCCTGACGAGGTCGTCACTCCATCTTGTTGGAGGCCTACCTACAGCTCGTCTTCCGGTCCGCGGAACCATCTTTATATAAGGGTTTTATTTTTCAGTATTCAGTACGAAACCTTAAAAATGGTTAAAAACAGAACATGAAAAAAAAAACTCTAGACCTTCATCCTTATTTAATAATCCTAATTTTCTAATTGCATGCGAACGGTTATTAAAGTCCCAGCCAAATCCGGTATGGTACAGGCTGAATTCAATAAAACTGCTTACAAAACCAAGTTTACTACAATATTCTACATATCACATATTTCATACAGATACATAATGTCACAACAACAACAGTGCACACATTAAGCACTACAATTCACAATTTTGTATCCGCCCGACCCATTGTCGCGCCACTCGCGTCGTTGATTTCTAGCTTCATTGTACGTCACTAAATCCCTGAAGTATTTAGCTAATAACGGAGTCCGTTTGTTCGTCAAAGTTAACTGTCAGCCTATTGGAATAACGTTTGTGCTGTGCTACCGACCTAAAATAAAACAGCCTAACTGCCGTAGGACTTCTATTTTAACATTGCCTTGTGTTAGTTAGTCGGTATAAAATTCTGTCTTAATTCGGATACCTACACCTTGTTTTGGGTAGGAGTTGGACTGCACTCGCACTTTACCGGTATTCTTTGTTTTATCATCTGGTTCTACTTCTCTTTCCCTTACAAATCATACCAATAATAATAAACGCGAAATTTTGGATGTTTGCTGGCTGAATGGCTCTAGATGACATTCGGAACAGAGATAGGTTTTGGAATAGGTTAGGGTGTGGAAGAGCACGAAGGCTAATTTTAGACCGTAATATTGGTCAGTTAATCAAATTCCGTAAATTTCCGTGTTGCCGGGTTAAAATAGTGCCACTCCTTGTCTTCCCGTGGATGCCGTTTGCAACCTGTCACGTCTAATACACTGATAAACATCTTAGCCTGATTACGCAAAATGTGGTTGCAGAATTATCTAAAACTTTAAAGTGTTGTGAATTCTGTAGCTCTGCCTGCGACACTGGGAATGAAGGGCGTGAGTTCATGTATGTATGTATGTTCATCAAATTCTTACCATTAAGTGTTTATTCAACACGAACATGTTGGCGCTCGCCACCACAGTTTCCACAATTGCGATGAACATCAGTTGGTATCCGCTCGCTCTGCCCAGAAGTGCTCCAAACGTAATAAGGATCGTGGCGGCCATTGTGTCCGCCTCTGAGAAGACAAAGTTAAGGTTGAACATTTTTAGCTTATTACTCTAATAGGTGTTTGACATCTAGAATATTCTTTTTATTTACTTTCTTGCTCATTTCACCCTTTAATCGTAACAACAAATCCTTCTTTATGTATGTCCCCCTTCTTGTTTCTTCTTGTTCAGTTTTTATATAAAAAAATCCCGTAATTTGCCATTGTATAAGCTTTCTATACCATACCTTTATTTAATTAATATTGTGCTGTAGGTCTATTGAATAAATAAAATAAAATAAAAACAAATCTGCTCGAAATGTTAAGAAACCTGGTCAACTAATCTTTTTTTATCTTTAAAAAGATGGCTCCTTTTGGATCTATTTCAATGTGCAGGTGTCTAAATATATATTTGCTTCCACAATAGATGTTCTAAGATCTAGATATTTAATTACTATAAAATGAGAAGGTATGATAATGATGTTAATAATCATATTAATGCTTACCGAAAAGAGACTCCTTGTTGATTAAAATTTTAGCATTTTCCATTTTAAAGAAATTCTGGCAGAGCAGTCCCCATTGCGTGACCAGTGCAGCCAAAAAGAAGTTGAATCCCAGGGCGCTGTAACTATATCGCTTGAGAAAGGTCATCAGAAACCCAAAGCCGATGTACACCATCACATGGGTGTCTTGTAAGACTGGGGTGTTTTCGAAACCTGAAAAGAAATACAAATATCAATCACCATCATCATTCTGTGCCAAACTGTCGCTAGTGTACCCGTTATCTGTTTACTGTTGCCCATTTTTTAGGGTTCCTTACCAAACCTATTATTAAGACTCCGCTATCCGTCTGCCTGTCTGTCCGTCTGTCTGTCAACAGGCTGTATCTTATGAAACGTGATAGCTAGACAGTTGAAACTTTCAAAGAAGAGGTAAGAAGACGTATGTTGTAAGAAGCTGTCCGACTGTGGAACTCCCTTCCTGTGGAGTTGCGGCGGGCTAAATCTTTACCTATCTTTAAGAAACTTCTTCATGAGCATTTTTTGTCGCAGTAATAAATTGTTCTGTCTCCGTCAATTTCTATCGTGTGGCTGTCTTTTTATTGTTTTCTCTGATGTGGATATATTGGTGTTTATTTATGTATTTATTTATGTATTTATTTATAATTATTTGTTTATTTATGCTAATAGTATAATATATATCTTGTTTGTATTTGTATATATTTACCTATCTATTTACAAAAAGTGTCTTGTTAAGTCTGCGCCACCTACTGTGTAAAATATTTTTGTTCGACACCATGTCCCTGTTAAGTTTGTCTGGAAGAGATCGCTAACTAGCGATAAGACCGCCTGTTGTTTACCTGTTGTTTTTGTTTTAATTTTACTGGATCTCTGTAATGTTTTGTTTGGTGTTCAATAAAGTGTTTTGTATTGTATTGTATTGTATGTCTGTTGCAATAACAGCAACAGATAGACACTTGAAATATTTATAGAATATTTAGTTGTATATTCACTTATAAAATAAAAAATTAAATTAAAACATAATAAATATTTAAAGGGGCTCCCACTCAATAAATGTGATTTTTTTGCCGTTTTTTTGTTAATGTCTTATGGACACGGTTCGGAACCCTTCGTGCGCGAGTCGGACTCGCACTTGGCCGGTTTTTATTTAAGTTAGGATGTTAGGATAGTTTTAAAATCACAATCTCTCAGAAAATCAGCGCCGAGGGATCCTGTTTAAAATAATGTTTTCTTTTTACTTTACATTTTTCTATTGTTTTTTTTTGCTATGTCCGGTGAATAAATATTTTCTATGCTATTCTTTTTTACATAAATACATTAAATCACGTCTGTTTCCCAGAGGGGTAGGACCACACGTTTGCTAATTCGTGGTCTCCACTCTAGAAATCATCTTCCCTAAAAGCCATCAGTTCTACGGCAATGTGACAAGCCCAATGCCATAAAATATTTCATATACCCTATAAATAATGTACCTACTCATTTGTACACTAAAAAATACCTCATCGATTCTAAGACTACTTTACTTTTTTTAAACACAATAATACTATTAAGGGGGCCACTGGACGCTTGGTGCAGTTTCAAGCACTGTTATTTCCCAGTCATTTTATCGGAAAGCAAGCCAGTAAGTCATATAACGCAGTGCTTTGAGAGAAAACTGGCACGTCTGTAACCTTTGTCCGGAACTTCGCTTGTGAACTATTGACCTGATTTATTGCTAGAACACTGTGTTATGAAATGTGCTTATCCGGTGTAGGAGTTCAACTTTAAGGTGACATGTTTTATTTGGAACTGGCAACATATTCTTAGGTTGAATCGCATGAACTGCGTGTTTACTCATTTAGTACGAATTTTATAAAATGATGTTGTAATGTTTTACTGTAAACTTCAACCGCAACTAACCTGTGCAAAGTCAAAGGAAATAAATATAAAAAAAATGCATTTGAATAGCGACTTTGCCACCTCAGCTAAAATTAACAATTGGAAATACGGACATGAAACTATACTGCATCTCACTGTAGCTAACACAACAGACTACCTGGGTACCTTTGTCAATTTCAAAAAGTATTGTAGCTAATGTGCTGTCATTTCAATTTGTACATTTATGTCCAACAGTGGACTGATCGTCTGATAATATAATCGTATGGCATAACAAATAATATACAGACTGTGGAATTTACAGTGGACTGATGTGGGCTGATGATGATGAAATATTTTAATAAAAATTGACCTATAAGTGAATTCCGAACCAATGAGTCCATTTAAGCAGAGGCTAGTATAGTAAAAGCTCGTATCCTGACTTTCTTTGGAGACGTATCACGGCGCGGATGCAAATCTATCGAATGGCTGGTAATGCAAGGTAAGGTCGAGGGCACCAGACCACGCGGAAGATAGCGGATGAGGTGGACGGTCCAAATAAAACCGCCGTCGACGTCCCCTACATGAATGTATGATTTTGGTACTGTCATAAGGTCTAATGGAAAATTGTATCAAAGTGAATTTAGTCAAAATGTAAGTGAGCTGAAAAATATTTGTGATTAAATTTTCAAAAGGATTTTTTTCGATTATAAATTATTAGCAAAATTTAATACGCTCAAAGAAAATGTAGTCTAATCTGAATTATGAGTCAGGGTTTATTGCATAATAAAGGACATACTATTAGTAAAATCAATGCAAAACCACTAATACTATTAGCTAGTAATTTATTATGCAATCGGCCCCAGGTAGGACGTATTTACAATTGGTCATATTTCTGAGTGTACGTAGGTAATACAAATAGACGTATTTTTTTCAACCTATATCATATTGGACAAGTTTACCACGGGACATGATTCTATTCTAGTCGTTATTCAGGGTGGACAATTTTCCTTTTTGTTGTATTTCGAATTGTATTTTTTCTGAATTGACGTATTATTTCGAGTTGTCGGTTTTTCATTTCTACTTAATAACAGTAGATCTAATGTAGAAGGAGGGCAGTTTGCGAAGAATAGCGTCGCATTGTGAAGCAGGCCACAAAATCCAGGTGACGGCCACGGGACGGGATAAACGGGAAGTTTCCACAAACAGTACCGGAAAATAATGGGAAAAGCTTTGGAAAAGGCGGAAACCTAGTGCTTTAGTCATTAACTATCTATTAATTCCAGCAAAACTGTAGTAATTCCATTCCAAACGGGACTTCAAGCAAATTAAACAGCTAAAGCTGTTAGGCGAGGTACTAAAATTATCTGGTGAGGTAAAATATCTAGGTATCATACTAGATTTTTATCTAGCTCTTTAGCTTACTCGGAAAAAACACGTAGACAACGCTGTAACAAGGCAAAGCGCTAACAGTGTTTCGAATGTGCAGATAAGCATATGGTAAGACATGGGGCCTTAACACTAAAGCACTGAAGTGGATCTATAGTATGGTACAGTCAACATCATATAGTTGGTAGCATCCAAAGTAGCCAAATAGTATGTTACACGTCATTATTACCGTAGTAACAAGGGCGTGTAACGAACTATTTGGCTACTTTGGATGCTACAAACTATATGACGCTGACTGTACACGGATGGGTGAAAAATGAGCTCCGTTACAGGGTATTCGCGCCAAAGACTATAACAGTAGTATAACGTTGCCTAAAGTAGACTCGAAACTAGTCTACAATGGAATCCAAGCCCTAAACAGGCTTGGTAGGCACAACAAAGTGAAACTGATGTGAAAGACACGAAGGCTTTCCCGGAAATGAGGCTGCAGACGAGCTGGCAAGGGAAGGGTCCAAGTGCGCATACGTAGGACCTGAACCATTTGTAGCATCCTCACCGGACACTATAAAAGCAGCCTGAACAACAACGCCCTAGAAAACCACCAAAAAGAATTCGTAGAAAGAGTTGACCAGAGCTGGACCAAAAAACTGTGGAAACTCAGCAGATGACAACTTTGATACATTATCGGAGTGTTTACCGGGCACTTTGGGGTTAAACATCTCCTAGCAAAGATGGGCCTTTATGACAACACAGATTGTACCTACAATGTGCGGCGAAGAGGCTGAGACAGTGAAACTCTTATTGTATGAATGCGATGCCCTCGCCGGAGTAAGAATGAAGATCCTCGGTTGTGGCTACCCAAAACCGAACGATTTCATGGCACTGCCATTGCACTCAACTATCCGCTTTATGGAAGGGGTGGAGGCTGCATTGGATTAAGCGCTACAAGAGGGGTAATTACACAAAAGATCCCACAGGGTCGAAGTGTATCTGTAAGGACCCCACCAAAAAGATTATAATAAGATAAGATAATAGTAACTTAACGGAAAAAAGTGGCAACCTATTTCCGTTAATTAGATTACACCATGGTTAAAGGTTATGAAACTATGTCTTATGCTCTACATTGTGTATTCGATTTCCACCAACCACTGTTCGATTTCAAGATTATAAGAAAAACTATAATTCAGGGCGCCTCTGGACGCTAAACATATAAAGACATGAAAAAAAAACTATGTTTTATACAATGCTGAGGCTAACGTACTCAATGTAGAATCGTGGCATATAAAACGAACCTACATTTTTTTACGTTCTAACTATAACATTAAAATAATATGAAAACGGGTCAGTTTCTATGGAAATTCTGTACAAAGTGACCCGTTTACATTGCTCTTAACCATAATAACGTCAATTTCGGGGACACCCTTTGCACGTTTACATAACATTACATTGTATACGATTTGTTGAAACAGTGTTTATTCGCGTACTCAGTGTGCATGCCAACTCGATTAGAGGAAGTTTATTGTTAAAAGTGAGTTTGTTATGTGTACATGAAACATCACAAACATTCCAGATTTTTCCGGTCCGTGAATTGTAAATAAACTTTTGTATTTTATCAATGAATAGCTCTTGAGTCGGCTTAGTATGAACCTGTTGGAATTTACCGGTGTGTAATGTTTTGTTTTATCGTT
This sequence comes from Acleris sparsana, assembly GCA_923062465.1. Lineage (NCBI taxonomy): Eukaryota > Metazoa > Arthropoda > Insecta > Lepidoptera > Tortricidae > Acleris > Acleris sparsana. The sequence goes on from OV281299.1 coordinate 3,234,893, forward strand.
AGCAAATAAGACGTTAAGGTGAATTTTACAACTGGTAGAATTCGTAAGTTACGCGGTTATCCAATAATTCCATGTTCAGACCAGCAATGCTTCTGGGCTTCATATTTTAAAGTACTTTTGAAATGTATTAAATTTTTTGATATTGAATAAATGAGTATATGAGTATATAAATATAACAGTAGTTCATATTAAGCTGAAGATTTCCATACATAATGCAATAGCCGCGATTCCACGATTATTGAATACCTATGTAATGTTAATGTTATGAAATGACTAGGTCTGTACGTTTCTGTTTGTATATTTCATTCAAAGAAATAATTTCTTGGAAAAGAAAACTTACAGACATTTTTTTTGATATTTATCCACAACATAAATCAAGCATAAAGTAAGCACGAACCTTTGACTAGTACATGTTTGGCCAGTTGGTTGACTGGTAGAGAATGCCTTAAGGCCCTTTACGCTTTATTGTGCAATAAAGTTTCAATAAATAACTTTTATTCAGGAATCGTTACAACCAGACTTGATTTAGGGGGTGACAACCCGGAACCCAGAACAAAATTTGTGTGGTTTTTTTTTTACAGCTACGCGGTTTAAGCGGCGCGATCTTCTCAATAAAGGTAGTTCGCGTGGCTTGCAAGTGTGTGTGCCGCGACCGTACATACAAAATCAACAAAACGGCAAAGCTGGCTCTAGTCGAGGCCGGCCGGGCGGAAGCCGCGTTGGGTTGAGTATCGAGCAGTAAATAAACATCGACCCAAAAATGTACAGCCGTTCTTGTGAAATATCGGGCGGCCCGATAGTCAGAGGAAGCCGCCTCGCATGAAAACAATAATCATTACAAATATCAAAATATGGGCAAGTCAGTAGCTAAAATTGAAAAACAAGTTTGGACCACCCTGAGTAACCGAGCTGTAATAGGTAACAGAAACTCCTTAAAAGCCGGAGATAACATACTATTATTTTTATACTATGACTTTACCAAACACAAACCTCATAAATTGAACGTGCTAATCAAAGCGCTAGAATTGTGCAGCCTGTCTTGTTGCTTGCACTACGGCTTAATTAGGATAGCAGTGCCATTTCCGGAACGGGTTTTGTATGTGCTGGTATGGAACCCGTGTCGATTTATGTGATCACTTAACTTGTTTTTACTGTGTCATTCGATGTTATATAACATAGTAAAATAGTACTAATAAAGCAGCAGTTGATATACACACTATGTACATCTATAGTATCTTCTACGATTTTTCATACTACAGACGGACGAACAGTAGAATCTTAATTATATATAATATTATAGTTGGCCCTTGCGCACGGGACCCTAAAAATTGGTGCCCTGTAGGAACACAAATAAGAGAGTAATTTGAGTTACGTGTGACTTTTTTGTAATCTAACCACACCGTGTTAAAACATGATTATACCATGTGTCAATAAGTACTGTTTGACACATAACCTCAAGAATTCATCAAGCGTGTTTTAATGCAAAATAACGAATAAGTAATAGTTAATGTTAAACTTAATGTGAAAGTAAATATCAAGAGTATTTAAATCATTGCTAAGACCTCATTTGATTTTAAATGCACGTTGTTTTTGAGTATAAATGGTATATTGATTTGTTTGGTTGTGTTTATATCTTTGCCAATTTCAATTGGAACAGAGTATACTTTAGCTGGACCTGCCTCTAGGACAATCAATCTGGACAACCAAATGGTCCATGACGTCACTATTACACCTCAGTCTCGCGTCGACTCGATTCACGCCACGTCGTCAATTATTTAAAATTCGAAATGCCAAACGGTCTTGTATTGAAATCTGCGAGGTTGTACTATTTAGTGCGATATAGACTGATGGAACCAGTAATAAACAAGGACTAATGATAGACACTTGATACTTAATGTTACAGAAGATAAGGGTTATGATAAAGGCAATTTATAATCGTATGATCTTTGAATTAAGAGTAAAGTATCCATCATTGCTAAGTGTCCAAAATTGGTGCCATCACCCTAATTTGTCAGATAGAGCTTTGGTTGCCTGGCACCTCTTTGTCCGCAATGCGCAATCTAGTTGTTTTAATCGACGGGTAAAAGGACTAAAAGAACACACTGATTAAAACAACCGCTAACAAACTCCATCGTAAACATAAAAGTGCAAATAAACAACCCTCGGAGCTTTCCAACAAAAATGATAATTTCCAAATGGATTCCGATTCGTTGTTTCCTATCGAGAATAGGCCCCCGGGGGACAATTTGTGTGAAATGCCTTTGACACGGTGTAGCTCGCTTGTCTTTTATTGTACTTTTACACTTTTAGAATGAATAGATGTACAGTATTTCAAGTGCTATGACTGTAGATAAATAGTGCTTGAAATAAAATTAAATAAATTAAGTTATTACGTCGATAATATGGAGTGATTCTACTATCGCTTCGGACTAAGCCATCATTGCACAACAGAAGCTCCACCAATTTTTTTAACCATAAAATACAATAAATAATCCTTAAAAGATTTTTAACAAATAATATTTGTAGTGGTTAATTAGCCTAATTCTAGTACACGTACTTAAAATTATTATTTATTAATTTTCAGCCCTGGGACGTTACTTACTTTTAAGTGTTATTGTATTTTGATGGTTGAAAAATTTGAATATTAGCTCAGTAATTATTAAAGTAATAATAAATATATTTTATTAATATCAAGTAACAGAACAACATGACGAGTCGACGACAAGAAAAACAGCTAAAATAACTAACTGGACAACAGGTTTTTGCAAGCGTTAACAAACTGGACCCCACAGACAGCACTCATTCACGAGTATGACGCGTATCACAACCGTCACCTCCCTCAATCATGTGCTGGTGTATAGGTGGCGGCTCGATCAACGGCGCCTTTGAGTGAGCATGACATCCTCATGCTGCCAGAAAAAAAATGATTATAATGCAAAAGCTGTTCGGTTAAATAAAAGACTAACAAATTAATTTCCAAAAACACGCGGGGCACCGTTCGACAAAAGAAATTTACTGGATTTTTTGGTTTTTGTATGCGTTGATATTCAAATAATAAAATGGTCGCAATCGATTTAATTTGAAATAGATATAGCTCATATCCTGGATTAACACTAGGCTACATTTAATCCAGATATAAATTACCGTTCCCGTGGGATGGTAAAATTACAAATTCTACAAAAAATGTAATGTAATGTCCTCCTGTGCAGACCAAATAGGCGGCTACCTGCAATGAAGTAGTCGAATCATTCTGTACTCTATTGGTACCATCATTCAATTTAAAATGCTTATACTATTACTGTGTAGTTAGCTGCCTTCTTGGATATTACGGCAGTACTAGGTTTCAAAGTATTAAATTCTAAGTTAAATAATATAAATTTTTGTGATTCGTTTTCCGGTTTTTGACGCTCTCACAATTTATCTGTGTTTGATTTGATGTTAGTTACCATTGGTATTGTGTTTGTTCACCTTTAAGTACATTATAAGCGTAAAATCAAAGCAATGAAGATTACCCAGTTAGCCCAACCAATGTGGACCTTTAACTTCTCAAGGCCATAAAAAAAATGCACAAATAAAGTCATATTAAGTGGACCATGGTCTAGTTTGAGTATCATTATTGGTGTGTAGACTAGGTTTCTATGACTTATTATTTTAAGGGTGGCAATGACAATATAAATATCCTCGGCATAATATATCTGCCGTAAAACAAATATTTGACGTACAATCGGCCTTATATAGTCAGAGGCAATGAAAACGAGTCACTTTGGATTGAATTACCATAGGAAGTGACCCGTTTTATTTGCTCTTGACTATAGGAACTGCATACTTTTGTACCTTGTCGCTGTAACCCCTTGGACAGATAGTGTAGCAGTTCAAACAAGACGTCATTATTACTTGCGTTATACTCCATTTGTATAGAAACTTCATTCATGTAAACAAACCAAATCAAGGAGCTCTGTTAAACAGACAATCGAAACTGTTTAAGGACTGTGGGACTTTGACGTACTTGAATTCTGCTTCTATTTATTGACTAACTATTTCACGAGGCTTAGTTTAATTACTTTTCATAAATACCCCTAAAATGACCATTAAAGACGCTACAAGTACTTAGTATGATTACTTAAATCCTTAAAAAAAACCACTCTTCATTCAGAGAAAAAAACATTCATAAACACGAGAGAAAATTAGCCCGACGTCATTTAAGATGACTTCGTCTCTCACAATCTTTCAGTATTAATTTGATTTGGCGCAACCATGCCATCCATCAGGTATGCGATCATTTATTATTCGTTCCCTAATAACGTCGGGATGGAATTACTTCGTACCGGGATCAATGGAGATATATTCTCGTAATAAGGGATGATTGTTCCATATAAGCTGGGTCTTAGGTGTCCATACAATTGGTTAGAAATTGGCCGCATGATTTTTTGATGCTCGAGGCAACTCGTAGTACGTAACAGTATGTTACGTAGAGTTGTGGATCATTACAGAGTGTATTTAATTTCAACTCTATTTACCAATCGTTTTTGTTTTGTTTTTCTATTTTTCATTTGTTTTAAGTATTTACTTCCAAGGTAGTAAGCAAGTACTTTGTACAAGTCTAGAGCTTAAAATTGCTTGAAATTGTCCCCTGTTTTTTATCTTACTATTAATTTGGCTGTCGCTGATTTCAACCATGATTTAGGTAATCAGTTCTGTTAAAAACGTCATTTTTGAAACAAGCTTTTGTTGACGACTGTACTCTTTCTACATAGTCATCATCTGCTAGTCAAGACAGAACTAACGAATCATAACACGGTTAAGCAGAGTGGATATCCTGTCACCATCTTTCAACTCCATCCATTACCGGGAGCTGGTTCTAAACTGACTTGACAGATTTGACTTGAACAAACTTATTAACATACAAACATAGTCATCATCATCATTATCAGCCGCAAGACGTCCACTGCTGGACAAAGGCCTTCCCCAAGGTTTTCCACAACGATCGGTCCTCTGCTGCTGTCATCCAGCGGTTTCCCGCGACCCTTATCAGATCGTCAGTCCACCTTGTGGAAGGTCTGCCAACACTTCGTCTCCCGGTTCGCGGTCGCCACTGTAGAACCTTTCCGCTCCAACGGCCATCAGTTCTACGAGCAATGTGCCCCGCCCACTGCCACTTAAGGTTTGCAACAAACATATTAAGCTAATAATAAAACTGGTCAAGTGCGAGTCGGACTAGCGCACCGAGAGTTCAGTTGCGTCGCGCAGTAAGGGGCTTCTAAACGAGCAACATTTTCACGGCAATGTGTGGCCGGCAACTATACGCATCTTGTTCTAACATACGATGTACGAGTAAGATAGCACTAGTTGCAGCCACAAATTGCAGCAAAATATGGCCCGTTTAGAAGCCCCTGTAGGTATAGGTTATGTAGGGTTATATTCCAATTTCGAATTAAAACAGCGCGAAACCAACTTACAGTTTACCATTTATTAGTATTGGTTGTTTTTCATCAAAGTCTGTTCTATAATCACAACCAATTCCAAGTTTCTTGTTTTTTTTCCCTTTTAATAGTACATATTCTTAAAAAAACACCGCTACCTATTACGGTTTAAAAGATGCAGCTCTTTAAGGTTAGGATGGACGGACGGACGAAAGGCGTAGACATATATGTCTACGCCTTTCGTCCCCTTAGGGCACGGAACCCTAAAAAGCCTGTAATATGTATGCAACTTAATTTAATGTTGCCAGTTTTTTGCCTTATTACGGTTGAAATGGTTTCCATAAATCTAAAATTATTTGGTCTATTTTTGTTTTTCCACATTTTTTTTTGCATATCATCGTTTCGTCTAATGATTGAAATGTCGAAAATTGTTTCGCATAATATTGTTTGGTCGAAAAATTGTTTAGTATAACATTTGTTTGGAATAACTTTTTACTGTCGAATAGTTTTTTGGTATAACGTTGACCATGAGGCCAAGTCGACGGAGCTCCGCTTGGCGGAGCTCCTGTTCCGCGTAGTTGTGGTTTACACAATTAACTGCTTAACACAATTCTAACCTAACCTTAACAATAGATTAGTTGAGATCTAGGTGTTTAATACTGGAGGGGCTTTGACCAAACAATATAATGGATTTAGCCTTTTAGTAATTAAAATGCTAGACATAACAGTTTTGGACTAAAAGTGCTTTAGAAAAAAAATGTGTATGCAAAAAAAACTATATGCTAAAAAACAGGATGCCGTTCAATATAATAGGAAACATTTTCGACCAAAAAATTTTAATACATCAAATTTTAGTTCAGTCGACACCCTTATTTTACATTATTGCTCGCACTGCCTCCAGTTGCGTATTTTACGATTATAGCATAATACAATAAAATGCTGAAACTAAGTGCATTATCGAGAAAGCCTCAAGCCCAGCCAGCTTTTAAAAATGCTTTTAAAGTTTTTGGTGTTTGACACATATCGGTTATTGTTAATGAATTTGCCTCGAGCTGAGTTGAGTGATCGAAAGCTTTCGCGGGCTTCCGATTGAAATGGATTAAGTGAGCTTCAGCTATACACAGGAACTTTTAAATGGGAGAATAACACAATTACTATTGGAAAACCGAAATGCTACCAATTCGGATTGTAACGATACACGTGAGTAATGAGCATTTAAATAAATAAATATATAAATTATTGACCCTAGTCCCAAACTAAGCCTTAGGCTTGTACGGTAATGGACTTTAATTGATCTGCCACTTGCCACTATTCGTATTTTAGCCGTGTTATGCAAATCAGGTTAAGTCGGTTCTACTCGTATATCCAAACAAGGAAAGTCGCAGGAAAGTATTACGTCTTTCTCATCGAGTTTGAGTTGAGTTGTTTTTGAAGGTTAGAATGGTATTTCCCACTGCGAAGTATTTATTTGACATCTCTTTAGCCGCTAGCAGATTATCTGATTATCTGATTATCTGTAATAAATACTTTTTGATATCACCTTCTTAAAGTAAAAACATGACAGTTGGTAATGTTGGTATTGACAAAAAGTTGTGCGCTGAGCCTCTAGAGTATTTTTACATACATAAAAACGTCTCGATCGCGTTTGCGTTTCTCGTATGAATAACATTGTCACTCTCGCGTTCGAGATGGTTTGACGAGTGAATAGCGACTTTTACTGGAGGCTCTGTTTATACGTTATGAGGAGCAACTGTGCTCAATTATGCCAACCTGACGGAACGAACGCGGGACGATCATTACCGACCGAAATGTTCGAGATGGAGAGACAGAGCTGTTTATGACAGGTGTCTTGTTACCCTTCTACGTCAGGAATATGTTAGTATTGTCCTGATGGTTACTATGGACACGTTCAAACAATACTCACTTTTGGTTCAAATTGAACTCAGTCTTTATTGGTCGTTACAAAAGCGTTGCTATAGTTACGTTTCAATAACCCGATTTTGCATTACACGGCTAAAATACGAACCATGGCAAGTGGCTGATCAAATAAAGTCCGTGACTATGGGTACTAGACAACGAATTCAATACTTAAATAGAGAAACAAATACTTTAATACATAGAGAACCGATAATTGCGATCACCATTTAGATAAAAAAACTTTCTCGGGATTTGAACCCAGGACCGCTAGCTTCGTAGGCAGAGCTAACGCGTCATCAAAATCTCTTGATTTGTGACCTTTCTAATTGGCTTATGGGCAGTTCTCTTAAACGAAACACGTTTTAGGATAAAAAAAGGCACTCGAGCACACAGACCACCTGATGGTAAGTAGGATCTGAGACCCAGAGACAATCTCAAGACTCCAATCCTGAGACCTGAATCCCTCTATCCTATGAATTTAACGAGTTGTCTTATCCCAAATTCAAATCATTAATTGCGCTATCCCCGTATTGGAATGCAAAAATGAGAACACTGCTGCTTGGCAGTAGGTCTAATTATAAGTTTTGATGACAATTGCAATTGAACAAAAAATCGCATAAAATCTAATGATTATTTAGTACAGTGGGTCTTACGTACTTTGTCATTTTAATACTAGCTGTCAAACACATTAACTCGACAAGGTACAGTAATAGTACAAATATTTATACGGCCATCGCGGCAAATATATATGTACCTTATTATCAGTGGCGTGGTGTGTAAATATTTTTGAAGTGTTAGGAACGTATCTAAATTTATCACTTTGACAGTACCAAAGTCTGCAGCTGTTTTTATAAGGCCGACTGTACCTAATCTCAACATTGAATTCAAAGTTTATTGATTTATAAAGATCCTCAATTCATAAAAACCTTAACTAAAACCCTATCGACCTGGTTCCAGTGATGCGTGAAATTCGCCTTTGTCCCTCGCTTCTTGCCAATCACGATGTGCTAAAATCCCTTGATGTAGGATAAAAATACTATTTAACTCTAAACCTGCATTTAATATTTGTCTGACGTGTTGTATCGGGGCGTGATGTTCTGTTGTGATGGCTACTGTTCACATCTATTAGACGTGTTATGTTATGATGACTCTTTCTGACGATATTTTGAATGAATAAGCCGCGTTCACATTTCGCACTGCTAGATCAAAACAGTAGTAAGTCAAAATACAACTGTATTTTAAAATCAACTTTATTACAACATCTATGAACTTGAAACAAAACTAGCAAGTATTTTGAGTTGATACTGTTCTGATCTAGCAGTGCGATTTGTCTGATGTGTTGTCTCGTGACACGACAGAACAGTATTGGCGCGTGCACACGAGTCTGATGCGTTCTGACGCGGCCGCTCTGCCGCCTCCCCATCTCAGCCATCCTGACGCAGCCCGGGATTGCTTGTAATGCGACACAACACAAGCCATCGCTACACAGTGCGTCAGACAGAATCTGAACGTAACCATATTCGATGTATGAAATCGATACCGTTCTGACGCATAACGTCGGTATCCGATCACTTGCTAAATATTTCACAAACTGATTCATTTCACAAACATTATATCATTTTTCAAAACGCTTTTTTTCCGTAACTGTAAATATTTCTGGACCATTTTGTAAAAAACCTTCTAGATCCATCTTGTAAAATCTTGTAGGTTAGGTTAGGTTAGTTTTTTAGGAATCCTGAAATATACATATAGAGTTTCGGTAAAAAGTGTTTAGCAAAATGATATATAATTGAAATGAATAAGTTTTGTAAAACGTCTTTTAGCACATAATGGTAAACCGTCATGACACAACAGGTCAACCTGGCAAATTTGCCTTTGACTAGTAGCTAAAGTTTTTTTTTACCTACTTAGTTTTATCGAGTAACGCAAGGGACAAGCTTTCATATTTAGAATATGCCATGCGATTCCTTTTAAGAACGGTTGCCCCAGATGAAATGCATTCGGCAAACGTAATCGCTATCGAGATTTATAGGATTGACGTAAAATCTACCTCACAGTCACGCCGAGCGCTTGTGTGTTATTCCACTAAATTTATTAGTTTGCAGAAAATAGCTAACGTCACTTATCTTGGCCACAAGGACCTCAATTCCAAGTTTAATTCATCTTACTGTAGAATGATATTTTCTACGAAACGGGAGCCATCTGTCAATTGCTATAACGTTAAATATTTCGTAGGTGCGTTCTTAGCATTTAAACAAAGAACAAAGAGTACTGGCCGCCTGTTGGCCATTACCAGCTTGAGTGCCCAGGACTCAAAACTAGGTCAAATTTGCATGATAATAAAAATCTGGGCACTAGGGTTAAAACGAGGAAAGTATAACCCCATTGGCCTGATTCGCGTTAAATCTACGCCGCCCCTCGCCATTCTTGATGCATTTCAATTAGAACCGTGGACTATTTGCACTTTGCATTCGTATGCAGATTACACTGATAAACTGAGCGGTTAGAAATCCAATAAAACAGTGACGACAATTTATTTAAACGACGATTATCTCAATTTAAAAAAACATGTCAGACGTGTCCATACTAATCTGTTGTTATTCCATCGGTATTAGAATCTTGCGCTGTCCGTGTCTTTAAAACTTTGGATGAACCCCTCTCCCTATTTAGTTGTCAGTGGAGACTATAGTCACGCCGTTCTATGAGGCCCAATTTGACAGCTGTCAACGCAGTACCAAATATAACCTTAAAAATGCCTTTAAAGCATAATTGCATAACCATCAACGGATGTTTAGGTGAATTTAGAATTAAGGTTGACCTGCGTGCTTTGTCTTTCGTAAACTGGTAAGGTCAATTAATTGTATGTTATAAGTTATTTCTAAATACTGATATATCACATAGTTTTAAAAATTGGGTAGACGTATTCGTCAATAATTTTATAATAGTATTATTATTTAAAAAAAAGTTCGCTTCTTTCCCTACCATATCATTGAAAAAAGTAGCTTTCCACGTCAATCTGTCTTTTTGTCTGTTTGTCTGTCTGTATATTCGCTAAGTCCTAAACCACGCAACAGATTTTGATGCGGTTTTCACTGTCAGTTAAATATTTTTCACGAACAGCCTTTATGTATTTATTCTGGTTTATGTACGAAAACTCACATAAACCGAAGCAAAGCGGGGGCTTGTCGCTACTTCTCTTATAATATTATTGAAAGGGCTTAAGTGAGTTTGATTAAAAACGAACTGATGTTTTACTGTAGTGTCACATAAAGATTATTTTCAACGAAAAAATGTTTAGATAACTAGAGATCAGCTGTAAACCAATTCGTCATATACCGAGTATAATAATAAAAAGGTCAGACATCCCGGCCCGCGGTAATTAATAATTGGGTTGCAGATTAAACTGTACAAAAAAGTTAATAGGTAGGTACAGTACGTAACAATGTTGTGTGTATATGTTAGGTGACAAGTACGTTCCTGTTAAAAAAACATTTTTGGGAAAAGCTTTTATTGCCGACTGTAATTTTTTTTGCAAAGTCATTACCTGCTTATCAAGACCGAAATAATGAGTCCCAACTCTGTGGGTTAACGTTAAGAAATGCGGAGATCCTGTCGCCAGTTCCGACATCATCATCAGGTCAGCTATTACATAGCATGATATTGCATTGTCATCGGATTTAGTGGTCCAAATTTCAGCCTATTCTATTAATGAACTGGTTCAAATTTGACTAGCAAGATTTGAAGCGAACAAACTTACATACATACATACGAACAGTGAAAGTTAAACAAAAGCATGTAAAATGGCGGTGTTATCGAAATAAAGTGTATATCTATCTGTTTGTGTTATCATAGTTCCCAAACTGATAAAAAAATGTCAGGCCGTTGAAGAGGATGGTGAAGCTAAAAAAAAATCCATACAAAATACCATAACATTTATGTCTTGAAACTAGTCAGATTTTTTTTTATATCTTGTAGATATTATGAAAAACTACGTCTGTAAGAATGTTTTCCTTCTCAAGAAAATATTTATTCAAATAAAAATATGGAAACGTACAGACCTCTTTCTTGTTTTTTTTTTTCGGCATAGGGACGGCAAACGTGCACACAGGCCACCTGATGGTAAGTGGAAACTGTGACCCATAGACATTCGCATTCACAAGACCGCAAGCCTAAGACTGTAAATGCGTTGCCAACCCTGAGGACTAAGATGGAATGTCTCTATGCTAGTCATTACATCGGCTGTCTAATCCCCAAACCGAAACACAACAATGCGAACACTGCTGCAGATCTTTCATAATGCTACAACATAATTAAAAATCGTTAAAATCAGACTTGATTTTAAAAGTGAGAAACGTTATGCACGGAGCTAAATAAGCATTCTCTTATAATGGATGGTATATCAGCTTCTAAAGTAGGCATTTCGATACTATCGGAGTATTTCTAATAGTTATTTATAACACGGAGAAAGCAAAATGGCTGCCTAGTGGTTTGTGAACTTTAAGGCACAGACCATTTTGAGCCTTAATGTCGTCTGAACTATTTAATTATACAAAAAGCTTCCGTAATTGACTGAATGATGGACAGCACCTTGCCCGACTCGCCGGACCTAGACTATTGAAATTTCAGGACACCGTTATTTCTTGGGTATCCTAGGGTACACTTAATAAAAATGTATACGATTATTTATTATAGGATATAGTAAAAATATGTATTAGGTCATAACTATGACAAGTAACAATGTATTTAATTAACAATGTAAACAAAGATACTTAATTATGACTAAAAATATAAACATAAAATACATAAATATATAACGGCGCGCGTACTACTTTAGTTAATTTTATTGTTGCCAAAAATTACATGTCTGTGATATCAACCTCAATATTTGGATTGATTTTCTTTGTTCTAACTTCTAAGAACCGAACACCGAATGGAGTTGTCAGTGTCGTGACGACGTGAGTGTCTTGGGTTGACAGCTTTTCCCTGCAACGCAAAACCAAAAACAATGGCTCTAAATAACCATTGTTACTTGAATGTTACTATTACATATTGTTACCAGCACACTGGTTTTGTTATTGCTGCCACGCCCTCTGGTACCCTCTAGTAGAAACTATCACGATGACGGACATACTTGCAGACGAAGTACTCCGGCCTACCCGCCTTCCTACATTATATTAACGACTAAGGTAGAACACCAACGGTACTGGAGAAACCGATGCACATGCAGGCAGGCCAAAAAGACCCTCCCGACGATCAATCTCAGATTGTCACTGAAGCTAGGACAGTTAAAAGGGCCTTATTTAACATAATCTCACATACTTTAGGTGTTACAGAGACTGTTCGTTACGTCATTATGGAATCTCCTGAGGTGGCAACATAAAGAACCGAGGTCTCTACCAGAAGTTCTCGGCAACATTAAGGGTCTGTTAGGCCTCCTGGTGGAGCTGGGTTGGCAGGAGTAGTGCCACCAACCCCCCACGAAAAATAAGCGCAAATTTAAGTCGTCGAATTGCGGAGAAGAGCCTGCGACAACTTATAAACACTATAAACTTTATAATATAAATAAATAAATAAATATTAGGGGACAATGTCACACCAATTGACCTGGTCCCAAACTAAGCTCTAGGTTTGTACACTTTGTACTATGGGTATATAGATGAATATATACTTAAATACATAGAAAACATCCATGACTCAGGAACAAATATTTACGCTCATCACACAAATATAATGCTTACCGGGATTTGAAACCAGGACCGCCAGTTTAGTAGTATTATCTAATTCTGCGCAGCTAACCTCTAGCTATTAGTAACATTAGTACTTTGAGATTCTGACAATTATAATAATATCAAAATCTTCCAATCGTTATCAGTCAAAGATATCAGAGAGAACCTAAGAGTAACGAGGCTCTTAAGGAATATCAAGTTCAACTAAAAGTCATGAACTGCAACAGTCGTAAAGAAAAAGGGCGCATCTGTCAATAAAATTCAAATGCGTATATAACTTAATTTTTAACCGCAAAGGGTTTGATGTCTTATTAATAGCAAGTGTGGATATGCCCTTTTGACGTATGAGGGCAATAAAACCATGTGAATGTTCAGTGCCGAGAAGTGATAAATGAAGCGACTTTAAGTCAAATTAGAATTTAAATCATAATCTGTGGCGCAGAAAGTATTGAAGTTTTTACTACCTACAGACCAAGTTTATATGCCGTTAAATTAATACCCGAGTTTATAATTGCGATTCGTTCTGATAATTGTATGAACCTGATATTTGACATCCATATTGGATTGAACGTGAAATACTTTGTACTTTTATGAACGTATGTTTCATGTTTTTTTGCATTCAATTGAAAACTTTTACAAAGAATGAAGAACGCTAACTTAATACACTTAAATGGAAAGCATTCTAATTTGACTCATTACTATAATTCAGAAAATCGGTTTGTTTGTTTCGCCCAACCTTGAGTTTTTTATACGACCTTGAGAAAGAAATGAGTCATAAAATCGATAGCAGAGAAAATCTAAGTGGACCACTTTAAACACAATAAGATCAAATAAAGGAAGACCAGTGCTGGTCACAGAACAGCACATGCCATTTCGTGGGACCATTTCCTGATAATTACCACTGTATCGGTCGTATCTTTTCCTTTTTTATGATAATTATTTTACTGTGTTATTGTTATAAATAACGTTAACGAATCGAAAAGTTATTTACGACGGCTAAAAAAAAAACGAACATACTCTTACAAGATTTATTAGTTATACAGAGTTACAGTATTCTCTATTTAAGTGAACAGCTACTTCTGACAACATGGGACCCTGGTCTGGAACTGTGTAATGTTCCAGAGACGTGTTAAATGAATCGCATGACATACAAAATATCACTGCGGAATAATTCTATGGTGGTTTAGATTAAATATTGCTAAATGAACTCGTACGGTAGGATGGACTTCTTGTTGAATTTATAGGTAATTGTCTTGTAAGCAGAGTTATAAGCAGATGTATGTTATTTCGCGGCCCATTCTAGGGATTTCATATCGATAAATAAGATGACAATAGAAATTGATACATGTGCTCATTGTTTCTCTAATACTAAACAGGCTCAATATCAGACATGATATTAAAACGGTAATAAAAATATATATAAATCATTTCAAATAAAACAAGACAATTTACTGTCAGAGCCAGTCATATGCTCGAGTCAATTTGTGAGGTAATATTGCGCTACGCGTCCATAATAATTTAAAGAGGATATTTTCATCTACACTGCATTCTTTATTTTACTACCGACAAATATGTTTTTTTTTACAATTTTGTAATGTACAGAGAATGAATAAAATTAATTATTATTGAGTAACATCTTGATCTTGAAAGTCATCATCATCATCAGCCGCAACACCTCCACTGCTAGACAAAGCCCTTACCCAACGTTTCCACAACGACAGTAACATATTATCGATATATATTTTTGTCGCAGAAATATTTTACTACCTCACTTTAGTAAGTACTCGTATTCTAGCCCCAAGTTAGCGCACTTCTGCTTATAAGTAGCTGCACACTTTAATGCTTTATCACGTTAACGTCACGTTTGAACTGCTGCACAAACCATTCAAAGGCGTTAAACCGACAAGGTTCAAAAGTGTGCACCTATTTATAGCGCTTCCCGCTTCCCGCTTCGCGTATCACAGGGCGCCTACAGTCTAACAGCATAGCCAATTGGTTCGCCACCCGACTCGTCGCGATCGGTCGTGAGAACGACAACAAGATTGACTCTCGAGTTCCGTGTAGTGACAATAGTTGAGGATATTTGTAAACATTTTGCGTTCCAGCGGGCCTTTTCTACTTATCTTATTTTTTGGGATACACTTTGACCCTACGGGATCTTTTGTGTAATTACCCCTCTTTTAGCGCTTAATCCAATACAGCCTCCTCACCTTCCAAAAAGCGGATAGTGGAGTGCAATGGCAGTGCCTTGAAATTGTTTGGTCCTGGATACCCACAACTGAAGATTTTTATTCTTATTTCGGCAAGGGCAACACATTCACACAATAAGTGTTTCATTGTTCTCACCTCTTCGCCACACATTCTACAATCTGTGTTATCATGAAGGCTCATATTTGCTAGTAGATAATTAACCCCAAACTACCCAGTAAATACTCCAATGATAAATCCAGCGGGCCTAGTATAGTAACGTTTATCGCGTGACAGAATGTGGATAAACCATCCGTCACTCTCGTTCTTAATACGTGTCAAAAAGTGACGGATGTTTTATCCACATTCTTTCACGGGATAAACGGAGCCATATTAGTCCCGCATAGTTCAACTTAGAGCCTCGATTCTAGGCGTGTTTTTAATTCGGCCTACATTATTGTCAAGTACTTAAGAGCTATCTAAACGTTGACAATACGGTAACAGGTCAAACGCGATATGGTTTTTACCGCCTAGAATCTCGCTCCAGGATGACCAACGAAGAAATTAGAGGATTCTTTTCTGAAAATGAAGTTAAATTGAAGTTGCTAGTATTAATAAAGAAAACGCAGTAAGCTCTCCGTTTTTTGCATAGATTCACTACTACGAGAAAAAACACGTTATTTGTAAGAGGGCCCTAAAAATTTTTTTTTTTTTGTTACTGTTTTGTTATAGCAGCAATAGAAATACATACGGTGTAAAAATTTCAACTATCCACCAGTTACGGTTTATGAGCAAAAACCGGCGGGGGTGAGCTGGTTTCAGTTTTTGCATGACATGGACATACCATTTCATTCAATGGTAAATGCCCCATGTGTAAAATTATAAACGAATGAAATGATTTCATTTAGGCTGCCTTACTGCTACGAGCTTTACGTCGCCATCAAAACAAATTAATTTTATTTACCTACGGAATGTGATTAATCTATTTTGCACAGCTATTGGCTTAAGTGTGAAAAAGGTTTAACTAGTATTAAAGCCAGACTTCCTTAGACAATATTTATATCCATACAATACTATGAAGGTAAATCAAGTGATATCAAACCTCTTCAGATACGAAATAAATCTGGTTAAGGATGCAACATTCTCTCTGGGTGAAATATCATTACGATTACAACGTCATCATTCTGTGTATTCTGTTGTGCAATTAGAAGTGTATAAGCGGATAAATAAATAAATAAAAGTTTTGTCTTCTTTGAATATTTCTTTATGGATACACCTTATCCATATTAATATCTACTAGACACAACAACATGACATTAATGACGTAAAAATAGCTCACCCTCGCCGACCTCTGTTTATGAGATATCGATAGGCAGATAAACATACAACGGTGGCTTAGTAAATAGGGTCTTCTTGACACCCTCTGGGTCTGAAACCCCGGACAGTATGAAATGTTTGTTACAAAATATGTAGTTAGTTAATATGTCGAAATATTGGCATTGATACTCTTTTTTTTTGTTTTTATAGATGTGCGTTTGAGATAATATTTTTTACTGGAATGACAGGTGTCAAGTTTGACTTCTTAGCCTTTTTTACTAAACTAAGACTTGTACTTCCTCTGACTATCTTTAACTAGAAAAAACTAAAATATTTCAGCCATATTAATAAATTATTTTGGTCGTCAACGTCTCTAGACGAGATGCAGAGACTACTAAATTTAAAAATTGTTATAAACAGCCGTAACTGTTTAGAACAAATGACAAAAAAATAGTACAAACGATGGGTTAGGACAATTTTTAAGAGGGATTCTAAAGTGCTATCCTTTAAGGTAGAAACCCCGTATGATCAACTCAATGGCTTTTTTATGTATCATTAGAGTTTAATTACAAATTACACCGAATTAACACAGGTACCTTACAATATGTAATTTTATTAATTTTATTTCCAGTTCCCCAAAAATCGAGATCTGATAGTGCCATAATCAGCAGAGTAGTGCAAATCAAAAAACAACACCCCTTACCTGTACGTGCTACGCTTTTAAAATACTTTTCCCATCTTTTACTGCTTTCCCTGGAGGTAATATTATTCTGTCACACCGTTCGCGACGTTTTTATCTAAGTTTTACTACGTGAACAAAACTAGAATAAAGCCATAAAAAGAGACGTCGTTTCGTAATCTGTCTACTGAACCAGGTGTTTCTTATCTGCTGTATAAATCTTATTTTGATTAATATAATAGAGGACGCCCGCGACTTTGTACAGATAGATTGAGTTTCCTCTCAATGCCTCTTGACCTCTTAGGGCCGTATTAATAAACTCATCTTGACTGTGAGACCCCTCACAAGATACGTCAAAGTAAACGCCAAACCATAGAACACTGTCATTTTTGACGCATCATCATCATCATCAGTTTATTAATACGGGCCTTAGACTGTGTTAAGACACTACTCGAGTTAGTAAACGTCAAATTCATACGAAAAATGTAATTTTAACTCGAGTTACTGTCTGCCAGTGTTAAATTTTTAGTGTAATTGGCCATTAGTGGATGTAGGCAGTAGTCATTTACTTCATATTGGAAATAACATTATTATAATTATGTCCTATCGCATGGTTATAATCATTTCTCAATAATATCAAGTGTTTTTATTTTATTTTATAAAATCAAATAATATCGTTGGGTACAAAAGTTCTAAAAATAATGAAACAAAATAAAAACAGTAAAAAACCAAAATATACAGGGTGTATTTGGAAGTGTGGATCAAACGAAGCAGGTCGATAGAGGACGTCTAGACCTATCCAACTCACCCCCATGTATGTTCAGCGATATTTACTAATTTCGGAGATATTGATCATTTTAATCTTAATTTTTGTAATTTTCCCTTATGTCATAAAGTAGTTTTTTCCATACAAAGTGAAAAGCAAACTCTGGGATACCAAGTATGGAGAAACAAACTTTATGTGACTACTTAAAAAAAATACTGGGAAAAAAATGAGCAAATAGGTTTAAAAACTTCGCTGATTTGTAATGACTCTTATTATGTAAGATACCACTTAAAAACTTATGAAATAAAACATGAAATTAATTATTTTTCGTGACATGGACATAAGGGAAAAATTACAAAAATTAAGATTAAAATGATCAATATCTCCGAAATTAGTCAATATCGCTGAACATACATGGGGGTGAGTTGGATAGGTCTAGACGTCCTCTATCGACTTGCTTCGTTTGATCCACACTTCCAAATACACCCTGTAGAATGAATGTCCAGTCAATTAGTAAGTTTCTTATTCGCTATTTGCGGTGAAAAGGTCCCTCCCTTTCTCGGAATTTAAGATACGTCCATGTCTAATTTCATGGAAATCGGTTCAGCACCTTGACCTTAACTTCTACATTAATAATATTAGTATGCAATGTAAGAAGGTTTGCTATACTTAACCATTTTGATTTCGTAGCTAGCTGTAACCACTGTAATCTGTGACGCTACCTACAAAGCAAACGATCCCGAGGTTGATTTCCGGCCATGGCAAATATGTTTGTGCTGAGCGTATTTGGTCTCTGAGTCTTGGTTTAAGCCATCTAGCTTTGCCATCGTTCTTGATATTATGAGAGCTCATAATGTCAAACACAAACAGCATACAAACAATATGTAAACACTTTAGTGTATTAAAACATAAAGCAAAATACAATCGTTACTTTCTCTCTCTCTCTCTCTCTCTCTCTCTCTCTCTCTCTCTATCTTATTAACGAGATCGTCAGTGCATCTCATTGGTTGCCTCCCAACGTTTTTTCAGCTGGTACGAGGTCTCCACGAAAACTCCTGTACCCCACCTGTTATTACACAGCACAACTGGCCCACCTCCACTTCCTCTGAGCTATGACCAATGTCTACCAGCTTTGTTCTTCTTTGTATTTCTGTATTTCTAAGGCGATTGATATATTCTAAGAATTGAGAAGCGATCCGATATAATGACACGCGATTTAAACGCGAAATGGTGCGGCGCGGAGGCCTTGTCCTACGTGCTTGCGAATCGCCCCGCGGCAGGACTACTTTCGCCGCCAAAAATCGGACGCCTCGTCGGTTCGCGCGAAAAAATATCAAACCGTTTGATCGCGTTCGCTTCGTTTTGCGACGCCCCGCCCACACCCTGTATTGGTCACGTAGGACACTTCAATAGCTGTCGACTGTTTGTTTCTTTTGCACCGCGTCTCACCGCATCGAATTGGCATGGAATTCGCTCACCTAGGCCACCGCCTAACGATCGCGAAGAGAAATGCATCGCTCACAGCATAGCTCTTTGGGATGACTTGGGTGCTCTGAGCTCTAACATGGCTGCGTTTATTGCGCGACAAATTTTCGATTAAGCATCCGTCACCTTTTGTCACGTAACGTACGACAGTGACAGATGCTTTATCCACATTTTACACGCAATATAGACGCAGCGACGCTACGATAGTAACTGTACTGAATTTTATCTTTTCTATTTTCTTCGACTAGAGCTGTTTAGTGCGTTTGGCGTCCATGATAAAAATCATTCTGGGATCAATTAACATTTTGTCGTTGGTACACATAAAATTTGGGATCCGGAATTTAATTATCTTGTTTATCATTCTTTCGCTGGGCTCGTCGGCGGTTTGTTTTTAGCGGAGTTTTGATTAAATTCTGTCAAGTTGTTTGGTTTATAGGGGTTTCGAACAACTGTTCTTGTATTTTTATTATGTGCGTACATCTTCTTTGCAAATTCTCACGATCATTTACAAAATAACTTTCAAAGTTGGCTCTCAGTTTATTGTTATAAAGGTGGGACTCGTGCAGGTTTTGTACAGATCGCAAACACCATCTGATCCTTAAACCTACCGTCAAGCAGCAGTTTTCATACTGTCGTGCTCCGGTGTGGGGATAATACAACCGGTGAAATAACTAGCATAAAGGCATTCCGTCTTAATTCTCAGAGTTGGCAACGCATTTGCAGTATTAGGATTGCAGTCTTAAGATTCGTCTTATGCATGCAAATCTCTAAAAAAAAATAGAACTTTAATTCTAAAAAAACATTGTTTAACAACCCCCACAACGTTGTTAGTGGATCTATCCGACGACACACCATACCATGGGGTAGACGGGACGAGACATGGGGTAGAGAAAAAAAAAGAAGATAATTTTACGACTTTGTCGGCGTTACTTAATGTATATTCATGCCAAATAACAGCTTTCTAGAATTACGAATCTCTGAGCTGAGCTGCAGATAGACAGACGGATGGACATGGCGAAACTTTAAGGGTCCCTAGTTCGACTACGAAACCCTATAAACGCTAGTTCAGTCAAAGCCACAAGGTACAAACATGATTATTTACGAACGCACACAATACAACCACATGTCTACATTCTACAGAACTAAGTAATGAGAAATAACGCACGCTAAGCCGAACATCCCGAACGATTTAAACTATTGAAGTTAACGCGAAAGCTCTCGATACGAATAATAAATTCGAGGATTACTCCCGCCGGGTCGATTTTACACCGATACGGGCTCCGTTGGCCTAGAATTCAGTCGATCATGACATGTGAAAACCTTAAAACGAACCGGTCATGTGAAAAGCATATTGCATTAAAAACCGGTCACGTGCGAGTCGGATTTGCGCATCGAGGGTTCCGTGTTCTACCGCACAGTAGCTATTATTGTATTCGGGTTTGAATTCGATTTTTAAACTAATCAGCGCAAGCCCAACTCTTCAATTTTTTACGATACAACAAAAATAAAAATACGTTGAAAAAATGTTACCTAAATAGGGATAGGGGCCACTACAACCCCACTCTAAAAAAAACTGTTTTTTAGTTTGCTAGGAGATTACATTCTGAAAGAAAAAATCAACTCACTTTCTATTATGGTTAAAAAAAGATACAGTTCTTTTAAGTTAGGACGGATTGACAGACGGACAGTGGAGGCATATTAATGGCACGTTAGGTACGAAACCCTAAAATTTACGTCGTCAAGGTAATTTAAGGACAGTATAATTATTATATTATACACACGAAAATATCAAGACGAAACTGTTTTTTTCCTTGTTTAGTATGTTTACTATCATCAGGAACCCTTAAAGCTTGTACAGTCTTAATATCTCAGGACGCAATTGTAACTTTCTTTTTTTGGTTAACAATCAAGTATTGTAAATATTGCATTGTAATGTTTTTAGGGATCCATAGTCAACAAGGAACCTCTATAGTTTCACCGTGTCCTTCTATCCGCGGTTTAACTCAGAGACTCATTTACATTAAGCCGACAAAGAAAAATAAAATAATGTTTTTTTTTTCATTAGGTACCTAGTACTCAGAGTTGTTTGAATTTCATTTATTTATAATACACTTTGTCTATGTGAATTACATGGGTACACACAGTGAAACTTAATCGGCCGAGCGAAGCTAGACCAGTTGCCATCGAATACGAACGCTAGCGTTTGGTGATCCCTTGTCACTTACAAAAATGTAGAGAATTGACGTAAGTCACGTGACATATCACACGTTACAACTGACACGCTGTAAAGTTATCACTATCACTCGCGCTAATCGAATAGTGATAGTTTTGACGTTTTGTCCGTCGTTACGAGGTACTATTTTGACAGGTTGAATTCGACACGACCACTATCTATCTTCTAAATATATAAAAGGAGAAACTGACTGACTGACTGACTGACATATCAACGCACAGCCGAAACTACTGTACCTAGAAACTTGAAAATTGGTACAGGTGTTTCTTTCATGATGTAAGTGAGCACTAAGAAAGGATTTTCCGAAAATCGACCCCCAACGGGGAAAAAAGGGGGAGTACTGGGAAACTAATTCTACGCGTACGAAGTCGCGGGCGTCCGCTAGTCACGATATAAACGTCGGTATCTAAGGGCAACTTGGCTAGCTTTTACATTTTTGACAACTCAAAGCGATAGGTGATCATCAAAGTTTGTATTCGTTGGCAACTTATTTAGCCCCACAGTATTATCGGAGGAAGTTATTTTGCCTGTGACCGACAGAAAGGGTTTCGTTTTTTCGTTTTGAGGTACGAAACCCGAAGCGATTAAGTTTGTTAGTGAAGTTTTAATTTTTAACGTGCGTTCTTCACATCAACACGACTTCCTAATTCCAACGTAAAAACGAGTTTATTGCCCCACTTCTAAATTAAAACGATGTGTCACTGTCATATGATAGGATTAATTACGCGCGCCATGTTTTGGTGGCGTGAGATGCAATAGAACTTTCTAGCCAAATGGATAGTTTGTTTCACTTAATGTAGTGAGAATGTATACTAGTTATATTTTGTTATATACACCATAGAATAGTGTCATAGTGCAATTGGACGTAGTTTTGCGAACGGGAACCAACCCAATAAAATGTCAACTGTCATTCTGAATACCGTGTATTTGTTCTCGTTTGCAAAATATTTGTGGGTTGGTTCCCATTTGCAAAACTACGTCCGATTATAAAACAATTTGTTTGACATGTCTTACGATTGGAATCATAACGTCACTGTGACACAGGTCTAATGGTGGGTCAGGGCTCCATTGGAGCTGATACATGCTGATAGTACAGTCAGCGTCATATAGTTGGTAGCATCCAAAGTAGCCAAATAGTTCGTTACACGCCCTTGTTACTACGGTAATAATGACGTGTAACGTACTATTTGGCTACTTTGGATGCTACCAACTATATGACGCTGACTGTACATTGAAATTTCACATGTCGCCTGTCATTGTCAGGATGGTGAAAGGCAGCAAGTGGCCCGTGCGCCTTCTCCATATCATTTGTTTTTCCAATTATAATGATAATTACATTCGTTATACATCCTCTCTAAATTTCATTATGTAAATTTCATTGTCATACACGAGTGTTTTATTAAATAGAATTATTATTTTAGCACGCAATTGAATATTCCTCGTGTAGTTGTAACTTAGAACAATTCTCACTGTAACACTCGTAGTTAGTGCAGTAGTGTTATGGAAAATATATGAGGTTATAGAATTTTTTATTTCTCAAACATGACAGGCCTGAGATATATATTAAAACCACATTGTTTTTACCGTGTTTCCGTATTGTCAACATTTTGATAGCTCTTATTGAATTTACAGTAATGGCAGCCGAGTTACCAACAATACCATTACAAGTCAAAGACTAAAAGTACCTATGTATTATAATAATATGGTTATTTGTGAGATGAATAGAGGCTCCCTGTCCCAGGTGCATTGCGAGATCGTTATCGTTATCGAAAATGACGTAAGCAGTTGCCAGTCAGTTGCGTAATTTTTTAAGATACCTGTTAACTTGATTTGAAGGCAATGAGAAGGCACGCGAGCGCTCAGACTTCCTGATGGTAAGTGGGATCTGAGACCCATAGACATTCAAAATCTCAAGACTACAATCTCAAAACTGTGATCCTAAGACTTCAAATGCGTTGCCAACCCTGAGGATTGAGATGGAATGCCTCTACGCTAAGAGCCAACGTGCGAAAGTTCGTTACCAAAAAAATATCTGTTTCGAAATTAATAGTGTCGCTAATCGTTTTGTCTTTTTTCCTTATTTCAGCCACAAGTAAAGAGCAATAGGAACGAACCATGAATTTGCATTTTTCCGAACAACACCCGTCCCATTCAGTTTGAATCGTCGTTAAACGCTAGACTTAGTGCATCGACATCTATCTACCTGTGTAAAAAGGGCATATCTGTATATTAATAGCCGAAGGATATTAAACCGTCTAACGTCATACATAAGGTTGCATATTTAAACCGATTTCTGAAGCAAATGCGCTAATTTTATTTAGAAGGTCAGTCGTAAAGAAAAGCCAATATACACAGCGGCAGTTGACATTCAGTGTTGTGGCTAGTCAAATATTTTGCTTTATCCACCCACTGTTTTGCACGCAAAATGTTTTCGGTACAGCTCAGATTAAAATTAACCGTTTTTTTTAAACCTTTAAAGGAGCACACAAGCCACCGATGGTTGGTTGGATCAGAAACCCATAGATATTTTTATTCTCAAGACAGCAATCCTAAGACTACAAATGCATTACATGACGCCCACAGACACCCGTTGGCAACGGCCAATCAGGTGCGAAAATAAAATGTGAATGGCAATGAAAATATTACCGGCTAAGTTTACCGACATAGCCCGAAGAATAGCTAAACTGAAGTGGCAGTGGGCGGGGCACATTGCTCGCAGGACTGATGGCCGATGGGGTCAGAAGCTTCTGGAGTGGCGTCCGTGGACCGGAAGACGAGGTAGGTAGGCCTCCAACAAGATGGAGTGACGACCTCGTCAGGATCGCGGGACCGCAGTGGATGCGAAAAGCACAAGACCGGTCTGAGTGGAAAGCCTTGGGGGAGGCCTATGTCCAGCAGTGGACGTCTTTCGGCTGACATGATGATGATGATGATGATGAATGAAAATATTAAGCCTATGACCATTAAAAAAAACCGGTCATACGCGGTACCAGGTTAATCCCAGCAAGCATAACGTTTGCGAATCGATCGACTGTTTACGAAAAACCTGGTTACGAACCATAACTAACCGATATTTTTCGAACCGTTCCCAAGCGCTGGTTGACTCGACAGAGCAAGTGCTAAATTGGATTGCATTTATACTTTAAGTAAACTCAGAGTTGTTTCATTAACGTTGAAACGCTTTGCTCATATCATATCATATTGCGACTTCACTGTATAGATTGCCAGCAGCTCTGTTTTATGTTAGAATACGGCTCCCAACGGAGTCAACGGGATTCTTCGGATCAACGAGGAATTTCGAGACAATTAATAGTTTAACAACACATCTAATGCACTTGGCTTAATTATAATTGCTGTGTGAGTTTTAAAATAGCTCTGATGCAATTGGGATCTAAGGATTAATTGGTTATGTAACGCTATGAACTGTTTTTTACTTATCTCCACTTGTTTACCACAGATAAAATCTATGCGTTTACTTTATTTTGTTCATAAAGCTAAGGCCACAAACGTTTTAACCAAGGCTTATGGGTTTTTTTTTGTACTTTGAGTAGGTACGAGTATGTTTTAATCCTTTAGGTGAAAAAAGTTTTAGCTGTTTTATTTCATGCAAAAATATCTACTGAAACTATCACTTCAGTCCTTACGTTACGATTTATCAATGCTCGTATATTTACTCATAACAGTTTCCATTTAAAAATACTTTTTAAAAAACCCACTTTATTGTTTTTCACAAGAGGCTTAAGCTAAATAAGGGTAGTATAATAAATGTTTCAATATTTCAGACTTAAGTATAAACAAAACTTCGGACAAACGATGCATTATGTCAAATGATAATTAAACATTCCCCAGGAAAACTACTAAAACACTATAAATCATTATTTAAAGCCAAAAAAAAAACTTACCCGGTGAACTGCCTTTCTTCACTTCGCCATACTGCGCGAAGACAAAATACAGCACCATGAGGATCAGCTGGAATATCAGCAGCGGCACGTACTTTGCTGTGTTGAGCAACATTTTCGTAAAGTACCTGAAAACAACAAAAAAATTAAGGTTCAACATAATCTTCAATTTAGCCAGAACACGTTAACTGCTGGAATTAATTTATTAATTTATTTCACATAAATGTAAGAAAATCTTCTAGACTAAAGACATACTCGTATATTTTAGATAATTTAAATAGCACAAGGTAACTATAATCAACAGAACTTACAAAGAAAGGTACCCAACTGTTCGGCTCCGATATATCGGCTAAAACTCATATTTAATAAAAAATACCCTTCAAAGATCATCGAAGATACATTTTCTTTGGTTTTTTTTTTAATATAACCGATAAAACAAAACACGTGCTCATTATTTTTTCATCTTAAACATTTATAATCAAACCACTATGAATCTTGCATTTTTAAGTTAGAGGGTTTAGTCACTTCAGTACTTTGGAGGTCAATTTATCACAAAAAAATACGTGTCTGTTATTTTAAACTACTCTCTAACATATATCACAATCAACAAAATCGGAGCGGGACAGTTGGGTAGCTTTCCTTGTTAGTTTACCTAATTTACTAACATAATATCAGAGCGTGATCTACTGGCGCTCCCAAACTGCCGTTATAAAATGTAATAAGTAAAACGTTATGAAATATTTTATAACATTATTTTCATAACACGAAAACATTCTTATATTTAGTACAATGTTGTTATGTTAAATGAAACGTTTTATAACCGCTGCGTGGAAGCACAGTTGTTTTCGGTTAATCACGTGATTAACCGGTGTCATTATGTTCGCAATTTTTTTATTGATAAGTAGCTTCAGACTTTGACTTTGACTTTGATTATGGTACAGACGAGTTCATAAATATAATGGCAGCCGAATTGAAAACCAATAAAAAAACAGTATGGTTTAAAGGAGCGGCCACATCGCTGCTCAAAATACGGTGACGATACGGAATCGCAGTGACGTGCCGCATACGTCACGACTTTACCGCATGCGCTCCGCACCGCTGCCGTGACGTATACGGCACGTCACTGCGATTCTTTACCGTCGCCGTATTATGAGCAGCAGTGTGGTCGCTCCTCTATCGAGTAGAAAAGAGCCCCTGATAAGTTCATACACAATAGACACGCCCATAATTCTAGCCCACTCTTAAGCACAAATATTTTGCTGCATGAGAGAATACTACTAACTACGGGCTCCAGCGTTGTCGAGAACAGTGCTCACACTTTAGTGCTATTTGCGACTTTCTGTAGTAAAATGTATATTCGTACTCTGCTAAATAGTAGCCGGGATAATAATCATTTTTAAAAATGTGCAAGTGAAGCGAGTTTCGAATTCAATAACAAACAAATTTTCAATATTTTCTCATCATCATCATTTCAGCCATAGGTCGTCCACTGCTGAACATAGGCCTCTCCCAAAGATTTCCACCTCACCCGGTTGGAAGCGGCCTGCATCCAGCGGGTCCCCGCGGACTTGACCAAATCGTCCGTCCATCTCGCGGGGGGTCGCCCTACGCTGCGCTTGCCGGTACGTGGTCTCCACTCGAGAACTCTACTGCCCCAGCGGCCATCAGTCCTTCGAGCAATGTGGCCTGCCCATTGCCACTTCAGCCTGCTAACCCGATTGGCTATGTCGGTTACTTTAGTTCGTCTACGTATCTCCTCGTTCCTGATTCGATCCCGCAGCGAGACACCAAGCATAGCTCTTTCCATGGCACGCTGAGTGACTCTGAGCCTATTCAAGAGGCCAACGGTTAGAGACCACGTCTCGGCACCGTAGGTCATCACTGGTAACACACACTGTTCGAAGACTTTAGTCTTCAGACACTGAGGTATTTTGGATGAGAAGACGCTGCGTAACTTCCCGAACGCTGCCCAGCCGAGTTGGATTCGTCGAGTAACCTCCTTCTCGAAGTTCGATCTTCCTAACTCGACCGATTGTCCCAGATAGACATAATCGTCCACCACTTCGAGAACCGAGTTTCCCACTGATATTGGGGTAGGCGCTACATGGGCGTTCGACATAATTTTTGTCTTGTCCATATTCATTTTGAGGCCTACCTGTTGAGAAACTCGATTGAGGTCTTCGAGCATTTTGCCAAGGTCGTCCAGCGATTCCGCCATGACCACGATATCATCGGCAAACCGGAGATGAGTAATGTATTCGCCGTTTATATTGATGCCAAATCCTTTCCATTCCAGGAGTTTGAAGGCATCTTCCATTGCATTGGTGAAGAGCTTCGGAGAGATTACGTCCCCTTGTCTCACACCTCTCTGCAACGGAATTGCCTCCGTAGTCTGATCCTGTACTCGGACTGACATGGTGGCGTCTCTATACAAACACTTCAGTACTTCGACATACCGATAGTCTATGCGGCACCGCTGGAGAGCCTGCAGCACAGCCCACGTCTCGATCGAATCAAAGGCCTTCTCATAGTCCACAAACGCCAAGCAGAGTGGCAGAT
Source organism: Acleris sparsana (assembly GCA_923062465.1). NCBI lineage: Eukaryota > Metazoa > Arthropoda > Insecta > Lepidoptera > Tortricidae > Acleris > Acleris sparsana. Next base: position 3,263,081 of record OV281299.1, read on the forward strand.
TATACTCTTCGGTCTTCTGTATAATCTGCCGCAGCGTATGGATGTGGTCTAAGGTACTGTAACCTTTTCGGAAACCGGCTTGTTCGGGAGGCTGAAAGTCATCGAACCTGTTAGCGAGACGATTCGTGATGACTCTCGAAAACAGTTTGTAAACATGGCTCAGAAGCGAGATGGGCCTATAGTTCTTCAAAAGAGCTTTATCGCCCTTCTTGAAGAAAAGTACCACCACGCTTCTGTGCCATGCTTCCGGCGTAACACCATCGTGCAGAACGGAATTAAAGAGCTTCTGAAGGACTTTAAGTACCGGTGTTCCACCCGCTTTCAGCAGCTCTGAAGTGATTCCGTCCTCGCCCGGCGCCTTGTTGTTTTTTAACTGTTTGAGAGCCATCCTAATCTCGTACAGGCTGATGTCCGGGATATCTTCGGTATAGTGTCGGGTGAGCTTAGCTCTCGGGTCTTTAGCTAAGTCATTAACAGGTTTGGCGACCGAGGTATACAACTGTCCATAGAACCATTCGATCTCCCTCAGCACCTCTGGCTTGGTGGACGCTATTCTGCCGTCCTCTGTCTTCAGCATTGTAAGCTGGCTTTGCCCAATAGACAAATCCCTGGCGAACACTTTGGAGCCTTTGTTCCGCTCAATCGTTTCTTTAATATGGTTCGTATTAAAGTCGCGAATGTCTCGCCGCAGGGATTTGTAGATTCGTCTATTGAGCTGCCGATAGGACTCCGCGTCGCTAGAGGACTGCAGCGTCATCGAACGCCGTTCTGCCATAAGGTTTAGAGTTTGATCGGTCAATTTTTGGGGTCTATCTTTTCGGCCAGATCTAAAGAATTTAGACCCTACCGTGTGGACAGTCTCTACCAACCTGTTATTGATATCGTCCACCGTGTCGCAATCCAGGCAAGCAAAGCGATTTGTGAGTTCGAGTTGGAAGCTTTCGGGGTTATGAATGTGGGCTGTAGTAGGTCGGAGCGTAGACTTCATCAGGCGGGAACGTTCTAGTTTGAGGTCTATATTCAATGTGCCTCTGACCATTCGGTGATCACTGCCGGTTTTCACCCTGTGAATCACGGAGACATCATTGAATATTTGTCTTCTTGTGGCCATAATGAAGTCTATCTCATTTTTTGTGGAACCATCGGGGCTCATCCAGGTCCACTTCCTATGAGGCGGCTTCTTGAAGAATGAGTTCATCATATAGAGTCCCTCCTTCTCCAGGAACTCGGCCAGCCTCTGGCCCCTCTGGTTCCGATCCCCCCATCCAAATTGCCCCACCACCAACTCATTTTCGCTTCTCTTGCCCAGCTTTGCGTTGAAGTCCCCCATAACAATAGTGAAGTGCGATTTGGAAGTATGTATGGCTTTGCTGATATCCTCATACATAGCTTCTACTTCGTCATCCGAGTGCGTTGAGGTCGGTGCATATACCTGGATGACCTTCAGCGAATATCTTTTGGATATTCTGAGTATCAGATACGCGACCCTACTCGACACACTCGTAATGGTTATAATATTGTTGATGAGGGACTTGTGGACGATAAACCCGACACCACCTTGGGACTGCTGGTCGCCCTCCCGGTGATAGAGTAAGTTGCCGGACTTCAGGACTATCGTGTCCTCCCCCTGTCTTCGGACTTCGGATAGCCCTATGATATCCCAGTGCAACCTACTCATCTCTTCCTCCAGCTCAGCGAGTCTTTCATTTGTCCTCAGTGTGCGATTGTTATATGTCACCAGTGACAACCTACGTCGGTTGTCCGTTTTTGTATAGCCAGGGGTCGTCCGACAGAGTCGTGTCGCCTGGGGATTCTTAGCACCCCGGGCTCCAGCGCTCGACCGGCGTCCGTCGTCAGCGCCGGTTCTGCAACCGGAGCCGCCAGGCACTTGGGGCCATGTACTGCTTCTATTTGCCATGATCCCTGTCACCCTTGGGAGGGTTGGACCTTACTCCGCCACGCTGGTCCAGTGCGGGTTGGCGGGTCGCCAGAGCCTCGTTCGTTATTCAGCAGGATGCACCGCGAGCAGGTGAGGTTGGCTTGGGCCCCGAGAGATGGTATTTGGGGCCCCCACATCCCAATCCAATATTTTCTACCTCTTCCTATTATTTCGCAAGCAGCTCCGTATTGACGTCAAACGACAAACGAAATAAAGACTCCTTTATATTATTATCTACACGTTTATAAAACACGTGGACTCAACGCAACTAGGGATGTTCCTTCAATCGTAAAGAACACTTCATGCGGAAGAGAGAACTCATCGAGCGAAAATATTATACGACGTGACGGTGTGCTCCTACGGTACAGGTCAACGGAGATTTGACTAATGCTGAAGCCGCACGTGTTGAAGCGATGTAACGAATGCGTGGGTAGTTCTATCATCATTTATTCTTGGAGACGTTAATGGTCTTGGGGTATTACTGTTATGGCTGCGCTACACGCTGGCCCATGAGGGACGGAGTGATGCGTAAGAGTGAGATACAAGAATACGTTGTTCACTCTAGGGTGTCTAGGGGGTCTGGCCATCGAATTTAAAAATTAATCGAAGCAATCGATGAAAAACTTCCAGTCTTTCTTCAAGTGTTCTGAATTGATCAAAATCCTGAATTTTCATTATTCCGAATTGATAACAGACTTTATTTTTGACATCGTTTGTTAATCAAACCTAACCTAACCTGTTTATAGGAATAAAATTATGCATTGAATCTAAAATAGCTCCGGCATCTAACATACCTTTCGGAAAAATTAAAATTCGGAGAAAACAGTAGCTATTCGGTTTTTCTGTAATATAAATTAGAGATATCCTCCAAAATTAAGGTAAATAAGTAGTAAAATTGATTTATTTGAAAGCCATACTTGACCTACAATCAACCAATTTGATTCTTAGGCCATTATGGACTATGTCAGTGTCGTTTTTGACCAAATCATGGAAGTCCCAGTCTTTGGTTGACAACGTCACTTTCACGTAGTCGTTAGTGTACCTATATATTTCCGGCCATCATTGGTTTTGGATATCACGCTTGTGTATAATAAACTTGTTAACATGATAAAATAATAAAAACAAATCAATCAACTAAGCGTTACATTACCGTCGCTGTTAAAATCCACTTCAAAAGAAAAACAAGATCACTCATGACACAATTTCCCCTACTTTCATTTCTCCTACTAGTGAAAATTCCTAAAAATACAATTTTCCAGAAACTACCCGACGTTCCCATCAGTTTAGTCGGATAGCGTGGAAATATTTAACACGGCTCGCGTGCGGTCCCCACTTAACACTTTTGCTGCCGCCAAATAACAATCGTATGTAATTTGAGCACGTGTGGCGTGTCAGTGGCAGCGAACGTGTTAAGGCACTGGTAAATAAACCATAGTGGCTAAATTACGTTTTTTCCGCCCAACCAATGTTTGTCGGTTTAACGGAAGTTGAAACAATGTTGTAGCTGAGTTGTGACTTATGTTAAGTTTAAAACAGCATCGCCCGGAAATAGTAGTTTACGTTGAAAAATACCAAACACAGATTAAAACTAGTAGAGTCCAGCAAAGGAATCTGTGGTGAAATTAGAAATTCCTTAATATACCTTATGGACTTTGCATACGGTGGTGGTAATGCTAGACTGCCAAGTGGTTGTCGTGTGGATTGAGCCTGGCGGTGGTGACCACTTTACACCAGGTGGGCCGCCGTTTACATAATAGCCTGTCCTTAGCAAAAAAAGATGAGTTCACTATCGAGGAAGTAACTTAGGTTGCCCCCTTCATTTTACCGATGTATCGGTAGGTAGATTTGCTTGTCTCTTTGTCTTGAATAAAAAAGTAGCACTTCCAGAAAAAGCCTTGTTTGCTCTTGTCTTGGAAACACTAAGTTTATAATTCCGGAAATACAGACGCAGATTATTCCACTCCTTGGCAGTGCAAATAAGAACTCACGCAACAGACCGCTGCGTTCAAACCGTTGGAAATTCGAGTACAAGCGCATATCCCCCCCCCCCCCCCCTCTTACAGTTTGAAAATGGACCTCATTTAACAACGAGATGGAGTTTTAGTTGTTTTTAATACCTCCTTTTTTGGCACGCGTGCATGTGCAGGAAGTGAAATTAGTTGGAGCGACAATTAATAAATTATAACAAACCGTTTCCAGTTTGTTTGACTTGTTTGTTATTTCAAACAATTCAAACAAATTACTTGTTTATACAAAAAAACGAAGTAATATCAATGTAAACTGTGTACACCGCATTTCATTTTGTGGTTTGATATGGTCGAACTTAGACATATTTGTTCATTTTTGGACTTTAAGTTCAATACCAAATGTACAGTATTAAGAAAATCTAGCAGTTGTCCGACTCCTTTGTTGTTGAATGCATGCCGCCACTGTTAATACCTACGCCTATAGAATCAGCGAAGGGTCAGGGTTGTCACAACAAAAAGTACTTGAATATTTTATCTTAAATACTTTTTTTCTGTGAATGTTAGAAATAGGTACGAAAGAAATACGAGTACATTTTATTTATTTTAAATCAACTTTAGAATATCCTACAAAAAGTAAGATAAGATGTGTATGTGGTATCAATTTATGCATGCTTACAAAGATTTATGCCAACGCCAGGTTAAAGCGATTTCGCTATACCCAAAATGGTTGTTCATTGCTGATAACAATGATAACATTCATTGAACGTTATCTTATCTCTTACGTAATTTTTAGTTAAATTACTATTACGTTATTCTTCATCGTAGATATGCTCGTACGATGACACGAAAGCCTAATCGGTCTTGACCTTTCCTGCGAATGTTTTCCATGTATTTGAGTACATATTTCTCTGTATAAGCAAGTTTATCTCCGTCAGGTATCCAAAGTACAAACCTAGACCTTAATTTGAAACTAGGTCAATTTGTGTGGGATAGTCCCCTGTCACTTATTCATTAATTACTTATCTGATATTGGCTTCATTTTAAAACCTTTATAAGATGTTTGATTTCTTCTCAAGCTGGTAAAGTAATTGAGGAGCTAGAAATAACCTTAATATTTGCAAAGGAAAACATATTTAATGTTAGCAACGAAAAAAGTACCGCGCCATTTTTAGATAATTCGTTTTGAGGCTACGAGTACCCACTGGAATTGGTACTTTGCATATAAATAGGCTTTGATTTCGAATATCGTGATAGAGTTTATTAATAATATTTCAGATTTCATTATTGTTTGTATGAACTTATGTATGTATGTATTTGAAACATCTTGTTGTTTTAATATTGTTTAAACTTTTCCTTGTTTGCTCCTTTTGCTCTGCTGCAACGTACTCGTACGTACACATTATTTTGTCAATGTTGTTTGTGTGATTGGTCTTAAGCATGAAAGTAAAAGTTTTATCGATCTTTCTATTGAAGCCAGATCACTACTAATATATTTAAAATAAGGCATGTAAGGCCGGTCTGAGTGGAGAGCCTTGGGGGAGGCCTGTGTCCAGCAGTGGACGTCTTTCGGCTGACATGATGATGAGGATGATGAAGGTATGTACAATTTAAGGGCAATAGATAAGTGGGTCGCTTAGATATATCTTAACTAGTTGCCATTGTGTTTTAGCATAAAACGATAAATAATTTCATTAACATCTATACATGTAGAATATTTTTTATACCTTTGCTTGCTTATTGTAAAACTAATTTTAAAAAAAGTTAGTAGATATTGTGTTTTACATTATCTCGCTTTTTTTGGAAATATTGCAAGTTATATCGATATTTTGATGGGATATGATAATGCAATCTAATATTTATATGTGCTCTTCTAAGTGCAGTCACAAAAAGAGAATTATAGTAAGAACCACCCAAACTTGCCGATCAAGGTTCATTCATAAAGGTTATGAACTTTTGTAAATACTAATTACATTATTAATGTAAATACTAATTATCGAATTAAAATAACAATTCTCAGACCACGACGATGCTTGAAAATAAAGACATTGGAAACTGTAGTTTGTTTGTAAGTATCTAAGTAGTAGTTCTCCGGTTAATACAGTTTCTTCTAAGAATTAAAACCCAAGAAGTTTAAAAGAATACGGAATAATATATCCCTTTCATTATCATTTATTTCATAGAGTATTCACAGCATCACTTATTTTATATTATACCTGAAGAGTACGCCGACGCGATCTATTTACAAATTTATTATCAATCGTCATCATCATCATGCCATCCGAAAGACGTCCACTGCTGGACATAAGCCTCCCCCAAGGCTTTCCACTCAGACCGGTCTTGTGCTTTTCGCATCCACCGCGGTCCCGCGATCCTGACGAGGTCGTCACTCCATCTTGTTGGCGTCGTTTCTGGTAGCCGGGTCTCTGCCGGAGATTACCTAAAGCACCCCCCGCCCCGCCGTTACCATGGCCGCTACCGGAACCAGGAATAGCGGGGCCGCCTAGGACTAGAGGTCTGGGCTGTTTTTGTATATTCATACCGTTGGGGGGAAAAAATGCAGTAGTCACCACGCTTGTCAGGCGGGTTGGCGACCGCAGTTATACCATGTAGTCCGCGGAGGACGCTGCTGCCCATCCTCCGGTTTATCCCTTGGACGTCTCTTACAGCACCCACGAGAAGAAATGGGGTGGTGCTATTCTCGGCCGGCACCGACACAGCCAATTATCAATAAGATCTCGTAACACATTGATTATAAAATTATCCCATAACATCAGCGGGCTTAGGGCTGGCAGACAAGTGAATGAATGAATGGAGAAGTGAGTGAGTGTGTGAGTGTATGTATAGAAGGTTGGTCAAGGCCATAATAATAATGTTGGTGTCATGACTAGGTTAGTCTAGTTGGAAGTGTACCCTGCCTTGGAAGCTGGCGGTCCTGGCTTCAAATAAGGGCAGATATTTGTGTGATGAGCGCAATTATTTTGTCATTATTTATCGTTGTCTAGTACCCACAAGTACAAGCCTAGAGCTTAGTTTGGGACTAGCCTCGTTTGTGTTAGATTTTTCCCTGATATTTGTTTATTTACTATGTTAATTGCTGATACCCGATGTCATAACAACTTCCGTATACCGTCGTACAAACTAGATAACATTTACAATAAACAATGCAGCTGCGATGACAGACCTAATTTCCCATCAAAACAAAGGTAACCAATACTTTGATTGTGATTGTTTTCCAATAATTTGATTTGGTGTAACAGCTGCATTCAGAGTTATTTAAGACGAGTAAGTTTTGACGACGCGCTGGCCTAGTTGGTGTTGACTCTGCCTACAGAGCTAGCGGTCCCGGGTTATTATCCTGGCTAGGGCAGATATTTGTGTGATGAGCGCGAATACTTGTTCCTGAGTCATGGATTTTTTCTTTATATCGTTGTCTAGTGCCCATAGTACAAGCTTAAGTGCTTAGTTTGGGGTTGGTACTAGGTCGATTGGTGGGACATTGTCATAAAATAAAAAATAAAACCGGGCAAGAGCATGTCGGACCATACTTCGATAGAGGGTTCCGAAGCCGCTAAGTACTACAAACATAAAAACAACAAGTAATAACTAAATTTCTATTTAAAATCATTTGGTGCCGTTTTAGATGATTTTAGTAGGTTTAGTAGGAATGATATCTAATTAGTCGTGATAGTTTTTCTTTCTAAGTTGCTGTTGTTGTTTCTTTCTATATGCGCTGTCATTAAAGATATTTTTCAGGCAAGGGATACTCGACTCTAACAAAAAATAGCGCTTTAATGCTTAATATTTAAGAAGAAGAAGAAGAAGAAGAAATACATTTATTCACTAACCATAAGACACACTAATATAGGTATTTCACAACTGGATGCCTTAATCGAAAAAATGTTACACATATTATAATTGTGTGTGCACAAATCCGGAATATTTTTGAAAGACTAATCCAATGACACCCAACACTATGGGGTAGACAAAAAAAAATGCATCCCCACCATGTGTAGACGAGATAACCTAAAAAAAATGTTTTTTACTCATTAGTTTTACCACTTTGTTGACGTGATTAAAATGTATATTCATGCCAAATTACTGTTTTCTAGAACTAAAACACTCTGAGCTAGGCTGCGGACGGACGGACATGGCGAAACTATAAGGGGTCCTAGTTTGACTACGGAACCCTAAAAAAGGTAGTTCATTATTTGACGTTATTCCATACACAAGTTTAAAAAAGGAACGCGTTTATTTTCTCTATAATGTTACTAAGTATAGCGGTAATTTAAATCAACATCTACTCATTCGTATATCCAAGAATCTCCGTTTCAAACACGATTAAAAGACTGCAATTGGCAATTGATTGAGGATAAAATTACTTCGCGGTCACAAGTTCGAGTCCGAACGGTCATTATGCAATTGACTGCACGCCATTCGATGAAAATTTTAGATTTATGCCTTAGATAGTTGGGAATTTCATAATAGATGAGCGTTGAAAGTTTTATTAATGAGCGTAGTATACAGAATTGGTTTCACTAATACTTTTTTTTAATTACACTTTATTCGTTTACACTCGGCGCTGGCTGAAAATCAGCGCTGCAGGTGTTTAACACCTCAGCAATATGCTGAGCCAGCGTCTCAATCTTCTCCGCAAAGACACACTCACTACTTGTTTATTGTTATTTCTGTTTTCACTTTTTTTTCTGTGTGTCTTGTGTTGGTAGTGAATAAATGTATTTTTCTTTTCTTACTTTCTTTTCTTTAATATTACTCTGGATTAACACAAATGCTACTTTTCATCTCGGAAATCAACGCGGATGAAGTCCCGGGCAGAAGCTAGTATATCATATTTACAAAATACTCAAATTGTTTAGTCAAAATAAAAAACGTTCAGGTAGCACCTCGGAATATCTTATAATGTTTGTCCTAATGCATCATTTGTCAGAATTAACTTGTTTTCAGTTAAGAGCCTTAGCTTAGGGTCTCCTCACATCTATCGATGCGGAATCGGCGTTAGCTGATCAAAAAACTCTTTATGTCCATGCAATAAGAGCGAAAACGACGTTCCGTTTGCATCGCTGAATCCGGCCGAGCCGAGCCACGTGCACATTTGCTTCGCTCATAGTGCGTAGAAATAAAGAGTTATTTGATCAGCTAACGTCGATTCCCCGTCGAAAGATCTGGGGAGGCCCTTAGACCACTTTATAAGCTTTCAAAAATTACCTCCGGTTTGGTTAGATTGAGATTGTATTTTAAGAATTCTAAAATGTTTCAAAATTCAGGAGAAAATGGCTTTAGGATAAGCGACAATTCGGACAAACGGTGCAGTAATTTCATCACGAATTATTAACAAAACAATAAAATATATGTAATGTACTTATAGGTACATAACTATAATCAAATCGAAGTAATATTATAAATGGAAAAGTTTGGATGTTTATAAATGACTAAATCACAGAAAGGATCTGTATAAAATTGGACACAGAGATAGCTTATAGTCAGGAATAGTACCCACATAGGCTTTTTTTCATTGCGGAAAATTGGAGAGTTTCAAAGGAAACAGCCATAAACAATTTCTTCGGACAGAGTCGCGCGCAAATACAAAAACAACACACAACACATAAATAAATAACTACCACACTTTCTTTTTCACTTTAAACAAAAATCTTTAACATGGAAATAATGGACGAAATAATATGGTTCTTTATTCTTAACGTTCAAATAGCTTTTATCAAAAAGTTATTTATTTCTCCTCTTCGATATTTTAAAGGGTTATAAGCACCGGTTTTTATAACATTATTTATTAAAATGGTTTTCTATATAGGGTTTCTTTGTGTATTTAATAACTAGAATACTGCCTGTCGATCTGTGTGCTATATTTTCTCAGTAGACAACGAATGCAAATTGATTATTTAAACTTCTTATCCAATAAAACTAGAAACGGTGTAAAGTTTTTGACATTTAAGCAAATTTCGATAATGTTTTGATTAAATTTTAAAGTTTTACAGGATTTTACTATGTTAAAATAATTGCGTTTTCTTTTAATTGAAAAACCATTGATTTAGTAAAAAAAAAACATAATAATATTAATGTTCATAGAAATATTTTGTCAAACGCCATCAAATAAAACATAAATAATTCGACGTAAATTAAAAAAGTTAACGATTAAATTCGTTTTCATTTAATAGATCCATGTTTGGGATAGTGTTTTGGATATTGTAATGAAATTAACTTTAAAACAACAACAAGTGCGTTTTGCTGGGTACGAATAAATTTATGGCGTTGTTTTTACGATGCTCATTCGTTATTTACACGTATAAAGTTGTTTACGTTACGTTAATTTTACTGATTAACAGCACGTTATTTAATGTTTTATCTGAATGTCGTTTCACAGCGGTAGAAGGCAATAAAGTTTGCATTTTACTGTTATAAAAATTCTTCAAACTTTGATAATGCGATCACTCCAAAAATTTATTGACATGTAAAAAAAAATATTATTCCAGCAAAATGAGGAGGTTTTTGTTTCATTAACAAAAGTCGATGTACGAATCCATGTTGTTAATCTTATAACGAGTATACGTAAAATTAAACAGTTATTAATTAACTCATTAGAATTAAGCATATGTAAACGTTACTGGTATCCAACACAAAATGTTAAACTTCCTAAATTAAATAAGCAAACGCCAAACTCAATTTTCCTTCACTAATTACCCCAGCAACGTTTCCAAATTTAATTTTAGAAATAGAATACCGTTGCGAAATGTATTTAAGAGCATTGCCAAAAAAATAATTACATACCTTTATTTATTTAGGTACACGTGAAAACTGTTCCGTTCAAACTCCCGCGCTTAACTACAGTCGAGCCCCCTTCTGCGTCCGCACATGTCACTCAAACTCAAACGAGTATCACTATAACCCTATCAAAATAAAGAGTATTTCACTACACTTCATCATAAACACCCAACTCACTCGTTTGAAACGTTACAAAATATACCTCAAACTTAGCTAGATAACGTTCAAATTGCAACGCAACATTTTGACAAGATACAACGTTTATAGCGTAACGTTATCATGTGATGTTACGTTTGATGTGACGTTTCTTTGCGGACGGTTAAAGAACGGATATACGTCACATCGGGGACACTTATCGCCTATTTAGCGTAGGTATCGAGCGCCCGTGCTATTGTAGAATTTATAAGAGGACTAGTGCGGTCGAAAGTGCATCCATTTGGTGGAAATCGATTTTTAAATAAGTATTGGGTGATGACCAAAAATTTGGACTTTAAGCGTAGTTCCATAGAAACAACGAAGGGAAAAAACATTCCGATGAGCAAAAAAACATCCAGAAAAAAAATTTCAATTTTTACGAGATTGATCATTTTAAATGACAGTCAATTAGAATTTTAATTGAAGGCGTATCATTCGCTCATGCTTCAGACTTTACTTGGAGCTCAGGCACGTTGACATATTTGACGGCGCAATCGAATAAGAAAACAACTGTCATTTGTTATCATTAAATATTGACAGTCAATAAAAACTTCAGGACGCGTTATTTGCAGTTGATCATTTTTTTCTTATGTGACAATCCCTTAGTATCATTGACGATCACCTACATACGATTATATTTTTCATCACACTTGCTCGTAAACAGTATCTAAACATACAGGTTAACTGGGCCGTAAGCCCCATATAAAACCCTTGACCTTTTTTTTTTTTCATGAAAACCTAGGTCGGTAAGTATTTATTTTTTAATTTATAGCGCAGCACACCGTTCATGCAAGTTCAAGCAAGGAGTTTACACGAAATTGAAAAATTGTTTTAAAATGTTATCTAAACAGTAATTTCATTGCAATCTCGCTACATGTTATAAATTTTAATAAATAAGTTTTTTCTGCCCTATAATTTCATTTATTTACTCGTAAATGTGATGAAAAACATTGTATGTTTCACGGGCGGTACGGGAATTACGAACCTCGACTCAGAAAGCCCTCAGTCTTCGACTTCGGGCTTCTACTAGAGCCTCGGTCGTAATTCCTTACTTACCGCCCTTAATACACAATGTAATATTCCATCCACGTATATCAATCACTTTTGTACGTCTACGCTCAACGAAAAAAATTGCTTTAAGGAATACAATACATACAATGTTTCTCAGTTAGTGATTGTAAATCTTATAAAAACAAGTATCTTAATCCTTAAACATTGTCATTCGCAAATTACCGTTTCGGGGACTGTTTAAGTTAGTTTTGGCCTATTTCTTAGTAAACGATTCTTCTTATATGTTCCTGTGCCGTCATATATGATATTTTCTATATAAATACTTGAAACATATCTAAGGATCAAAAATATCCTTGTTTTATTTTGTTATTATGCAATGTACTCAGTTGCGATTAATTTAGGAGTATTCTCGATTTTTTTGTTGTGGGTGTAATAAGTATGTATTCATTTCTGAACATAAGTACGTTCATCGTGTCTTGTTAGTACCCGTAGTTGCCTAACGCTTCGTTTGGGACTAGATCAATTTGGGTAATATTCTGATATTTATTTTATGAATAATAAGTACCTTATTAATGCAAGATAAAACAAATATCCTGATTACCTACGTAAATTAAATTAAATGTTGTTATTTTTTATTATTATGTATGTATTTTTATTAAGAAATTACAGAAAACCGGAACATATTTACAAAAAAGTATATGTACAATGGCGAGCTTATCCCCTTGAGGGATCTTTTCCAGCTGTTTGTGCAATAATAATGCGGAAAATGGATTATTAATCAATGTGCCTACTGATTTATCTTTGTAAATAGAAGCGCTCAGTAGATAAGTTGATGCCCTATATGTTAATTCATTCGTAAATAATGGTTCACAGTTCCGTAGAACAAGGCATAGTATTAATGTTATCGTATACTGATGAGTGCTTTTGGATATAGCTCGGCTCTTGGCTGTTTTGTGCATCCAACCCTTTAACAGTCGATGAAGGATTGTATCGGTTATTTAGAGTAGTTTCTTCAACATACGATCAAACGTTATAATATCTAGCTTCGAGCAGATTTTGCCGGTGATACAGCAATACAGCGTAACTAACAAATTAAATAAGATGCAAAATACACTTTAGCAGGAAAGTTAGTAAGGTACATGTAATTTAAATACTAGTAATAAAAATAAAATCGCTATTCGAAAATTCCGCGTCCGTAAAGTATATAAATCATTTTTTGGTAAATGCATTCATTTCTATAATAAATTACCTGACGTAGTTTTAAAGATACCCTTTCCATCACTTAAAAATGATCTAACAGACAAAAATGCATGGCCTAAACCCGAAACTTAGACAGTAATAATTTGTTGAAATGCAAAAATACTTTAATCTTGTCTAGGGGACACCGCTGATGTAGGAAAACATATGAAAACTTTTATTTTGGTCGTCTTGCACCGTCTTATGTATACACAATAGGTGTAAATTAATTTTACACTCCATACTTCTTGAATCACAATGTTACTGTGACACAGTTCTATGTTGGGTCAGGGTTCCATTGGGCTGATAGTATAGGGCCTATACTGCCGTCCTAAGCCAATAAGCAGTATGTCAGATAAAACTCCCGTAGCAATATCAACCTTATTACTAAACTAATAGAATTAAAACTGCTTTGGCTGTTGAATTTGGGATACTCCCAAAATGATTTGAATTTGGGCTTAGGAGGGCAGTATAGGTCGCCATTACATTTATTTAACAAGTAAACATTTTATATTTATTTCCAGCTCCGATGATCATACTAGGCATATAAGAGGTTAGATCTTGGCACATTGCAAAACCGAAGTTTCTGAATATTGATTCAAAATTCAAAATTTAAAATATTTATTCAGTAAATTGGCCACATGAGGGCTCTTTTATACGTCGGTAATATAGAGTGAATCTACTAGCGCTTCGGACAAGACCGCGGAGAAGCAGCGCCACAAGAAACTCCAGCAGAAGGTCATTTTTTCCCATAATAAAATACAATAATACTTAAAAGTGTAATAAGTTACAAGGTAACAAAGTAGTAAATAATTATTTTAAAACTATACTAAACTATAATGTTGACAGCAGTAAAACAAAACTTAACTAATTTGGTTCGTGTGAAGGAATAGTAATAACCAAATTCTTTTACTGCTGTCAACATTATTTATGTAAGTACCTCATAGTTCACCCTCTCGAAAGTTTTTTTCGTAGTTTTTAGTAATAATTAATATGTAGTTTTCAATGTTGTCAATTAACATTGTGCCGTCGAGTAGTTTCAGATATACCAGTAAAGATCAGAATCCAGAATTCCAGTCAACTCGCGGGAACTAATGCACCGATCACGTGTACCTTGCAACCTTGACCCTGGCAAGTTGTCCCATAGGACAGAAGCCATTATCATCATCATCATCATCATCAGCCCGGGGGCGTCCACTGCTGGACAAAGGCCTCCCCCAAAGAGTGCCACAAGTCAAGGTCTTGAGCCGCTTGCATCCAGCGGCTCCCCGCGATCCTAACCAGGTCGTCAGACCACCGGGTGGGAGGCCGTCCAACACTCCGTCCACCGGTGCGGGGCCGCCACTCGAGAACTTTTCTTCCCCAACGGTTATCAGTTCTCCGAGCTATGTGGCCTGCCCATTGCCATTATTTAAAAAAAACCTCATGGTTTTGCAAAGTGTTAGGATTGACATCTTATCTCTCTAACACTAAGGCTCGAATTAATAAACTGATCTCAACTCTAATGCTCGTCTTGAGATGCGTCAAAAATGTCTGTTCTATGGTTTGGCGTTTTGACGTATCTTGTGACGGGCCTCACAGTCAAGATGAGTTTATTAATACGGCCCCAAGTATCAAAGCAAAACACTTTTCTCAGCAATAATACCTGATCTAAATTACACCGTTTAGATCATATAACATCGCCAAGCCCCTCGATTCAAAACAGTCGAGTTGTTCAAACAAACAAACAAACCTTCGTGGCAAACTATTTAACGAGGTTTTTGGTAAACTGTTGACAGATTTGACATTTTGCGATGTTTGTTTGTGTTATGTCGGTTCTGCTAAACAGGAAATGTTTGTTTGCTGTGTTGATAGTAAAGGCACGAATATCGCCGAATTCAGTGTTAAGTAAGGAGAATGAAGGATGTTTCTATGTGGAATAACTCTAAAATTACGTTACGTTTAAATTCTGTAGGTTTTTTATATACACTCAAGATCAATGAAAACGGTTCACTTTCTATTAAAATTATATACAAAGTGACCCGTTTCCATTGCTCTTGACTATATTCTCTTATGCTAGGACCTTGGGTCCATCCGGATCGCTACCACCTTCTTATCCATTAACCCACCACCAAGCAGCAGTTCTCGCATTGCTGTGTTCCGGTGGGGGGATAAGACAACCGGTGGAATTAATAGCATAGACGTATTCCATCTTACTCCTCAGGGTTTGCAACCCTTAGGTTGGAAGTCTTAGGATTGCAGTTTTGAGTGTAGTCTTGAGATTTCAAATGTCTATGGGTCTCAGATCCTACTTAGCATAAGGTGGCCTGAGTGCTCGCGTGCCTACTCATTGTCATAAAAATATATTTGTACATATAAACATTAGGAGACAGTGCCACACAAATGGACCTAGTTCCAAATATAGCTCTAGGCCTGTATTATGGATACTAGACAATCGTATAAATGCTTATATAGAGAAATAAAAACTTAAATACATAGGAAATATCCAACACTCAGAAAATAAATACAAATATTTGCCTATACCCGTAATCGAACTCAGGACCGCTAGCTTCTTATGTAGGATCACTACAAAATATGCCAACGCGTCCATGTTACCAAGATGAAGAAGATTTTGTCAATATTCCAATACTTCTCAACTATCCGTTGCTCCTGACGTAAATTAAGGGCAAACAAACAAATAATGCTTACGATAATAATTAGCTATCCACGAATGCATTCAACGTGACGTTACTTTAAAGATGGCGCCGTAACGACATGTTTAGAATATCATTTAAATTGTTTATTACCTACAGGGCCTCTATTCGACACCGTAAAAACCAAATGATCGTGATTGACCTGTTATCTTATTGTCAACGTGTTGATAGCTCTTTTTAAAACTTACTTGACTACCAAGATAACTATACTAAGAGCGAGTAAAACACAATAGCATAACAGGTAAAATACGATTTGGATTTTACAGCCTAAAATAAAGTCTCCGGCTGTCTTAAAAAAACACGTGGCAGCATTGGCCTCCCAATAACAAAGAACTATATTTGGGAAAAAAAACGGATTGACCTGTCTTGATCATTGTCTAAATTTTTGAAAGCAAACATTCTTCGGCCTCAATGTTGATTAGGCAATGTAGAACTTGTTTTCTTTCACTAAGATAAAAAAAACATTGACAAATTGAAATAATTCTCCAACGCATCGCATCAATAACAAAACTAAACAAAGCTTTTAATTTAGAAACCTAACCTACAGCATGTTCTACAGAAAACGGTTCATTCCTTCGAATTCGAGCCTTTGTCGAGGGAAACCCTTTCATAATACATTTCCTTCGTTCCCAATCAGCCCGATCGTCCTAAAATGTTTATATTTACTCGTTGTCTGTCTTGTAACCACATCAGTGCTATATTTACCACAATAGTGGCAATATTGACTCTTTCGGATGTAACATCGTGCTGTCGAGCTATGTCAATTAGATACAGTAAGTGTTACAATTTTAATGCGGCTAGAATCATTTCAGTAGTGCCGCCAGCCTAATTCGGGAAATTAGAACGTTTATTGGTAAAACTCTTAAGTAAAACCTCTTTGCATGTAGTTGTAACACATCTGTAACCGACGTTCTATATTTGAAATTTGACGTACATTCCATTTTCGTTTTGTACATGCGAGACGGGCCTGTGTTATTTATGGAATGGGATAGATCAATACAAATGCTTGGACTTTTATTTAAAAATACGTAGTTTTATGGTTCTTTTATGGTATATCATGTCAGTCGAAAGACGTCCACTGCTGGACATAGGCCTCCCCCAAGGCTCTCCACTCAGACCGGTCTTGTGCTTTTCGCATCCATCGCGCTCCTGCGATCCTGACGAGGTCGTCACTCCATCTTGTTGGAGGCCTACCTACAGCTCGTCTTCCGGTCTGCGGACGCTACTCCAGAACCTTATGACCCCATCGGCCATCAGTCCTGCGAGCAATGTGCCCCGCCCACTGCCACTTCAGTTTAGCTATTCTTCGGGCTATGTCGGTAACCTTAGTTCTACTGCGGATATCATCATTTCTGATTCTATAACGCAGAGAAACCCCGAGCATAGCCCTCTTCATAGCCGTCTGTGTGACTTTGAGCTTTCTTATGAGGCCCAATGCTAGCGCCCACGTCTCAGATCCGTAAGTCATCACTGGCAAATGCTATTCTAATTCTGGGGCTATTTTAGATTGTATGCATAATTCAATTGCTAGGTACACGTTGGTTAGGGTACGTAGGTTTATAAGCGATAACTTATAATTAAGTCTTCTATCAAAACATTGCATTCGGAATTATAAAAAATCGAAATTATAACCGATTCGGCACAGTGACTCTTCGGAGTTATGTAGGGTATACCAATTTTATTATGCATTTGTTTTCATATTTAGCTAACACAAATTTTAACTTTCCCCGTAACCTTCAAAGACTCTTAGCCGAAAACAAAAGTTAAACCAAGGTTAAACTATGTTAAAATTACTTGTTGAAGTATTTGGTAATAGTTGAGTACTTTCAAAGAGTGATAGATAGAACAGGCCGATATGATTTTCCAATCAGTATTCAAACTTTATGAGTATGTGGTTCGTTTGTTAGTCTTCTATGATTAAAATCATGCTGCGAGGTTTGGCAGCGGTTTCAGTTCGCAATAAAATGCAACGGCAATTGCGTGCGCTTCTTTCCCCAAGGGAATTTACATGCTCTCTATTTTTGCATTTTGTTATAACTTTGTGATACATTACTGCTGCATAGTTATGTTAGCCAAGCTACTATACCTTCATGCTTGTAAGAGTTATATTGCGTTACATGTGTTAGTTATGGCAATCATCACAAACTAAAAAAAACAATGTTATAAGGACTTATTTCCAGAGCTAATAACTCTAAGCGCCGGTTTTATACCAATCCGATTGTATATTTTCGTATCTTTCAGGAGTAAATTTGGTCTACCGTCATATTTTGGTCATCGCCATAACGGTGCGTTAGTCATTTCTCAGTATCATTTTACTGCTGGCGGTTACCGAGACCGGTATCATGAATGTCATAGCTTTATGTAGTTTATTCTAAACAGTAATAGATTTATAATGACGTATTATTCACAAAGCAGTGGTAGAATTTTTGCGAAACAATTTGGTCATGTTGATCTCCGATGAAAATTATTCAAGCCGTGGACCGAATATTGTAGTACCTATAATTAATGCCGTAGTTCAAATTCCTACTAATTTAACTTCTTTGAAAGTCTTATTTATCACAAAAGTTTGAAAATGTCACACCGAATAATATATTTTTTTAAGTAACTTTAGAACCTCTTTGAATAATAAACGAAGTCTGTTTATTATAATTGGCATTGTTTTTCAGTTTTTAATTAAATTAAGTCCTTAGAATTCTCTAGACTGGTACAAAATACGTCACGGTTAACGAGTAAATAAACTTAAGACAAAAGCGTGATAAAAAATAATTATATGATAAAATACTGTAGTAATTGTAAGTCTTTGCAAGTGCTAATGTCAATTAAGGCTAGACTTTCTTAACGCTAACGTAAACGATTTTCGAATACTGGTAAAGTGTATTGAATTGACGTGGGCGCTCGACGCGACCTTCTGAGAGCTTACGTCGATTTTATACATTTTGGATAACGATAACGAACGCCGAATGCATCTTGTCATGGGCTTCCAATCTGTTAAGAGCCATAATAAATTTTATTATGGCTGATTTAACACCACAAATAACTCACGTAAACTACTTAAACTTAGATTTTTTTGAACAAATAAACGCATTAATATAGGCGCTTCTTCAAAATACATAAAGTAACTTAAACTCGAACTCCTTCATACTTTTCTGTAACCAAAACCTTCCTTCATCATATTAAGTATTTATGCTCCCGAAGTTATGAAGAAGCTCAAGGAAAATAAATTCCGGCAACTTGTGACAAGACCACCTGCGTCGATTCCGGAGTCAATGGACAAGAACAAATTTCATATACAGGGTTAGGAAAAATATTCGTTAGAACACAGGAAACTGGTGAAGTAAACGATGTCGGTACAGCCATTGGGGACCGTTATTTTGATCCAAAAATTGGGAATATAAAGGTAATATTCAAACTTATCTAGTGTAGGATAGCTACATATACAAAAAAAAATACGCTAGCTAAAGTAACGAAACGTTTTTTTTCTTTCTCTCTTTAAATTAACAGAACTGTCACTACTAATTAAATTAATGTATTAAAATCCTTGAAATAAACAAAACTAAGTACAAAAAAATATAAGTTTAAATAATAATATCTCCTTTGGAAGCAATTAAACAATAAGGTCAATAAGACGCGTTGGTCAATTGATGGATCGACTTAACGACATTTTAATGAAGATACCATCGTATCCATTGACATACCGCCAAACAGCAGTGTTCGCATTGTTGTGATCCGGTTTGGGGATAAGACAGCCGGTGTAATGACTAGCATAGAGGCATTCCATCTTAGTCCTCAGGGTTGGCCACGCATTTGCAGTCTTAGGCTTGCAGTCTTGTGAATGCAAATGTCTATGGGTCACAGTTTCCACTTACCATACCTTCTCTATCAGGATCAGGATCGCGGGACCGCGGTGGATGCGAAAAGTACAAGACCGGTCTGAGTGGAAAGCCTTGGGGGAGGCCTATGTCCAGCAGTGGACGTCTTTCGGCTGACATGATGATGATGATGATACCTTCTCTATGCCATAAAAAAAACACTATGGCCAACACCGTAAAATTAAGGATAAGAATTAATCTAATAACCCAATTATAATTAAGCAGAGTATAACAGTAAATAAATTTAATAATAACGCCCACTGAACTTCCCTGCACGCAAAGATGAGCTCAAATGACCAACTAGAAAATTATCCCGTCAATCCGCAAGCGCCCATTATAATATAACTTCGTCCCGCTCTTATCGTATAGAAGCGGAAAAGCCATGGAAATGTTCAGAACATAATCCGGGATTTAATCCATTAGTAGAAAGGCATTATCATTAGCTCGGGGATACTTAAAACTTGCGGCACACACGAACGGTTATTTGTAACGTTTATTTGTGAGGAGTTTTGTAGGGTTACCGTAACTTTTGTAGGGTAACCGGCTCAGGTCATAAGGAAACCCGGGTTTTTGATTGTGGCATAAGGTAAGTATTGACATATCCCTTTACTTTCTCAACCTCTTATCTGATCGAATATTTTGATAGGAAAGTAGTCTTCATAAACCTTGGAACGAATGTGTCTTTTCTAACTATTCGATCGCTTACGCAAAATTTATCCGACAACTTTCGTCAATCCTATATATTTTCGATTACGATACCGTTCCGCGAATACATCTTCTCCAAAGCCACAAAGACATGGATTGCAATATCCGTTGATGCTATCGATTTTCTTTGCTGGCTACAAACCAATACACACCCGGCTAGTCCATATCTTGTGCAGAGGTGTTTTTTTACGGCTTCTTGTCGGTACAATCTGGGCGTTTAAGCTACCCAATTGAGAATCATCATCATCATCATTATCAGCCGCAAGACGTCCACTGCTGGACAAAGGCCTTCCCCAAGGTTTTCCACAACGATCGGTCCTCTGCTGCTGTCATCCAGCGGTTTCCCGCGACCTTTATCAGATCGTCAGTCCACCTTGTGGAAGGTCTGCCAACACTTCGTCTCCCGGTTCGCGGTCGCCACTCTAGAACCTTTCCGCTCCAACGGCCATCAGTTCTACGAGCAATTGAGAATACACGAGTTAAACTGTTGTTCGTACACTGCAACTGGATAACTTGAACTCGTTTGTTAATTATTCGTCTTTCAAAATGAAAATGAGCGGACATTGACAATGCAAATGCACATTGGCAATTAACTTTAGTACAATTTATCTTTAGTCCTGCCTGCTCTAATGCCTCTAATCATGTTTGAAGTACTGCTCTAATCTATCAAAGGCGTTAAAGCGACAAGGTACAAAAGTGTGCAGCTGATTATAAGGTCAGAAATATGGAGGTGGAGTGAAGAAGATCCTTTCGATTGTTATACTCTATTACTGACTGTCTCATGGAGAAAATACACGGACGAGATCGAAACACCCAAATATATATATTTAATTATCTTCCAAAAAACCGGCAGAAGTATGTTGGACAATGCTAAGGGTTTAAAAATATCTCCAAAAACCATACATAGGTAATTTTCTATTAAAAGTTATCTTAGCTAATGTTGAGTAGGTATAGATGTTTAGTCGCCTGTGAGTCACAGGCGACTAAAGGCCCTGTTATTGAGTTAAGTCACAGGCTGTGACTTAACTCAATAACCTATTGGTAAACTAAAATAGTTATTTATGTGACTGGTGCATAATGAGAGGCATTAATACACGAGTGTGGTTTTATGAAACGAGCCGATAGGTGAGTTTCATAATAAGATCACACGAGTGTTTTAATGCCTAATTATGCGTACAGTCGCATACATAACTTTATCTACATGCATATCATAAGTTTTCTACAATATGTGAGAAAATTGTACCATGTTGCCTTGTATCTTAAAGAACCTGCATCTTAATGTTCACTTTAAAGTTTCGGTCACCGAAACTTTAAAGTGAACATTACGATGCAACTACATCAATAACCGATACTTTAATGACATGTAATACTTTAATGTTAACATTAAAGTGCAACCACAGATACAGGTTTCTTAATATAGGCTGTTTGCTTATCGTTTCTAAACATATAATAGGGAAGTTATGATATGGATGTAGATAAACTGTATTAATAAACTCATCTTGACTGTGAGGCCCGTCGCAAGATACGTCAAAGTAAACGCCAAACCATAGAACACTGTCATTTTTGATTCATCTCGAGACGAGCATTAGAGTTGAGATCAGTTTGCGGGTGGTAGGACCCTGTGCAGGGTCCGTCCGGATCGCTACCACCATCTTATCCATTTACCTACCGCCAAACAGCAGTGTTGGCATTGTTGTGTTCCGGTTTGGGGATAAGACAGCCGGTGTAATGACTAGCATAGAGGCATTCCATCTTAGTCCTCAGGGTTGGCAACGCATTTGCAGTCTTATGCTAATGTCTATGGGTCACAGTTTCCACTTACCATCAGGTGGCCTGTGTGCTCGGTTGCCTTATCTATGCCATAAAAAAAAAAACAAAAAAAAAAAATTATTAATACGGGCATAAGTAGTCTTCAGTTTTGATAAGTAGCTATCCTATAAAATTGAGGATGCGTTAGTCTAGTTGTAGTGACCCTGCCTTCAAAGCTAGCGGTCTCAGGTTCGAACCCCAGTATGGGCGAATATTTGTGTGATAAGCACGAGTATTTCTTTATGAGTTTTGGACTTTTTTTTTTTATATGTCAGTATTTATTTCTCGATATAAGTATTTCTATCATTTTCTAGTAACCTAGTAGTAAAATTTGTGTGAGATTGTCCCTTGATAAAAAAAAATCGGTAGATTGCAATGTTGTGTTCCGGTGTGGGGTTAAGACAGTGAAACTACTAGTATAGAGGCATTGCATAGTCAGGGTTGGCAAAGCAATTTGTGGTCTTAGGATTGTAGTCTCGAGAATGCAAATATCTATGGTCCCAGGCCCCACTTACCATCAGGTGGCCTGTGTGCTCGTTTGCCTTCTATTCACTTTAAAAAAAGAGTGCAGCTGCTTACAATGTCAACTGTAAGTTGTTAGTAGGGTTCCGTACATACATAAATGGGACCCTAATACTAAGACTCCGTCCGTCTGTCTGTCACCAGGCTGTATCTCATGAACCGTGATAGCTAGACAGTTGGAATTTTCACAGATGATGTATTTCTGTAGTCGCTATATTAAAAAATACTATAAACAGAATAAAAATATTATTTAAGTAGGGCGCCCATACAACAAACATGATATTTTTCATGTTTTTTACTCGATATTAATGACGGCTACAGGTAGGCGCTTGAAATATTCACAGTATTTCACAGAATATTTAGTTGTCTTATGTTGTTGTTGTTATTGTTGTATAAATGTAACATCCGAAGTAGCATTCAAACATCAGCTGAGAAACCTTTTATTGGATAATCCATTATACTCTGTCGACGAATATATGCAACTTAAATTGTTAATTTATTATTGATATTAGACCTTTATTAGTTTTGTGTATTGACATCGGAAACTGACCATTTATTACTTGTTTATCATTGTTGTTTTTGATTCTTTGAGTGTTATTATATTATTGTATTATTGTAATATTATTTTATTATTTTGTATTAATGTTTTGTTGACGATATCAATGTAATTTCGTATTTTTTGACATGCAATGCAATCTATATTGTAACATTACATTGATAAATAAATAAACTAAACTAAACTAAACTAAACTAAGACAATGGTATGAAACGGTATGGTACTATCAGCCCAATGGAACCCTGACCCCTCATAGAACTGTGTCACAGTGACGTTCTGACTCAAGTTGTTAGAAGTGTCAAACAAATTGTTTTAGAATTTGACTGTGAAACCGTTCCATGGTAGGTCAAGGTTCCATACATTGTGGCTTGTAATATTTTATTATGAACCTTGCGTGCGCAAGTCCGACTCGCACTTGGCCGGTTTTTTTACTTATTTAAACGGAAAACGGTTTCTGTGTGACGTGCCTTAGAATCAAAGAAAATGAGGTAAAATATTCATCCAGAAAATGGCATATTTCCAAGGAAATATCAAACAGATTCCTCGCAGATGAAGTTCCGGATAAAATCCAGTCTTCTTTAAAGAGGTCATGAATAATATAGTAATAAACCGGATTTGAAATAAACTTATTTTTCTACGTTTATACGTTAAGTAAGGTATTTTCTTTGAAAAAATATAAAATAATGATTTAGTTTTAATGACTAGGTGTTTGTTATCTGCACCTGCACTTTTCTTTCTTATTCGCGGAAAGACAGGCTTGATTCAGGTTACAGTTTCACACATTTTTTATGAGAAAATGTCAACTTTTAATCCGAAGTAAGCCTTATCTGTTCGCGGTTTGAATATAGGATTCGGCTGTTATACTCTGATTTTTCTAAGATAACGCCTGTGACTGCCGTATATCGTAACTTCAATCACTCACTATACTCACAAGCGATGTATTTTAAAATAGGCGATTAATTATTTACATTCCTGAACGGCGTCGCTAGGTTTGTACCGATGAAGTATTTATGAAAAGTTAAAGAAAAATTAATAATAAGTGTTTATATTAGTTTCAAACAAATCGGTTCTGACTAGGTCGCAGTTCACCTAACACATTCCTCCTCGCTTCGCTCGTCGTCGCACCTATTTATACTCTGTCGCATAACAAACTTCTGTTTACAAATTAATGTGTTGCAATTCAAACTAGTTTTTAGTAATAGTAATTATATTGAGTTGTTCTCTCTCTTTAATAGTTTATGAAAATTATTTTTAAGCATTTAAAACTGCTTGTACCGTTTACAAATTAATGTGTTGCAATTCAAACTAGTTTTTAGTAATACTAATTATATTGAGTTGTTCTCTCTCTTTAATAGTTTATGAAAATTATTTTTAAGCATTTAAAACTGCTTGTACCGTTGTTCTAATAATTGTTTCAATTTATAATGAATAGTCGATGCAGCCATAATACTACAAGAGATAATATTTATACTAAATATTCTATGAATCGTTTTCGATGAAATGAATTTCGATGAAAAGGTTGTCGAGATTTCAAGGGGCACCCGTTTATATTAGCTGTCACATGCATCATCTTACAAAAATCAGAGTATAGTCAACAGCTACTCATTAAGAACAATTTAGTGCGTTTAAATGAGGTATTCGATTAGATTTAGCTCGTTTCTAAATATTAACAACGCGGATAGAATTGGCCACATATTGGGTTGAAATTTGACAACTGTCACTTACAAAGTGACAACAGTTTTTTTTAAAAGGTCCTATGGTAAAAATCGGGCGGTTTGTCTCAAAATCATTCTAATTTTGTATTCAACTGTATTTGATTATTATTAACTGAGAAAAAGATATTGAGTATTATCAGTGTTCGCTACGCCCGCTTTGGACTAGTGGTCGGAATGACGTAATTTTGTTTGTAACCGCAGCGTTGAAGCTCTTTCTAGTCCTTTATTGGGGTACACGTTTTAGTAAAAATGCCCATCGGTTTGATTTCATCTCGGTTTATGCTAAAATCGATGATACTACATGTCAAAAGCAATATTATTTTTCTCAAAAATGACAGGAAAAGTTGACATTACTATCTATATATTGGGATGCGGAGTACATAGTTTACTGACAGATCTCAAATTAAAAAAAAAAAACATTGCGTGCTCGCTACACAAGCACGCAATGTTGCATACAAATTTCATTACCATCTAGTAGTATCTAACTTTTTAAAAAGTGAAAACGGCCTTAATAAAATGAGGGCACAAGTCTTATTACATCCAAATTTTGTTCGGAATATAACTTTTTTATCTGTATCTCGAATAGCTTGAGTAGTTTTAAAAAAAAAGCTTGCGTTTCTCCTTGTCATAAACAAAAGACGGTAAAGAGTAGGTAAATAATATTGTCTGTATAGATTGTGTGGTATTTCTTTCCTTAATAAAGTACTTTACTCCAACATAATTTTATTCTTGCGATTTTTGAGAAAAGCACTATATATGCCTCGGCAGGAACGGCAATTGCGGGCCTCATATTTTTAAACGGACTCGCAAGCTCGTCCGTTTAAACCAATCCTCGCCCCGCAATTGCCTACTTCCGTGCCTAGGCAATAATGTACTATTACCGCATAGAATAGAGATTGCTGCTACATTTACAACATTAAAAGTAAAATCCAAAGAATTGAAAATCAATCCATTTAAAACATCAAAGCAAGCCAGCTCAACGTTATAATAACACAAGAACCTTGGAGCGAAAATATTCCCTTCCGTTTAATGCACAAAGATATCCTCGTGTATTCTGTCTGGTGTTATTGTTGTATTATACGTGTGTTATCACAGCCTATGTCGGTCTGTAAGTAATTTATTCTATGGTTAAGCAAGCGTAACTGCGGTTGAGGTCGACTTGCTAAAGATGAGCTCTTCCGTGGTTCTGAAAGCCTAGTCACGATGCATAATGTAAAGTGAGTGATTTTCGAAAATTTACATGGATTGACGTAAGCTCATCGCGTCGATCGCTTACGTGGACTCCATACAATTACCACGCGATTTAAAATAGGAACATTAGCAGCGTTTCCATCTTGGTTGGGCTAACTGGGTAACTTCCCTCCTTCATTGCTTTGACTTTACGTTTATAATGTACCTAAAAGTGAACAAACACAATACTAATGGTAACTAACATCAAATCAAACACAGATAAATTATGAGAGCGTCAAAAACCGAAAAACGAATCACACAAATTTATATTATTTAACTTAGAATTTAATACTTAGAAACCTAGTACCTACTGCTGTAATATTCAAGAAGGCGGCTAACTACACAGTAATAGTATAAGCATTTTAAATTTAATGATGGTACCAATAGAGTACAGAATGATTCGACTACTCCATTGCAGGTAGCCGCCTATTTGGTCTGCACAGTACAATATTACATTTTGTGCACATTATGTTTTTTTTTATGTCATAGAGTAACTGTGACCCATAGACATTATGCGTTATAGACATGTGACCCATAAACTGCAAATGCGTTGCCAACCCTAAGGACTAAGATGGAATGCCTCTATGAATGAACACAACAATGCGAACACTGCTGTTTTGGTAGGCTAATGGATAAGATGGTGGTAGCACAAGTGCACTAGGCCCTAGGTTATGTGCATTTCATACGGGAAGAATTCGCCTTTTATTCTGTTACACGGGGAGCAAAAGTTTTGCAATATTTTCTTTGTTTTTCATTTTCACCAGATTTTAGTATGGAAATGACAGCGCGTGAAAAACAAGACGGAGCGTCCGAGAATTCCATACACCACGACATTGATTTTAGACCCCGTTATCTTGTCGCACTGAAATTGTTTTGTTTTCTTTTTATCGATATTTATATAATGCAATTGAATTTTTGCCTTTTAAGTTACATATACATGAAATAGCCTATGTGTTAATTCAAGGTATAAGCTGTCTGCATTCCAAATTTCACCAAAATCCGTCTGTTAGTTTTTGCGTGAAAGAGTAACAAACATCCGGATACATACATACTCACAAAGTTTCGCGTTTATAATATTAGTAGGATATATTTTTGTACAAAAGGCCATGTAGCAAGACTCTCAGACCAGCGTTGGACCGGAAAAGTGACGTCATGGAACGGCCCACTAGGAAAAAGAGGTAAAGGAAGACCCATGACAAGATGGGAGGACGACATAAAACACATAGCTGGTCCATACTGGACACTAACGGGCCAAGATCGGGACAAATGGGCGGCTTTGGAGGAGGCCTTCACCTGTAAGGACGGGGTTCTTGCATAATTTATTATAATTATCACTCATTATTATTTTAATATTAATTCATTAGGATAGATTACTAACATTTATTATAAGTAACTAAGTAACAACTAAATTCATTATATCTAACCTTTCGTTGTAATATTTGCAAGAAATAAAAGGCTTTTTTATTTTTATTTTTTATTTTTATTTTTATTATTTATTATATATTTTTGTACAAAAGTAATAGAACCTAGTGACTTTGAAATTACCAGTGACATACAGTATCGACATTTAGATAGTCGATAAAAAAACATTCACGCAACTGAAAAATAATGACAGTGAGACAAGATAACAGGGTCTAGATTTCCCTAAACTGCATTTCGCAAACATACCTCTGAGACGAAACTTTGTACTGAATTACTCGGTGGGAATTCCCTGGACAGAGCCATCATGAAATACCTTAAAGGAATATACATTTACGAACATATTTGCTGCAATTAGTGAGGGATATAGTTTAATATGTCCCGAACAGAAATGTGAGAATTTACATACGTATCTCGAAACGTCGTTGCATTGAATTACACATTAATGTAGCTGTGCCACTGGATAACGTGTCTTTCAGATCTTGACATTAATTAATTAAAGTACACCACAAGAAAGTCCCTTTTATACCGTTGCAATGTGTTTATTAGTTTCCTTTTTCTTGTCTAGGGGACACCGTTGATGCAGGAAAACAAATCGAAACTGTTATGTGGTCATCTTGCATCATATTATATACACATAAGTAGTTGATACATTTTTTTTTTCTTTTTGTCTATGTCTCCCGTAAGATTTTTCGCATGTTTTCCTGCTGATTTACGCATGTTATTTGATATTATATTTAACTTAATATTTTTAGCTTTATATAATGCTTAACTAAGTAGTACCATTGTAATATGAAATATGTTTAAAAAATGAGTGACTGCTGAATTTCTTCGCAGCAGTGGACGTGAAAAAGTGCCCGTGTGGCCTACTTACTGAACAAAATTTATTTTATATTTTATCTTATCTTTTGAAGTTATTATGTTTTAAATGATACTGATAAAGAACGCTACCTTGTGGTATACTTTTGATGGATCCCTTTTACATAACATATTCCACAATATCAACCAATTTAAAATAAATCCATATTTTCTAAGCCACTAAAGAATTTCTCATTTTTCATTTAACAACTTAAGCGTTTCGTACATTCAAGGACTTTAATTGTTGAGCTATCATGGAACCCTGCCATAACGACAGCGTCAAGCCACATGAAAGAAATTACGCTAAAATTAATGATTAACGTTATGCGACCGGGCTCCATAGTGGGTCAACAATTAGAGTCCTTGACTGTACTGAAAAGACAACAGGCATCTTTTATTTAATAAACTTAGCACAGTAACCAAGATTTCAACATTGTGCAGTAAATACTTCTTAATATGAGCAAGATAACTTAGAGCTCCTTTTAATCCAAGTGAGCAAATTTCGCTTAATTTACGCATACATCTCAAAATGTTCATTTCTAATTAACGTAGTCGATAGGAATAAACATGGAGTTTTTAAATCGCATTTCTCATCAATACAAAAATACCATGAAAGAGATCACCAAAAGTGAAATAAAAATTTAAATCGCCCAAGAAATACGGATGATACAAGTATTTTAAACTGCTAATTATACAGTGAGATATGCACTGTGACGTCATGTGACACATCGGTTATATAAACTCCATGTTAAATTATAACCTATTTAGACCTAAACTGGTGCTTAACGCAAAACAGCGCGGGCATTCAGCGGAGGCGGGTCAGGTGCTTTTTCTTGCCGGTCGTACGTCTGAAATATAAAACTCTTCCACGACTCACTGACAAACAACGACCAGCTTAAATTACTGATCCTAGGGGCTCGAGATTACAAAGGAATATTTATTTTATACCCTAGAGGTGCCTTATAAATTATGTTTTGAAATCATCCCACATTAGAAAGAAATAGAGTATCAGAAAACGAATTCTATTAGTAAGTCGGACGTTTTTAGAACGTTCATACAGAGATAAGCGAATTGGCCCGCCCTACTCCCGACCTGCGCCTATGTCATGTTTATTTTGCGCAGAGTTAACATGTTTGGCAACATGTTCCTTAACAAGACAATGTTTGATGTAAATTAAGTGGCAATTGAAGATGGTAATTAAACTAAAACTTTAGATAGTAGCGATGTCTACACAGCTGGCATGCATCATGTCAAATGCCATGATGAAGAACAAGCACGGAATAAATTATGGATGAATTTACAAAGCAAAGTGTCTGATAGGCTGCCGCCGTAACACCAAGGTAGTCGAAGTAAACGACATTCAAAATAGGTATAAAACTGAAAAAATATAACATTTAAAATAAAAGGAAAATTTAAAAAAAAATTAGTAATATGTAAGCAACATGTTTAAAAAAAACCGGCCAAGTGCGAGTCGGACTCGCGCACGTAGGGTTCCGTACCACTATACATCTAAATAAATGTTTTTCTTTATTCTTTATTATATTGGAGTTGATTGAATGAAAGGTAAAATGCGGTTTACGATTTATAACGTACCTATTATAAAAAAACTAATTATTAGATCGCGTTCAAATCAATTTTCGGTGGAAGTTTGCATGGTAATGTACATCATATATTATTTTTACATTTATCATTCCCTTATTTTAGAAGTTACGGGGGGGGGGGGGACACACATTTTTCCACTTTGGAAGCGTCTCTCGCGCAAACTATTCAGTTTAGAAAAAAATATATTAGAAACCTCAATATCATTTTTGAAGACCTATCCATAGATATCCCACACGTATGGGTTTGGTGAAAAAAAAAAATAGGTTTCAGTTCTAAGTATGGGGAACCCCAAAAATTTATTGTTTTTTTTCTATTTTTATATGAAAATCTTAATGCGGTTCACCGAATACATCTACTTACAAAGTTTCCATAGTATAGCTCTTATAGTTACGGAATAAAGTGGCTGTGACATACGGACGGACAGACGGACGGACAGACATGACGAATCTATAAGGGTTCCGTTTTTTGCCATTTGGCTACGGAACCCTAAAAACAGAAACCTATTTTAGACAGTTTTAAACACGCTGCAAGTAAAGTTTTTAAAGGTTAACCTTTTTAATCTTCCAGCGAGCGAACGAGTGTTCGTCTCATAGCAGTGATTTCATAAAATTTCGTACACTTTAAAAATAATGATTTTTTATTTAGCGTTGCCCTGGAGCGACTAAATTCCAGTGCTGTTTTTTAACAGAAAGGTGAACATTTCCGAGCATTACAAAATACATAATACAATAGTAAGACGAGAGTTATGCAAGTATATGTTTTCATAGTATTCAATAACATATAACGTAACCGTAATTCATGATATGATGAACCGTTTTTTTCTACGCATACATGATAAAGATGAAGATAAAGATAAAAGCACGGGCACTTTTACTAGAAATTAAGCAGTCAGTCATTTGTTAAACATATTTATTTCATATTACGTACTTATTCTATAAAGCTATAAGTATTAAATTAAATATAATATCAAATAAAATGCGTAGTTCAGCAGGAAAACATGCCAAAAATCTTGGGAGAGAGATAAGAAAGAGAAAAGGAAAAAAAACACCTACTTGTGTATATAAGACGGTGCAAGACGACAAAATAAAAGTATCGATATGTTTTCCTACATCAAATCTCGATTATGACAAAAAACTTTAGTTAATAATAGATTTCACAATAAAACTGACGAGGGGTGCCACTGGACAGTCGACGTTTGCTCAGGGCAGTCTTAATTCATATTGGATTCCTTAAAATAACACGACGGCATCCCGCTGCTCGTACCCACTTATGATAATAATCGTCACATTGGTATCTTATGACAACGGCTGCAATTTCCAGCTAGTGTTAGACAATTTGATGCTAAAGCTTTAGCAATATGCTGAGAATATGGAGCACGTGCTGCCGGCTCATAAAACCTTAAGCCACGTATACACGACGATAGTAAACAGTCTGACAATGCGCTAGACTACTAAACTACACTACTAAACACGTGATGGAAATACTCCAGTGTCTTTTAAATAATTTCATAACCTAAAGGGCCATCCCATCTGTGCCAACTGGATACCGCAATCAATGTGGCTAAATATATATATTTTATCAATATGAGCTTATCGGATGATATTCAGGTTGGATTAGTGGTCAAAATTTGACGATGTTATTATCAAAAGAGAGTAGATCTTGCTATTTTTTCACCGCCCACTTACTACTCCACGTAATTCTTCTGAACTTAACGTGACTGAGCGTAGGCGTCTACCCACTCTTGGAAAATGATCTTTTCCGGGAAATTACCTTATTGACACCTTTTTATTTCTAAAAAGTATTTGTAAGTACTTGTACACAAAAGTAATGTATAAGTAAGGACTTATTTGCGAATAAAGAATCCATAATTTATATTTTCAGCTTCGCTCTGCACCGGGATATCATCAATATAATGATAAACCAATATTCACTAACACGTTCCAAATATATTACAAACACTTTCATATCCGACCTTACAAGTACTTAACCCATCTCAAGTAGCTGGCTCGCCTAACCACTTGAACTTACAATTTCCAGTAGCCCAGCTGTCCGTATCTTAAAATAAAATAGAATATTCTCCGCTGGCCACATCTTATCTGCTGGAAGCTCATACAATATTTATGCGTGAAGAACATAGAATGTCGATTACTGGCAACTTTACAAAGCGCCTTTGTGCTGGAAACGTCTGAAAACGCCGTTACATAACTCCAGTGTTCCAAAGAAACTAAAAGAAAACGGTACGTTGCTATTTTTTCACCGCCCACTTACTACTCCACGTAATTCTTCTGAACTTAACGTGACTGAGCGTAGGCGTCTACCCACTCTTGGAAAATGATCTTTTCCGGGAAATTACCTTATTGACACCTTTTTATTTCTAAAAAGTATTTGTAAGTACTTGTACACAAAAGTAATGTATAAGTAAGGACTTATTTGCGAATAAAGAATCCATAATTTATATTTTCAGCTTCGCTCTGCACCGGGATATCATCAATATAATGATAAACCAATATTCACTAACACGTTCCAAATATATTACAAACACTTTCATATCCGACCTTACAAGTACTTAACCCATCTCAAGTAGCTGGCTCGCCTAACCACTTGAACTTACAATTTCCAGTAGCCCAGCTGTCCGTATCTTAAAATAAAATAGAATATTCTCCGCTGGCCACATCTTATCTGCTGGAAGCTCATACAATATTTATGCGTGAAGAACATAGAATGTCGATTACTGGCAACTTTACAAAGCGCCTTTGTGCTGGAAACGTCTGAAAACGCCGTTACATAACTCCAGTGTTCCAAAGAAACTAAAAGAAAACGGTACGTTCACAAATTGTGAAATTTTTGCTAAGAGATGAATGCATATTACCTAAAACATGCAGGGTGTATAAGGATACCTACAAGAGTTGTGAAATTTTCGCTATGAGATGAATGAAAATAACCTTTAAAAAACGTACAGGTTGTATAGGGATACCAAAAATAAGAACTTGAAGCTGACGACCCTATAAATCTAAAAGTAAGTTCAACTTATTTTTCCCTACACATTGACATAGTACGCTCTTAACACTGTTACGTCAGATCATAAGAGCTTGAAACCCAAAAGAAACTCGTAACCTTTTATAGCTGAAGTTATATTAACGTATGTTAAGCACTTTACGCTGAAGAGTACAAGTACTGTAGGCATGTTGAGAAATTTCATTTCAAAATAACGCTTATACTTACTTACCTAAGTATCTTTTTTGTAATTAATAAAGATGTAAAACTAGTCAGTTAAATCGATAAATTACCTACATGTACTTTTATAACTAAACCTTTATAACCTTTGCGTGCCACTGTCTCCTGATATTATTATTATTCTGGCGGGTTAAAACAGTGCATCTACTGTTAAACATATTATAACTTTAAAACAACAAAGTCAGCCATCGATTAATAAAATTACAGGGTAATTGCTTTAGTTTCATGTTTAATTAACTTTCAACTCCAAACTTATACAATCACTATATTAATTTTGACCCACGCTCACGAATCACTGATCCCTGTTCCTAAGCCAATTCCATCGAACCTACTTCCTCGCTCGTTCCGCATCTGACGTTTCTCAAGAGTAAACGAGATAGAGAGATTATCACACAACACTTTCGTGTTAAGAGCCTCTCTGAAATCTTTATTGAGTGACGATAAATTGATTTTGCGGAACCCCTTATATCCGATGATTTGGTAAAGGGATGTACTGAATACAAAAAGGTTATATGCGCAAGTGCTTCAAACGCTTTTACTGCCTTTTTCTTTTGAAAGGCAGTTTACGCAAAGCAACAATTCTAGAACTAACAATGGACGGCTTTGTTATGAAAATTTCGCTGTAGGCGAAAATAGCTGTGCCTTGCTTCATCAAATACCCGGCATCTACGAAACATTGCGTAGAACGAGCAGTCTCATTACAAGATGAAATCGAATCTGCTTGAACCATTGAAACCATTTGAATAGTTCATTTTAGCTTACAAAATACCAGTCGTAAGCCGTGCTTTTTCTGTACCTGTGCCTGTGCAACCCAACGTGACTCTAAGGAACATTGTTTTATTTTAAAAAAAAACATAAAACATTCGTTACGTATAATAACATTAATATTTTTTCGGGAAAAACGCACCTACGTTTAGAAGAGCCTGGTCTAAGTTCAAGACACTTTTGTAAGCACCTTAAAAAACAAAACACAAAAACAAAAAAAAAATGGCTCTGTGCTTTATCGGATTTAAAAGCAATGAGTACCTTTTCGTAAAAATTGTGAAATACCTAACCTATTGAGATTCTTCTTGAGAAAACGGTTTATACTTAATAAGGTACTAAGGATCAAAAAAATTGACAACTTTACACCAATTGACCTAGTCCCAAACTAAGCTCTAGACTTGTACATACAGTGGGTACTACGCAACAATATAGAGCTACTTAAATAGATAACATATAGGTACATAGCAACCTTCCAAGACACAGAAGATTCATAAGATTCATAAGATTAAGAATGCATTGTAATCTAGCGAAATAAACATTTTCGCTACTTAAATAAATAGGCAAATCTATTTATCTTTTAAACATTATAAAATCTTTCTGTGGCTGACTATCTGACTGATATAACACAGCCCAAGTTACTAAACCTCATCATCATCATCATCACCATGTCAGCTGAAAGACGTCCACTGCTGGACATAGGCCTCCCCCAAGGCTTTCCACTCAGACCGGTCATGTGCTTTTCGCATCCACCGCGGTCCCGCGATCCTGACGAGGTCGTCACTCCATCTTGTTGGAGGCCTACCTACAGCTCGTCTTCCGGTCCGCGGACGCTACTCCAGAACCTTCTGACCCCATCGGCCATCAGTCCTGCGAGCAATGTGCCCCGCCCACTGCCACTTCAGTTTGGCTATTCTTCGGGCTATGTCGGTAACCTTAGTTCTACTGCGGATATCATCATTTCTGATTTTATCACGCAGAGAAACCCCGAGCATAGCCCTCTCCATAGCCCTCTGAGTGACTTTGAGCTTCCTTATGAGGCCCATTGTTAGCGCCCACGTCTCAGATCCGTAAGTCCTCACTGGCAACACACACTGGTCAAAGACTTTTGACTTCAAACACTGCGGTAATTTGGACGAAAAGTTGCTGTGAACCTTCCCGAACGCTGCCCAGCCAAGTCGGATACGACGAGTGACCTCTTTCTTAAAGTTGGACCTACCTAACTGGACCGTTTGTCCCAGGTAAATATATTCGTCAACAACTTCGAGCGCAGAGCCTCCGACTATCACGGGAGTTGGCGCAACACGGACATTGGACATGAGTTACTAAACCTAGGACATGAAAATTGAAAGGAATATTCCCCGAGTACAATACTACGGGAGCTCTAAGAAAGTACACTCAGGAACAATGGTAATTCAACACAACTCTTGACTTTATTTTTCGAATATACCCCTAACGGGAAGAAATAGGGGGGTAAGTGAGAAAAAAATTGCTTGATGTCGTCAATTTCATTAAATATGCCAAGTCATTTGTTACTTTAGGAAAACGCAACCTTATTGTTGTAGAATGTCTGATTGACTTTGGACCTAACCTCCCAAGGTTGTGTACTAATAATTGTACAAAATACGGCCATTTAAATAAAGATAGCGCAAAGAAAGTAGAGTGTAATTTCTTTTATTTTTATGACTAATGATCAAATTAGAAAATTGACTTTATACCATTCGTAATAGATCCATATTCCATTGACAAATTTCGGTGTATTGTGGGATTTGTGGGCCGTAGGAGGCTAAGGTGGGTCCCAAAGGTCTTCGACTGTACCTACAAAATCCTCTGGTATGAAATTAATTCTCATCCAAAGCAGCAGACATTTACTAGCTACCCATAAAAGGAAACCTAACTTCGATCCATAAATCTCCCTTAATAGATATTTAACTCATACCAAGAAGACATCAAAATTTCAGCCGAGTTTTATGGTACATACATTATATAAGGAACGTTATTATAAAGCAGGAACGGGAGGCTTATAACCAGCTCTGCCATAAGCCGAGGAGTAAGGCAGAAATAAAACGCTACTAAGCTGTTATTGGAAGTAATTTTTATTTAAGTGTTTCCGTAACGTATGGCGCATTCATGTTTGAATGGAGGAGCTTTTTGTGCGAGCTTAAATTGAGAAGGTTATAAAATTCTCTGCTGGAGTATGTTAAAATAGAATGTGGGACGTGTGTTTTTAATGTTTCAAAGCTATTTAAGGTTTACAGAAATAGTATGGCTTTAATTCGTTGACAGGAAATGTCAGTAGCTATTTTAATATTTTGTTGCTAGCTGCAATTAAAATACAACTTATTTCGACGTCGCTAGGTCAAACTTCGCACATTTCACGTTTTGTGATCCATGTCTAAGTGCAATGTTAAAATAATAATTTCTAATAAATCAAACTTTTCATCTTAAAAAATCCATAACCATGACTATAACGCACCTTTACAGTCTTTATTCAAGATCAAACATGTTTTTTAGGGTTCCGTAGCCAAATGGCAAAAAACGGAGCCCTTATAGATTCGTCATGTCTGTCCGTCCGTCTGTCCGTCCGTATGTCACAGCCACTTTATTCCGTAACTATAAGAGCTATACTATGGAAACTTTGTAAGTAGATGTATTCGGTGAACCGCATTAAGATTTTCATACAAAAATAGAAAAAAAAACAATAAATTTTTGGGGTTTCCCATACTTAGAACTGAAACTCAAATTATTATTTTTCATCAAACCCATACGTGTGGGGTATCAATGGATAGGTCTTCAAAAATGATATTGAGGTTTCTAATATATATTTTTTCTAAACTGAATAGTTTGCGCGGGAGACGCTTCCAAAGTGGAAAAATGTGTGTCCCCCCCCCGTAACTTCTAAAATAAGGGAATGATAAATGTAAAAATAATATATGATGTACATTACCATGAAAACTTCCACCGAAAATTGGTTTGAACGAGATCTTATAATTAGTTTTTTTTTTAATACGTTATAAATCGTAAACCGCATTTTACCTTTCATTCAATCAACTCCAATATAATAAAGAATAAAGAAAAACATTTATTTAGATGTATAGTGGTACGGAACCCTACTTGCGCGAGTCCGACTCGCACTTGGCCGGTTTTTTTAATGGGTAAAGTGTTTAAACAAACAAATACAAAAAAGAAGTGTCTTAATTTTTCACGTTTTAATTATTAAATTTATGTATTTATTAAAATGCCTGCACGATGCTGGAACACGTTGTATAGTGTTGCTTCTACAAAATTATTATAAAAGGATAAGCTATAGATAAGCGAGAATATTAAATTAAAGTTACTTCAGCGTGACTGGCAGTTTCTTATAAAAGGGTACAATACAATACAAAACGAAACACTTTATTAAAACACCACATACATTATATACAAAAAATAATAATTACATAGTGAGTCAACAGGCGATGTTATCGCTAAACAGCGATCTCTACCAGACAACCTTACAAAAAAGAGATGGTTAAAAATATACAAAAGAAATAGGCAGGCGGTGCAAACTTAATTAAACAATTAAAAATATATATAAATATTCATTAAATAAATACATAAATTAAGTTACGTAAATAAGAAATAATACATATATATAAACATAAATACAAAAGAAAAGTTAAGGACAACCACAAAGCGAGTGACAAAAGGTGTTCTTTTAAAAGACCCGCTGGTTTTTGCTTGTGGCAGGACCTTGTGCAGGGTCCGTCCGGATCGCTACCATCCTCTTATCCATTAACCTACCGCCAAACAGCAGTGTTCGCATTGTTGTGTTCCGCCGAGCATAGAGGCATTCCATCTTAGTCCTCAGGGTTGGCAACGCATTTGCAGTCTTAGGCTTGCGGTCTTGTGAATGCAAATGTCTATGGGTCACAGTTTCCACTTACCATCAGGTGGCCTGTGTGCTCGTTTGCCTTTTATATGCCATACAAAAAAGAACCCGGGTACCTCATGAACCCGACGTGAAATTCTCGCAATGCTTCAAATCTCTGAAAACCTAGCAATGTAAGAAGCGAGTTAAAATGTAATCTTTATTTTGTGCATGAAACGCAAAAGATTTAGCAGGTGTATATTTTAAATGAATTGTAAAGGTGCCGAGTTTCAGGTGAACTCACAGTTTTAGGAAACATTTCTTTTTAAGAAACGTATTACGTCTTTTATGTTTTGTTAATAACCACAATATAACAAGTTGTAAAAAAAATCAGTACCAAGGACAGGAATGTTGCCTAAACAATTTATTTGCCTCTTACATACGTTATAATTGGTACTTATAATAAGATATAAGCTCGAATTTTATATTAAATTGTAGCTCTGTTTTGGACATTTCGCGATTGAAAAAAAATGACTATGCTGCAATAATGTAAATAAGTGCATTACGATGTGTACAAAAATGAGTAGGTACATAACAAATATTTATACAAATAATAAAATAAAAGTAAGTCAAAACCGCAACTATAATAATGTATAATTTTCTTAAAATTTTCGTTTCTTTGTTTAAAATATAATTTCAAAAGTAATTGTTACAATGAAATCACTCTCGGTAAAGTCACCCTGTATAAACACTAAAGCTATAATTTTATCAACGAAGTTTTAATTATTTTACTAAAATTTAATAACATCCCTCGTTTAATTCCCAGCAACTATGCGCTGGCGCTTCACTTAATTAATCTTATTATAGCATTAAAAACAGTTTAAAAATATATTATTAAAGTACACGTCATATTTTGTCACGTAAAGTTTGCGTTTAATTTATAAACAGCATATTCAAATTCAAATTAAGCTCAGAGAAAGCTTAGTGTAAGCTTTATTTGATTATGTTTCTCTTCGCATTCGAATTTAATGCGACGTTGAATATATTAACTTGTGATATTTGCTCGGGTTTATTCGGAATCTGCGTATTAGATGTAAATTAGGTTTTACCGTAGGTTCGAGATGTTTCTTATTTCGGCATGTTTACAGTTCATGTATTGGGTTTAATAGGAAACGTTGTTATACCTAAATTAAAAGAGGAGATTCATTTTTAAAATTCTTTTTGTGTGTTGACTTTTTTTTTAGGATATCCTGTTGTAAGTAGATGAAAACGCTGTATAGTCGTTTTTGTTTCCTATCGATTCGAAACGCTTGAAGATTACATAATATGCGGTCAACGCGATTTGTCGGTAGCTTCCATCAATTATGTATTATTTGTCCATTTATTGAAAATTACTAACTACGCGTTACCTATGCATCTTGACTAGGCCCCCAGTAGCTTTTGCTTATCGGGATCAATCTCAAAATACTTAAAGTATTTTTTGTACTTTTATTGGCCAACACTATTGTTCTTGCAAAAAAAAAACTCAACCTATACTTAACGTAGACTGATTTGGTATTGGAACGTAGACGTATAGGGCGAGTTTTTTTGCAAAAGCAACAGTCAAGGTCCAGTAAATTGGAAAAAAATACTGGTCCACCCTATACATCACAAATCCTGTTGCTACCTTCCGACTCCACCATCAGAACAGCTCTTAGACATAATATTACAATGTCATCGGGTTTACTTATCTGTTTAAAGCCTATTTTACTACTGGAATATTAATATTGACTTGCAAACTGTGATTAACATAACTAATAAATTTGTGGAGTTTTATAAAATATTGAACAAAAAAAAACGCGTGTGAAAATGCTTTGAACATTTAAAACAATTTATCTTAAAACAAATATCACCCTTGACATTTTTATATATGCCATAACCCTCATATCCCCAACGTCAAAATTACCTCGAGTCGAAAATAAATCATCCTTCCCTCAAACGTTCGCGAGGAAAAAATATTCTGAAAACTCTCGAAAGGTGGATAAGTGCTGGAGAGAAATGATTAAAATTTCATTACCCAAAATGCAAGAGCAAGATTCTTTGAATAATTGAAGGGGAAATGAGCAGCCTGGCCCTGGGAGAGCGTGGGTGACAACTTGTAATAACCTAAGGGTGTTCTTATCACGTCTGAAGACGGCTGGTATACAAAGGGTGCTCTGAATGTTTCGTCTAGGGCTTTTAGGACTGTCCATTTGTGTGAAATTGCTGCCTGAAACTGATATTAAATCTAAGCCTGGTGAAAGAAATGCTTATGAATGCAAAGAGAGGCCGAAAAGCGAGGAAATACTGCTGCATAAAAGGATTTTTTGCTTTGTACAATAAAAAAATAAATATAATAATAATAATGGAAGTATACTTCTATAGAGTGTCCCATCACTTTACTAAATTAAATTTGTCTAAAGGCCTCTACGTGTCGGCTTTGGCTCGATCTACGCGTTTCAAAAGCTCCGGGACTCCTACAGTCCCGTAATTGTTAAAGACATACAAATAATAATAGAAACATTTAAAAAAAAACGTGTGCGTCTCGGGTCCCCCGACAGAAGCGATAACGTAAACAAAATATTGGAATTACGGCTAGCGCTGTGGGTTAGAGTGAGAGAGGAGGAGCCTACCTACCGCTGCCGTATGCGTGAGAGAAAGGAAAGCCAGACAGACTGCATGGCGCCGTAACGCGTTGCGTAACGAAGCGGTTTTCTCTCCCATAACAAAATGATCACTTCAATTTTTTTTGTTTAGCTCACGGAGGCAACCAAGCCTACAGCTCATGGTAAGTGGGATCTATGACCCTTAGACATTTGCATTCTCAAGACTACAATCTTAAGACTGCAATCCTAAAACCGAGACTTAGATTGAATGCCTCTATGCGAGTTATTCCAAAAACTTACTTATTAGAGCTTGGTAAAAATGAACATGGAAATGATATTCTTTTTCCACAATCACGACTGTTTCAAGTGTTGGTTACCACTTAAGCATACTTAAGTTTAACTTGTCCATTATACATTTTTAAGCCTGTAACAATAATGTTACAATTTGTTTATTTTTATTTGTATATACCAACGACTGATACAATAAGTCCCTAACGCACGTTTAGTAAATACCTCGGAGCGTCCTCTGCAACCCTTTTGAAGTTCTTTAAATACGTTTATAAAGTTTGTCTTGTAATATATTCTTGAATGTCAGGGAATTAGGCAATTACTTCAATTTACACTGAAACTAATTCGTTTTACAAGTTGTAACTTAAAATGTAAACGTTTCTAAATTGCAAATAAAACAAGATGAACATTTAAATTGTATTATTCGAAAAGCTAAATATGTGAAGTAGGCGCGTAGCGAAATACATAGCGGGTACTATACGTCAT
Organism: Acleris sparsana; assembly: GCA_923062465.1. Taxonomy (NCBI): domain Eukaryota; kingdom Metazoa; phylum Arthropoda; class Insecta; order Lepidoptera; family Tortricidae; genus Acleris; species Acleris sparsana. The sequence goes on from OV281299.1 coordinate 3,304,443, forward strand.
GTAGAATAGAGATGAAGAGCAAAAGGTACCTAGTGTTCAAACTAGGGCCTTAAATAACACTAGCTTCTGCCCACGACTTCGTCCGCGTAGATTTCAATTATTGTCACTCTCTCGGGATTTTTTGAATTTTCGGGACGAAAACTATTCTAGTTCAGGACATAACTTATATGTGTGCCAAGTTTCATCGCGATCCGTTCAGTGGTTGAAGCGTAATTGAGTAATAAATATCCAAACATCCAAACATTCTCATATAATTAATATTATTATTTCGTCTAGAGCTAGACATTATCTAATATTTAACAATGTCAAAAAGGCTCAAAGTAAGATAATAATAACATTGAAATAACATTTTTATTTCATATAAAAATAAGTACCTATTTAATGTGATAATATCTTGCCTGGTGTGTCAAGCTTAATATCGGATAAATTAAAATTGTTAGTCATAGTAATCATCGTTTTTTTACTAAATTTAAATCACAGAATGTAAGCCGAGGGGAGAAGCTAATTCTCGCTCCTAATATTTCAAACATGAATAAAGGTTAATTTGAGTTACACGTAATTTTTATTTACACACACTGAGGCTCTTTTTCTACGCGGTATCACCACATTGCTTTAGACATGTTATCGTATTTTTAATATTGCATATTAAAAAGAATACGATAGCAATATGTCACAAGCAAAATGATTTTAGCGAGTACATTTATATTGCTACATTTTATAATTATAAATTCATTTCACACACTGAAAAACGTCTCAAACACTCCTAAAAACTGCAAAATAATCCCATTAAAAAACATGAGGAAATATCTTACCAAACTTCCACATCATCGAATCCAACTTTATCTTTGATCAATGGAACAGATGTGAATTCGGCCTCAGACGCTCAAAAAACCCTTCATCGTATCCCTGTCCTCCTTTCAACCAACTATTGTACGAGGGATGGAGATATTCGTGCCTCTAAATCTTAGGCAGTAACTGGCACTTACCCATTTAAGAAAAAAGGGTTCGCTCGGAGATTCATAACGCTCTTAGGAGGGGAATTTGAATCGTACATTTTTAGTAGTCCCTAACCTCAACTTAAGTCATCAATCTGTTCATCGGATTGCCGATAATACTTGGTTTTAGTGGAGATAAATACAGTTAACACAGTTTTGAGGAGCTTCTTTCGGTGTTTTTAAGATAAAAAAAAAAGATAAAAGAAATTTATTCAGTAAGTAGGCCGCTCGGGCACTTTTACACGTCAAGATACTACCAGCGCTTCCCAAGAGGAGACCACTGCTGAGAAGAAACGCCGCAAGAAACTCAACAGTCAGTCATTTTTTAAACTTATTTCATATTTCATATTACAATGGTATGTACAACTTAATCTAGCTTTATATAGTTGTTAGTTTCAACGACACATAGAACGTGTCATTTCACCGAAAACACTTCATTAAAAGCTATTTTCAGCTAGATCACTGTTGGTTATAAGTTATTTTAAATATTAATTACGTAGTAAAAACCTTTTGTTTTCGACGGAGAGGAAATTCCATTACGTATCGTCCCTCTCGGCTAGATGCATAGGGGGGTATGACGGACTCTCAACCAACTCAGCCTCCTGCGAGAGCTGAAGTGGAAGCATATTACCGTCTAAAACCTCTAGGGTGTCAACCTCCAGTAGACTATTAGCGGGGGTCTGAAGACTGCACCACTGGGTGCCCCCCAGCGTGGAACTAACCTTACCTAACATTAGGTTAGACTTGTGCCTATCACAGAACTTAAACTTCAGCACTTAGTTCTATCTATAAAATGAGTGTCGAAAAACAAGGGAGAACCATTTCTTGCATACCGGTAAACTGGGGGTACTTTGATTTACGGGGTAACATTGCCCGACCTTAAAACGATAACTGTTTTAGTTGTTATCTTCTTAAATTGTTGAAGTAATTATATAACTGTATGAGCAGCTTAGTCCTGATGAAACATTTAATAGAATAATTAAATATTAAAGATAGTTTTTGGGGTGGGCAATGTTACCCCGTAAATCAAAGTACCCCAGTTTACGGTACTTCATTTGCTTAAAGGTTACTTTCAGGCGCAATTTTACTTTACTGACATGCTACCGGTGTTTTTAATTTGGCCGCCATTATTATTATAAGGGAGACAATTATAGGTAATACAACATGTCAAAAGCAATTCGGTTTTATATAGTAGAAAGAGCCCTAGTTCAGATGAAGTATAATTTATATGCCGTTCTTATGCCGATAGTAATAGAAACGTGTCAGATATTTCGGAGATCTTATTGTTAGTAACATTGGGACGTGTAGATATTTTTCGGGTTATTCCCACCTGTTACCACAAATTTATTACCACTAGTTACAACTGGGTTTTTTTTCCCCACTGGTTACCACTGGTAACTACTGGGAATAAAAATTCCCAGCTGTTACCTCTAACTACTGGGGTTTTTTTCCCCCAGTAGTTACCACCGAGTACTTTAGTGGTAACAGGTGGGAAAAAAATCCCAGCTGTTACCAGTGGTAACGAATTGGTGGTAACAGGTGGGAATAACCCTATTTTTCGCGTCTTGGGTATAATACACGGTCGCGCGTATAATACACGTTGTATTATATTTATTACTTTGACTGAACTGTATATAATATATCAAGTAACTAAAACCTCCCGTGCCCTACTTCTCTATAAGGGTACAAAAGAAAAAAAGAATCCTTTGTTCCTCAGATCACGTTTCTTCCGTTAATTCAGGCGGTCTCTAGGCACTGATAAGGATTAAATTATTACGGCTTTGTCTCAACATTTTATTTGTAACGACAAGAGAATAGTCGGGGAGTATTTCAAAGACCCTAGCCAAGACGCATTACGCTAATAATTAGCGCTTCTAATTGTTAAGTTTTTAAACCAATCGCGTCACTGGTAGATGAGGTGATGCAATGAGTCACGTGATCCACCAGTGACGCGATTGGTTTAAACAATAAGTCTTCAGCAGAAATTAGCTTTGTACATAATGCAAATTCCGCGAAATGATACGTTTGCGTAATAATTGTCGGCGAATTAGGTAACCGTTTTATAAGATGCAGCCCACTGACAGACAGACAGACGGACAGCTAAAGCGTAATAGTATGTGTGTATGGACCCCTAAAACCGACCCATTAAAACATCGATCACACCTAAATATCGTAATTCACTAAAGAAATCGCGAGACAATTACTTGTGAGACCCCGGGGTAAGTGAGACAAATCATTTAAATTGGGAGATTCATCGTAATCGCATCGGTTTGAACCAATTTTATGGAACCAGCTGTAATTCAGTAACGTTTAATCCGAAATTACAGTACCGATATTATATTGAAAGCGAGCGCGGAGTATAATGAGAAATGTTGATTCTGTACCGAAATTAATTGAATTGTGTAACTATAAATAACTTTTGAGGTTTGAAATTATATGGGTATGTCTATTTTGAGTTCTATTGCGTGTATTAGTACTGTCAAAACAAACATGACGTTAATAAGGCCTACTACACTGTGACAAATTAGATTAATGTTAAACATATAAGATATTTGTATGCCTTTGGGCGGGATAAAGTGGTATATACCTAGTCGGTTCATCATGTCGGCCGAAAGACGTCCACTGCTGGACATAGGCCTCCCCCAAGGCTTTCCACTCAGACTGGTCTTGTGCTTTTCGCATTCACCGCGGTCCCGCGATCCTGACGAGGTCGTCACTCCATCTTGTTGGAGGCCTACCTACAGCTCGTCTTCATAAATCGGTTCATAAGTTCTTAAATAAGATTTAAGTATTAAATTTAGAGAAAAAAATACAAATTAGATTAGTTTAATGTAAAATAAAAATAATCTATTCAAAACTATTGCAATTATTTGATGCACGAGCTTAAAGTATTGCCATTTCGGATAAGAAAACCATAGTTCAAATCACGCACGACGATGATACTGATCACGGCCACAACTTTTACAAGAGTTCTTGTTGAGAGTACTACGTGACATATTGAACAGACTTTTACCTTTCAATTCTGATACAAACGTATTTCGAGTGAGTAAAGATTCGCTTGTACGTCGGTCAACCTTGATGTCTCATTAAATCGACTTTACGATTTTACATCAATTCGTAGCAATACGAAAACACACCAAACCTCTTGCTTCATTAGCTGGAATTGAGTTACGCTGAGAAATATAATGCTCATCTTAGAGATGAGCATTATATTTAACACACAGAGATAGGATCTTTATTAATATAATAAATAAAATAAAAAAAACACATTAAAATTGATGTGATTAAATGTTTTATTTATTTACTAACTTACTTGCTTACTTTACATTTTTTTTAGTAATTGTGGGAAAATCCTCAGGGTTTATACTATGCGTATGCAAATTAATAGGGTTCCGTAGGGCTACGCTTCAGGTATGGAACCCTAAAAATTCCAATAGCTGGTTTTTATACAAATTGCAAATACTTGTCAACGAAAAGGCAGTGTATTTGTACAAAAAAACCTTAACATATTATTATACTCAAGAGACTAGTATTAAGGTAGGTATACTTAAGCGGCTGAAGCCATCAATCTATTGAACCTGATAAAAATAACAAAGCAATTCATCTTTGTCAATTCCCATTTAAAAAAATAAGATATATCGTCAAGCGATATTTGCATAATATCGAAGAATTTTTTTACGTTATATTAAAAAAAAATACATTAAAAGGAAAACGAGCACACAGGCCACCTGGGTCTCTATTCTACTACGTAAAACAATATTGCTTTTGATATGTTATATATCGTATTATTAACATAATGATGAGTGTCGTTTGTTAATTAACAACGATAGATGGACTCAGCATTCCCTCTAAGTATGAAAAAGCAAGCGGTCTTGGCGGCATGAGAGATAGTGCGCCTGCATTGGCCCGGAAAGCCCGAGGAGATGTAGATTCGAATCCTACCGAAAAACGACGATTTTTTTTTACCGGCTTCAAAAAAATGGGGGACTTTCTCAATTCGAAGGGTTTTTTTTAATGTATGTTCCCCGATTACTCGAAGACCACCGAATACAGATTTGAATATTTTTTTCGCTGTTTGAATTTGCATACGTTCTAGTTGGTCCCATTGTCAACATGTCAGGATCTTGGAGAAAACTAGGGAACTCCTCAAATTTTATAGGCACACCTATATCGACTTTAGGTATTTTTCACTGTAACTCGTGCATTTGCTTTTTAAAAGTACTATATGGTGAGGTGGAACTGATGATGAAGACCACAGATGGCCTATATTTGAAGGGCGGCGATAACATATCTCGATTAAGGTACTTGAGCGACTATGACGAAGCACTTTTAATTGTTTAAATATGACTATGACTTTCCCGCGGCGTTGCTTGAAATGTTCTAAAGTTTCTCATTAATTTAGTATTGGGACTACATAACAGCATAAATAGGACCTCTGAAAAGTATTAAATAAAACAAAAAAAATAAAAACCAGCCTTCAAAAATGCAAGAAATAACTTTTTATAAAATGGTTGGTAGATCAGTCCAACTGAAGTCGGCGTCCCACAATATTTTAAACCAAAAGCCTAATACAGTTGGACGTTTGGAGGTTCGGTTTAATATAGTATTTAATGATGACTCTTATTTATTTGACAGTAATGGCCGCCAAGTTAAAAACAATACGATAACATGTCTAAAGCAATAATTTAGGCGATATAAACGACATCTGTTATACCTGTTACCTGTTATGGTATTGTTATGACGTCAGCCACCATTACTGTCAAGAAAATAAGAGCTATCAAAACGTAGACAATACTAAAGCAGATCAAAAACGATATTCTTTTTGCCGTGTTGACTCCTAAATAGCTTTTATTATGATATGATAAGTACATCCTGATAATGATAGGTAGGTGACAATTCGTTATACATTGAAAAGTTAACAAGCTTCCAAATCAAAGGGATTCATACATGCTGCGCCATGTACACTGAAATATCAGGATATGGTATAAGACGCGGGAACTAGAAAAATGTCCTTTACTGCTAAAAATGATTAAGATCAAGGATCAATCAATAACTATCTAAGTCCTACGCATAAACAAGCAAAACAAACAATAAAACAAAGCAAATAACCTACGTGTGGATTAATAAATCCAGGAGATATCCAACACACGACAGATTCAATTGGACGGCGTTATACAGGAAGATACTAAAATATTTTTTCATCTAAACTGGGGAAAAAGGCTTTTTTTTGTGTTGTGATGACGTTTTTTTTAAATAAACATTATAATGATTTATTAATGACGCAGGTAACTTAGTGAATAGTTACCATGCTTACATAGCTAGCGGATCCGGGTTCGGTGTTTTTTTAATTTAATTACTCGTACTATTAATAATGTTTAAAACTAGCATGTTTTTTATGTAAGTATATGTATATACCGTATATTATTATTACTTCAGTTCAGGTCGAGATGCATAACGCTTACGCAAACTATTCTAAAACTGTCAAAATATTTGGAATTGACATAAGCGCTATACCCAACCAATATAAAAGGCAAACCTGACTCAATGATTTATATATTAACGCCCAGCCGGAACTACTTTACCTAGTAACTTGAAATTTGGTACAGGGGTTCCTTTCATGATGTAAGTGAGCACTAAGAAAGGAATTTTGGAAATTCACCCCCTAAGGGGTTAAAATAGGGGGAGTAGCGGGAAACTAATTCTACGCCTACGAAGTCGCGGGCTTCTCTAGTAGGTACTACATATTTTTGATGACAATAACGTTCTCGCAATTTATTTATCTTGTTATTAAGGGTGATTGAGGTTGTGTTTTTTTTTAAGCGTAATAGAACTCATTTGCGACAAAAAAGGTATTGGAGCGCCCTGATTCAAAATCAGTTGTTACTAAATTTATCATTTTTAATTATTTATGTAAATTCTCGGACTGTTGTTGCCGTTTTGAATAACACTGTCCCATTAGCCACAGATATAATAATAATAACCAATTCATACACATTGCACAAGCCTTATTGATGCTAATGGAACATGATGATTGCTTATTGAGATAAAGTGCGAGCCAGCTTAAATATCTGCGTGTCTATGGCATATCAAGTTTTACGAGAATTGTACTGACATCATAAGCCAAAAGGTGGCATCTCAAATTCTTTTTCCAAATGAGATTCAATCCTTTTTCGTTAGTAATTACAAAGCATTTGCTTAAGTAGTTTTGTCTGAGATACTGCCAATTGTCTAAGTGGCAGTATAAATAGCGTATCAAAGAAATAACCGGTTTGTATAAAAAAAAACGAAGAAATTACATTTTGTTGAGTGGTAAAGTCGTGACGGCGTTACATTTAGACTCGACTCATTACCTAGTGTTTAAGTAGGAGGGGTAATACCGAACAAATGACTAATTTAAGAGCTTTGCATCTTTGGACTGCATTAATAACACGGCTACTTAAATGACAGTTTTCTATTACTTGACATTTACTTTGAGACTGATATCTCAGTTAAGATCACTTTAATAATACGGTGTTAGGATTTCAGGCTTGAGATTATAAATGCTTTTTCTCAAATTCCGTTTATCATTCCTCATATATCTTGATATTGACATACACCATTCTCGACAAAAATATTATCTATCTATGTTCATTGATGTAGCGCATCTATCCATAAACCTAGAGAAGCTTCTAGAATAAGAAACTGGAAGTACTGCACTTTCTTTGTAAAACTGGTACTTATTTTACCATTAAGGTAAATCCTACCTAGTGTTTGCCGGAAGAAATGTCTCAATGGGATAAGTTTTCTTCTGTACTTTTTTATTCTTTGTGTTGTTTTTAATTCTTGTATAGTTAAAATAAAATCCTTTACTATTATCGACTCTATTTATATGACGTTAAGGTGTAAAATGTAAAGGTCTTCGTCGATTATAAACCAGACAAAATCTGACAAGTATAATTTGATTAACATAACCATTAAAAGATAAGATATAACTAATTCAATAATAAGTAATCATTATCTTATACAGCGTTCAATTCTAAACAAGTTAGTGCTATACATCACACAAACGTCAATTCGAGCTCGTTTAACTGACGCACCGGAAACGGGCCATGCCAACATGATGCCTTTGATCTTCAGAACCCTAAACTAAACGTAATATAATCAAAACATCTCCATTTATTTGGCGAGAGCTCGTTTCTCTAACGTCATAATATAAGGGCCTCGCTGACAAAACGGGCGAAATGAGACCGGCCACCCTGTGTATAGTTTCACAATGTTATTTTACTGTTGAATTAATCAGGCGGCTTCCCTATTTTAACTGAAATAGGAGCCAAATTCGATTGAAGTTGTGTGGATCATGTGTAAAAGGTAAGGATACTATTGGAAAAAAAAGTTTGCGGTTACTGTACACGCCCCAACCGCATCGTATAGAGTCATCATTTTATACTTAACCCGTGTTGGCCATTCTGAAACGTTTTTGCAGTTTTAATAAAAGACTCGTAGTATAGATGTGGGACTCATTAGAGGTGGCTTTTATTAAAATGTTGGGTTACATTGTGACATAGAGTTATGATGATAATTAGGACTCACGTTTTATTTTTAAATGGACTACACAAGGCCAGTGCTCATTCAGATGTAGAAGTATTATAAACGTAGAAGTCTTACAATATGTGAAAGTAACTTTTCTCAAACATGCTCGGAATAAACGGTTTTCCGATTGAAAGACAGGGACGGAAAGAGCCTCATTTTACTCCTAGGAGTAAAAAAACCATATGAAAACACTTTCCGTCCATGTCTATATTTTTCTTAAAAATGCTGTCAATTTGCATACAAAATCAAAAGGACCAAGACAAAAATTCCAAACAGCCAAGGTAACTGCTCGCTTTTTTAGCACAGTGCGTGTGTTTCTTTTTGAATTTGCATTCCAATTTCTATGGTTAGTATTTAAAAACAATTGACAGTCGGTAACATTCGTTCATTCTGCATAATTAAATTACTTGGCTTTTTAAAAATGTATTTGTATTATTTCCTCACATGTTTGAGAAAAGCATTATGTATGCCTCGGCGGAAACGAGGATTTCCTGACTCGTATTTTAGCAGGCCTCGCTGTTGCTCGGCCTGCTAACCACCTCGTCAGGAAAACCCTTACTTTCCGCGCCTAGGCAACAATGTACTATTGTGTATCTGTTATGCTTTCATCACTAAACCACTGAAGCGATTTTGATGTTTTTTTTTTATGACAATGAGAAGGCACACGAGCACTCAGGCTACCTGATGGTAAGTGGGATCTGAGACCCAAAGACATCTGAAATCTCAAGACTGCAATCCTAAGACCTCAAATGCGTTGTCATGAGGACTAAGATGGAATGGAATGCCTCTATGCTAGTATTTGGTATGGACATAACTTGAACCTCGAAAAAGAACAGGTGATGGGCTGATTGCATAGGTACTTTAAGCTGACAGGCACTAGTAATGGACTCTTAACTCTTAATCTAAATTTCATACGGTCCTAAATTGATTGTTGCAAAACGAATGAATAATCCTTATCTTCAGTAATATAAGAAGTAAGGTTCCATCATTGGTCGTTGTCAATTACGGTTCCGTCACCGTAAGGTTTTTTATCTGCGGATGGAGTCGCGGTCAACAGCTTGTTTGTTCATAAATCATAACTGAGGTTGCAAAAATATGAATAAAGTCCAGTTACGTGCAATAAAAAACTATTTTAACCGCAAATCTGAGTTCTGTTAGCCAAAAACTTTAAAATTATATCCACAAAATAAAACCTATAATAACGCCATCTATTTACCAATGTCGCAAACTTGGCTCCCCAATCAATGACGCGGTAACCATCTGACATCCAAACTATCTGTAACACTTAGATCTAATCGGATTTTCCTTATATCCATTAGAAGTATTTCTGGCCAAGAGGAAATCGGGTCGGGAAACGTTTGACAGCCTCGGTTTGACCAAATTCGCGGCACGTCTTTGCCGATATCTTTTTTTATCACAAATGCGCGTATAATGTTAAATTGAGACTCGTTTTTATTGAGTCACTTGAATTATAAGAGGATTGAATGGTCGTGAATGCATGATTTTTGCTATAGGTATGATTTTTTTTATCGAGACGAGGTGAGCTTTGTGGAAATGGATTACAACTTTTATTACTTAATGTTGTTCATGTTGTATGTAAGTAAATATTAAATTGATTTACCATAGTCCATAATGTTATTATGATTGACAAACTCAGCTGTTGAATATAATATTTAAATGTACCTGCATAGGTGTTAAATCTTTTGGTGATCACCGCTGCCTATACACTGTACAGTTGATCCTTACATAAGATATTTAAGTGTCACTTAAATTTTGTTTTAAATTAAAGTTTATTTTTTCAGTATAAGGTATTAGGATTAATGCAGTTGAAATGAGAGCTCTAAGAAGTATGTGTGGGGTTAGGATAATAGATAGAGTAAGAAATAGCGAGGTCCGAGAATGGTCATTTAGAAAGGATGGATGACAGAAGAGTTACGAAAGAGATATGGCGAGCGAGAGTGAGCGGAGATGTCGGTAGGGGACGTCCTAGACGGACGTACGGTGATCAGATTCGCGATGTCCTGATTAAGGGCCGAATCAAAAGCACCCGAAACCGACGCACGTGCATGAAAAGATTGATGAATGTAGAGGAAGCGAAGTGTAAGTATATGTTTGGACCGATGCACCTGGCGTTCCATAATCTCTGCCTACCCCATTGGGAGACAGGCGTGAAGATATATATGTATGTATGTATAAGGTTAAACGAATGTATTAACGAATTTTGCATATAACGAAATTGGTAAAGAGCTGAGCTGCGGAACATGTCCTTGCTAGAAATTTTGTAGCGAGAAAACAAGAAACAAATTAACATAATTATTAGGTCCAAAATCTGTCGTGTTTATCTTTACATTCTAAGTCATGTTTTGACGACACGCTGGCCTAGTTGGTAGTGACCCTGCCTACGAAGCTAGCGGTCCTGGGTGCAAATCCCGGTAAGTGTAGATGTTTGTGTGATGAGCGCGAATATTTGTTCCTGAGTCATGGACGTTTTCTATGTATTTAAGTATATATTTCTCTATATAAGTACTTATATGGTTGTCTAGTAACCATAGTACAAGCCTAGAGCTTAGTTTGGGACTAGGTCAATTGGTGTGACATTGTCCCCTGATATTTATTTTATAATTATAACATTAACAATGAAGTAATTAAATCACCTATACGATACAACTACTGAACACGTGACCGTAATGTCACCTGATTGCTAAATAAACCAACCAATGACAGAATATGCATCAGTAACGCATTCGCTTGTGCATCCAAAGTAGGGATTATCGTAATATCCGTTTTCGAAAACACAGGTTACCTAAGTAGGTACACTCTGAATCTATTAAATTTCATAATTCGCTGTTGAATAAATGTTAAAATAATATAAAACCTACTGGTTTTCCGCCGTCTGTGGTTTTTTATATACGCTAAGATCTTTCTAACAACGCAACGGATTTTAAAGCGGTTTATATCAATTTAACAGACTGATTCTAAATGGTTTTTTTTATTACGTATAATAAATTCTAGATTATCTATCTATTACAGAAAAGTCACATAAACCGAAGCGAATAGCCCACAAGTGCTCAAGGTAGTAGATATAAGTCGATCAAATTTGGTCTGGTTTGAGTGGCATGACATTGGTGCGGCAGAGAAGGCAAACGAGCACACAGGCCACCTGATGGTAAGTGGAAACTGTGACCCATAGACATTCGCATTCACAAGACTGCAAGCCTAAGACTGCAAATGCGTTGCCAACCCTGAGGACTAAGATGGAATGCCTCTATGCTAGTCATTACACCGGCTGTCTTATCCCCAAACCGGAACACAACAATGCGAACACTGCATTGTAAAACAAAGGTTTAAAAAAATCCAACACATTATATTGTGTTAAGTCTCTTATTTATGTTATAATTTTGACTTAAATAAACGTAACGACCTTGTTAAAATCGGTCAGGGAAAGAAAACAACAAACTCTGGTGCCCCCACAACTTGGAGACGCAGCAAGCGAAGACAGCAATATAATTATCTTTAAATGCCGACTTATTCGGTACATTTCTCGCTGCGCGTTGCCTGTAAATTACGAACAGGGATGTAGCTACTTACAAAGTAAACATTAGCAGAGATTCTAGGCGGTAAGAACCATAATTATCGTAAGTCTTTGATCTGTTATCGTATTGATAGCTCTTATTTACTTGTCAGTATCAAAACAGGCTAACGACAGTTCGGTTTCTACCAGGGCCGCGACCACCCATTCCCCGAAAAGCCTTTAAAAGACTTACCTCTTGAAGGTTAACCCACTAAAAGAATAACCCCTGTGGAAGAAATATATAACTTAGTTATTTGTTAAAGTAACCATTCACAAAGAGAAACCTAAAGAGCTAGAGCTCAGATCGCCAGCAGTAAATTGATATCCCGCTCTTACTGCATAACCAAAAATAAGAAGCCAATTGAAAGATTTTTTTACGTTAAAAGGATATTGGTATCATTCATAGTTAAATCTTTTCATTTTACCCATTCCAGACCCTTGGTAAGGTTACCCTTATAATTAGCGCTTTAAAAAGCAAATCGAGCGGGTTTCAAGCGACACGGTTTTTCTAAAAAACTCATTCGAAATACTTTGAATGGGTCAACGGGCCAGTCCGTGGTTATTACTGCCTAGAATAGAGGCCCAAAGCGGCGGAAGTGTTACGAGTAGTGTATAAGTAGGTAAATCTATCGATGTACACTCAAACAGTTTTATATTCATAAACCACCAACCATATCAAAGTGACTTTACATTTTAATTCATAAGAATTATCTTAAGAATTGAAGCATTGCGTGACTTTGATATAGTTCCATAGTGCCGTATAAATCAAATTGGTTGGCTGTACGCTGAAATGCCGAGTGGTCCGAAGATTTGGCCCCGTTCCTGTGTGGCTTGGCAGCTGTTTAGTATTCATGCTCTATTAGGTCATGCGATTAAAAGGTTACGCAACCGGACGATTTTACTCAGTTACAATGGTTTAATGTTAGTTAAAGGAGTATATCCATTGAGAATCTTACTTATATTTTAGATGAGAAAGTTTGGATGTTTGTCACCCAATCATGCTTCAACCACTGAACGGATCGGGATGAAACTTGGCACACATATAGGTTACGTCCTGGAATAGGACAAATGATAGCTTTTATCCCGGAAAATTGAACAGTTCTTGCGGAAGCAGCGATCAACGACTTCTACCCGGACTTGCCCTCGCTTCACCTCGTTTTCTGTAACACACGTATAAACATAATCTGTGCGCGAGTCAGACTCCCACTTGGCCGGTTTTTTTTATCCTTATGAAACTATTGTCAACTCAGGTACGAGGAACTAACTTTCTTCAATGTAAAGACATCTTATATCCCCATCCTTCCAAAAGCAATTTTCAAAACCTATTCCGCAAACCATAAAAAAGTTACACACAATATTTTTTCCCGTATTACCCGAAACTCAGTTTACAAGGATCATAATGGGAGCGTAAAGTGCTGGCAGTCGTCTATGCATATTTAAAATCAAAACTTGATATTTTCTGCCTCCAGGGGGCGCTCAAAGCCTACTGAAGGTTAATCGTTGCGGAGGCCCACATCCTTTAGACGTCTTGGGAAAACTTGAGGTAATGAAGAGGAGTTATTGCTGTGAGGTTGTGTAAAGGTGTAACGTACTTCATGAACAAGTTAAAATTGAAACTTTAACCCGACTATGAATCCAGTTAATTATTATCACGTAAAATGTTTCAAAGTTTATGGTTAAAACCGATGATTTTTAGCGGTACGGTGGTAGGACCAGGACCCTGTTCCAGAAAGCCACTCTGCAGATCTGCACTCTGCACTTTGCAAATCCACGATAATGCAAAGTGCAGAGGAAACGTGTTCGAGAAAACGTTCTGCGTAATTTGTAAACTCTGTAAAGATTCTGTTCCTAAAAGCTACTTTGCAAATCCACGAATCCACACTTTGCATTTGACTCTGCCTCTTCAACTGTGCAATAGCTTCGTGGATCAGAAATACTTTTGGAAAGTGGGATTTCTGGAGTGCAGAGTTGAAGAGTAGCTTCCTGGAACGAGCCCCAGGGTCCGTCCAGATCGCTACCATCATTATTTCATCTAACCTACTCGTACCTTAGTAACTTTTTGAGATATTGCGATTTGAAAATTAGGAACCATGTAATTAAGGAAATTATTTTCGTGTAGAGGTTTTTAAGAGTGAAAAATAAAAGTTGTATCTGTACCTAACTGACAATTAGATTACATGACAATCCTACGAAAAAGACAAGTTTTATTACATCTCAAGTGTTGAAAGGTCAAGGTACATTTGAACTCGAAAGTAGCTATACATATCATCATCATCATCATTATCAGCCGCAAGACGTCCACTGCTGGACAAAGGCCTTCCCCAAGGTTTTCCACAACGATCGGTCCTCTGCTGCTGTCATCCAGTGGTTTCCCGCGACCTTTATCAGATCGTCAGTCCACCTTGTGGAAAGTCTGCCAACACTTCGTCTCCCGGCCTATACATATAAGTCACATTAAATTCTGCGAGGAGATACAAAAATGTACAATAAAGACAAGTAGGTATACTACTACCTATTTATGATAAGTTATGTTCAAATTGTTTTTTTTTATGTTACAGAGGAGGCAGGCGAGCACGCGAGCATGTGATCATCGCGCCCATAAACAACCGCAACACCAGAGGAATCGCGGGTGCGCTGCCGGCCTTTGAGAAGAGAGAAGGCAATATGTTATTATTATGATTAAGTCTTGTGAGTCATTTGTAATGATTAATGATATCGTATGGATATCAAACATAGTCGTAATTATTTCCTCGTGACCAGTACTTAATATTTTAGTTAGCGTTCCTATTCTCGTCAATGTCGGAGTTAAATATACAAATGCCGTTAAAACGTTTACATGTTTTCCTAAAAACTTTTATCTTTTGAAATCTAAACAAAATGCTTTTTCTCAATTTGAAGAATAATTTCAAACTGCGTCCGAAATGTATTTTCAACAAAAAGCGACGTTGTTTGTTAAAATGAAAAATGTCAAAGTTGACGTGTTGTTTTGGTGATTAAATGTTTCCATCCGAATAAATCCAATCGCGTTGCGCTGTGATTGATTCACTTTGAATTTATTATTTGATTTGAATGTAAACAAAGTCATTGTTTTTAATAAACGAGTTGTTTTATTGTTATCACAAATTGAACTAGCCCTTGAATATTACGAATGCAATAACGAATGATAATAATGTTTGATAATATATATACATAATTATTACAGACTTCGGGCAATATTTTAGTCGACATTTTTTTTAAAGTACCTTTATAAGTTAACTGATTCGTTCGATCGTCTGTATGTCAAACTTACTTTTTCTCAGTTACCATCAAATTCACAAAGCTGAAATATTGTAAATAAGTAGGTAGACATTATTACCGCGCACTAAGATCCAGAGTCAAATGATTTGAAAAAAATAGGCTCCTGTATAATTATGTAAAGCGAGTGTGAAATTGGCAAAGCATGCATAATGTGTATATTTTTTATATTTTTTTACATTTAGAGTAATATAAAAATAAAAAATAAACTTAAATGTGTCATTTTTGCTAGAGTTACAAGACCCACCTACAATCAATAAACTAGATTTCATAATGCGAAAAATCTAGAACATATCTCAAATGCACATAATAAGCAGTGATCGGGGAAAACGATGCAAAATAACAAAACTTAACAAAACTTACATTATCAAACTATTAATAATCCTTATACCAAATCAGAGACTCTGATATGGAGTTACATTAAACACTAATCTACCAATATTATTCTTATTATTTAATAATATGATGTGTTTTGTTAAAGTTTTGCACCGTTTTCCCCGATCTTTGAAATAAGGAAATAAAAAGGAAAATTATAACGACCAAGAGCCCGTTGTTTTATTAGTAGTTACATCAACTAATTGTTTAAATTCGAAAAAGGAATCGATTTGACACATTGGCTTGAGATTTAACCATTAAATTAGTTACGATTTTTGACAATTAGTTACTTTAACTACTAATCAAACAACGGCCCTAAATAGACTTAATTAATTCATAGGTTACAAGTGACTGAAAAGTTTATACGTACTGAAAATAATGTAAGTCAGCAAGCAAATAAATTTAGATACGAATTTGAACAGTGGTTTTTGGAAATAGTTTTTTCTTTTATAGTTTAGACGACGCGCTGGCCTAGTTGGTAGTGACCCTGCCTACGAAGCTAGCGGTCCTGGGTTCAAATCCCGGTAAGTGCAGATGTTTGTGTGATGAGCGCGAATATTTGTTGCTGATTCATGGATGTTTTCTATGTATTTAAGTATATATTTCTCTAAGTATTTATATCGTTGTCTAGTACCCATAGCACAAGCCTAGAGCTTAGTTTGGGACTAGGTCAATTGGTGTGACATTGTCCCCTGATATTTATTATTTATTATTTCTTTATTATATAACGGATTTGGAACTCTATATTGAGCATGCTCCGACGTGCTCTTTCCCGGTTTCTTATTAATAGCCTTTCTCGCAACGTGTTTAATATTTAATTTCCCTGTGATGTAGCAAGCACTGTCTTATTCAAGAGGCATGTTAGGGCTTGGAGAATTATTCAAGACATAAGCTTGCTCACGTCTCAGTTCTTGAGGAAATTGCTTGACGGAAGATTATTTTTGGGAAAAGCTAAAGCTTTTAAAACCTGAAAGCAAATTCTCTTACAAATAAAATAAAGGACAATCGATTTTTCTAAGACAAGTAAATGAAGTTCGATAACATGTTTTAGAGTAAATTGTTTGGCAGCACATTTTCGGGGAAAGCTTAACTTTTCTCACTTATACTCAGATTTTTATGATGATGCCTGTGGCAGTTCATGTAAACACATATTACACTTATTTCTATAAATTTACATAAATCGGTACAAACCTAGCGACGCCGTTCAGGAATTTAAATAATTATAATCGCCTATTTTTAAACACATAGTTTGTGAGAATAGTAACTGATTGAAGTTACGCAATAATGTCTGTCACAGATATCATCTTAAAAAAAACCGGCCAAGTGCGAGTCGGACTCGCGCACGTAGGGTTCCGTACAACTATACATCTAAATAAATGTTTTTCTTTATTCTTTATTATATTGGAGTTGATTGAAATGTTTTTCTTAATTCTTTATTATATTTGAGTTGATTGAATGAAAGTTAAAATGCGGTTTACGATTTATAACGTATTAAAAAAAAACTAATTATTAGATCTCGTTCAAACCAATTTTCGGTGGAAGTTTGCATGGTAATGTACATCATATATTATTTTTACATTTATCATTCCCTTATTTTAGAAGTTACGGGGGGGGGGACACACATTTTTCCACTTTGGAAGCGTCTCTCGCGCAAACTATTCAGTTTAGAAAAAAATTATAATAGAAACCTCAATATCATTTTTGAATACCTATCCATAGATACCCCACACGTATGAGTTTGATGAAAAAAAAATTTTTGAGTTTCAGTTCTAAGTATGGGGAACCCCAAAAATTTATTGTTTTTTTTCTATTTTTGTATGAAAATCTTAATGCGGTTCACCGAATACATCTACTTACCAAGTTTCCACAGTATAGCTCTTATAGTTACGGAATAAAGTGGCTGTGACATACGGACGGACAGACGGACAGACATGACGAATCTATAAGGGTTCCGTTTTTTGCCATTTGGCTACGGAACCCTAAAAATCAGAGTATAGTAATAAAATCAAAATAAAGAACTTCTTTTTGAAAGACAAGTGAGCGAGGTTCGACATTAATTACTAATTACACACAAACGTATAGTGCACGGCGTATGAGAAGTGAATCCTTAAATCTATCACAAAACAATTTAGGTATAACCTATTCTAGGGTGTGAGGTTATAATTTCATTTTTTATTGTCGTCTTTAATGATTCTTCCAGTTAGTTTAAATTTACTCATTTTTATTATGTATATTCATTAATTTTATTAAACTCCAGGTCTTTTTGATGCTTAGGTATATATTAATATTTTTTTCTTTGCCCCGCGGCTGTCAACAGCTACCTCCGCGGGGATATGGCATTTCCACAATGAAGTGATTCCGCCGGTGTCAAGTATGTAGGTATAAATCAATATAGTAATAAAATACAATACAGGGGGCAACATTGTACGGTGATATGTAGGGCCTATTAACCTCTGTACCAATGCGAGTCCACTTGAAACGAGAAGTAAGATGCCAGATAGACGAAATAAGTCCAAGTCTTCTATCACTGTGCAACTCAAAGGCATAAAAAGAACAAATCACAAACAGAAAAGAACTTTGAACACCTAAATACACAAAAACACAAAACTAAAACAAATTACACATCCGCCATCTTTTAACGTTGCAAATGGCCGCTTAGTATATTGTTTATTGTTTAGGTTATAATGTTGTCAAACAGTCTATTGTAATCACATAGCTTTTTAAAAATAAATAATAATCTGAATTGAAACGCCCTTGACAAAGTATTCTTCAACAATGTAATTCCAAAAGTTTTCAAGATAAAACTCTGCTCCTTCTTGCCTATTTCAAAGGCTATTCACTATCATAGACCGAGTAATCCGAAATATTCAATGAATAGCGGCTTTGCCAGACTGCCACTGCCCATGCTTTTATGAAGTATGGTTTTATAATGTTTTAGTTTATGACAAGGGTTTATGTTAACTTGGTTGTGCAAATGGCAAAATGTTAAGAAAGGAACCCTTATGGTGGAGTTCGTCGCCTATCTGTCTGTATGTGTGTATGTCACAACAGGTTTTCTTGAAAACTTTAAATTTGGAATAGTCGTACAACTAGTTTGCCCGCATCTGTTTTTAGTAAAAAAAAAAAACCAATTTTGTAATAAATTGAAAAGGACTCTAGAAGAATGGGTAGTTGAAAAATTAAAGTGGTTTGATTATAGAATAGAGGCATTCCAACTTAGTCCTCACGGTTGGCAGCGCATTTGCATTCTTAGGCTTGCAGTCTTGTGAATGCGAATGTCTATGGGTCACAGTTTCCACTTACCATCAGGTGGCCTGTGTACTCGTCAGCCTTCCCTATGCCATAAAAAAAAAAGCAAATGAGGTGTCATTTCAGCCCTTTCAGGCTCAAACTGTACATAATACGATTTTTTTATTTTCTGTGATGTTATTTTC
This sequence comes from Acleris sparsana, assembly GCA_923062465.1. Lineage (NCBI taxonomy): Eukaryota > Metazoa > Arthropoda > Insecta > Lepidoptera > Tortricidae > Acleris > Acleris sparsana. The sequence continues at coordinate 3,323,681 of OV281299.1, forward strand.
GATTTATAGCCAAAAATATACAAATATTACCGTCCACCCTTATCTACAATTAATATTTAAAAAAGTCTGAAAAAATCGTGACGATATTAGATAATTACTTATATTTTGTGGGAGGAATCTCTTTTACAATTTAGGCTAGTAAAGTGGACCTTAGTGCATTGAAAATGAAGTTCATCACAAAATGAGTATCTTCTTTTGCGATTACCAAGCATATTATTATCTTTAATACGGAGCCCTGGATCGGCGAGTCCGACTCGATCTTGACCGGTTTGGTTCTGTGAGTAAGATACATTTTAGGCTTCCGTAAAAAGGATAAAAAGAACTCTAATAGGATCACTTCGTTGTACGTCTGTCTATCTGCTTTTTTGCATGTCGGTAATATGGAGTAAATATACCAAACAAGATTATTAAATTATAGTTAGATGTACCGCATGACATGATAGCAGAAAAAACAAATACGTTAACACTTCAAAGGAACATCACAAATTAATATACTTTTAGTAATCTGAAAAAAGAAACAAACTGGCTAACTGATCGATCAACGCTCAGCCGAAACCGCTGGACCTATGGAATATTCTTTGGATACTCTCAAGGGATGCTCTAACATGGGATTCTTGAAAATTCTTCCCCAAATTAATTCCCTTAATTCTACGCGTGCGAAGCCGCGGGCGTCCGCTAGTATATAATAATAAACCCATTACTCGTATCAAAACTATGTAGATTGAAATGTAACTCCTAAATTCTGTACACGTAAATCCAACCCTAGCATTTGAAAAAAAAAGTTTTTGCCTGTTTAAATGAGAGGATAAAACATTATGCATAAGTTTTTGATTCCATCAGCCGACATTTAAAAGTCATGACCCAGTATTATTCTGTAATGATCATCATGCCAGCCGAAAGACGTCCACTGCTGGACATAGGCCTCCCCCAAGGCTTTCCACTCAGACCGGTCTTGTGCTTTTCGCATCCACCGCGGTCCCGCGATCCTGACGAGGTCGTCACTCCATCTTGTTGGAGGCCTACCTACAGCTCGTCTTCCGGTCCGCGGACGCCACTCCAGAACCTTCTGAGCCCATCGGCCATCAGTCCTGCGAGCAATGTGCCCCGCCCACTGCCAGTTCAGTTCTGTAATGATACATGGGGCATATTTTATTAAACTTTACTTTGTATCCTGCAAGCGCTTGAAGTGAAACTGAAATAATTATCTCCAATACCACTTCACCTAGTAGTTAGTGTAACGTTTTATTGTAAGAAGAAAGTTCAAAGAAGAATAGTTAGTCCCTAGAACAGGTAAGTCCCCGAAGTATTATGTAAGTTTATTTCAGTGGAACAAGTGGACTCTTCGCAGAATAGGACGTGAGGATGTACACGAATATCATCTTTCAGGGTTCCAATGACACACGGGTTAATCCTAACAGGTGTTTTTCTGTTTTACTTATAAGAATGCCATAGAAAATACTACAAATGCAAAAAAAGTGTTGTTTACACCAAAACGCGTAATCATTAAATCGATTTAGATAAAAAATGGTATATCCTCATAAGTCCCCTTACATGATAAATTTTAAATTACCGAAGACAAAAAGACACACTATAGTTTATTATTATCAGGTTTGCTTTTACAACTGTACTATAACAGATATTAAACCTTACGAGGGTAAAATGTTTTTTAACGGTAGAAAAACGATTCTAGCAAGTTCTAAGGTATCTTTCAATTTGATTTTTATTTAACCATTTCTATGAATATTTGTAACTAAACTCCACAAAAACGGATAAATTCGTATTCAAATTGACACAGACTACGTTTTTAAATAGATAGATAAATAGATAGATAGATAGATTCATTTATTCGGCTATTAAATAAAACAAAAAAAACACACGCATTTGACAAAACAAAAACAAAAGTAACTTATTTATAACTAATTAAAATTAAAATGAGATAGCCGAAACGGAGAGCCAGCTCAGCATGTGCTGTGGCACGGAGCCGCAGCGCTGATTTTCAGCTGGACCCGTAAGAGATGGTAAAATAGCAAACAAACAACAAATGAAATATAACAATCACATAAAAAACATTCTGGACACACAGTTAAAATAATAAAACAATCTAGATAAATACTTATAAACTTGCCCTTTTGTTAAGAGTACGCCGAGCGTCCAGTCACGCCCTCATTACTACTATTATCATGCTTTCTAATAAACAACGGTATTGTCTTAAAATAACGGTTGGTTTTTGTTGTACACAGTAAACATTTTACAGAGTGTAATTATGACAACCAACAAATGGAGAAACTGACTGACAACAACGCACAGCCCAAACCACTGAGTCCAGAGATTCCAAAGAATGATGGGCAAATTGGCCCATATAACCAATACAAATCTCATGTATACCACGTGATAGCTAGTTACATAAGCTTCATTTCCTTATACGGGGACAAAGTACAAAAACCCCCGAGAAGAGAGTTATCAGCCTTCAAATATTCACACACACACAACGTTTATTACTTCACTAGCTGTGCCCCGCATGCGTTGCAATGCTATTTCCCGTATATCCGACTCAAGCTTGACCGATTTTACTATTTACAGCAATTACAGCAAATAGTGAGATCAATAAGCCTACATACATTATAATTCTATTGGTGATTGGGCTGGCTTCGTACGTAGGGTTCTTTATGAAGTGTAGGGGTGCACTTAGAAAGGATTTTCCGAAAATCTACCCACAATGGGAAGAAATAGGGGGATTACCGGGGAACTAATTCTACGCGTACGTAGTCGCGGGCGTCTTCTTGTAACTTTATAAAATTGGACTATGAATAAGGAACTTAACGGAAATAAGTCACCACCTTTTTTTGTTAAGTTGACTACACGAAGGTTAAAGATTATTAACCATTGTCATTCATATAGAATACATTGTGTAGACAACACTTTCGTTTATTAGAATACATAATAATAGTTGTGAAGGCGCTACTGGATGCTTGGTGTAGTCTTAAAAAAAGATTTCTCAGTAATAGACACTATCATCATCAGGATTACTTCTGACACCAGGTTCCAGTGAAGAGTTCTACAGCTCCGATGGCATTTTCGCATGTGGAAATCATAGCAAACCTTGTTGGAGATTTTTTTTTGACGCAACGGGCATATCAGGCCATCATGAACATGGTAGTTGAAATACATTATTGTCACTTTCTCCAAAATGCTTGAATCTTCTGCTCAAACAACAGCTTTCTCGGTATTGTAATATTTGCATTCAGCTGTTTCCCACCACTCTTATCAGATCGTCGGTCGACCTTGTAAAAGTAGGTTGTTTACCACTCCAAAACCTGGATAGGTTTACTAGGTTAGGTTAGGTTTGGGACGGATGCCCCAACGGCCATAGGGCAGTAGGTAACTTTCGTTTCTCCAAAACCTTCAAAAGAAACTGTTGCTATTATGAGCCCCATTAAGGACCAACTCCTAGTGCCATAACCCACCAATGGTAACAAACACTGGACGATATTGCCTCACAATATTTAAAAGTTAATTATTATTAAAACCAACGCGCGGTAATAACCTTGACTCTATGCATGCAAGATACCGGCCGAAAGTTACAAGGTCATGTTGTACTAAAATTCTTAACAAACTGACCCGATATTTTTGCCAACCGGTGTTTGTAAATTAATATTATAAAGGCACCTGTCTGCGGAACCTAATTTCAAGTGCTAGGTTTATTCCGCTAGGCGCTCTAGAGCACGTCTGAAGAATGGCTCGAGGGCACTCCAAACAAAACGCTCGGCTAAAACAATTTGCGGGCCCCGAGAGATGTCACCTGTGATACGTGAGTTTCCTATAACATCACAACATACACTAATTCAAAAAGACATTACGTAGTATAAAACGGTAATGGTACATACGACATTTTACGAGGAAAATGGTACAGTAATTTGCTTTGAAAAGGCATTCTAAGAATGTGCTTGGTAAAAAGTTGAGAGTCTTGCGGCCCGTAGGGAAAATGTTTAGTTAGATTTTTCTGGCAAATGTTAGATTCGTTTGTTGCTCCAAGTGAAAAAATATAATAGGTAACTACGTAATTCATTATATAGGCGTTTTCAGAAGGCATTAAGAAATTTTAGAAGATAAAAATCTTGTTTTATGACAAACAATAATTCGGATTTTATGACTAATTAGATATTAACCAATGTAGAATTAATTCGTAGGGAGCAAAAATGAAGTTAACAAATTAATCTCAACTTGATCAAAGTTACTTACCCAGGCAGTTACTAAGTATCGTGTACCGGGTAACCGCCGCAGCCTGGACCACAACGTTCTAGCTCAACTGAAACATGAATACCTAGTTTTCAGTTTAGTTCACTGAATCACAAAAGTATTGTTGGGAGTTAGGAATTATTATTATTACCATCGTCTACTACTCTTTTAGTGTTTTCGTTTATTTAGTGGTGTTAGAACCTTGGCTTGTGCAGGGTCGTCTGGGTCGCTAACACCATCTTATACTTTATCCTTCCGCCAAGCAGCAGTGCTTGGGTCGGGTACGTATTATAATCCCGAAAGTTCATTATATCTAAATTGAAAACGGTTAAAACATCGAAAATCAAAATACCGAACGTACAAAATGCCGATACCCGATATACCGAAGCTTGAAATATCTATTTTCAAATGACCGAATGTTTAAACTCCCGAAACCACGTTTGATCGAAATTTGAAATATCTATTTTCAAATGTTCGAATTTTTAAAATCCCGAAAGTACGTTTGACCGAATACTAATATTTTATAATCATTTGATGCCGGCTGTACCTACACACTCGTCGAAAGCCTCTCGCCGTGGTTTTGTCTACCCTACCCCTAGAGTGTATATGAAAAGCCGAAGGCGCGGAGGGAGGGCCACCCTTGCCCGCTGTAAGAAAGTGCAGGTAAAAAGGGAGCCATAGTGGCTGAGGCGAGGAAAATTGCCGTGCTTTCTTTCGCAAGGGCAAATGGGTTGCACTTTCCGCAGCGCCGGCGCAGACCGGTCGGTATTTCAAGTGTAGGTATATTATTTTGTCGGGATTAACGTCTTCGGATTTTTAGGCCATCGCTCAAACGAACTATCGGGATTTTAAACTTTCGGTAAAATAATAATTCGATATTTTAATATTCGGCCTGCCGCTCATATGTCTCATGAAATTCGGTATTGAAATACGTACCCGCAGTGCTCGCATTGTTGTATTTTGCTATGGAGATAAGCAACCGTTATATAAAATAACGAACTACTTTTACATTCAGGTTGGACACGTTTACAATCTTTTTAATGTGAAAAAGGAGGTACACGATCACGCGAGTCACCTGATTTGTAAGTGTGAAATGTAAGTGTTTATACTTCGCGATCTCAAGTCGCGATGTTACGCATAAACACCAGCAACACCAGAGGAATCGCAGGTGCGCTGCCGGCCTTTGAGGAAAGAGTAGGCTCGTTTTTTTAAGGCGTATTAGTTCGGAAATACTGACGCCGAGAGCTTATTCCACATAGATAAGGTGCGTGGCAAAAAGGCTCTCGAAAAATGCACGGTAGTGAAATTCCAACTTTCAAGTTGGTGTTGATGAAATGATTTTTACGATGGTGGAATCCAGCGGCTGGCATTGGATTGCCGTCTCGTTTGCCTTCTCAAATTTAGTTATTCCACTTGATCAAAGTTACTTAGTAACGTATACCAGGTAACCGCTAGAGCCAGGACCACAATGTTCTAGCGCATCTGACACATAAAGTAGTTTTAGTTAGTATTTAGTTAAAAATTAATGATGGGAGTAATTACCAGCTACGGATGGACCCTGCACAAGGTTCTACCAACTTAACACTTAAGGCATCCTAGATATAAGGGATTGCCTTTTACAATCATTCGTTTACGATTAGATCTGACGCTATTTAACTAACAATGATGTCTAACTTACAATTTCGTTACAAAAATGTATATATTTGACGTTAATCGACAAATTCATGACAAAACTCTCTTTAACTGGTCAATTTTATTGAAATTTACTCATCTATAACTTTTAATGATGTGTTTATTCCATCTTATCCTTTAGCCTACGGCGCAGCAAAGCAAAGAAGAGTTTGTCCATCGATGGCAGTAAATAAAAGAAGTAGTGTTCGCATTTTTATGTAAATCAACCGACTAAATTATTATTATATAGGCTACCTTAGTCCTCAGGGTTGACAACCCATTCGCAGTCTTAAGATGGCAGTGTTAAGTTCACAGTCTTGTAATAAAAAAGAATATCAGAGCACTGTGTCGTGGCCAGTAAGCGAGTAAGATGTCGGTAGTAAATGCAATAGTTCCAGTCACTCGCATGGGACAGTCGTAACGTTAAGTTATTCCCTACGATTAAACCCATAACTTTAGTTCTACCTTTATTACGGAAACACGTGGTTCAGCTGTTTTGTTGGCAATGTATCAAGTTGAGTGCCAACGATATCCATAACGGGTCCATTTAGTACGGAATATGGGGAGACTGGTGTTGCATGAGTCAACAATCATTTGTTTTTTTTGGCACAGAAACAAAATCACAACACAAACTGTTTTCAATTAGAATAGGAAGGAACGATGATGAACTGTGGTCACTGACCACCAGGTAAAGGTCAATCGTAGGGCTGAATTAAAAATAGTACATACCACCATCATAGCCTTAAACTATTAAAAAATGAGACAATTGAAACAAATTACACTGTCACTAATAAGTAAACACTGCTCTGTATGTGCAAAATGTGGTTATAGAATTAACAACAAGTTGTTAGAGTTGTTGGTAATTCTGTAGCTCTGCCTACCCCACTCTGGGATGAAGGCGTGACGGTATGTACGTAACAAGTTACATCTCGGGTATTTTAATTTAAACGTATGATTCATTTCGACGATTCATATCGATACTTCGGGATGTATATGCATATAAAGGGTCAGTTGGGGTGCCCGGTGTTGTGCAGTCGATCTCATCCTCGGTGGAGTTAAGAATCACAATTTAATAATAGTAGGTTACAAAATACAATTGTCACTACGCTCAATTAGCACTGTAAAGTTAATTCTGCAGAACACGTGATGCATTGATGAGATTAAAATGGATCGTGTCCGCTATGGCGGTTGCTCTGAAATGTAATGACAGAGCTCGGTCCGAATTACACCAGTGTTCTGCATTACGTCAGAGCGTGCGAACATTACATACAACGTTATAAAAAACAGCTTATTAATTGACGCGCCGTCATATACATTATAATACCCGCAATGTCATCCGTTTCAATAGTATCATTTAAAATAATTCGTTGTGAAAAATGGGGTTGATTGTACCAGGGGTCAAATTCTAACTGTATGGAATTAGTAATTGTTAAATTGTTTGATATTTTTGCTTTATTGGGATGTTGTTATTGTTGAGAGGTGTGCTATAAGTATGCTTAAGTGTTTTATTATACGAGTTATGTGTCGACATAATAATTATGTTACAAAAACTTGGACAATATTATGTTACGTTTAGTTCAGCTGAAATGCTAGCTTTGTCTAGTTTCAATACGAGTCTCAATTTAGGACTGATGTAACGTAACAGACAGATTTGCCTTGAGAAATCAACAATAAACTCTGATAAGTACATTATTTTGGGTTTTCTGGTACAATTGAACCCTAGTACGGGAACACAAGGAGTTCATGAACAAAAACTCAATTTGCACATATATTTTTTTTATGGCATAGGGAAGGCTGACGAGCACACAGGCCACCTAATGGTAAGTGGAAACTGTGACCCATAGACATTCGCATTCACAAGACTGCAAGCCTAAGACTGCAAATGCGCTGCCAACCCTGAGGACTAAGATGGAATGCCTCTATGCTAGTCATTACACCGGCTGTCTTATCCCCAAACCGGAACACAACAATGCGAACACTGCTGTTATCTAGATTCTGATTTCCAATTAGAGTAGACTGTTATATTTTAAGCAATTTTTACGTGGTAGCTTTAGTTTCTGAGTTACAGTTCGTTGTTTCTAAAATGACTATTGCCCCCGGTCTACCATGCGTGTAAATCTTTATCAGTGAAGTCTTTTAATCGTTTATTTTTTTTTTATTTGCTCATTCGTCAACTGTAATGCCCGCTATCCTCAGTGAGCGTAGCGGGCCGGACAGACTCTGCTTAGCGTACAACGATGAACTGAGTCCGTACGCGGTCTGCTGCGCTTCCAGTGGAAGCCAAGCATAACGAGTTTATGACGGTCGCACAGCGCATTAACTTAGAAAATAATCCGTTACGTAATAAGCTCTAAACGGTGACCATAACGTAAGCTTGGTATAGTTGGGAAGTCCCTAGCACTGCCCGCTTACTGAAAAAAGGAACATCTACTATATTTATTAATTGCACTTGTGCCTTTTCTCTTCAGGCGGTCAGAGCATCATAGGCAGGATCACTACATGCTAGATTACTAGAGTAACCGTGTCATTTAAATAAATTATATTTACAAATACCGCAAAGTTCATATAAAAATCACCGACAAACGAGTATTTTTCATGGTGGAGTTTGAAAAACTCTCAATTTGCTTGTCTTGATGTGACAAAGCAAGCCAAAGTTCTGCAAATGATTTCAACAACACATCGTCATCGTCTTCAAATCCAAGAGCGCCGGTGACGAGAACAGAGCGTTAACCTCGAAAATGCTCCATTACGTTCTACCCTCCTAACAACGTTCAAAGTCCAGGCTGACATAGGTATTAATATATAAGTATTGCTCCAATAAAGAAAATTATGATGAAAAGTATTAAATTAAATCTTACATAAAGAAATAAATACTTAAACTTAGCTAAAATACCGTCGTTAATATATTCAAATATTTTCTCTTACTAAGGATCGAACCCTTAAAGGGTAACCATCGTTAAAATAAGTATGTTTTACATATGCTACTGGGCTCATCAGAAAATTATAAGATAGTTAAATACACTCAGGAGCAAAAAAAAACGGGTCAGAGTGCGTTTTTCATACTAAAGAGGCTATTTCAAAGCCTTGGTTCCTCGCCAGGGAATGCTTTTAGTGAAATCTGATGATGAATACTCCGAGCATCGATACAGGACTTCCAGAGTGCCTAGGGTACCCAACTGAATGAATAGGCGGTTAACGCCGGAATTGTGCATGTTCAGAAAAACATCTAAAATGGCAATATAATGTAAGGAAATCCAAGTGCTGACCCAAACTCTCCCGTTGTGGTGTTAACTGATTGTGCGATCAGTTAGGTATCTTAAGAACTTTTGACCTACTCTATTGAACCTCGGAGTATCCACCATTAAACCTCACTCAAAACAACCCCTGGCGAGGAACCAAGGCTTCGAAATAGTCTCGTTTGTATGGACAACGCACTCTGACCCGGTATTTTTGCTCCTGAGTGTATTATAGGGCAGAAGTCAGTTCTCAAACTCTATTTTGGGTTGGGATTGGAAATTGGGTTATGAAGCCCATCTTAGTTGGCTTATCGTAATGCGACAGAGCAAGCCAAAGAGTTCTCAAATGGTTTCATCATCGTCTTCAAATCCAAGAGAGCCGGTGACGCGCACAACGCATTAACGTCGAAGATGCTCCATTACGTTCTACCCGCCTAACGACGCTCATAGTTCAAGCTCAATCGTTGGATTAAGCCGCTATTTGTAAACCTTAACGGGTGCAGATAAAGAAATTCGGTTTGATTGCTGGCATTAGAGAGATACAGCAATCTGGGATGGCTGAGAGGCTATTAATTTTTGTTTATTTAATGCTACAATTGTTTTATTTTGCGTTGCGTGCATCACAATAATTACCCGACTGCGGCGAAGCCCAAAATGAGGGTTGTGTGTTTGATCTGCATATATAAGTATGTATTTATGTCCCTTCATAACTACTCGCCGGGTTAACCGATACCTACGTCAATAGATTCATCTTGATGGCGCAAGTGTCATTGGGTACAAAAAAAACATATTTAATGTGTTTTCATGTTTTTAACATAGTTGGACGACAGTATCTCTTTATTTAATACACATTTTGTGTATATTTGTTGCGGTACTGACATAGATACGACAAATAAAATAGACAACAATTAAATAGCAGAAATGAACAAAGGCGAATTTAATAGTTCTTTTCTTTGTTTTACAAAATCCGGTGAAACAATCAAGCTCTAAAACGTCAAACAACTAACTCTATCATGTCAAACAACCCAACCCCAGGGTGTCTTATTTTAATTACACTTGTAGGTATCTGCCGACAAAATAAACATCAAAACGTCCCCCACAAAACCAAACATCGAAATTTCGCATTGCCAAACAACATTATGCAATAAAGTGACCCGTTCAGAATCAAGGGATCGATTAAGCGGCGCAACGAGCTTTCAGAATACGCGACCCTTGTCACGGGCATCGACGGCTGAGATTTTCATTATAACGCAAACTAAATATAAACCTGGAGCGCGAGTAGCATCAAGAAACGCCATCGGTTTTGCTATAAGAAAACATATATTTTTTTTCGTACAACTAAGCTTACTCACAATTATAAATACCTTATTAATAGCACACTACCTATTAATAGTACTACTAGGCAGATATTTTATTTTCTTTGCCCCGCGGCACTTCAACAGCTACTACCGCGGGGATATGGCATTTCCACAATGAAGTGATTTTGCCAGTGTCAAGTATATATAAGTATAAATCAATATAGCAATAAAATACAATACAATATTCTTTAGGAAGATTGGGGCAAAGTTGTACGGTGATATGTAGGACAGGGGTCAAGATAATTTTAAACACTGCGAGTCCACTTGAAATGAGACCTAAGATGCCAGATACAAGAAATAAGTCCAAGTCTTCTATCACTGTGCAATACAAAGGCATAAAAAGGACAAATCACTAACAGAAAAGTACTTTGAACACCTAAATACACAAAAATACAAAACTAAAACAAATTACACATTATCTTTTAACGTTGCAAATGGCTCTACTAGGCAGATAAGACGTCAATCCTCACATATTGCACGACCATGAAGTTCCTGACTGTTGACATTGTTGACAGCAGTAAGACAGTGCCAAACTTATTTGGTGCGTGTGAATGAATAGTCAATAACAGCATTGTTTTACTGCTGTCAACATTATCCATATTCAAAAACTTCATGGTTGTGCAACGTGTCAGGATTGATTGCTATCGGCCGGGAAATACACACTACATAACAATATAAAACTCAGTACTAGCATAGAGTTGACACAACGTCATCACGCTGCTGGTAGATTGCCCCGAAATTGCCAGAACACGACACGTTTCGGCCAGAAGTCAGGACACTCGACGGTCCCCAGCATAAACCGCGGCACGCGCTCTACAAACAACTGAACTGGCTGGCTAAGGCAAAATATAAAATAAAGTTACTAATTACCTTATGCCTGTCCTAACCTACGGTGCCCAAACATGGTCACTCACAGAGAGTCAAAAGTCCAAATTGAAGGTTTGCCAACGAGCAATGGAGCGCAGTATGTTAGGTGTCAAAAGGACAGATCGCATCAGAAACACCACACTACGCTCCAAAACACGCATAGCTGACGTAGGAGAAAAAACCGCCAGGCTTAAGTGGGATTGGGCCGGTCACGTCTGCCGCATGCACCCGGACCGGTGGGCTAACGTAGCCACCAAGTGGGTGCCGCAAAATGGGCGGTGTAAACGGGGCAGGCCTAGACGGAGATGGCGGGACGACTTGGACGCATTCCTCAACAACTGGCCGGAATAGGCACCAAATAGGGACTCATGGAGATCAAGGGGAGAGGCCTTTGCCCAGCAGTGGGACACTCATACAGGCTAGGAAAAAAAGGAAAAAAAAAACCTTTTATTACCTTATAGACTAAAACACACATTACAGTAATATATAACGTACAATTAATATAACAACTAAAACACTTCCACGGAGTCCGCTAGCCGGCAGCCGGGTCTATATTAATCCATAATCATAATTTGTCCTAATGCATCGTTTGTCCGAATTTTTATCCTAGAGCGAGATTTCTACCTGACTTTTAAAACTTTTTAGTGTTGTTATAATACAACAATGACCTAACCTAACCGCAGGTATTTTTGGAAAACTTAAAAACATCTCTGACTCAGCTGAAAACCAGTTTAGGACAATTAAAATTTCGGACAAACGAAGCGTTAGAACTAACGTTATTAGGGATGCCGAGGGACACCCATTCGGCGGCCACGAAATCAATGAAATATGACATTCGACAGATTTTTGGTTGGTTGGTTTGCACCACAAAGAACTTTAAATTAACCCAAATAATATAATATTCGGTTACAAAAATATTTAACACCGAACTGAACCGAGACTCACGTCAAATATTGGTATAATATGTTATGCGTACATCTATTTAAGTTTTAAAGATCAATCCCACTCGTATTATTATGTTGAATACAAGACACATGACTTTCAATATGAAATCTTATACTGTAATACTTATAAGTACGGAGAGTTTTAAATAATTAACTATTCTCGAACGCCAGTAACGCAGCTGCGATGCCTCTCCTGCGGGGCTAGACAAGTTGCCATCCAATACGAACGCTAGCGTTTGGTGATCATCCTGTCACTTACAAAAATGTATGGAATTTACGTAAGTCACGTGATATATCACTCGTTACAACTGACACGCTGTAAAGTGATCACTATCACTCGCGCTAATCGAATAGTGATAGTTATGACGTTTTGTCCGTCGTAACGCGGGCCTATTTTAACAGGTTGAATTCAACACGAGCACTATCACGATATAAACATCGGTATCTAAGGGCACCTTGGCTAGGATTTTTATATTTGACAACGCAAAGCGATAGGCGATCACCTAACGCTAGCGTTTGTTGTTGTATTCGATGCCAACTTGTCTAGTCCCACTGTTTTTTCAGGTGTCCATGGATACCCGTGATCACTTCACATCATGTGACCCGACAGCTGGTTTGCCCCCTCTAGCATAATAAAGATAACGTAAGACATAATTCATTTTAATGAAAATAAACGGCTAAAGCACCCGATTGTAAAACGGGAACGGTCTGACATTCGAGTCTTCAATAGATGTGCCAACGCAAAACATGGATACCTTACTGAGGTTACGCTCTCCTCCCATTACATGCGCGGGCGCCGTACGTCCTTCAACAAGCATCAAGGTGCTTTTCCACCGGTGAGGCGAGGTGATGGTAGACGAGAATTGTGTATTAATTATAACCCTCGCGTAAATTTCTCGTCTTGACTCGTCTCGCCGGTGGAAAAGCAGCTTTACAAGGGTCGCCAAGATGCAAACTCTATTACTTAACGTTTTTCTTTTCTAACACTTAAAATGCACGAGCTAGACCACGTGGTTGAACGAAAATGTCATCCCAAACATTTTGAGGTCAGAAAATAAACATGTTAATAGCGTTTGCATATTGGCTAGAGCCTTAGGGAAGGCACTCATTCTCTAATGAAGTGCGTCTGTAGATTTTGAAACGTCACATCGTTTTCAATTTATAATCGTATTTATTATTTTCCTATATTAATACAGACATCAAAATTTTTGTAAGGTTTAAATGTATTCTTACATTATTTTCATATTTTGTAATGTACTGCGTTGAATTTACCTATAGGTAAATTGCAAAATATCACAAGAGCGTAAGGATATTTTAGATGTGTATAAGATTAGTCTTCTTTATCACCGTCGTGAGAAAAGAGTCTGCCGACGGAGTAGCACCGATACCGTTTACCACATTCCGCCTCAGCTTGTTGGCATCAGCTACAGGGTATTTATTCCGCGATAGCTTTTTACGACGCTGAAGTTTTAACAATGTGCTTGACGTTCGACAAAATGGCGCAGCGGGGTAATGCCTTAGCTGCATTTTAGTTTAGCGGGACAAAGCGTGTTATGAATCTTTATCAGGAAGCAAAGGTTTTTAATATTAGCTGGGAAACAACCTTCGATATTGAACTTATATAGGGTTGTTATTCGGTGTATTTAACTCTTAAATGCATGATGTAGGATGCATCCTACGAAACAAGAACTCGAAAATGTTTGCTTATAACCAGCACAATATTATGCGTAATAAAAATTAAAAGCGACTATAAAAAAAAACATGCATTTAAGGGTTAAGTTTCTTTGCTTCAAAAATACAATCTATATTCAAAACTAGCTCGAGTTTCAACTATTTTAATTCTGTCAGGGCTTCCCAAAACCTTGTTTTGTCGGTCCCATTTCCTTCCCCTAAGTTTTACTCAAATTCTTTCACAATCTGGGCTATAAGGCTATGGAACGCTTTGCCTTTAGAAATTGCTCCGTCTATTTTCATTTTTAAAAGCAAGCTAAAGGCCCATTATCTATCGCTGCCGAAGTTTATCTAGTTTTTTTCATACCTCGTGTGTTATCTTTGTTTGGCTGATTTCTAGAATGTATGTTTATATGTATAATTAGTGTGAATTTAGTATGTATTTAGTAACTTATTCACTTTATGTATGTGTGTATTTATATGGAGTTTATGTGTAAGTAGTTTTTTATAACAGAAGTGTTTCTAGTAGTTTAGTTTGAGTTCTGAAGCCATGTATTTTTTGTCTTTTATTATTTCACTGTCCAAAGTTGTCTGGAAGAGATCGCTATTTAGCGGTAAGACGCCTGTTGTATACCTATAGTTAAAATTTACTGTTCGATGTTTTGTTTCATTGATGTTCAATAAAGAGTTTTTGTGTTGTATTGTATTGTAGCTTCATCCCGCGACTGGAATATTCTTTGAAATATTCCAGGATCAAAAGTAGCTTAATATGTTTCAATCCAGGGTATAGCAATAACAAACACATTATTTGTTTTTAGTTAAGTATATTTAACTCAAAAGTTATATTCCAGGTCACCTGATGAAAGCACGGTACTTGTCTCCTAGATCGACCATAAAGGTGCCACATGTTCACGTGTCCCGTAAGTAATATGATCGTAAAGTATATATTTTGCTCGGAAAAATTAATCATAATAAAAGCAATACTATTACGCCATAGTCGCTCACATCTCGCACGATGAAATGACCTGGTGCTGAAGATGGGAAGTGATGTAATTTTATCGATATCGATGTTTTATGTATCAATACTTTAAATTCCGATAATTTGTACTTTTACTGTTGTGATGGTTTTATAAATAGGCCGAAATAGGGGAGTTAATGGCAAATGTTTAGTTTACCATTCACTCAAGTAACGAGTGGGTTTGCAGTTGTTAAAATCATATCGGAAAAAAAAACGCATAGGGAAAGCAGAGCAATGTCAGCATATTGTAAGTGGGATCTGAGGCCTTTTGATGCCAAACCTGAGGATAACGATTACCTCTATGCTAGTCATTTCACTGCTCGTTTTACTAATACACCGGCACTTAACAATACAAATAATATTCGCATATTATGTCTTCTGTGGCAGGGTAACGGTTAAGCGATGGTACCAATATTGATATAGTTAGCAAAAACCGTTACCACTGTGGAAGTGAGCGGGTCATATTTGCCGTAGGTCTGATAGAAGATGGAGTAGCTGGAACAGAGACCGCAAACAAAAGAAGCGTGGGAAAGATAGCCCGCGAGATGGACTGACGATTTAGTATGTGTGGCTGGAAAGGATTGGATGCGGAAAACACAAGACTCTAAATGGGCTGAAATGGAACAGACCTTTGATCAGCATTGAGTATATCAAGGTTGAAGAAGAAGAATAAGAAGATACACACTATCTGGACAGACTGTAAACAAGGTTGCACTACCACCATTACTAATGTCAGGTTTTCGATAGTCACGCAATCTGGGGCTCTGTTCTTTTCGTTTAAACCATGCCTTTTACATGTTATCGTATTGTCAACTTTATGACAGCTTTTAAAACAATTTGAAATAATAACATGTCAAAAACTATGTAGTTTTATCAAGTAGAATAGAGCTTGATTGGTAATTATTGCTCGTTGAATTTACTAGTGACCAGTAAATGACAACAGCTGCTTTCATTCGTTTCTACTCTTAAATATATAAATATCAAGTTCCTGCTAAAACATGAACAGTTAAGATTAATTTATACTGCGTCGCTAAAACCATAATTTATATTAGCAATATTCTCGAAGCACGTTTTCTTTAAACCCTCCTCTCAGCGTTATATCCACAAAAGTGCTGAGCTTCCTTAAACTTGAAAAATAGTTTCATAGTAGCATTACAAATCACATAAGTATCCAGTATTTTGGCCCACATACCGACTCCGGTTAAGCTATAATCCAAGCTTGCAAGCTTATTTAAACTTAAGCTCGTTAATTTATACCCTACTGGATGGTGGCCAAGCAACTTCTACCGACCACATGTAGAGAAATCTCAATACCGTTTATCTAAAAAGCTTTCCGAGGTCGACTTGAGAGTTTGTTCTTTATTCTTTGTGTCACGAACTTCGCTAATGTGTTGAAAGCAGGTTGGTACGGTCAACGGACTTTAATTCATGAACCACTATAGAACCTTGTCATATAAAACTTACTATTAATTCCCATTTCATTTCTATCTCGTCACTTGACCCCGTCATTATGACAGGGTTCCATAGTGGCAAAACAATTAAAGTCCTTGACCGTACAGTTTTGTTTTGCCTACTTTGACGTTTCGGGTAAAGTAAGTTAGATAAAAAAAAATAGTGCTCTCTTGACATTAAATTGTCTTTCTAGCATCTGCGCGCTACTACGTCTGCATTGACCATCCTACGGGCACATTTTTTTTTTTGGTATAGATTCCAAATTTAATCTAAATCTGTGTAACCGTTTCGGCGTAAAGAAGTAAAAACATACTAACACGGTGATGTGATTTACTAAATGTTTTTTACTTCTAGATAAGCATGAAAATGTTGAAATGTATAGAAGGCAAGCTGTTACGTATTCCTTTATGATGTATGTTCAATGAAATACACTAAAACTCTATACAAATGTACCTATCGTATCATTTGTACTGTACTGCATCTCTATAAGGAATATCGCTATTGACGTAAACAAAACTTTACCGAAATCAATAACTTACAGAGTAATTTATCGACATCGATTATTGTCAGTGCCATCACTAAAGCCACGTTTAGTCGCGCATCAAATAGAAAATATTCACATAAACCGCCCCACTGGCTCCCATATTATGTAACTTTGTTCATTGTGGGACCGATACAGCGCCATATCCAAACTTATTTATACGTTATCGCGCCCATTTCGGTAAAATACGACACAATATCACTTTAACACAAATTTATGTTTGAAAATTGGATAATTTGCTCCAGTTTTTGAGGGTATAAGTCGCTTGACGGCGGGCTAAGTGGGCAAGATTATGCCAAGTGAGTTCTGACGGAGTCTCAAAAGTTGTTCATTTCACTTTTATTACTTTGTTATTGAGTGGTTCGAGAAACGCGTTATAGCAGGTGCTTTGGATCGCCTTGTGAGTTTTTAACAGGTGAGAAATAGTAACCAATAACTGTTGGAAGTTTGCGTGATTATTTTAACTACTATAACAAAAGTTAAAGTGTGTTTGTTATTACTTCTTTTAAGCAAGCTCGCACTTGCTTTTAACTTTTTTAAGAAACTGATCTTAGGTGAAATGCCTATATTTAATAAATACGTCAAGTAAAAGACAAGTCATGCCTTTTTAGACCGAACTTAGCAAATATTGGATCTTCCTTATTTTCGAATAATAAGACTCGTTTTTTTTTGGTTTTCTCACTTTTGTGTCACGGAAAAAAGGTTATTTTCAATTACATTTATCCACGATCGTATTATTATATTCTGTAAGTTATTGAAATCTGTCCTCATATAAATAATACATGTATGGTTATATATGTGTGTTGTGGGCCAAGTTCAGTTTATTAATATTGAACCGTTTAATTTCATCAGTATAACCTAATAGCAGTCTGACTTCCAAACCGTTTGACAAAACTAACTCGTTACTTAATACTTAAGCTAGTATTTACATAAAATGTTGTATACTTTTACTTGTACAAGATTAAAAATATATACAAAACGTATGCAATATAAAAAAATAACGGGTACAAAAGCGAACTTGTCTCTTTAACACAATGACATATAATACTTAAAAGTAACAAGGTATTTTAAACTGTTACGTCTTTATGTTTAACTAGCTGTTAATACATTTTTTTGGGTTATTATATATAACAATCACAAATAACGTGTCTTTCTATTTGTAAAAGAATTTCCGAAATCGGTTCAGTAGATCCAGAGACCCTTTACAACGTCACAAACTTTACCTCTTTATAATATTACTCTTTATGTGTACGTACGTGGTCTTATGTTTGTTAATACATTTCTGAATATAAATTACATTTACGAAACAAATGTAAAAAAGGCATGAATAAAAAGTAGTCACAAGTATGAATCGCAAAAATACACACTAAGATGGTCGTTTTTTCTTCGACTCCCGACTTTCATATTAACTGCGTTGTTAGCCAATTTCACGTAACTTGGGATCCGTTAGTCACGCTTAGCAGATCTTATTCGCTTTATTTAAGTCTGTTTTCGTTTTTTATTTTTTCTCAAACATGCTATGTAATGTCGGCGTTATGTTAGTTATTTTAGGCTTCAAAGTGCCACATTTCCGACGGAACAACTCGAGAGAACTGTAAAGGAATTTCATACGAAATTGAAGGCCTAGGCCGGAAAGTATTTTTTTTTTAATTTTAATTGGCCATGGTGGCTGTGTTTATGAAAAGGCTAAATAGCTGTTTTTTTTTAATTTACTAAGCCGTGCATCCAACAAAGCGTTTGTATGTTTATTTGAAGTACCAGGAGCGCAGAGGTAATTAGGAGGTTAGCACGATGCGGCGAGCCCCGCGCGCGCCACCAGCGGGCCGGCGGGCGGGCGTACTGAGCACTGTAGGTTACTTTTAATGTTTATGCACTCCAAGTACCTATTTGACATTGTAATTTTTGTTTTACTTTCTCTAATAGCTCTCGGCTCAAAAATGTTAAAACAACCCGTCAATGGATTGCTACTAGCATGCGGACTTTTGACCAATTATACTGAGCCTTTGGGGCTAATAAACCAGACAAGCGATTTTAACACGCATGGAGAATACTTATGAGGGTTCCGTACATAAATATTAAGTTAACTATGAACTGACACGCACTAAGTATGCATTCACGTGTTTAGTGAAACTCAGTTTATTGAAACTAACCAAAACGAAGCAAACTATAGAGTCTCGTAGGGTTGCCTGTAATCTTTTTTTTTATGGCAATGAGAGGGCACGCGAGCACACAGGCCACCTGATGGTAAATGGGACATGAGACCCATAGACATTTGAAATTTATAGACTACAATCTCAAAAACGCAATCCTAATACTTCAAATGCGTTGCCAACCCTGAGGACTGAGATGGAATACCTCTATGCTAGTAATTTCACCGGTTTTCTCATCCCCATACCGGAACACAGCAATGCGAACACTGCTGCTTGGCGGTGCGTTAGTGTATTAAGATGGTGATAGCGATCCGGAAGGACCCTGCACAAGGTCCTACCACCACTAAATTTATTAGTAAATATTAATTTTCCGCAACAACAAAAAAACAGTTTTCATCAATTTTGTTAAATAACTCAAAACTATTTAGGGTGATGGAACCAGTAATCGCCAGGAGTGGTGCTATGGGCTTGAAATGTAAAGGGAAATATTCCTTGGTATCTTAGAAGGGATTTTTGGAAATTCATTCCCTAAGGGGTTAAAATAGGGGGGTAGTGGGGAACTAATAAAATTCTACAAGTATGAAGTCGCGGGCGTCTTTTAGTAATTTATCATAGAGAAGAGAGATACTGCCGAGCTCAAGAGCTTTATTTATTAGAATTAAGCTCCTTGAAATCTTACTCTTCAACGTTATGAATAGTCACAGTTTCCAGAAAATTTCACCCTTTTTACTTAAGATTATTTCTTACACCTTAACTTCAGCGAAAAGCTCTCGTCGCAGCCTGAAAAGCTCTGCATTATACAGGCTGCGCTCAACTGGGGCCTAGAGGGCGCAGCCTACTTACTCAAATATAGTATAAAGATTTGTCAGGATCGTAGGAGGTGGAAAGAAGTGGTCTATGCCTACTAGGGAATGCAATTACCGGCCAAATTTGAAAACCGGTAAATTACCGTCCTCGGTCCGGCAAAACCGGTAAACCGGTAAATTACCGGTTTTTGTCGTTTTTAAATAAAAGCCATTAAAATTCTTGAAAATCGTTTATTTAAGTTTAAAAAGTCATTTAAAAATAATGATGACAACTTTAAGTAATAATTGGAAACTTTGATCTAAGAAAAAATATCAATCAGTCTTAAAATTAAACAAATCATTTTAATGATTAATACTCATTTAGCAGGTAGCAAACTAAAATAATAGGCTTACATGTTTACCATTAGGTTGAAAGGGAAGGGATGGTAAAATTAAGAAACAGTAGTGGTGTGAACTCTCTGCTGGTGTTCCCCAGGGCGGGTTCTTTCTCCTCTTCTTTTTTCAATATTTATTAACAGCATCTCGCAATCACTGCGTTCTTCCTTCCATTTGTACGCGGATGATTTACAGATATATTCTTCTGCCGGTTTTGATGATTTCCCTTCCTTGGTGGAACAGATTAATAGTGATCTTCAATCAATACGTTGCTGAGCTGAGAGATTCGGTCTACAGGTTAATGCCAAGAAGTCGCAGGCTATTGTTCTTGGTAGCCCTTACTTTGTCGCAAGACTGTCTGAGACCGTGGTACCTAATGTTTACTATGATGGGATTCCAATCCCCTTCTCCTCGACAGTCAAAAACTTAGGTGTTACTATGGACCAGACATTGTCCTGGTCTGCTCATATCAACACTGTCAGTCGCAAACTCTTTGCGTCGCTCCACTCCCTGAGACGCCTGCAGAATTTTCTGCCTTTCCCGACTAAACTGACACATGCTCGTTCCTTATTGCTCCCACTTCTTGATTACGGCGATATTGCGTTCCTGGACCTAAAAGAGGAGCTGCTTGACAGACTAGAGCGTCTGCAGAATGTTTGCATCCGGTACGTTTTTGGCCTGAGAAAGTTCGATCACGTGTCGATGTTCCGTACGCAGCTGAAATGGCTTCCTATCCGCCGCCGTAGAGATTTAGATGTTGTTTCACTCCTCTTCAATGTCCTTTTCCTTCCTTCTTCCCCTCCATATCTATCCGAACGATTTTGCTATTTGGCCTGTGGAAGCGGTCATCGTCTGCGTTCCAGCGCCAATCTCTCCCTTGCTGTTCCTTCTAATAAAACACGCTTCTATGCCAAATCTTTCACAGTCCATGCTGTCCAACTGTGGAATGAACTTCCGTTGTCCTTAAGACAATCCCCTTCAGTGGTCTCTCTTCAGAGAAATTTAAAAACGTTGTGGTTGGATGAGTCATGAAGCTAAGTTCCTTTAAGAATTATGGTTATTATTTATATATGCATATAAATATGTAGTACATCATCTTTTTTCAACAAAAATAAATTGCAAGCAATGTACACTGACTATTAAAGTTAATCCAAAACTTTATTTTTCACTACAAAACAGAAAACTCTCCAAACCAGACAATCAACAACCCGTTACCTAGGTTACAAACCAAAGACAATAACTTATAATACAACTATAAATACGGACTTTACATTAAAATTTAAAAGTTAAAGTTAAAACTAAACTTATTAAAAATAAAATAAAATAAAACTAAGCTACTCAAATATTAAAAATTAAACATAAACACCACTATAAAAAGAACACCCCCTCTAGCAGGTCCGCTCGCGGCATGGTCCCTAAGACACTGGCTGCATTACCTCTCTGGATGGCTAGCCCAATCCTTTGGGAAAGGTAAGCGCCAGCTCTAGGGTCTCCGGAGGTGTCGATGAGCCGGGATGACATATTGTAATATTTATATTTTTGTACAAAAAAGAGTTTACAGACATACAGTAAACAAATAGTAATAAGGTACATAAATATGTATATAAGTTAAGTTTATTTTATATATTAGTTTATTTATGTGTATTATATATGTAAGTTTATATATTAGTTTATTTGGTTTATATTTATTTATTTATAGAATCATCATCTCTTTTTGCTACTTTTGTGCAAAACTTGTATGTGTCCAACCCTATGCATTGTCCTTACTCATCTACTTCAGGGTTAGCTGGAAGAGATCCCATTTAGGGATAAGTTCGCCTTTGTACATTACTTTAGTAACAATATTGTAATATTTTTATATTTTTGTACAAAAAAGAGTTTACAGACATACAGTAAACAAATAGTAATAAGGTACATCTTCGGCTGGCTCTGGAATACGTAGCGTTACTTGCTTGCTTCTTAATAGTATAATTATCAGTTTTATTCATAATTTAAAAGTCAATTTCAATCAAATACATTTTTAAGGTGTGTCTGACAGTATATTGCACTTAAAATCATATTATTTCGCGTTTATTTTTAGTTTTTCACGGTTCGGTAAATTACCGGTAATAGCTTTTAATTACCGGTATTTTACCGGCTCTAAAAAGGGCCGGTTTACCGGTAAACCGGTAAACCGTTTTACCGGTTTGCATTCCCTTGCCTACCCCTCTGGGAAACAGGCGCGATTCAATGTATGTACATTTGTTTAATCTGACGAAGCTGTGTGGGTCAAACTAGTAGTTGTAACGTGTATGGACACGCATACTACGGCGACCCTTAGTGATGACAGCTACGTACTCAGTGACAACGTGCACGGTACATCTACACACAGCAGGATGGCCCACACACTTTCGTGAGATTTGATAACTGTATTTACTGCGGAGTTTTAAATAACGCTCTTATTTAAACACGGTAGTTGTATATTGTATGTACTTATAGTAGGAATACAGGCTTTATTATGATGAAATTACAATTTCACGACGCAGTCACCACATTAACCAGTAGTTGGATCATTTTACAATAGGGAATATGCATTTTTTTATACAGTTTCAATAAAAGCTGATTCATGTAACAAACAAGTGATAAAACACTTTTGGAATAGCTATAAAACATACTCAAGATAATTATAAGCCAACAAAGATTTGAAAAGAAAACAGAGTTTGAAGTGTAGTTCATGTGTCCGAACTGCACGATGACATCCACCGGTGCACTTCAGATCTCTCCGTCTAATTAGCATTTTAAAATGCATGCATGTTTTTACCATCCGTATTACTTGACCGATTTTACCTTTGGTGATCTCCTTTACGGTATTATCATATTCTGTTGAGAAATGCGATTTAAAAAATCCATGCATATTGCCTATTATTATTTTCACAGCTAGCGGTAACACGCGTGGGTCTCCTTAAAGTGAATGATTTGAAATACCTGGCCTTATCTCCAGTACTTGCATCCGTTTGAATTTCAACTCTTTGTAAATCCTTGGGAATCAAAACAACCGACAATTTCTCGGAGTCTAAGGTTGCATACATGATACAAAGGAATACGAATTTCACACAAGCTTTGGCATCGTGGATATTCGGAAATATTTCTGTGTATTTTTTTATAATGTACACTCATCTAATAAAAATGTTGATCATACTTAGAATCTCGTCATTATGAATGTCATTATCATTGTCATGTGTGTCATTTAATGTTCTGTTCGAAGTTTACTATGACAACGGACTAAAGTGCTTAACATTTCGTTGTTGTTCGTACCTGCTGTTCATTTATAAGTACCTCTTTTGTTTTCAATGTTTTTTTTTTTTTTTTTCATTTATTTAGGAATACCAACAGATGATACATTACAAATTACTAAGTATAACTTACACATAATTATAACAATTAATGTTCACCTAATTATAGGTATCCACAGCTTACATAAGAATAATATATTAAGTACAATGTGTATTGTGATACAATTTTAACATAATTATCTATTACTTGAGAGATTTCCTATTATTTGCGCAACAGCCCCTCAGTCCCGCGAATGTGACATATAAGTAAGCAGTTTACGTCTGAAGCCATTGGTCGTGTCCTGCACAATGTCTACATCGGCAGCTCTGGACAAGCCGTTGTACAAATGAGTCGAACGAGTGAGAGGCGCATTGCGCCCCAAGTTAGACTTGCTTAACGACTCCCTGAAGAGCCTGTAAGTGTTTTTCCTGGGAAGTCTACTTGGTACATAAAAAAATAATTTAGAAAGAAGTGTCGCGGAGTTGAATTTGTTGCCAATGATGGCTTTAAGAAAAGTAAGGTCTAACATTTTTCTTCTATTCGCTAGAGACTGCAAACCAAAGTGTTTCAAACGAGCATAGTAAGATTTAAAACATTTTAATTTAAAATTTTGATAAGCAAGATGGTACATGAATTTTTTTTGAACCTTTTCTATGCGATTTTTATGAATTTCATATTGAGGAGTCCACACTTGCGTGCAATACTCTAAATTACTTCTTACAAGTGTATTGTACAATAAGATTTTCGTTTTGTTTTGTTTGAATGAGCGCATGTTTCTCGACACAAACCCAAGCATTTTAAATGCCTTGCCAATTATTTTATCGATATGTTTGTTGAAGTTTAATTCACTATCAAAAATTACGCCCAAATCCCTGATACTATCCACTTCATGAAGAGTTTGATTATTAATTTCATAGCTAGAAGCAATAATATTTTTATTTCTTGTGAATTTTATATGCTGACATTTATTAGCATTTAAAAACATTTTGTTATTAGTGCACCATTGTGCAAGTCTGTTTAGGTCCTCTTGAAGCAATAAGGAATCGTTTGTCGATCGAATTGGCATTATAATCTTTAAGTCGTCCGCAAACATAAAAATATTAGAATATTTAAAGCAATCTGCAATGTTGTTAATAAAGATATTAAATATAAGCGGTCCTAAATGGGAGCCTTGTGGAATGCCAGATGTAGCCATGAAGGACTCAGACTGATCGCCACTTATAACGACATAGCTAGAACGGCAATCAAGGTATGATTGAAACCAATTCAGAAGTGACCCGTGCACACCCACTTCAGCAAGGCGCTCCAAGAGAATAGTGTGATCCACACGATCAAAGGCCTTGCTGAAGTCAGTATACACTGAATCAACCTGAATTCTACTATCCACAGAGTCTATTAGAGACTCTAAAAACAAGACTAGATTACTATTAGTAGAACGACCCTGTGTAAAACCATGTTGTTGTTCTAGAAGTTGTAATTTAAGTTGAGAATATAAATACGGGTATACAAGGGATTCAAAGACTTTAGGAATGACTGAGAGGATAGATATTGGTCTGTAGTTTTCCACAGTATCCCTAGAACCGCCCTTAAATATAGGTACAATTTTAGACTCTTTCCAGCGATTAGGAAATATACCACTATCAAGAGATTTGTTGAAGATCAGTGTTAGAGGTATGTACAAATAGTCAGCACACTTTCTTAAAAAGATAGGAGGAAGGTCATCTGGTCCCGCACTTTTATCAACATCCAGATTTTTTAACCTCTTAAGAACAACTGAGTTGTTGAGATTTATCGCACCTAGAGCCCCAATAGTGTTCGTATTTTTCCTAGCCGTTTCTGGGACTTTAGCAATCGAATAACTTGCACTATAAACTGAACTAAAGTTTTTGGCAAACAGTTGGCAGACATCTGCGTTAATTTTGGCTACTTGATCTCCTAATTTCATTTGACATGGCAGAGCATCCACGTTTGCACGTTTCTTCTTCATGTACGACCAGAATGATTTAGGATTATTATTTATTTCACTTTCAGTTTTTAAGATATACTCATTATAGCACTTAAGGTTTAAACGCTTGCATCTATGTTTTAACGTAATAAAAATTATTTTATCTATATCATTGTTACATTTTTTAGCTCTTATCCTACACTTATTTTTCCGTTTAAGAAGACTTATAAGGTCTTTTGTAAACCAAGCAGGGTATTTTCGTCTATTACGAATAATTGTTATTGGCACATGCTCATTCGTAATATCTTTAATGCAATTATAAAATACTTCCACCATATTTTCCACGCTATTAACGTCATTAAACATTTTTACCCAATCTTTTGTTTTAAGCTTTGAAATAATAGAGTCATAGTTAGCTTTGAAAAAGTTTGGCCTTGATTTATTTTCTACATGCGTTATTTGATTTGGTTTAATTATGAGCGTAAAATTTAGGGGTGGATGGTGTTTATCTATTGCTATCAATGGATCGGTACAGAGTGCAACTTCCAAGTTGGACATAGTGCTTAATACAAGGTCTAACAATTTAGAATTTTTATTCTTGTTCGAATTAAATTGCTTCAAATCATTATAAGCTAAAAAGTCAGTAAAAGATTGATTTATTGGACAGTTACTAGAGATTGGATCTAAAAATGTGGTGACATTATTTACAGACCAATTTAAATTTGTAAGGTTAAAATCGCCAATTATCACAATATTCTTATTATTACCAATACAATTTGTAGTACTTTTCAGGAAATGTTCCATTACGAGGTTATTTACTGGAGGCGGGATGTATACAGCGCAAAAAAGTAATGACGTATAGCCTTTTACAGATTTAAAGTCTATTTTGACCCAAAGATCCTCACAAATACTTTCAAATTTAGAGATTCTAGATGAATTAATGCGTTTTGAAACTGCTACTAATACTCCTCCGCCAATCCTTTTTTTGTTAAATTCATTGATCTCCCTGTCCCGTCTGTACACCGTGTAACGGTCATCAAATAATTCTGTACTACTAATATTTTCTTTAAGCCATGTTTCCGTAAGAATAACAATGTCGTATTCATTTAATAACAAGTTCTGATAGATCTCTTCCGTTTTGGTATTTAATCCCCTGACGTTTTGATAGTAGCAATGCAGGGTTGTGCTACATTCTGTGGATGGAGTCCATGTCTCGGATGAAGAGAGATTCGGAACTTTCGTTTTTTCTAGCGAAAATTCTTCCGTTTCGCACCCAGACAAACTTGTATCCCTTTTCTTTTGCTGCATGTCGCGTCGCGTGGTGTAAAGCCTTGTTAAAGGGCGCCAGGTGCTCACTCACGTATATATTGGTCTTCTGTTTTCCTATTCCTAGATGGCTGGAATTAAGCTTATCGGCAGGATTTGCCTTGTTGAAGTTGATTACAGCTGCTAACATTTTATCCCGAACACTTGGATTGATGAATTTAGCAATAATTGATCGTGAGCGTCTGCCGTCAGGGTTAAGTTTGGCAACTCTTGTGCAAGAAACTATTTCTGTTTCATTCAATACGCAGTTTACTGCTCTGCTTAGCTGAATAATCAAGAACTTTAAATTTTCTGCCTTGTTTTCAGGGACGCACTGGATTTCGAGATTTGACGAACGCGCGTGCTGTTCCATTTGCGTCAAACGTAAATTTAAATCCTTGAATGCAGCTTCCAATTTGTGATTTTCTTGCTCGAGAAGTTGGACCTGTTTTGAAGTCCCTTCCATTTGTAAACACATGTCTTCAAGTTGATGGTTCATTGCTTCCATAGAAGTTTTAACAGTGTTCATGTCGGTTCGTATTGCGTGAAGCTCTGGACGTAGGCTGCGGAGTAAAACCTCGCTCATATCCACCGTCAAAAACTGCTTCAACTCTGTCTGGATAATGTCTCTTATCTCATCCCGAGTCACACTGACAGACTGTTTGGGGGAGGTCAGAGTGTTGTGAGGAGTCTGTTCGGGTTTTTTCTGTCGCTGCGTCACCCAGTTAGTTTGGGCAGGAGTTGAGATGCTAGCGTTGCTCCAGTCCATGTTTGAGGCAACGGGGCGCACAGGAGTTTGGCTGTTGTCACCCCTTTTTAGTTCTTTAATACAATTCGGACACATCCAGTAATCGTTATTTGACGAAGTTAACGTCAAAAACATTTCATTTGACATCCCCAGGCACAATTGATGGTATGCAGAGAGACATTTTGAACAACTTATTGACCCATCTGTCCCGACGTCGTTGAAACAGGCTGCACAGTTCATTTTCAGCGTTGTTAAAAATACAAAAAATGAAGTTAAAAGTTAATAGCAAACACAAAAAAAGTTTTAAAAATGAAAGGAAAATAAAAATAAAAAATGTCACAGAGGAGGATCGAACTCGGGTCGCATGAGTCGTTCTCCGCCCCTTAAACCACTTGACCAGACCAGGCTCAACAAACTGTACCAAAAGTTCAGTTTAGTGTGTGATAATATTGCACGAAGTGTCAATTAAATTTGCATAATAAGGGTAGACAGTCACGACAACCAAGTTTTTTACCACTTCACTTCACTTGCGCCGCGAGTTACCGATTAGATTTCACCGTTTACTGTCACAAATCACTCGTTAATTGTCTTGATTTCGTGAGATTATATAGGAAATAGGTTAAAGCGTCGTTAGAGCATAATACTATGATAGTATACACTCTTTAAAAATTGTTTCGATTTTAAATGCAGAGCTCGTATAGATACACGTCTTGACTCAATAACAGCGAGTTTTTTTTTTTTCGATGTTATTATAAGAGATAAACGAGTACATTGCTAGGGTAAGTACAGTCACCAACAATAAGATATTATCTAACTTCTCTATTACTAGAGACATAATGCCGTGTCAGATATTTTTGAGGGTTACCTTTGTTTCGTCAAAATATTTTTGGTCAAATATATCATTTCCCAAATTTCCATTTGCCAAACCGCTTTGTTTTCTGTAACCGTCAATATTTCAAGATTTTATAAAAACTAACCTAACCTAACCTATATGGTTCTACACGATGGTTTTAAAATAAATTCGGAAAAATCTATACCTATAACATGGGTTTGGCAAATGAAAAATTTGACCAAAAATATTTTGACGAAACGGCAGGCTCCCTATTTTTGAGCACAATGTTTAATAATATATTATTGCTTGTGACTATACCTGTTATTTTATCGGAACACACAAACAACCCTTTCTTTACATCGAAAATAATAACATGCGCCGCGTGGGTTATTTTTTTGGTAGTCACAAGTGTAACCTAACCTAACCTACGCAATAAATGTCCTAAAAACATCAAGATTACAGCAGAAAATAGTAAGTAAGTAAGTACATTAATAATTTAAAAATAAAGGAAAAGAGACATCAA
This sequence comes from Acleris sparsana, assembly GCA_923062465.1. NCBI lineage: Eukaryota > Metazoa > Arthropoda > Insecta > Lepidoptera > Tortricidae > Acleris > Acleris sparsana. The sequence goes on from OV281299.1 coordinate 3,352,671, forward strand.
TATGTAGTGTTGTAAATCGGTCCCAACTCATCATGTGCTGGCTGTGAAGCCAACGTGCAGCGTTCGATGAAATGAAATTTGATGAAATGATGCACTTAATGAAGTTGAAATTTGATAAAATGATGAGTTACTCACAAACAGACACACAGTTACACATACACACAGCACACAGTTACACATATTACACACAGTATTCACGTACACACGGTAAACTTATAACACCCGTCTTTTGTAGTGCGAGGTTATAAATAACCTCATGGTTTCCCCCCTCCGTCCACTAGGATCCATTGATAGGATCCCATTAAAGGGGTCAAGTGGACTATTTGTACATTCAAATCCATGAATAGACTAAAGTGGGTTTTAATGGACTACTACACTTTTTAATACGCTAGAATCCATAAATGGATTCTGTCGCACTCCTAACTTCGATCCATCAATGGATCACACACTACTATGTACTATCGAACCAACGGAACCCTGACCCACCATGGAACCTTGTCACAATGATTGACGTACGATTGTCGTATAGCTTCGTATGACAGTCCTAACGTCAATAACTGTGACAAGGTTCTATGGTGGGTCAGGGTTCCGTTGGTTCGATAGTACACACAGCAACACACTTAACTGCCCATTAAAGACGGAAGTGAGAAAATGTAGAAAGAGATGAATATAGATTTTCCATAAGAATGTCATGTGCACGACAGAGACATTTTCTCTCTGTTCATCTTCAATGGCCGCTCAGCTGTGTGGGCGACTGTACAATATGAATATCCAACAATGGATTGTATTAGGACATGTTAGGGTACCTACCTATTGTTTTTAACTCAACCGCTTTTACTAGTAAATAAGACTTCTCGTACCGTTGACAATACGAGAACATACCAAAGGCAATATGGTTTTAACGAGTAGATAAATGCTATGGTCGCATAACCGACTCTACCAAACCCATTACCGCACCATGATTAAACTCGTATCATCATCCAACAGGGCATTATGTAGGTGGTTAGGCAATTATGTGTCAATCCCACGGCGCTAAAGCAATAAAAAGTCACCCCACATCGCTCGCCTATGACATTGACATTGTATTGCGGGCTAGCGCAATATTGCAAATCACCGTCCTATGAGACACGACAACTCCTGTATATTGTTGGGTATTTTTTTTACATACTTATATAAAAAGTATAGCAAAAGTAGACACTTACAATGACATTGTTTATGGGTAGCACTCTGAATACTGTTGAGCGTTGAGTAATCATTTCAAATGTAAATTGCAGCATGAAAATTGCATTTTCACACCCCCTGCTAAGAGGGATCAAAGTGGTACTTTTCTGTTCAAGGTCGTTTTGTTGTAAAATTAGATAATTTTAGTTAAATTTGATATTTTCCTGTAGTTATTTTTGATAATTTCAGCACTTCTAGAGGGTGTAAATAATTAAATTAGTTTCATCACTATGATCTTTCATTTTCCTCATAGGTGAAAAGCAGTATGTGTCACACGGAAACAAAATTATTTCCGACTTGGGCGTTAACACTTGAATCGCTCACTACGCCCAGGATTCAATTAACGCCCTCACCGTTAATATGTTATTTTCATCCCTAGGGAGGAAAATATTTTTGAAACCTTTACTGCTCTAAAAATAAGGAATTCGTGAATTAGGTACTTCATACGTAAGTTATATAAGAGAAATAATAAAAATCTAGATTAAACTAATATTATTATTTTTCAATTTGATAACTGAAACCTAAAACCAGCGGGCTGATCCTTTCTGTATTCCTAAAAAAAGGAAAAATCCGCAAATTTAAATATCTTTCAATAAAACGAAGCATCTGCAAATTCTAATCGAAATATTAGTAAACCGCGGGCTATAGATATCAATTCAACCGTTAATTTCCTAAATGCATCTCCTAATTACCCAACTAGAGCTCAAACAAGCTCCAATCCTTTACCATTAGCTGGCTCTAAACATAACGGCGAATAAATATCTATCAAAGAGCGTTAGCATGTCAAATTGTTGGAGAGTGAATGGCTCGGATTGATCGAATGAAATGAATGGATTTCTGCAATTAGTTAGCGAATAATTCGGCGCATAATTCCGAACTAAAATGCAACTAAAATTGCGAATGCTTTAGCCTCGAATTAGGTTCGATTTGGACGGTAATTGTTGCGCTAAAGTTGGTATTGTGGGGTGATTTGTGCGATATTGTGTGCATTTCTCAATAAGCATCCTTTAATGGGAGTATTAGGCAACAAATATCATTTGAAATGGGTTTTAGGTTATTCGCTGTTGAGTAGTTAAGTAATAATTTGAAAAAAAAATTTGTTTACTTTTACTTTTTGTTATAAACGTAAAAATGGTACACAACTGTGTTGTTTTCCCTTGTATGTTCCACAATAATTTTTTGAGCGATATTCATAAAAATCAGATTAACAATACTCTGATTATTCGAATATAATAATAATATTGGTGGTGTAATTTTTCAGGATCTGCACCAACAGCTGCGGTTCAGCCAGATGTGGGATTTGATAATTCTGAATTATAATTTAAAAAATTCGTGTCCGAAAGGTTTATAAATCATTTTGTAGGTCAATGCATCCATATCTATAATAAATTACCTGACATAATTTTAAAGCTACCATTTCAGTACTTAAAACTTACTTGTAAAAGTCGCTGACGTCTAAAGCTTACTATACTAAACCACTAAATACCTTAATAATAATGTAGTCATAAAAATACATAAAAAATGTATTGTCTAGGGGACACGGTTTCTGTACGAGAATGCATCGAAACTTTTGTGGTTATCTTGCACCGTCAAAGGTAAGTATACTTTGTACTTTTTATTCTTTCATTATTAGGTACTACTTAGAAGTTCTTGTGAAAATTCTGAGTTTTGACACATTTTCCTTCTCAACTTTGAATGAATATATTTATTTTTTTATTTTATGTTATATTCATTGTTTTCTATTATATTGCTATATTTAAAAAACCACTGACTGTTGAGTTTCTTGCGGCGCTTCTTCTCAACAGTGGTCTCTAGCGAAGCGCTGGTAGATTGATGACGTGTAAAGGTGGGCACCTTTGTTACCACATTCCACATTTTAATGTTACCTAAAAAAATCTGTTAGTTATTTTCATGCATAAATGCATATACAATATTAAAATAAAAAAATAAGTTAAAGTACTCGTAAATATATAAATTGTGTTCGTGACTTACATTATTCGTGATATATATGATTTTTTAAATAAAATAACAATGGTTTTAGGATGTTGTTGGGATTGCCTCGATTTTGAAGTGCATCAGGCATGTTTGCCGAGGCTCGTGTCGATGGCTTTCAGGCCATAATGCGGAAAAGAGTTGCCTCCCTGATGCGTCGGATAAAATGCAGTTCCAGCAGCCTTCTAAACTAGATCCTTGACAGGTTGCACTGTCCCATAGTTCGCCACTGGAACTCTGTCCATGTGGAGTCCAGAGGGGACATTATATCTTAAATATTCTAGTTCAAATTAAATTGCCTTGATTATGCACATTCTATAACACACTGGGCCTTACGCCGAGTTCTATCACTATCCGGCGTGAGAAGCGCGCTGAGTAATTATACACGCAACAGACGGGAAGCTTTTGTAATTGAATTATTTACTTTTTATCAGAATACGTTAAAACACTCAGTCTGATACTCACTTAAAAGGTGCTTCAGGTTTGTATTTCTCTCTCACTCATTGACTTTGGAAAACAGGTACACCCAGTTATTACTACGTCATCACAAACCCACCCGACACAACGCACGAATTCCAATAGTCACCCCTTTACTCTAGAGCTATTATTGTCCCAAAAATTGCGTCGCGCTGTCTCGTCATGTCAGGGAGGGACTCATTTATCAAAATCGGTGTAGGCGACGGGCTGACGTGTATTTACTATCCCGGAATTGCGGCAGGGAACAATTGGGACTTGAACCGGTACGCGAAAACAGTTGGTAAGTTATTTTCTTTCAAGTGTCTGGGCTGGATGATTATCGAGACCGAGTTCGCTTATTAAGTAAACTTCGTAGGCATTCTCGTATTATATTCATCATATAAAAAAAAGATGTTTATACAGTAAGTAGGCCGAACGGGCACCTTTACACGTCATCAATCTACCAGCGCTTAGCTAGAGACCACTGCTGAGAAAAAGCGCCGCAAGAAACTCAACAGTCAGTTGTTTTTTTTAAATATAGCTTGTATACAATATAATATAAAACAATGAATATAACATAAAATAAAAAAATAATATATTCATTTGAAGTTGAGCAGGAAAATGTGTCAAAACTCAGAAATTTCACAAGAACTAAGAAGTAGTAATAATGAAAAAATAAAAAAATGTACAAATTATACTTACTTACCTTTGACGGTGCAAGACAACCACAAAAGTTTCGATTCATTCTCCTACAGAAACCTTGCCCCCTAGACTTATTACGACATTATTTATATATTTTTATGACTTCATTATGGTTATAGGATGACATAACAATGGTTTTAGGATGTTGTTGGGACTGCCTCGATTTTGAAGTGCATCAGGCATGTTTGCTGAGGCTTGTGTCGATGGCTTTCAGGCCATAATGCGCAAAAGAGTTGCCTCTCTGATTCGTCGGATAAAAGGCAGTTCCAGCAGCCTCCTAAACAAGAACCTTGACAGGTTGCACTGTCCCATAGTTTGCCACTGTAACTCAGTCCATGTGGAGTCCAAAGGGGACATTTTATCTTAAATATTTACTTGCACACGCGTTAACCTTCTGCTTCAGGAAGTCGATACGTTCCGTGACACAAGCCATATAATGCTGGGGCCTTATTTCGGTCCCAGCAAAGGCTTGGTTCACGAAACGCATGACACGGGGGCGTTCATTGCCCCCCCTAAAGCAGATAAGCTTTGCTATGAGGGTCCTAAACTTTTCGATACGCCGCCGCTCAATTCGAACTTGTCAAATGGGGACAGACCCGCGAGCATGCGAAGCTCGGTCAATGTCTGGAAACTTAACTCGAGCTACGCGGCACGTAGCTATGGCCCCGCAGTCCTAAATTGAGTGGGTATCGAAAATATCCTCGCTGGTTTGTAAATATGACGCCAGCAAGGTGTTTAAGGCTGCCATAAGCGCTAAATTTCGTTTACAGGCAGGCAAGAGTGGTAGACGAGGCCTAGAATTGGGTGTGGACCGATACTGCGCGATCGCAACTTCCAAAGTCCTCCTCAATTGCTCATTTACCTGGCTGGTTACGCCAACATTCGACCAATCCTCAACGTCGATAGCGGGATCATCCTGAACTGACATCAGTACGTGTTGGACGACTGGCATCGAAGCCGATAACGCAGCAGGAGGATCCCGCGCCGAAGTCGAGGTTGTACGAATAGGCAGCGCTTCCAGACGTAGCCGATCAAGTACAGACTGATCCAGCCACCGAAGCCGCTGAATAGCCCGCACTGGATCCGATAGTCATTGGGCGGTAACGGTGATGGGCGGTTCAAGGGTCTGAAACAGGAGCAGTATTCGATCACGGTACGCGGTGAGGTTAGTTCCTCCCTCTATAGCCCCGTAATATGCTTGCATGCAATTTTCATTGTTCAAAATCTAATTTGTCCATATTTCTGGGTAGTGGTTATTCAAGTGGCAACTTTTTAATGAGGTAGAAAGTGTCCCTTACGGAAGAGAAGAACTTGTTTTATTGGACCATGATTTTATTGTAATATAATTGTCGGATTTGTTTACCAAAATCAAGTCTGATCACTCGTACAAAATTCAGATCGGTTGAGTAATAAATGACTTCTTGGCTTGACTTGACTTTTCGCTGATGAAAGAGATGAAACCCTATCGTGTCAATCATTGTCAATGTGTGAATTGTCACTCGATGGCTTCTCGATGGTATATACAAAATTTGCTCGAGGTGTGCAAGTTTTGTCGGTGTATTGTTCTATTTATTATGTATTAGTGTCATCCTTACAGTTTTGCTTATTAACCTAGACCATAAAAAGATACCTACTCCTTGACGTAAACTTCTTTTTACCCTTATAATCAATCTGTGATTAGTTTGTAAAATAGACCAAAAGACTTCTGTCAGTTTCACAAATTAAACACAGAGCCATAATAAATTGTTTTTTGTGATAAATGCATTTACAATCAACAGGCATTACAATACCTTTAAAGGAATCCAAGATAAAAAATCCAAATCCAAAAGAACAATTCAAGATGATCGGTATAATGGATCGGATACCTCTTTATTTTGACAACTGTTTATTTTGTGTGCCTCCCGGGCGGGCTACTCAAATGATAGCCGTGGTCACCTTCTTGTTTGGGGCCCTTAGCGTTTACTTAATGCTTTGCATCTGCCACAAGTATCAAGATTGGGAAGCAGTGTACGAAAAGAAATATGACCTTCTCGTCTATTTTACCATCACGTGTTTCAATTGCTCGCCGTTGTTTGTAGCTGGCATATTCCTATCCATTGGCTTTATGGTTCAGAAATCCATTTTAGCGTATTTTTATTTGTGGTGCGTTTGTATTCACTTGTGTTTTAACTTTATTCTCAATTTCAGTTTTGTTATCATTTGTATATTTATTAATCAAAATTGTTTTAACACCCACGGCGTAGCGTCTGCTATATTTTTAACAGTTTTAACAACATGTTATACCTTTCTCTGGTCTCATTTTGTTTTAATAGTTAATACTGTTAGAATGGACTGGAATTGACGATTTACGGAACTTAATTTTAAGTACATAGTAAATTATGTTTCTAACTTTTATTTGTGTACCTAAAAGTACGGGTATTTACATTTAGAAGCCGTTCACGATATCGTCAGAGAATGGATGAGCTGGAGGCTATATTAATGGAAAATGCACGAGAACAGTGTCCTCTTGTATCCATAATTACCTACAGGGTCTCCTTAGGAGACTGGGGCTGATGATGATGACGACAAAGTCGTTGATTTACCCGTGAAGTTTCAGGGAAATTTAATGCTCCGCGTCCGCGTCCGTAGCCTGCTGCTGCCGTCGGCGGGCGTGATTCCACACGCAGCAGATGCCAGCAGCAGGCGTCGGACTTCTGCGGTCAGGCTATTACAGAACAACTCGCCACGGGAATAAAGTTCATCCGTACTACCAAATCGACTACAGTCCATTTCCAAAGGTCCTTCCTTCCTCGCACCTTATAACTATGGAATGAACTTCCATCCTCGGTGTTTCCTCAGAACTATGAGATGTCCTCCTTTAAACACAGCTTATAAAGAGTATTCATTGAAAGGCAAAAACGTCGCTGTGTGCCTGGCATTGCTGATGTTTATAAGCGACGGTGACCGCTTACCATCAGGTGGCCCGTCTGCTCGTTTCCCTTTTATATAATGTAAATAAATTTATCAGTAGCACTATAAAATAATAAATAATAATAAAATATTTAATAAATATTATCTGTAAGTTGACAATATGTCCTCTAGTGTACTTTGTTTATGTAAATCTTAAATGTAATTATTCAAGAATTGACTAATAAACTGTTATATTCTAAAATATTATTTACATACGTACCGTCACGCCTCCATCCCAGAAGGGTAGGCAGAGCTACAGAATTACCAACAACTCTTAAAACTTGGTGATAATTCTGTAACCACATTATTATTTTAAGGATATAAACAAAAGGCTTCAGCGACGCCTGCGGTTGCCATCTACGTGGTTGGCTACGGAAGGTATTTTATAGAAATACATAGAAACCAGTATTTGAGGTTTGCCGTTGCCGGCTGCCGTCTGCCGGTCAGCGTCACTACTGGGTCTGCGGTCAGTGTTACTCTGGGCAGGCTGCCGTCTACTGGTGCAGTCCACGGCCGAGTACGCAATGATAACTTAAACTATTATCTGACTGCGTGTAGCCAAAACATGGGTAGGTTAGTTTTACTTAACAGTCTATGATATATGGAAGTGCTTCAAAATTAATGCTCCCTTCCCGGTGTACTTTAAAATTACATCAGAAGATCGTGCAATTACATAGAATTGTCCAATTTGAATCCAAAATAGATTTAAGGCAATCCCCTAACGTAATTTTATGTAAATGCAATACATTTTCGCTGCAGCCACTTACCGATCTCGTTTAAGGGGTGAAAGATAATTTATTTTATAAATTTGCCTCTCGCCTAACCTTGTGATCGCCGAAGCCAATTTTACTAAGTTCAATTCAGTGCCGAGAGTCCGTCAATCGTAAAGTTTCATGGCTCCAGAACGCGCCACAGGCATTGAATTTGTTAACACATCTAATGCCAATATTTTATATCGGATTAATTTTAAAATTATTATAGCATTTTGAGGACCTCTGTTAACAAGGTGTACCGTATGTTTAATTGATTCAATCAGGCTAGTTTTTTTATAAAAGGTCAATCCTAGAAATACATACAACGCATGCTTCGCAAAGTAACATTGTTTTTATACCGTTCCTTTTTACTATGTATTTTGTAATTTAAAGTTACTATGTGATTATTCATTACGTACAGGGTTAAATACTTAGTGAAAAGGGTAGATAAAAAGGAAAGGTACCCAACTGTCCGATTCCGATTTGGTTGATTTTGATATATGTTTGAAAGTAGTCCAAAATAACACACACGTATTTAAAAATAATAACCCTTCAATCTTTCTTAGGTTTTTTTATTCAAATGATCTTTAGCCGATAAAACAAAACACGTGCTCATTATAATTTTTTGTTCCTAAACATAATAATTAAACCAGTAGTAATACCTTCAGTTTTTTCCAAAGGAACAAAGGCGAAAAAAAAGTCGCACTACGTCCTTTATCTCTTGTGAAGGAACTAGTGCGAAAAAAAAACGCAATAGTGCCTTCGAAGGAACATCCAAAGGAACTACCGCCATATTTTTTTACTGGGGTTCTATTCTTCTCGGTAAAATTATGTGACTTTTGACATGTTATCGCATTGATTTTAACTCTGACGCCATTATTGTATTTTTTATAGAAAATTGGTTTGTTCTTGACTAACTCTCGCCCCTGGAGGGCGAAGATTATGTCGACGATGAAGCGAGTTCACCCAGAAGATGCCTGTTCACCATAGCTTTAAATTGATTCAGATTGTATGTACGCGGAAACATAGACGCTGGAAGCGTAATCCACTCTTTTTTCAGTAAGCATTATAAATACGGGTGGTACTTAGGACCTTGTGCAGGTTCCGTCCACATCACTACCACCGTTTTATCCATTAACCTACCGCCAAACAGCAGTGGTCGCATTTGATTCTTGTATTCCGGTTTGGGGATAACACAGCCGGTGTAATGACTAACATAGCGGCATGCCATCAGACCTCAGGGTTGTGCAGATATTTGTGTGATCAGCGGGAGTTTTTGTTCCTGAGTCGTGGATATTTTCCATGTATTTAGGCAAGTAGTCTAGTACCCAAAGCAAAAGCGTAGAGCTTAGTTTGGTCCAAATAGAAGATACAAATCAATACCTAGTAATCCTAGTAGAAACTGAAGGTAAAAGATCTGCAGACTACCAAAAATCAGGCATCATGATGACAGATTACTGCAGCAGTTTATACATGAGTTAAAGTGATAAAGAACGAAAGTAAAGTAGGTATGATAAGGCCGACCGTACCTATAAAGGGTGAGCAATAATTTCGGTCATTATACGACTCGGTATTTATATACGGAGTCCGTTATCGGAATCTGGTAAAAATGCAGCATGATAAATCCAGAAATCGGACCTTATCTCATTTCTGACCTAAACCGTTCTCAGAAACCAAGGCCGCGATTTCAAAAAAGTGAGTATATGCATTTTAGTGATTTAATAATTATTTGTTATTTATTTTTATGCCATATAGAAGGCAAACGACCACACAGGCCACCTGATGGTTAGTGGAGACTGTGACCCATAGACATTCGCAATTACAAGACTGCAATCCTAAGAGTGTAAATGCGTTGCCAACCCTGAGGACTAAGACGGAATACCTTTATGCTAGTCATTACACCGGCTGTCTTATCCCCAAACCGGAACACAACAATGCGAACACTGTTGTTTGGCGGTAGGTTAATGGATAAGATGGTGGTAGCGACCCGGACGGACCCTGCACAAGGTCCTATCACCCGCAAATATTAAAGAAATAATAATAGTTTTGTAAACGGAAATTGAAAACGTTCACGTCAAACGTTTTATTACTGTAATCCATGTTTGTTCAAAACAATATCTTTTGAAATCAGGAAGAATACGCAATATTTCCAACTGGTAGGGGTAAAGAAAATCTAAAATAAGATCACAGTTATAGAGGTACTTAGTAGATGCATTAGACATTTCATCTCCATCTTAAGCATGTCTATCCACCAGTGCTGTGCGAGGAATCAATCCACAAAATTAAATATTCCTATTGGTGGAATTTTTCTTCACGCACCGCTCCGCTACATCGCTGTGATGGATACAAACCCTTAAGTTTGGCAACGTATTAGCGAGATTGAAAATGTTCATGGGTTCCAGATCATTAGAGTTGGTTTAAGCTACCTAATTGAGTACAGGCGCCCTAAAATGTTGTTTCCCAAAGTTATTCCATATTGTTTTTATTTTATTTAAAGAGACAAACGAGACTCATCAAACGTTTAGTAACGGATCCGTAGTCACACCAATTGGCCACACTGGTGTGACTATGGTTCATTTTATTTATCCGTAGTCACACGAACACATAAATAGGAGGTTTAGGTTTGGTTCGTTTTTATATCAAGCCCGGAGGGCCAGAACAACCCAGAAATAGGAGCTCCGCGTTAGCGGATCTCCGTTGAGTTTGGTTTTGAAAGAAAAACAGACGCAAATTCGTCTTGGTGTGACTACGGGTAAATAAAATGAACCATAGTCACACCAGTGTGGCCAATTGGTGTGACTACGGATCGGTTGTGAAACGTGTATCGATATAATTATTAAACGTGAAGATTGACGGTGTTTTTACGCGCGGCTGGGACAACCTCACAGGTCAATCTATACTAAGTTGGATAACATAGCAGATCTTTTCCCAGCCATTCTGTGGCATACTCTATATGCCGGGTGGCTCCTAAGTCGTGAAGCCAATATGTTTTTCTGGCTCCTTACCGTTAGTTAAAGCACTCGTACGTAACACTATGCAAAATCTGTACATTTACATAAATACATAAACCTTTACCATGGGTTCATTCCACAAATCTCTTTCGCTTCTGTAAATGTATTTTGTAATAATCAGTGACCGTACTTTTTGTAGCATTTTCGGTGCAGTACTAGGGTTGTCAGTAGTATATACTAACTATATATTAGCATAGACAGTATAATATAATGACAGTGCATAAATATAGAACTCATTTTGTTTCTTCACTGACGTCCCGTCAAGTGCAATAATTATTAACTGATTAAACACAATGGAGAAACTGTTAAGTGAGCATAGTTTTTTATTAAGGAAAGGTTCTTCAATATTTTTTTCATATTCTGCTAAAAAAATGACACGATCAAAACATGTTGTGACAAGGTAAATGAAAACCCGCACGCATATTGAGAAATCTAATAATTATTCTGCTTATTCACAGGCTTTATTAAAAGATTACGTAGATTTAGAAATGATTTTCAACGACCACATAATTATTACATAATTTTATACGTCAATCATATTATACACGCCGATAACACTAGGCCGCTGTCGTGTGTCATTTGACGTCATCGCACCAAAAAAGCTACAAAAAGTAAGATCTCTGATAAAATTATTAATTTATTTTTATCGAGTCTCATGGTTAATGTACTTCTTACGTTGAATTGTAATAGACCCTAAGGCTCGTATTAATAAACTGATCTCAACTTTATTGCTCGTCTCGAGATGTGTCGAAATGACAGTGTTCTATGGTTTGGCATTTACTTTGACGTATCTTGTGACGGGCCTCACAGTCAAGATGAGTTTATTAATACGGCCCTAAGTACTTTAATCTACATATAACACGTTTAGTAGAATAGGGTAACCACACCTTTGGTAATATTTACCCTTTAAAGAAATTTTTACTTCAACAAAGTTAAATTTGTTAGTTTTTGGAGTTAATGCACTGAATTCGCCTATAAATGCGTTTGAAACAATAATTTCGATTCGCGACTTAGGAATCACCAGTATATAAACGAGTAAACGTCGTGAGCGGTTAGAGATTAGGACAGTCGACTGCATTTTGACGCTTCATTTGACTCCCTTCAGGCTCGATACTGCTGCTATAGTGTGCGTTTACCCGCTTGAGATTACTTGAAAACATTTTTTTTACTCAACCCATTTTCTGCCGGTGACGCATATAAGCGTTCTTGACTTTCACCCAGCGCTTTGAACGCTTATGTGCGTTTTTACAGTATTAAAGACTAGCTAAGACTTATAATAGGAGCGGCATTTTAAAGCAGACTCGGCTGATATTAATCAATGTCCATTTCCGCCGTAAAATACCTATTACCTATAGCTTCTGCCAATGACTTCGTCCACGTGGATCATCAATTCAGGGATCAAAAGTTCGGATCGATATTTACCTCAAGTCGGCAAAATCCCGGAAAAAGATAGGCCATTCGAATGGCGTCTTAAAAATAAATTATTAATAATATAAGTTCCGGGATTCCGGGATTCTACAAAACGTTAGTAATTATTATTTTACAAGTAGGATAAAACTTTCCGTTTTGCTCCTATATTCTTTAGGTCAATGAGTAAAATAAGATACGAACAACGAGTAAATTAATTAAAATTTGGTAAATCTATACATGGAAAATAACTTCAAATAGTTACTATAAATACTTAATTATGAATTTGTGCTGGCGTAATTTATTTATCTAGACATCCCGGGAATTTTATTAATGAATATTATAGAGTCCACCTCCATACAACTGAACAACAACGCCGCCGCGTAAGTTTAGGTAAATATCGATTGGAATTTCCGATCATTGATCGTCGCCACCCCCTCGCGGACCCCCCCTTTTAGCTTGTCCGGGATGTAGAGAAGCCTTCATGTTATAAGCTATCTTCGTTTCAAATTTCATCCAAATCCGTCCAACCGTGTTGCAGTGTGAAACTTTCGCATTTGTAATATTAGGCTTCTCAGGTTTGAGGTTATATCTTAATATCAACTAAATAAGAGCTATCATAACGTCAACAATAAGGTCACGATATGAGCTAGAAGGTCTAAAACGAGGCAAAACCCTGGGGTCCCAGTGAAAAAGGGTTTAAGTCGACTTAACTAGTAATAACCAGAAATACAAAAAGCGAACAAAACAAGTTTAGGAACAAGAGTCAAAAATATATTTTATAATTTTGTAGCGAGAAACAAGTGCCTACCTGCGATGTAGGTACAGTCAACAGCATAAATAAGTGATCATTTATGTACTTTGGCACTTTAACGTCGTGTTTGAAATTTCATACAAAATTGTGAAACGATTGAAAGCGACAAGGTACATAAATGATCACTTATTTATACTGTTGACTGTACATCTATTTCCTCACATAAACCTGGTGTTTAGCAATACGAATCCAAATCCAAAAACAATTTTGATGTTTCGCAGTCTAGTGCAAAATGAAAATAAAAATTATTTTAATTCAATTGTCTATTGAATTCTGCACACTGTAAATTAAGTCTGAACGCTTAGTCTGAACGCCGAATAAAAACACTAAATCTCTGTACAGTGGAAAGAAACTCTATCCGTGTCGTAGGAAATAAAAAGAAAAAATATTATTTAGGTGACACGATCCGCGAGAAACTCCGTTCAAGAAATATGGTGTTCACTAAAAGACCGTGTGAAATACGTATTCAAATGAATGATTTACTATAAAAGAAGCTTTGTAAGTTGAAGTGCTTTATGAAATTCAAAACACACTATAAATCTAATTAATAAACTAATCTTCAGTGACGTGTGCATCTTAAGACGTGTCAGTAATAATTTTCTAAAACTTGACATCTTGAGACCAGGATCTCATTTAAGATTAATTTATTAATATACTAAAGGCTTCGACCAACAATAAGTCCCATACAAAATCAAAGCAAAATTCTATCCGAGTGATTATAAACGTCAGTTGCGTTTACTAATGAAATTAACCGACACTAAAGGTTGATCGAAGACTAAAGGCCGTATTACGAGCACTGCATCTCAGCCAAGATCTTGGCGCGAGATGCCCGTCACTAAAGTAAACGTCATTCAATAAAAAACTGTCATTCTTGACGGGATTTAGGTATTGTAAAACCAAAGATAATCGAAAAACTTTAATGGAAAAGCATGATGTGCGACTGAAAAGGACGAAATATTTAGATAAAATTTAATAATTTAGAATTGACCGTAGAGAAATGTATATGGACGAATCGTACATACACACGTCGAACGTTAATGGGAAAGGTTGGTCAGACTCTAGCAGCGTCTTATTATAGCTCATGCCGGTAGTGAAAATGGCTTTATACCTGGTGCGTCTCTTACGTACAAATCAACAGACACAACAGGCGATTACCATAAAGAGATAAATAGCGAGAACTATGAAAAATGGCTTAGAAATCAGCTTATTCCGAATTTTCCAACCAACTCAGTGTTGGTCGTTGATAAAGCTCCATATCACAACAAATATATTGAAAAACTGCCCAATTCTAATACCCGGAAACCAGACGTGATAGATTGGTTAAAAAATCACAATCCCAGTAAATCCCAACCAAAACAAACCAGCCATTTACGACATTATCTTGCAAAACAAACAAGAACATACACAATATTCCATACTTAAAATAATGGCTGAATATGGTCATTCCGTACTGCATTTACTTCCGTACCACCCAAACTTGAATCCCATCGAGTATATATGAGCTCAAATAAAACAATACGGAGCCCAGCGTAATGTTGATATAAATATGACAAGCATAAATAATGTTTTAAAGAAAAGGTCACTATGATTGGCCCAGAAGATTGGAAAAAAGTTTGTCAGCACGCAATTAAATGTGAAGAAGAATGTCGTATATATGAAAATAAAATAGACGATTACAGTGACCAATTTATAATTAATACAAATGACTCTGATGCTGAATAGGCTCACATTATACTATCATAAATTAGAATATAAACGCAATTTTCCAATCTTATAATTTTATTTTTATGAATTGAAATATGTGACAAGTATTCTCAACTCTATATAATCTCCCAAAAACGATATATGAAGGATTGACATTTTGTATTCAAATTACCTCCGGACGAATTTCAAATTCTGATTCCATTTTATTTCGATTATGACAAAAAGTCAAATCGCGATATATTTTATGACCGAAAATATAGTATAGCATCATTTAATTAAGGTTCATTTTATATCGATGTTTGTTGTTTCCTTAACTTTTTAAGGTAAGTTTAAAAAGTTTTATGAGTTTGTGAGAAAACAGAACAGCAGTATCACCTTCGTGAGTTACCGCCGATAGTCGAAGACTCTTTCTTAAACACGAATCCTCTTCTAAGAGATCACGGACGGTACATGGGTCCTATTCTGCACAGTTTTTTCTGATAATATTGCCAAATTAGACCAGTTTGGCTAATTTATGCCTTTCAAGGAGACTTAACTAGGAGGTTTACAGAAAGCGGAATGAAAGTATGTTTATTATTAAAAAATATATTGTTACACCACTTTTATAAATATTCCTCCAAAATCAAAATCACAAAATACAAAGTCATTACAATACAATTTATTTTACATCAAAATATCAGTAAAAAAAGACAATGTAAATTTTTTTCAAGGCTTTTCATTTTCGTCTTCCATGTCATTCTTTTCTTCATCCAAGATTTGTCTGTATGAGTTTATTATAAATGCGTCGTGACAATAGGCAGCTGAAAATTGAAAAATATTGATTTAATAGGTCGACTGTCCCTACGTAAACTAACGAAAGTGATTTTTTTCAAAAAAAATATTATGCATGCATCTTGGCGACGTTCGCCCAGAGGTTCGATTGTCAGTATGTGAACCATTGTTGTCTGGTTCACGTACTGGCATATCAGCCTAAGTAGGTTAGCTTAGTTTAAAACCTATGTGCTCAGTAAAAATATGTAATACTAACATTAGGTTAAGTTTTTAATTTAATTTACTAACACTTTGTAATAATATTATGGCCTAAAGATGGCTGAAATAAATGATTTTGATTGATTGATTGATTTGATTGGACTTCTAAAACATTATATTTTCGACCCTATTAAAGAAAACTACAAAAAATATGTAAATAACCCGAAATTCGCGACGTAAACTATCTAAACTACGTACAATTTCCGAAGTAAATCATCGAAACTTAAGTTTCGATTCTTTACTCGGGAACGATTAACGTAAGAACGAGACGAATGTACCACTATCGTTAGTTCACGATGGACTGCGCCGTCGTCAGTTTGTAGCGAGCGGCTGTAAGGATAACTCCAGTGTTAACGCGTGTTAAGTGATGTTGATTTGTTTTGCTGCCATCTAAAATGAGCAATAACTACAAATATAATACTTCAAGGTCTAAGAAAATGATCGATTTAATAAATAGGGATAATAACGCTGAACTCAGAACAGAAGAACTCAGTGAGGAAATACCTACAGTCGGTAAGTTTTGATGTTTTTTTTATTACATTATTTTCCTTTATTTATAATGTGCTTTTTAAGACCATATTGTGTGAAATATCTGCTTTAATTGTATAAATAATGTTAATTATGACTTTATAACAATGTAACGACGTAAAATATTGAAAGTGGTAGTTTCGATAGCTGACGTCGGAATTATAATTGGACGACGTATCGGAAGTGGTTGATTCGATTATATACGTTGAAATTAGAATTCTGTCATCTATTGAAACTGGTAGCTTCGATACTATACATTGGAATTTAACTTTGAAGTTATTTTGAAACTGTAGATACGACATGTTGCTACATGCTGATATTTTATTTATTTTGGAAAATGATGTTTAATATGTATACAATAATTATGATTGTGATTTTATTATTGAACATACTTAATGAAAGATTAATATATTACTTATACCTTTATCTTTATTTTTACACAATGTACTTTAAGATAGTTATGGATTATTAGTATTTACTTAAGTGTTGTTTTTTGTATATATGTATTTTTAATATTATTTTTTTATTATACGTGCAGGTACCTAGAAAATACGTAGGTACGTAATATTCATGAACTCAGTTATTTACTAATAAGCAAGTTTTGTTTCAGAATCACCGTTACCAGCTGATTGCAACTTCGGAGATGCGGAATGGGCCGCCTTAGAAGGAATAATTGAAGTACTGTCGTCGGATAAACACTGGGAAGCCATAGAGTCCGCTCATCAACATCCACAATCGCCAGCTTCAGTTCGGCCGGAGCCAGTTGATTTAAATAGCTCTGATAGAACACCTATGCCGGACCCCATACGACATTTGGAAATTCCAGAAGAAAATCCAACTAAGAACTTGCACCCCAACATATGTAACTCGTGCTCTTCATTTAATGAGTTATTACAAGGAATGAAAGTGCCGGGCAGAATAGAAACAGAGTTGTGTACTCAATGTATATGCATTTGTCAAAGGCCTTGAATGTCGATATAACCCATCGATTCTTAGAAACTGGTCACACCCAGAATGAAGGTGACAGTGTGCATGCTCTTATAGAAAGAGAATCAAAGGGAAAATTTATTTATACTCCCGACCAGTGGTATGCATTGGTACGATGGGCGAAAACTAATGGCAAACCATATAATGTAATCGAAGTTACTCAAGAAGACATTCTTGATAACAAACCTTTGTTGGATGAGCGTAACTGGAAAAAAGACATGGAAAATAATAACATAATGTGGAACAAAATTAAGGAAATAAAAGTAGAGAAGGATACGCCAAATTGTTTATTTTTTAAATACGATTTCAAGGGAGAGCAGCATTGCTTAAATACTGTTGTGGAAACCAGAAGGCGCGGAAAAAGGCTGAACATTAATATAGAATTGAAAATGGCCTACAGTGGTGCTCTTCCTATTACGGAAGCAAAGTACAAAGATCTCATTTGTTTATGCAAGTCAGGAGTAATACCAAAAGAATATCATTCGTTATATAAAAATTTAAAACATAGTGCTAATGCTGATGACCAAGAAGATCTCAGTTGTGATTAAAATATTATTTAGGAAGATTCTATTTTATAATTATCTAAGCGATTTGATCATATTTTTAATATAGGGTCATAGTTATGCCGAAAAGAGCCTCCTTTATTCACAATATATTTTATGTTAATTTCTCTTAGTACCTAAAGTTTATAATATATCTTAAGATCTTAAGGCTGGTCTTAAAGCTTTACTTTTTTTGCATAGCTATGGTCTTCGTGTTGTTGTGTTTAAGGAAGACTAAACAATTTATTTACCTACATACTTTTTCTATTTTTATTTTTAGTTTTTAAACCGGAGTGCGGAACAATAATTTGTTTTTTTTTAAATTGTTTTTATTATATTTTTGGAGTTTGTGTTGTAGTTTTGCAATATAATTGTGATCTCTGTTATTGATCTGTAGTTTACATGACTGATAAGAAACAATTATTGTGATAATAAAAGTGATTCCTACTAGAAATACTTGTAATTAGTATAACGCATATGTGATATTAATTAAACTATTTCTATACGTATGCCTTTTATTTCAACTTTCGTTATTGTGGGTACTAGAATAAACAAATGAGTATTGTAATCTATCGAAACTGCTAATTATGGTGATTTTTTCCGGACTAAATAATCGAATTTGTCAGTTTTAATAGCAGTTACTATAAAGTGTCGCGAAGTAAACTATCGAATATGGTAGTTACGATAGAAACGGCAATCGATATTACCAAGTATACTATCGAAAGTGGCACTTTCAATAAAATTAACTCTCGGTGAAGCAAAGGAAACTATCGAAACTGAATTTTCTAAAAAAACCCCTGAGTATTTCCATAAACGAACACATTGAAAAAATAGTAGTTATTATATTATTATTTATGTTACTTAACATTTAAACATATCTTTTACTTTTATAGAAATATCACTAAAACAAACTTTAAACCGCTCTGTTGAAAAGTAGCTCAAATTCAGTTCCGATAGTTTACGTAGGGACAGTCGAGGTATACGTAAGTATAAGGTATTTAAAAGACTTAAAAACAAGGGGCGGAATTTTCATAGCTAAAATCAAACGTCAAGACCATTATGTTTTATCGACTATTCCAGTTATCGATTTTACTAGATACGATTCCGGACTATGACAAAATTCGCGATTATGCCGATTTAATAGCTTAAAGTTAATATGTGCAACCAAAACGGCGTTACCGAGCACCACACATATGCTCCCGTTACTTCAACTCAGGTAGGACGCTCTTTCTCATGGTATATTCATATTCATATTCATATTCATTTATTTGCATAACCATGGTATTACAAGGTGGTTTTAAAAAATAAATAGATCTACAGTAAAAACAGGACCAGTTTAAATGATAATGTAGAAAAAACAGTCAAGATTATTTCTTACTACAGACAAGATGAAACTATAAGTAGTACAGATATAGTATAAATTGTTAATTAGTAACTCTGGTTGCACAAAGTACGTGAGTGGCTAACGGGAACCCTTTCTTTCCCTAGGCACTACTGCGTGGCACAACTGACCAATGATTTCTATTTCAAAATCAAATTTAATAGAGTCGACGGAGCTCTGCTGTCGCAGAGCTCCTATTTCTGGGTAGTTTGGCCCTCCGGGCCTGCTGAAGAACTAACAAAACCTAAACCTACCTCATATTTATGATACAGATTTTGGTCAGTTGTGCCAAATAGTTGTGCCACGGGGAATAAACTACGGGAACTGCTTCAAAATTAACTTGCAAATTTTGAAACAAACAACAAATATCTACATATGGACAGGGCCTCTTAACCCTGTTCAGACTTACTTGTCTTAAGTACTTTCTAACCTCAATGGATGCAACTTTTTTTGTATGAAACAGCTATTTTAAATATAATAAAGCCAAATGATGTACAAAATGTTTTCTCAGTTTACTTTACTTACGACTAGCGGCCCGCCCCGGCTCGGGTGTGGTTTAGTATGTTAATTCTAGGTTCAAGTAAATCCTTGTCAGAATATGATATCGTCATCATAATTATAAATTTGAAATAGATTAGAAACATAATGTATCCAGGACTAACAGGCGTCATCTAATGTCACTCTACACATTATCTGTCAATTTCGTTAAACGAAAGCTAAACGTTGCTTATCTTGGCTGCCACCCCAGTACCCTTACCATGAGTTACAATTACCATGCTCTACATCTACTCGCACTCTTTAAGAGGTCTGCGAGGTCTGCGAGGGCCAGAGTTTCGACTCGCTAGCTAACTCATGGTAAGGATACTGACCAATCGTTTATTTAACTAGATTGTTTAGGTAAGCAAAGATGAATTTTCTTGCAATAATAAAACAACAAGTTAATGACTCAACATTCAATGTTTATTATTAATCTTTCATAATATTGCACCCTATCTAGCATTAATTTACAATAATTTCATATCAGAGGGCATCTTTCCAGATCTCTTGAAATATAGTAAAGTCATAGGTACTTCTTTTTAAATCGGGCGAGATGAGTGATTAAATGAACTTCCGTCCCATTTTCATACTACCAGTTTTAAGTAAAGTCTTTGAGAAACTAATGCTGAATGATATGTTAGGTCACTTTAATAGGAATAGACTAATTAGCAATAACCAGTTCGGCTTTACCAGAGGGCGATCAACAATTGATGCGGCATCTGTACTCGTTAAATATATATATAGCAGTAGGGAGAAATCTTGCGATACAGTAGGAATATTTTGTGATCTTTCTAAAGCTTTTGATTGCGTAGATCATACGACCTTTATTTTAAAATTAGAACATTATGGATTGCCCAATAAAGCTTTAAGTTTTGTCTTCTTATCTAAGTGATAGAACAGTCGTTGTAAACAAAACGCAATCAGTTGTACGCACAATGAAAATAGGTGTGCCTCAAGGCTCTATTTTATGTCCTTTTTTTTGGTTTATCTAAATGACTTACCACCAATAGTAGGTAAACTACGTGATATTGTACTTTTTCCTGATGATACTTCACTAATTTTCAAGGTAGATGGAAAAACCGTAGACTACAGTAGGATAAACGCCACACTAATCCTCTAGTCCCAGTAGTTCGGTTGATTAGTCCGGGGCCGAACTACTGCCACACTTTTCTTCCCATTAGTTCGGTTATGACGTCAAACCGAACTACTGAGAATTAAAACGACTCAAAAGTACGGTTAAGGATGCACACACATAAACAGCACAGCTAAATAAAAAATCAAAGAGACATTTATTTCAATGAAATAAATAAGGTTAAGTAACTTCTTCGTATTAGATCGCTCACGCTTTAAAGGTTGAAACGGTTCTCTGCCTTTTGGTCGAAATACGTTTGGTGGAAAGTATCGTTTCACAACTTTTTCATTTGCCAACCCGTATTATGCTAAATAATGTCAGCAGGCGGGCCCCGCCCACAGCTGTAGAAGCTTAAAACAACATGTTTATTTTATGGGTGGGTCCCGCCTGCGTTGACTATAAAATAAAGCCTAAACGTTGCAGTGCTGACATTATTTAGCATAATACGTTGCTTGTTTTTTGCTTTTCCGTCAAGAAAACGTTTTTGCAGTCGGGTTTTTTGTTTTTTTTATTATTATCTTAATTTTGGCTTTTTATTTAATTTTTAATATTAATTGAGAGATGGGCCAAAAATACCACCCATTGGCTTCCACGCGATGGATATCGTAGCAGAGGTAGACCCAGAAGGAGATGGCGAGATGACCTTGAGTCGTTTGCGCGGGATTGGCGGGAGTGCGCTCTGGATAGAGACGAATGGCGAAAACGAGGGGAGGCCTTTGCCCAGCAGTGGGACACAAAAACAGGCTAATAAAAAAAAATTTAAAAAAATTAATAGGTACGAGCAAGTGCACGAAAGTGTTCTACTTGGAGCAGAAGGAATGGTATCTATGCCTTACAATCGTTCATTCTGTACCGACACTAATATATTAATATCCCCAAAAAAAAAACGGGACGTTTTCCCAGGATTAAATTTATGTAGCCTATGACACTCTCGCTGCGAAGTCAAATCCAATGATACCTCATTTGTCAAAATCGTCCAAGCCGTTTTTACTGTAGCGGGGAACATAGAACTGGACATACAAACATGACTGTGAAAAACATAACCCTCCTTTTGGGCTCCGCCGCAGTCGGGTAAAATAATCCGATAATGGTAATTTTATAGTTACACCACAATTCAAATAGTTAAGTTTGTAATTACAATCTAAATTGCAGTTTATAAACTAACCACGACCTATGTCGATGTATATTGTAGGTATAGGGACAATATTTTTTCAATGGCGAAGTTAAGTTTGTCCCTCAATCCAAAATACAGATTTTTTGGCGTATCCGATTCGCACTTGGCCGGATTTTTTAATAATAAAAGTTGTTTGCACATCATTAACCGAACTACACACCACTTCCCAATAGTCCGGTTTGACGTCATAACCGAACTAATGGGAAGAAAAGTGTGGCAGTAGTTCGGCCCCGGACTAATCAACCGAACTACTGGGACTAGAGGACACTAATTAAAGTAGTTAAATAGTTTACTAGTAACAACTTGCTGCTAAATGCTAAGAAAACTAAATGTGTTAGGTTCGCTTTGCCTAATGTTAAACCGTAAGTAATTCTAGTATTTTTTTTGTATAAGGCGGTTTTCCTAAGCATAACTAGATGAAATTTTGCAATGGAGTCCCCAGATAGCTGTACTGGCAGGTAAACTAAAAAGATTAAAAAAAAGATAAAAGAAATTTATTCAGTAAGTAGGCCGCTCGGGCACTTTTACACGTCAAGATACTACGAGCGCTTCCCAAGAGGAGACCACTGCTGAGAAGAAACGCCGCAAGAAACTCAGCAGTCAGTCATTTTTTAAACATATTTCATATTTCATTACAATGGTACAACTTAGTCTAGCATTATATAAAGCTACAAGTATTAAATTAAATATAATATCAAATAACAGTAGTTCAGCAGGAAAACATGCCAAAAATCTTATGAGAGAGAAAGATAGAAAAGAATAAAATAACATAAAATAGAATCAACTTCTTATATATGTGTATATGAGATGGTGCAAGATGACCACATAAAAGTTTCGATATGTTTTCCTGCATCAACGGTGTCCCCCAGACAACAAAAAGCAGGATAAAGCTTTTGCATTTGAACAAATTATTATTGACTAAGTTTCGGGTGTAGGCCATGCATTTTTGTCTGTTAGATAGTCCTCGACCCTATAATACGCTTTAAACATTAACGACCTTTTCAAATATTTTGTAAGTGCTGGAAAGGGTAACTTTAAAACTACATCAGCTAATTTATTATAGAAATTAATGCATTGTCCAACAAATGATTTATATACTTTACGGACATGGAATTTTTGAATAGCGATTTTATTCTTGACGTGTAAAAGTGCCCGTGCGGCCTACTTACTGAATAAATGACTTTTACCTTATCTTTATTAATCATAGCACTGCCTTTCATATTATTTGAACAATTGGTTCTAACATTATTTACGGATATTCAATAAATGAATGAATGAAATCCTCTTATCACTTAATTTAATATCAGAATATACAACATTATTCGTAATACTCCTTAATGGGTTCAAAATGCTGCGTTGCTTCTTTTCTGCGTTATCTGATCTTCATAGGCCAACATACAATTGCCCATGTAAAAAGCATTGCTGCCTCAGGTCAACGCCAACATATTTGTATGTTTGAGTCCGAGATTTATTAATGGTTCGACAATGTTTTTTTTTGGAAATTGTAGTCTATTAAATTGTAAAGGTACGTCTGTTGGAGTTATAAGCGGATAAATAAATTGAAACGCTTTAAATCCGATTTTTGAAAACATAATCTATAGTGTCAGCAGCTTTAAAACAACAGGGATCCCGTACGGAAGGGTAAAATTGTATTTCTTTAATTCGTAACAAGAACATTAGTTTACTTAAAAAATGATGTATCTCCAATACAAACGTTAATCCACAATTTCGACCGTTTAGAGATGAATTAATAAAAAGGAATAAGGTACATTTACAGCCTCATATTTATGAGCCTTAATACCAAATTTCATGTTCGTAACTTTAAAAATGACGGACTTCCATACAATAGTTTAGGTATTTGCTAATACGATTAATGAGCACTTTGAATCATCAGTGTACGGACAAACTTGTACATTAGTTTTTGTATACTGTTTGCAAGATCTCTATTGTAAATTGTTAATATTTGTGTCTTTACCAATCACGTAACTATGGGAGTCCCGGACCCTTGGAAGGCGTACATGGAGCCGAAGCCAACACGAAGAGGACAAGTTAAACAAGTTTAATTTAGTAAAGTTATGGGACACCAACCGCCGATTGTCCCTGAGTTAAAACTAAAGAAGTATGCTCCCACGGACAACCACCGGTTAGTGTAAGACTATTTTAGAAGGATGGTAATTTTAATAATAGGTTCTATGAATTAACTGATATGGATCGGTGAACTAGGCTATTGATAAAACTACGGCGCCTGTCTGGCCAATGCTAATTCACTCAATGGAATGGACCTCCCGAAATAGCCACATATATATAGCAGCAGGGAGGCAACAGTTCCTGTGGGGCTAAGGGTGGAGAGGTGCTTCTGGACTTTAAACGACCATAAGGTGCCCACTCACCACTTATGCAACACATCCGCCCTTCGAGAAAATAGAACTTGCGACTCCACTCTGACCGGCCAATAAAGGCAAGCCAGAGATGAGGGTCTGTTCCTCGTCATTGCACACCGCAGCCGGCCAGTGAAGGCAAGCGTGAGGTGAGGAACAGGACCTACCCTCGGGAGCACTCAGGTCCGTGGTGTCGCCACTCACCATCAGCTCGCCACTACCTGCCCTGCGGCTTAATTGTTATTATTATTAGGCATTGCCTATTTCACCCCATCAGGGGTCGAATTTTGAAAAATTCCTTCTTATTACTTGCTTACGTCAAAAAACATAGTAACGTACTGTTAAAGTTTCATGTTTCTAGCTTCATTAGTTTCGGCTGGGCGTTGATGAGTGACGCGCATTACGGTTCTCTCTTTATTAATAGTATAGATAAAGAGCTGTTTTAGCCAAAAAGTTTCATAAAGGTTAGGAAGTTCTTTACCATACAAGACAAGTAAGTCTTAACAGGGTTTAGACAATACTAATATCGTTTTTCAGCGTTGAATTGCTTTAGGCGACTAATGTCTATATTGAAAAATGACGCGGTATAATAATGCCGAAATATAAAAATGCCGAAGTAATAATGTTGAAATGGAATTAAGACGAGGAGGTATATATAATAAGGGATAGGTGGAACAGGGGCTAGGTAGGTTTAGGTTAAGTTAGTTTTGCAGCAGGGCCGGGGGGCCAAACCACCCAGAAATAGGAGCTCCGCGTAAGCGCAGCTCCGTCGATACCCTTGTTTCAAATCAATTGGCAGTGTAAACGGAGCTTCCCTCTCGCGGTGTCCCTTATCATTCCTCGTCTTCTAAATTCCATTTCCACATTATTATACTTCATCATTTTTATATGAGGTCTTTTTTACATATCGACATTCATATGCTCCGTCAATTTTGATTTTAGACATTTTGATTTCTTGACAATAAACATCATTTCGACATTTTTATACCTCGTCACTTTTCCTTACCGACATTAGTCGCCTAAATCACTCGGCCGCCATTTCTTACAAAAACATGAAAATTTTACCTTTCACCGGTGATGTGTTTTTCACTCTTGATAACTATTTCAACAGGTTGTTATGTTATAATGTTGAAATATCAAAGTATGTACCTATCGTGGAAATTGGACTTAATTTAGCGGGTCAAAAACGTCATCACCCGGGGCCAAATTAGTAAGGTTTTTTTTTAACAGCTACGCAACAAAACGCGACGACAGCCGGTGCGGCCTCGACTAAACCGGCTCGTTCCGTCCTACTGAGCTTGCTTGTGGAAGCTCGCGGCACGTAAGGTCGAAGCACGCACACAAGCAAGTCGCGCGATATACCTTTGTTCAAGAAAAACTACTGTTTATATATATCTGCTTCGTTTTTCATAACATACTTACGTATAGATGTCAGGGCAAGCAAAATGAACGCCAGGGTCAATACGTAGTCTTGTATGTTGTCAGCCTTGACTATGTGGTAAACTGTCCCGGTCATGCCGACGATCAAATCGTATGTAGCCAACAAATAGCACATGATCAGAGATGCTAGTATGCCGCCGCTGGCCTCCTATAAACAGTCAAGATTTGATTGTGGTTAGACTGGGAGTCTGCTTTTTGGGTCTAATCTAAAGCTGCAGGGCATTAACGGACGCACCGTTTTTCTCGGCGACAGATGGAGTGTATACAACTGGATGGCCGTAATATTTTGACCTCACTCACAGGCGCGCCACGCAGCGCCTCAACGGTGTGACATAACGGAGCGGAGCAGACTGATTAGAAAATGGCAGCCAGAGAACGAATTCACGACGACGCCATTTGGCCTGGCGCGTCGCTCTGGGTTTCCGTCCATTTGGAAATCCAACGGACCGCGCCAAATACTCTTAAACGCTACAGTTTTGACATTCACGGATGGATTTTGGCGTGCCACTGTTCCATTTGACTTGTTGGAGCGGTCATGAATGCCCAGTTTAACTTATCAAACAAATGGCAAAATATTTAGCATATTCTACTGTAGTTATTTTATCACTTTACAGAAAACTACTTGGGCGGCTTTCATCAGGACCATCAAGACGAATCGTTCGGCAGGACCCGAAGCGATTAATTTGCCATAAATATATTTGCGAATAAATTGACTACATAATTGGTTAATTGAAAATGACCAAGTACTTTAATGAAAATTCAGTGCCATGTGTTTATCTAACGTTTAGTTTGGGAAAAACCATTTGGTTGCCAAGTTAATGTTTGCCGAAATGAAATTTAGCGATAAAATGCTTGGGAAGGGATATTATTGGGAAAAAAAATAGCCTATACAAAAGTAAGGTAGGTGTTTGTGTATTAAGAGGCCACACATTATGATGCCACGCCCAAGAAATAATAAAAAGGGATGGTTTTATGCTTTCGCACAAATAACGTGAGATAGAAATAAATCGCGCGCCCCTTGATTGCAAGGTCAAATTCAAATAATTGCTGTTTACTTTCAAACTACCTACAACATAACTATATAAAAAATGATTTACCAGGGTTAAGGAATAATAATTACACAAATAATGAGTCAAATATCGTTGTTAAAGATCGTAGGAATTTGAAAATCAAAGCAAAAATATGCGAAAAAGGTGTTATGTTTGAAAAATCAAAATATCGAGGGTTTTGATTAATATCTAAAGAACAGATATAAGCGTTATCGTTATTGAGATCCAGATTGCGGAACACTACCGACTTTATCATATGTGCCGTTTTAAGAGTGATGCCACACGAGCGTTGCCGGTGCGTTGCGTCGTCGCCACAATGCTGTGATTTCAACATAGAGCGACGCAAAGGTTACAACGCATTGTGTGGCATGTCGTTTTAATTTCTCGTACTTTGGTGAAGCAATACCAATTTTCTTCAGATTTTGATAATTAAAGTTAAGGTCAACTCACACCGGGACGCGACGCGACGCGACGCTGCGCGCACATGCGACTCGTAATATAGGTACTTTGTTTACCACACGAAAAGGTACACATTTCAGTGTGAGAATTCAGGCTGAGTGATGCAACGAATTCTGAATTTTCACAATGAAATGTGTACCTTTTTGTGTTGTAAATAAAGTATATTTTGAGTCGCGTCTCGGTGTGAATTGACCCTGAGTTCAAAAAAATAGTTTATAAAACGATATCCAGATTTTGATCGTTAAAAAGGGCCAGTTACAAAATAATTAGCATAGAGGCATTCGATCTTAGTCCTCAGGGTTGGCAAAGCATTTGCGTTCTCAGGATTGCACGTGAGATTGTGGTCTTGAGGATGCAATATGTCCATGGGTTACAGATCCCACTTATCATCAGGTGGCTTGTGTGTTCGTTTGCTTTCTCTATGACAATAAAAAACTAGGTTATGTATGACTAAGTAAATAATGACAGTATGTTTACCAGAAGAGCTCCACAAAAAAGCATTGCCCCTAGAAAAACCGAGGGTAATATACCGATCAAGGTCATCAACATTAGGGTTTTCGAAAAACCTCCTAGGCTGTAAAACTTGGTCAGGAAATACAAGGAGATGTAAAATGTCACTGACATCTGAAACCGTAAAGGAGAAGATTCTTTAATTACTGATGATTAGGGAATTTGGTATCATACCGTGGTTCTAGAATCCATGGAGTCGCTATTTCCTAATTATTATAACACATAACATTTTCATTTTGGCCTTCAGTATTGTCATATTTTAAAATTTCCTTGTGGTTGCTGGCTTGGAATAGTACCACTCCATGTCTTCCCGTAGAAGTCGTAAGAAGCGACTGAGGGAGTAAAGGCTTGTTACTACAAGGCGATGTATGTTAGGCAATGGGCTTGCAACCTGTCGCTAATAATATAAAGACTTGTAAACATAGCCTTTTTGCCCAAAACATGGTTACAGAATTAACAACAACTTTTTAGAGTTATTGGTAATTATGTAGCTACGCCTACGCCACTCTGAAAATGAAAGCCTGAAGGTATGTATGTATGTGTACATTTAAAATCAATTTTAAATGTACACATACATGCCATGTCAGCGTCAACGCTGACTACATCGAGTATACCTGTGGACAACTATCTGCAGCGTCTCAAGCTCCAGCAAGGCTACAACCCTCTCTCTCTGCACATAATGTACAAAAAGCCTATTACGGCTATTTTCATTCTATGATGAGTCGGGATCGACTTGTGGGGAACAGCGGGTGACCGTGAGAGGGCATTTTAAATGAATAAATAGTGGTAGAATTTAGAGCACTAACACAAATAAGTTGGGACAACTTGTCTACCACCAGATGGCAAAAGTTTTGGTTCTGGCCTCTAACGTCCAGTTCATCAAACGTCCGATCGTGTGTAGGAATCCTCGAAGGTCCATTTCCCCAAACGTTCAATCCTCAAAGTTCTAATCCTCGAAGGTTCAATCCTTGAAGGTTTAATCCTCGAAACTCCATCCCTCGAAGGTCCATTTTCCCAAACGTCCGATCTTCGAAGGTCCAATTCCCCAAACGTCAAATTCCCCGTACCTACATTGATTTCTCACTTACAACAAGTTTGATTGTTTAAATATCATGTAATTTTGCCCTGAATCTACCTCGGGCAAGTTTTTTTCTCAACATTCATCTGGGAGTGGGGGTCGTATACCAGTATTATTAATTATCATACAAAAATACCATCCGAGACGCACCACACCCCTAGCTATACCCCTAGAAGTAGGGTGGGACTGAACCATACTACCGTAGTACAGAGGATTTGTTTTTCCAAATATTACGTACCCTGGTGTTAATAGCTGTTTTTCCACTCCAAACAACTGAACGCAACTACTGACCAAAATTTATATTTCAAAACCAATTTTAGCAGTCAACGGAGCTCCGCTCTTATAGAGTGGTTTGGCCCTTCGGGCCAGCTGGAGATCTAATATAACCTAAACTTACCTCCTCATATTTATGATACAAATTTTTATCAGTTGATCAGTTTAGTTGGTCAGCGTGGAAGTACCCGTTAATAGCATCCCAAATGACAAAGTATAAAAATACTTATATCAAATGATAGCAGGAGTATGGTTTAATCCCACTCTACACTACTACTACTACTACCACTAGTTCGCGATTATATCGGGTTAAGAAGGACGTTCGGGCAATTGGGCATATGGTGGCTGGACATTACAGAAATTAGACATTCAAGGAAATCGACGTTTCCAGGAAAATGGACATTCGGGGGCCATTTGCAATGTCAAAAGATGGCGGATGTGTAATTTGTTTAGGTGTTCAAAGTTCTTTTCTGTTAGTGATTTGTACTTTTAATGCATCTGTGTTGCACAGTGATAGAAGACTTGAACTTATTTCGTGTATCTGGGATCTTACTTCTCGTTTCAAGTGGACTCGCAGTGGTACAGAGGTTAAATCTATCTTGCCCTCTGTCCTACATATCACCGTACAACGTTGCCCCCAATCTTCCTAGAGAAGATTGGAGTGTTTTATTGCTATATTGATTTATACTTATATATACTTGACACTGGCGAAATCACTTCAGTGTGGAAACGCCTTATCCCCGCGGTAGTAGCTGTTCAAGTCGCCGCGGGGCAAAGAAAAAAAAAATGGACGTTCGAGGAATTGGACAGTGGATTCCAGAATGAAAGTTTTTCATGCCCCAAAAGGTTTTTTACCAAAAAAAATGGACCGTTATGAGTTATGAGTATACGAAAAGAAGGCGCTGTAAAATGGTTTAACACTTGGTTGCAGCGTATTTAAAAAAAATACGGAACACGAAATATTTGTTGTTGTAATTACCAGTCTGACCCAATCAATGCATAAAACGGCATCTTTAGAGTACCATTCCTTAAACTCATCTGATTCATCTAAACGCCTCATCTGCTCTAGCTCTTTGAAAGAATTACCTACTTACCATTTTGAACCAACCAATGCATAAGGCGGCATCTCTATACGCTCTTTTTTGGAAATCAAGGTCTTCCTCACCGACAGAGCAGCATGACGCCATAATTATTATCGCTGTAACATTTCAATGTAAAATATTTTTGAATTTATTATTGAAAACGGCTTATTGATAATGTTTCGGGAATTTTGACATTTGTCACATTTAGGTTTTAAACGCAAGTGACAATGTTATTAGGTCGCAGGTTGGGTATGTAGATGTAGTTATATGTTGCCAATTTAAAAGTAAAACGAAAAAGGAAAAATTGCTTCTAAAAAAATTGTCTTTTAGGCACAGTATTAGGACTACCAAAATCTGATGACGAAATTCGAATTTATAGTTTGCAACTCGGGGGTAATAGGGTTTAAAGGTCTTGATACTTGGTTTTCCACCTATAATGTGGTAGACTCGGCTGAGTAAAATCTTTTCCAAGTGAAAACTTCTTTAGGCACGTTCAGCACTTTTGGGTGAACAAAAATCAAGGAACTCCCGTCATCGTAACCGAACGCTTTCCATGAGCTTTATGTATACTGTGTATATATTCGTACTTTCTGAGTGAACAAAAATCGTGGAACTCGCGTAAAAATGTGGACGAGTTAGGAAGGTGACAATTTAGGAATTACATGCTGACGAGCGGCGTTGTGGACGAGTTACGAAGGCGCCGATTTGAGCGTTTCAACCGCCTCACATTAGTGGACGTATTTTTGAAGAATTAGCCGTATATTTCGATGCCGATTTTGTATATTTGCTAGATGTCCGGTAAACCTAGGGCCTGTTGTTTGATCAGTTGTTAAACTAATCGTTAAATCTTAGGTAATGGTTAAATCACAAGAAAATGTGTCAAATTTTCGATTCCTTTTTCGAATTTTAACAATTAGTTGAGTTAACTAATGATTAAACAACAGGCCCTTAGACACCTTACCAGAAATGAAATCGAAATCTGCAGCCACTTCTAGATTTTTGTTACCACGAAAGTGATTCGGAACAAACGCCCGAATAATGACCCAATTAGGGAAGTGGACAAAGTCGCCACGAACCGGTGACCCTGATTATAAAAAAAAAGTATACAACTGATTTTCTAGCGCGAGCTTCTAATCTGGCTTGGAAGACCGTTATTCTATTGCAAGTGATGCAACAGAGCTGACCCTGCAGGTTGTAAGTATAGGTACAGCAGAGCTTGGGTGTTTGGGTTCTTTTTGAGTTTGGCGTTTTAGATCAAGCATTTTCAGCCGGTTTTTTCAGAATAGATCCTGAGATGGCAGAGGGTAAACAAAAGCACGGCGGCCAGCAGCTGCGCTACAGTATGATTAATTGGACTCTTGACAGTCGGCAATTCTCGACATTTATCGGGAGACATCGGGAGTGCAAACAACGAGACACATTGCTGCATTTTCATAATATCGTAGTGTGCACTTAACAGTCTAAAACAGTAATGTAGATCCCCTGCCACAATGACATATTTTTATTCCTATGAATATCACAGATGTGGAAATTTCAAACGAATATTTTGCCAATAAACATTTATTTTGGATATTTTGCATAACTAGTTAAACTAATTTTAGGGGCCATTTAATTTTGGGGAGAGTTAGCATGCTGAAGTGGCAATGGGCAGGCCACATAGCTCGGAGAACTGATAACCGTTGGCGAAGAAAAGTTCTCGAGTGGCGGCCCCGCACCGGTGGACGGAGTGTTGGACGGCCTCCCACCCGGTGGTCTGACGACCTGGTTAGGATCGCGGGGAGCCGCTGGATGCAAGCGGCTCAAGACCGTGACTTGTGGCGCTCTTTGGGGGAGGCCTTTGTCCAGCAGTGGACGCCCCCGGGCTGATGATCATAGGAGCCATTTGCAACGTTAAAAGATGGCGGATGTGTAATTGATTTTAGTTTTGTATTTTTGTCTATTTAGATTTTAGGTGTTCAAAGTTCTTTTCTGATAGTGATTTGTGCTTTTTATGCCTTTCAGCTGTTGAAGTCGCCGCGGGGCAAAGAAGAAGAACACAGATGTGGCTAGATTTAATTATTACATAGCATTACTAAAAAAACAAATATTAAATTTGTAAATGTAAATTACTGATAATTTCATTCGAAGCAAATTCCTTTTATATTGATATCTAAAAAGAATTGACATTAAAAGTTGACTATAGTCTATTTTAATATTAGAATATTAAAGAAGTGTCTTTACTTCGGTTGATGTTTTATTATTAACTAAATGTTTCGTCTGTTCCGTCCGCAAAGAAAAATAAAAAATTGCCTATGTTCATGAGGGATAATGTAAGCTTCTAATGGTCAATAGTAGATTGTGTCACAAGGGAGCAAAATGACATATTTAAGGCGAGGGCGTACATTGAATCCTGAACGAAGCGAAGGATTCTAAAATAGAATCCTGAGCGTAGTGAGGGATTCAAGTGTTAACGCCCAAGGTGGAAATAATTTTGCTACCGTGTGACACATACTGCTTTTCACATCACCTTTGAGGAAAATAAAAGATCTTAGTGATGAAACAAATTTAATTATTCACACATTCTAGAAATGCTGAAATTATCAAATTTAACAACAGGAAATTATCGCACTTAACAACAATTATCAAATTTGGCAACAAAATGTCCTTGAACAGAAAAGTGCCACTTTGATCCCTCCTACCAGGGAAGAAAAGTCCCCTTTCCGAGTAGGTGATATGAAAAGAATTTTTCGAATCAATCCAGCAGTTTCGGAGCCTATTCAATGCAAACAAATAAATCGCTTTATAATATTAGTGTAGATGTCAATTATAGGTACTAAATAGGTTTGAATATTGTATGTGACTAAATTTTAGGATTTTTATACTCACACGAACCTTTACGATTAAAACAGAGCTGTCCCGAGTGTCAAAGTGGAAATAATCTTACTGTACAAAATGCTCCTTTAGATATAAAAGTCACGAAATACCAGATCATATAAATTATTTATTTATCAAAATATCGAGACAAAAATGTACATAGATCTTTTTCCACATATTTCTTAAGTTGGATTCTCTTTATTTCCACATTTTGCATTTGTCGAGGCCAATAAGGTTCTTCTGTATGAGTTGATTATAAACGCGTCGTGACAATAGGTCGCTGGAAATAAAAAAAAAGTATACACACAGCTAAAAATTAAAGCTTACACATACACATACAATAGGGTTCAAAAGTAGAAAGTAGAGATAATGATTTTGTTTATCTTTACAATAGTATATAACAAAGTGTCTTTCACCATCGGAATGTGTGTCTGTATA
This sequence comes from Acleris sparsana, assembly GCA_923062465.1. Taxonomy (NCBI): domain Eukaryota; kingdom Metazoa; phylum Arthropoda; class Insecta; order Lepidoptera; family Tortricidae; genus Acleris; species Acleris sparsana. The sequence continues at coordinate 3,386,549 of OV281299.1, forward strand.
TATTCGCCACATTCTATTAAACCCCGCAACGGATTTTGATGCAGTTTTCATCATCAAAACCAAATTCGGGGTTCGTAACACTTCATACCACTTACGTTTCGGGTTTCAGAGTTCTAAAATATGTATACAAACACTATATAGCAAAATACGTCGAAAAAGCCTATGCGTTAGCCGTATACTTCTAGTAGCTCCACTGTACATAAAGAACACTAAGCCCAAAAACTTACTACCCGAAAATTATAATAATACATGACATCATAGTGTAAAGGTGTGCGAAGAACGTGAAAAGGAACTATTGTCTGAGTAGAAAACTTCGGCTTAACCTCAAAGAAATGAATGTGGATTCTTCTGAACCTCACGTACAGAGTGCGTGATACCGTGTGGTATTTTTTATTAAACTTAAAACTCATCCTAGGAAAATATTTGCAGTTGAAAATCTATTTTTGTAACGTCCTGAACCTTCACCCATGCGTCTCTTTCATTAACATTTTAGTTTAGTAATTATATTTAACCCTTTACCGGTTATTGACGACTGTCATAGTTTAGTTTAGTTTAGTTTATTTATTTGTCAATGTAATATTAAAATATTAGTTGCATTGCATGTCAAAAAATATGAAATTTCATTGAGATTGTCAAAACATAAATATTAATAATCAAAGAATAGAATACAATAATAATTCATAAATTAAAACAATAAAAGTTAAACATCTAATAATGGTCATTCGTCCGATGACAAAATATGTACAGTGAGTAATAAATGTCAACAAAATAATAAATTTACATTTCCATTTTCATATATTTATCCATTGAGTATAACGGAAAGTGTGTTTGCAAATATAACCAATCTATAAATTCTTAAGATTCACATTATTTTTTTTTATGGTGGGAAATATATTCTCTCTGCCTTATAAAGGGTTAAGAACATTACAACGAATACATTCATAGCAGGATTAGTCACATGTAAATAAAACTGTCATAAACTTTCGCAATTGTTACATAATGCAAAAAAAACTCTATTTGAATATTTCATAACTCTGTTTAGCCACAATATCCAACAGCCAGGTCTGTCTCTTTGTATAACCTAAGAAATATCATTAAAGAAGTAATGGACAAGTTTCCAGGGTACCTCAATCGCCTATTAAAAATGCTTAACAGCTCTTTTGCTATTGTGTTAATATTGAAATTGATTTAATGATCGAACGGTATGCGATGAGACTGACAAAGGTGGCACTTGGGGGGTTATTGTGACATGGATATGCAGTTCAGTTTGATTGTCATAAAGAGAAAATCTACAGACACAGCTATATATTATATGCTGTGCTACAGCGCTATATAGGGTAAAGTCACCAGTGGTCAGCCAGAGACCTGTAGTCGACCTCTGCCTATAGTTTGTATGAGTGGGAAGAGTACGAAAGATGTATTTCCCACTCCTCACACTCATATAAGGTCGACTACTGGTCTCTGGCTGACCACTGGTGACTTTACCCTAACTACTAAAAAATCAGAGTTTTGACACGTTTTTCTGCTCATGGTATCTACTTATGATATTTTTACTTTAAATTCATTGTTTTATATAACGCTAGGTTAAGTGTGTTTTATACTATCATAAGCAACATTTAAAAAGAACTGACTGAGTTTCTTGCGGCGTTTCTTCTCAGCAATGGTCCCCAGGGAAGAGCTGGTAGATTTTTGACGTGTTAAAGTGCCCGCGCCTACCTACTTAATAAACATTTTATTTTCATTATATTTTATAAACCGTTATAGGTAGCTCTGTTTTTTACGCTCGTCGTAAAATGAACTGCAAAGCTATGTCAATATAACCCTCCTGATGTCTTTGTCCGACTCCTCGCGTACCGCGTATTCTGCGTATGATATTTATACGTAAGTATCTTAATTCGGTAGTAAGCTGGAGTTCCTTGCGGCGCTTCTTCTCCGCAATGATGGTCTTGTCCGAAGCGCTTGTAGATTCACTCCATATTACCGACGTGTAAAAGAGCCCTCATGTGGCCAATTTACTGAATAAATATAGTGAGTTTTGAATTTTTTGAATTTTGTTTAATTTTTTTAAGTTTTAAATTTTTCGTTGAGTAATAATTTTGATAAAGTTTGCTTTGTGACACAGTTATTTCATACATATACTCGTATGTTTACGGTATTATAATAGTAAGTCAAGTTCAGCCAGCCACGTCACGCAGGGGTCGTACTTTTGATGCCGATGACGTCAAAATGACGAAATTTGACACACAGGGTGCTATGCTTTCATTTGGCAGGTATTTAGGTAAGTATTAACTGGTACAAATAAAGAAAATGTAGTGTATGTGTATGTATGTTAATGTATGTATTATAGTTAAATACAGCTTAATTGCATTTAAAATACGGATCACGGCAGCATCATATTCTTTTGTTCTCCACTCCTTACTAAAAATGGCAAATTGAGACAATTTTCTTTTATGAATGTAAATGCCACAATTGTATTTATGACTTTTTATTCATATTATTTTTTATTACAACATAAAAAACAGTTTTTTGTAAATGATAATGTTACTCGATGATTTTTGCCACTGTCCTTCTCAATCAAAGTTTCATTTAGGGTTTAGGTGTGAAGTAGGTTTTTTTTGCGCGTCAATAGATTACTAAACTAAATTTTACATGGTTAAATGATTGACGACTGATGGTTAATAATTACAATAAAACCATTTCGAATTAAGTATATTCTAAGTAACGTGACGTCATTTTTGCGTCAACGGCATGAAAAGTACGGGCCCTGCAGATCAGCCATGCAAAGAAAATTATATTCAAGAAAGCAGGTCAATCGAATTATTATTTTAATGTATACCACCAAAATTAGAATAACTTTAAGCTTGTTGAAAGGGTGATGGGCAATTTTGTATGGACCCGGTCCCCACCCTCCAACAGTAAGGGGATGCATGCAAAGACAAAATACTTATTTTAGTAGCAAAATCAATGGCAATTTTTTAATGAAAACAAGAGCCAAGCAAGGCAAATCATCCATAATAAATATGTATTCATTTACAAACAAATTCCATACGATACGATTATGATTTTCCAAGAAAACCCCGTACATATGGTGATCGTTGCCATGGTAAAAATACATAATGTTGCCAAACTGGCGCAAGTTTCATCTCTGTTGGAGGGTGGGACATTATTGCCCATCGTCCTTTACCCTACAATACCTATTTATTTATTTATTTATTTATTTATTGATAAAAATGTTTACATGACATTACAGTATGACCAATGCGTCACTAAACTTAAATGAACAATTAAAAGATAAAATTTCACAATAATAGGTAAAAAATCAAATTGGAATAGTTGAGCATCTAGCATCCATCGCCTCACAGAATCTCAAGTATCTCAATATACTTACGGATAGATGTAAGGGCAAGCAAAACGAACGCTAGTGTCATGATGTAGTGATATACGTTATTGGCTATGATCATGACGTAGGTCGTCCCAGCTATGCCGATGATTAAATCGTATGTGGCCAAAAAAAAGCAAACGCCATAACTAGTGCCGACGGAGCACCTACTCTCCTGAAACAATCGAGACTTATTGGTGATATGACTTTTTTCCAGTTTAAAAACACTATGTACCTACATTCATAAATAAGTGATCAATTACGTACCTTGTCGCTTTGACATTTATAACATGACGTTAAAGTGACAAGATACATAAACGAGCACTTATTTATGCTGTTGACTGTACAAACAATCGTATTGTAAACTAGCTGTTGCCAGCGACTTTGTCCGCGCAAAATAAATAAAAGATTTTTTGTAACCGGTTGTTATCGAGTTAATCCATTTTTATCCGTGAAGATGTGAAACTATGTGTGTTCCATCTTTACGACTTAACGCGATAAGAGGCCGGTTACAAAAGCTTATCAAAATACACCAGATCCACAGAACTGGGTAAATTTCAAAATAAATGTCCAGTTAAAGATGGTTTTGTCACCGTCACGAAACTGTCGATTCACGTCAAACACATACGAAATGACATTTAAATAGCGTCTTTATGTACATTTATTTTAGGTTCTATCCGACTACAAAAAAGTCCCGAAAAAGATAGATAATATTAAGAAAAATAATGAAATGTGTGGTTGCACAGCTTTTATACGACGGCTCATAACCGAACTATTCAAAATTCGGTATAGAAACCGCCCGGAGATGGACAATGGTTAATTTAATTCTGAAAAATAGAACACTTCCCGAGAGAAAAGAGATAATGAACTTCTGCCATTGAACAGTTGCGGGCAAAACGTAGTAATATTTTAAATGCAAAAGTGTATTTATGTGTCAAATTGTTGACGAAGTAATTTATAGTCGAGGGACGAATAAAACGTACTTTTTTCAGAAAAAAAAAAATTCCGAGGGAAAACCGAGAACCGGTAATCAAATTCTACTAATCAGTATCTAGTCTACCTATTAGTCAGAGGAGCCAGTCGCATCGTCGGTTGAAAATCTCTTAGTTTAACATTCCTTTAGACTGATAGTACAGTAGTAGTGGGCGCTAACAATGGGCCTCATAAGGAAGCTCAAAGTCACTCAGAGGGCTATGGAGAGGGCTATGCTCGGGGTTTCTCTGCGTGATAGAATCAGAAATGATGATATCCGCAGTAGAACTAAGGTTACCGACATAGCCCTAAGAATAGCTAAACTGAAGTGGCAGTGGGCGGGGCACATTGCTCGCAGGACTGATGGCCGATGGGGTCAGAAGGTTCTGGAGTGGCGTCCGCGGACCGGAAGACGAGCTGTAGGTAGGCCTCCAATAAGATGGAGTGACGACCTCGTCAGGATCGCGGGACCGCGGTGGATGCGAAAAGCACAAGACCGGTCTGAGTGGAAAGCCTTGGGGGAGGCCTATGTCCAGCAGTAGACGTCTTTCGGCTGACATGATGATGATGATGATGATGACGATGATATTACAGAATTTTATAAACATCTATTGTGGGATACAGTTGGATTGAGCAGCATTTGGGAAGTTCGGTCCTATTCTCTCGTCGTCGATCCCGCAGTGCCTTTAGACACAAGTCTTTAACCAGTGTGTCTTGCCCATGATGACCTATGGTGCCGAGAAGTGAACCTTGACAATGGGAGTTCACAAATTGAAAGTTGGCCAGCGAGCTGTGGAGAGGGCAATGCTTGACGTGTCATTGATGGATATGATTCGCAACGAAGTTATCCGTCATAGGACTAAGATGGTGGACATAGCTCGAAAGGCTAGCAAGCTGTTTTTTTAAAATTAAATTATGACATAGAGAAGGCAATCGAAAACACAGGCCACCTGATGGTAAGTGGAAACTGTGACCCATAGACATTCGCATTCACAAAACTGCAAGCCTAAGACTGCAAATGCGTTGCCAATCCTTAGGACTAAGATGTAATGCCTCTATGCTAGTCATTACATTGGCTGTCTTATCCCCAAACCGGAACACAACAATGCAAGCACTGCTGTTTGGCGGTAGGTTAATGGATAAGATGGTGGTAGCGATCCGGACGGACCCTGCACAAGGTCCTACCACCCGCATTGCAAATTGGCAGTGGGCTGGTCACATAAATAAATAAACATCAGGGGACAATGTCACACCAATTGGCCTATCCCCAAACTAAGCTCTAGGCTTGTACTATGGGCACTAGACAACGATATAAATACTTATACAGAGAAATATATACTTAAATACAACGAAAAAATCCAAGACTCAGAAACAAATATTCGCGCTGATCACACAAATAGCTGCCCTTACGAGGATTTGAACCCAGGACCGCTAGCTTTGTAGGCAGGGTCACTACCAACTAGGCCAGCGCGTCGTCATTCGTATTATAATGACATATGTCGAAGAACTGATGATCGTTGGACCAGATTGCTTTTGGAGTGGAGACCACGCACGGGCAAGCGTAGTGTGGGTAGGCTAGCTAGATGGACGGACGACGTGAGGAGGTTTGCTGGGAGAAGTTGAATGAGGGAGGGCCAGAATCGAGCCAATTAGCGAGCCATGTTAGAGGCCTGATAATGTGTAGTTTAGGTTAGGTTAGGTATCAAGAGTCCCGAGCTGGAAGGCACCCAAGTGTTCCGGAGCGCCTTAACCGGAGGGGTAAAAAAAAAAAACCTATGGTAGACGGGCCCGTAAGGGCAAATGCTGGTAGATGAGTTAGCGGATGGAATACCACTCCCGCGACCTCGTCCAAGGTGGGAGAAGGAACAACTCAGGGGTTTTAGTCGGTGCGGTCCGACATAACCGCTCGGCCCCCCCGGGCCGCTTGGTATCCATAACGGATTACCCCTGAGAAAAAAAAAGGTGAGTTTATAATAATAATTTAAAAAAATACGGTAGCAAATGGAAAATCCATTTTCGACCAAATGAATTTCGACCAAACAATACTTAGGACAAACAAAACTTTCACAATATGAACATTTTGCTAGACATTAATAATGTCTGCCACAGGAACAAATCATTATGATTATGATCAAACCATGCCAGTGGCAGACACTATTAATAGCGATAATTGTATTACAAAAACCATTGCACAACGCGTTACTATGGTTACACAAAAATTCAGCTAAATAGGATCTTAATTAATTGTCTAAATCGACTCATTTTGATCTGAACTTCAATCCCTACTAATATGAACAAATCGTATAACGGAGCGCTCGCCTGCTCCCTTTATGAAACTGTTTTTTTTATACATACATACATACTTAAAATCACGCCTGTTTCCCAGAGGGGTAGGCAGAGACGACTTCTTTCCACCTGCTACGATCCTGACAAATGTCTTTCGCTTCTTCCACATTCATACATCGAGTCATGCACGCACGTCGGTTTCGGGGACTTAAGATTCGCCCCTTTTCCAGTATTTCTCCGATTTGATTCGAAAAAGTACGCCTAGGGCGGCCTCTTCCGACCCTTCCACTCACTTTCGCTCTGTATATCTCTTTCGTCAATCTTCTTTCATCCATCCTTTTCAAATGACCGAACCATCGAAGCATGCCCATGCATGCATGCATCGAAGCATAGTTGTTTTTTTTATAAAACCAATTATTAAAGTATACTTACATTATGGGCTCCATAACACAACAAAATTCCTAGAAGCACGGATGGTACCATTGCGCTCAAGAGACAAATCTGTAAAACAAACATGAACTCTCCTTCGGTGTTAAACTTGATTAGGTAGTATATGGAAATATAACACGCCACTGACACCTGAAATCGTTAAATAATTTTATTAAATAACAAAAAAAATAACGCCTGTAATTTTAACACGCGGCTGTATATACGCGGCGATATACACGTAGCCGTGGATAAAGTATCCGTCACTGTCGTACTTATTTACGTGTCAGAAGGTGACGAATGCCTTATCCACACTTTATCACGCGATAAACGCAGCCATATAAGGATGGTCCCACCGAATAAACGTGTATGTGAAAAAAGCTGAATTTACAGGAAAAAAAATATACGTTAGAATTGTAATTACGAACAACTGGGACAGCATAGGTATATATACAAAATAGATAGATGATAAAATAATCTTTCTATTTAAATATTAATACGGTAAGTATGAAAGTTCGTTTCAAGAAAATTGAGAAAAGGCATGTTATTGTGCTATTCTAGTGCAGCTACATGCAGGTAGTTGGTGTTTTAAACGTTTACACGTTTTACCGTGTTATGAGGCCCGTCTACTGTAAATGCAATGCAACGTTAGTTTTTGCGTAGAATCAAGACTAGTGCCTTGATGGGTACTAAGGTCTCGCATGCTTTTTAAGGTAGAAATAAATGATTGTTTTAAAAAGCAACTGACTTTACCAAGATTTTGTGATTTTGAATTTTATGCAAACATAACTATAACTACGCCTTTCTAATTATTGTTTTGTAACTAAAAAATAAATGCTAAAAGTAATGCTTGTATAAACGGATTTATAAAGTTAACAAATACTGGCTGTATACGTCAGTTATAAGACTTATAAGATTCATCATACGCTACGGTGCGGTGGTATGGTGGGCACGCACCAAACTATCGACGGTCGAGGCTAAACTACAAAGACTACAGAGGTTGGCCGGCATGGCAGTTACGGGATGCATGAGGACAACACGCACAGCAGCACTGGAAATCATTTTTACTGTCAAACAGTAAGCCTTGACAGCTGAACGTCTCAAAAAACTAAGCCTCTGAAAAACCACCAAGGTGCCACACACCGATACCCTATTAGAGTTGATAAGTAATCCGAGGACTTAAACATACACATCTCAACACCATTAGGGGCCCACAGCACAGTCTTCCAGGCAGAATGCATGGGCATCATAATATTCATAATGGCTACAACAGCAATCGAGGCACGGAAGAATGGCATCATGAAATATCGAGAAATGGCCACTTTCCGGGCGCGACACCTTGGCCTAGAACCGACATCGCTACCAGAAGTCGTCGGCAGCATTAAGTGCTTGCAAGGCCTCCTGGTACAACTGGGGTGGCAGGAGTAGTGCCACCAACCCCTACGCATAATAGGCGCATATCTAAGTCGTCTAGTTGAAGAAAAGAGCCTCTAAGCATCTATAACTGTTATAACCTATAACAATAGTAAACAAGTATCGCTGTCTCGACGTCAGTAAGTTGTCGGATTCGCTTTACCGTATAAGCCGCCGAACTTAGTTTACCTGCAATTGTCACGCGCCGCCCCCTCCCTGTCCTTCTCCCTCTTCGATTTAGTAGCTATTACTGTTTTAAAAACAGGTGCGAAAATAGACTGAGCACGCATACAATATTATCAGTGAATATTCTTATTTGATTCAAATCTATTATCTATAATCTATTCTGCAACCGTTATTACAAATTCTGACTATTATCTATTAAATGGCAAACAGTTGTTACTATAACTTTTAAACCGAATTTATTCGGCAAAAAACAATAGTCTAATAAAAAAGTCATAACACGAAAAAGCGTGCATGAGAATAATACACAAATAAAACACAAATAATTGTGAGAAAACGCGTTTTACATTCATGCACGTTTGTTCCGTGCACAACAAGTGAGAATACAAAATATTCGTGTGACCTTGCTGATTATATTTTCCGTAGCAACATTCAGTTTCTTTAATAAATCAAAAAATAAGCCTGGTCCCCTCTAAAAATTAGGGGGGGGGGGGGGGCAAAAAAATGTTTTACGGTATTAACCCTTGCACGTTTATTCGGTGGAGCCATCGATGACGCCCCCTGGTGAGAAACTCTGTATGAAAAGACGAGTCAAATGGCCCAAAACGCGACAAACCAACTATCAGGCATTAAAGAGTTAGGACATTATGTATTGCACTTATAGTGTAGGCCCAAAACTGGAAAACGCGTCTCTAAACTATTGCAAGTGGCAAATCATGTAACAGTTGTGGTGACAACGTTATCAGAGGGTTTTGACCCTGCAGACTACAGATCTGCCTGTCGCCATTCCGAAATTTGAACCGGAATAATGCTGCACCGGAAAAGGTGCAGCCCATACAGATATTTTCGTCGTACATTTTCGATCCGATTTTTATGGTTTTTTAATGTGTTTTATAAAGGACAAAATATTAATGGTAACTTAAAATTTTCGTCCCTCCAGCTCTATATTTTCCTCCGCCGATACTGTCGTAGAAGTTCATTCTAGTGCTAATAATAATTAAAGTTCTGCAATATTGAAGAAAAAAAAAATTGCTAAAACTTTTGGCTTCAAAGATTTTTTTCACGACCCCTAGGGATGAACATATGAAATGAAAAGGAACATATCTATGGGGAGCTAGCGTTAAAAATTGCTACTTTTTTCTAGTTTTTCTTCCATATTTAAGTTTTAGTGCAATTTAGTGCAAACTGTAATTCGCGGGGCAAGATGGCGGAGAAAAATATAGAGCTGGAGGGACGAAAAATTTGTGTTACCATGGCTATATTGTCCTTTATAACATATTAAAAAACCATAACAATCGGACATTATTTAGGGTATTGGAAAAACGATTTACAAAATGTCCTCCCACCTCTACCCCTTTTCCGGTATAGCATACTTCCGGTTCAAATTTCGTAGTGGCGACAAGCAGATCTGTATTCTGCAGGGTCAAAACTCTCTCATAACGTTGTCACCCCAACTGTTAAACGATTTGCCGCTTGAAATGGTTTATAGACACGTTTGTCCAATAAGTTCGCATACAGTTTAGATTCTCAATAAAAATAAATGTACGAATAGTTAATACAAAGAAAACTACATTTTATTAATGGCACACTTATGTACAATAATTTACAACATTTTTTTCTGAAGAACAACACTTTTTTTTTTTTACTAGCATCAAACGTTTCGCATATGAATCACACGCGGTACGCACCGCTTCCATTGGGATTTCGTCCCAAATATGCTCGATAACTTTTTTAAATGATCCAGGTTTGCGATTCTATAATCATGTAGTTTCGGAAGCATGTACGATCATACGAAATAATCTAATACATTCAAGTCCGGAGAACTGGGCCATTCATGTTTCGGTAGAAAATCAGTCGGCAGAAGTAGCCTGACACCAAGCTTGAACAGCGTTTGCAGTGTGTGAAGGAGCTCCGTCTTGTTAGAAAACATAATAATTCGTTCCCAAACATTTTTTTTAAATCAGGAGCAACAAATTTGTCCAAAAACTCGGATTTTTAGTACTGAGCATTGATTTTAACGCCTTTATCGATAAATACTAGAGGTAGTTTACCCCGTTTACAAGCTGCACCTCACATCTCCACTGATGGTGAGCTCTGGAACCTAGGAATATTTTTCTGGTTGTCCGGAATCTCTTCTATCCTTGGTGCCCGCAACCGATAAATTTTGGGAACTATGCGGCTGTTCTAACACGTACAGTTTCTCATCAGAAAATACAAACTCATCGTCTGCGTGCCAGGGAAGTATGATGTCGGATCTTTGTACTCTCTTTTTCCTGGTCGCTTCGGAAATGCCATGAACTTTTCGTTTTTTATAGGCACGGCATCCAAAATTCACCTTCAATCTTAATAGCAACAAAATGTATAATTAAATAATTTAACGTTAATGAAAAAACTCCTTTTAAAACAATGATTACACGTTGAAGAAAAACATAAATAGCATTTTGTGACTAAACTTGTATAACACATACATAAACCGAATACAAAATTTTGCAAGTGACAGCCCTAACTTTGGGCGCAGAAGACAGCGGGGCGTAGCCGAGGTGAAGGGGGAAGTAGATGTTCCAAGTACGGCATTTGGGGCCTGGTTGAAGGACATTCGTTTCTTATGCTCGTACTAATGCGAGAATGTGAAACAAGGATAGACTGTAATTTAAAATTGCAGCTTTTGTTGTGTTTAGTGGCCCCCGTCAGGTGTATTTGTTATTTGTGCACAACGGTAGCGCCAAAAGAAGTCATTTTTGACATCTTGCAGGAGGATTTTTTCACCCGAAGGTGTAATTGTGTAAAAGTCAACCTGATTATTAGAAGGAACTCAAAATCAACTTTTAAGATTTCATTACAAGTGAAGCTAATAATATAAAATGTAACTATTAGTAATATAAAACCTGTAAAGTTACCTTCCACCGTCGTCTACCATCTTTTTGGCATTTAGTTGTTTCGACTCGTCTCTCATACGCCTGTTCCTCACATTTGAACCGCGATAGATTTGGTAAAGTGAAAAAAAATATGTTTCTTGTTTTTCAGGTCTTTACCACACCGTAATTAGAACGTGTCGGACAAAAAATATTCTTTGTATTGACAAGTATGAGACTATGCCAACTGTTGGGAACCGGTCGCACATACGCGCGGGTGGAGACGCGCGGGAGGACGACACGTCGACGTCACGACGAGCCGCAGCGACGTGGCCGCCAGCACTCGCCTTACGATACTGCACCGTGGTCAACGACTACGCTATTTTATTTATATTAACTCATTATATTAAGAAGACCGGGTAATTGTATAGTACGGATGATTTTTTCAGCTCCATAAAAAGTATACAGTCTACTTTCATTGAAATCACGTCCCAGGACCCTAACACCCAATAGACCGTTCCGTCACTGACCAGCATTTTAATATTCATAGTACGGTCATGGTGTGGTACGGTGTAGTGGGTAGAGACCTTAAAGGGGACCTTACTACGATCGTCCTGGTAAACCTCTTAAATGAACTGGCCATTCACTATTCAGTCCAACCAATAGCCAGCGTTATATCTGGTCTACTCTGGACCGTCCACCATGAGGCATTGTTGACGACTAATTTGTAACATTTCGGTGTGATGTCTGCGGTCTTTATCTTATCGCACCCATTGGATCAGGGCCGCGAGTGATATGTTACAAGTCAGACGCCACCTTTATGCGTAGCGAGATGCTAGAAGCCCATATATTTCAGGTTTCCAATCACTTGCTAAACAACATGTCGGAAACTGTAAATATGTCAGGATTTATTTTAGGAAAAAAAACAATGAACTCACTTTATCTACTCACGCGCACAGCTCGTGTCGTACGACACGTACTCAAGACGCACTCGCATTAACCGGATGCGTTGCGCGCGAGTCAAAGCCATCAAGCGGGCCTGTTTGCGTTCAGGTGTGTAAATTTCCGAAATAACTCACTTCTTACGAATATACATCATGTTCTATGGGACACCGCACAGCGACGCTGACGTCCGCGTGAGATTTGCATTAGATTCGTTCGCTTGACCGATGTCAGCGTAGGACGAAATCAAGCCTCAAAACGCGCCACCTGATTTGAGAGCGAGCGAGTTGACACGCGCGTAAAACGCTTCATCTGAACAAGCTCTTTTGAACGCATTACTTACAATTTTGAACCAACCAATGAAAAGACAGGCATCTCTAAGCGCTCTCTTTCTGAACTCACACTCGTTTTGATCCATGGAACATGTATCTTTCATCTTGAACACTGATATATCAATAATGCAAATTATTTTTGAATTTAATCATTTAAACTGCAATTTATTTAACGACGGCTTAGATGTTATGACATTTTTGACATTACAAAATGAAGTGTCAAAAATGTCAGGGGTTTTTTATACGCGAGTGATCAGTGAGGGCGCTGTTTTTTTGTTGCCAGTTTAAAAAGGCAGTATGTTCAACGGATAGGAAAAAGTTGAAAAGACGTATAAGACATAACAAATAACGTAGAACATATCTTTGATTACCGAAAAGAGAACACCATTTTAGTTTAAACTAGAGGATGGTCGCGACTTCGTATGCGTAGAATTGTTTTCCCGTTACTCCCCGTACTTCTTCCCGTAGGGGGTCGATTTTCGGTAAATCATTTCTTGCTGCACCCTAGACCTCATAAGGAAACTATGTACCATTTTTTTTTTTAAATCAGATTGTTTTTAAGCATGTGTCAAATTAAAATTTAAAGTAAATCAAACGCACTAAGGAGTATTGATATCAACTTCGAAGCAAAGCACCCCCAAAATAACTTTATGCCCCTTTTTTCACCCCTTTAGGGGATGAATTTCAATAAAATACGAAACACATCTTCGATCAATTCTGTTAAAGAATGTTTATGCAAAATTTCAAGTAGGTATATTATACAAAGGAATCACGTTGTCCCATACAAACTTTTCCCCACTTTTTCCCGTCTTTAGGGGTAGAATTTCGGAAAATCCTTTCTTATCTGATGCGTACGTCATACAAAGAACACACCCTCCAAGTTTCAGGTCTCTATAATCAGCGGTTTAGGCAGTGCGTTGATCCGTCAGTCAGTCATTCAGGATAAAGCATTTCAAATGTATAGGGGGAAGCGGGGCAGAATGGTACAGAAAAATGTAACCTTAATTTTGGGCAGTAAAAAGGTTTTTAAAAATGATACCTTTTTTGCTTATATCATTGTTAAACTAATTGGGATTGATATGGCATTTAAACTAATCTTAAAAAAATATTCGTTTTAAAAATATAGGATAAAGTGTGAAAAACGGAATTTGTTTAATTGTGTACCCATGGGGCACCTTGATACACATGCTTAATTATGAAAAAAGAAAACGACCTATAATTGTTTCATAAAGATTTTAAATATCGTTTTTTTTTTCAATTTATTATACTTATAGACATAATTACCGATTTCAATTGGTAATTCTTTGTATTTATTTAAATGAACTTTAACATGTATGAGAAAATAGGCTAAACAAACCCTAAAACACTTTTAGACACTTAAGTTTAAACACAGTCAAAAATTACTTACTCAAACATTCATAGCACCAATGTGCCCCGTACAACCGAACCGTGTCTATGTATCGAATTGCCCCAACGGTCATATTCGAAGAATATTTGAATATTAATAAAACCAGTGTACTTTTAAAAAGTTAAAGATGCAATCCTGACCGCGAAATAAATTTTGCATTAGTTTTATTTTATTTTATTTTAAATACCTAAGTTTAGTTTTAACTTTAACTTTTAAATATTAAAATAAATATAAATCGAAATAAAATAACTTTATATTGGGAATTTCAATTATCCAGTAAACAGATAAACACTGCAAAAATTAACTATTACATAATAAGGAGAATATTTTTAGTAACTACTAATCTAATCTAATCTAATTCCTTATTGGACGTATTCTTGTTTCGGCACATTCCGTTTTTGGCATAAATCATTATATACAACAAATGAAATCAATCCTAGGTATCCTTATTTTCTATTTTCAAGAAGTTATACTTAACTAGGATTGATTTCATTTTCATTCTCAGGGACTTCTTTTCTTCAGGGGACTTTGTATTTGTAAGCCTGAGCCATTACTGGAGTGAAAAAGACGCTCATTCCCTAAATATCATAATTGCAAAATACTAGATTTCCCCACCACATACCACATTTTCTTGTTACTGTGTTTCTTTAGATATCGGATTTCCAAAGCAACTAAACTTGTTCTCAATACACTATGTTCTATTGCAAACCGAATTCCCGCAATACCACATAATGAAAACACTAGGCTCGCAAAATACAATGTACTTGAAACACCTACTTCCTTTATCTACCAGATACTCAATATACAAGATAGCCAGGTTATTTAATTCCCAACACACAATGTGCTGTTTATACTTGATTTCCGAATGCCTTAATTCCTAAAAGACCAGATTTTTAGTTTACTAGACTACATAAGTACTGTTAGGCGATAAAACACCAAAATTTTGTTGTAAGTTGGCAAATACGACTGGGTGGTAAAATATACGTATGGCAAGAAATCTCAGTATCAAGCACTGTCAAGATTAATAATTTTGGGGTAACGGACTATGACCTCTACTTTGAAATCCGTAATTCGAACTTCAGATCGCCCTGATAAAGATAGTCAAAGCGAGCAAGCCATGTAAATCGGTGCAATGCAAAGCAAAAAGCACGTCTATGTCTAGTGTAGTGTCAACAGCGGGCTAAGAAGAACTAAGTTTCTGTCAATAATTTCATTTTTGGGCCAAGCTTTTGTGGCCGACTTTATTTTTATTACAAAATCTTCATCTGCATATCGAGACCAAACTATTTGAATCTCAACACGGTGGGTCTATCCTCTGACTTCCTTCTGACTCCATCATTGGATCACGTCTTAGATACCATAATAGTGCATGCATTGTCATCGGGTTTCTACATATATGTGGTCCAAATTTCAGCCCATTCCGTTAACGGGACGTGGGTCAAATTTAACTTTCAAGATTTACATACAGAGCAAAAAAAACCAGAATAAAAGCTAAAAAAAGCTTGTAAGAAAAATAAATAGATTCAGGCGATTTTTTTCACACTTAAGTAGCTAAGTTGGGTTTACGTGGATACATCTGACCCTACTTGTTGATATTTGATATTTTGGAGATCTGGTATTTCGAAAATCTGGTATAACGGAAATCTTCTGTTTGAAAAATCAAGTATTACATGATAACGCTAAGGTGAGATCAAGTGGTTTCGAGAAGATTGTGTTTTGCGAATCTGGTTTGTCAAGTGTTTCAGTGATTAGAGATTCTTATGATTTCGTGATTCGATATTTTGGGTATATGGTTTTATAGAGAACATGGTATTATATAAAACTGATGCAAAAACGAACACAATATAAATAAAGTATGGTATACTGGGAATCTGATATTTTGATGAGCGCAATTCGGTATTTTGCAATTATGGTTTTAAGGGAATGAGCGGAAAAAGGGTACAAGTCGACTTAACTACGTAATAAAAAGCGCTATATACATGAACGGAGTATACTAGACTAAAAACGCACTCACTCACTTGATCTTCAGAAGATTTATACCCTTTTTTTATGGTATAGGAGGCAAACGAGCAGACGGATCGCCTGATGGAAAGCGATTACTGTCACCCATAGACACCTGCAGCACCAGAGGAGTCACAGGTGCGTTGCCGGCCTTTCAAATGAGAGTACGCTCTTTTCTTGAAGGTTTGAAGGTCGTAACGGTCCGGAAATACCGCAGGCGATAGACCGTTCCACAGTTTAGTTGTGCGAGGCGGGAAATTCCGATTGAAACGCACAGTTGTGGACTGCCAACCATCTAAATGATGGTGGTGGAATTTCTGTCGCGTAGGACGAAAGCGGAAGGATGCGGCAGGAATTAATCCGAACAGCTCCTCGGAGCACTCCCCGTTGTACAAGCGATAGAGAATGCAGAGTGAGGCTACATCTTGCTTTGTCACTAGGTGTCAGATCAGACACACAGATCTGGGTTTTGGTGTCTAATTAGTTGATAACAATAAAATTGACAAGATGGACTTTTATTAAACGGTGTTCTGTTCCTTGGAGGTAACCGTGGTCAGATAACTGGTTATCTGTGAAGCTTTTTTCCTCCAGTATAACTGGTTATCTCCGAGGGTTTTATTTTCCTCATAGATAACTGTTATTTTTAGAGTTATCTGTAAATAAAATGTATTCCTTAGAGATAATAATCTCTGAGAATTTTATATTCCTGACAGATATTGTTCTTTTTAACAGTTGTCTGTAAGGACAATTTAAATGCCCTATTTATTATTTTTTAAATATTCTAATGTTACCTGTAAGATGAAAATTAAACAGACAAAAACAGAAACTGAAATTAAAGTGTCCTTACAGATAATTGTTTAAAAAGCAATAATCTGTGAGGAAAATAAAATTTAACAACTTAAGGAGGTAACAACTTATCTCCAAGGAAAATATTTTCTTTACAGAAAACTGTTAAAAAGAACAGTTATCTTTGAGGAAAATAAGATCCTTGGAGATAACTACTTGTCTTCATAACTTAGGAGCTATGATCTTGTCGGAATAGCAGAGCTCTCTATTAGAAAAAGAAAGTTAAGGTCGTGTCGTACCAAGATGTCAAGAACCTAGTAACTTTTTATTATAATACTGGAAGAAGAAAAACTTCACAGATACCCAGTTATCTGCTATGGTTACCTCCAAGGAACAAGGGTCAAAAGCATACAATTTGTATTTTTTCAATTATTCTTTACTGAGATTTTGAAAAATCATGTTGTCAATTCCAGAAAGTAAAATAAAAACATGTTTTATGATTTCATAAATATATTGTAAAGACACCACTTTTATCGTTACAAAAATCATTCACCAGGATCCGGATATAATGAACACAGAGACTCTTAAAAGAAGAAATGGGAACGGAATACCGTGTCGCTTATCCTCCTTTCCAAAATACTTTTACCATTAGAATTCCACATTATTACAGCCTGTTTCATTTTTCTTCGTTGTTCGATCTGCGGGCATCTGCTAGTTTTGTAATTTTGGCAGTGTCACATAACTCTCGCGAAATCTAAATATTGATTATAATAGAACATGTGTATCATGGCATATTAGGAGCTAAAAGTGACTCTGACATATAGACAGACGAAAGATACGAACATGGCGAAATTGTAAGGGTTCCTAGTTTGACTTTGGAACCCTAAAAAAGGGCATATAATATTGACGGACCACCGAAAACTATTTCACCAATTTTATTGTTAGACACACCTTATCATTAAGTGATAAACTAAGGTTATTTTTATTTTACAATTTATCCTCGCTATAAACGAAGCTTTAATTTTAAAACAAAACTGAAAAAAAACAGTGTTTATACAACGCCAACGTTGCAATTTTCTCTGCGGTTGCTTCAGCACTTGTTTTAAATTTTTTAATCATTTTAGCAGAGGTTCGTTGAGCATTCGTTTAAACCCTAGTTTAAGGTATTTCTAGATAAAGTGTAACTAGCAATGTATTATTAATATTAATTATTGTAGTAACTTAAAGTGTTAAGTTACTCCCTGTTTATACAGCAGTGGACACGTACAGTCAAGGACTTTAATTGATGGGATCTATGGAACCCTGTCATAATGACAGCGTCAAGTCAGATGAAAGAAATTACGCTAAAATTAATGATTAACGTTATGCAATAGTTCCCTCATTACAGACACTTGAGCTTCACAACCATGACTTTTAACTATAAACATCAATAAAAAAATATTTCAATAATACATTGTTATATCAAACAAAACTGTGAGCCTAATATGGTGGTGTTTATCGATGTGGACAAACGTGGATAAAATATCTGTCACTTTCGGGCCGATATGTAAGTGCAAGAATGACGGGTGTTTTATCCACCGCGATACAAGTCACCATAGTAGTGGCCCAGAGGGGTTATTGCCTAACGCACTCGTCATCGTTACCATTTTGAAAATCGAAAGCTTTACATAATAAAAACAATAAAATGGTTCCGCTTTGAAGTAGATTGGGATTGCGAGTGCCCCTCAGGTCGATAAAGAACATCAAGCCCTACCGATATAATTCCTAACGTTAACGTTACAGTCAAAAAGATAACCACATTTTAGCACAATAAACTATCTCGTTAACCGAACTTTAACTGCAACTTTCCAAGCCATTAGTCAGCAAAGTCCTTATATATATTTTTTCTTTTTAAACATTTTGGTTGCATATTTTAGAAACCTCGAAGGTGTAATTAATTTTGCTCGGAAAGTACGGCATTAGGTATTTTGGAAACATCATTTTGTGAGATTTTTTACTGACACGTTATTTCAATTAAGATAAATGTTTTGGTCGTTCAAAACTTTTCTGTACGTGCTGATTATGTACGCGTCGTGACAATAGCCCGCTGGAAAATAAAAATAAATAATTATTAAAAAAGCAATAAGTAAATAGTGGAAAGTTGAGAATATTATTTTGTAAAATTATAAGTACGGTTGAATTCTAAAAGATGTATACACAATACCACGATGTAATACAACAAAATATGTCAAAAGAGTAGAAGTTACGTATAAATACTATGAACTCCACTGTACACAGAGAGTAAAGTCGAACTCAGAGGCAGCTGTATATTTTACTATCTTTGTTGCTTCTATTTTAATATTATAAAATATACATGTATTGACAGGAATAGAAAGAAAAACAAAATGTATACATGCGAACAGGGATTTCTTCAGTTAACCTTTGAGCGATAGAGAATTAATTGAAAACATGATATATCTAAATGGACAGCAATAAAAGACAAGAGATAGTTAATACTAATTTTAAACCACTGTCAATTTAAAACAATTAAAACCCAGAGTTACTTCTAAGTTCGACTGTGCTAAGACTCAAAGTTACTATTTATAAGAAATCACCATCCTTCGATTTGAAGACTACTTTAGTTCTTCTTCTTCTTTAGAGGTTCTTGCAGCGCTTCTTCTCCGCAACGATGGTCTTGTCCGAAGCGCAAGTAGATTCACTCTATATTACCGACGTATAAAAGAGCCCTCATGTTTGACGACGCGCTGGCCTAGTTGGTAGTGACCCTGCCTACGAAGCTAGCGGTCCAGGGTTCAAATCCTGTCATGGATGTTTTCTACGTATTTAAGTATATATTTCTCTATATAAGTATCTATATCGTTCTCTAGTACCCATGGCACAAGCCAAGCTTAGTTTGGGACTAGGTCAATTGGTGTGACATTTCCTGTCCCCTGTTTGAAAATATTTATATATTTTATGTGGCCAATTTAGAGAATATATATTTTGAATTTTGAATTTTTGAATTTGTTCATATTATGAAAACACAGTAAAAGTAATGAGGGCGCCACTGGACGCTCAGCTTCTTATAAGAGTTATAAGTCTTAAACTGAGTTTACCCGAACATGAGACTTTTTAACATAATTTTTTAAGCAAAAACAACCCTTCTACGAGACAATATTTACTGGTTTTCCGAACGTTTTAATAGATTACCGACACCAGGAAGAGTAGCTATTTTTACACAAAAAAAGGAGTGTAATGTTTTGAGGGTTCTTGTACGTATGTAAGTAATGATTTTTTATTCTACCTTAACTTCTAAACGGCTGAACCAATTTAAACGTGTGTATCGTTAGAATCCTTTCACCATCCCGGGTATTAAATTGAAATAACAACAATGGCAAAATGTCAATTATTTATGTCAACAAAACGTAAGGTGTCTAATTATTACAGTGACCATGTCAAATCTATAAGAATATAGTAGCATTAATAAATGCAGTTGGGTTTTTAAGGATTGCTTCTCATTTATTATCAGATAGATAAATAGATTCATTTATGATTGTATTTATCGTTCTGGACTTTCTTTTGTACAATAAAGTGTTTACATACATAAATACATATGAAATGAAACCTTCCAATGTCACATAAGCGTAAACTCATTTTAAGACCATCAGGCAGTCGTTTAAGTTATTTTTCGACTAGCGATCGTTAAGGTAATGAGTAACCTGGCAGTGGTATCTATAGTCAAGTGCAAAATAGAGCTGTGTCACATTGAGGTTATGATTTAAGTCGTAAGATGTGTCAATCAAATTGTGTTATAATGTCACTGTGAAACCGTTCTATGGTGTGTCAGGGTTCCATTAGGCCGATAAATACCAATGAGTTTTTCTAATTTAAGCACAATGTCCGAGTGTGAGGAAACCTGCACAGCGAACATATGGGCTAATTGGACCGTTAGACAACATATTCTACAGGGTCAAAATGTATTCAAAACAGACAGCTAAAGTGCAGGGGGGACAGCTAAAGTGGATACACTTCACGCATGCCGATAGGTATGTAGGTATTATGATTTATGATACAAAGTCGTTTTGACGGCAACGTATTGGTAGTTTCTTGCGCCGCTTCTTCTCCGCAATGATGGTCTGAACCGCTATTTAGTAGACTTTACTACATATTATCGACAAGTAGGTAAATTTTTGGTAGCAGAATATTACGCAATTAAGTCAGCAATACTTACGAAAACATGTAAAGGCAAGCAACATGAACGCCAGGGTTAATATGTAGTGAACCACGTTGCTGGCTATGGTAATGTGGTACGCTGCCCCCAGCAACCCTATGATCAAATCGTACGTGGCCAAGAAGACGCAGATGTACAAAGCCATGGTGATGGCCATTTCGCTCTCCTATAAACAATCAAGATTTAGTGGCGCTTAGACATTTTGCGAATTAAAAACACTATTTACAGTATTAAGTTAAATTAATCCATTTAGGGTTGAATGCCTTAAATCTTTCATCATAATAATGGTCACTTGTGATGACCATCTTTTATCGTGATGTTCTTGGTAACAGAGCCATGTAGTGGCAACGTGGCATCAGGCGTGAGCAATCACAAGTTCTTAATTTGCTTACGTAGACAGTGGTAACAAGCGCCAAGTCGAAAGAAAAATAAAATAAGGCACAAATTATAGGTTAGTCTTCAATAATAAACGACTGTAGAATAGGTACGTCTTCGTCATTATAAACAAAGAAAGAATGAAATCTGTGCCTAAAAGAGTTAAGAGGCTCTGTTATAAAAGCTAAGTATTGAGCATTAAAACATTTTTATACACTGGACTGACCTGGCAGACCAAAATTAAATGGCACGATTTGGATATATTGAACCAGATTAGCCCCAACAAGAGATGACTGGAGTAATGAGGGAGAGGCCGTCCAGCAGAGGGATAGATCATGTAATTATTGGGGTCCTAGTGAAAAAGGATAAGTCTTCTGATCAAGTGAAAAAGAATTTAAGTCTAGTATACACATTGCTCGTAGAACTGATGGCCGTTGGAGCGGAAAGGTTCTAGAGTGGCGACCGCGAACCGGGAGACGAAGTGTTGGCAGACCTTCCACAAGGTGGACTGACGATCTGATAAAGGTCGCGGGAAACCGCTGGATGACAGCAGCAGAGGACCGATCGTTGTGGAAAACCTAGGGGAAGGCCTTTGTCCAGCAGTGGACGTCTTGCGGCTGATAATGATGATGATGATACTCCGTTCAAGTATATAACCTTTTTTATTACGAATTAAAGTTTTAACCTTTTTCACTAGGAAAGCAGGAGGAGGCAAATCAAACCTGAAAATCTAATCTTTACCTGAAGGGCTCCCAAGAACAGCAATAACCCCTGAAAGACGGAGGGTAACATAGCGATCAAAAGCAAAATCTGTAGGACAAGAGCCAGGTCTCCTTTGCTATTTAACCTGACCAGGTAGAACATGGAAATATAGCAAGTCACTGATATCTGAAACCATAAAATAATAAGCAGACATAGGAATACACTGGGCAAAATTTTATGACAGGTAGGGAGGTGCTGTATCGATAAACTCAATTATCTATGTTTGCTTGAGGCTGCTAATGATGATAATGACGACGAAAGATGCTATTACTAGTGATCACACAAGTTTTGTTTGTAAAATACTATTTTATTAAAATTGATTTTTTTACAAAATAATAAAGTAATTTTGACCTTTTTTTTTACTCATTATATTTTTTTCTTCATTACTGTCCCATCTACTTTTGTTAAAATAAACGATCAGAATTTGTTCCAAACTTTCGGGCGTTAAACGACTCCGCCTTGGCTAATAATTCCATTTCAGGTGGCTAAATGACTTTTCAATTTCTGTGGATGTCATAGGGGCATAACATATTTTTTAAATATGCTGTGTGAACTTCATACTCATCTTCAGAACAATACTTACAAAAAATACATACAATGCTGGGAGCGATCACTAGTATATGGAAAAAGTATCGATAATTGAGCTTGTCGATGTAGGAAATCCCTACCAGTCATAAAATTTTGTCCTCTGGTTTCCTATGTCTGATAATAAGCTTTTATTAAACACCTAAATAATTTAATAATAAATTAGTCATAAAAATATGTAAACATTGTATATCGTCTTGGGGACCCGGTTTCTGTAGGAGAATGTATCGAAACTTTTTATGTGGTTGTTTTGCACCATCATAGATACCTAAGTATAATTTTTAGTTCTTATTATTACTATATTTGGGTAAAAACTAAAGTAAATGTACATAAAGACGCTATTTAAATGTCACTTAAATTATGTCTAACTTACAATTTCGTTACAAAAATGTATGTGTTTGACGTTATTTTACAGTTACGTTACGGTGACAAAACTCTTCTTTATCTGGACATTTATTTTGGTTTATACCCATTTATGAGTTCTTATGAAAATTCTGAGTTTTGACACATTTTCCTACTCACATTCACATAATATGTATTATGTATATTTATTTATTTTCAAGTTAGATTCATCGTTTTACATGCTAGGTTAAGTTTTATAATAAAATTGTTTAATATCACAAGAAATATTTTAAAAATTGATCTTTTAAAGCAATCGATCCTTAACGACGATATTCGATTCAAAAGTGATTGTAAAAATATTAGGTATTAAAAAATCAAATGAAATGCTTTTAAGGCACTTTGAAATTTTAACAGAGCAATGTTGGTAATCTATATATATAAATGAGCCCTATTTCTCCTGGTCACGCTATAACTTGAGAACGGCTTTACCGATTTCATTCATCTTTTTAGGGTTCCGTAGTCAAACTAGGAACCCTTATAGTTTCGCCATGTCCCTCCGTCCGTCCGCAGCCTAGCTCAGAGACCCTTAGTACTATAAAGCTGTAATTTGGCATGAATACTACATATAGGTATAAGTTACGCCAACAAAGTGGTAAAAATACAATCTTGATTATATTTTTTCGTGTGCTTCCCCTACCGGTAACGTGGGGAGGTAATTTTTTTTCTCATCTACCCCATAGCGAGAGGTGTCGTTGGATAGGCCTTTCAAATTTTTTGTAGGTTTGTGTAAACAATTTTAAGATTAAGGGATCCGTTATGAAATATAAAGCTTTGAAGCGCAAATTTTTGGTAGAGTCAAGTGTCGACTTACCCCAATGAAAAGCTATCCAATACGATACAATTAATTCGACTAGGCGCTTACCAATTCCTTAAAACCCTCGTTAGGCTTTCCCTATGAATTGTTTATTGAACGGTTTCAAGCTATTTTAATCTCTACGTCAGCCCATACAACATATTTTTGCATAGGCTTGAAATCAACCAATCACACGAATCTGCGAAACAGCCAACGGAGAGGGAGAATGGATAGGGTAAGTGCTCAAATCCGAAACCATAACTAAACTGGTAACCACAATGTGTAGTTAACTAGTTCGAAGCAGTTTCCATATCATAAGGGTAACCCTATGGATAGGAAGAGCATACGATTTAGTACCCTATTGATAGACTTAATCAAATAAAGGGCTTTTCCGGTCCCTGGGCGCAGCTGCTGGAGGGCCGTTAGTTAAATATAAATGATTATTTTTAATTAGTACCAACATTGCTCAGCTTAAAAAACACTAGTATAAAAATTCATAACTCGGTTTAGCCCGAATACCCTTCATCCAGGTCTGCTTCTTTGTATTTAAATGATTAAAAAAGTACCCCACCTACTCAAAAATGCTTAACAGCTCTCCTAATAACCGTTAAGAGCGCGCAAGTCAATACGCGCACGCCGGGAGCCTGCCGTTTCGTCAAAATATCTTTGGTCAAATGTATCATTTCCCAAATTTTCGTATGCCAAACCAATGTTATATAATATTTTCAGAATTTATTTGAGTACCATCGTGTAGAACCCTATGGGTTAGGTTAGGTTAGTTTTTATAACATACTGAAATATTTACGGTTACAGAAAACAAAGCGGTTTGGCAAATGAAAATTTGGGAAATGATACATTTGACCAAAAATATTTTGACAAAACAAAGGTAACCCGCGCACGCCTCATCTGTACCCTTATCATGAGTTACAATTTTATTAACGCCCTCCGTCCACTAGGATCCATTAAAGGGGTCAAGTGGACTTTTTGTACATCCAAATCCATTAATGGAGTAGAGATGGCTTTAGCATACTTAAATCCATGAATGGATTCTATTGCACTCTTAATTACACTTGATCCATCAATGGATTTTATTAAACTTTTAATACACCTGATTCCATCAATTAATGGATACTCGTGGACATTTACTATCCATTGATGGATCCCCGGTGTATAAAAAGTTCAATACAATCCATTATTGGATCTTCGTAGTCTTCATAGTATATTTGAATCCATTGACGGATCCCAGCGTATTAAAAAGTGTTAACCACTCCAAACGGATTTAAGTGTACATTAAAGCCCACTCTACTCCATTATAGGATTTGGATGCACAAAAAGTCTACTTGACCCCTTAATGGATCCTATCAATGGATCCTAGTGGACGGAGGGTATTAACGTACTCGGAAATGAGTCGAATACTCTGTCCCTCGCACTTTATAAAAATACTGCGAAGTCTGCAAGGGACAGAAGCATTCGACTCCCTACTACGGTAATTGTAACTTATGGTAAAGGTACTGAACCAGCTTTTTACTGCATTACTTACCATTTTGAACCAACCAATGCATAGAGAGGCATCTCTGAGCGCTCTTTTTCTGAACTCACGCTCGTCTAAATCTAGTGAACCGCAGGGCGATGCAATAGGAATATTTATCATTATAAACGATTTGTAAGCATTTCAATATCAACTTTTGAATTTAGCATGGAAATAGCTACTTATTTACGAACGGGTTTGGTGTTTTGACTTATCTGACATTTAATTTTTGACAGGTTTGAGATGGGTTTTTTCTTTGACTACAGAAACTATTCTGTGATCATTGGGTTTTTTAAACGCGAGTGGCGTTGTTGCGAAGGCGCTGTAGTCAAATGTTGCCAATTCATGAATTACGGAAAAACATTAATAAAAAATGGTTGTGGAGGGGACACTCTAACCCACTTTTGTCGTATCTTATATAATAAAGGCTTGTTTATATTTTCTGAAGTAGCAGTAGCAGTGCAGGTGAGAAGTGAAGGTGTAAAGTGTAAAGTAAAAGTCACGCTGTTAATTGACAAGTGCGAGTGCGAAGTAAAGTGAATAGACGCTCGGTCTATTTTTGCCTTTAAATAGTTGCCCATGCTCACCCGGGTACTCCCCGCACGAACGCATCAACGTTAATGACATTTGAAACCACTATTCAGCTCTTTTCATTTAAAGCGCAGACTTGTCTTCAAATTTCAAATTGCCATTGCGAGTGCGTTAGGTAATACAGTGTGTAAATGGTATACGGGCGTTTATTAAAACTGGTCATAGATTAAGACTCTACTTTACATTAACAGAAAGAATTATTTTGATTACGCTAACGTATACACCGTTATTAATTTTTGAACGTACTATCTACCCGCAATATACATCGAAGTCCATCTGTCAGGTAAGTACGTAATGTTTAATTAATTACATTTTTCGTTATACATTACGTGTTAAATTATTTTGTACGGTTATTTTTTTTAAATTTAATTTTAACAAAAGCTGCCTAAATGTGCTCAGTAGGGGTTATACTAACCACAGTTAAAAGCAACGCCCGAATACCATTTACACACTGTATACCCCCCTGACCTGATGATGGAGTGGGATGGTGGGGTGTCATTCGCCATCCATAATAGCGTTTGTCCTTATCGTCATTTTGTCCTTTTTTATCGTTTGTCCGAAACTGGTTTTCAGCTGAGTGAGACAACTTTTTAAGCTTTCCAACAATATATGCGGTTAGGTTATGTTAGAGTTGTGTTATAACAACACTACAAAGTTTTAAACATCGGGTGTAAATGGCTTTTAGGACAAACGATGAATTAGGACAAATTACGATTAGGAGAAACTATAAAGACAAAAAAGAGAAAAGATGTTTATTCAGTTAGTAGGCCGCACGGGCACATTTACACGTCAAAAATTTACCAGCGCTTCGCAAGAGACCACTGCTGAGAAGAAACGCCGCAAGAAACTCAACAGTCAGTCGTTTTTTTTAAATACTACTTATGATATTATACAATGATAAAGCTTAACCTAGCATTATATAAAACAATGAATCTAACATAAAAAAATAAATACGATGTTATGGTTCCAATATAGACCCCTCAGAATACATTGTAAAATAAGGTAATGTAAGTTTATGTCAAAAATCATAACAAGACGTCATTATCTGCTTATCAAAACCAAACTTATGACTCTAATGAGTCTCAACTCAACACGGTGGGTCAACGTTAAGTATAGCGGATATCAGGTCGCCACAATCCCACTTTGCATAAAAATTATGGTCTTAATTATTTTATAATTTACTAGCGACCCGCCCTCGCTTCGCTTCGGTTTATGGGAGTTTTCTGTAACACCCGTACAATATCCAGAACTTATTATACATAAAAACCTTCCTCTTGAATCATTCTATCTATTAAAAAACCGCATCAAAGTCCGTTGCGTAGTTTTAAAGATTTAAGCATACAAAGGGACATAAGGACAGAGAAAGCGACTTTGTTTTATACTATGTAGCGATTCTAAGAGACACGCGTCGAGTTTTTTATCAGCGCCCTAAGGTGCGAAATATCATTCTGTTGTTTCGAACGTTAGTACGGCTTTTAATTTATATTGTTTCCTTCAGGTTAACCTTAACACTAACTAGTATTTTTTAATTATGACACCATTATATATTTTGACACTGATACTGACTGCAGTGTTGGCAGTGTTGTGTTGTTGGTCCTTCAGGACACAAGGAGTTTGCGGGTCACATGGACACGTTTCGTCGTGGTGTATGGAATGCTTAGAGGGAGGCAATATTTGTTATCCCTGTTACTTACAACTTGCAGTTGCTTCAATTTTGTAATAGGTTGCGATCTTGGCTGGCTGAAAATTGTTTCTAAGTATAGTGTAAAAGATTTCCTTGAGACCAGCAACTGTAGATTTGTAAGATATTGAAATATTAAACTGCAATTTTATGTTAGTCCTTATAATTTCGAAATTTATTTAAATAGGAAATACCTAGCTAAAGTTTTTATTAAGCAAACTAACATTTGCGCGCCGTATTGTCGCTAGAATTATGCTGCACCCACTGTTATGTTAAGACCAACTGTAATGACCATATTCTTGCAAATAAATGATTATTATTATTATTTGTATGTCTTTACCAATCACGGGACTATGGGAGTCCCGGACCTTTGGAAGGCGTACATGGAGCCGAAGCCAACACGCAGATGCTCTTTAGACAAGTTTAATTTAGTAAAGTTGTGGGAAGTGGTGGGAAGTTTTGCAGGTGGTAGGACCCTGTGCAGGGTCCGTCCGGATCGCTACCACCATCTTATCCATTAACCTACCGCCAAACAGCAGTGTTCGCATTGTTGTGTTCCGGTTTGGGGATAAGACAGCCGGTGTAATGACTAGCATAGAGGCATTCCATCTTAGTCCTCAGGGTTGGCAACGCATTTGCAGTCTTATGCTAATGTCTATGGGTCACAGTTTCCACTTACCATCAGGTGGCCTGTGTGCTCGGTTGCCTTCTCTATGACATAAAAAAAAAAAAAAAAAAAACACCAACCGGCGATTGTCCCTGAGTTCAAACTAAAGAAGTATGCTCCCACGGACAACCACCGGTTAGTGTAAGACTATTTAAGAAGGATGGGGATATTAATAATAGGTTCTATGAATGTACTGATATGGATTGGTGAACTAGGCTATTGATGAAACTACGGCGCCTGTCTGGCCAATGCTTATTACTTTGGTTGAAATGGCAGGCGGTGACTCGCCAACTCAATGGAATGGGCCTCCCGAAATAGCCGCATATATATTATATAGCAGCAGGGAGGCAACAGTTCCAGAGGGGCTAAGGATGGAGAGGTGCTTCTGGACTTTAAACGACCGTAAGGTGCCCACTCACCACTTATGCAACACATCCACCCTTCGAGCATATAGCTCTTGCGCCTCCACTCTGACCGGCCAATAAAGGCAACACAGAGGTGAGGGTCTGTTCCTCGTCATTGCACACCGCAGCCGGCCGGTGAAGGCAAGCGTGAGGTGAGGAACAGGACCTACCCTCGGGAGCACTCAGGTCCGTGGTGTCGCCACTCACCAACAGCTCGCCACTAGCTGCCCTGCGGCCTTATTATTATTATTTATCTCACAGATACGCCTATAGTGGTATTACAAGGAAATATTGAAATTGAATGTTTTGGGAAATGGGCCATCTTAGATGGTAACCTTTTTAGATGATAATAATATTATTTATATCTCTTTTCTGTCATTTTTTATCAAAATAACCTATCAAATTCATTCGTTTTTTTTTTTTATTGTTCATAGGCTCCCGGGTGGTAAGTGGGATATGACATGTGACCCCTAGACATTTGCATTCTCAAAACTTCAATCTAAAGTCACCAATCCTAAGACCACAAATCCACTGCTAACCCTGATGACTAAGATGGAATGCCTCTAGTAATTTCACCAGTTGTCTTATCCCCGCTCCGGAACACAATAATGCCAAAACTGCTGTTTTAGCCGTAGGTTAAATGATAAGATGGTGGTAGCGATCCGGGCTGACTATGCATTAGGTCCTACGACTAAAAGCTTTCGTAGATAAGCGGTAACATCTTCCCAAATTCCAACACGAAATACCTATACTATCATCAACCCGCAACATTTAATTTTTTGGACGTGAAATTACAGTTATATAAGTCCTTTTTCAGACCAGCGGACCTGAAATGTGTAATTTAAACTTTATTGACGCCCAAAACTAGGTCAAACTGGAGAAAATGCTTCATAAGCGAAATAAATATCGCTTCAATCATTTAAGGTCGTAATGTCGACACGCTGGCCTAGTTGGTAGTGACCCTGCCTACGAAGCTAGCGGTCCTGGGTTCAAATCCCGGTAAGTGCAAATGTTTGTGTGATGAGCGCGATTATTTGTTCCTGAGTCATGGATGTTTTCTATGTATTTAAGTATATATTTCTCTATATAAGTATTTATACCGTTGTCTAGTACCCATAGTACAAGCCTAGAGCTTAATTTGGGACTAGGTCGATTGGTGTGAATTTTTATTTATTTATTTAATGTTCTCTGCAAAGTCGGAGCTCGGCGATTTGGCCGCCAGTAGGGGACTGCCGGGGCTAGATTAGATTATTCAGAAGAAAAATAAGTCTGAAATGACTTACTGGTTTGATTATTTTAACGTTCTGTCTAACAAAAATCCCGTCGAGAGTTCGTCGGGCCATGCTTAGTGTAGCGTTCCGCAACCGTTTCTGCAAATAGAAAAATCCGATCAAGGGCGAGTCGGACTCACGCACCGAGGGTTCCATATTAGGGTATTATTGTATTCTGATTTAAAATCGAATCATTTGTATTTTTTTTGGATTTGTTGTTTTTCTTTAAGGTTTGTACCTACTTTAATCAAACTGAATTTAACGCTTCTATTATTTTACTGTTTTTACAACAACAAAAAAACTTTCTTTCTATAATTATTTTACTCTCTTTAAAAAGGAAGTGATACCGCCGTGATAACACATATTCTGAAAAATAAACAATCTGCTATCTATCTACATATTACTGTTGGATGGACAGTTTGGGCATATTAACCTGTTGCATGCAGTTAATTATTTGAAATTTGACGTAAATTCCATTTTAGTTTTGTGCACAACTACATGCAACTGAACAGGTCCTTCACTTAAGTTTTTCACCTAAACTCGATAAACTGTACATATCGAACGGGATGAAATTTTAATTTGTAGATAAAACAATTATAATAGTAGATTGTTCAACAAGGGACTAAAACAAGCCATAATGACACGAGATGTTTAGCCACGCGAGCGAGCTTGCGAGCGAGGGTGGCTGTAGTTCGAGTGTCATTATGGTTGTTTAGTCTCGCGTTAAACACTCTACTTTTCACTTCGAATGCGAGAAAAAAAAAACTCTTTTTGTAATAATTTTGCACCGTTGGCATTTTGAGGTTATTTCCACGGCCTAAAAATGGTCCATACACAATCTCTGAAAATGGCGATAATCCTCCATTCATTAACAACGTGATGTTTAAATGCTTGCATATTTAGCCAACAGATACAAACATGAAAATTATTTGGACCATGCCTAATAAAATAGAACTATCCCTAATATATTTAAATATATTTATATTAGTAATCATTAATCGTGTTTCACGAAATTAAATCTTTTTTTTAATAATTTTGCACAGTTGGCATTTTGAGGTTATTTCCACGGCCTAAAAATGGTCCATACACAATCTCTGAAAATGGCGATAATCCTCCATTCATTAACACCGTGATGTTTAAATGCTTGCATATTTAGCCAACAGATACAAACTTGAAAACTATTTGGACCATGCCTAATAAAATAGATTTTATCCCTTATATATTTAAATAGATTCATATTTGTAATCATTAATCGTGAAATTAAATCGATTAATTTATATTTTTTGCAAGAAAAATGATCCATATACAATCACTGAAAAAGGCGATGATTGGCAGTTTAAGGGTTTCCAAAGTAAATTAAAAAGAAAAAGTACTTTAGTCCCTAGGGAGTAGTGTAGTTTTATTCCCTAGAGATTAAATACATCACTTTAGTCCGGCTATACAAGCCAATTGTGAGTCATTTTAGAGCCTGAGAAGTGAAATAGTAGATTGTTCAACAAGGGACTAAAGTAAGCCATTATGACACGAGATATTTATCCACCCGAGCAAAGCGAGGGTGGATAAAGTTCGAGTGTCATTATGGCGTTTTAGTCTCGAGTTAAACACTCTACTTTTCACTTCGAATGCGAGAAAAAAAAAACTCTTTTTGTTTATTTTATTTTTTACATTTTATCCCGAAACGAAAGGCAAAGGACATTGGTCAAAACAGCCAAGTTTATTTAAAATTAGTTCTCAATGACGACGAACGCTTTAGATGTAACCTAAACTAACGCATAAAGGTGGGCAAAATAGAGTTTATATTAGTAATCATTAATCGTGTTTCACGAAATTAAATCTTTTTGTAATAATTTTGCACCGTTGGCATTTTGAGGTTATTTCCACGGCCTAAAAATGGTCCATACACAATCTCTGAAAATGGCGATAATCCTCCATTCATTAACAACGTGATGTTTAAATGCTTGCATATTTAGCCAACAGATACAAACATGAAAATTATTTGGACCATGCCTAATAAAATAGAACTATCCCTAATATATTTAAATATATTTATATTAGTAATCAGTAATCGTGTTTCACGAAATTAAATCTTTTTTTTAATAATTTTGCACAGTTGGCATTTTGAGGTTATTTCCACGGCCTAAAAATGGTCCATACACAATCTCTGAAAATGGCGATAATCCTCCATTCATTAACACCGTGATGTTTAAATGCTTGCATATTTAGCCAACAGATACAAACTTGAAAACTATTTGGACCATGCCTAATAAAATAGATTTTATCCCTTATATATTTAAATAGATTCATATTTGTAATCATTAATCGTGAAATTAAATCGATTAATTTATATTTTTTGCAAGAAAAATGATCCATATACAATCACTGAAAAAGGCGATGATTGGCAGTTTAAGGGTTTCCAAAGTAAATTAAAAAGAAAAAGTACTTTAGTCCCTAGGGAGTAAAGTGTAGTTTTATTCCCTAGAGATTAAATACATCACTTTAGTCCGGCTATACAAGCCAATTGTGAGTCATTTTAGAGCCTGAGAAGTGAAAAAAAGATTTTAGCCACTCTTTTTTCGTACAGATTCTTAAAGTTTTTAATAAGGTTTGGGTAGTCGGTCATTCTCAAAAAAGTGGCACCGGCACCTGTCAGTAGGGTTCTCTTAGAACTTTGTTTTAAAACATATTGAAAGACACTTTTTAAATAGAGGCTTTGCTTTGAAATAAATTCCAAGTATTAATAACTATGAAATCCAATAAATCCAATAACAAAACATTAATCATTTTGTAGCAAAGTTTTGTCGCTCACTTGCAGTGTCCCAACGCAAGACACTCGTGTTTAGAGTTAATAAAAACGTAAAAATTACCAACTTCACTTAGTTCGAGTAATCTTTTTTACTTACATTAATGCATAAGATTTAACACAACTATGTCAAATAATAATACTATACTTATATTACGAATTATTTGCAATTTAAATTTGTCCACGACAGTTTTTGTCTCTCACCTGTCATGAGATAAACGCTACCTAGATGTTAATACTATTTCGCGTCACTTGCCTCACGCCGCATAAATCGAGACCTTTTATCGCCAGCTAACGCCGTTGCAAGTTGCACGTCGCCAGTGCACCGTACTCAAAAATTACGAACACGAAATTTAAGCAAGCGGGAGTTTGTAATGGGTAAGTAGTCGCTATTCTGTCTTCCATATCTTGATAATTATGTGAACTATTGCATTGGTATTAATTTATAGCACGTAAATCATGGTTCATTTTTATAATTAACAATATTGATAACAATATTAGACCAAAAAAAAACCGAGTAACTGCTTTTTTTATGGAAAATTGCTGCAAAAATATCATTTTGTTTTCATAAAATCACAATTTTCTCAAAATTATGCAGATATTTTACCATTATTCTTTTGCTTATTATTATACCTCGTTTAAGTTTAGATCTAAAAACCTTTTAAAATCATTTCAACTCAAAGAAAATAGTAAATTTAATAAAGTGAAGAGTTCAGCTAACTACCTTTAAAAAATAGGTATCTAAAGTAAATTAGTTCCAGAAAACTTATTGTCTAACGAATTTTTATAAATGAATTCTGAAAAATTATGCATGTATTTTATGCCCTGTGTTTTGTATTTATTTTTTACTCTTGTACAATAAAGAGTATACATACATACATACATAACCTCGTTCTTCGACCGAATCTGCTATAAGCAAGTACAATTACCGTACTCACTAGCGAGTCGAATACTCTGTGCCACGCAGTGTAAGAATTCATGCGAGGTCTGCGAGGGACAGAGCATTCACTCACTAGCGAATAGGTAAAAACTTTCATAAGAATTCCACATTATCCTTAATGAACAGCCTGTCCTATTGGATAACGATAGCGAATGCTGAAGGCATCTTACATTATATAGATTTCCAAAAACGCTTTACCGTTCCTTTTGACTAGGCCTAAAGTATTCATCACTAAAAATAGTTACCCAAACAATCGCATAATCTTCCATACGTCAACTCAAACACAGAGTAATGAGAAAACTTTCCTGTCCAAACTTAGCAAGTATCGCGCAACCCAATAACTATGTAATATTCATGTACTGACCCGTACACTGCGGTGGCATAAACTTGGCTTCCTCGGGGTAGTGTACAATGTCGTGCATCTTAGAATTATGCGCTAACGTTAACGCGGGTAATGCATTTGTGCTGTAAATGGAGATTATAAACGAAGACTTTGTAACACGAGACGGTTATAATGTTATATCTTGGGACTACGTAATTTGTATTTGCCTATGCACATTGTTGCTTTAAGATTTGCTGAAACTCAGTGAACTACGCTCTAACGGAGTCAGTGAGAAAGAGGCTATTTTGAAGCCTTGGTTCCTCGCCAGGGAATGCTTTTAGTGAAATCTGATGATGAATACCCCCAGCATCGATACAGGACTTCCAGAGTGCCTAGGATACCCAACTGAATGAATAGGCGGTTAACACCGGAATTGTGCATGTTCAGAAAAACATCTAAAATGGCAATAAAATGTAAGGAAATCCAAGTGCTGACGCAAACTCTCCCGCAGTGGTGTGAACTGATTGTGCGATCAGTTAGGTATCTTAAGAACTTTTGACCTCCTGTATTGAACCTCGGAGTATCCACCATTAAACCTCACTCAAAACCCCTGGCGAGGAACCAAGGCTTCGAAATAGTCTCGTTTGTATTAAAAACGCACTCTGACCCGGTATTTTTGCTCCTGAGTGTAGTTTAGCGCTGCAAAATAAAGTCATCAAACAAATTAACAGGCATAATATTCTACTGGGTCAAACCATTTTCCTTTTAAACACACAGCTCTACCAACTAGGCTAACGCGTTGTCAAGATACATACCTACACGCTCACACACACAGGCGGCCCGGCCAAGACTGATTCAGCGTTAGTCATTGTTATCAGCGTTATCCAGTGTGTTACTGGCATGAGGGCTTCTGCTTTAACTAACGATAACATGTTGTTATAAGTAATTATTTGCAGGTATAATTAAGTCGAAGTTAACTAACGTAACGCTGTGATTTAACTTTGCAGATTTGAATTAGCATCAACGTATTTTAGATATGTGTAAAATGTGGAGCTAAGAATCGTAAGCGGTATCGTTATAACTTGGTACAAGGCATACATTGTTTCATACAGGGGCAAACCATAGAGTTATTAATTACTTCTTGGATTTGTCAGATTTACCGGTATAACGCTCGTTCACTGTTTTAACAATTTAGAACTCAAAACTACTCTAAAACAATCAAAAGATAATTCTAAAGATACTTCATGAATCCTAAAACAAAATAATTTTGCATGCCGAAACGTATTGAATGATCTGAGCACAGTGAACAGGCAAGGAATTTAATTCATACCACTTTCGACTATGTCAAAGTGACGTCATCAATCAAAACGTAAGAGACTTCTTATGATTTTATTTATAGTGTCACCTTGACATAGTCCAAAGTTGTATAGGAATTTAATTCCTTGACTGTACATTACTTGCACTTTTTTTTAGAAAATAAGTGTGTACTTTTTTTTTCTTCTTTCAATTAAAATAACCATGTACCAACCACCTATATCAAGGAAAGCCCTCATGTCGGTTACGCACGTATTACGCCCGACTACTGCCTAAACTTGTGGCGCGTAAATACATGCATAATTACTCCGCAATTACTGAATCAAACTTCATAGTTTTGATTTCTCTCCTAAAATGTAATTCACGTAACTAATCGGTTTAGAACTTACACGATAGAGCTCAGTCTGCGTTTGTCTTAGTTTGCAACTCCAGTGATGTTACTCTTTAACGTGGCAAAGAATAGGCTATTTGACAACATTGAAAATATACCACAAATTGTGGTCATCCTATCTGATACTAGCGTAAAATAACGTATTTCACTTTATTTCACACTAAATTATGTTTATTTTTTTGGAAATTACACGAAATAATAAGGTTTTGTTTTTGAAATTTAATCTGTGGCAAAAACGCTATGTGATGTTAGAAATACTTTATAATCTGTGATGTGAAGTCACATGCAAGTAAACAAAACGAACCCCAAATTCACTTCATATGCTAAGCTGTCAAATGAACTGGTTTTTTTACTTGCGTGTGACGTCACACTAGTCCGCCATAGATAGAAACAGCGTTTTTCGCGTTGTTTTGAAAATTTAAACTTTAACTTACATTTTTATTGATAATACAGTAGAATCTCAAGGAAATATCAATGTAGTGTGCTTGTTATGTGATAAAGAATCATTTAAAGACGTTTTCTAAAATTAGTCAAATAGCCTATTCGAGTAGTGGGAATGGCCTCTATTCTACTCAGAACAGAAAAAACAGTAGAAGCGTTAAGTGGGCTTGTAACGTGTGGCATAGTATGCGGAGTTCCGTGCAACCTTCCTTAGTTTTGCCGCTATCGCTTGTGCGTGAAAGTTATGCGAATTATATTTCTAATATAGGAAATAAATCGAGAAGAATGTCTTATTGTGCTATTTTGGAATGTAAATATAGCCACAGCAAACAAAACTTCCATGGTGGCGTATTGTTTTTATGATAGTTTAAGTAATGGGGACAATAGGTCTGATACTAAGCTAAGCAGTTATGGTGTAGTAATATGGGAAACTGTACCATGTTGGGTCAAGTATTTATTGCTCAGAAACGCTGCATCAGAGCAATCTTCGGAATTGGTCGAACAGAATCATGTCGGCCTTATTTCAGCCAATATAATATCCTAACAGTTCCTTGTACCTCGAATATGTATAGGACATATTCGAGGTATGCACGTTTGTACATAAATATAAAAATCAGTTTATCGAGACACAACAGCTGCGTGCTCGTAAAGTTAGGTTACAATATAAATATAAATTACATAAGCCAGCTACAAAATTGGCCCGGAGTTCCAAAAATACCTACGCGATGTGTGTTTCAATATATAATAAACTACCTGATACTTTTAAAAGTAAGAATTTAATTATATTTAAAAAAAATACGATGGCATGGCTAACTGAGAAATCTTTTTATAGCATTAATGAGTTCCTAAATGAGTTAACTGTGTGTTTCTTGTGAAGTTTATTGTAAATTGTTCTAGATAATGTAATTTTTATGATTAAAATTTGTACGCCAGTGTATTGGCAAATTGTGGAGATCATGTCATAAGTTAAGACCATGTTGTATACCCACTTTTGACAAATAAACTTATTCATTCATTCATTCATTCAACTTCATACCACTTCCACTGTTTTTTTCTATTCCGTGATTCAACTGGACAAAAACCATATTGCCTCACAAAACATATATGTGTGGCGTCGGGGACAGCCGGGGCGGAAAACTGGGCGCTTTCAGGGACATCGGACATAGCGATATGTTATTTGACTACGAGAGGAAAGAAACACTATTCGCACAAGCAGTCTTTTATTTACAACCATCACTGTATTAATAATTCTAAGCTAAAAATAACTTATGGCAGCACGGAAACAGACAAGTCTGTTAGCGGAGATGTTTACTTGTTCACGAACCAAAGTAAAGTGTGTCTAAAAACTAAATCCAACTCGACCACGTGGAGTACAAATCCCGCCAAGGGCCATGTCCAAGCGAGGGGGAAGAGTTGTCAGCCAGTCGCTTGCGTTTCCAGTCTACCAACCTAACAGATTAGATTAAACAACCAATCACAAAAATAGAACGAACGGAAATCACACAGGTTGGCCAACATTACCAATTAAATGTTACCAGTAATAAAAAAATCGAATCAATTTTATTAAGTGTCATATGGTGTCGCCATCTGTTAGCAGCTTTAACAAGAAATAAAGAGAATTCCCAATGCACGGTGATAACCGCATTAAAAAAGGGAAAAATCAAAATATTAAATCGTTGCCGACTGGTGGCGCCACCCTCACAATTCGACATATGAATTGGCCGTCTGTAATCTTCATTAAGATCTTTTTGTTAATATCAAACGAAAGGTATTCGTAAATCTGCCCTCGATCTTCAAACAGCACAGTGGGTTTAAAGGTTAAGGTTAAGGTTAAGGTTAAGGTCCGGTAAGTCTTAACGCAGAAAAAAAGATGGCCAAATCATATAACCTGAACTATACCATAACACTTCAAAAGCAATATGGTGTTTGTGTGTTGAATTACTTAAACCCTCTAACCGCTTGGATTTCTTACTATGTGTGTGTATGTAGCGTGCGCCGCTGCGATTTTTTTTAGCATTGAGATGGCAAACGACCACACATTTTCATTTTTTTTATTACACTTTTTTGAACTGTAAAACCGCCAAACAACATTTATTGGCGCGTATTGATGCTACAATCGAGTTCATAAATATGTGTACCATATCACACCAAGTGACCTAGTCCCAAACTAAGCTCTAGGCTTGTACTATGTGTACTAGACAACGATATAAATACTCATATAGATAAATATATACTTAAATACATAGAATACATCCAAGACTCGGGAACGAATATTCGCGCTCATCTCACAAATATCTGCCCTTACCAGGAT
Source organism: Acleris sparsana (assembly GCA_923062465.1). Lineage (NCBI taxonomy): Eukaryota > Metazoa > Arthropoda > Insecta > Lepidoptera > Tortricidae > Acleris > Acleris sparsana. The sequence continues at coordinate 3,425,317 of OV281299.1, forward strand.
TTGAACCCAGGACCGCTAGTTTTGCAGGCAGGATCACTACCAACTAGGCCAACGCGTCGTCAATGCCTCTATGCTAGTAATGTCACCGGTTGTCGTATGCCCCACATCGGAACACAACAATGTAAACATCTTGCTCGCTGCTTGGAGGTTAGGTTCTAGGATAAGTTATTACGAGTAGTAGTGATTCGGAAGGACCTTGCACAAGGTCCGACCAGCACTTGTAAATTCTGGCTTACCTTATTGGCTCGGCTATGGTTGCGTCAAACCAATGGTCAGCCAAAAAAGTGGTGTACCAGTTTTGACAAAAGTTTCTGTGAGATCTAAATATCGCTAAAGGAAAATCGAACTTGTTGTTTCATGATCATGACGTGCAAATGACCTTCAATCGTTGGGTGGTAAGCCACATTTTTGGCGAACTGTACAGTTAAAATACGGGATTGTTGAGCCAATTGGCTGTGTAATGTAAGTCGGGTAGATTCGGTTATACCTGTCGATGCAGTTATGTCCTTTACCCTTGTTTTGACAACGCTCATTTCATACAACCATCGAGCAACATGGAGGGATGTAGCCATTCGCACCATTTCCCCTCTGTCAAAGTACAAGCCCAAGTGGGCATGCGCATCTAATAAAAATAGTTGTCACTCGGATTTTCAACTAGATATAGTCCAGTCGCGCGAGTGAACGTTACCTACACTTAAACTGCCGAATTGCTCTGTTTTCTGTTATAAAAAGAGGTCTGGCCTGGCACATCAAACTTACAAAAGGATGGTGTTACATTTCACATGCACGTAGATTTTTATCGTATAATTGCTGTTCAATTGCATTAATACACCAAAATCGACGACGCGCTGTCCTAGTTGGTTGGGTTCAAATCCCGGTAACGGCAGCAGATATTTGTCTGATGAACGTGAATATTGTTACCGAGTTATGGATGTCTAGTATCCATAGTACAAGCCTAGAGCTTAGTTTTCGGATCTGTTGAGAAACAAATCTGACTTCTCGCCGATGAAAGAGATGAAACCCTATCGTGTCAATGTGTGAAAGAGATGAACCCTAACCACCCCCGCCTACCCTATCCCCCCTAAACCTATCGTGTCAATCATTGTTAGTGTGTGAATTGTGAAGTGATACGTTCTGTGAGATAAGTGTCGGTAAAACAAGGGCAGTATTACTCGGCTATATTAGGAAGAGTAGCAAGTGGCTTAAATTCCCGTATTGTGACTGGACATGGTCTCGTAGTACTATGCATGCAAGGACCAAGTTACACCAGTTTTATCAAAAAAAACTAGGATGAAGTAACTTACTATAGAATAACCCCGCAGAATGCAAAGCACTTGGCAAAACGAACAATTATCCTAACTCCGTACCACCTGTTCGAAAAGTTTAATTACTCTTTTACTTTCCTGCGTGTTGCTACTTTTGGCACAGTAGGGTTAAATGGATGCGGTTTTTGGTTGAAATGGTATAACAGACACAAAAACGAAACGATGCTTGTGTGAAATGTCAACCCAATTTTATAGTGATGAGCTCGGACAGGTCATCGCAAAAACAGATGTGGGAATAGAACAAGATTCAATAGAGTCGTAATACCTAAGATTATGATTATAATGAAACTTTTTTTAGCTTTATCTCAGTCATAATTTTGTCAAAGTGGCATTCCTATTTATAAATATTTTAAATATGATGAAATTAGAATCGGTTTATAAGTGTAGGTATTTAGAACTAACCCGAGCTCTCTTATCATGAAAATGTCCATGAAATATTGAGTGAAGCATGTGAATTTCGTATTAAATATAACATTTATGGATATTGTATGAAAAATACGATCAAATAATAAATAATACGACTCTATTCATCTTGTTCTATTACCGTGTTGCGATTGTTTAGCGATGACCTGTCCGTCTATGGTGATGAACCCTACTGCGTGAAGTCTAAAAACGAAGGGTTAGGATTATGAGTTTAATAGTTTGTATAGGCATGTGGTCAAAATTGGATGTTGGTACACTATTTGATTTAAAAAAAATGGGAGGTCATGATATCACTCGTCATGACCCTGAGTCTCCCAGGCTAGGCTTTATACACATTTAAAATAAGAGCTAGTCATGTTTTTTGGTGAAGAGTATATGTTGAAAACAAAAGAGACAACAAACTGTAAAATAGATAAAAAAATAGGGATTTACAAGAACTTATTATTTTACTGTCATTTGTCCTAAAGTACCTATCATTAGTCCGAATTTTTATTTATCTTAATGCTACTGCCGCCTTCATTATAAAACTTTTTAGATTTTTTGGTAAACTAAAGTCCAACGCTAAAAAAAACACTAATTTAGGTCCGGGTCATAACCTTACTCACCCCCTAAATCAAGTCCGATTTCCAGGATTTTTGAACATGTTCTAGTTATATTATAAATAACCTAGGCCTATGCGTTTCTTTTTTGAAACATTTGCGTGGAGTGGAAAATTCATAGACCTAGATTTTCGTAATATATACAAGACTAGCGGACGCCCGCGACTTCGTACGCGTAGAATTAGTTTCCCAGTACTCCCCCTTTTTTTCTCGTTGGGGGTCGATTTTCGGAAAATCCTTTCTTAGTGCTCACTTACATCATAAAAGGAACACATGTACCAAATTTCAAGTTTCTAGGTACAGTAGTTTCGGCTGTGCGTTGATATGTCAGTCAGTCAGTCAGTCAGTTTCTCCTTTTATATATTTAGAAGATATTCAAAAAATCGTTAGAATCAGACACAATCAGAGAGGTATACTTAACCTGGTATCCCTACTGGTACATTACAGAAACATAACTGTGATCTTAAAGTCAAAATGCAAATCAGTTTATTCGATTTCTCGCTTAAAAGTTGCCCAAGTGATCTCGGAGTGAGGATTTATTTTTCTGCTTACTTAACTTTCTTGCCGCTAATTTGGCTTAAAGTTCGTTCCTGGAAAGCGCTGAAAATATGCTTATATCGGCATATTATAAGGCGCCGAATTATTACCTTATTAATAGAAAATGTGCTAATTAGCATGTTTGTAACAAAAACACTTTGAAAAAAGTGCCTGTTTTATTTCATTATCTATTTATTCTATTTACCTACCTTGTCTATTTTGCTTGTAGTTTTATTTTAGGCGTGTTAAGTTGTGTTCAAGAAGTAAATATTTTCCGGTGTTAAACTCCAAAATCAGTACACCTACGTGTTTTTTTGTGGTGGTACGAAAAATCCATGGGCCCATTTACGTACCATAAGAGTCCGTTCACACAGACCGACTCGGAGAGGAGAGCAGACTTTTATCTCGTTGGAGTTTTGAGTCATTGTAATAAGGTTTCATTTTTGTATTTGCACTTCATTTGTCATTAAGGATGCTTGAACGTGCTTCCTGTAAAATAATAAGTTGAGCCGACCAGCTGCTTGACGTGCTTTGGCTGACATGCTCGTGGCCAATTCCAAGCGTATACGAGTCGGTCTGTATGGAAAGAAGAGCGGCCGCCTAGGCTCTCCGAGCCGGTTTGTCTGAAAGGACCCTAAGGCGGTCTTTGTTGTCTTTTGTTCCCTCCATACCACAGAGCATTGAATCATCAATTCATCACCGCGTGCCTCTACGGGCGCGGGTCTGTGTTCTGTGCTCGATACCATAAAAGCCAGGGGTCAGATGTTCACACCGAACACAGACAATATTTTACTTCGATTCGCATATTACTTTTCATTTACACTTTAAAACAGCCACCAATTTAAACAATGTCAGTCTTATTTCAAAGCAAAACAAGTAATCCAGCCCAGCCAAGCGCGACTCAACTCCAAACTTCGGATTAACTTTCGGAAAAATACTGTATCCCGGAAAGTCCGGAAACATACGTGAAGTCGGAAAACAGAGAAATATTTGAGAGCTGAGAAATCCGATAATGGAAGATGGATGCATTGTATGCAGTCGACTTCTGGCCAATGGAGAGAATAATACGAAGCCATTGATCATTCTATTCAGTTGCAACGTCTTGAAGGAATGATTGAAATTATATTAGACATTTGCGTAGTCAAAAGATAATAAACGGTGCCGTTTTGAAGAGGTTCTACATCTGATGGCACGGTTATTACGGTTAGCCTTGTTGTCAAAGAGGGTACAAAGTTTCTGGGTCCAGTTCTCGATAAAACATTTGTGTGATGGGCATGAGTATTTTTACTTGAGACGTGGATGTTTTGTATGTATTTATTAGCTTTATTTCAATAATTTTGTTTATCTTTATTTGGTAGGTACCAAGGATATAAGCCTAAAGCTTAGTTTGGGCCTAGCTAGGTTAATTTGTGTGAGATTGTCTGTCTTTATTTTTTAATAGGTTGCCCTTCGACCGGGGCCTCGGTACGTTATATTTCGAAAATCCCATCGCTATCACACCGTAACGGTTCGTATAGCTCCAACGGTTGGAGCCTGAATAAAAACTAAAAACACATCACGCTAGAAATATTCGGATTTGAGTTAGAAAATAGATTTTGGAGCGTAAAAATATCAGCACGGGCGACGAACTACATTTACTGGACTGTGAAAAAATGCTTGAAGCTTGTTGTTAGGTCTTGTTTATGAAATACTCTTTTAATCGGCGGAAATAATACTCCGTACGTACCTGTATTCGTAGTTTCTGAATTTTATTGGCATGGAGACACGCTACTGGCCATGTTGAAGGTAAATGGAAGGATCCAGGATTCCAGGGATCAGATCTTAAGGATATAGCGACTGCCACATGTTTGTCACAGCAGTACGTGCCGGATTATAAGTACAGTCCAGTTTGGCGGCTATTTTCGGGATATCGTTGTTGCTGCAGTCTGCGCACCATTATAACACTAGCTCAAACTCATGTGTTTTGGGTGTAGTTTATAGGGTTGGGGGGGGGGGGGGGGGGGGGGGGCAACTATACCTTATTAATAAGCCCAAACTGTCAGTCCAACGTTAATAATATAGATATCGGATTGGTTAATATTTTTTTTGTATCGGAAAACGGTATGATGTAGATGCACTGAATTTAGTTTGATTTTACAAACCCTAAGGAAAAACAAGAAATACAAAAAAACCTGTAATGTGAGTTGGGCTTTTGTAATCAAAATACAGTAAAACCCTAATATGGAACCCTCGGTGCGTGAGTCCGACTCGCCCTTGATCGGATTTTTCTATTTGCAGAAACGGTTGCGGAACGCTACACTAAGCATGGCCCGACGAACTCTCGACGGGATTTTTGTTAGACAGAACGTTAAAATAATCAAACCAGTAAGTCATTTCAGACTTATTTTTCTTCTGAATAATCTAATCTAGCCCCGGCAGTCCCCTACTGGCGGCCAAATCGCCGAGCTCCGACTTTGCGGAGAACATTACGACCTTAAATGATTGAAGCGATATTTATTTCGCTTATGAAGCATTTTCTCCAGTTTGACCTAGTTTTGGGCGTCAATAAAGTTTAAATTACACATTTCAGGTCCGCTGGTCTGAAAGAGGACTTATATAACTGTAATTTCACGTCCGAAAAATTAAATATTGCTGATTGATGATTGATGATAGGTACTTGGATAAAAAAGTATTTCTCTCGGTATTTCGTGTTGGAGTTAAAATTTGGGAAGATGTTACCGCTTATCTACGAAAGCTTTCATTCGTAGGACCTAGTGCATAGTCAGCTCGGATCGCTACCACCATCTTATCATTTAACCTACCGTTAAAACAGCAGTTTTGGCATTATTGTGTTCCGGTGCGGGGATAAGACAACCGGTGAAATTACTAGAGGCATTCCATCTTAGACATCAGGGTTAGCAGTGGATTTGTGGTCTTAGGATTGGTGACTTTAGAATGAAGTTTTGAGAATGCAAATGTCTAGGGGTCACATGTCATATCCCACTTACCATCAGGTGGCCTATGAGCCATAAAAAATTAAAAACAAATGAATGACAGGTAATCTTGATGAAAATCGACAGAGAATGAGGATCAAAAGGTTACCATCTAAGGACCATTTCCCAAAACATTAAATTCATAACCCCGCTCACTGTTTACTGGATTGATTTTACGTTTCATTGCCTCGGCGAAATTCGTTTCAATATTTCCTTGTACTACCACTATAAGCGTGTCTACGAGATAAGGAGCTCTTTGATCTAAGGTCTGTTTACATAATTTTATTAAAGGATCTTCTGATATTCAATGCCCGAAGGCTGGTTCGTGTAAATATGAATGAATTCTAAACACGTAGGCTATTCAGTGATGGGGTAATTTAACTGATGGTAAAATGTGATTTTGAAATACTGTGATATTTCCTTTTAATTGACGATACTGTATAGGAATTTTATAATTCCTAACAAAAAAGAGGGTTGATCTATGTGATTATTAAGCTTAACTGTTAAACAACGTTCCGCAAAATTAAACTGTTTTCATTCCTCTAAACCGCTAAATTTAGTTGGGGCAAGAATAAGATAATTTTGGTAACGGAATAAACGACAGTTCACGAGCAAAGCACTTCTAAGTGGACATAATCGCAGGCAACAACTAGCTCCCTATATAAAAAATATGTTTTATATAAAACCTCAATCGAAACCGAAACAAAAAAATAATCTGTGGTTTCATTCAAAAACGTCTCACAACACAACACTGCCTCTTTTGAAATATTATAATTTCGCGATATGGATCCCGCCTTTTAAAAAAACAACAATATAAGAATAAATTCAAAATATACGAAGCCAAATGAAAAATGAAGACGAAAAATCAATCGAATACTACACATTGGCAAATCCCATAGATTGCCATAACCCAACAACAAAGGGAAGAGAAAAAAAACCACAACACTGCAGTCAGTATCAGTGTCAAAATATGTAAACTTGTCAAAATTATTTACAAATCACAAAATACTAACAAAATATAAACTAAAAACAGCACTACGTTCGAAACAACAGAATGATATTTGGTGATACCATGCCTGACGTAATTCGACTCAGAGTCGTCGACCTTAACGAGCACAGTTTCAGAATAAGGGCGCTCAGAGATGCCTGCCTCTGCATTGCCTGGATCAAAATGGTATGTAATCGTGATAGTGGCTGCAGGTACAATATTATAATGCATTCAGGATATGTTTGGGTTGCCGCGACACTGCAGTGCATCAACAATGTTTGTAGACGCATAAACAGACTGCTTTTTTGCGATGTTGAGAGAGATATGTGCTTCTCATCTCAGTCGCAGTGTCCGCAGCCCTAACAGCATCCTCAGGTTGGCGGCACAGTGTTTAGATGCGCCGCTGCTTCAGCGCTCCGTGCGGCTGCATGCACCTGTAAACGCTGCAACTCGCCGGTTTTACGTAAAATATTAGTTTTATTTATTATGTAGTAACACTAGAATAATACTTTGTTTCTAACACTTTGGATTGTAAAGTCCGAAATAAAAATATTGAATTTGAATAAGATGTCGTCGTCATTTATTGTCCTAATGCATAGTTTGTCCGAATTTTCGTTTATTCTAAATTGTTATAATTTATAATACAATCCCAACCTTACCGCGGGTATTTGTGGAAAGCTTAAAAACTCATCATCATCATCAGCCCGGGGGCGTCCACTGCTGGACAAAGGCCTCCCCCAAAGAGCGCCACAAGTCACGGTCTTGAGCCGCTTGCATCCAGCGGCTCCCCGCGGTCCTAACCAGGTCGTCAGACCACCGGGTGGGAGGCCGTCCAACACTCCGTCCACCGGTGCGGGGCCGCCACACAAAAAACAAACTCAGCTAGGATAATTAATATTTCGGATAAACGAAGCGTTAGGACAAACTTTATTAAGGATTCCGAGGGACACCCGGACCTTTGGCCCAAGAGCTGTTGACATGTTAATAGTTGTAAGCACTTTGAAATTACAATGGAATTATTAAAAAGCTACGGTTTAATGTCGTCCGAATCCAAGGACCTTCTATACACATGGACGAATCACGTCATACAACAAAAACCCAAACATAGCACTGCATTTTATTTTACCCTATTATGCTTCGACTTGCTCGGTCTATACATTGCCGTTGACACACCAGTCCCTTAAAATGTCGTCGGTCATTATTAATGAGTCGTTAATCAGTAATGTATATCAAATTACTCAGTCGAAGCTTTATATGTTGATTTTAGAAGTTGGCTGGAACAAGGTAGCAGTAGAGTAGAAACGGGCTGTTAATTTTAGGGTAACGAACCTCAACAGGAAAAACGGAATCCATATGAGGGCGAGCTTATGAATACGCACTCATTGTTTGTCCGCCTGTCACATTCGATTTATTTTTATTTTTGTGAGAATGTTTTGTATAGTTTTCGAACGTATCTATATTTTGAACTATTTATAGCTTTAAATCATGTGGATAGCTACTGTAGAGAAACTTCATTATTATCGTAGTAAAATATATTTCAGGGCCAGAGGGCGACGCCACCCATAAATATAAAACAATTTCATTAAATCTTCTGAAACCGCAATGTCCCCACTGTGCAAACTTCTGTTCTTTTCCTTGATATACTCGGTCCAGAATCATCGTCAAACTAAAATAATGATTAATTAATGTAATTGTATTGTACAGCTAACAATTAAATAAAAATCTTTACTTTTTACTTACTAGTTTATCTTTAACTGATATTAATATTTGAAGGAAAACGCCAAATAGAATAATTCCTATTCAGGTTTACTACTAGCTGACGCTGTTACGACTGCATACAATGACCGGCAAACTCAACGGGACAGGTTGTAACATTTCTTACTACTAACCTCATTATGCGGAATAGCTGTATTTTAAACGCTTATATCCTTTAGTGGTGATATATACATCAGATTTAAGAAAATGATCTCAGCAAATGACGCTTGAATTATTTGGTTTGTAATATACCTATTTCGGATATTTCTCTTGCTACTAACTATCTCTATTCTCTATTCTCTATTCTCTCTCCTTATCTCGTGTACAGGAAAGCTAAAAAAACAGCCATTTTAAGGGTTCCGTTTTTTGCAGTTTTGGAACCCTAAAAAGAGCTACTCTATTGTTTTGTTTTCTGATGATGTTCTTGTCATATTATTTTGCCTGTTTCTTTCTAACGCGCGTGAGAGGAAGATATGGAATACTCAACGGAATACTTGACAATAGTTGTCAATACTTGTCAATCAAATATATGATATTTATCGAAGATTAAAATTAAATGGTTTCAATACATTCTTTACATCTTTTGCATCACACCATCTTTTTTTGAGTCATTACGGTTTTAATTCGGCACTTTTTGATGACACACTTCGGCATCTTAACAGCTTTGCGACCAATAGACTGCCGTCCTGCGTTTTGCGCGCTGATGCGAAGTCCTTGTGTATAGAAGGTCATTGTCCGAAACGGTTGATTCCTTTGCCTTCGGCTCCGAAATATCGACTCATTTAACGAGTATTTTTTTTAAAGGAAGCTGATTTATTCAGGATGGTTCCTCGCAAGGTTTAATAAAAGTTACTTGAGTCGTTAAAGCCGAGGTGTGGACGGATGGCTTTCATGTCATCATGCGCAAGCGCTTCGTGACTCTGGAAAGCCGCCTGCGCGGCAGCCCAAACAGCCTCCTACTGGCTGTGGCGGCGCGCCTAGATGGACCCTTCCTGGGGTGTTATTCTCTTACAAAGGCCTTTATCTCTTAGAAAGATAAGTGAATGAGTGAACGCATCGCAGCTTATATAAACCGGAGAGTAGTCCCGTCAGAGCGTATAAAACACATTTTATCGCGTGCATACTCAACTTGGCAGCAGGGCTTCTGGCGAACGTGTAAGGCTGCCTAATTAAGAATGCACGTGCTAAAACGTGTTTTGTACGCTCTGACGGGACTACTTTAATTCGCCGAATAACACCCCTGCTCCTTTGGGACAAGTTGCATAGGGTGTTTAACTGATAACTTGTACAACTAGTAATGTAACACTACCTACTCGTAACGTGGACTTACGGCTCATTGTAACTTACATATGATATATGGAAATTATTCTGAAATAAAATGAAAAATGTAATTAGAGAGATATCCGAGTTTCTTACGCCGGTTCTTCTCGGGGCAAAGGTTTTATTTTTCGAACCGGTGGTAATGCTTTTTGACATTCATAGGTGCATTATATTAGCCTAAATTGAAGAATAAAGAACTTTGACTTTGACTTTGACTTTGACTTTATCAGCTCTCACAACAGGTTTCCCCATTATATCAGTGGGTTTTACATAATTTATTAGTTATTATACACCGTGGGCCCGAATAACCCGACCAATTTTAACAATCGATACTAGAGCCTATTTGTAGAATATAATGGGTATAATATGTAGTCCAATAACGCATAATTTCCGAGATTTTCATTATTTAAAAAACAATTCCATAGTTAATTTAATTTGAACTCTGTCACCTTAACCTAAAGCATTATTTAATAAGAAATTGATTAATTAATTTATGTTGTATGTGGATGATATTGCTACTTACAACATGAATCTTTCTTAGTAAATAATGCTTTAGGTTAAGGTGACAGAGTTCAAATTTAATTAACTATGGAATTGATTTTTAAATAATAAAAATCTCGGAAATTATGCGTTATTGGACTACATATTATACCCATTATATTCTACAAATAGGCTCAAGTATCGATTGTTAAAATTGGTCGGGTTATTCGGGCCCACGGTGTATACTAGAGGACGCTCGCGACATCAAATGCTTGGAACTAGTTTCCCGCTACTCCCCCTATTTTAATCCCTTAGGGGGTGATTTTCCTAAAATCCCTTCTAAGTGCACCCCCAAAATATCCAAGGTATATTCGCTCCAAACTTCAAGTCCCAAGGTCCAGCGGTTTCAGCTGGGCGTTGATAGATCAGACAGCCCGTCAGTAATAATTAAAAATATACAATATGCCACTAAAATACCCAAACTAAGAGTTTTTATAAATAATGTCAACTGTAGTAAGCTATTATCTGTCATAGCGTAGAGTGTAGCATAGAGGCATTCCATCTTAGTCCTCAGGGTTGGTAACGCATTTGCAGTCTTGGGCTTGCAGTCTTGCGAATGTGAATGTCTATGGGTCACAGTTTCCACTTACCATCAGGTGGCCTGTGTGCTCGTTTGCCTTCTCTATGCCGGCTAAGAATAAATACGACAGTTTGGCGGCAAATTGTGTACATCAATGAAACTTTGTTTATAACTTTATCTTGGCACTAGAAATGAGGATCTGCCGAGTCCTACCTAAATTTAGGGGTCCCCATTAGGGGGTTATGTGCAGAGAGGATATTTTAGGCTTGTATCATATCGTAACATTTTTCATGTATTTTTTTACGCTCCATCGAATGAGACCATACTCATTGTCGGAATAAAGGAAAAAGAGAAAAAAAAACAAGGTAAAAGTAGGACTTAATCAGCAAAAAAATAAAGGAAAAGTTTTACACTCGGTACGTATGTAATATCAACTATGAACAAGTATTAGCTGATTATATCCTATTTTTGACTTGAAATATTTTCTTTTCATTTTTACCATCAAAAGCTCTGCATACCTCGACAATTATTGATCCTGTAAGTATGGGAATCGTCTCATTCGAAACAGCGCAAAAAATGACATTTCACTCGCCTAGTATAATTTCCCCTCTGCACATACCCCCCCCCCCCCCCGCCCATGAGGATAGGACCCCTAAACTATGGTAGAACTCGGCAGATCCTCATTTCTAGTGCCAAGATAAGTAAAATGCCATTGTTTTCCATGTGTTGCCTCCAAAATATGTTTTTTTTACTGTATATGAGATGCCACCAGTTATCGTATTAAATCCTTTTTTTATTTCAGTTGTCTGTGATGTGCTACATAACCATGTACTTTGTGCTAAAGCTGAACAGTACAGGTGAATTTGTAGAAGTCCTACAGATTCTGCTTCTCTTCGGTATAGTTCCCGCTTTCTTAGAAGGGATGCTGTTAATTATAGGGGCTTTACGGGTGAACTGATTTTAACTCTTTGTAAAATCTGGTATTTATAAATCTTTGTCTACCCTTTAGTAGTGATACAAGGTGTTTTTTTTTTTTTTTGGGTTTTTGGCCTGGTTGCTGGGAGCTTTGAGCCACGTCTTTTTTGGGTAATTTTAAATTTCATTTCAAAGGGTTTTCTGTTTCTTGCAAAAATAAGCAAATCATAATAAACTATTACCTCCTTACTAATAAATGTTGAGTAACGGTGGTGTAGCTAAAGCATGCTTTGTCCTTATCTGTCAAATTCAAATGACACAATGACAGATAAGGACAAAGCATGGTTTAACTATACCACGGTTACTCAACGTTTATTAGTAAGGGGGCTAATGAATTTTGACTTTTCAGTAAATGGTTCGATGGTCCAATGGCACATGTGGCCGCCCACATTCACGGTCCCAAGTGGGCCCGGGTCCGATTCCGCTTCGTAGATAAAAAGTGTTTTTGATAATTGAACCTCTTTATTTAGAACTGACTATATACTTTAAAACTACTTCCATTATCTACTTAAATATATGTGGAAAAAATATTTTTTCATATTTTTAGGGCATTACCCTGCAACAACGCCATCTAGTAAGATCTTATTGAACCACTACAAGCAGACAGATGGCGTCAGTTTCCTTCAGAGCATTATCTTTCTGAACTGTCCATGCACTTTTGCAGCCCATTTGTAAAATATATCAGGATTGACTTCTTATCTACCTAGAAGTATATGTATGAATTGTCGTATGTCATTGTCCCTAGTTATTCATTATTTTGTTTGCTTTTTCAGGAGAAATCCTTGGTCATTTGCATGGCTCTATTCGTCTGTTTATTGCTGGCGTTGTACGACTTCACGGTTGGTATCATGGGGGTGATTTACCACATTCTCATCTCCAACAATACCGTTCATTACATACTCACTATGCTGTTCATGCTGCTCGCTTTCTCTGTCTTCCGTGAGTATCTTACTACAGTCATACATAGCACATAACTGAGTAGGTTGTTGCGGTAGTGGAGTGGTGTGGAAGAGGATACATGTGTCGAGCTTGAATTAAATGATAATAAGAATAAAATTGACCGCCCGATCACTTATACTGCCCTGTTAAGCCAAACGGCAGTATCTCAAATAAAACTCCTTTAGCAATCACATCCTCATTACTAAGAGGAGAGGGTTGAATCTACTTTGGCGATTAAATATGACATGCTGCTTATTGGCTTAGGAGGCCAGTATACTGCTTTCGTAGTGAAGATTACCGCTAAGAAAACCCCCGCAAGAAACTACTTTCTTTGTTTACAAGTTGTGCATCCTTACAATAACGAGGTTTATCATTATATAAAGGCTATAAATTTAAACCCTACGTATGTTTAGTGATTTTTCCTAGTTTCGGAGATATTGACCATTTTAATTTAATTAAATTAAGTAAGTAGTCGATAAGAGTTGTTTTACCGAGTTACTATGCCCAGGTGCATGATTAGCTATAATTTTGAGCGCTTTACTCGCCAACAAACTGTACAACAGTTTGGCGAGCATGTAGTTATTTATGCGGGTGGTAGGACCTTGTGCGGGGTCCGTCCGGATCGCTACCACCATCTTATCTATTAAGCTACCGCCAAACAGCAGTGTTCGCATTGTTGTGTTCCGGTTTGGGGATAAGACAGCCGGTGTAATGACTAGCATAGAGGCATTCCATCTTAGTCCTCAGGGTTGGCAGCGCATTTGCAGTCTTAGGCTTGCAGTCTTGTGAATGCGAATGTCTATGGGTCACAGTTTCCACTTACCATCAGGTGGCCTGTGTGCTCGTCAGCCTTCCCCATGCCATAAAAAAAAAAAAAATTATCAACGCATGTTCCTTTTTTTTTAAATAAATGAAAAAATATACTGATTTTTTGTAATTTTTCCATTATGCCCATGTCACGGAAAATTTCATATTTAATTTCCAAGGTTTTTTTACTGGTATCTTACATAATTATAATCATTACGATTCAGTGAAGTTTTTAAACCCATTCGCTCAGTTATTTTTAACAACTTTTTAAGTAATGTCATAATGTTTATTTCTCTACTAGGTATCCAATATTTATTTTCACTTTGTATGTAAAAACAACTAATACAGTTGATTTAATAAATACGTACGCAGATAGGTTTACAAACTTCGCTGATTCATAATGATTCTAACAATGTAAGATACCACTGAAAAACTTGTGACATAAAACATGAAATGAAGGGTTTTTCGTGACCAGAAAAAGAACTAGTAGAAATCTCTAAAAGTGCGTAGGGTTTAAATTGATAGGTTTTTAACTGCTCTATCAGCCCTAGGCGGGTGGGGTCAGTTTATGGGATATCCTGTATAAACACGAAAGGCGAACTATAATTTATGCAAAGTACCGTCGGCCTTATAAGTAGCTGCACACTTTAGCGCTTTGTCACTTTAATGTCATGTTTGAACTGCTGCACTAATCTGTCAAGGGCGTTAAACCGACAGGGTGCAAAGTGTACAGCTACTAATACGGCCGACTGTGATCAAGTGTGATCAAGTGTGATCTAATTTCCTATTATTCATTTAATATTATTGTGTTTTACAGCGGTTCTCTGCCACGACGCCTTCATAATAAACACGTACAGAAAAGTGCTAATTGACCAGAATATTTACCCAACAGGAACTACTGCGATGATTGATTAAAGGCTATATTATATAATATATTTAACAATTTAAAAAAAAAGCACTAAAAGTTTATATTTTTAACCAGCTGGTCTTACGCTGGACATTTCTGGAGTAACTCATCAAATAAATCAAGTTAATAAAGAAATGTAAACTACATTTTTATATTGTTTGAAGTAAAAGCGTCTAAGTAAAAATGTTGTAATATGTAAAAATCTTGTAACTTGTAAAAAAATGTAATTTGTAAACATCTTGTAATTTGTAAAAATCTTGTAATTTGTAAAAAAAAAATGTATTTTTTTAACTCTTCTCTGTGTTAAGAAACGTGACCGGTCATTCGTAAGAGTGGTGCAGTATTATGATAGATCTATTCAAAGCAAACATGTTTTGTTATGTAATCTATACTCTTAATTATCTATACTCTTAATTACATCGGAGCCGAGATTTATAATTTACGCCTTAAATTATATAATAAGATTTATGTGTATTTAGAGATCCTTTATAAATCCAACACAAGAAAATCAGGCCGGTGAAAGAGACAATAATTATATCATTCAGCTAAAAACCTACCGCTGTTGTACATAAAGAAGGAAGAGGTGAGGTACCAAATTTGAATCTTAAGAGCAAGAGCCGAGGCCGAAATACTCTTAAATCAATAGAGTCAGCAGTGTGTAGTGCACACTATAGCACTCTGGATCTTAATAACCACAATGTCTAGAGTTTGTGTATTTAAAGATATCTTAATTTGACAATAAGAAATGTTGACATGGAATTTTTCTATTTTTATTCTCTCATGTGCGTCTCTATCACTAAATATTTGCAGTCATACTGTTGTTTCAGTTCTATGTCTCTTTAACGTCATGTTTGAACTGCTACACTAATCTGTCAAAGGCGTTAAAGCGGCAAGGTACAAAAGGGGACCATTTTTGGGACAGGCTTTTGTTGGTATACTTTTTTCTGCTCAGACATCATCTGCTTATCAAGATGAAACTAACGACCCCCACGGGGCGGGTACATTAAGTACAGCAAAGATCCCGCCGTCAGCTTCCGACTCCATCATCAGAAAAGCTCGATGGTACCATAATATTGCATTGTCCTCGGTTCTACACATGTATAGCAAAAAGCCCATTCCATTGACGGTAACTGGTTCAAAATCGAGTTGCAAAATTTCTGTACAGTCAAAGGCTTTCATTTTTGAGCCTCTATTAAATTATCATAATGACAGCGTCAAGTTAGCCTCATGAAAGAAATTACGCTAAAATTAATGATTAACGTTATGCGACAGGGTTCCATAATGGCTCAACAATTAGATTCCTTGACTGTACATATACAAGTGAAGTTACATAAAAGCTTGTAAACACCAAATTCGTCGGTTATTTAAAATGTTTTCTTTTTACCTATCGCAGATAATTGGTAAGGCGGGATAAAAAAAACGCAGTTACACAAAAAACAGTTTAATTCAGCTAGGCTTAGTCCTAACCGTGTTTTTTTTTTATGGCATGTGAAGGCAAAGCATTCAGGCCACCTGATGGTAAGTGGAAACTGTGACCCATAGACATTCGCATTCACAAGACTAAGACTGCAAATGCGTTGCCAACCCTGAGGACTAAGATGGATTGCCTATATTCTAGTCACTACACCGGCTGTCTTATCCCCAAACCGGAACACAACAATGCGAACACTGCTATTTGGCTGTAGGTTAATGGATAAGATGGTGGTAGACCGTGCAGTTTGCATCCTTTTCGGTTTAATACCCATAGGCCTGCCCAACAGGACCTTTTTACTAATCTTTTGTACCCTAAATGGTAGACGCATGAAATGTTCAACTAAGTCTTTAATATAATAAGAATAGAGGCTGACTCGAACTTGGCCGGTTTTTAATTAGTGGTATTATTCAATGGTCCCACCGCGAGCGAGTAAGCGATGAACAATCGGCGATTTTCTCGCCCAAGAAACGAACAAAAGATAATCGCTCCCCTGTAAATAAAGGAGAGAGATATACTTTTGTAGTTCATCGCTGAGCTGCTGCAGCTCGCTTACTCGCTCGCGGTGGGACCAGTGCCTTAACAGATTTTTTAAATGATTTTGATTAGTAATAAAACTGATATAATGATTATATCAGATAAAGATATTGCTGAACCTTTAAATTTTACTATTTAGTTTAAACGAATTAACCGAGCGAGCCTGACCCTTTTTCTCCGACTGCCGAGGAGGGTAATGTGTTTATCAATCAATATATGTATGTGTGTTCCTTTGTCGCGCTCTAGATGCTAAACGCATGGACCGGTTTTGATAATTCTTATGGCAATCGATTTGTCTTAATCTTTTTCTTCTCCTTCTTTACCCTGCGGTGACTTCAACAGCTACTGCCGCGGGGATATCGCATTTCCACAATGAAGTGATTTTGCCAGTGTCAAGTATATAAAAGTATAAATCAATATAGCAATAAAGTACAATCTAATCTTCTCTTGGAAGATTGGGGGCCACGTTGTACGGTAATATGTAGGACAGAGGTCAAGTTAGTTTTAACCTCTGTACCACAGCGAGCCCACTTGAAACGAGAAATAAGATGCCAGTTACACGAAATAAGTCCAAGTCTTCTATCACTGTGCAACTAACACATGTACAAAGGCATAAAAAGGGCAAATCACTGACAGAAAAGAACTTTTGAACAGCTAAATAAAAAAAATAAAAAAATTACGCATCCGCCATCTTGTAACGTTGCAAATGTCCCCCGTCTTAATCTTGTGAGTGTCACTAAAGATATGACAGTAATTAAAGATCAATATGACGGCAACTGACGTAGTTCAGAAGTGTAGCAGACTGAAGTGGCAGTGGGCTGGTCACATCTGTCGCAGAACCGATGATCGGTGGAGTAGACGGGTTCTCGAGTGGAGACCACGGCTCGGCAAGCGTAGCGTAGGACGCCGTCCAGCCAGATGGACCGACGACCTGAAAAAAGTGGCTGGTGGTGACTGGATGGCGAAAACGGGAGATCGGGCCTTGTGGCGAACCCTGGGGGAGGCTTACGTCCAGCAGTGGACTGCAATAGGCTGAAATGATGATGATGATGATGACGGCAACTAGACGCCATATTGATCGGGTATCACTCAATAGGTATTTTAAAATCATGTTTAGGTTTCTTTAATCATTTTTAATTTGAAACGATTATTTAGGATTTATAGTTGGTGGTTTTTTAAAGCTTGCTTTTTGTTGTTATTTTATTACTCTCAGTGAGTTCTCGTTTTGCTTTTAATCTTATGTAGGCTTACCCTTTTTAATAGCCATATTATTATGTGTCATTTTAGGGTTCCTACAGGAGCCTTTTATTTAGTATCTTCGTCTGTCTCTCTGCCTGTCTGTCTGTCTGTCCGGTGCTAAAATGTACAACTGTGTGTGTTCGGCTATACGATCAGAACTGACATGATTCCCTTCTGCTAACAGAAGTACATTGACGAGTTGGTTTTCACGTTTGAGGCGAGAGAGAGTTATTGTGACGACGCAATGTATTTTTACTCGCATTTTGACGACACAATGTATTTTTACTCACATTTCGCTGCAAGCCATTTATTAGCCTTTGACCTGAGTCAACATTTTCTTAGGTGACAGTCAACTCAAATTCTTCACAAAAACTTTCACCAGTTATTTATTACAGTTTGAAAAGTAATAAACGGGATCTGTATTTGACTGATAGGTTTTAAAGTCTGAAATTGGGTATAGAAATTGCCTAAACGAAACGATTGTCGAATGAATGCCAAATAATGTTATGAATGATAAAAAATAAAAATAAGTAATTTCTTCTAAGAAGAACTTAACTGAAGAAAATAAGTGCAGTAAGTATTTGAAAACAGAAACCACAAAACTGAAATACAGTTTGCCCGTGTTCTTAGATCTTAAAATAAATTCGATAAAATACCTTTGTTTAAACCCTTTTGATGCTAAGCATTTAAGAATCTTATATCTGCAGTTGAATTCTTAGAAATGAAAAAAAAAATATATATATATCGTCTTTTGACTGAGATCTGGAAAAGTCGACTATTTAAAAATACTAAGTAAGTATTTACTAAGTATTTTTAGGATTGAATTTTCCAGACCCACTGAAAAGACAGTATACAATTTGAACATTGAACAATCAGCCATCCCGCCGCAACTCCAAGAAAAACTAAAATATTTCCTTACGAGATAATAGCTCCAATACTAATATAAATAAGGATTAACAAAATCAATTGCGAGTTGTCCATCTCCAGTAGATTAAGAAACGAGCCGACATATTACTGCTCGATATCTATTCCGGACTCGTAGGAAGTAATGCCTTCAGAGCCGGCGGGCCGGACGTGCCCGATTAGCGTAATCGGCCCTTCGACGTCACGGGCTGGGACCAGGAGGCTCGGTGCAGCGTGTCGCTTGCTGGTACAGTTGGGAAGTGAGATTCGTGAGCTGTCCACTGATGATTTTTGAGGCTCGCACTGCAGGAGAGAGGACACTTCGGGCAATTTGGAGTTGAGTAACACTCGTCAATAAGTCATCACAATTTTTAAAAAAGATTCAGAAACATTTTAAATAATGGAATAAAAGCTGTTGGTAGAGTTACTTTCAACCACAAAAAACTAATTCAAAAACATAGCATCTGACATGCACTTACGCCTTTTTCCTCGTGGCCAAACTGATTTGCCAAACTGGTTTGGCCACGGGGAGTTAAATTTCCTTGTGATTAAACTGTGGATTATTTAAACAAATGTCTACACCCGCTATTTTAAACGTTTGATAGATAAAATGAAACAGACATCAGTTAGCCAATATTAAAACTGGATTACGGAGAGTAGACTGGCCAAAATTCACAGATAGGTTAGGTTAGGTTGGTTTTTATTTCAGGCCCGGAGGGCCCAAACAAACCAAAAATTGGAGCTGCGCGGGAGCGGAGCTCCTTCGGCACTCTCTCTCTCTCTCGTCGGTCTCTTAAAACGCTAGGTACCTACTCGGTGGACCACGACCGACGACTGGTTTATACGTCTAAGTACTTGACATACGTATTATACAGGAGGAAGACAATTTTGAGTTTGGCCACGAGGAAAAAGGGGCACTTACTTGGTTTTGAAAACAAAGAGAGGCTTGAAAATCATCAGCTCACTAATTATTTATTTGCATTTAATTTCAAATGAATAATTTCAAAAACATGTAATGTAGGAAATTTAAAAAGATAAGCTACATCTACGTATTCTTCTTAATCAAATAACGAAAAAAGTACTCCTTTTTTCGTTATTTGATTCGCAAAATGTTGTACGGCTGATTGTGAGACAAAACATGTTGTTTTGCTCTCCTGTAAAATTACCTCAATGACCCTAGCTGGGTTTTGAAATGGGGCCGAGTTCAGCACTACTGATATGTATGCATATCTACTTATGTTTAGGAACGCATAGCGCGATGTCGCGCCACCTATGATAGCCAGTAATAAACCAGCTATTGCACTACTCGGTCGTTTCATTGCTCCATACTCTCAGTGTCGAACGAGGATATAAGTTTACCCACGCGTTAACAAAAAAAATAATTAAAATGTCTTTTATTGGAAATTTGAGTAATTTCGATTATAAAACAAGCGAGTGGTCGATATTTAAGGCAAGATTAATACAATTTGGAAAGGCGAATAATGTGAAAGACGAAAATAAGAGTGCAATATTAATCTCTCACCTCACGGATGAGTCATACCGCTTAGTGCGGAATTTAGCGTACCCGAAGAAGGTGGATGCGCTGACTTATGAGGAGCTGGTGACACTACTCGACGACCATTTCAAACAGAAGCAGTGCTCGTATGGAGACAAGGCGCGGTTCTACGGGGCTACTCGGGACTCCGGTGAAAGTCTAGGAGACTGGGCGGCGCGACTGAGGGGACTGGCGAGCTTCTGTGAGTTCGGAAATGCCTTGGAGACGAACCTCGCTGACCGCTTTGTCCTTGGTCTAGGACCAGGGCCTGAGCGCGACAAGTTATTTGAACTTAATGCGTCGGCGGTTAAGTTGGGAGAAGCGCTTAGGGTAGCAGAGGCAGCGGAATCAGCTAGGGACGCCAAGGCGGTTGTGATAACCACCGCGACCACCATCAAGGAGGAGCCATTATATCGCGCCTCGAGCGAGGGTGGAGGCGCTCGAGCCGGCGGCAGCGGCGCACGCCGCGCCGGCAGCGGCGGGCAGGCGGCGGCGACGGGCCGCCACCACCAGCCGGAGTGGCAGCAAGATTCCCGTTGTGTAGTGTGCGGTATGAAAAGCCACGGGGCTGAGAGGTGCAGATACAAAGGTTACCGGTGTCAAAAATGTGGTGCAGTGGGACACTTGAAGAAAGTGTGCAAGAGTAAGTTGGCACGAATCAACAATATAGACAATGTAGGTGTCGATCGTGCCGATGAACCGGAAGGAACGTGTTGTGAGGAATGCCAAAATTTTAACTTGAGGTATGTCAGTGTTAAACCTATTGAAATTAAATTAAAATTAGGTAAAACAGATGTTTCTATGGAACTAGATTCCGGTTCGGGAACTTGTGTGATTGCAGACAGTCTATATGAAGACAAATTTTTAGAGTACCCCTTGAAATCTAGTAATCTAAGAATGTGCCTGTACAATGGACATAAAATCGCGCCACTAGGCTATTTTACAATTGAAGCAACATACTGCAATCAAACAAAATTGATAAATATCTTTGTGGTAAAAAATGGTGGACCTCCCTTACTGGGGCGTGATTTCATGTCGATATTTAACTTAACCCTAACTACTAGCCTTAATAGCTTGAGTAATGATAGTGAGGTGCACCACTTGTTGGAACAATACAGGTCATTGTGGCGCGACGAACTCGGGTTATTTAATAAATTTAAAGTTACCTTACAATTAAAGAATAATTCATCTCCAAAGTTTTTTAAGCCCCGCACTGTACCCTTTGCCCTTAAAAACAAGGTGGAGGAAGAGTTAGACCGTTTGGTTAATTTAGGTATTTTAGTACCAGTAAATTATTCTCAGTACGCCACCCCTATAGTTCCTGTACTTAAGGAAAATGGCAAGGTCAGGATAGCTGGCGACTTCTCAGTAACACTGAATAAAGATCTAGTTATTGATAAATACCCCCTGCCCAGAATCGAAGAGGTATTCGCAAGGATAGGAGGGGGAGAACATTATAGTAAAATTGATTTGAAAAATGCGTATAATCAATTTCAGTTGTGTGAGTCATCGCAGGAGCTCACGACGATTAATACGTCAAGGGGGTTATTTAAATATACCCGTTTAGTTTACGGATTAGCTAATGCTCCCGCGATTTTTCAGAAATCTATGGAAACCCTTCTGACAGGCATAGACGGTGTAAGTTGTTGGCTTGACGACATATGCATCACTGGGCCTAATAAAGCGACTCATTTAAAAAGGCTACGCGAAGTGTTAAGTAGGTTAAGCGAGGCGGGGCTACGGTTACAAAAGGAAAAATGCGATTTTTTTAAGTTAAGCGTAACTTATTTAGGATACGTCATAAATAAAGACGGCTTACACACGTGCCCCGAAAAAGTGAAGGCGATAATTAATGCGCCGGAGCCCACAAACGTCACAGAGTTGAAGCGGTTCCTGGGTGTAGTTAATTACTACAGGAATTTTATACCGAACGCGTCTGACATGATGGGTCCGCTGCACGAGCTGATGCGCGCGGGCGCCGAGTGGGAGTGGGGGCCGCGGCAGCGCGCCGCCGTGCGCTCCGTGTGCCGCGAGCTGGCCTCGGAGCGCACGCTGGCGCACTTCGACCCCGCGGCGCAGCTGGTGCTGGGGGTCGACGCCGGCCCGGCCGGGCTCGGCGCCGTGCTCTCAGTGCGGGACGCCAAGGGCACGGAGCGCCCTCTTGCGTATGGTTCGAGGTCGCTAATGGCTAGTGAACGCAATTATAGCCAGATACAAAAAGAAGCTACAGCTATAATTTTTGGCGTTAAAAAATTTCATCAATACCTTTATGGCCGTAGCGAACCCTTTATTTTAAAGACCGATCATCGTCCCTTGGTTTCCATATTTGACAATAAAAGTGGCATATCCGTAACGACGGCTCTGCGACTTCAAAGGTACGCGATCATACTATCGGCATATAACTACATAGTGCAGTATACGCCATGCGAAAGTAACATTGTAGCGGATTATTTCTCTCGCGCACCCTTAACCGAGACGCTTTGTAACAGTGACAAGGAATTTGATACTTTTAGCTCGCTTAAGTTTGTTGACTGTTTATTACCGGCGGTAACTGCAAATGACATTAGTCAGGCTACCGAAAACGACCCGGTTTGTAAAACAGTAGTTAAGTACATGAACAACGGTTGGCCGCGGAAAATAACGTGTCAAGCTGTAAAGCCCTACTATCAGTGCAAAACAGATCTGCAGTATGAAAAAGGAATCTTATTACGAGGGCATAGGGTTGTTATTCCTACTTCGTTAAGGGATAGGTTGTTACGTGAACTACACAGTTCCCACTTAGGAATAGTAAAAATGAAGAGTAACGCTCGCAGCCGCATGTGGTGGCCGGGCATCGACGAGTGCATCGAGCGCGCGAGCGGCGCGTGCGGCTCGTGCGCCGCGGCGCGGCCGGCGCCGCCGCGGGAGCCGCCCGCGCCCTGGCCGCGCTCGCCCGCGCCCTGGTACCGCGTCCACATCGACTATATGACCATAGGGCAGAGGGTATATCTCGTGGTGATTGACTCTTATAGTAAATGGCTCGAGTGTCTGTACATGAACGATACATCAACTCAGTCACTGATTTGCAGACTCAAGTACTTATTTTCTACCTTCGGCATACCAAATGTAATTGTTTCAGATAATGATGCCAAAATTAATTGCAATGCGTTTAATATGTTTTGTTCCAACAATGGGGTGAAATATATGAATTCACCTATTTACCATCCCAATAGCAACGGCCAGGCCGAAAACTCTGTAAAAATGTGTAAAAAAATGTTAAAATGTGTTTTAAAAGATCATGGAAAACAAGACTTGATTCACGATAAATTATTAGGATACCTATTTCAATACCGAAATTCAGTGCATTGCACTACGGGTGAAACGCCCGCTAAGTTAATGTTCGGTAGGAGTTTAAGAACTCGGCTAGATTTAATATTTCCAACCAAACGTAGCATAGTGGTGGACACGCCTGTACATCGTAGAAAATTCGAGATAGGTGATATGGTTTTAGCTCGCTCGTACAGTGCGAGGAAGGAAACGTGGGAGCAGGGTATTGTTAAAGGAAAAATTGGCAACAAAATGTATAAGATTTACTTGTATAAAAATGATTCTTACTGTATTAGACATACGGATCAATTGTTAAAAAGAAAAGATAATTTAGTGTCGAATGACACATTCGATTCACGGCCTGTTGTTCAAGGGGCTCAAACTCCGCTTTCGGCCGTGTTACCGCATGTAGTAGCTTCGGCTTCGACTTCCACATGCAATGCTGCCGAGGAGGAGGATAGCGAGGTTCGGGCCGAGGCCGAAGAGTGGGCCGATTGTGACGGCGAAGATAGTGAACGCGGGACTAGAACCTCTGTGGAGCCCGAGCCGCGCGAGCCCACACAGCGAGCGCAGGCGGCCGAGCTCGCCGCGTCGGCGCCCGCGCCGGCCGAGCCACAGCCGCCCGCGGCCGCTGACTCTCCACGGAGACACATGTTGCGCCCGCGGGCTAAAGTAGATTATAAGATTAGGTGATAAGTATTAGTTTTATTAAGTTATAGTTTCCTAGTATTTAATATGTTTTAATTGTTAACAGGTTCCAAAACTAACGGAAGACGGATGATATGTATGCATATCTACTTATGTTTAGGAACGCATAGCGCGATGTCGCGCCACCTATGATAGCCAGTAATAAACCAGCTATTGCACTACTCGGTCGTTTCATTGCTCCATACATCTCAACTACACTTACAGGATGTACTTATTCTTGCAAGGAAACAAGAAGAAGGAAGTCATGGCAGTTGGGAACGCCGCAAAACCAAGAGGAACAGAGTGGAGTGATCAATACAATAATCGACTGACCGCGCAGCAGTACCTGGTCTTTTAAAGCTGTTTGTTCATCTATAGTAGCAAATCTGACCGACAAGAGATCTTAGTGGGTCTACAATGTCTTGGTTTGGTAGCTTGTGGTGCAAAGTGGTTGGGCTTAAAGACGAACTACAGTTTATACTCTGTCGATAGTTTTATACATGCGTTGGCAACTTTACTTGTTATAAAATTCGTAATTTGTAAAAAAAAAATACAGGATAATGTAGGGCTGTGATAGTCATTACTTCATTAGTAATGCTCATTAACATTATTATTGTTTTAATTATTTTAGTATTCAAACGAGTCATTAGCAAATAAATTACCGTGTTGCTATTTCATTGTTTAATTAAGTAATAAGTAAGCTTAATTAGGTCGTATAGTTCTGAAACCCGCAAAGTTGTCTAGTATCTTTATTAGAAATAGTCTATGCGATATCACAGTTTTGGAACTCAAATAATATTCGTATCCCCGAGGTTAACCGGCCAGCGTGTAATTTAACGGTAGGCGACGGCGACTGACGTATCATCTGCCTGGAAGTTTATTTATAATCTGTGCCTTTAGTGATAATTGAAAGCGGTACCGCCGGTACCTAACCTAAGATACTGAAATAACTTTAACTAGGCTCGACATCGGGCTACACTTAATTACTTTTGAGATGTTATCGTTTGGTCTAAATTCCTATAGCTCACATTTACTTGACAGTAACGTCAGCCTAGTTAAAAAAGGTTGCGATAATATATCAAAAGCAATATGGTTTTACAGAGTAAAATAGAGCGCATGTTTGTTGTACAAGCCATATTAATATAACAAGGTTAACATACAAGTTCTGATTTTACTTTACTGGCTCTAAAGGCAAACTGGATTAGTGGGCTGATAGAAAGCCGATTAAAGTAACGAGTCCCTGCCAGGGGAAATTGATATAAACACTTTAAATAGCGTATTGTAAATAGCAGAGTTTAGTTCTAGTAAATAATCAAATATAATAAATTTGTATTTTGCGTAAACCATTTTTTTGAAACCCATGATATTCCAAAGTGACCAACAGAGCGAATAAAGTCACCAAGGCATATTAATATAGGTAACTTAACACTACACTATTAAATTAAGACTATGATTTTCTCAAGAACACGTTAACTACAAAATAAAACACCCTTTTTAAGTAATCAAAAAGTTTATAGGATGTTTTAATTTATTACCAACATTACAGGTTCAAAAATTGTCTCTTGCAGTTGACTTAATGGGCCGCCGCAATAGATCTTGAGCAACATACAAATTGTCAGCGTTACTTTATGCATCTTTTCTGGGCCAGGACTTCATATAAATCTCTATACGAGCTTCCTCTCCCCATGTTTTAAACATCGCTATTCCCAATATTCCCATGAATATTACAAGCATTATTTTAGAGATACCTTATGTAATGTATGAACAGGAGATCCTGCTTGAGTTAACAACTCAAATATTAAACTTACGAAACGCAACAAGTTTACCATATCAAGCTATTCTAAACCTTACATACCCACTTATAAGGTTTACCGAATCTTTAATCCCAAATCTAAGTTCACACGCGGACGAATTTGAATTTTCTTTCCATAACATTAAGTCTGCATTACATTTCGTACTATATATTTATGACGTAGATGTTTGATACCCACAAAACAGTTTTTAACGTTAATCTGATTTGTGTCTTAGTAGGTTTAAATAGGGTTTGAATTCGTCTACATGTTTTATAGTAAGGTGAGTGCGGGAGAAAGTTGTTTTACCAATGTCATTACCATTTCGCGTAAGCGGAAATTCACGTAATACGTTACGAAAGGCTATGCTGGGTGTTCCGGGATCGAGTCCCGGGAGAGATACACGAGATAAAATTGGTTATAGGGTATGTTTAGTGGTTATTTTTTCTGATATTCGTAAAGTTAAACAGGGTGATTACTTTTTTAAATTGCCGAAATTTACGAAGCCTTGCATGTTAGTGGTTTTAAAAACCACTTTTTCCTCGTAAAATAAATACTCGATGCAAAATAGGAAAAAATATGTTGAAACAGTTGTCTTTAGTGATGAAAAACTGCCAATATGGCCAAAATATTGGAAGGCATTTTTAGGTTATAAAAGAGTTAGATTGAGATAAGATTGAATTTATTTTATGTGAGCATAACCAGGTGCATCAGTCTAACTTCCGAAATTTTTGGGGTATCATATGATTTGTCAATTTTAAAGTATCATAGACTATTATTAATAATAATTATGACATGTAAAAGTTTAAAAGAGTGTGTCAGGTACCACCACGAGATGTTAAAAAATGTTGTACTTAACTCCATAATAAAGCCATAAAGCCATATCAAAAAATTAAGTGTTCAATAGAAAAATCGTGCGAAATTATTGACCCGTTACGGTCCTGTTTTAGAATAGTGCCACTCCATTGCTTTGGATGTCATAAGAGGTGACTAAGGGAATAAAGGCTTGTAGTACTGTTAGGCGATGGGCTTGCAACCTCTGTCAGTAACACTGGTTACAGAATAATCAACAATTTTTTAGAGTTGTAGTTAATTCTGTAGCTCTGCCTGCCCCACTCTGGGAATGAAGGCGAGAGTTCATGTATCTATGTATTATTAAAAAGATAAAGATAAAAAAGATTAAAGATGTTTATTCAGTAAGTAGGCCGCACGGGCACTTTTACACGTCAAAATCTACCAGCGCTTCGCAAGAGACCACTGCTGAGAAGAAACGCCGCAAGAAACTCAACAGTCAGTCGTTTTTTTTTAAATACTACTTATGATATTATACAATTATAAAGCTTAACCTAGCATGATATAAAACAATGCATTTAACCAAAAATAAAAATAAAAATGAAAAATTCAAGCGTAGCTTGACATTCAGAATTATGTAGTCTACCCGATAAAACCCCCCTGGTCCGTTCGGTTAGCTAACACTATCTAACCCGAGAACTTTGCGCTTAACAAGAGAGATCGCGTTGTTGTGATCTAGTCTAGGGTAAGAGAACATGTGGAATTAATAGCACAGAGTAATTTCGTCTTAGTTCTCAGGGTTGGCAAAGCATAAGTAATGTTGATATGGCTAATACCTATGAGACGGTCAGTTACATGTATAATCATGATTGCAATAGAATGTTTGTACCATAAAGCCTGGCTTTTTGCACTCAAAAAAACGGCCAAGTCCTTACTCTATATAACATTTAACGGCTAAAAATCAAGTTTGATGTATGGGAACCGCACTTAAATATTTATTTTATTCTGTTTTTAGTATTTTTTGTTATAGAGCCAATAGAAACCATCAATGTAAAAATTTCAACTGTCTATCTATCAGAGTTTATGAGATACAGCCTGGTAACAGACAGACGCACAGTGGAGTCATTATAGGGTCTCGTTTTTATCCTTTGGCTAGGGAACCCTAAAAAAGTATTGAATAAGTAAATGTGAAATAAATGTGGCCTGTGCCCTTGTTCACCTTCTCCGTTCTTTTTGTTTTAAAATAAAAACTTGACATTGTAGATATACCTACAGGGTGGTATTCGAATGCACGCAACTTATAATTGAAATGGTACTATTATTACGTTTATCAGTTAATTTCTTACTTACATAACATTAATTGATGATCGGATCTATTAGTGAAAATAACCTGTAATCGGACGCATGACCATCACTGCACCCAACGTCAAGTGGTGGTGGCACGCAGTAGTAAGGCCGTCGTCATACGACGCGAACCGGTGCGCAGTGACAGTGAAATATTACGGTAGGTCGCGCTAGCAACCGTCATAGGCAAATGGGCACCTTTGTGTTGGCGGTTTCATTTGTTTGACTTTATACAGGATGTTTACGTGATGAAGTGCAAATGTGCTCATTTGCTTGATTATGTACACTATGTACAGTGTGTTTTAATATTTTTACAAGTATTGTTACAAATAATCAACTACATATAAATTTCTTGTTTCAAAAATATCATCGTGTGTGTTAGTGTTGTTGAAATTGAAAATTATTGTGTTCACCTACATTAGTTTTTTTTTATAAAATACTATTCATATAGTACCTAATTTAATTGATTGCTTATCAAGATTAATCTGTTTGCCGGTGTGCCTCATTTAGCTGTTTCGTGAAACGAACTAAAACTAGGAACTAGAACTTCATGTGTCAAATTCAACCAGTATCAGTTACCTGTTTGTAATACATGTAAAGTTTATTGAGAAGTGGTGTATTTAAAGTTTACAAGTCACGTCGTGACTTGAAATCTTTAATATGAGCGATGAAACTATATAATCGAATAATTATTTGTAATATAGTATTCCTTATTTATACATACCTCCATAAAGTGGTATTCATCTGCAGTAACTGTTTAAATAATGTGGTATAATGATATGACTTGAGATTAATGATATATTAGAATTTAAATTTAAATAATTTGCGTTATTAGTAGGAATATCAGAGAAGACCAGATCATCATAAAAATATAACATAAATAACTGAGTATTCTGCTCGATATTGAACTAATTAAGCCAGGATAATAAAACGAAGTATTCATAGTTTTTAAGAAATAAATTAACGGATTGAAAATACTCCGGCAAATGAATCAAACAGAAGAGACAATGACAAAACCTCGCATGTGACTTTCACGCGTATGCCAATATTTCATAACCGTGCATTTAAATACATTTATTCAAATAAATTCCTCGGATTTATTCCTATTGTTTTGTTATTGTTGTTTTTGAGAGAGTTTATTCAACAACAACAATTCTATCGATTAGACGACGCTTTAGGCTCGTTGGTAGTGACCCTACCTACGAAGCTATCGGTCTTGGGGTAAATATTTGTGTGATGCATTTGCTTCTGAGTCTTAGATATTTTCTATGTATGTATTTATTTACCTATAGTACAAACTTAGAGCTTAGATTGGGCCTAGGGCATTTTGTGAAAATAAAAACAGTTTTAATTTATACAGGGTTATTGGTAAGTCGACCTATTCCCATTAGGAGGTGATAGGGGTGACTATTTGCGATAATTTTGACCCCCATATGCATTGTGCAAAAGTGAACCATTTTTGAGTTATAGCGATTTTTAGTTTTTTTTTAAATTAGTCGGAAATTCAACTTGAAAAATTTATTACAAAAAAAGTATCAATTTAAATCTCTTTTTTTCTTCTGATTTACAAAAACGATTAAATACTGGTTATTTTTCAATATTAAAACAATAATTATCGGTCCAAATTTAAAAATGCGAGACGGAAAACGATTTTTTTTTCAATATTTTTTGCGATCGCTTTCCACTAAAATGCCTTAAAAACAAAAAAAAAACGTTATGAAACTTGGCTTGCAGATTATTTTAAAAACTTAACTGTTTTCTTAGCTCTCCAAAAATGCATAACAAGTAGGAAATTATTTGAAAAAAAACTGAAAAAAAAGTCATCACAAAGAAAGCGGGCGGAAACTAAAGTCACAAATGCCACTTCAAAAATAAAAATTAAAAAATATACCGAATTTAAAACAACTTTTTTTATTTGCTTTTGTACAAGATGAACTTGTTTTTCTTATGCAATATTAAAAATATTATCTGTACACGTTTGAGAATGCGAGGCCGAAAACTAAAAAATACATGTTTTTTTATCAAACTCCGGAAACTAAAGTCACAAATGCCACTTCAAAAATAAAAATTAAAAAATATACCGAATTTAAATCAACTTTTTTTTATTTGCTTTTGTACAAGATGAACTTGTTTTTCTTATGCAATATTAAAAATATTATCTGTACAGGTTTGAGAATGCGAGGCCGAAAACTAAAAAATACATGTTTTTTTATCAAACTCCGGAAACTAAAGTCACAAATGCCACTTCAAAAATAAAAATTAAAAAATATACCGAATTTAAATCAACTTTTTTTATTTGCTTTTGTACAAGATGAACTTGTTTTTCTTATGCAATATTAAAAATATTATCTGTACACGTTTGAGAATGCGAGGCCGAAAACTAAAAAATACATGTTTTTTTATCAAACTCCAACATAAATTACACGAAAACAGAAAAAATTACCAATACATTTGGCGTGCAGATTACACATAAAACATTGACGTTTTTCTAACGAGCTATTAAAACTAACTGTTATACTCGTAAACACAAATAACAACATTAACTTATGGAAAAAGTAAGCGATTTTTAGTTTTATTTTAAATTAGTCAGACTAATTTCAGTCAGCCAAATGTATTGGTAAATTTTTCTGTTTTCGTGTAATTTATGTTGGAGTTTGATAAAAAAACATGTAAGTATTTTTTAGTTTTCGGCCTCGCATTCTCAAACGTGTACAGATAATTTTTTTTTTAATATTGCATAAAAAAAACAAGTTCACCTTGTATAAAAGCAAATAAAAAAGTTGATTTAAATTCGGTATGTTTTTTAATTTTTATTTTTGAAGTGGCATTTGTGACTTTAGTTTCCGCCCGCTTCCTTTGTGATGACTTTTTTCAGTTTTTTTTCAAATAATTTCCTACTTGTTATGCATTTTTGGAGAGCTAAGAAAACAGTTAAGTTTTTAAAATAATCTGCAAGCCAAGTTTCATAACGTTTTTTTTTGTTTTTAAGGCATTTTAGTGGAAAGTGATCGCAAAAAATATTGAAAAAATTTCGTTTTCCGTCTCGCATTTTTTAATTTGGACCGATAATTATTGTTTTAATATTGAGAAATAACCAGTGTTTAATCGGTTTTGTAAATCAGAAGAAAAAAAAAGATTTAAATTGATACTTTTTTTGTAATAAATTTTTCAAGTTGAATTTCCGACTAATTTAAAAAAAAACTAATAAACGCGATAACTCAAAAATGGTTCACTTTTGCATAATGCATATGGGGGTCAAAATTATCGCAAATAGTCACCCCTATCACCTCCTAACGGGAATAGGTCGACTTACCAATAACCCTGTATATTATTAATACTATATACAAATACGAAAGTTAAGGCCATATTTACCATAAATCATTATGGTCTTGCAATTGCAAAACCTTCCAAATATAATGAGGTTTTTTTTTAATTTTCGGAATCTATTTACTTGAGAGCTTCCCAAGTTATTTGTAGCATTTTAACATATCTTACTGTAGACAAGTTTGTCATAGCGTTGGTTGTGATTTTACAACCTTATTGTTACGGTGTTAAAGATCACCTCATTTGTTTGTATATCAAGGGTGCATGGAAAGAACATGCCTAGTCACTTTTTTTGGAAAATGAATTTTGAATCTCGAGGACGAAATCAACTATTACCAGATATAAATCTTGATATAAGTTGTGTTTTTTCACTCTTAAAAAAACCTTAACACGAAAATTACGTACAAAATGACATGGTTCCTAACTTTCAAATCGCGATATCTCAAAAAGTTACTAATGTGACACAGACATGATCTTTCCGTGGACCCTTCATATGTGATTTCGACAATCTACAATGGAAAACCAAAGTTAAATGGGTTTTAAGCAACAATATTGACTGTAAACAGAAACGCAGTGAGGCAGGGGGGGCAAGTATTGCGACACAACAATCTAAAGGTTTAATTATCTCATAATTCATTCCCAAAAGTAGTATATATATTTGTGTGAAAGTACGAGTATTTTTTTATGGCATAGATAAGGCAACCGAGCACACAGGCCTCCTGATTGTAAGTGGAAGCTGTGACCCATAGACATTCTCATTCACAAGACTGCAAGCCTAAGACTGCAAATGCGTTGCCAACCCTGAGGACTAAGATGGAATGCCTCTATGCTAGTCATTACACCGGCTGTCTACCCAGACCCAGAGTCTATATGTTTTCTATACATTATGCCCATTGTACAAGCATAGAATCTAAACTTGTTAGCTCTAGGATAATATGTGTGATATTTATGCATGTATATTAGTTCTTAACTTAAACCGTTTAAGTAAGAGCCAATCACCGAAATAAAATAATACTTTTCGTCTTAAATTATACTTTAATTGTGTTTAAATAATTTGTCGTCATGCAAGGCTTTAAAACCAGTATATTAAAGTTGAACATAGAGAAACTAAATCCCCGCGGGAGTCAAAGAACCTCTGCATAAGTATTGACATCATTCCTGCAGTTGAAACCTACCTTTGACTATATTCAAGGTTAGTTTCAAGACAGAATTAAAGGTAAGTCAGGTCTTAGCTAATTTGAGGTGAAATTCAATTCAAATGCGGTCTGCTAGACCGCATGTTAATTACGGACTAGGTTTATGTATTGCTGACCTGAAGCTCTTTGTTAGATTATCAAATAACCATTAAATTATAAAACGACTAAATACATAAATAAATAAAACAAATATTGTGTGACAAATTGTCGTGTGTTAGATATAGATAAACATTATTATTATTATTTTTTATCCAAGCCTCAAAAATTCTCGCGCTCATCACACAGATACTTTTCCATAATGGGAATCGAACCGGTGACCTCTAGCTTCGTAGACAGGGTCACTACCAACTAGGCTAACCGCGTCATGTACGGCTAAAAGCGAACAGATAATATAGTATACTCCCCGGTGAGCCCGTTTACAAAGAGGCAAAACTGACAAATTATATGTTCATGTTCAACCATGATATAGTGATAATACGCGGCATAATACCTGCGATCTTGGAGGCCAAGTTATGATTTCCATATGTTCAATGCATAATAATATCTAATATATAACATATTTTTCGGTATGCTTAGTTATTCGTTAACAGATTTTTTTTTAAGCACATTTACTGTTGTTGCTGTGCACCGCTACAGCTTCATAGGGCGGTGGGTTGTGGGCCCCCCAATGGAGGGGGCACACCTATCCGGCACACATCAATAATTTCGGAGTTATTTAACACGCCTAATAACTAGTTGGTTGACGTGATTAAATGATTCTCTAATTACCTTGTTAAATTCGTTAGTTAAGCGGATTAACCGCATTCTATTTGAACAGTTTAATTATTCATTCAATATGATTAATTTTGTGATTTTAATTTTTTTATATGAAATGTATCTATATCTCCACCTTGCACTTTAGGAGATAAAAGGGATATGATAGACTTAAGATGCCATAAAAGGGTTTTTCGCAATGCAGACTTGTGTTGTGAGTGACGTCATAGGTTAGTACTTTAAATACGTCTCCTTAACAACAAGCTCCTTTTGACACTTCATAATGGAGTTACGAATACATACACATTATGGAACTAACGCATAATTATCTATTTTGTTTAATCCACCCGATAAAGACACTCTGTATATCTAAGTTTACAAAACAGTGCAACTGCAGTCGTTATTATTTAAAAAAACAGAATAAAAACATTATTTCACAGAAAAGGATTTTAAAGCCACGAATATGATACCTATAGATTAGAATGTGCAATCATTGATGCGTGTGAATGTAAAACGTTGTGCCTGAGCACGTCACGCTTTCGTAAAGGGAGAGAAATATAACTGCTACATAAAATACGTGAAAATATTAAAGGCGATATTTAAATTAGAGACTTTCGTGCTCATAATGTAGAATGTCATACAGCAAGTGAAGGAAAATGTTCAATACTAATCATATTAAACTTTATAATTTATCCACTCTTAGCTACTGAAACCGTTGCGGGAGGCCCATATCCAGCAGTTGAGGCAGTAATGATTGCAATTAAACACTGTTTTAGCAATTGTTTCCTATTCGATATGATATTTTTCCGTTAGTTTTTGAAATTGTTGTTTTGGTTTGATCTTGCTTATATAATTATAACCATGTAAAGAACGATCGTAATAATTTTAGGCGATATCAAATATAAATCGTATACCGATGGGTCTACTAGTTTTCAGTCGGTCGGTTTTTAGGATATCAACGTATTTCCCTCCTTAACATCCATATACAATAGAGACCATGATGAGATCTTGCACTGCAAATATGTACAGTGAATTTTGCTCTTGAATTTGATTCAGCTTAAATGGGTAAGATATATATTAACGTATCTTGTCTACCTTGAACAAGCATACATAAAATTGTACGTATAAGTAGGCACCTTACGGCATAACTGCTTACAAGACAACGGTTGTATAATAAACTTCCACCACTGTCACTCAACACTTCGAGACTTAGCGCATTTCATCATCCATTACTCATCGCATATGGCAGATTTACAGACAATGCTTCAAGAAGCTGCAATGGTCACGGTATTGAGCGATAAATTAGCGTGTATTCACTGTAAATATTCTCACGCAAGATGTCCGAGGCTACGCCTTTCACTTTCGATGCTAACTCAAGAATTGTATTGTCGCGTTGTTTGTTCACCTTTGAGACCGCAATTATCTAATAAACAAGTATAGTTGTTTTCTTTCTAGAATTCTGCTGTTAAAATCGAGTATTATTTTAAGTAATTAATCAACTTATTACCTACGTAGAATTCGGTCGTTGCATTTCTCGACTAGTTGTATCTATGGTAAAATTTTCCGGAACATACATAATTGGCAAAGAGTTGTTTCGCGTTTCATAAACCATTTTGTTCCGAGAGTTAGTTTATTTTTACAAACGGATTTT
This sequence comes from Acleris sparsana, assembly GCA_923062465.1. NCBI lineage: Eukaryota > Metazoa > Arthropoda > Insecta > Lepidoptera > Tortricidae > Acleris > Acleris sparsana. The sequence continues at coordinate 3,460,451 of OV281299.1, forward strand.
ATGGCAATGCAACCCAACCCAGCTACAGTAACTTTGGTTTTTTAGACACCCCCTGTATACATATATGGAACTAGACCCTTTTCACATTTATGTACAGTTTATACGAACCTAATTAAAAATCACTATAAAATTCTTCAGTGAGTTCAAGTATAACCATTTTAAAAACATTTACAGAAGAGCTGGAAACGTTTTGAATAGGCGATATTAGATGAAAGCAGGACGAGTTCTTTGGAACCCTGTGACCTAGATATTCTATTATGGGCGGTAAAGGTAGTATTAGGAGCCCCATTTAGAAGTTTGTGGACATTCTTGCTGGTACTTTATAAGATTGATTTACCAAAGTAATGCCGATATTACTTGATATTTATAACTTGATAAGGAATTGATTGTTGATCTGTCAAAGACATAGAAACTGCGTTAAAAAACGAGACTGAAGACAAATTCACAAATAAACTCAAAGTATGCTCGCGTCTAGCTAGCCTGTTACTGGTGCTACTGTTATAAACAGACAACAATACATATGTCTTAGTTTACCTGGATAGATGTATACATAGTCAACGAAGAAAGTCAACAAAAAGAGTCGAAAAGTTGTTTTACAGAACATTCTTGATCGATCATACATACTACAAAGGAAAATAATGGTTGATGAAATGATAAATATTGTCCTCTACCAATCCTTCAAACCTCCCACTTGTCTATGACAACCTAGATAACGAGATGGATAACGCGCAACTTAGAACTTTAATTATCAAAGCAGGCCTCAATGTTATAAGACCGTAGTAGCTTGGCAGGCTGGGTCTTCATCAACAGCCTTGTTGTGCAGAAACGGTCACAAGACAACTGGCAAAATGACTACTGTTCTTATTCCTCAAGGTTGGCAACTCATTTATAATCCTGAAATTTCTAATAGTGTCAGAACTCACAATAAACGGGACATAAGAGGTTAATCGGGTCAGTCAAAATTAATATTTGTACTGGAATGACAGGTGTCGGAATTGACTTGTTATCTTTCTTTTAAGTACTATAGGGTAGAAGTACCGTTTGTGGTCACTGTACTATTTTTGACCACTTAAGGTTGATTAAGTATCAAAAATACTGTAAAATTAAAATTAATATTCATATATAATTAAGGCTCAAGATTAATATTAAGATAAAATAAAAATAAAATTGTAATTTCATAATGGCCAAAACCGGTACTTCTACCCTAATATCAAGCCACCTGTCTGCCGTAAGACCAAGAAAGGCGGCTAACTACAATGTTGTAGTCGTAGCATTCTATACTCTATTGGTTACCACATAAAATTTATAATGCTTATACTATTATCATACAGTTAGACTTGCGTTTGTCTTTTCCATGCCATAGCAAAAACTCCAATAACCGGTCAGTTCCTAACAAGAAAGCAATTTAGATTAGTTTCATTGTATTTCAAAAGATAGCATTCGGTTCATTGAAAACGTTCTCAATTTTTCTCAAGCCATTATATCAAAATACACATTCTATTTTACTTTATACATTTTAGACCATTTATATTGAGGAGTTATTTATTTCATTTCGAAGCAGGCGTCCGTATCTGAAAATATGGGAACACGCTTTATATAACGCAAGAAAAGTTCGGTTCTTTTTCAAAGGAAACTTGGCGTGGCAGTCCGCTCCCGGGCTCCCGGAGTTTTTGAAGAAACAAAATTAACGACGTGATACTCGGAAATGTGCAATACTTATTAAAAGTTTATTAGTTAGGTTTAAAGAATTTTAGTTAACTTCGGTATCAACATACATGTGGTAACTTTATTTGTTCAATTTATTTAAACTTCTTGCACGATACATAAAGTAGGTACAAATGCTGTTCCAGAGTTCCAGACAAAGCATTGGCCAAACTATAACAATTCAAGGGTAGTGCTGAGATAAATATAATAATAGCACAATAGATAACTGACGAAGAACGCGACTAGTTTTATAAGGGAACAATAGCACTAAATATACACACATGAGAGCTTTCCCGAGCCTTGCTAATAGATTTCCACTTTTTTTCGAATAAATATAATCAATAACTATATTATTCCCTCCACACCCAAAGTTAACGTTTTCAATTTTAAGAACCTACTTTTAGGAACTCTACCTACTTTAGTTTATCTACTATAGAGTACCTACCCGTAATTGGTCCAGTGATTGCCGCTTTTTAGTGGTCTTTATAGAACCAATCGCTTCAGTTAAACTAAAATAGTACCACCCTTTATGTGTCGATTCTACCAGGCGTTGAACCATAAACTCATCTAGTAACTGATCTAGTAACGTTGGTACGTAATTAGTTTGAATATCTAGAGGGTTCAGTATGCATATTATTGGTTTATACCTGAACCACTAATCCTTAAATTTGCTTACATATTGCGTAACATATTAGAGGGGTTGACACTGTATCATGGTAGAATAGGTCGGGACCAGAAATTATGGGGCTAAAATTGGCTTAGGAAGGTGTGCGAGACAAGGCACACAAGAATGTAAGAGGAGGCCAGTCGCAAAATCACAGCGTTCGTAGCAAGACGTGTCAAATTGTAAACCCGTTAAATAAATATTATAATACAGTCCATATTACTGCTTATGTGGTGTTTTTTATTTACCAGCGTACGCCACAGAAGGAAACGCACCTACTACGTAAACGTATAGGAAAATTGATATTCTTACTGAAAACGTATAGGAAAACCCAGCCTTTATAGTGCTTCGTATATAGTAACAATTTTTTCCTCCTAAATTTGAAATTGCTCATTCATGTTGACGATACAGGATGCTTCCGATACATACAAAATGAAGAGGAAAAGATAAGAGTAAACAAAACTGCGGCCGACGTCTCGACGGTTACATAACTTTAGCTAGAACGATTACAACGCGATGATCGGTCTATTGCGCAAGCGCGGACCGGATATTTCACACAAATATTGAATAACTGTTCCATCATATTATGCTTGACACTGACGCATTAGTAAACCAATTGTATATCCAAAGGCCGGGAGTAACACCTATGTCGTAAAAAAGGAACACCCGCTATTTTGCCCAACAGGTGTGGTTCTTGATAATTTGTAGAATTTGTCAGAAGGTTTATTTTAATGTTTTGTACCATTTGTTAAGCACGTTATGTTATTTGAAATAAATTAGAACTAATTAGAATTTCCGCATATTGATAAATAATAGTGACATAAAAAGATCAAACTCCAAGACAAACATGATTGCAATTAAGTATTAACGATTGTTTAAGTTCAGGTATTATCACTTTTAATGGTGACATAAATACAAAATACAAAAAAAAAATACAAAAACTTTATTTGCTTAACAACACCGAGTATACATAAAAAGACATATCTGGCGGACCCCAAACTAGGCTGAGCCTGTATCTTGGGACCCTGGAGTGCAATGTGTGAAACATATTAATCAAAGAATTATACAATATAAATTTGAAAGGCAAGGATTTAACTAATATTATTTACAGAGTGATACGATAAGCCCACGCGCGCGCGCTTGTGTGTGTGTGTGTGTGTGTGTGCGTGTGTGTGTGTGTGTGTGTGTGTGTGTGTGTGTGTGTGTGTGTATGTGTGTATGTGTGTGTGTGTGTGTGTCTCTGCAGCTGAATATGTACCGACAGGAATTAACATTAGCTGGCAAGTAGAAGGGCCTCTGTGTCTTGATATGATAAAGTCAGTAGCCACTTCCTCACAGTCACCTTAGCCTTACCAATTGTACAGCTTTGGATGCTGAGCACTTTACAGATGTTATTATAAATACGTCGATGCATATAGTCTGGTGAACGTTTTGCGAGACTTGATTTGTAACTTGGTAGGGGGACCCTGAACGTACGTTTGGCCAAAAGTTCGGTGTAGTTTGGTAAGTTTGTCAATCCCGCATGCGCTCGACCTACTGCTTTTAACACGTACAGCCGCCTTACACTCAGGAGTTTTGAATCCCGATAAAGAGTGTCAGTTGGGGTAAGAAAGGGCTTCCGTAACATTACTTTAATTACTGCGCGCTGCGCCCTCTCCAGAAGCAGCAGCGTACTTTTTGGGGTGCTGCCCCAGACCGTCACACCATATTGCAATATTGATTGACACAGCGCACAGTAAACGATACGAAGTACTTGCTCCGACGTGCAGTGGCGGAGTTTCTTCATTATATAAATGCATTTCCTGACTCTGCTAGATAGAGCGGCAATGTGCTGCCTAAAGGAAAGATTTTCGTCAATAATAAGTCCCAGGTATTTAACCTTTTCAGATCTGACTATATAACTACATGCGCACGATGTGGAGCCACTGACCAGGTTGGGACATTTGCTCGAGTGTATTGGTAGATGTCTATCCAGGAAAGCATGAGAAACAGAAGTTTTTGAAAAAGCAAGATAGTTAGATTTGCTCACATTGAGGGTAAGTAAATTGTTATCTAGCCACGCACTTATGTCTGACAACCCTCCTTGCGCGAGGCTATATACTTCCTCCCATGTCGATCCGTGAAACAACACCACAGTATCGTCTGCATAACAGACTACCTCTGCGCCATCCAGCCTAAGTCTAAGGATATCGTTAACATAAATAAGGAAGAGCGTGGGGCCGAGGATGCTACCCTGCGGCACTCCAAAAGTGATTGGTAACTCATCGCTTATGTACTCACCGACCCTAACAGCCTGGCGCCTGTTGGTCAGATAGCTGCGGAACCACTCGAGCGTTACTCCTCTTATGCCCGAGGCATTCAGTTTACTAATTAGGATATCAGTTGACACAGTATCGAACGCCTTACAAAGATCCAAGAATACTCCCGCACATTTACCACCACGATCAAGATAGCTGGATATTTTATTTGACAGATAAATTGCTGCGTCTTCCGTAGACTTTCCTTTCCTGAAACCGAACTGATTATCGGAAAGAACTTTGTTTTTCTCAAGAAAAGCCGTAAGACGAGAATTGACTATCTTTTCCAAGATTTTAGAAAAAACGCAGAGCAGGGATATTGGACGATAGTTGTTGGGATCATTTTTAGATCCATTTTTGTAAATGGGCGACACTTGAGCCAACTTCCAAAGATCGGGGAAGCAACCAGACTCCAGACTTAAATTACAGATATGAGTCAGTGGCTCTAGAATTATTTCTTTGATTTCTTTTATGAACATGGGCTTGACAGAATCCGGACCCGGCGCACTATCAGTTTTAAGATTCGAAATGATTTTATCTACTTCATTAACATTTGTTGGATGGAGAAAAAAGGAGTTTGCAATTGAATTACTTGATTTTACTTTTGATGCTAAAGATGATTGAGTCTCAGAAAGTTTGCACAGGATATCAGAAGCCAAGGTCTGACCAACCGATGCGAAGTGCTGATTACATATATTCAATGAATCTTTTGGAGAATTGGACAAAATTGTCAGATCGATTGCGGAATTCACACTATTGTGACAGTGACAAATATTTTTTATTGATTTCCATAGTTTCTTTGGGTTGTCCTGAGCTTCTGTCAGTTGTTTACTTTGGTGTTGGTTTTTCAAGTTGTACAGTAAGTTGTCAAAGAAATTTCTATATCGCTTATAAATTGTCTGAAGGACATGATCGTTCGGTGCAGCTCTTGCTCTGCTATGAAGTCTATCTCTATGCCTCATACACTTTATTAGGCCGGGTGTGATCCAGGCTTTAAGGTTTAGTTTAGATCGGCTAATTTTTATCTTATGGGTGTTAGAGTTTATTGCAGTGGATATAATTTGGTCAAAAAGAGTAACCGCGTCGTTTACATCAGAAGAAGTAGTTACCTTAGACCAGTCAGCTTTTTGTAGGTCCAGGGTTGCAGCAACAATATCAGTTTTTGTAGTCCAGCGTGGCCGCTGTTTAGGTTTACGAGGAGCAGCAATTGCGGCCATAGCAATGTCGTGGTCAGTAATAGAGCACTGGCAGACGGCACCGATTGAGCTAGATTTAGATTTGATAAAGATGTGATCCAAACACGAGCTCTTTCTTGTTGGAATGGTAACTGCCGGGAGAAATTCGTGCATCGCCAGAAGGTGCAAGTAGTCAGAAGATTGATTATCTGAGGAATCCAATATATTAATATTTAAGTCTCCGACAACCACCGAGTTGTGAAAACCTTTAGATTCACCAAGTACCAGATTCAGGGAGCTAAGAAAATTGTCTTTATTGTGAAACGAAGGGGAACGATAAATTCCAAAGATTTTGAGTTGATCAGATAAAGCCACTGCAAGACAATTTGCGTCGTCAAATCTAGGTTCGACAACAGAGACATTGAGAGATTCCTTAACATATATGACTATACCACCGCTTTTGTTAATATGCTTGGATGTATGGTGAGCGTTATATCCTGAAAGACGGTTAATAACTGAGTATTCGTTTAACCAGCATTCAGTAAGTACAATTATATCAAAAACGGTATCCATTTGCTGCAAGGCTACTTCGAAAGCGTCGAAATTCCGTTGCAGGCTTCTGATGTTGAGCGTCATGAACTTCAAAAAGTCAACATTTGCGAAAAAAGGCTTGCATTGGCTGATCGATTCAAGTAAGTGACAGTCAATGGCAACGGTTTGGTCAATGTCAATTTCAATATCACGCGACGCCATAGATAATTAAAACGTTAAGAAAAGGTTGAACTTCTAGACTAGACCATAAAGTCAGTGCTCCGGCAGAATGACTCAGCAATGAAACAGGTACAATAATTCTTGAGACTGTGTTTGTGGATAGTGTGTATGGAAATATGTGTGACATTACAAGTGTGAGGTAATGGTGTAGGTGTGTATGCGCGCTGGCAGCGCTAATATTAACTAAAACCACTGTGCGAATAGCTAAGTGGTTGTTTACTAAGAAAAAGATTGCTAGATGATATAACTTATTAAAATGTAAAAGAAAACTGTAATAAAAATATCTAACAATTGTCGAGGCGAAAAGTCGCGCCGGCCGCGGAATCCGTCGAGTGGTGACCATCAGGAAGGATGCCAGGGGAGGCCAGATTGCCAGGGGGCGAAGCTTGATCCGTTTTCCAGGTCTTTTGAAGATCCACTTCGCCACGTATTGTGATAACGGGACCGCCCTCCCTCCTTCGCAAGAAGATGCGCCCGTTAGAAGTCCAACAGTATTTGTAGCCATGCTTTGATTTATACTGCCTCGCTTCACGAAATAAACGTCTGTTCTCTGTCGTAAGCCTCTCATTGAAGAAAAGCTTATTACTCCGTCCTGCTACCTCAATGTCGGCAGTGGTAATATTGCGTCTCGACTTGGCCGCTTTTAGAAATTCTTGGCGTTTCATATGCCGTACGAAGCGGAGGACGACAGGTCGTGGAAGTGAAGTCTCCGAGGTTTGGGAGCTTGCACCACGGCGAGGGCCAACACGCGATACGTCGTCGATATCCGAGACAGCCAGCTCCATCCCAATCTTCGTTGCGGCTATTTTCACGATATGAAATAAATTTTCATTCATATTATGTTCGTTGATACCTTGTATTTCTATTTCGTTTCGTACCATGTTTTGTGCCTGCGAACTAAGTCTCTCTTCGAGATGGTTGACTCTTTGATGAAGCAGCGCATTTTCCAGTTCCTTTTCTTCCAGGGCGCGTATTTTGGCATCGGAGCAGGCTAGTTTCGCATCATATTCGTCTAGGCGCGCAGTGCAGTTCGCCACACATGCAGTTAAGTTCTTTAAATGGTTCTTTACCTCGACCATGTCAACGCGCAGCAGCTTTATCTCTCTGGTGAGCTCAATTAGTGGGTCGTTATCGGCAGTTGAGGCCGCCTCAGACTGCGAACGCTTTTCTGCCTCTCGGTTCTGTGGGCGCAGGGTGACGTTTGATTTCGACGTTTGCGCATCCGCACTGCTGGCCGCGGTAGACTGTTGCCGCAGCGGTGTAAGTGTACTGTCAGTTTTAAGTACTTTACTCTGACAGGGTGGGCACAGCCAACTGAGAATTGCGCTCTTTGGAAGACTGCGATAATCTTTGTTGACGCAATCTGGATGGTAATTTCCTTTACATGAGGAGCATATCATAATTTGTGAAGTTGTGATAGCTTTGCGACAACCAGCGCAGTTGTTCACCATTTTAATTTTATCTTTATCTTAAGTATCACAAAACTCGACATAAAAATTAAAACCAAATATTATGTGGGTATAGTTACGCGTGGATGAACCAGTCGTGCGAGACACCGGCCGCCCGTACTTAGGCCGTAAGCGATGGGTCCAGGTGACTGGACTGCGCACCGGGGGCGTCCAGCGGAACTAGACACTGGACGTGTAGATGAACGCCGTAAGGCAGGGGTCCCGACACACTGGCTATGCACTGTACTCTGCGTGGACGCGTCTTATCTCAGTGGAGGTCAACTCCGCACTCCAAAATATAAAATAAGATGAGGAATTGGTTACACCAATTTTATGGGCATTAGATAAGTGGGGTGTAAAAGTGGAACAAAGACATTTTCGGTTTTATATCAGTTCGAAGAGATGGATTCAATCAATCAATCAATGTGTCCAGTCAACACCATAAATAAGTCATCATTTATGTACCTTGTCGCTTTCAATCATTTTACAGTTTTGTATGACATTTCAAACACGACGTTAAAGTGACAAGGTACATAAATGATCACTTATTTATGCTGTTGATTGTACCTACAGGAGGTACACATTGGATCACTGTCCAGAACTCTCTTTGACTTTAGTAAACTATCGCTGTAGTTAGTCCAAAAGACAGTTAATATTTTATAAGGTATGTACACTATTTACTAACTCGTAGACACATTTCATCATTTCAATACACAAAAGGAAAATATTTATTTCAGGGCACAGTTTACAAATCATGAAAAACTTCGCCCAAATTTACCCTTACAAGTGCTAGAGATTTTTTACGTCTACAGGGGGTATTCATATGGACGAGGCGTTCATCACAATTACCGGTGTATTCACAGGGTGTAGTGGCGCGGAATGCGAGGACTGTAACACATCGTATCTCATATTTATAGCCTTTTACTATTTATTGTTGGGAAGGAATCATGCTGTGTAATTCTGAGCCAATTTTTTTTATTGTTGGATCCATAGAATAAAATATTAAGTTGGTAACTGACGTACGTGTGTGTGTGTTTATTTAACTCAGCTATCTTTACAAATTAACTAATTTTCTGGTATGATTTAGGTACACCACCTGCAAGTACTAATTCAATTGATGAATGCTGGGTTTCTATGCATCCAGCTTTATTTTAACAAACATTTACCTGCTTTTATGTAGTGTGTTTACATACAAATTGTTAGTTTAACATACAGGGTGTTGTTTAGACATGAGTCATGACGTAATGCGTCATTTCTGGTTCCAATACAAATAAAGTTAAGTTTTGTGATAGAATGACCTCTGTATATCGTGCGTTAAAAAGAAAAGTGGCGTTATTCAAAAAAATATCAAAAGTGTTTTATTACATAAATCAACTACTTTTTGCCTATATTTTAAGTTGGCAAAGCGGCCCTCCGCAGTTTTCTTCCTATCACTACAGATGGCACCGTTGTCATTTTTCCACTACGCTATAGTCCGCCATCTTTTTTGTAGAAGAGCGACGCTCTCGCAGTTGCGATCCAGTCACAGTGGTGAATAGACGTGTGTTTTTGTGGAAATCTGACATATCTCGGAATAGTGTGAAAATTTGATATAAACCGTTAAGTGTTATTTAATGAAAAATGACATTTTAGAAAAAACTACTCTTCAGTCTTAACTTATCAACGTAATTTAAAATACTAAAATGACACTTTTTGATTTGAGTATAGAAAGTTAGAATAAAGTTTTGTACCAAAGTGATACCTTTTGTAAGATGACGTTTTTCTTTATTTATTTATTAGAGTTACCGTGGGTTCATTGAATGTGAAGCGTCACTTTTAGAAATGAGACGTTTAAGTTCAAAATACTACTATCAAATTTTATGGTGACTAATAGAAAAATAACTGCTAGTTTTGTTTTTTCTAAATTAGGAGTATAAAATTTATTTGTTTGCGACTTTTAAATAAGTAAGATTTACTTACGTCACAATTAAGTCGGTCAATGGAAAATCAAAATAACCTAAAACCATCTTTAGTTGACCAACGTTAGTTATTAATAATGAGCTGAAATGAAAACATAAAATAGCAAAAACCACCGAAAAACAATTTAAAATGCACAGACATAAAACATAACACCATGCTTAAGCAAAAAAATACCATGAGCTGATACCCTGTCCCATACTCAAGATAAATAGATGATGTGAAGCGTAATAATTAAATACCTAAACGTTTGTCAAAAAAATGTCGTTAACACACTATGATATCAAATAGAATTTTACGTGCGTCTTGTGTATTTAAATAAGCTGTAACCTCGAAAAACATAATTATATTGAAATTAATCATTCGGCAACAATAAATCTAATTTATTAAACTTGAATACCCACGAGAAAGTGTCAGAGTGTCATCAAGATAGGTATATTATAGAAATGAATCGTTTGGCAACAAAAAATCTAACTTATAACACTTGAATACCTACGAGAAAGTGTCAGTCTAATCAGGATAGGTATAATAATATACATTTACTTACACAGACTTGTGGTTATCTAAATTCAAAGCGTTCTTCACTATACGCTTAGTGCGACTACTTATTTTATTGATTTTCGTAGCCAAATCACACCACTTAACCAAAATTTTAACATAACACGTGCAGGCTAACTCGACATTTGGCTGGCGACTGCGAGTTTGATTCAAACGCGCAGTCGCCAGCCAAATGCCGTGCGCCGGAGCCGTTCGAACTCATTCAAACCGTTTGAATGAGTTCGAACGGCTCCGGCGCACGGCAATGGCATGAAGTTGGTGGGGGAACAGGTACTACCAACCTAAAGTACCTAAACGCGTCAAATGAAACGAACAAAGACTAACGTCTATGAATATAACACTTGACTTACAAAAACTAGTAACTTCAAGTAAAAAAACACATACTATATTTAAAAAGTTATGATTAAACTCGTTCGACCACATCAAAACCTAGTAAGCCTCTATGACTTTTTGAATACCTAGTAAGTGCATGTCATATACTAGGTATTTGAAATAGTTTTGTGACATACTGGATTTTGAAATGGTCAAGCCCGTTTGTTTCTGTAGGTACTTACTAGGTTTCGGGGTACTCATATCTGTGAACCTGACCGAGATAGGTCTCTAAATGATTTTGCATCCGGTAGGGACTTACTTACTAGGAACCACGTTTTATGCAAGAAATACAAAATTGAATTTTTGAGACTTGCTAGGTTTTGAAATGGCGCAGCCGAAAGCGCTGCGAATTATTGAGTATACTTAAGTTTATGTTTTCTTTTTTATTTCTTTAAAAAGTACCCACTTTTATCCTATTTGAATCGATATAAAAAAATAATAATTTTATGTCGAGTTTCGAAAAAATCTACCTATTTGATTTGGTTGTTTCGCCAAAAATATTACTTATTTCGCATCATGTACCTTGCTATTGGCAATAGTTTTAACACTTCAGTGTAATTTCATTTGCTTTTTATATTCAATAAACAAAGTTTTCTTCCACAATTTGTATTTTATTTCATAAAAGGTCACCGTAAAAGGTTAACTATTTTTATGGAAAAGTGGCATTTATTAGGCTAACAAGGCTTTATTTCTACTTTTCACATTACATTTTTATAAAAAGAAATAGAAAAAAAAAATACGAAGAAAGTGATATATAATACTTAGTTACTTGTTCTATACCATCTTCAAGATATTGAAATAAGCGTGCCCGAAACTTTTAACTCTCGTCCTGTAAATTTTGATGATTTTGAATAACGTCATTTTTCTTTTTAACGCACGATATATTTCTCGTCTTTTAATCTTAATACTGAGCGGCTGGCATCAATGGTTTTATTATTTAGTGGTGGAAGGACCTTATGCAGGGTCCGTCCGGATTATTACCACCATATTATTAACCTGCCGCCTGAGCGCAAACGAGGAAAAGAGGCTATATCTAAGTTATCAGACTTGAGATCGCTGTCGCAAGATTGCAAATGTCTACGGGCTTAAGAGGGCCCTGTCAAGATGCACTACGCTAACTAGCATTTCTATTCGTTTCGTTTTTAAACCAATCGCGTCACTGGTAGATGACGTGATACGAAAAGTCACGTGATCTACCAGTGACGCGATTGGTAGGTTAAATTAAAATACATTGTTGCTCGTATTCTTTGCTATTTGCCACATCCTAGTCGTGGAAGGAAAAATTCATACGTAGGTACAATGAATAATATTTTTCCTTTTGTCGACACTTGGCTACACTTGACATCATTTTCAACTTTCACTGTTGACGTGGTGGCCCAGTTTTATTTTACGCTGACTTTTTCCTTAAAACCCGTAATTAAAAAGAACGTTTAGCTTTGATGTCACGTAGCAAAGCTAACAAAAAATATGTGACCGACTCTAATCGACAAACCAGAAAACCAAACAAACATTATAATTGGTCCAGAACCCGTATAAAATATAGGTCATTTAAAGTACATTATGAAAAACAGTATGTTTTTATTTCTTTTGTATGTAAATAGGCTATTTGACTAATTTTAGAAAACGTTTTTAAATGATTCTTTATCACATAACAAGCACACTACATTGATATTTCCTTGAGATTCTACTGTATTATCAATAAAAATGTAAGTTCAAGTTTAAATTTTCAAAACAACGCGAAAAACGCTGTTTCTATCTATGGCGGACTAGTGTGACGTCACACGCAAGTAAACAAACAAGTTCATTTGACAGCTTAGCATATGAAGTGAATTTGGGGTTTGTTTTGTAATGTTTACTTGCATGTGACTTCACATCACAGATTATAAAGTATTTCTAACATCACATAGCGTTTTTGCCACAGATTAAAATTAAAAAATACCTTATTATTTCGTGTAATTTCCAAAAAAGTTGACGAAATTTAATGTGAAATAAAGTGAAATACGTTATTTTACGCTAGTATCAGATAGGATGACCACAATTTGTAGTATATTTTCAATGTTGTCAAATAGCCTATTATTAATTCGTGTATTTTTTCCTTTCCACGCACAAGATTTTCTTTGGGACTAGATCCCAGATAATCGCGTACTTAGTGAGAAGGGCATGTAGTCGTTTAAAGGGTGATAGGGTAATAGAATATTATAAAGGCACTGGTGAAAGTGGTGAAAAGACCTTATGCAGGGTCTGTCTGGATTATAACCACCATATTATTAACCTGCCGCCGAACAGCAGTGTTTGTACTGTTGTGATCCGTGGCGGGACACAAAAGTAAACTTACGAGCAAAGAGGCATTTATTAAAGTTATCAGACTTGAGATCGCTATCGCAAGATTGCTAATTTGTACGAGCTTCAGAGGGCCCTGCCAAGATGCACTACGATAACTAGCGTTTCTGTTCGTTTCGTTTTTACGTCACTACTGGTAGATGACGTGATACGGAAAGTCACATACATAACGTATAATAGTACATTTTGCATCAAGGGTAGTATGAAGGGAATTACTAACGAGAGTGTTAGAAGCCCGACGCCGAAGGCGGAGGGCTTTTAATGACTCGAGTTAGTAATCCCCTTACTGCCTGTGATACACACAATGGTTTTCATCACATTTGCGAGGAAAAAAAACAAAGAGAAAACACTTTAACTCTGCAAAATATAAAGAAATAACTTTTGACGAACGGGAACGTAAATGGAAACGATATTTTTTTTGTGACCTCTACCACAGATAATAACTGCGTTTAGTTTCGACCTGGATTCGAGCCAGATTTAGCCAATTTGATAAAAATGTATAATTACTAAAATTAATGATAAATGTTGATATAAACTTGAAATAGGTATAAAAATAATGAAGTTTAATGAAGCGTATAGGTTTTGTGTAATGTAAGTTAGTCTATAGCTAATTTTTAAAGATGAAATTAGAAACCGATTTAATTTTTGGCTGAAAATTAAACCTCCTTAGTCAGAAATGATGTACGAAAGAGTTGCAAATTTTAAAAAGAAAGTCATTACTCCCTAGGGATGACAAACTCGCCATAATTCCCCCGGGAACAATTTAGGCCATTGTCCTTCTGTATACAGGCATGGAATAACACCATTTACGAGCAAGTGTGATGAAATAGTGCATTGTTGCCTAGGCGCGGAAAGTAAGGGTTTTCTTGACGAGGTGGTATACGAGTCAGGAAATCCTCGTTTCCGCCGAGGCATACATAATGCTTTTCTCAAACATGTGAGGAAATAATACAAATACATTTTTAAAAAGCAAGTATTTTAATTATGCGGAATGAACGAATTTTACCGACTGTCAATTGTTTTTAAATACTAACCATAGAAATTGGAATGCAAATTCAAAAAGAAACACACGCACTGTGCTAAAAAAGCGAGCAGTTACCTTGGCTGTTTGGAATTTTTGTCTTGGTCCTTTTGATTTTGTATGCAAATTGACAGCATTTTTAAGAAAAATATAGACATGGACGGAAAGTGTTGTCCTTGTCTTTCAATCGGAAAACCGTTTTTTCCGAGCATGTTTGAGAAAAACCATGTACAACATTATGGTCATTCAAAACCCGTTTCCAGGTTAACTGACCTTTAACAGTCAAATTACATATAGGTGTGTTTTTTAATAAAAACGCGTAAACATGTTTAGGTGAAATCCAATTCTCTAATATAAAATTAACTCTTTCGCGTGTCGTATGCGACGAATCGCGAATCCTATCAAGGTTCCTCGACATTATCTTTTCACGCACACACACAAACGCCAGAGGATATATTGCCTCCATAAAGCCAAGGAGCCCTAGCAATATCGCAGAATTGTTGCTTTCCCCATCAAAAACAGCCTAAAGGTTCCTTTGACACTTTGGCACTTACGTCTCTTTGGGTTCTCCGAGCAGCAGCTCGAGCAAAATTTATTTTGTGACATTACCCCCGTTCTTACTGAGTCTTCATAAGAAACAATGGCATAGAAAATCAGTTAGGGAACGTTGGTTGAAATTCGATGAATTTATGAATAATTGAGTTCCCAAAAGAAAAACGAAAAAAAAACTTAGGATATTACGTAGTTTTCAAGCCTCCTGAATTTAAGTCAGTTTTCTGATTCTGCAAAAATTATGGAGTACAAATTTGCTGAACTTTCGCAATTTTTTTTTCTTCTTAAAAAGTTGTGTTTAGGTACGTTACAATATGACTAACATTATTTTGTTAATAAAGGAGAGTTGGTCGAATATAAAATGCATCTCCGTATACGCATGTTGTCCATGGTCGTTCTTATGTATAGCTAAGTACCTAACGCTGCCCAATGCCTACGAACTCAGGGTCAAGTCATTTGTCACACAATATCAGCCACATGTACAGGTAATGACGCAAACGATTATAGTTTCTAATATCTACGTTACCTAAGTTAGTTTTTCCTTTAATAACGTGGATAAAGTTAATACTATTTTGTCTTTTGCTTTAACTAAAATTTATCACAATGTATCTAACAAGGAAAGGTACCCAACTGTCCGGCTCCGATTTTGTTGATTTTGATAAGTTAGAAGCTTTAGTCACTTTCTCCTAACAGGTTGAGTTTGGGCCGCTAAAAAAAATGTGTCTGTTATTTTAAACTGTTCTCTAACATATATCAAAATCAACAAAATCGAAGCCGTACAGTTGGGTACCTTTCCTTGTAAGTAAGGAATTTAGCACTAGATAAACCTACACAATTCAACCACGGTAAACACTTATTTCACCGTCAAATCGTTTCACTGGTCCCTAACATTGGGCAGCTTAAATCGACTGAGCCAAATAGCTATCATTTGTTAGAGGGTCTAGAGATATTTGAGAGATAATTGTTCGTAAAAACAGTCCGAAAACTAAGTAGAGACCTTTCGATTTCCTTCGAGTTAAGTCGATATTGGTTTTTGCTCGGTTACTTTCCAAGAACACGTGGTCAAGTTGTATTTAAAGTCATTATTATTAAAAGACACATCTCTCAATTCTAATACAAGCCAAAAAAAAGTTTATTGAAAACCATAAAACACACTATATGAAGGCACTTAGGAGTGTGGAGTGAGTGAGGAAAGTTTATCTGGATATAGCAAGACCCTATGGGAAAGAGGTGTGATTGTATGCATGTATAAAAAAATCACAACGAAAAGAAATCATTCAAGTAATGAAGAAGGAGGAAAAAAGGGTAAACACACTTAGTAAAAAAAATACAAAAAAAATTACAAGTCGATATGAGTAAAAAATAAAAGTTATTTATTCAGTAAGTAGGCCGCACGGGCACTTTTACACGTCAAGAATTTACCAGCGCTGAAAAGAAACGCCGCAAGAAACTCAGCAGTCAGTCATTTTTTAAACGTATTTCATATTACAATTTTACTACTTAGTCTAAGCATTTAATAAAGCTATAAATATTAAATTAAATATGCCAAAAATCTTGGGAAAGAAATAGACGGAGAAAAAAAAAACACCAACTTGTGTATATAAGACGGTGCAAGACGACCAAATAAAACTAGTACAAAACAACGATAAACAAACCTAGTTATATACTCGTAGATAATTACATAGAAAACAAAACACCATGACTCAGGAACGAATACGCTCGATCATCACACAAATACTTACCCTAACCAGGAGTCGGCTTGGTCAAGAAACTGAAATTCTATTATTGACCCAAACGTTTTCAAGTTTTGTTACCATTTGTTCAGTGTCAGCCAAATGAGTTCATTTTGCACCTCTATAATCCGTCTCCACACCATCCCGGGTCTGGGCTCACCTTTAGCCCCGACCCTCATCCCTGGAGGGACGTGCTGTCAACCGCGCTCAAATAGCCTCAGACATGGACAAAATTAACATGATGAGAAGGTTCTTCAATAGGATTAATGGAAGGGAATATGTCAAGGTCATCTAAAATAGGTTTTATCTACCTCCATGGCATAACTTCCCTATAATATGTCCAGAAACGATAAGCAAATGACCTATATTAGTAAACCAGTATCTGTGGTTGCATCGTAATGTTTAATTTACAGTATAGGTAGCCAAAACTTTAATCACCTTCAAATTTCGAACATCTTCTTAAAACAAAAGAATCATATTTGGTTGTTGCCCGCCCCCCGCCGCTGCGCCGCATAGTCATTTGTTTCGAACTTTCGAATAGTTCCGAAGAACAGAAAACAAAGTTATCTACAACTTGAAAATATAGGCCATATTGTATTTACATGTTGTAGAAAACTTATGATATGCATGTAGATAAAGTTTTGTATGCACTGTACTCATAATTAGTTATTAAAACACTCGTGTGATTTTATTATGAAACTCGCCGTTCGGCTAGTTTTATAAAACCACACTAGTATATTAATGCCTCTCATTATGCTCCAGTAACATAAATAACTATTATGTACAATATTAAGTTTCCCCGGAGCACCACACCTTTAGTTAGAAACTGTCTCGAATTGTTAAGTAAAACTGTTTAATTTAAACTGAACCTACAGTGTGTTTAAATTTAAGTACGTTAAATTTAGCTTTCAAAGTCTATTTTCTGTAAGGCATGAACAATGTTATAGCCGAATGTATTCTTTGTCCCATTGTATTTTCACATACCACCGCTCTGTCGAGAAAAGGCAGTTCAACGAAGTGACAATTCAAAGCTAAAATTATCAACATACTATAGAAACAGTAGAGAACACCGTTGTTTCATAAATATACGCCTGTATACGTACTATATTTCACGCAATAGATCCCAAGCAATATCTCCCGCAACATCACCACCCGTAGTATAATATTTCACCATCAATATTTTATAACCTCGGTCACGTTAGCGAAAATCTGAGCTTGTACCTCAATCGTAAAAATATTACGTGGGAACGACCTTGTGCATCGCCTGGCGGAATCCAAATGAGGTTCGCCACGAACGTCGCGTTTTAGGCACGGACACGTAATGAATTGAGTTGTCTTGTTTAAAACAATTAACTCGCCATTTCGTGTTGGAAGGGCTTATTTAGGGTCAATTTTTGCATGAGGTTAATATAAATTGCGATGAAGTTAGATGTGTAAAGCTGTGTCTCAATTATAGGGTTTACTTGGTTTTCTGACAGGTATTGGACAATTTTGGGATATACGTAGATATAAAATATAAAACCCCGAATTTGCGAATGTCTGCCCAACGCTTTGGTTTCTGGTATAAGAAATGTCCTTTTGGTAAACCATGCATCGTTCCGGTAAGATCAAGTTTTCTAAAGAAGACATTGCCATGAAATTTTTATCTTAAAATACTTCGGCATAAGTTTAATAACAGACTTAATACCCGACCTCATCACGGAAATTTACTTTGACTTATCAATAGTTTCACTCGATAATAAACTTGTTACTTGTGCTCCTGACGTTCGGGACTTGCTAATGAACTTAGTAACTAAGTTAAGATTTCGTCATGATAGTCAGACATAAGTTAGTGTTTGAGGAATTTATAAAGGCCATTTGATAATTACGCCCTCAATTTTTCAATTAGGTTATTGTCATTAAGCAATTGAAGTAATTACTAGCTACTTTGTTTTACTTCATTTATCCATTATACGGTGTTTAACTACAGTAAAAGATTTTGAACCAAGAACATAATTTGTAATAGATTTATTCTGTCTATCAATGGTCCATTTCCAAACTGTTGAGATAAAACTCCACAAGAAACAATATTGCAATGATAATAAAATGTTTTTTTTTGTTGTTACAGAATATGAAGCTGTTTTGGTTGATGCTCAGTATAGCTATGATCGCGGCGCGACCCGCAGTTGACGTGGAGAGAACAGTTCTGCAAGTTCAGAATATTTTGCAGGCAAACTCACAGCTGCCTCGACTAACGAGGCAAGAAATATTAGAGTTACTGAATGATATAAAAGCAGAAGATGCCAAAAGCACTTCGACATCTAGAGAACACACAAGCATAGAGAAACTGACGACAACAACGCCATTTAGTAATGAAGAAAATGAAATCAATCCTGTTACTAAAGTACCTGATTTTAAAGACAATCTGGTACCAGACGAGACAAATCCATTTGTGCCAGCTTCAAATCCAACGAAATCGAATGTTGACAGTACTACCAAAGCTGTACCTACGTTGATGGTAGTGCTTCCTTATACTCCAAGAGATGGTGCATCCTTACAAGAATTATTTACCAGACCACCCAGAACAGAAGTTGTAGCTTTACCAAAAACTACACCTAAGCCTAAAGTATTAAAAGGTGAAAAACTTGAACAGACTTTAAAAAGTAATCACAATTTAGCCAATAAAAGCAAGATGCAAGATTTACCTGATGAGTTACAGGCGTTTCTTGATGCCCATGGCTTGAAAGGCAGCTCAGAGATAGACCATTTCTTGCTGCCATTAGACGGTTTTAAACCACTGCCGCCAGCAAGAGTCGTCGATGGAACAGTACAACTGCCAGAAAACATTTTACTGACTTACGATTTGATTTCACCGAGCGCGGTGTCAAATCTTTCAGAATCAAAAGACAACCAAGCCCTTACCAATTATTTGTATGAGCCCTTGCGGCCTGAACTGCCGCCATTCGAATTAGATACTTCTGAATCTGTAACACAAAAAACGGTCCTTCCCCTCGATTTGCCAAAAAGTCGCAAGACTAAATCCTCTAATAGTGAGCCTCAACCACTATTTGAGCCATTAGATTATGACTCAATTAAAGTAATACCCTTGGAAAAAGGGCCTAGTCCACTGGAAGATTTTAAGTTACTTCTAGAAAGTGAACAAAGTAAAAGACAGGCAAATGGATCTGAAACCGCTGAGACCACTACTGTAGCCACTGAATTAAAAGACGAGTCTGAAGCGCTTGATTTGTCACCGTTGCCGGCAGATGTAGATTCAGGTGCATCGATATCTGATCTAGAGGAATCTTTTGGAGGAGCGGCTCCAGAGAAACCCGGTGACTCTGAACTTCCACCGCCGAGGAAAAATGGTTTTTACTGGATGCTCGATTGGAACAGTTTCCTCGAAGTGGGAGATGGGGATACAAAAGTAAATATTCGGTTCGAACCTAAATTAGGCGACCCACAAATGTTCCTTCCTGTAAGCGTACCGTGATTCCTAAATTAATTACGGTACTGAGTTCTAGTCTGTGGTTTTAACTACTGGATATGGGGTTGGGAGTAGAGGTTTAATAGGATATTGCAATGTAATATTTAATTAACGTCGAGCTAACTATCGTTTCTAAGTAACAAGCCTGACGAGGTGTATTTAATAAGCCCCAACAAAACACTTAATCATTGTACCATATGTCATGCTAAGTCATACAAAGAACCAGTTGTTCTTGTCTTTCTTCAAAAACCCTCCAATTAAGTTCACAATTAGTGCAAGTATTCCAGTTTTCTAATTGGTACCACAAAGCTGGAGCCGTTACGACATTATTGCTCGAACGATTTACAATGCTCTGTTAAATGCGTTTATCTGAGATGAGTTGCAGCGTGACGGATTAATGGAATGCTAATAATTAGGGCAATGACTGACGAACCAAATCGAAAGTGAAACGTGTAGCGAAATCGCGTTGTGTTGTTACGACAAATGAATTGTAAACGAAACGCCATCATGAAATGTTTGCTCATAGCTGTAAAATAAATTGCTTTTATATTTTAGGTATTTAATAAAATTGTTGTTTTATTCCTTTTGAAAGTAGTATCTGCTACTTTTTTAGGTGTTGTCCCTAAAAGTAGTCATTGAGCATAAAAATGCTAATAAAGTAAAGACAAACAAACGAAACGTTAAAACTGATTTGCATTTCCCAACAAAAATAGCGTAGTTGTTGCTAGCAAAATACTATGTTTATTCTTGTTATTCACATCAGATAAGTTAGGCGCACACGGAAATCATAACAAAACTATCACAACTACGCCAAAAATCAAAACATTCCCTTAATATTCAACCAGTTCTATTTGCACAAAGTTCACAACTAAAATGTACCTACATAAATTACGGGCTGAGTATTACAGATGCTTGCGAAATGTTATTTCAGACTGTTGCCACTGTCTTCGTATATACGAGGTCGAACACGGTAGTTCGTCACTTTATTGTGATAGTCCTGTGGCAGATTGCGGTGAGTCGACTCATGAATACGAACCCAGATAATTTACAGCTGACAGTTTAGGCACACCCTTTACCTACAGTTTTATTTGTATGACTGACATTAAATCTGTAATCACTCTATATTCTTTTGTGATTCGGATCAGAGTATGGTATTAAGAGATTTCCCTCTTATGAATCTAGGCATAAAGATTGAAGTCAAAAATTCAATTACGTTTGAAAAAAACCTTTCTTGTATGGGGACATTTATAATTTCACTTACACAAAATCTTTACCCGCTATTATTACGGTACCAAGGATACAGCCCTGTAAAGTTAGAACACACAGACAGACGGAATGAAGGATGGACGACATTTGCGTACGGAACAGTAAAAAATATGGAATGGGCCCATAATAAAGTTATGGAAGGTTCTAGGAATTTTTCATAAATAACAGAATGAAAATGAAGGCAAACTAATATTGCAATTGAGGAATTTTACCACAATACGAGTAATTGATAGTTATTGGCTGGAACCTAATCATACGACGACGGCAAGTGCAATCAAACAATTATATATATGTTGATATCTACGTAAATTCAATTTGCTATTAATTAATTAAGGATTAATTGCTCAACGTGGCGCAGGAGACCGATCATTATGGCTCACATGGGTAAACCTACGCGCCATACTGAGGTTGAATTGTTGAGCCAGAGGCATCGTTGTCTCCCAGTGGGTTCATTAAATCACGGACTTTAATTATTATGCTACTATGGAACCCTGTCAAAATGAGAGCGTCGAGTGACAAGATAGAAATTACATGGGAATTCATCGTAGGATTTATACGACAAGGTTCTATAGTGGTATATCAATTAAAGTCAGTGTCCGTACCTAAGACCACCGGCGAAATGACTAACGTCGAAGTATTCCATCTAAGCCTGCAGAGTTGGCAACGCATTTGCTTAAGACTATCATCGAAGAGCTTCGATGTCCATTCATCGCCATGTGGCCTGGTGTGCTCGTTTACCTTATCCATACTATAAAAAACTGGTCAAGTGCTAGGTGGACTTGCGCCCCGACGGTTCCATACTACAGCATAGTTAGGTAGTTTTTTTTAGGGTTTTTACTATATTCATACCAAACTTGACGCTTATTGAAAAAAAAATTTCACTTCCTTTAATGTGTGCAACAAAAACAATCCACCATGTTTTACGGTACGGTCGTCTAAAAATGTGGTCTACCACCCTACGGTTGAGGTTTGCAGGTCATGATACAACAACTTCGATTTTCACGCTATTACCCGTGGACCCACTTTTTTGTCCCACCGCAGAAAAAGTTGCACCCAGGTTTTGCCATCCAATTTTAATTGTGATACCAAAACTGGGTAGGTTAGGTTTGTTAGGTATCTATAAATGCCCGAAGGGCAAACAGGCCTGGAATAGGAGCCCTGCTGTGAAGCAGGGCTCTTTCGAAAAGAGCAGTGGGACGAAGTAGTGGGACCACGGGTAAGCGTCCCGATTTTCCCTTGCAATAGTATTATGACAGATGACAAGTGTCAACCTTAGTGATAATACATCTCACAGAAACTTTTATCAAAACTGGTAGACCACTTTCTTGGCCGACCGTATAAAAGATACAGCTCGTTAAAATTAGGACGGACGGACAGCGCAGGCATGCGTTTGACCTCAATCTCACCTGATATTAAGTAACGACGAGGTCGAAGGTGGGACACGTTTACCCAGAAAATGCCTATTCACTGTTGCCTCGAAAACACCAAGGTTATGATCCCGGGAATACAGACGCAAGGAGAGCGTTCCCCTCCTTGGCAGTGCGAAAGAAACGCTTACTTTTAAAGCACCCTTTATACATACATTAAATCACGTCTGTTTCCCAGAGGTGTAGGCAGAGACCACTTCTTTCCACATACTACGATCCTGACAAATCTCTTTCGCTTCTTCCACATTCATCCTTTCTCAGAATAATCAGAACGCTACGGCCGCTTTGACGAAACAGTCCACTTTGCGGCCGCAATGAATCTAATACTGGCTCGGGCACAAAAACATTTCCCCGTTGTTTCCAGGCGTCTCAGGCACGAATTCGATTGCATATCAAAGAGCGCTCAAGCAGAAACTCAAATTGCAGGCTTTAAAGGACGCTCGGAAAGCTAAATCCCTGTGCATCGTAAATGCAGTTTTAATTTTCTCTAAAAAATGGGGCAACCAACGTTATTTGCTGGCAAAGTTAATTTTGTAACGCTACAGTGTACAGTCGAGTTCATATTTATACACTTTAGGACCTTGTATATTTAATATCATGATTAAACTGCCAAATACGAATATGAATATGAATGGTCACAGCGATTAAAGTGACAAGGTACTAAAGTTTATGGGGTCCGATCATTTGACCGAAATACGTTTGGTCGAACGTATCGTTACGCAACTTTTTCATTTGGCAACCCACTTTTAATTCTATAACTGTAAATATTTCAGGATTTATTTCTGTACCTTCGCGAAGACCCTATAGGTTAGGTTAGGTTAGTTTTTATAAAAATCCTAAAATATTTACAGTTACAGAAACAAACGTGGGTTGCCAAATGAAACGGTTGCGAAACGATACATTCGACCAAACGTTGTTCGGTGAAACATTAGTGAACCAAAGTTTATACATATTTATGAAGTCTATTGTACCTCATCCACGAAGTCTTCTAGCTTCTATGGAATAAAAAAATAATTACAAATATTCATCGAGAAAATGTTTACATCGATTGGTCAAAGCGCCGCGTGTCCGTATATAATGAAATGCAATCTAACGGATTTTTTAAAGAACTTTTTATTTTTTGCAAACTCGTAATTTGCATCAACACGTAGGTAAGCTATGTCCTAGTACTTAAGCAGTCACCAACAAGGAACATTTTATTGTTTCCTCAAAGGAAAGTCGATAAAGAAATAACAAATAAATTGTGTGCTTGGGCTCTATCGGGTTAGCACAGGGCTTTTAGATTTGAACATTGCAAAAAGTCTTGACAGCGGTTTTTTTTTATGAATCATCCAATCCAATAAATATCGAAAAATTTAACACTTTCCATGATCAAGGGACAAGGTAAAAATAATAATAACGCTTATAAATATTTGTGGTCATCGCGATCTCAGCGCATGTTAGAAAAACACCATTATTAAAAAAAACATTGTGTGTGTGTTATATTATTATCTTATATCGTTGGATTCAGCATAAAATGGCCAATCTGATTATAAAATTATGAATGCCGTTACATTTTACTAGTCTTGAATAATCAATTTTTTCCATTTTCTTGTAAAAAAAACTATGACTATGAAATAAAAGTTAGTTTATGGTATAAAAACCAATTAATTTACAAGTTTAAACATTTATTAAGCCATTGATTCATTTTTATTATCCTCCGTCTTAGAATATTTTTACACTACGAGGTTTCAAAAACTACTCTGAACACACGCGGCGCGGCGATTGTTACGCAATGAGGGAATTTGTTGTTGCCGCGACCTTTATTGTATGCCATCCTTATCTTCACGAACGCATTTTGCAAGAAAGAGCAAGACAGCTGTAGATTTAGCGGCTAATATTTATATAAATATACGAAACTACGCCATCGCCGGGTCCCCGGCGCTTGCTGCTTAACGGCTTCTGACAAGCGCCGGGTCCCCGGCGATCGCCGTTTAACGGAAAAAGAAATAATTAAAAAAAAATGGGCGTAGAGTGTGATAAGTTAATTGATAGTCTCACGTTGCTCCAAGTACTTAAAATTTTTTTTTGGCTACGTTTTTTTTACCAAATATACAATAATATACAAACTATAACAATATTATATTTTTTCGTGGGTATAGCGAGGGTTGCTCTGTTCGAGTCACCCTTTCATACATTTCCACTACTATTTATAATTAACACTATTAATTAATAAATATAGTAATTAGTTTTATTTTTAATGACCAAAATTGGAAACTTTTTTTTTAAGCTTAGTACAGTCAGCGTCAGAGAAAAGGGACCCCCCAATACTTTAAAGATTATCGCACAACGGCGAACGTCACGTGACGTTCGCCGTGAGCGGCTAGCTTCCCCCGCCCCGCACCCACCTCTGCCCGAGCATCCACCGATACCACTCAAATATTATAATTTTCTTTATTTTGCTATTTGGCTTCTGGTCGAACCGAATACCAATTATAACTTCAAAAAGACATTTCATTTCATATGTGCGATTGAGGATACGAACCCGCTTCTCCAGCCGCTGCTAGCCGATTAGCTTACGACGCGACGCCTTATACCACTAGGCTATCGACTCCGTTGACGATCTTGGCAAAAATTTGAATTGCATTACTCCTTAAATCGAACAATTTTGATAACGATCTAATCTTTTATACGTTATGGTTTAAATTGCAACTTCCACCATGTTCCACTCGTCAATTTATTATTTAGGTTGAAATTAGTATGATAGATATGCTTTCATCGTTGTTACTGATTGTTGCATCTACCGTCATTTTATTTCATAAAGGCATCGAAGATTACTGCTGTATTAAACAGAGACTTAAAGTTGAAATTTGAATAATTAGTTTGCTTACTCGACATTGTTTGCCGCATTTATTGTTTTGTGATTGCGGGTAACTTTATAATGACTTCACAAATTATTACGATTTGTGCCGATCCGCTGTGTGAATCTCTCCGCTAGCTAATATTATCCGATTTAATAATCCTTATAATGGTTCGATTAACTACTTTTTTGAAGGCTAAGATTGTTGTTCTGTGGGAACAGCAGCAATCGATAAAGAAAATAGCACGAGATATGGGAATAACGGTAAGAGTTACACGATAGCTTATTTATTTAATTTATTTATTTATTTAACCTATATGAATACCTACTGAGATTATACCTATATGATTATTTATTTGGTTTGCTAATAATTTATGTTTTTTTTTATATCTGCAGAAAAATACAGTTCGTAGGTGGATACAAAGGTATCAAGCGACAGGTGAAGTGAACTGTGCCCGCCAAGGCCCTCGCCCGGTTGCTTACACCGAGGAATCGGAGCGACACCGTAACATAGTGCAAGTTCACTCAGAGGCACCCTTCAAAACGACACGCTCAACTGCTGAGACTTATGGAGTGTCGCTTAGCACAGTTCGGCGACACCTGCATGCTGCGGGTATTCATAATTACAAACCGGCCAGAAAAATTAAGCTTACTGAGACACATCGCATCGACAGAGTAAACTTTGCCACTCAGTATTTAAATTTCGATTGGGCAAACGAAATAGTCATATTTACTGACGAAAAATGTTTTAAGTCGGATAAGGATGGCCAAAAAAATTTATGGAGAAGAACTGGGGAGAGGTTTAACCCTAAAAACGTTTTAGACCTCAGGACAAGCGGGCGATTAACACTAGGTAAATAACATTTCAATAATATTATGTTTAAGACTTTATATACATATATATTCTATTCTATTGACTTTTACGTATATTACATGTTACAGTAGATTATATAAGATGACTGTTTTCAGGTTACTGGGGATGGATGTCTTCCATGGGCCCAGGCGAGCTGGTGGAAATAGGCGGCCGCATGAACAGCGAGCGATACCTGGAGGTGTTGAAGGACGTGATGCTGCCGTCAGTGCGTGTTGCGTATCCTGTAGGCCAAATTTACCTGGTGCAGGATAATTGTTCTGTGCATCGCTCCCGCCTTGTTCAGGAATGGCTGTCTTCCCAAGAAGAAATAACGGTTTTGGACTGGCCGTCAAAAAGTCCGGACCTAAATCCGATAGAGAATTTGTGGGGTCAGATGGTTTTAAACTGGGATTCCAGTGAAATAAAAACAAAAAAAAATCTGGACCAAGAGGTCCAAAGAACTTGGGAATTAATGCGAAGTAGTGATGCGTGCAACAAAATGGTTTTAAGTATGCCAAATCGGCTTCAGGAAGTGATAGAAAGTAACGGCTATCCTCTTCGATATTAATATACACGAGTAGCATTTACTCGTATTTGCATTATATTTGGCATTTGTAGTATAGTGCCCACTTTGGTTTATTTTTTAATTTTTAACTAACGCGGATATATTGTTAATTGAAAATTAAAAAATATACAAAAGTGGGCACGAGTTGATGGTTCCTTATCCTATAGTTAATTTAAAAAAAACAAAGTTTGGTATTATCAATTCATAATTCTCCTTCTTCATTCAAGTGTAGGTGACACACCGTCTGACCCCACGCGTTGCCTATACACCTCTATTTAAAGTTGTCTTAAAATAATTATAACAAATTGTGATAAGTGATGATAACAGAAAGATGTAAATTGCTATACTATATTTATAGATTAGCATGTTGGTTCTTTCTCAGTGATTCACACACACAATTCAAGTTCGCAGTTTTAATAAACTACATAATATAATGTAAGTAAGTAATTATATTCCTAAGAATATCTATAAGCAAACCGTTCTTTAACACTTGTCTTGTCTAATATTTTATGAAATGTCAGTAAAAAGTTAATGAAGAAATAACGGTTACGCATAACATAAAATTAGGCATAGATATAATTGTAACGATATTTTAAAGCCCTACAAATGTAATATTATAATTAGGAACTCCCAATGTATTTTTCTCGTTATAATGATTAATCTGTAAATCCGTAGTTAAGCTATTTGAAAATAAAAAAAGGTTATGATTTCATAATTATTATTATGTTATAATTTAACTTAAGTAACGCAGATAGCATATACTTAAATAAATAAACGTATATTTTTCACAATATGCCTATTTTTTTTTACATACTTACCTAAAATACTTAACAATTAATACTTTAAAATAGATAACATAGCATAATTAAAAATATAAAAATGCAAAAAGAAAATATCCCCAAGATGGATATGATCCAGCAATCCTCGAAACACTAGTCCGACAGACTAGCCACTCGACCATCTTGTCTTCAACGAAATTCGTCGAAATTTTTAAACAGTTTGATTTGTTTACCAGGGGGGTATCCTTTTCTCTGCAGCCGGCTGTACATATATTGACTTGAATTTTTCATAGTATTTTAAATAACCAATTTAAGTGTTATGCAACTAATACAATGTCCATTGAACTAATTACCAACTGAGAAATCTGACTTTGTAACCTTTACTCGTTTTTGAAATAATGCAGCTTTTTTTAAAATTTGCATATAAATTATATTCAGACGTCTTCAGACTTTTTCCAGCTTCCCACTTAAATTTGCCAGAGTCGTAAAAAACTCTTATAAGGCTAAATGCCACGAAGTCACATTTATCATTTATCGGAGGTTAAATTCGAGAGAGTTAACATCGAAAACACACAAATCAGGCGTTTTCTTTATTTTCGCCGACAAAAAGTTAATAAAATACGTTTATAAAAGAAGTAATATTATATCGCTACAAAAAAGTTACTTGTTATATTGAAAAATGCATTGATGGACACCAAATAAACATGAAAAAATATCGAAGTCACAGATCGCACTTCATTCTTAATTAACTAACCATAATCAGTTACATAAAATTTGAACCTGATTACCCACTAAATAATTTTCGTATGATAGGCATTCCACTTTACTAAAAACCCTTCTGGATTCAATATCGCAATCATATTGTAGATTTTGTGGTAGCTCTTACCCACTTTTGGCAAGGATATGGCAATGAGTGTAATCTGAGACCCATAAATATTTGCATTTTTAAGACTTCATTGGAATAGAGCCTCTTATACATAGGACCTAGGAGCTTAAATGACTTAAATAAATCTTGTGGTGGCAAATAGCTTTTCTGCACAAATGTAATTTTCATGGCCAAATTCAGTGACCTTGACCGCCCTTTTAACATAAAACCTCTTATCATTTCTTACCGCACTAAACTCCAAATAAATTGAACCCTACAAAACTCCCTAAATCAAGGCAAGATGTTACGATAAGTTGTCCAACTAAGCAACATAGATACAAATCTTATGTCATCAATTTCGCTCGCTTAAGTCATAAAGGCACATCTGCCACTAAAAAACAACGACACATCCGATCTTCTGCAAGTATAAACAAGGTTAGACATGCTTTAACCGTGTTGTAACAGATGTGCCGTTTTTTTCTTAGAAAAGTATAATTCCTAAGTCCCTGCTAACAAGTCCCATACCGACCGAGTTGGAGCTAAGTCGGTGTGTGTAGGGGGCTTAATTGATAGATTGTCTTTTGTCAAACGTATGCAGTTCCTTGAGTTCGTATAGTCTTGGCAACTAAACTTTAATCAAGCAATATTAGCCTCTCGTTATGTTCCCTAAACCTTTGTCTATACTGTGTACTATGGAAATCATCTAATTTGCTTGAGTTTTGATGTCTTTTTTTTTTCCTAGTTAGCTAATTTCGAATTAATCAAATCAAATCAAATGTATCTATTCAAATTAATAATCATAATTAGTAAAGTTAACCCCTTTCAGAGCAGCCCCTCTTTGACAATGACACGTGACAGGTGACAATTCCTTGTACCTACATAGCAAATTTAACAAACTGATACGTAACTGGGTTTCATATAAGCTGCGCCATGTACACTGAAATGTCGCCTGTCGTCTGTCATTATCGGGATGGAGAAAAGGGGGCTGATATCTTTTAAACCACCCAATTATTTTCATGAAATCTAACTAAGAATCATCCCGATTACACGGTCTCGTTTAAACCTTTTTTACCATTGCCGGATTTTTGTTTAATTTAGGTTAGTTTTAAGTCAAAAAGTTCCTCTGAAAATCAGATCCATAGTTTCAGTGGCACAATGCTACGAGGTTTCCTATTCAACGTATCTTCTTTTTACATTATATATATCTATTGTTTTTCTTATCGTTGAATATATATCTTCCATTCTATTCATTTACAGAAACCTACCCCGGAATAGAAGCTTTCAAATTCTCACGAGATAGACTGACTTCAAACATATTTTATTATACACGTCGATTGCTGTACGTATTATAGGCATTCCCTACGAATCTCCGCGACAACGGCATTCATCGGCTTCTGCCATCTTCACTCCCGTATTATGGTCACCTTGATGGCGGATAAATGTGGACAAGGCAGCCGTCACTCTCGAGCTTACTTACTAGACAGAAAGTGACAGATGTTATATTCACATTTATCTATATCGATAAACACGACCATACTATTATGACTATGCTCGCAGATCGCAGATCATCCGTCGATTTACCTTGTGTGTGTTTCCGACTAGCGAACGAGTAGCGATGCACAAGATGCTTTACGAAAGCTGGACTCGAGGTTCGACTAGGGAGAATATGTATAGAAGTCACGTAGGCGATTGTACGTTCAAATGTTAAATATACCATTTCGTCGGTGAAACTAACAAATTGAATTAGGTGCAAAATACACCTTAGCCAATAAGTCAGCAAGGTATATTTTGCAACTTATCAAATTTTGGTAGTTACGCAGTATTGCTAGGGGCTCTATTCTGCTCGGTAAAACCATATTGATTTTTACATGTTATCGTGTTGTCAATGTTACGATAGCTCTTATTCAATTGCTTAACAGACTCGCTATCGCAATCGGCTTCAAAGCGGAACAATTGTTTTCATTTTGTATGCAGACAAGCCTTCGATTTTTAAAATGTAAACGATTGCGAGTACGTAAGGCAATAGCCCCTCGCGGTTAAATACAATACGATAAAATCTCCAAATCAATGTGATTTAGGTATTATTATTATTATTATTTTTTCTTTGCCCCGCGGCGACTTGAACAGCTACTACCGCGGGAATATGGCGTTTCCACTATGAAGTGATTTCGCCAGTGTCAAGTATATATAAGTATAAATCAATATAGTAATAAAACACAATCCAATCTTCTCTATGAAGATTGGGGGCAACGTTGTAAGCCAAGGCCAAGATATTTTTAACCTCTGTACCACTGCGAGTCCACTTGAAACGAGAAGTAAGATGTCAGATACACGAAATAAGTCCAATGTGCAACACAAAGGCATTAAAAGTACAAATCACTAACGAAAAAGAACTTTGAACACCTAAACACAAAGATAAAAACTAAAACAAATTACACATCCGCCATCTTTTAACGTTGCAAATGCTCCACTTGACTCTTAATTCAAAGATCATTTTGCTATGAAATTGATTTTTGCACAACAAATGAATCACTCGTATCTTCTGTAAGATAAGAATCAGTGTCCATAATTTGTCCTTTGTTGATTACTGGTTCCGTTCCGTGGATCGATAACTCAAAGGCAACAAAATCTGGCATAGTTACGTATAAAAAAAAACTACAACAAATAATGTGTAACAAAACACAGGTGCTTAAATATTGCTGAACCCTCCTACCTTTTATTTCAGCAGGGTTATTCATTAAGTATTAGATGATCCTCCGAGTCGATAAGTCTGACTAATAACCGACCAAATACCGCGGCCCATTGGGTTTCACGCGTGACGCGCGCCGATATTAAACCTGTGATATAGTACGGGAAGTTATAGCGTGGCTGCTCAGAGCTCTATTCTGCTCTGAAAAACAATATTCTTTTTAGCATGTAACGTACTGTTAATATTACTATAGCTCTTAACTTAACTTGACAGATGGCGGCCGACATGTAAAAAAGCATTATGCTTTCACTGATTATCCCCTTGTTGCAAATCATGATACAAACGTTGAATTTTGCCAGGTATAATAATTATCTTGTTGAAAACAATCTTGCATAATACATTATAACAACAACAAAAAAATGCATCGGAGTACGACGGTAAAACAGTAGAAGAAAAACTTACACTCAAACACAAGAAACTCCATAGGGTCTATATTAATTCACATAGTTCCTATATTTATTATTTTGCATTATATTTTGTCTCTAAAATTGATATATAATTATTTTAGTTTTTAAAATACTAACCTAACCTAACATAATATTATGTACAGGTGAATATTTTAATGTTTAAAAAAATGACATTGTTTCAGTAAATAAATATTTATGCGAAAAAAATAAAATAGGAACCCCAATATTATGCCAAACAGACGGCACCTACCTCTATAATATCACACTAAACATCACCAAGGAAGTAATATAGTGATCAGCCTCTGCGATCCAGACAAGATTATGTATATTAAATTAATTGTCTTATTAGAAATTAATGTATCAAAGAGACGGAATTCCGAGGAATAATATTAAATTTAATAACAACTAAAAGCGAAACTTGGATACACGCCGCTAGATAGGCTTCGTGTAGTGGTTCACAATATAAGCTCCGTGTAGATAGAATTATGAATAATTAGTTAAATTAAATGAAGGAAAACGAGTACTCACGCGCGTTAATTTGTGACCCATTTACGTAAAATATCCTTGAAGACGTCAATGTCGTTAGAGATGTCAATTCATTTGTAACTTTTAGGAAACTTGACCTTATTGTCGTAGAATATCATATTGACTATGGACCTAAGGTGCGTACAGATTTGAAGTCTTAAACCATGCTATCAGCCCGATGGAACCCTGACCCGCCAAAGAACTGTGTCACTGTGACGTTATGATTCAAGTCGTAAGAAGTGTCAAAAAAATCAGTGTCACGATTATGAATGGTATTTTTTTAATTCAGAGACAAACAATTCTCATGTCGTTCTAAATTAAATGTCTTACGACACTTGTACAGTCAAGGAATTAAATTTGTCACCCACCTTAGCTCCATAGTCAATCTGACATTCTACAGCAATAAGGTTGTGTTTCCTATCAATTACAAATGACTTGGCATCTCTAATGACAATGTAATCTTCAAGCAGATTTTCTTTGAAATGTGTAGAAAATTAACCTCGCTGAACGTACTCAAAAATATACCGAGTCGACGTTTCAATATTATTGATAAATTGTGTTTGTATCATATTGGTTTTGAGAGATATTCCAACGTTTTAACTCATTACTTTATAATAATAGATAACTTAATTACAATATTACGATACAGCTGTCATTGCTGTAACAAGGCTGTAAGTGCTGTAACCTACTACCTCAGGTAAGGCTGGTCATTGCCGACGGGTTTTGAACGCATAATAGATGGAGGACTATAATAATGTGTGTAGATAAATGTATAACTATGTACACATTACCACCCCTGCACCGTACCTTTACTTATTAAAACATCAATCTCATCAAACAGGTCTCGGGCCGTAAACTCCAAGTTAATCAGCCACGTAGAGATATCCATCGAAGTTGTAATCTAAGTTTGGGACGCCATCTTGTGTCGGCGGTTTGATAGGGATGATGGACGATACAACGTGTGTCCTTGCCGAAAGTGTAGTTAGCCAAGTATACAGATAACTGGATTGGGATACAGCTGTCGTGTTATGGTAGCCTAGTAATGTAGTTAAAACATTCGTCACGCTCACATCTAATTACAGGACAGAAAGTGACCATGTTTATTCATAATTATATGTAAACATGACCATCAAACTACATCGACGACGTATTTATCCTGCTTAATTGGGATAGATCAATATATAACTCGCGGTTTTTACATTCTAATTCGAAAGAATAGGTCATTTTAAGAGACCAATTTCATTAATTTTGTATGTGACCTAACACTTAGTTTTGTTTTAATAAAAAATTTTATTTAGCTGAAATTTTATGGACGACATGATTATTTTAAATTTGTATTGGCATTTTCTAATAAATTACAACAATTAAATGATATGTAATCATAAAATGCGAATGTAATAGTGTTTTAAAACATACTATTTCAAGCGGTTTTCGCCTAACCCGCAAGCTACATCTTCGAGGGCTTCAAGTCGAAAACGAAAGTCAAACAACGGTTAAATATAATTTGGTTGAAATATCCGAAATAAATAAATATTTTGAAAACTTAATAATGCAGAACGGCTTTAAAACCCTATTCCTCGAAATGGTTTTCGTATTAGAGTAATTGTAAAAATATGAATAATCCCACTTATACCTTGATCGATATTATAGAGGTATTATTGGAACTAAAGCTAGCTGCGAATAGATACAAACGTATCCGACAAAATACGATGTCTCTTAATTCTTCACTATTCACCACTTCTTTTTTATTATACCTAATACGTAAATCAAAACTTGAAATTTGTTACATTTTTATCGACTATACCCGATCGACTTTACTTGAATGAATTCTTAATGCTTGAAGTGAACTTAGTATATTCACAAAATAACGCTAACAATTTTAAATAGTAGGTTACAAGCATAGTACTGCGAACCTACTTTGTAAATAGAACCAAATTACGCTGTTAACGATTCACTTTAGTACCTGTAACGGAAAGTAACCTCTTAATTTATTCAGTGAAACAGTGGTTAAATGCAAAAGTGTTAAGTTTAGTATCGCCTAAAACGTAGTTTTCTTGCGGTATAGTTAAAACACTGGTTTTACAAGTCTCTCACAATAAAAACGCTTTAAAGGAAAGTGTTCAAACCAATCTTGGTAACTACCACAATACAGTGTTTGTGGTAACTACCACCATACAGTGTTTGTGGTAACTACCACCATACAGTGTTTATATTAACTACCACGATACAGTGTTTGTGTTAACTACCACTATACAGTGTTTGTAGTCAGTACCACGGTACATTGTTTGTGGTAACTACCACGATACAGTGTTTGTGGTCAATACCACGGTACATTGTTTGTGGTAACTACCACGATACAGTGTTGTGTTAACTACCACTATACAGTGTTTGTAGTCAGTACCACGGTACATTGTTTGTGGTAACTACCACAATACAGTGTTGTGTTAACTACCACGATACAGTGTTGTGTTAACTACCACGATACAGTGTTTGTGGTCAGTACCACAGTACATTGTTTGTGGTAACTACCACGATACAGTGTTGTGGTAACCACCACGATACAGTGTTGTGGTAACTACCACGATACAGTGTTTGCGGTAACTACCACGATACAGTGTTTATGTTAACTACCACGATACAATTTTGTTGTAACTACCACGATACAGTGTTTATGGGAACTACCACGATACAGTGTTTGTGGTAACTACCACGATACAGTGTTTGCGGTAACTACCACTGTAACGTTAATGTTACATAATTAACATTTAACGTATATAACTTAATACTAAATATAAATCTAAATCAAATAATAACTAATAAATTTTACATATAATAATAATTAATAATTAATAAATAATAATAACGAATGATCTAATGAAATATAAAATAATAGTTCAACGCCGTAATATTAAATCCGGTACAACAATAAATTAAATATATTTTATTATAATGTACCAAAAAATACGTCGCAGTGCTCCGCACATCGACCTGCACAAAAGATCACGCCGGCTGCGCGTGATCGCTGCGCCGGCGCGTCACCATTCCTCTGCCAGGAGCTATCGGTGTCGGGCGAGTGTCTGCGCGTTCGCGGCTACCCAGTTCGCGTCTTCTTACGAGCTAGCCACAGTGCCCGTGTGAGTGTGTGACATTAAAGTGTTACTCACACATTCATTAAGAACCTATTTAAAACTCGCTTCCTTCGCGGCAGAGTGGAACCTTTATATTTCAATAAAATTGTTATAAACTACGTACTTTCGTGCCCCGATTAATGGGGTATTACGTTTACGCTAAGAAGCGCCACGCACCTCGCAAGTACCTTCCCGCTGGTGAACGTTGTTCCGGAGTAGTTCCGGCCGGCCTGCTCCGCCTTCTCCGCCCAGCATCAGCGCAGCCCATCAGCGCCAGGGGAGTAACGGACTGCGAGAGTGAAACCTAGACGGGCTTGTGTACCACGACCAATAAATTATTTGTGTTGACTATTGGTGTTCTTCTTATTTTACCAAGTATACCAACTTAGCATACGTCACACTGGCGCCCTTTAACGTGGTATTTATGGTCTGGTTTCGCTTTCGTAGAGTAGTTGTGTGTTGTGTGTTTTAATTTCAATCATTGTGAAACGTTTTTTTTCTTTTGGTTGCTAGTAACTGGCGTGTACCGGTTTTTTCATTTTTTGGTACATGTGTTTTTTCGCTTGTGACTGATATCCTAGTGTATATCAGCGTAAGTAATTTATTATTTGATGAATTTTGGAAATGTAACATAATTATTAAAATACTTTAATGCATTATTTCTCACTATAATCACCAAATTTAATTGCTATAAATTGTATTAATCCAGTTATAGCTTGGTACGCGCTAGTTACAGTTAATGCTTGTTTTTATTTTATTTTTGTGCATGTTATTGATTTAATTCAATACCGCTGATTTTAATTTTAAAAAATTTATATCAACCATAACGTTCATTAATCATCGCACCATTGTAACAGAACGGAGTAGAGTCATCAGGTTGTTCAACACTTTCCCATCTAAGCGGTTCTTAATTGGATAACGTTTTTTTTTAAAATACTTAATATTCAAAATGGCATTTCCAGTGAAATTTTTATCATTACAAAAATCTGAGCTTGAGTATGAGGTCGAAATTAGAGGTACCACTCCCGCCACCACAGTTCAGGAGCTACGGAAGCAAATAGCAAAGATAGGTCCTTTGTTTCCGTCTGAGGACATACTTGATACTCCATTCTCGGTATCGGATGAACTTAGAGGTGTTAGTGACGTTCTCACAAAAATTAAATCCAGCTTAGATGGTACCCTCGATAACAACGTTTTGCTTCGTACACAAAATCTTCAGAACCATCTGTATCACAGGCTTAATCGCATTGTTTGCGACGACAGGACGAAACCAATGTATGAAAGTTGTATAACCGAGTTTAAATTATTGCAAGAAAAGTTCAATTTAGTAAAAGACAAGGGTGTAGACATATTGTCATCTTCTACAAGCTCTGAGCCTTCGACATCCACTCTTCCAGTGAATGTTACTGTGCAATGTGACCGCAGCAATTCTAGTGATTTAATTAAAATTAAATTCGATGGTAAGTCGTGTGTACGGTCGTTCATACAACGCATTACCGAGTTCTGTGAAGCAAGGAACATTGCCAGGTCAAAGGTTTTGTCTTGCGCAACAGACATTTTCGTTGGCGATGCATTACATTGGTATAGGAGTATAAGGAACCAAGTGTCTGATTGGAACGAACTTATTTCGTTACTAAAACAAGATTTTGATCAGTCCGATTTCGATTACCGTTTACTTTCCGAAATACGCTCGAGAACTCAAGGGGAATCTGAGAATATCACGATCTACCTATCCATTATGTCAGGGTTATTTTCACGCCTTTCAAAGCCATTATCACAAGAGGACAGGTTGGAAATAATCTTGCACAACATTAGGCCGTGCTATGCTAGTACATTGGCTTCTGTTCCAACAATTTCGGACATCGACACCTTGAGGACCCTCTGTCGTAATTTCGAAAGTATCCAGGCACGTCTTGCAAACTTCAAAGAACCACCTAAACAGACACATGATACCTTAGCTCCAGAATTTGTGTATCGTAGTAATACAATTAATAAATATAACAATAATAATATTCAGTATAATAATCCAAATCGCAATGATATCAATCAACAATCCAAATATTCCACAAATTATAATACTAATACTTATTCTAATTACAATAATAAAAACAAAAATCAATACAATCCTAACAAAAATCAAATACATGCTATAGAAAGTAACAGCACTTATAATACAAAGTCTTATTACTGCCCCAGATGTCGTGTCAATACACATAACTTGAGGCAATGCACAGCTAACAAAGACACCGTGCGTTGTTTCGTTTGTGGACTGCCAAATTTTAAAACACCGGATTGTCCAAATTGCAATGCAAATAAACCATCAACTTCAATAAACTAGGTTCGCAGAATTGTGTTAAACCCCATACTCCCAAATTCGAACAGGAGGATTGGCAAAAATGGTTGAAAACACTACGTATCTATTTTAGTTCTTATAAAATTGACACAATTCTGCAAACCAAGCCAATTGATGACTGTAGACCATATGGTACAGTAAATATTAATGGTTTACAAGTAATGGGTCTCCTTGATTCAGGCTCTGCTGTAACATTATTGGGCAATAACGCACATAAAGTATTTGAGGAACAGGGGCTTATTGTGAACCGTGATCACTGCATCTCTCTTTCAGCGGCAGGGGGTCAAAATCTTAAAAGTAACGGGTTTATAAACTTACCCATTGCCTTCGAAAATCAATTTCACATCATTAAGGCTCACATAGTTCCTGAGGTGAATACAGACCTTATTCTAGGCATTGATTTTTGGCGTCAATTTGAAATATTCCCTAAACATCTCGATAGCATTACTATCACTGATACAAAATTTCGCGTAGACAGCTTGAGACCCACCGGGACTTTACATATTCAGGGCTATGACATTCTCGATCCCTCACAAAAGTCGTTGGCTGACGACGTTATCGCACAATTCCAACAGATCTCTGCCGAGTGCAGGGGATTGGGTAAAACTACCTTAACATCTCATCGTATTGACACTGGTGACTCTCAACCAATCCGGCAACGTTATTACCGGATGTCGCCTGAAAAGCAGCGCATATTGGTGGAACAGGTTGATGATATGCTGTCACTTGACGTCATCGAGCCGTGTGAAAGTGCTTGGTCGTCACCAGTGCTCATAGTTAGCAAAAAAGACGGTCAACCCCGATTTTGCCTGGATTGTCGCAAGCTTAATTCCATCACCAAACGAGACGCTTACAACTTGCCTTATGTATCGGAAATACTGGACAACCTCCGCGATGCCCGTTTTCTTTCAAGTATAGATTTATCTAAGGCATTTTGGCAGATACCAATAGCGGTTGAGGATCGCGATAAAACCGCATTCTACGTACCGGGTCGCGGAACCTATAGATTTAAGAGAATGGCATTTGGCTTAACTAATGCACCCGCCACACAGCAGCGTCTTGTCGATCTCCTTTTTCAAGAATTCGACCTAAAGGTATTTGCATACCTTGATGACATAATCATCATATCTGAGGACTTTAATTCTCATGTTTCACTTTTACTTCGTGTTCTGGACAAACTTAAGCAGGCAAATTTAACGTTAAATTTAAAAAAAAGTAACTTTTTTCGCGGTCAGCTCAAATACTTAGGATACGTCGTAGACAGTTGTGGTCTGAGGACTGATCCCGAGAAGGTGGAAGCCATTCTTAACTATCCAACTCCTTCCTGTCGCAAGGACATTAAACGTTTTCTCGGGACAGCTACGTGGTACCGGCGTTTTGTCCCAAATTTTAGCACGATAGCAGGGCCGCTGAACAAGTTGACCTCAAATAAGAAGGGTGGCCCTCCATTCAAGTGGACTCCAGAAGCTGATACTGCTTTCCATAAGTTGAAGGAGTGCCTCGTCTCCGCTCCGGTTCTTTCCTGCCCTGATTACCGTAATTCTTTTGAGGTGCACACCGACGCAAGTAATTATGGGGTTGGCGCTATGTTGACCCAGACCATTAACGGCAAGGAGCACCCAATAGCTTATATGAGTAGGTCTTTATCAGCAGCAGAAAAGAACTACAGTATAACCGAACGTGAGACACTAGCAGTTGTCACAGCACTGGAACATTGGAGGTGCTATCTGGAAAACGGCCAACCCTTTATTGTTTTTACCGATCACAGTGCTCTTAAGTGGTTTCTTTCCATAAGCAATCCCACCGGACGTTTGGCTCGTTGGGGAGTGCGTTTGTCAGCATTCCATTTTGAATTAAAACATCGTCGTGGTGTTGACAACGTCATCCCCGATGCCCTTTCCAGAGCAATACCAGTCCATGCCATTAGTTCCTGCAACTGGCATCTTAAAACGACTGATACATGGTACAAATCTTTGTTCAATTCGTGTTTATCAAGGCCAGAAAAATATCCTAATTTTTACATTAAAAATAATTCATTATACAGATTGTGCAAAAATAAACACGAGTTAACAAATGAATTCTCCTGGAAAGAGGTTATACCATCTGAGCTGCGTCATGAGGTCATTCAAGATAATCATTCCGAGCCTATAGCTGGTCATTTAGGCGTTTTTAAAACATATCGTCGTCTTACACTGCGATATTATTGGCCAGGTATGCACCAAGACGTCATTAAGTTTGTTGGTTCATGCCCCAAGTGTCTTTCTTATAAAGCACAAAACCACCAAACTCTGGGTGAAATGGGCAGACCAAAACAATGTTCCCGTCCTTTCCAAATGGTTTCCATTGATCTCATGGGTCCTCTTCCAGTTACTCGGAAACAAAACAGTTACATTTTAGTTATAACATGCTGTTTTTCCAAATTTTGTCTAATCTATTCCATTAGGAGCGCAACATCCAATATTGTTAGCAAAATTCTCGAAGACTCACTATTTTTAGTCCATGGTGTCCCTCAAACAGTTTTTCTTGATAACGGCAGCCAATTTATTAGTAAAATTACTCTAAACGGGATGGAGGAAATAAAAAGTATGTTAGTAAATATGCAACAAGACATGAAACAACAAAAGCAAGACATGTTGGATATGAAAGATGATATTAAAAATACAATAATCACTAGTATAAACGAGAAGTTTAACAACCTAGAACTAAGAAATGAATTAACTGAGAAAAGAATCGAAGAGCAATGTAGTAAAATAAATAACTTAGAAAGGCAGTCCAGGCGCCGGAACTTAGTCTTTTTTGGCGTAGAAGAATGTGAAAACTCATACCATGAACTCGAAGAATCAATAACAAACATCATAAATACACAATTAAAAGTTTCATGTGTTACGAACAACATCGAAGCAGCGAGAAGACTGGGTAAAAAAGGAGAGAAGACCAGACCAGTGATAATAACATTCAACACAATGGGCTTAAAAATAAAAGTTCAGAAAAATAAAAGCTATCTTAACAACACTTCATATTACATAAAAGAAGATTATCCAATAGATGTATTAAATAAGCGCAAGGAGCTGCAAAGCCAACTGAGGAAAGAAAAAGAAGCGGGTAACACTGCTTATCTGAAATACGACAAACTCATAGTATTAAACAAAAAGCACTCCCCCCCTTGCAGTCAAACAAACAAGAGGAGCCTGCCCGAATCCCCGGAGACCTCTCTAGCTATACCCAGTAGCCAACAACAGCATCACTCTAATAGTAAGCAGCCATCTAAGAAAAACAAAGCAACAAATATGAGAAATTACATAATCCAAAAGCCTAAACTGACCCTCACTGAGGCAGTCGCAGATACTTCTCAAGGCCAACCGAGGATAACACAGCACAACGTAGCATAGCAATCAAAACCGGGCCCTCTACCCACCCCTCATCTCCCAGTACGGCCGGTCACCGCGGGAGAGTTCGACCAAAACCCACCAAGGAAAACCACTCAAACGAAAAATACCTTCAAAATTTGTACCTTCAACGTGAAATCACTATCTTCTGAACCAAAACTTATTGAGCTGAAGGCAGCGCTACAAGATGTCAACCACGATGTCGTAGGTTTGTGCGAAGTTCGTCGCCTTGGAGAAAAAATTGTAGAGGACGACGAATACATAATGTACTATCTAGGCCAAACTAAAGGACTATACGGCGTAGGCTTCCTAGTTAAGAAGATACACAAAGAAAAAATCATGACATTCACTGGAATATCCGAAAGAGTGTGCGTACTAGAAATCGAAATAGAAAATACACGTTTCGCAATAATCCAGGCATACGCACCTACTGAAAAGTCATCCCCGGAGGAAATAGAAAACTTTTACAAGGACTTAGAGACAGCTCACGACTCTACAGCTACGAAGACCATAATCTCTATGGGAGATTTTAATGCGCAAATTGGTACTCCCAAGGAACACGAAAGCTCTGTTACTGGTAAATTTGGATACGGTAAAAGAAGTGTTCGCGGCGAAAGACTCATTCAATACGCACAAGAATATAACTTAAAAATTATTAACACAATGTTTAAGTTAAAATCCAAGAACCGGTGGACATGGATCTCTCCGGACAAAAACACAAAAAATGAAATAGACTATATAATGACCACAAAACCTCACATAATCACTAAGTATGAAGTATTATCGTCATTTTCATTTGGATCGGACCACAGGTTATTAAGAGCCACAATTCAACTAAAACAAACACATAAGAGCAGACGTAATTTTTCAAACCCGTCAAGAAAACTGAATACAATAGACGAGCAAGAAACGTACCTTAAAAACCTTAACAGCTGTATACCAGAACTTATAACTACGCAAAACAACTACAATGCGGAAGACTACTACCAAAAAATCGTCCACTGTATAAAGGAAAGCTTAAAAAACATTAAAGGAGTAGAAAAAAGGAAAATCCTGTCAGAGTTAGCGTTAGAACTCATGAAAGAAAGGAGTAAACTACAAAATAAGCATAGATTAAACAAAACCGACAAAGAAAACTTAAAAACACTCTATAAACTTACCAACAAAGAAATAAGAAAATGCTATGATACTTATAGAACGAACACAATACAACGGCACCTTGGAAAATCCAGATCAGCTAAAAAAGCCTATAAAGAATTAAACAAATCAATTACATGGATTCCATCACTTCAGCCCGGCACTAGTAAATGCAAATCACGTACAGAAATCATAAATATAGCCACCGACTTTTACTCTAAATTATATAGCCACCCAGACATAATAAAGCAAAATAAGGCTGCCTACGCTTATCACAGCACAGATACCCGCCCAATACAACAGTTTTCAGAGCCAGAAATATTAAAACAACTAATAAAACTCAAGCCGGAAAAAAGCCCAGGACCAGATGGGATCACAAATGAGTATGTCAAAACTGCAAGGACTCTACTACTGTCACCTATCACTATTCTATGGAATAAAATCCTAGAGGAGGAGGCTGTGCCAAACCGATGGAAGGAATCTGAAATAATATTGCTATATAAGAAAGGCGACGCCGCAGACATAGGGAACTACCGCCCCATTAGCCTCATGTCCTGCCTCTATAAACTGTTCGCCTCCTGTCTACTAGATAGAATATCACCAAATATCGATGCACATCAGCCGATAGAGCAAGCCGGTTTTAGAAGCGGCTTTAGTACAGTGGACCACATCCAAGTCGTAGACCAGGTGAAAGAAAAATATCTAGAATTCCACAGACCACTGTACATGGCTTTTATAGATTACAAAAAAGCTTTTGACTCTATATCACATGAAAGTATTTGGGAAGCTTTGGAATCACTAAACATAAAAGGAAAGTATATCAACATCTTGAAGAACATTTACGGTAACAGTACAAGTAGAGTCAAACTAGACAGGGTTGGCACAGCAATCAACATTAAGAGAGGAGTCAGACAAGGCGACCCAATATCTCCAAAGTTGTTTATAGCCGTTTTACAACACGTAATGGGAAACCTGCCATGGTCTAAACGAGGCATTAACATAAATGGAAACTTCTTGAGTCATCTTAGATTCGCTGACGACATTATCCTGTTTTCAGAATGTCCACAACAACTAAACGAAATGCTAAACGAATTAAACCAGGCTAGTTCAAAAGTCGGCCTAGAAATGAACCTTGAAAAAACAAAAGTGATGACTAACCATTATACGTCACCAATTTCGATCAACAACATACCTCTTGAATTTGTTGAAAAATACATATATCTGGGCAAACAAATATCATTTAACAAAGATAATAACCTAGAAGAGGTTGAGCGGAGGGTAGCAATCACGTGGAAGAAATATTGGGCTCATAAAGAAATCTTCAAGTCACAGTTACCACTGTCAGCAAAGAAAATAGTTATGGATACAACTATACTCCCAAGTCTAACTTATGGGTGCCAAACGTGGACGATCGACACCAAAACCAGAAATAAAATCCAGACCACTCAAAGACGAATGGAGAGAAGCAGTATGGGACTAAAACTCAAAGACAAGGTGAGAAATGATGACATCCGCAAGAAAACCAAAGTTACTGACGCCTTAACTTTCGTGCTAAAGAGTAAGTGGCAGTGGGCAGGCCACGTCGCTAGATACGAAGATAAGCGATGGACTCGGAGAGCGGTAGAATGGTCCGGACCGCCAGGTAAAAGAGCGAGAGGCCGCCCGCACGCCAGATGGGCAGACGAGATAGCGGCAATAGCTGGCCGTGATTGGCTAAACGGAGCCAAAGACCGAATCGAGTGGCATACCTTGGAGGAGGCTTTTACCCAAAAGGGGTCCATCCAAAAATAATACTTAAGTTACCGAATAATAAACTAATTCCTATTATTAAAAATAAAATAAAAAAATATCTAATTATGTTAATTAACAAATCTAATATTAAATAATTGTATTTTTTTTGCATGGTCAAATAAAGCTTTATTATTATTATTATTTTGTATATTTATTTTATATCTGTACAATTAGGTTTTTTACAGTGAA
The DNA here is from genome assembly GCA_923062465.1 of Acleris sparsana. Classification (NCBI taxonomy): domain Eukaryota; kingdom Metazoa; phylum Arthropoda; class Insecta; order Lepidoptera; family Tortricidae; genus Acleris; species Acleris sparsana. The sequence continues at coordinate 3,504,767 of OV281299.1, forward strand.
TATTCAATTATAAAAGTAAAATAACAATACTAATATAAAAAATAAACATTATAAAAAACCTAACCTACGAATGCCGCCGGCAGCGGGGCAGGGCTCAAGCTACCGGTGGTTAGGGCTGCAGAGAGAGGAACCTCCTCACAATACGTGCCGTGTCGAGGAGTACTGCCTTCTGTATCTGGCCCTTGATCCAGCCATCTAGCGAGAGTCTCTTGAGGTGTTGGTCGAGACTCTTCGCTATAAGACCGTTTGCCGAAACAACTATTGGGACAATGATCGTCGAGTCAACATCCCACATGGCGGTCACCTCGTGAGCCAAGTCAAGGTACTTGCTGAGCTTGTCCTTCTCGGCCTTCACGAGGTTCTCATCATGCGGGATGGTGATGTCGACGAGCACTGCCCGGCGTTGAGATCGATCTGTCAAAACGATATCAGGCTTATTGGCGACAATAGTCCTGTCCGTGATGACAGATCGATCCCAATAGAGCGTAGCACGACCATTTTCGAGAACTGGCGTCGGTGTGTACTTATAGTACGGCACTTCAAACTCAACAAGACCGTATTGAAGAGCAAGTTGCTGATGGATGATCCTGGCCACGAGGTTATGTCTGTGCAAGTACTCACCATTGGCCAAATGCGAACAACCGGAAATTATATGTCTGAGGGACTCGCCGGGGCAACGACATGCTCGACAAATGTCAACCGTGCCATCCCTCAGAATATATCTCCGGTAATTATTCGTCATTATGACCTCGTCAGCAATTGCACAGGCAAAACCTTCGGTTTCCCCAAAGAGGTCACCGAACCGTAGCCAGTTCACGGACGCTAAAAAGTCTACGTCGGGCCTTGTTAGGGCCCGGTAGAAGCGTCCGTGTAGCTCCTTGCTCTTCCATACGTTCTTGCGGTCTTCAGTGCTCAACACCGCTGGTCTGCGCCAGTTCTCGTTTGCCAAGGAGAGAGGCGTGAGGCTTCCGTCTACTGCAACCACATCACGATGCATCCCACACTCAGTGCGAAGAAAATAATCCCTGAGATTGCACACCTCGCGGTTGTGGAGATTCTTAGCATTTAAAATGCCTCGACCTCCACATTTCCTCGGGATGTACAATCTCATAACAGATGAGCGTGGGTGCAACATGCGATGTGATTTAAGCAGTAGACGGACCCTCCTATCCAGGGCGTCCAGCTCAGTCTGAGTCCACCTTAGTATGCCAAAGGAGTATGTGAGCAGCGGCATCACCCAGCCATTGAAGGCGCGCACCTTATTGCCACCCGACAAAAGACTGTTAAGAACTTTTGTCAAGCGACAGAAGAAGCGTTCCTTCACTGACTGCTTGATATCGCTGTCCACAATACCTAAAGACTGTGACATACCAAGATATTTGTAGGTTTCAACTTCGGAGAGAGATCTGAGAGTCATTGTCTCTGAAAGCTGCAAATTCGAAGAATTTACAACTTTCCCTCGTTGAACATGCATGACCGCACACTTATCTACACCGAATTCCATCTTGATCGCACTACTAAAGTCTTGTGTGATTTTTAATAGTGCGATAAGATCTTGGCGCTTCGATGCAAACAGTTTGAGGTCATCCATGAACAATAAGTGGGAAATGATTTCAGCCTCTCTACGAAGTCGATAGCCAAGCCCGGAATCCTTCAGCAAAGAGCTAAGAGGATTCAAGGCTAGGCAAAACCACAAAGGACTCAGACTGTCACCCTGAAAGATGCCTCTTTCAATCCTTATCAAGTTAGGGAAATCAGAAGGGACGTCTCGACCACCTGGTTGACGAAGGACTGTGACCCACTGCCTCATATACACACCTAAAAAGGATCTCAAAGTTGCATCAACTTTATACAACTCTAAGATCCTGTCGAGCCATGAGTGAGGCACCGAGTCATAAGCCTTCTTGTAGTCAATCCAAGCAGCCGAAAGGGCCGCCCTGTTTCGCCTGACTTGCTGACAAATGGTCATGTCTATGAGGAGGAGCTCCTTAGTACCGCGGGACCCAACCTTACAACCATTTTGAGCGGAAGCCATAACGTTGTTTGCAACAAAATGTGCGTTTAATTTTGTGCTCAAAATGGACGTAAGGAGCTTGTAGATGGTAGGCAAGCATGTAATGGGTCGGTAGTTCTTTGGGTCCGCGGTACTACCGGACTTGTAGAGCAGGAAGGTAACACCAGTTGTTAATAAAGGTGGCAAGGAACCGATCTCAAGAGCATTTTGGAATTGCGCTGCTAAACACTTATGTGAGGCTTTGAACCATTTAATCCAGAAGTTATGTGATCCGTCCGGTCCAGGACTTTTCCAGTTCTGAGCCACTCGGATTGCACAACCTACGTCTTCGGGGCAGATGGTAATAGGCCCCATTGGTTCAATAGCCTCACACACATGTTCAACAGCACGCATCCAGTCTCCTTCTGTGTGCACAACAGGCACCGACCAGATGCTGCGCCAGAAATCAATCATAGCAGCAGGATCAGGTAGATTTCCGTCGCTAACACCTTGATCGGTTCCTTCCCACTTTCGGTACACCTTCCTCTGATCACTTTGGAAGAGGCGATTTTGCTGGTATCTATCCACACGCTCTCTATAGCGACGAATACGGCTTGCCCACGCGCAAATTTTCTGTTTCAGGAAGTCGATGCGTTCCGTGATACAGGCCATATAATGCTGGGGTCTTATTCCGGTCCCAGCAAAAGCTTGGTTCACGAAACGCATGACTCGGGGACGGTCATTGCCCCCCCTGAAGCAGATTAGCTTTCCTATGAGAGTCCTAAACTTATCAATACGCCGCTCAATTCGCACTTGCCAAGTGGGGACGGATCCGCGCGCACGCGGAGCTCGGTCAGAGTCCGGAAACTTGACTACGCAGTGAGGTTAGTTCCTCCCTCTGTAGCCCCGTAGTATGCTCGCATGCAATTTTCATTGTTTGATTGTGACCATCGCATGCGGCGCACTAAACCACCGGTAGCGGGAGCCGTGCGCGGAGCAGGATGCCCCGCAGACCCCAAGCGTGCCGGCAGCGGTGCTCGCCCACGTCGCGCAGGCGGTCGCGGCGGCGGAGGCGGCGGCCCGCGCTCGTCGCTCGACTCGCTGGTGTCGGGGGCAGTGGCGAACTCATCACCCGACGATGATTGCGAGGAGCTGGACGAAGCGGGCAGAGGTGGAGGGCGTGCGTTTTCAGTACCCGCTTCTCTTCTCTTCGCTCTCGATCTTGTTAACATGATTAATTGATGTGACGTTTCATGTCAATGTGTTTCTATTTTAATTTATGGTATCATATGTACAATGTATATTATATTTTTATAAAACATGATGTTTTAATGTATATAATTTACAAATACCACATAAAAAAAAGACTTAAAACACAAAAACGAATTAATCAAGAAAAAGAACGTGTGACAGCGTCAGCGGTTTTTTTTTTTTTTTTTTTTTTTTTTTTATTATTATTTCATAGATATTTATTTAATTTTCTATAAATTAGGTTTTTTATAATAAACATTCAAATATAAAAGTAAAATAACAATACTAATACAAAAAATATACATTATAAAAAACCTAACCTACGGATGCCGCCGGCAGCGGGGCAGGGCTCAAGCTACCGGTGGTTAGGGCTGCAGAGAGAGGAACCTCCTCACAATGCGTGCCGTGTCGAGGAGTACTGCCTTCTGTATCTGGCCCTTGATCCAGCTATCTAACGAGAGTCTCTTGAGGTGTTGGTCGAGACTCTTCGCTATAAGACCGTTGGCCGAAACAACTATCGGGACAATGATCGTCGAGTCAACATCCCACATGGCGGTCACCTCGTGAGCCAAGTCAAGGTACTTGCTGAGCTTGTCCTTCTCGGCCTTCACGAGGTTCTCGTCATGCGGGATGGTGACGTCGACGAGCACTGCCCGGCGTTGAGATCGATCTGCCAACACGATATCAGGCTTATTGGCGACAATAGTCCTGTCCGTGATGACAGATCGATCCCAATAGAGCGTAGCACGACCATTTTCGAGAACTGGCGCCGGTGTGTACTTATAGTACGGCACTTCAGAATCAACAAGATCATATTGAAGGGCAAGTTGTTGATGGATGATCCTGGCCACGAGGTTATGTCTGTGCAAGTACTCACCGTTGGCCAAATGCGAACAACCGGAAATTATATGTCTGAGAGACTCGCCGGGGCAACGGCACGCTCGACAAATGTCAACCGTGCCATCCCTCAGAATATACTTCCGGTAATTGTTCGTCATTATGACTTCGTCAGCAATTGCACAGACAAAACCTTCGGTTTCCCCAAAAAGGTCACCAAAACGTAGCCAGTTCACGGACGCTAAAAAGTCTACATCGGGCCTGGTTAGGGCCCGGTAGAAACGTCCGTGTAACTCCTTGCTCTTCCATATGCTCTTGCGGTCCTCAGTGCTCAACACCGTTGGTCTGCGCCAGTTCCCGTTTGCCAAGGAGAGAGGCGTGAGGTTCCTGTCTACTGCAACCACATCGCGATGCATCCTACACTCATTGTTAAGGAAATAATCCCTGAGATTGCACACCTCGTGGTTGTGGAGATTCTTAGCATTTAAAATGCCTCGACCTCCACATTTCCTCGGGATGTACAATCTCATAACAGATGAGCGTGGGTGCAACATGCGATGTGATTTAAACAGTAGACGGACCCTCCTATCCAGAGCATCCAGCTCAGTCTGAGTCCATCTTAGTATGCCAAAGGAGTATGTGAGCAGCGGCATCACCCAGCCATTGAAGGCGCGCACCTTATTGCCACCCGACAAAAGACTGTTAAGAACTTTTGTCAAGCGACAGAAGAAGCGCTCCTTCACTGACTGCTTGACATCGCCCACCACGATACCCAAAGACTGTGACATACCAAGATATTTGTAGGTTTCAACTTCGGAGAGAGATCTGAGAGTCATTGTCTCAGAAAGTTGCAAATTCGATGAATTTACAACTTTCCCTCGTTGAACATGCATAACCGCACACTTATCTACACCGAATTCCATCTTGATCGCACTACTGAACTCTTGTGTGATTTTCAATAGTGCGACAAGATCTTGGTGCTTCGATGCAAACAGTTTGAGGTCATCCATGAACAATAAGTGAGAAATGACTTCAGCTTCTCTACAAAGTCGATAGCCAAGCCCGGAATCCGACAGCAAAGAGCTAAGAGGATTCAAGGCTAGGCAAAACCACAAAGGACTCAGACTGTCACCCTGGAAGATGCCTCTTTCAATCCTTATCAGGTTAGGCAAATCAGAGGGGACATCTCGACCACCTGGTTGACGAAGGACTGTGACCCACTGCCTCATACACACACCTAAAAAGGACCTCAAAGTTGCATCAACTTTATACAACTCTAAGATCCTTTCGAGCCATGAATGAGGCACCGAGTCATAAGCCTTCTTGTAGTCAATCCAAGCAGCCGAGAGGGCCGCCTTGTTTCGCCTAACTTGCTGGCAAATGGTCATGTCTATGAGGAGGAGCTCCTTAGTACCGCGGGACCCAACCTTACACCCATTTTGAGCAGAGGCCATAACGTTGTTTGCAATAAAATGTGCATTTAATTTTGTGCTCAAAATGGATGTAAGGAGCTTGTAGATGGTAGGCAAGCATGTAATGGGTCGGTAGTTCTTTGGATCCGCGGTACTACCGGACTTGTGGAGCAGGAAGGTGACACCAGTTGTTAATAAAGGTGGCAAGGAACCAATCTCAAGGGCATTTTGGAGTTGTGCTGCTAAACACTCATGTGAGGCTTTGAACCATTTAATCCAAAAGTTGTGCAATCCATCCGGCCCAGGACTTTTCCAGTTCTGAGCCATTCGAATTGCACAACTTACGTCTTCGGGGCAGATAGTAATAGGCCCCATTGGTTCAATAGCCTCACATGCGCGTTCAACAACACACATCCAGTCTCCTTCTGTGTGCACGACAGGCACCGACCAGATGCTGCGCCAGAAATCAATCATAGCAACAGGATCCGGTAGGTGCCCATCGCTCACACCTTGATCAGTTCCTTCCCACTTTCTGTACACCTTCCTCTGATCGCTTTGGAAGAGGCGATTTTGTTGGTATCTATCCACGCGCTCTCTAAAGCGACGAATACGGCTTGCCCACGCATAAACCTTCTGCTTCAGGAAGTCAATACGTTCCGTGACACAAGCCATATAATGCTGGGGCCTTATTCCGGTCCCAGCAAAGGCTTGGTTCACGAAACGCATGACACGGGGGCGTTCATTGCCCCCCCTGAAGCAGATTAGCTTTGCTATGAGAGTCCTAAACTTATCGATACGCCGCTCAATTCGTACTTGCCAAGCGGGGACAGACCCGCGAGCACGCGGAGCTCGGTCAGTGTCCGGAAACTTGACACAAGCTACGCGGCACGCAGCTATGGCCCCGCAGTATAAAATTGAGTGGGTATCGATAATATCCTCGCTGGCTTGTAAATATGACACCAGCAAGGCGTTTAGGGCTCCCATAAGCGCCAAATTTCGTTTACACGCAGGCAAGCGTGGTAGACGAGGCCTAGAGTTGGTTGTGGACCGATACTGCGCCATCGCGTCTTCCAAAGCCCTCCTCAATTGCTCATTTACCTGGCTAGTAACACTTATATTCGTACAATCCTCAACGTCGATAACGGGATCATCCTGCACTGACAATACGTGTTGGGCGACTGGCATCGAAACCGATAACGCAGCAGGAGGGTCCCGTGACGAAGCGGAGGTTGCACGAATAGGAAGCGATTCCAGGCGGAGCCGATCAAGTACAGACTGATCCAGCCGCCGGAGCCGCTGAATGGCCCGCACTTGATCCGATAGTCGTTGGGCGGTAACGGTGATGGCCGGCTCGAGGGTCTGAAACAGAAGCAGCATCCGATCACGATACGCAGTGAGGTTAGTTTCTCCCTCTGTAGCCCCGTAATACGCTCGCATGCAATTTTCATTATTAATTTGTGACCATCGCATGCGGCGCACTAAACCACCGGTAGCGGGAGCCGTGCGCGGGGCGGGATGCCCCGCTGGCCCCAAGCGTGCCGGCAGCGGTGGTCGCCCACGTCGCGCAGGTGGTCGCGGCGGCGGAGGCGGCGGCCCGCGCTCGTCGCTCGACTCGCTGGTGTCGGCCGCGGTGGCGAACTCGTCACCCGACGACGATGGCGAGGAGCTGGACGAGGCGGGCAGAGGTGGAGGGCGTGCTTTATTAGTGTCCGCTTCTTTCTGTTTCGCTCTAGTTATCATTTTATTTTGGCATTTTATTGTGTTGTATGTGACATGTTGACGTTTAAATACGACATAAAAAGAAACACAAAGGCCAAAAACTAAATTAATATAAAAAGAAAACTAAAAAGCACGACAGACAGCGTCAGCGGTTTTTTTTTTTTTTTTTTTTTTTTTTTTTTATTATTATTATTATTATAATATACACCGCAGATCAACACGACAGACAGCGTCAGCGGTTTTTTTTTTTTTTTTTTTTTTTTATTTTTTATTATTATTATTATTATAATATACACCGCAGATCAACACTGTTGAGCGATATAATCGTACAATAATTACATGCATATCCACATTTGTCGAGGAAGATCATCGAACTTGGGATCTTTTTATCCCAAAGGTACAATTCGCAATCAATAATTCAGTCAATGAGGCTACTGGTTTTACCCCATCCTTTTTGGTATTCGGCAGAGAGCTCGTGGCATGTGGTACGCATTATCTCGATAATGATCTGGGTGACGAAGTTTTTTTTCTACCACGTGATGTTTACGCGGAAAATCTGGGCTGTCTGTCCGAAGTTTTTGATAAGGTCCAAACAAAACTGTGGCAAGCCCATGAAAAAAACGCGACACACTATAATTTGCGCCGAAAATCGACTGAATTTAACGTCGGTGACTTTGTCATGAAACGAACATACGTGTTAAGCGACAAAAACAAGTTCTTTAGCAAAAAATTAGCCCCAAAATTTATAAAGTGCAAAGTCATTGCCAAAAAATCACCTCTTGTCTATATACTTGCAGATATGTCTGGAAAGAACATAGGAACATGGCACATAAAAGATTTGAAGTTGATTGGTCTTAATAAATAATAAATATATACTTCATTAATATCGCGCATTATACAGCCTCAATTAACATCTAGAATAAATAGTATTTGTATAGGTCATTAGCAACATTTATTAATAAGCTGGTGCCCCTTGGAAGTGAAAGGACGCGTCAGTATTTCTTAGTAAATACTGTCGCCCATATGAAAGAGTTTTTTTTTAAAAGAGAATTATGAATGTAGAAGATTAAGAGAGATTGTATGAAATAGGAGTACAAATACTTAGCATATTGTACGGATTTTATTCTGTAGGGAATAAAACCCTTGGTGATGCGCGGGGTAATGTAACGTTAATGTTACATAATTAACATTTAACGTATATAACTTAATACTAAATATAAATCTAAATCAAATAATAACTAATAAATTTTACATATAATAATAATTAATAATTAATAAATAATACTAACGAATGATCTAATGAAATATAAAATAATAGTTCAACGCCGTAATATTAAATCCGGTACAACAATAAATTAAATATATTTTATTATAATGTACCAAACAATACGTCGCAGTGCTCCGCACATCGACCTGCACAAAAGATCACGCCGGCTGCGCGTGATCGCTGCGCCGGCGCGTCACCATTCCTCTGCCAGGAGCTATCGGTGTCGGGCGAGTGTCTGCGCGTTCGCGGCTACCCAGTTCGCGTCTTCTTACGAGCTAGCCACAGTGCCCGTGTGAGTGTGTGACATTAAAGTGTTACTCACACATTCATTAAGTACCTATTTAAAACTCGCTTCCTTCGCGGCAGAGTGGAACCTTTATATTTCAATAAAATTGTTATAAACTACGTACTTTCGTGCCCCGATTAATGGGTGAGTGTTGAACAATATAATTATTTCATTCTAGTGTAGTTTTAAGCAAATCATTGTGTTATCATGTAAGTCATTCTCATCTATACCGATCACTGTTTTATTAAGCTTCCTACGCCCAGTTAAACGTACCCACGCTTACAGCTGTTTGTAGTAAATCTTAGTTCACCTTATTTTTCTCATTTTTCTTCAAGTTTGCTAATAAGAATTGTAACTCTGTTCTGATCGTGAGCACCTTCACTAACTACTATTAGCCGATCTCCCTATGCTTCCGCTTAATCATGGTGCTCATCATTATCAGCAATACGGAGCATATTTTAATGCGAGTCGTCCATTCGCAGGGTATTACGTTTACGCTAAGAAGCGCCACGCACCTCGCAAGTACCTTCCCGCTGGTGAACGTTGTGCCGAAGTAGTTCCGGCCGGCCTGCTCCGCCTTCTCCGCCCAGCATCAGCGCAGCCCATCAGCGCCAGGGGAGTAACGGACTGCGAGAGTGAAACCTAGACGGGCTTGTGTACCACGACCAATAAATTATTTGTGTTGACTATTGGTGTTCTTCTTATTTTACCAAGTATACCAACTTAGCATACGTCACACCACGATACAGTGTTTGCGGTAACTACCTCGATACAGTGTTTGTGGTAACTACCACTACCACGTTAAATCACTTGATCTTACTACTTAGTGAAGCACGGCTTGTACTGAAAATACTATACAATTGTGCAACTCTTTTTAAGTTTTAACCAGTGTACAGCAAAATGAAGACTCCAGCATCCACTTTTTGATGTAGATAGTCTTCGTCAATCAGTTACAAAAAATTGATTAATAGATACAGGATTACCAACAACTCTAAAAACTTATTGTTAATTCTGTAACCACATTTAACACAAAAAGGCTACGATGTTTATCGGTGTAAAATTGGTTATGAATATAAAAACAGCACAGACCTATCTGGACGTTATCCTTTCGGCAGAAAAATAATAAATAGAAACGTACAAACCTAGTTTTTCATAGTAAAGAACTTGACAGGGGAGAGAATGGATTTTATTTGATAGCTATTTGACAGTTCGAAACGTCACTTCACAATCCCCTAGCGGAATTGATTTTTCCTGAGCATACTTCCACGCCGAGCGGCCATTTCGATCTACAAAATGATCGTAATGAGTAAGTTTTGACATATTTGCAGAAAATATTACAAGGGTAAGAAACAGTGACGGCGAATACGGGACATAAAAAAGACATTATCTCTAAATATGATGGATGTGTACTATCTGACATCTTTTTTATGCGTCGTCGAAAATGTACTTTAGCTAAGTGGCGTGCGTATGTTTTGTCTGAGGCGGCCTCGGGAAGGCCGAACGTTATTAGGAAAAATGTTAACGTGACGAAATGTAGCAGGAGAATAGACGGTGATAGACATGACACGTTAGGTAACACGACATAGAGCTGAATAACGTTAGAGATGTCTTGACAGTTTTTTTCGAGACGCTACAAATGAACAGACTTTCCTTTGACATTAAGTAAGACTTTGGTAAGTGGAATCTGAGACCCATAGACGTTTTCATTCACGTATCATTTTCTAAATATCCATGCGTCACAATTTTTTCCTACTTACAGCACTCGCTGTTTTCGGGATAAAAATGCCTTGTCTGTCTCCGAATTGTACACTATCCCTATGTCAAACTTCAAACGTCGCAAAACAATTGATTGATATACTATCGGCTTAAAAAACATTAGCAAAAGAAAAGAAAAAAAACCGGGCAAGAGCTTGTCGGACCATGTTCAGCATGCATGTATGCATGGATGTTCCGAAGCCGCTAAGTATCTACTATTTACAGACATAAAAACAACAAGTAATAACAAATTTTCTATGTAAAGTCATTTGGTGCCGTTCTAGATGATTTTAGTAGTTATAAACACTTTAATCGCCTGTACCTCAAAAACCAATGAAATCTACTTAGTCGTGATAGTTATTTTTCTGATTTTTAGTATTTGTAGTTTTGGCTGTAGGGGAACGGGAGGACTTGTTTACACACAAACCCGCAATATTTTTGAAAGACGTATCCATAAACATCCCCACGTTACGTGTAGGTACGGGAGGTACATAAAAAAATTGAATGCGTCGTTTTACCTATTGCCCTCTGTAATAATCAATGATATATTATACTCGAACCACAACCGAAGCGAGAGCTGTTTAAGACATACCTCCTAGAGTGAGGCAGTAAGGCCAGCAGATTCCAATCGAGCCACGCATTTCTGCCTACTATCTCCTGTATTCCCGTATAGTATAAGCATTTTAAACTTAATGCAGCTCCCAATAAAGTATATACTGCTTTGTGCAGATCCATTCTATTACTTATGGATAATTAATTGATGATTAATCTAGTATAATTGTGACTAAGTGAAGCGATTAGGTGTTGTAGCATAATAATTGAAATATTAGTTTAACCATAAAAGAATAAAGACCAAGAGAAAAAAATTGCATTTGTTTCGTTGCCATCTTTGCGTGCCTATACTTTAAAATGTTTCTGACGCAAGAAATCAACATTGAAATTGACAGGATAATTGAGTTCGAGCGCCATGTTTAAAGCAGACTCTGGGCATAAAATACCCTCCCTTAAGAATCGTAAAATAGTACCTATTTATTTAGCACGGGGCTTCTATTGCTCTCGTTAATAGTAAAGGTTGCGGCTACTTGCTAAGAATAGTTCAGGATATACAATGACCTTAGGTAATATAAATTAGCTGTCTGTAATCTTCACTTGTTTCTTCAAACAGCACAGTGGGTTAAAAAGTAAAGGATAAGGTCAGGTCTGGCAAGTCTTAACACGATAAAAATATCGCAAACTAGATAACAAACTGCCAAATCATAATTACTGAACTATAATGTCGAATAATAGTATAAGCATTTTAGATTTAATGTTGTTCCCCATAAAGTATAGAATTACTTGATTGTCTTTTACATGTTGCCGTATTGATTTCAACTCTGCATTCACTGTCAAGTAAATAAAAGCTATTGTGACATTGACGATAACATGACAAAAGCAATATAATTTTACTGAGAACAATAGATACCCAGGCCAAGTTACCGTCAATCTAATATTTACACGTAAATCTTGAATGGCGAAAACTGGAGATCGGGCTTTGTGGCGAACCCTGGGGGAGGCTTACGTCCAGCAGTGGACTGCAATAGGCTGAAATGATGATGATGATGAAATCTTGAATTGCCGGACATGTGACGACGGCGCGCCGGCCTAGTTGGTAGGGTCCCCCTGCCCTCGAAGCTAGCGGTCTTGTGCACAATTTTTTGTGATGAGCGTGAATATTTGTTTCTGAGTCATGGATGTTTTCTATGTATTTAAGTATATATTTCTCTAAATAAGTATTTATATCGTTGTCTAGTACCCATAGTACAAACCTAGAGCTTAGTTTGGGAACTAGCTCAATTGGTGTGACATTGTCCCCTGTCCCCCGTTTGAAAATGTAAGACACATTATTACAGCCCAAAGTAACATCCTCAATGACACATTTCAATGGGAATATCAGAAAATATGGTAGCATGTATCTACAATATGGACTTTCTACTACCGATATTTATTTTCATCCAATTTTCCCTCACGGAATCGCCGAGTAGTTTTATCTAAATTGGACTGGGATCGATGTAGATACCTATGATGAACGGACCTCAAGCGGAGGGATCCTTTCCGTTTTTTGCCCAAATTGCCAAGGGTATTAGATGGATGTCAGTTGGCCGCAAGAGTCACGGGTCAACACATTTGGGAGATCAAACAAAATTCAAATGAGCTGAGCTGGCCGAAACGCAATGTTGCTTGAATACAGCTTCAGGTTGAAGGTAACGTTTCCTAATTTAGCGGATTCTTACTTATGGGACTTATCGAACTATTTGAAGTAAAGTTGAAAATGCACCAGTAATTTTGTACACGGTAAAATTCAAGTTAAACATGAGAAAACCAGACCGCACATAATTAAATCCTAAGAATTGCCATAATTTTGTAGATGATGAGTGAGGACTGAAGTACCGTTTGTGGCCACTGTACCAGAATGAGAGTTATGTGTTTGGGTTGTATATATGTCCGACTCATTGTCCGCTTGTAACTGCAAAAACGGCTGAACCGATTTTAATAAATTATACGTGGTTTGATTCATCTTAACCACGAGAGTGTCGAATCATAGGCTATATTAAAATTATTTAAATGTGAAATTGAAGAAATAAAAAATACATACATGATAAGTAACATTACTTTGACGACATTATCCAAACGGCAGTTGGGTTTTTTTAAAGCTTGCTTTTCATTAGTCTTGTTGGCCACTTAAGAGGCCACCTTATGCTAAAGTCTGTAGTGTTCCGAGATCTGGGGGTTATTATGACATGGCTATGCAGTTCATTTTTCGGTGAGCGTAAAGGACGGATCTATGTAAATATTTCAGGATTTATTTCTGTACCTTCGGGTAGACTGTACAGGTTAGGTTAGGTTAGTTTTACATTGCTCGGCTTTACCGGTCTGGGGAGACAGTCGCGGGCCGTTCACAGCCGTCTCCTGCTCTTCGGAGGTTTAAACGCCGGAGTGGTTTTAGACGGTAATTCTTTTGAGAGTCCGTCATACCTCCCATTGCACAGCCATCCCCTAGGCTGGGAGGATGCGTAAATTGCATTTCCACTCCGTCAACAACAAAAAAAGATGAGTTTTTATAAAAATCTTGATATATTTACAGTTACAGAAATAAAAGTGGGTTGGCAAATAAAACGGTTGGGAAACGGTACATTCGACCAAACGTATTTCAGCCATTTATTATTGTTGTTTTATAACGAAACAACTTACAGTATTAGTAATTAATTATCCTTATTGCGAATGTTATCAGAATAGACTAATATTAACTTGGAATTGTTTGACCACTTTTAAGTCACGTTTATACTTCACTGACATGTTTATTTGGTTAATTGGAAACAAAATAACTAGGTACGGTTTTTTTATTTTAGCCGTAGGGTTATTGGATAAAGATTCCAATAAAACTAAATATTATGGTATAAAGATCTTGGTGAGCATCAAAGGGATTCTTGCGTTTTTTCCAAGTTAGCCAATTGAAACAATTTGAACTATTTCAAAACTTTTTTTCAAACAATGTTTAATAATATAATTCAAAACATAAAGGAAACAATGTCTCATTACGTGCGTGGGTTTATTTAAAATTGGCGTTATGATTTTAATTCCAAGTATCTATGAAAGGTAAAGGTAAAAGCAATTTTTTAAACATAGTCACTAACGCACATATGAGCACATTATATTGCTTTTTGCATGTTATTGTATTGTTTTTAACTCTGCCGTCATTCCTGTCAACTAAATAAGACCTATAGAGCGAACTGCTACTAAGTCAATTCGCAGTTCGTCCTAATTTTAGGACGAACTGCTTAATGGACCAAAAGCATGTATGACGAACTGCGATGTTGACCAACTGCTACTAAGTCAATTCGCAGTTCGTCCTAATTTTAGGACGAACTGCTTAATGGACCAAAAGCATGTATGACGAACTGCGATGTTGACCAACTGCTACTAAGTCAATTCGCAGTTCGTCCTAATTTTAAGACGAACTGCTTAATGGACCAAAAGCATGTATGACGAACTGCGATGTTGACCAACTGCTACCAAGTCAATCCGCTGTTCGTCATAATTTTAGGACGAACTGCTTAATGGACCAAAAGCATGTATGACGAACTGCGATGTTGACCAACTGCTACCAAGTCAATCCGCTGTTTGTCCTAATTTTAGGACGAACTGCTTAATGGACCAAAAGCATGTATGACGAACTGCGATGTTGACCAACTGCTACCAAGTCAATCCGCTGTTCGTCATAATTTTAGGACGAACTGCTTAATGGACCAAAAGCATGTATGACGAACTGCGATGTTGACCGACTGCTACCAAGTCAATCCGCTGTTTGTCCAAATTTTAGGACGAACTGCTTAATGGACCAAAAGCATGTATGACGAACTGCGATGTTGACCGACTGCTACCAAGTCAATCCGCTGTTTGTCCAAATTTTAGGACGAACTGCTTAATGGACCAAAAGCATGTATGACGAACTGCGATGTTGACCAACTGCTACCAAGTCAATCCGCGGTTTGTCCTAATTTTAGGACGAACTGCTTAATGGACCAAAAGCGTGTATGACGAACTGCGATGTTGACCAACTGCTACCAAGTCAATCCGCTGTTCGTCATAATTTTAGGACGAACTGCTTAATGGACCAAAAGCATGTATGATGAACTGCGATGTTGACCGACTGCTACCAAGTCAATCCGCTGTTTGTCCAAATTTTAGGACGAACTGCTTAATGGACCAAAAGCATGTATGACGAACTGCGATGTTGACCGACTGCTACCAAGTCAATCCGCTGTTTGTCCAAATTTTAGGACGAACTGCTTAATGGACCAAAAGCATGACGTATGACGAACTGCGATAATGACCGACTGCTACCAAGTCAATCCGCTGTTTGTCCTAATTTTATGATGAATTGCTTAATGGACCAAAAGCATGTATGACGAACTGCGATGTTGACCGACTGCTACCAAGTCAATCCGCTGTTTGTCCTAATTTTAGGACGAACTGCTTAATAGACCAAAAGCATGTATGACGAACTGCGATGTTGAGCAACTGCTACCAAGTCAATCCGCTGTTTGTCCTAATTTTATGATGAACTGCTTAATGGACTAAAAGCATGTATGACGAACTGCGATGTTGACCGACTGCTACCAAGTCAATCCGCTGTTTGTCTTAATTTTAGGACGAACTGCTTAATAGACCAAAAGCATGACGTATGACGAACTGCGATAATGACCGACTGCTACCAAGTCAATCCGCTGTTTGTCCTAATTTTATGATGAATTGCTTAATGGACCAAAAGCATGTATGACGAACTGCGATGTTGACCGACTGCTACCAAGTCAATCCGCTGTTTGTCCTAATTTTAGGACGAACTGCTTAATAGACCAAAAGCATGTATGACGAACTGCGATGTTGACCGACTGCTACCAAGTCAATCCGCTGTTTGTCTTAATTTTAGGACGAACTGCTTAATAGACCAAAAGCATGACGTATGACGAACTGCGATAATGACCGACTGCTACCAAGTCAATCCGCTGTTTGTCCTAATTTTATGATGAATTGCTTAATGGACCAAAAGCATGTATGACGAACTGCGATGTTGACCAACTGCTCCCAAGTCAATCCGCTGTTCGTCCTAATTTTAGGACGAACTGCTTAATGGACCAAAAGCGTGTATGACGAACTGCGATGTTGACCAACTGCTACCAAGTCAATCCGCTGTTCGTCATAATTTTAGGACGAACTGCTTAATGGACCAAAAGCATGTATGACGAACTGCGATGTTGACCGACTGCTACCAAGTCAATCCGCTGTTTGTCCAAATTTTAGGACGAACTGCTTAATGGACCAAAAGCATGTATGACGAACTGCGATGTTGACCGACTGCTACCAAGTCAATCCGCTGTTTGTCCTAATTTTAGGACGAACTGCTTAATAGACCAAAAGCATGACGTATGACGAACTGCGATAATGACCGACTGCTCCCAAGTCAATCCGCTGTTTGTCCTAATTTTATGATGAATAGCTTAATGGACCAAAAGCATGTATGACGAACTGCGATGTTGACCAACTGCTCCCAAGTCAATCCGCTGTTCGTCCTAATTTTAGGACGAACTGCGTATTGGACCAAAAGCGTGTAGGACAAACGGCTAACAAATCGACAACATTAATAAAATGCCAACAGCAATAAAAAAATACCGAGTAGACACAGATAACTCTAGTTAAAAACCTGACCCATAATCTTTGTTTTTAGTTTTTAGTAAACCGTTTAAGTCTTACAGGCTCTCTAACGCGGAATTCCAAAGCTTTGAGATACCGCCGGCATTTTTCGCCGGAGTCTTTGTGAAAACCCTTCAGGTCCTTCGTGTTGGATCGGAGTCTAGTTTCAAAGTCAATTGACCGGGAGCGTGAGAGCACTTGCGCTCGGCGTTAAACCTTACTAAGGAAACTCACTGCTTTTAGTCGTAATTCTAAGAGAAAAAAGCATTTTAGACGATTTAAAATTGTAGAGTTTTCGCTGAAGGGCCCTTTATCCGCTATATTCGTTTATCGCTTAACATTAAAGTGTTTAATTAAGGCAGACTGCCTTTTAATTCCAAATATCATATCAGCTCTGAAAGAACGGGTCGCATATATATATATCATCATCGTCATGTCCGCCGAAAGACGTCCACTGCTGGACATAGGCCTCCCCCAAGGCTTTCCACTCAGACCGGTATTGTGCTTTTCGCATCCACCGCGGTCCCGCGATCCTGACGAGGTCGTCACTCCATCTTGTTGGAGGCCTACCTACAGCTCGTCTTCCGGTCCGCGGACGCCACTCCAGAACCTTCTGACCCCATCGACCATCAGTCCTATATATATATATATATATATATATATATATATATATATATATATATATATATATATATATATGTATATATATATATATATATGTTTATTTATATATTTTTTGTTGTAGCATGTCAGATTGACTTTGTACCTAAGGTGGGTACCCAATTTAAGTACGTGACCGTGAACGTGGAAGGCAAATTTATTTCACATACTATGTACAGTCAGCGTCAGAGAAACGTGACCCCCTAGATTTTAAAACTACAACTCGCAAGGCAAGACAAGCTGAGTTTTACTTTACTCAATCTTGCTAGCCAAGCGGTCAGCCACAACTTACAAAAATATGTTCCTTCTATTCACTACACATAGACCGGGATCGAACCCCCGACCACTCGGGGACAGCACTTGTATTATAATTATTCTGCACCGCTTCCACTGAGCTATCGTGCCCATACCATAATGAGCGAATTTATGAATCACTTGCTAGCAACTACTTGTAAAATATGATTAATATTTCTGCCCATGCGTCCTTGTCTAGCCAGCCTGAAAAGAATAGTTTTGTCTTTGTTTATTCAACTACCCATATTTTATTGCCAAATGTGATTTATAACGACCGTGACTACTTACCGTTAAGGTTGATATTAGTATAATTTACCCAATTCATTTAGAAATATGTTTGAGGGTAACTTTTATAATCACCTCTGCAAATCAAACCTGAGTTTTGACGGTGTGCAGTTAGTAACGTTTCCTCAACTCGATTAAGCGATTTACGATTTCCTTACGTCTCAAAAACTTGTGCTGAATTCTAATATGGTTC
Source organism: Acleris sparsana (assembly GCA_923062465.1). Taxonomy (NCBI): domain Eukaryota; kingdom Metazoa; phylum Arthropoda; class Insecta; order Lepidoptera; family Tortricidae; genus Acleris; species Acleris sparsana. The sequence continues at coordinate 3,522,947 of OV281299.1, forward strand.
GACTTACTACTTTTTTGAAAGCCAAAATTGTAGTTCTTTGGGAACAAAACCAGAATATTAAAAAAAATGCAAGAGAAATGAATATAACAGTAAGTTACCTACCTAGTGTTTTATTGTGTATAGCTCAGTGTTTTATTGTGTATTTATAACTGTATTGAATACATGTGTTTTAATAAGTTATGTTGTATTTGCAGAGAAATACAGTTCGCAAATGGATAAGGCGATATCAAGAAACGGGTGAAGTGAATTGTAATCGCCAAGGCCCTCGTCCTACAGCTTATACAGACGAATCCGAGCGGCACCGTAGTATTGTGCAAGTTCACACTGACGCCCCGTTCACGACCACTCGCTCAAGTGCTGAGACATTCTAGGTATCGCTTAGAACCGTTCGAAGACATTTACACGCTGCAAAAATACACCATTACAAACCGGCTAGAAAAATAAATCTGTCGAAGGCACATCGCGACGATCGTGTGAGATTCGCCAAGAAATATGAACATTTTGACTGGGAGAACGAAATAGTCATCTTTACCGATGAAAAATGTTTCAAGTCGGATAAAGACGGAAGAAAAGTATTGTGGCGGAGAAGTGGGGAGCGATACAGTTCTAAAAATATGCTAGACTTAAGAACAAGCGGAAGGATAACATTAGGTAACTATGCACGACTTGTAGACTGTTTATTATTTCCTCGTATTTATCCTCATATTATTCGAAAATAATGTTTATAAAATATTACATGGTGTTTTTTTTTTCAGGGTATTGGGGTTGGATGTCCTCTATGGGTCCAGGTGAGCTCGTGGAAGCAGGGGGCCGTATGAACGGTGAACGATACCGTGAGATACTGCGGGACGTGATGGTGCCATCAGTTCGGGTCGCTTACCCTGAAGGCCAAATATATTTAGTGCAAGACAATAGTGCGGTGCATCGTTCGCGTATAGTGCAAGAATGGTTATCTGCTCAGGCAGATATTACAGTTATGGATTGGCCTTCTAAAAGTCCTGACCTGAACCCTATTGAAAATGTATGGGGTCAAATGGTGTTAAACGGGGATCCTACTGAGGTCAAAACAAAAAAAAATGTAGATGCCGAAGTCCATAGAACGTGGGAACTGATGCGAAACAGCAGTGCATGTTCCAACATGGTCTCGAGCATGAGAAGCCGACTGGAGCAAGTAAAAGACGCTGACGGTTACCCTCTGCGTTATTAAAGAAATAAAATAAATAAATAGGTAAATAAATTAATACCCGGCTGCTGCGGCACACTATCTGACCTAATACATTTTCGTTTCTTTGTTTTGTATTTAGTTGTTCCAAATTGTGATGAAAACAAGAGAGATGTAAATTGCTATACTTACTACTTAGTTTAGCATGTTGGTTCTCTCGCAGTTAAAAAAAACACGTTTGGAGCAACTGCGATTATATTCCTAGGAATAACGCTATGCATACCTTTGTTATGAATCAGTAGTAAATTACATAATATTATGTATACTTAGCAATTAGCATAAAGAACTAAGTAAAATAAAAGAAGGCACAATGTTTAATAGCATGACTGGATTCTTGAATATTTCGTTTTAAATTACACTATTTAAATATAAATTGTAACTAGAATTATGTTTATAATTTTGACGAATCTAAAATTAATATTAACACAGTGTTGTTAAATTCCTAGGAATATAATAAAATGAAAATGATATCTCTTTACGTATTTATTTCTCGCTGTTATTTATTATGTTATGAATAAAGGTTACGAATTTGTAATAAAATAAATAAAATTATACCAAAAACATGTTTTTTTTTTGTAACATTGTTTATTTAAATATTTATTAAAAATGTTTGATTGTATTAGAAATAAAACTTAATTGTAAAAATGGAAAATACAAAAAGACATCGTATGGGGTTCGAACCAGCGAACTCAGGCTCTCATGCCTTATGAGACAACCACTAAGCCACACCGCTGTTACTGGAAACGTTGAAATTCTTATACTGTTCAATGTAAATTCCAGGGGGGTCACTTTTCTCTGACGCTGACTGTACAGTCAACAAATTGAGCTATGTATGTCAAAGAGACGTTGTTGTTGTTAAATAGTTCCATTGTTGCCTTTGATGCAAATTGGTTGACTGGATAGTGCTATAAAAAAAAAAAAAGCTAAATATAGCGTGACGGCGATTGCCAGCCGAAAGCTATTAAGGAGCTGGGAATACTGATAATTAGGGCCCGGAATATTGGAGGCGGCTTTTGACAAGCTATATGGAGAACACCGCTGTTTATCGATTTTATTGACAAATCGATAGTTTTATTCTTTGTTAAATATAACCTCAAATTTTCCGACGATAGCTCCGTCCTCTTTTCAGTGGTCTATGATGAAACAATGTTAGAAATATCGGAAAGTTATAACTTTCTGTTTTATTATATTAAAGGGTAGGCAAACAAGCCACCTAACGTTAAAATATAAGGGTCTTCGTAATTATACTGATTTCAACAAAGCAATTAAAATGGATTACACTTTCAGATAAATCGAACTACACTCAGGAGCAAAAATACCGGGTCAGAGTGCGTTTTTCATACAAAAGAGACAAACGAGACTATTTTGAAGCCTTCGTTCCTCACCTTACGGGTTGTTTTGAGTGAGGTTTAATGGTGGATACTGCGAGGTTCAATATAGGAGGTCAAAAGTTCTTAAGATACCTAACTGATCGCACAATCAGTTCACACCACTGCGGGAGAGTTTGCGTCAGCACTTGGATTTCCTTACATTTTATTGCCATTTTAGATGTTTTTCTGATCATGCACAATTCCGGCGTTAACCGCAGATTCATTCAGTTGGGTATCCTAGGCACTCTGGAAGTCCTGTATCGATGCTGCGTTTGACTTTCGGGACGCACCGTGTGGCCGACTGAAAATCCTTTTTTATGTCAAAGCATTTATACTATGTGGCAAAGAGAAGGCATACGACTACACAGGCCACCTGATGATAAGTGAGTAAGAGTAAGAAGGACTAACCACCACTAAAATTTAACTAGATTAAGCCTTTCAACATAGTTTTCGTAAGTACTCTATCTACGACAACAAACAATATTGCTTTTGACCTGGTATCGTAGTGTCAACGTTTTGATAGCTCTTATTTACTTCTCCGTAAGGACGCCCGAGCTAAATACAATACCATAACGCATCAAGAATAATATTGTTTTCATCACACTTTCACGTAAACAGTATCTAAACATACAGGTTAACTGGGCCGTAAGCCCCATATAAAACCCTCGACCTTTTTTTTTTCATGAAAACCTAGGTCGGTAAGTTATTTTTTTTTTAATTTATAGCGCAGCACACCGTTCATGCAAGTTCAAGCAAGGAGTTTACACGAAATTGAAAAATTGTTTTAAAATGTTATCTAAACAGTAATTTCATTGCAATCTCGCTACATGTTATAAAATTTAATAAATAAGTTTTTTCTGCCCTATAATTTCATTTATTTACTCGCAAATATGATGAAAAACATTGTATGTTTCACGGGCGGTACGGGAATTACGAAGCTCGACTCAGAAAGCCCTCAGTCTTCGACTTCGGGCTTCTACTAGAGCCTCGGTCGTAATTCCTTACTTACCGCCCTTAATACACAATGTACTATTAACGTCGTAGAATAAATACAGGCCCAAGGGGCCTAATAGGGCTGCGTTTAACGCGTGACAAAGTGTGGATAAGGCATCCGTCACATTCTGACACGTAAAACGGTACGAGAATGAGGGAAGCTTTATCCACGTTTGACACGTGATATATACGCAGCCATACCAGGCCTACATCGCTGTGATAAGGGCCCTCAGTAAAGGCCAAACTCGCCAACTTCAAGTGATGTGCCAACTTTGGATATCCGAAACGGCAAGATTGTGGCTACCAGTGAATTTGTGGCTGTCGATTATAAGTTTGGCCGCTAACTTTCTTTTTGAATGCCGAGATAAGGTTTAGTTTTATTTATGGCTACTTTGAATGCTTTCGTTGTTGAAGTTTGGTTCGGTTAAAATATCGGCTTTAGGTACGTGGTTTTTGTTCGGTTATTTCAGAGTTTTAGAGCGTTTAGTATTTATAATGTGAATATTAGGTTAGATTGTGATACCAAAACTGCTGAAAAGTTTAAAACTTATATTTGTTTGCATGCTTAGTAACTTGATGGTGATATCCAAAAAATGTTTGCGTCAAATGCATACGTCAAACTATACCATGAACTACCGAGAACTTACATTTTTTATTATTCTTATTTCTGCTTATTTCGCTATGCTTTCATCTCTGTCAACGTTGACGCACTTGCCGTCTTGAAATCGTACAAATATAAGCTTCAGACACCACTTTTGGTGCCATAAAAAATATACCAACCAAGATTTATTTTCCAGATTAGTACTTCGATAACGAATTGGAAAGTGCGTTGTTTAAAAGGATTGAGAAGCTATAAATTTCCGTAAAAAATACGATAGCGTTTCTCTCCCTTTAAACCTCATCCGATTTATACGATATTTGAATATGTTGTAAACGATAGACTTGATTTAGGGTGCATTATCGCTTGGAGCTAAAATTTTTGACTCTTAAGACATAACACCACTGCCGATTCTTAACCGATTTTTTTAAAGATAACTCAAGACAACCTGTCGAAGCACTGACTGACACCGCTGGGAATCAAGTTTCCATCGGCCTAACTTTCCTGTAACTATGTTTGAGAAACAGTAAAATTGTTGCAGTGTTTTTCCAAGTCCCTCATGCGCGATCCATTTATAGTTGATGAGATAAATCCATAGTAAGTTGCGAGGAAGTTAGTTGAGGCACGCTTTCGGCACTCGCTTTTTGATTTGTTGGCATTTGTATAAAACTTTATGAGGAATATTTTTTTCAGGGTTCCGTACCAAAATTGTAAAAAGGGAACCCTTATGGTGAAAGTTCTTTGTCTGTCCGTATGACACAGCAGGTTTTCTCAGCAATTACAAATGCTATCTACTTGTTTGGCATAGTTGTACAACTTGCTTGCCCGCGCCGGTATTTAGAAAAGAAAAACAAATTATAAACAATTGAAGGGGTAGATATTGGGAGGATGAAAATTGAAAGTTGTTTTTATTATATCTAGAGTTAGGACTTTTGGTGGCAAATCGTGGTTCCAGAATCCATGGAGTCGCTATTTCCTAATTATTATAATACATAACACTTTGATTTTGACCTTCAGTATTTTAATATTTCAAAATTCATTTATGCTTTATTCGGCCGCACCAAGTTAAATTAATTTTGGTATTGAGGATATCTCTGATGTAAAAGCGTTACAAACAAGCAAATATTAATAGCTATGAAATAACCGAACTAAATATGTATTCAGTTCATTTTTGAATATGATAATACCGCAGGTCAAAATCAATGTGTTATATATTATAATAATTAGGATATTTATTTAAGAATGTAATAAACTTTTAATATATGTTTAATACACCTATAAATACGGACTTTACATTAAAATTTAAAAGTTAAAGTTAAAACTAAACTTATTTTTAATAAAATAAAATAAAACTAAGCTACTCAAATATTAAAAATTAAACATAAACACCACTATAAAAAGAACACCCCCTCTAGCAGGTCCGCTCGCGGCATGGTCCCTAAGACACTGGCTGCATTACCTCTCTGGATGGCTAGCCCAATCCTTTGGGAAAGGTAAGCGCCAGCTCTAGGGTCTCCGGAGGTGTCGATGAGCCGGGATGACAGGGCCTTAATAAAACTTTTCATGTCAGCTGACCAAGGTCCCATTGTTTCCACCGCAAGCGCCACAAATTCGTAATTATTTAATAATGATGAATATTTGCGGCGCTTGTTGGTTTGGGCCTGTTCAGCTGCTGCACCGGCCCGATTACGGGTTGTCTGGACGTGAGAAAGGGCGAATGTATCAACACACGTCGCGTCCCACACCAGTGCCCTACCTAGTTTCCACGGCACCAACGTAGCTCCGTCTGGTCGCTTGCCATCGTCTCTATGCAAACCTGCTGGTTCCAGGACAGCAAATAATTAGGAAATATCGACTCCATGGATTCTAGAACCACGAAATGCCACCAAAATCCTAACCCTAATTATATCAAATGGAGTGTCATATGAAGTATTAATCTGCACATTTCAAAACTATTTTTTAAGTTTCTGTGGTGTACTTACTTTTTTGTTTCAGCCAAAATTTTAGCAAAAATGTACAAAAATCAAAGGAAAACTTTAAAAAATCTTGACGTATTAAAATTACTTAGATTTTATGGGAAAAATAAAATGAAGTGTTCATTATTTACAGTTTTTGAGACATAACAAAAACCTTTGAAAATCTGTATTAAAATTTCGGCTCGTTGAAATGGACCTTATTCTATAGAAAACAAAGTTCATAACAAAATGAGTATTGAGAGTATCTTTTGCGGTTACCAAGTTTATTATCTAAAATACGGTACCCTCGATGGACGAGTCCGACTCGCACTTGACCTTATTTATTTCTACTATTACGGATTTTCATTCTTGAGCCTAGTTGAGCCCGTTGACAAGATTCAAATGATTTTAAGTTTATTTTTTATGGCATAGAGAAAGTAATTCAGCACACGCGCTTAGTGGGCTCCTGAGGTCGAAGGATGTACAATCTCAAGATCGGAGTGAAGTTGCATCCCTTTGCATAAATGGCCGCGTTTATTATGATACTAAAATGTAGAGCTACTTCTTAGTTCCATCTTACTACTAAAGAGGTACTCGTAAATGTCAATATTTTCCACCACCACCTTAGAATAGAATCGAATAGAATAATTTTATTTTTGCTTAAAATGTACATGGTACATGACACGGATAGCAGTAAAAAGTTCCGCAAAACACACAGTGGTAGACACTGCGTACTGCTCACGACAGTTTATGAAACCAACAACTTGGAAACCTTCAACAGACCAGCATACTCTTTTTTCAAAGATTAGCAACGCATCTGTGATTCCTCTCGTGCTGTTACAGTTATGATGAGTAGCTTCATTAGGTGATCCATTTTCTTTTTCGCAAGAACTAAGAGGTATTTTCTCAGCATTTCACTAGCTGTCTCCGCACCGAAATACTTACAGCATTGGAAATACTACTGAGTCCCTAGCTAAGATGCAAACACTACTAACGTATTATTATTATTATTGTTATTCTTTGCCCCGCGGCGACTTGAACAGCTACTACCGCGGGAATATGGCGTTTCCACTATGAAGTGATTTCGCCAGTGTCAAGTATATATAAGTATAAATCAATATAGTAATAAAACACAATCCAATCTTCTCTAGGAAGATTGGTGGCAACGTTGTACGGTGATATGTAGGACAGAGGCCAAGATAGTTTTAACCTCTGTACCACTGCGAGTCCACTTGAAACGAGACTTGGATGCCACGATACACGAAATAAGTCCAAGTTTTCTATCACTGTGCAACACAAAGGCATTCAAAGTACAAATCACTAACAAAAAAGAACTTTGAACACCTAAATACACAAAAATAAAAAATAAAACAAATTACACATCCGCCATCTTTTGACGTTGCAAATGGCCTCCACTAACGTATTAGTTAAGACTTAAGATGCAAACACTACTTCTATTCTATCACTCAAATCATGTGGTCAAACTGTCGTGCCATACATTTTGAATGATAGAATAGAAAAGTCAGTAGCGTTAAATTTGCTTCTTGGCTGCGATCCTTGTATTTATTTATTTTATTTTATTTTTTATTTTTATGGCATAGGGAAGGCTGACGAGCACACAGGCCACCTGATGGTAAGTGGAAATTGTGACCCATAGACATTCGCATTCACAAGACTGCAAGCCTAAGACTGCAAATGCGCTGCCAACCCTGAGGACTAAGATGGAATGCCGCTATGCTAGTCATTACACCGGCTGTCTTATCCCCATACCGGAACACAACAATGCGAACACCGCTGTTTGGCGGTAGGTTAATGGATAAGATGGTGGTAGCGATCCGGACGGACCCCGCACAAGGTCCTACCACCCGCAAAACGCGGTTTCGCGTCAATTAACTGGGTTAACTGTAGACCTTGAATAACGTTAAAATTCTCACAATGGCCAATTTACGTCATTTACATATAACAAACAGGTGCCGTTCTCGCATTGGTCATATTTTACGCCATCGTTCAAACGTGTGATGTAGTCCAACCTTCATCTTATCCCCCGAAACACTCCATTATGGACACAACGGTAACAAAATTGAATGACGCCGAGTGACGAACGGACCCTCAGGGCCTGTGCGATCTATTCCAATATCAAATTATGTAAGTAGGGTATCAATACACAACTTATAACGGGGGAAACTTCCAACACGCATACAGATATGCCGGCTCCGAGGAAAAGTACTGTTAGCTTGTTATACTTGTTAACAACCTTTGAATACTCGTATGACTTCCAACGTCGACGGCTCACCAAAGCGCGTTCTACGTTTTGATGCCGTAAGATCTTTAAATCTCCTTTTAATTAGCCTGTCGCAGACGTTTCTGTTTTAATCCTTAAAGTGACTAATTATTTGACATTACGAATTTCTAGAGCCGTGTTTTCGCTGGGCTCCCCAAGGGCGGAGATTTTAATTGGTTGAATTTGCGAACGTTACTGTAATTTGGTAGAAAAGAATAAAAAAAATCCAGAGGGTAAACTGTTGAGCGTTATATAAGCCGCACGTCAAATCTGGATTAGGGATGTCACGACCGGCCGCCATTTTTGCCGCGGCCGGCTTTGATAGATAAAGCGCTGTCATTTTACGTCAGTTTGGGATAAAAAGTGACATTTTACACTGAAGGGATTTGCTGTGTTTCATAGAGCACTGCATGCTACCGACGTTTGATGGATGACGGTAGGAGATCTTTTTTTTTAGGACAGCTATGAGTCGTTTCACCAATATGAGATACAATATGCAATTACAAAAATGCGAAACTGGTTTGTTTAGGGAGATACATAGAAAATACTTGGATATCGGATATAAACTGGAGTAGCTTAGTACGAAATGTTATCTTATGAAATGGTAGATACCTACACCACCTACCACCACCTACCTTCTCATATTATGTTTAATCATTGTTCCTACATAAAAAGTCAAATAAAAAATACTACTGCTTTAAACATATTTTAACCTTAATTTACATGTCATACAAAATGGCGGACGTCCAAGTAAACTACTTTACTCAGAAGGAATACTAAGAGCATGCGTCTTGTTTAGTTTGTTCGGACATCTCATACCAAATGCAAATTACAACGAGAATTGCAAATTAGAAGGCCACATTTTACATATTAACATACGAACATTCAGGGTGGTTTTAGAGAGCGGAATAATTGGAGCTTTAATGGATATAACTATAATAGAATGTTTCTATCTTCCTATTGTTTTCATTCGCAGGAAATCAAATATTCATGTGCTATCATGAGAAGGTACGAATAGAAAGGTAGAAATTGGACGTTGCTCGATTTGTAAAATAATTCGATTCCATAAGAGTTTACTCGTATTTCACATTTATGAATGTGTCGCATCTTGTCATTACCCAATTATTCTTTGACTAAGGTCATTTGATTGAGTAAAATTGTTGGTAGAAGTCATTTTAAAATTTGGTCTTATTAGTATTGATTTGGCTTGATGCCATGAAAAGTCGGTCAATGGGAAAACATGTCGTACTGTATTTAATTCAATTATCTAGGGACATTCGCTATGCAAAAACAAATCAATATCCGTTCTACCTCTACTAGGGAAAACCACACATAATACTCATGTGCAGGGGCGCTAGTATAGTTGGTAAAACGATATTGCTTTTGACATATTTTTGTATTGTTTTTTGGCGGCCATTGCTGTCAAGTGCGAGTATAGGAGTTATCATAACGTTGACAATACGATGTCATGAATACAGCTCTAAATTCTTAGTTTTGACACATTTTCCTGCTCAAGCTACGCTTGAATGTTTTTATTTTTTTTATTTTATGTTAAATTCATTGTTTTATATAATGCTAGGTTAATCTTTATAATTGTATAATAGCATAAGTAGTATTTTAAAAAAAACGACTGACTGTTGAGTTTCTTGCGGCGTTTCTTCTCAGCAGTGGCCTCTTGCGAAGCGCTGGTAGATTTTGACGTGTAAAAGTGCCCGTGCGGCCTACTTACTGAATAAACATCTTTTTATCTTTTTTGTTTTTATCTATGTAAAATTATGTAGTTTAGGTGAATGATAAAACAAATTCAGGTTCACATTTTTACAAGCAGAGCATTAAAAAAAATGCAAATTTTAGGCGACTCTTACAAAATGTTTGCTAAATTCGAAAATGGTCTAGAAAATTGGCAGATTTATTGGTTATAGTCAGAACGTAACACCCTTAAACTTGCAATTTATGTACTATTTTTAGGCTTTGAGCCAAATATTGACGAAAAAGTTGGTTTTACTAACGTTATTTGTGCCGATAGTGTTCAAATTATAGCAATTAGTAAATTTATAGTTTGGCAGTGGCTAGCGGTGCTTAAATACTTGCAAATAGCTTTAAAAGGTTATGACGTTATTAAAAGTTAATCGTAGGTGATGCAGAAATTCTCCCAGTCGCTGTTATTTATGGAGATTTTTAAATTTGCATACATACAGGTTGAAAAGGACGGGTTACCGAAACTTGAATTTTTAGTCTATGAGCATTCTGCTGAAATGTAATACTTAAGCGATTTTTTTACTTTAAAAGTTGATTTAAAATGGTAAAATAATTATAACCCAACTCCTACCTTTGATATTTGAAGAGTTCCCTGGATTTCTCAAGGATCCCGAGTCTGAGATCCTGAATTGATGACAATGGGACCACCTGGAAATACTCTTTAGAACGGTTCTCTAAGTTCCGGAAAAAATATGTTTGGCAAAATGTTACGTTTCCCAACCGTTTCATTTCTTTACAGATAAAAACCAGGTTGGCAAATGAAACAGTTGGGAAACGATACATTTTGTCAGATAATTTTCAGCCAAAAGACTTTAGAACAAAAAAAAACACTTTCCAAATCGGACCAGCAGCTTTCGAGTAAGTGGAAAACATACATAAAAGTGGTGGAACGTTGTGTATCTCCATCTAATTCGTAAACTCACCGCGGCACTCACTGTGTTCCGGTGTGGAGAAACAACCGGTGAAATTACTAGCATAGAGGAATTCCACCTTAGTCCTCAGGGTCGGCAACACATTTTCGATCTTAATGATTTCCACCAAACGGCTCGCATCGAATCGGATCGGAAAGGATACGGATGGAAGTCACGAAATAGCGTCTATTAAAATTATTATTGTCAATTTATAACAGAGCCAATCGCGCGTCGCAGCATACTTTCCGCTACGATCGCGTTTCGCAGAAGACGCCCGCGGTCAAGTTGCAGTGCGCGGCATGGTACCTAATTTTTTTTTTTTTTATGGCATGGAGAAGGCAAGCGAGCACACAGGCCACCTGATGGTAAGTGGAAACTGTGACCCATAGACATTCGCATTCACAAGACTGCAAGCCTAAGACTGCAAATGCGTTGCCAACTCTGAGGACTAAGTTGGAATGCCACTACGCTAGCCATTACACAGAATTTCGATTTGAATATAAGCTTTAATTACTGTGAATTTGATTTAATATCGTTTAAAGACCATACAATTCTTCCCGTTCCAATCCGTAGCGGGCGGGAGTAAACTTCTCCCTATTTTGAAGTCTGTTAAAAACTATTTTTCCGCGCCATTTATAACTAATGGGCGGACGACGGATGCAAACTACCTCAAAATAATGACGAGCGATATCCGTAATATGGATATGACTACAATTGATTTAAAAAAGAGAACATCACTGCAAAAGATGTTATAGAATTATATTGTAGAAGTAAATAATCATATTTTTTTCAATATTCACTCCACATCTGCAGACGTAATCCGTACTGATTTATAATAAGTAATTATTAATATAACTAGTAAATATGTACTGGTTTACTTATAACAAAAACTGCATATATTTTCACAGATAAAAACTTTCACCGTCTTCAAGGAATCGGGGTTCGTAAATTTCAAAAATCGGTGCTCCATCTTGTCGGAGATATTATTTTTTGGGATTTAATATAATTCCGAAATGAAACAATCGCAATTATTATGCTTGGTGACACTCATATCTTAATGATTCGAAGTTTTCACAATCGGAAGTTACATTCAGTTTTATGAAAATCAAAATAAAATATTACTTACTTTTAATAGAAAATAGACCAGTTCAAATACGACGTCGTATGTTTCTCGTGACGCAATCATTACGAATTCTATTGTGACAGAGTCCTATTGTTCTCTACAGTTAGGTCCAAGCAGGGTTGCATGCATACATTTAAAGGCCTAATTATGTTATAACGAAGTGTCGACAATGCCGAACTTAGTTTGTGCTTTGAGGCAAGCATTGCTGTGCTAATTAAGTTGAACATTTATCGGCACGCGGTGGTGTTTGCTGCATGCATAATAACGATGCAGACCGACAAGCAACTCATTATCATATAGGTACCATCAACAACACATTTAACTGACCATTTGTGAATCTTGTCACCTTACAAGGGGTTAAATAGATAGCTTTTTAGCTGCTCTATCAGCCCTCTCAGTTTTGGCGTTGGTACTTAGGGACACCCTGAAGAATGCTTCGACTTCTACCTACATTGCAGTTAGGTACCTTTTTTGGTATCGGAGCACCCACCTCAAGTATTCTATTCTAAAAATACATGACCTAAACCTGAAACTTAGTCAATAATAATTTGCTCAAATGCAAAATGTTTATCCTGCTTTGTCTTGTCTAGGGGACACCGTTGATGCAGGAAAACATATCGAAACTTTTATGTGGTCTTGCACCATCTTATATACACATAAGTAGTTGCTTCTAGTTTTTCTTTTTCTTTTTCTCTCTCTATCTCTCCCGTAAGATTTTTGGCAAGTTTCCCTGCTGAACTACGCATTTTATTTGATATTATATTTAATTTAATATTTGTAGCTTTATAATTAATGCTAGACTAAGTAGTACCGTTAAAAGATAAAAGATAAGACCATTGTAATATGAATATAAAAAATGTCTGACTGCTGAGTTTCTTTCGGCGTTCCTTCTCAGCAGTGGTCTCCTCTTGGGAAGCGCTGGTAGATTATTGACCTGTAAAAGTGTCCGTTCGGATTACTTACTGAATAATAAATTTCTTTTTTTATTTTATATTTTGTCTTTTTGGCCTAGCGGTTGGCTGGTATAAAATACTTTAAGGCATTAAGTACGCCATTAGCGCGACTGTGCGATAAAGAATTAGAAGAAAATTAAGTTCGCTGAAAAACAATACATTTGATGAACTGAAATTCGATAAAATTATGGGTTACCACAAATGCAGACTTGTAACCAGAGAACTCGGCTTTAAGGACTTTTAAAAGTACTGCTCGTTAGTAAATATCCCTCTTATTAGAGTCTGATTTGGTCATATGCGAGTACGTTTCTTTGCCTATATGGCTTAAAAAATATTACCTTGGTCGTTCTATCACGCATGTGAGCCTAGTATGGCTGCGACTATACCGCGTGTCAAATGTGGATAAAGCATCCGTCTCTGTCGTACTTATTTAAGTGTCAGAAGGTGACGGATGCCTTATCCAAACTTTATCACTCGATAAACGCTACCATATTAGGATGTGATCATTAGCGAGAGATCAACCTGTACGGATTCTCCTTTATTATTTTTTGTCTATTTTACAATGAGCTCTTTAATTGACCAGACCATCTGGTGAATTGCCTTCGAACCCGTTCGCCATCTGTGTTTTCAACCCAAATATTTAACTGTAGCAGTGTTTGTTAATAAGACAACCCTTGGAATTTTCTAACTCGCCAAAAAAGGTCAAATGATAATCCTGACTCGTTTTACATAAGGACAGCTTCTTGTAGATTATTTTCAAAAATATTTCTTCTCTCACGCGAATTTTGTATTCGCTTTTTTGCCAATCTTAATTATTTCTTGTCGCTTTTTTTGCCAGTTTTAATTAGGTTGAAATAATTATGTTTTGATTATTATTATTATTTTTGCAGTTAAATTGACTTCTGGAATAAGAAAAAATGCAACAGGAGAAAACACGACTGCAAACTTAATCCGGGAAAAAATACAAATGGAAATTCTGCCCTTGAGAAATAACGATTTTGGGTCAATCCAATAAATTGACTCAAGTTGTCTTTGTCAATCAAAATACTATTGAACGAGCGATTTTTACACCCCAAAAAAGGAGTGTAATGATTTCAGGGTTCGTGTATGGGTTATCGTATGTACCGGTAAACTGGGGGTACTTTGATTTACGGGGTAACTAATTGCCCGACTTTAAAACGATAAGTAACTGTTTTAGTTGTTATCTTCTTAAATTGTTGAAGTAATTATATAACTGTATGAGTAGCTTAGTCCTGATGAAACATTTAATAGAATAATTAAATATTAAAGATAGTTTTTGGGGTGGGCAATGTTACCCCGTAAATCAAAGTACCCCCAGTTTACGGTAACGATTCTTTATCCCACCATAACTTCTATTCAGCTGAGCCGATTTAAATGTGTGTGGTGTCATTAGAATCCGTTCACCATCCCGGGTGACATAGGATACCTAAGCTGTTAAAATTGAAACACCAACAATGGCAAAATGTCAATTATTAAGACAACAAAAAAATATCTTCTTAATGATTACAATATGGATATCATTTGAAAGGTCTTAATGTGACCATCTCAAATATATACAATTGGGATTGTTCATATTTTTACAATTACTCTCATTCGAAAACCATTTCGAGGAATACGGTTTCAAAGCCGTTCTGCATTATTAGGTTTGCGAAATATTTATTTATTTCGGATATTGTGAGAAAGGTATATTTAACCTTCGTTTGACCTTCGGTTTCGGCTTGAAGCCCTCGTAGGTGTATCTTACGGGTTAGGCGAAAGTCACTTGAAATATTATGTTTTAAAACACCATTACAATCACTTTTTATCATTAGATATCATTTAATTGTAGTAATTTATTAGAAAATCCAACCCAAATTTAAAATAATCATGTCATCCATAAAATGTCCGCTGAATAAATAAAGATATTATTTTAAAACCGAACTATTGGGTCAAATACAAAATTAATGAAATTGGTCTCTTCATATTACCTATTATTTCGAATTAGCATGTAAAAACCGTGAGTTATTTTTTTTGGTCTATCACAATTACGAGTATGGTAGCATTAATAAACGGGTTTAATAATTATAATATTATAAAAAACTGCAGTCGGCTTTTTAAAGCTAGCTTTTCATTTAGTTATTTATATAGAATGTGTAAAACAAAGTCGCTTCCCGCCGTCGGTCCGTCTGTGTGTTCGCTTAGATCTTTGAAACTACCCAACAGATTAAATGCAGTTTTAATCTATAGATAGAGTGATTCAAAAGGAAAGTATTTATGTGTAATAAATTCTGGGTTATGTAACATAGCGAAGCAAAGCGCGTCGCTAGTAGGCAATACCGAACTGAGCTGCCGAACATCTGCGAAACTTGATCCTGCCCGTGACACCAACTTCGACTGATTGAGGTCGAGGTTTCAGCTGAGTCACGGCTAAATGCTATTTGTGTAACCAGCCCTGGATTTATCTTTATTCCCTTCAGAATGCTCCAATAGGGATAAATCCAACATAATATACGAGAGGTACGGTTGGCCAAGAAAGTGGTGGGAACAGTTTTGACAAAAGTTTATGTGAGATCTAATTATCGCTAAGCTTAACACTGTCATAATATTATTGCTAGGGAAAACTATTACGTGCAAATGAAATTCAACCGCAGGGTGGTAAATACCCCCTCTAATAAATCTGTTCGCGGCATTGTACCCATGATGCTGGCTGCGTTACCTCTCTGGATAGTTAAACCTATCCTTTGAGAGAGGTAAGCGCCAGCTCTGGGATCCCCGGAGGCGTCGATAAGCTTGGCAGACAGGGTCTTTATAAAAAGTTTCATGTCAGCAGACCAAGGTCCCAGAGTCTCCACTGCAAGCGCCGCGAATTCGTAATCATTAATTAATGACGAATATTTGCGACGCTTGAGGGTCTGGGCCTGATTAGCTGCTGCGCCGGCCTGATTTCGGGTTGCTTGTATGTGTGATAGGGCAAAAGTATTGACACAAGTTGCGCCCTACCAAGCTTCCGCGGCACCAATGTAGCTCCATCGGGGCGTTTACCATCGTCTCTGATCATACCAGCTGATTCTAAGACAGCAGGTACAAAGGCGAAGGCAAGCGAACGACGGATCAGATCATTGATGGCACCGTGGTGGAAAAAGCGACTGGCACTTCTTGAACAAGAAAGACCATGTCTACCAAGCTCATCCACCTCCTTGCCGCACGTGCAAGAATGGGGCACACAGATCTTGGCTCCAAGCCGCAAGCAGATTGATATTCGCAAGCAGCTTGAATCCAGGACTGTACCTATGTGGCAAGAGGCAATGGCGTGGTGCCAATGGCCCGACTCACTAGCAGTGCCAGCGAGAATGTGTTAGAAAGTAAACAATTAAATAAGAAATCTAGAAGAGTCCAATAAAAAGCTACCTTTGAAAACCTGACTTCTGCTGCAGTATGAGAACTGAGTAGGTTCCAATATAGCCTATGGTACTCCTTGGGTGCACACTAATCCAATGCCCCGCACTTTAAAATCCATCAAGACCCTTAGCCTGTCCTTCCTTCCATCCAAAACCTTATTTTTTAAGCGTTAAAAATCAACAATTTCCCTTATCAAGGTCTTAAGAAAAATATACTCAAATTCTATTCAAATAATACAAAACAAGATTTCGTGAAACGGGCATTTTGTACACAGACCATTTGCGCTTTGCATACATACAGAGTGGGAATGGCGGGAAGGCAATGCTACAGAATTACCAGCAACTCTAAAAACTTGTTGATAATTCTGTAACCCCATTTTGCTCAACCAGGCTAAGATGCTTACCAGTGCACATCAAGCCGATTTACACGATTCACTAATTAGACAAACTATTTCAAAAGACGAATTTCTGGTATTGGCCACTTGGTATTTCGACCAGTTACGGCATAGATCAGTTGCGTTTTGGACGAAACACTAATGAGGGCAACTAATTTGAAGACGATTTGCTAGTAACGACCAATTGCGTGTTAGACGTAACGATATTTACCCATTCACCCTAAAGGTATGTAGGCGTACTCTTCTTACCGAATGTAGCACAGAAACCTTAAAATTATATTGTAATCAGGCCACGAGATGAAATCTTACGTATACTTGTAATAAAAATATCGGCAGGAGCATTATTGCGGCAAGAAAGTAAGAGGATAAGGAAAGGCTTTGTCCCTAGTCGTATTCTTGCCTCGGCTTGTACATTAATATCCTCATGGTTCTGTTCTTTGTCTATTAACAATAACAGGATAGGGCATCTATAAATTAATACATAATTATATACCTAATTTATTTGCTCTTTATAAATGAGCCTTTTACTTCTTTATAGCACTGAAAAAGCAAACGGGCTACAAGCTCTAAGTAATATAAGTTCGAATTTACTCCAGCTACATTACTTTCTCTCGATTTAGTCTTGAATGACGAGTGATAGGGATGAAGGATTTGCATTTGCGTGCCAATTACTAATTAATTAGGGCAAAAACTTGCCCCTGATTCACAATCTTGACAATAACGGTGACAGATAACATTTCGTGCACCTACATAGCGCAGCTTGAATGAACTCCAGTGTTGTAAAAGGTTGTTAACTTCGCAATGTATACTGAACTGTCACAAGTCACATACAGGCTCAGTTTCATTGGTCGATAGCCCGCATGCTTGTAGCGATACATTGATGGCTTGTTTTAACATTTTTGAGTCGAGAGCTATTGCAGCGACGCAATGTAAAACGAAAAGCATACGGGCGCAATGAAACTAAGCGTTAACAGTGACAGGAGGACTTCTGTTTTTATGAAGAACAGCCATTGCAGCGTGTAAGAGTGACAAGCATCCATACATACAAACTTTCACATTTATAATATTAGTAAGGATAAGAATATCTTCCCTTGGCTTTTTGCAACAAATCTCCCAAGAGAGAAAAGCAGAGAATGTCATGGTAAAATTCTATTGTTAAAAGTTACTCGCTTATACGGGATGGTGAAGTTAGTTTCCAGTGATACGAGTGCAGTCTGCAACAAATATTTCACGAAAATGTTTTTAACAAAAGAACATATCTCTGAACAATTCCTTTAGCCCTCCAGGCCATTCGGCTCTGGAATGCGCTCCCACTGAGCATTACACTGGCCCCAAGCAAGTTAGCCTAGCTAGTTAGCAAGTTTTTAGGGTTCCGTAGCCAAATGGCAAAAAACGGAACCCTTATAGATTCGTCATGTCTGTCCGTCCGTCTGTCCGTCCGTATGTCACAGCCACTTTATTCCGTAACTATAAGAGCTATACTATGGAAACTTTGTAAGTAGATGTATTCGGTGAACCGCATTAAGATTTTCATACAAAAATAGAAAAAAAAACAATAAATTTTTGGGGTTCCCCATACTTAGAACTGAAACGCAATTTTTTTTTCATCAAACCCATACGTGTGGGGTATCTATGGATAGGTCTTCAAAAATGATATTGAGGTTTCTAGCATATTTTTTTCTAAACTGAATAGTTTGAGCGGGAGACGCTTCCAAAGTGGAAAAATGTGTGTCCCCCCCCCGTAACTTCTAAAATAAGGGAATGATAAATGTAAAAATAATATATGATGTACATTACTATGCAAACTTCCACCGAAAATTGGTTTGAACGAGATCTAATAATTAGTTTTTTTTTAATACGTTATAAATCGTAAACCGCATTTTACCTTTCATTCAATCAACTCCAATATAATAAAGAATAAAGAAAAACATTTATTTAGATGTATAGTCACTCAAAACAACCCCAGGCGAGGAACGAAGGCTTCGAAATAGTCTCGTTTGTATGAAAAACGCACTCTGACCCGGTATTTTTGCTCCTGAGTGTATATTATATCATGCTTAGTAGATGTCTGTATGAAACTTTTTTATCAGTGCTAGTTTTTTTTGCATCGAACATGTTTTCTTCTGCTTTTTTTCTTCTGGTTGAATGGTAGAAAAAGCTATAAGGCCGTAATTTGTGAAATGAAGCTATATGAATAAATAAATATTAATGTTTGTTTTAGATCCACTACTACAGTTAAAGACCGCAACTCCAAGTGATTTAATGACCTACTTTAGCGTGTCCGTTTCAAGAGCAAAATTAAACCTCAGCATTTCGCAAAATCAACTCAGTTGCCGACTCGGCTTTTCCTCCCTTTCATATTTATTTGTTGGTCGCTGAGATTACGGGAATGTTGCCATAATTCTAGAATTTCAGAAGTTTTCGAGCGAAAATGTTATAGGTTTAATGTTATCTAAATTTTGGGGAAGTTAACTTTTTAAAATACTTTAGAAACATAGGAATATTTGTAGCGTTTGAACGAGTCGAGTGTTGATGAAAAAACTGGTTAAACTTGCGCGCCCATGATGGTTTGATACAAAAAAGGGTACAAAATACGATACGATGCTCATACGTCACTGTCATAATATTATTACAAGGGAAAAACGAACTTTTTGTATCATGATGTGCAAATGAACTTCCACCGGAGGGTGGTAGACCACAGTTTTGGCAAACCGTACTATATAAAAATCACGTGACTCATAAAAAAATGACCAGTTAAACGGATCACTAAATCTGACCTAAGAGGATGGATGACCGCTTATAAACATGTACTGGGTATAATTTTGTGTAGTATATTGTAATTTTTGCTTTATGTTTTTATAATTATAAAATCCACCATAATAACAGATTTTAAACAAATGAAAGCCAGCCAAATGAGAAGACCTATGATATAGGTTATATCAACAAAAGCTGATAGTAATAATAGGAAGTTTGTTACCGATTTAACTAAAAATTTTCTTGATCTATCATCTCATCTAACGTCTTATTAGGCTCGTATACAATCAAGACTCTTATTTACATACAATCATATCTATCCTGTTAGAAGTAACGAAGATTTTTTTTTCTGTGTAGGAAACAACGTCTGATATCACATCGTTGCCTTAGTTTAGCATCCGTACCCAGACGGACGAAACCTTGAAAATGTACATATTTTCCGCTTTTTCGTCTCTAATAGTGACTCGAATGGTACCTACTTTTTCACTAAGCTGATCGGAAAAACAGAGCTGTGTTTTTACTGACTTAAACAGACTTACAGACCCTATACCTAAGTATATATTTTTCCAATGACAATGTGGTGTGCATCCCTAAATAATTTTCTGTAAAAAAAATCATTTTTGGAACAAGCTTTTGTTGCCCAATGAAGTTTTTTTTGGAAAATCATTATCTGCTCATGAAGATGAAACGAATGAGTCCAAACACGGTGAGTCTAAGTTAAGTATAACCTTAAATACGTTCCAAGTAGAACTCCATCATCAGAACAGCTCGTTGTATATTATATTATAATGTATTGTCATCAAAGTTACGTAGGTATAACAAATTTCAGCTCAATCGGTCCCCGGGTCGTGGTTCAAATCTTCCTTACAAGATTTAACCAGAACATAACATACTTACATACTTTGCAATGTATGTGTGTGTCAAAAAATGAAAACTGGGCAATGACGAAATTTTACACACAGGTAAAATTTCGTCATTGCCCTGCTTTTATTTGGCTGGTGTT
Source organism: Acleris sparsana (assembly GCA_923062465.1). Taxonomy (NCBI): domain Eukaryota; kingdom Metazoa; phylum Arthropoda; class Insecta; order Lepidoptera; family Tortricidae; genus Acleris; species Acleris sparsana. Next base: position 3,543,661 of record OV281299.1, read on the forward strand.
TAGGTATGTATTAACCGGTACAAATAAAAAAATGTTAAAAAGAAGCGGTAAATTGATTTTAGTTAAATGAGTACAGCATAATCGCAATTAAAATTCGGATCACGCAGCACCTTTTTTTTTCATACCTCATTACTAAAAATGGCAAATTGAGACAGTTTTATTTTATGAATATCAATGCCATAATTGTATTTATAACTATTTTATCATATTCATTTTTATTACAACATAAAAACAGTTTTTTTTTAATTATACCTAATGTTACTCGATTATTTGTGCCACTATCCTTCTCAATCAAATAGTTTCATTTACGTTTTAGATATGAAGTAAGTAGGTATTTATTTTTTACGCGTCAATTTACTACTTAAGTCATTTTTACATGATTAAATGATTGACGACTAATGGTTAATTATTACAATAAAACCATTTGGAATCAACTCTATGTAGCGTGACGTCATTTTTGCATCAATTAAAAAGTTCTAAAACTGTTGCAAACGGACATACATACCCGTAATAACATCCTGTATTAACCTAACGGGTATACTTTCATTCGCACTAAAAGAACCAGTACTAAACACAAGTAAACATTAGGTATTACAAATAGGCGTTTTCAATCAACGTCTGGGCCGCTTCCTAATGTGCGGAGCAACACGCCTACCCTTCCTGCACCGCCCTTAAGTCTGAGGCAATCAGTGGAAGTTCATAGAGCGGATATAACTTGGCGCGCCATATTTGGCAACATTTTTTTACTTTTTATAATCATAATTTTTGTTTTAACTTTGTTTATTTTTTTATTGACGATCTTATTGTGAATTACGTATGATTAAGGTCGGGGGATAGTCAGTGGACGCAGGCCGCATTGGACACGCTGGAAATCGAAGAGGGAGGAGTATGTTCAGCAGTGGACGACTGTAATGATGACTTAAAAAAAAAATCTCTTTTATAACGCAGTTTCTTGTCATGATTTAATTTTCCTTAATCTTGTTTATTTTCTTTGTGATTGAGATTGTCTGGCGTTAATCGAGTTATAGAACTATGCAAAATTGCTAAGTTTTATAGTCCTGGGAAAAACTGCTGCACCATACTGACACTCAGACAGAGCGAAAGGACACCGATATCTCACCATAAGGGTTCTTTGTTACCATTTTTTTACGGAACCGAATATACCAGGCTCAAGCGGGCCTGGACCGGCCACGTCTCGTAAGCGACGTAGACGGAGCAAGCCTAAACGGAGATGACGTAACAGCTAAAACGAGACGAGAGGCCTTTGCCCAGCAGTAGGACAAATTATTTAGACTCGTTAATAAAGATTTCGGTATTATCACCTCTCTAAATATCCTAGTCGGCTGGCGAAAACTCCATCTCGACGACCACCTAATCTTTACCGAAATTATTAAATAAATTCAAATCAGCAAGTTAAATTAAGGAAATAGAACCTCTTCCTTCTAGGAATATTCAGAAGAAAAACAGTTGAATTTATCGTGATCATGTTTGCTGTTTATATTGTGTATAAACACAACAACAAGGTGTTAAAAGCAGTGATCGTAGATTTTCCAGTGGGGGTTGAGTGTAGTGGCAAATTTTAAATTGTTTAAACCATTAATCAAACATAATCAAACAATTTCACAAAAAACCTGATTCAAGTCTCATCTTGAAGACCGCCTGTTATCTGCCGCTACTTTTAAGTTTTAGGTTCTGTATTGTTTGTATCTTTTTTTGAGGTGTGCAGTAAAGAGTATTCAATACTTTAAACAAATTGATACAGAAAATATTCTATGCTTAATGAAATGAGGGGTTCATTAATTTATTATTTATTTAAGGGTTAACTGAAAGTAAAAAGTACTGTTTCAATTTCAACGATAACATGATATTACATTATTTTAAACGTCAATCATATTATACACCTCGACAACCCTAGGTCACTGTCGTGTGTCTCTGTGACGTCATTGCGTTGGTTTTGCTGGAAAATCTATGATCACTGGTTAAAAGTACTTGTCCCGGGTAATTATACAGGTGAAATACTATTTTTCACAATCCTGTTATAATAGAGAGCTTTTTAGTCAAGTAACGTGTTTAGGCCACGAAGGCTGCTGAGTGGCCTAAGTAAGGTACGAGATTAAAAAGTTTGATTGACACATTTTCCTGCTCAAGCTAAGCTTGAATATTTTTTATTTTTTGTTTTATGTTAAATTCATTGTTTTATATAATGCTACGTCTGACTGTTGAGTTTCTTGCGGCGTTTCTTCTCAGCAGTGGTCTCTTGCGAAGCGCTGGTAGATTTTTGACGTGTAAAAGTGCCCGTGCGGCCTACTTACTGAATAAACATCTTTTTTTTAAATCTTTTATGACACTATTGTGAACAATACTTTTTGTACGAGTTCATTAAAATTAAAAAAATAAGTCATTAATAGGAGTATATAAGAAAACTAAATATCGTAAGTGCTATATTGTCTAGTTCTACTATCCCACTTCTTTTAGACAAGATATTTGAAAAAAAGTAATGTGTGATATGAAATTCTACTTGTTACATTGGTAACCTGCAGTGGGGTAACCTAATAATGCGAACCTGGTTCTACTAGTGGAAAAATAAATAAAACACTCAATTCAATCCTTTATAGTTCATATTCAATTCATACTGCAACATTATTAGGGCATTATTATTATCCGTAATAATGTTGCAGTAAGTACTTTGCTGTGGTTGGCTAAATAGTAGCCAATCACAAAGCTTTGTTTTTTTTATGCCTTGGATACAGCAGCTAGTTTAAGTAGATTTTTGACAGATGACGCGACGCGAAACGCCATAGATTGGCGTCGATCGATCGAGTCTTCTTAAACAAGGACACATATAATTGAAATACGAAGTTCCATTTTCAATTCTTTTTCGGTTGTCTACAGCAGCGTATCGAAACGGTGGTTTCGGTTGTTTCGGAAGTAACATAGACTATTCAACGATGAAAAGAGTATTTTCTAGGAAATCTTAACACACATATTTTAATCGACGAGTACAAAAAGTTTTAATTGGGACAGTTAGAGCAACTACTTAACTTATCTAACTTTTAGATATATTTTGTAATGTATTTTATAATAAATTTATATTAAATAATGTACAGGTAGGGAAGAAATAACAACGGCAGAAACACCATTTTCAAAAACTACTTCCGTAAATTTAATTATTCAGTCGTTGTTTATTGCCACGTCTCACTGCTAAAACTGGTAATCTAACGCTAAAAATGCATTAATAATAAAAAAAATGTTTAACTTGTGATTCAACCGTTTATCTGGAAAGAAGTTATTTACAGTATAATCAAATGGATTCTATTTTGCACTAATAACCTGCCAAACGCAGCAAAGCCTACTCTCCCGCGACCATTATTAATAATGAACCTTTGTTCCACGCCAGGCCAAACGCAGGACCACTTTTAATTTAAAAAGCAATAAACGAAACGTTAAATGTAACACTTAGTTAAATATTACTCTTTTCCTTCCATTAGATAGAACAAAAAATCCTCTTGAAATCTTTATTGTCTACTGTACTGGAAAGCTGGCTATTGTTTCGCTTGAAATTGTCTTTATGACCTTTCAGCAGGAAAAGCCCCGCATAAAGGATTATAAAAATGATTTTTAATTGCTATAAAACAATGTACATTACAATAAATATATTACCTATTAGGACTTAATACTATTAACTCAAAAATAGGTATCATAATAATTATCTATGATTTATTTGTCAGCCTATAATTATTATAATAATTATGTACAAGCAAACTAAAACTACAAACCTGAACAAGACTGGCGACTAAGTGGTATGACACACCCTTACTTCTTCTTAGCCGTCGATTGATTTTAATGGATCTTATTGAATGAAGCATAATTTGAATCCCCGGTTTTTGCGCATATACAAATGACTGTCAGTTAAATAAATAGTTTAAAAACAGGGAGAAATACATCTGTTACTTTAAATAAAATAACTTTTCTATTGATTACTATGAAGTTGAGTCAAAATTGAAAGACCACTTATTTGGCCGAATGTACTTCCATTCCGTAAACTGATAAACCCTTTGCCTTTTAGATTTGCGTAACAAGTGTAAAAAGAATACGTAGTTCAGTTTACTATAACTAACTTGAAATTAACAACACATTTAAATTATTATTTGTTTAATAATTATATTTCGAATCTGCGTGCTTACAAAATTAATTTCTTTATCACAACCTCATTATGTTTTCTTGCATTGGGAAAGACAAAAATAGGCCTTATTCATAAGCAATACAATGCACTTTTGTTATATTAATCTAAATGTGACACGTGCAACGATGGTGTAAAATCTAATATCGAGAAGATAGGTGGCTCGCTATCAACGCGATTACCAGAGGTAATATTGACAAGAGGCACACTATCGCCTTGTGCTCTGCAACGTGACCATAAATAGCCTATCAGCACAGTCACTATACACAACGGGAAGGCAAAGACCACGCCAAACCAACCCCAGTTGTTCAAAGAATCTGAAGGAATTAACTTCGTATATCCTGTACAACCAGTTCTCGATGCTAGTGACCAAGAGCACAAACGAATCCCATCCGCTTGCCAAGATAACAGCTCTATACTAGAACGATTTGATGGCACACACAGTGTTTCAATTCTAACTAAATCATTCACTTTAGCATCAGGCACTATTTCTATTATATACGCCAATACAGCGCCGTTGTACAAAGCAGGAGCTTCCCAAAATACTTTTATAAGCCCATTGTCGCCAACTACAACAGAGTTGATGGTAGGTATGTCAGCTTCAGTTGACGGTAGTGTCCTAACTACTCTTCTGGTAGACCTGCTACATTGTTCACCAGTACAAGCACGCATTCGAAAACGATAATCACTGTAAGGGGCCAAATTTCCAACTTGAAAACCTTTTTTGGGAGCATTGATGGTAATTGAAGCAGTGCGAACAAAGTCACCTACGGAACTATTTGTAACTGGCTCCTCATCAATTTCATTGCATTTTACTCTAGTGGAGTGGCATATATCAAAGTTATCTTCCACCATATAGCCTTGGGGAGCAGTTGAAAGAACCCCACACATAGACTCGCAGCCTTTGCCGTAGTCCGCTGGTGGTCTCATCACTACAGCATGTCGACTGATAACATCTCTTTCCACTATCTCTTCTTGGATATTCCTGCATTGATCACTTGCTATTATATCGTCAGGGTTTATATCTATAAGTAAAACATCAAGTTCATAGTGAGTTATATGAAGATGATAATCAACATGATCTACCCAATGCAAAACTACTACGTCGGGAGAATCAGCTACCAATTCTACTATAAAAGGGGGCTCTGGTTTTCCGACAAACGTTGAGAAATTCGCGATAGAACTTCTAACAAGATGTTTACTTGTAGTGTTGTATGTTTCTATACAAACTAAGTAAGTAGTCGCAGGACTCAGCGACTTGAGTTCCACTCGTCCCGATAAATCAGATACACTGACAGCAAGCCATTCGTATTCGCTGCATGTTTCTGGAACGACAGTAATGTGTCTTCCAGGAGGAATGCGCACATAAAGCACGGAGTAATTCATTTTTGAATCTAACAATGGAACAAATGTTACAATGGCTACTGTTTCATTAACCACACTGACATTAAGATCAAGTTTAACTTCTTCACAGCTGCTGCTGTATCCGTTCAAACCAGGTGGTATGTCAACAGTCATATTAGGTTTTACCAAAAACAAGTTACTCAATGTATCTATTTCACTCTTACACAGCATCGGGTTGTAAAACACGCCTACAGTACCGTTGTCTATTTTGAGGTTTTTAGTTACGTTAGGCAAAAATACAGTTTGGAGGCTTAAATTATCTCGTATCATGAGACTGTATTTACGATCTATTACTTTTCTGCCCCTTATTCGTTTGAGAGATGGAAGAAAATCGATATTAGTTATGGAAATTGAGTCGTGGATAAGGAGGAAATCAGAGATTTCTTGTATCTTATTTAAGTGGATCCTCATCTCCTCGAGTGCTTCAGGGACGCCTCTGATATGGATGGTCAGGGATCCGGTGACGTTGACGCACCTGCTTGCCTCTTGGATTGAACTCAATGTGCGTATCATTAAACTGCCGCATGACTGAAATAATTAAAAAAAATCTATAACCATAAGACCTACATTATTGTTGTAATAATAACAAAGAGTCATGAATTAGCAATAGAATAATAGTAAATAAAGTTAATAGATAAAAGGGGTTCTTACCACGTTAGGAATATTTAGCAAGTTTTTTGAAAGACATTGCAGTCATGATCACGGTATACTCGAAACTGCTGAAGTCTGTAGGTAGCCCTTAACTAACTGCCCGCTAACTTCGGTTATTCCGTGATCAAGACGGTTGCGAAATTGTTGAACTATCGAGAACTAACCAAATATTGTAAACATGGTATGATTCCATTTTATTAGCTTAACGTATAAGAACAGCTATAGTTTCACGAAGTGTAATAGAATAATTTGAGTCTCAATACCGTTTTGCAATTTTTACAGCGTTTGCAGGTCCGTCCTATAACATTGCTCCTCATAACGTAGCCATCAGGACACTTAGTAGTACATGTGCTATTGAACGCGAATCTGTCCAGATCCAAACACTCGTCCTCTGTGATACAGTAATTGTTATCTTCGAGGACAATCCTAAAATAGTAAAAACTTTTGAATTTTTGTAATGGTTTTATACAGTTAATTTTATGTGTTCGTTTCATTTTCGTAAAGGCAGCATTCAGTTCTTAGCCATTTCGATCCACGACTCTCATTTGACATAGCTTCTCATGGCCTCAGTTTCATCCATATCTCGCTCCATAAGTGAGAGACATCTATAGTGTTTTTATTCTAGGAATACTCGCCCCACCACTGCGTACAATTTGGAAATATTTGACAAATGGCTACACAGGATGGCTTTTTTGAAATTTCTCATTTGGAGAAATAAACCTTCTGAATAATTTTTCATCGACACTAATTTTCTTCTTTAATTAATTAATTGATCTAAGTGTGGCATCGTGGTTATTTTTTATTTTTTATTTGTTTACAAGAATTTAAAACCTCGTCTTTGTAGATTGAAAATACAATATATTATTATGTTAAGTGACGGTTTCTCATGGTGTCTCTATCATGTTCCGAAATACTTTCTTAAGAAAAATGAGTTGATGTTGCTAGTAGGATTGCCAGGAACTGTATACTCCTAATTTAAGTTTACCGAAGTGGAAAAAAAAATCATAGTTGGCAACACTGAAAGCAAGTGAGCTCAAGGCCGATATCCTACCGGTGGATCGATCAAGTGAAGGACTCGTTTTCGTCTAATTTTATCGCGACAATGGCCGCTCTACACGTTGGCCCATCATGAGCCAGCATAGGGACGGAGAAATGCGTAAGAGCGAGATGGAATAATATGTTGCTCGCTCTAAGGTGTGAGGTGGGTCATCGTGTAGAAGGGCCAGGGACGCAAAGGACAGAAACGAATAATTAAAAGCAAATCATAAACTCCAAGTGTAGATCGTCCGCTGATGACCATAGCCCTCAGCCATGAGAGAACGACCACAGGGAGAAGTTTACAATGTAACTTACAAGCCATCCGGACATTTAGGGACACACTGGTCCTTGTAAGTATAATGGCGACACAGCATGCACGCAGCAGAGTTTGTGAGTCGACACCCAAGGCATTGTTCATGACACTTTAACGCCTCCGGGCCTTCGAGGAAACGCTGACATTTCCTAAAAACATTATAAATTAGACAAGAGGGGTCACTATTCGTAATAAGTTGAAATGATGTGGATTTGCAGACGTGGCAATGCTGCCAGCTCAGAATGCCTAATGGTAACGGTTTGCTAGATTAGAGTAATTTTAAGTAAGTAACTTTGTTACTTTTGTAAGTTCGTTCATTTGTTTTTATAGTTTATTTTCCACTTGTAGATACTTTGTAATTTTTTGTAAGTTCTTTGTAAGTCCAAGAAAAAATGCAGTATAGTCCGGAGGTGCCGAAACACGTTTGCTCAAGTGTTTAGGTATTTCTTCGCCGAATTACATTCACGGTTTGATATGTCATATTTTAACCGTTTTTAGGGTTCCGTAGTCAACCTTTATAGTTCGGCCATGTTCTTCTGTCCGTCTGTGCACGACACAAGAGACTCTTGGTACAACAAAGCTGTAATTTAACGTAGTTATACATTTATTGTATTTGAAAAAATTATACAATAACACCGAGTGAGAACCATTTGGATAACTCATAAAAATCATTAAAAATATATAGTGACATGTACTACCAGTCCAATGGAGCCATGACCCAATAATGACCCAAATAGAACGGTGTCACAGTGACATTATAAAACAATTTGATTGACACTTCTTAGACTTCAATCATAACGTAACTGTGACACAGTTATATGATGGGTCAGGGTTCCATTGGGGTGTAAGGACATGCCACTATATTGATTTAAAAGTGACATTTTCGCTATATTTGCGTTTCGTTGTTGGTTGATGGCGCGCTTCTTCTTCTTTGAGGGAATTTCTATATTACTTTTAATGTATAAAGATTACTAAACTCGTGCGGTGGTAAATGCACACCGATTAGTAGTCCGTGCTACTCCTCATGGTGTTTAAATTACCATTAGATACGTTTTTCTTTGTAGACGGCGTCCGAACCCTGCACTGAGCATAGTTCGACATGCTCTTGCCCGGTTTTCTTTGGTTTCCTTTGAGGAGTTTCCTCAAGTACGAAATGCTTTTCTGTAGACCATATAAAAAGAATTACCTGTTATCCCAACATTTGTTGTAAGCAGGTTCTGTTGAACAGCCACCACACCGTTTGCTGCATAGTGCCTTTTCATCAGGAGGGTTGAGGACGTGGCGGTACCGAGGAGCTATCACTCTCCAGTTTATCGTGTCGACGTGACACGTGTCGGTTCCACCAAATATCATCACTCCGCCCCTGTCGATCTTGAGTAAGCTGTAAAGGCCAATCTGGAAACGTTTAAAAATGGAATACAGAAGACAAGACAAGACACAGGGGCCCTGCCAAGATGCATTTCTACTCGTTTCGTTTTTAAACCAATCACGTCACTGGTAGATGACGTGATACGAAAAGTCACGTGATCTACCAGTGACGCGATTGGTTTAAACACGAAACGAACAGAAACGCTAGTTGGCGTAATGCATCTTGACAAGGGCCTCTGATCGTAAGTGGGATCTGAGACTTATAAACATTCTAAGGCCCGGATTAATAAACTGATCTCAACTCTAATGATCGTCTCGAGATACGTCAAAAATGACAGTGTTCTATGGTTTGGCGTTTACTTTGAAGTATCTTGTGACAGGCCTCACAGTCAAGATGAGTTTATTAATACGGCTCTAAGACTTCCTAAGACTGCGAATATGCCAAAACTAAGGAGGCTAGTACTTTCACAGGTTGTCTTATCCGCACAAGGAATACAAAAATGCGACCATTGCTATCTGGCGGTAGGTTTAAGGCTAAGATTGTGGTAGTGCTAGCGATCAGGATCTGCAGAAAAAACTACCACCGTTAAAAAAAAGTTGTAATCTGAAGTAAAATTTTACTTTTTATCTGACGCTGCCGGGCGCCGGCCTAGTAGGGTTGCGTTTATCGCGCGACAAAATGTATATAAAGCATCTGTCACTCTCGTACTTATGTGTCAGAAAGTGACGGATGGTTTATCCACATTTTGTCACGAGATAAACGCCGCCATATTAGGCCGCCTAATAGCAATAAAACGTGAGGAATTGCCTACACTCACACTTATGGAACTGAAGTATAACCATGACTCATGTTTTTTTATTAATGGCCGATTGATGATTCCTGTTAAAAGGGCAATGGAGGTCAAACGGGCGGGTGTAAGAAAACCAATATAAAGACATGCCGATTCTGGGATAATGGCAAAATACACTGAGGGCCCTGCCAAGATGATAAATAAATACGTATTAATCAATACATCCACATCAGAGAAATAATAACGTCACCGTATTTTACGCGTCGGTGTGGGATCCTTAATACCTGATAATTATAAAAATTAAATAAAAAGACAGACCTCAGTCAGCTGGAACATATCGAAGATGATCAACGCGTAGTCTTCAAGTAACTCATGGCCCCGTATCCTGACCAGGTTAGGAAAGAGCGTACCGAGGTTTTCCAAAGGCACCTGATATATTGCCAAGTAGCCTGTGATCTAGGAAGAAAGTAAAATGTAAATTAATAAGGCCGCATACGCTCTGAGAGCGGAAGCGGCGCGTTGTGGAGCGTCCCCATACTAAAAAGTGTTTAAAAGAAAGATAGAATACATTATTTAAAATAAAAAAATAAAAGAAACATAAATAAAACTCATCATTTTTATTTATTTATATCTTGTCTGTTGCTATGCTGTTCTGTGAGAGTTGATATCTGGTGCAAATAATTACTAGAAAAAAGCCGCTACAGTAAAGTTTTAAAAAGGCGTAAATAAAAAGTAATTGCTCACATAGCATCGCTATAAAAATTAAACTAAAAAGCACTAAAACTTCAAGTTCTTTGAAAACTTCTCTGGTTAATGCTCTTTCCAACGATGTATCATAATTCATATCCTTAGATTTTATTTTATTAACTGATCTTATTTGCTATTTTAGCTGGACACTTGGCAAAATCCTACTATTTTCTTTCATGCATCTTAGGACCAAGGCCAAATAATTTTGCCATGAAACTACTTGTTTATTTTAGGAGTAATGTAACTCTTTACTTTACTTAGGAGTAATGTAACTCTTTACTTGAGTCTTTCGAAACATTTCGAATTTTTACTGGATAAAGATGCTTTTAAGAGGTTTATTTGCCACCTTTAGCTGTACATGATGATAATGATGGATGAGGGTACGTGGACTTTACTATCGGCATAGAAACGTGTCTAAGTACACTAGTTTTTGATGTCTAGAGAACGTGCATATTAAATATGTTATGACTTTGACATAGATTGATTCCTGTAACAGATTTTTTACTATCAAAAAACCATGAATGCTGTACGTAATAAGTCCCTCAAATGAAATAAAGTCTTATTACCCTATAATTATCTACTCATATTGCGTATTTAAGGTATTTTTTCTCTATAGGTAAGTTGCTTTCATACTGCCATCTCCATATAAGCTTCAAATCTTTAATTCCATTTACCTCTTTTAGATTACTAAACGTCATATTGTCAAACATCTCTACGTCTCCTATGATCGAGAAGCTTAGATTTCCTAGGATCACCACGCAGTTGTGCAGTCGGCGCAGGCATTCCAGAGTACTACAGTGCATGCTGAGACAGATGCCGTTGCATGTCAACTGCACATTCAGTTTCTGTGCCGACACGGCATGGAGCAAGAGGAGGAATCTGAAACAGGATTTTAATGCATGAAGAATGAAATCTAGACACAGGCCACCAAACACCTAGAGAAGACATTTAGATTCTTAAAACTATGATCTTAACACTGTAAATGAATCACTAACCCTGAGGATTAAGATAGATAACACAACAATGCGAACACAGTTTTAGTCCGCGCGCGTGCTCCGAGGAATCTCAAGAAAAGCTGACGTCAAGATGTTGCGCAGTGATTTAGTCAATATTACGTTTGTGATATAGCCAACTAAGGCGATATCTAGCCAACTCTTGTACTGGGAGAGGCGGTATAATACGAGCGAAAACCCGTCTTCTTCCCAACTCCCGATTCCTCAGAGCTTGCGCGCGGAGTATATACTTGAGGGGGGAATAGGGTAGACCCCTAGGTTAAGATGATGGTAGCCATCCGGACGAACCCTGCATAAGGACCTACCGCTACTTGTGACATGTTTTGCCATCAAGCATATAGGGGGTCTATTCTACTCGGGAAATACAATACATGTATTCACAACAAAAGACAACTGAAGTAAAAAAATGAATAAAAAATAAAGCTACACAACGTTGGACAGTTATTGTGTATATAGTGCAAATTGTTATGGGTTTCTAGGCCAGTGTTCATACATTTCTGCCCATTCTCCTTTGTGTTTATCGCTAAAGAGCTTAAACGCCTAGGCCCTTTTTTCTACGTCTCGGCTAGGTGCTAGCAAAATAATAATAAAATAATAAAATATTGTTTAATTGCCAAGAAACCTACATTTACATATATTGCCCATGACCACCACACTAGGCTCAGCCTGTCACGTGGGGTCCATTTGTTACGATTACCAGGTACAAGTATAAGTCCTGCGCTATTACTAAGTAGAATTACAGATGGCTTAACACTAATTTACTAATTGTATAATACATCGATATTTGAATTAATTGCGTGCGTGCGTGTGTATGTGTATGTGTGTGTGTGTGTGTGTGTGTGTGTTTGTGTGTGTGCGTGTGTGTATGAGAGTGTGTGGGTGTGTGTTAGAAAACCCTCAGTATTTTTTCAGCTTCATAATAATCAATAGGCTGAATCCAGTTTGTCACTATTCTTTTGGCCTCAGCGGCAGAGCAGTGTCTAAGGTTACACCTCCTGCTAACAACATTATAAGCGTGTGGAAGTAGAAATTCAGGGAATCTTCTTGCAAAAGCCGATTTCGTTTTGGGAGTTGGCAGCGTTAGCACTCGTTTCTTTAGCATTGTGTCGTAATCTTTGCATGCGATCACCTTGCGATGCATCGCAACAACCAACCTCACAATTGCCAGTTTGCGCACAGTGAGTACCTCCGTTTCTCTGTACACAGCTGCGGTCGGGTAGAGTCTGGGCTTATTGGTCATAACCTTGAGAACATGCCTCTGAGCTCTTTCCAGGGTTATCAACAGGGTTGTAGCGGCCCCTCCCCAAATGATTATGCAATACGTAATAATTACTTGACATAACGCTAGGTACACCGTTTTCAATAATAATTTGTTTGCCGAGTTTCTAAGCATTTTCATGGTGTAGACCATTTTACGTACCCGTGCTGACACTGCTTCTATGTGTTTCCCGAAGTTTAATTTCTCGTCTAAGATAACGCCCAGGTATTTGATGCTTTCTGTTCTATCGATTGAGCTGCAGTTGCAAGAAGTTATTGAGGTATCACTTGCCCTTCCCTGCCCTTGTCCACATCCTGGGAGGTGAAGTTTGAGGATCGTTTGGTTTGAAGGTGCGGAAGCCCTAGTTTTATGAAAACACAAATACTTGGTCTTACTGGCGTTTAATGTTAGAAGGTTACTTGTGAGCCATTCGGAAAGGGTTGAAAGACCTGCCTGAGCTATATTCCGACATTGAGCCCATGAGCTTCCATGAAACAGTATTGCCGTGTCGTCTGCGTAGCAGATTATCTCTGCCCCTTTGATAGGAAGGTATGCCAGGTCATTTAAATACATTATAAATAGGGTAGGCCCAAGGATGCTCCCCTGCGGGACCCCGTAATTCACTGGTCTTAGTGTACTGTAGGTGCCGTCATGCTTGGTACATTGTTGTCTGTTGGTCAGGTAGCTTTGAAACCAGGACAGGGCTTTTCCTCTGATTCCTAACAACTCGAGCTTCCGAAACAGAATGGGTAGAGACACCGTGTCAAAGGCCTTTGCCAGGTCTAAGAATACTCCCACGCTGGTAAGGCCCTTGTCCAGGTATGAAGTGATAAACTTCGTGAATAGAGCGACAGCATCTTCCGTGGATTTTTTTTGCCTAAAGCCAAATTGTCTGTCCGATAATAGACCCTCTTTCTCCAGATAGTCTACGAGTCTCTTATTCATCAGTTTTTCCAGGATCTTAGAGAGGCTGGATAGAAGTGAGATAGGGCGATAATTAGATTCAGATCCTTTGTTACCTCCCTTGTGTATTGGTACAACGGCAGCATTCTTCCATGTCTCTGGAAAGCACCCTGTCTCTAAACTAAGATTGCATATACTAGTCAATGGTTCGACGATTGAGGAGCTGGCGAGTTTCAGGAGTCGGTTGCTTATCCCGTCCATGCCTGGGGAACTGTCTACTTTTATATTCGTTATTATTGTTTCAATTTCATGACTATCGGTAGGGGATATAAAGAAAGAATTAGTAGGAGATATAGGTACTTCTACTTGGGAGGCAAGTGTTTTTTCAGTTACTTGGGATTGACTTAGCAGTTTATTTGCCAGTGACTGACCAACCGTCGAGAAATATTCATTTAGGTGGTTAAGGGATTCACTCAGATTAGGTTTAATTGTGGTAAAAGCTGGAGTACTTTTGTCTTGTTTATGTTGCATTATGTTTTTAATAGTCGCCCACAACCTTTTCGGGTCATTTTGATTTTCAGCAAGTTGTTTACTTTCATAATCTGTTCTAAGTTTACGAATAAGACTAATATAAAAATTTCTATAGCGTGTAAAAATAAGTTTAGCAGTAACATCACTCGGATTTCTACGCGTAATGATATGAAGTTTATCCTTGTGTTTAGCACATTTTATTAACCCTGGGGTAATCCATGGCTTAAGATTAAACCTAGAGCGAGTCAAGGCAATTTTCTTCGTGTGGTTTTTAATTAATTTGGTTAAGATAACAGTAAATTTGTTGGCTGCCTCGGAAGCTGACGTCTCCTTCTTGACTTCCTCCCAACTCACCTTAGCCAGTCCTGCACAAATAGCATCGTAGTCCACTTTATTATAAAATCGATGACTTTGGGGTACTTTAGATTCAGTCACCATACCGAGCATGATGATATCATGGTCTGTAATATCAGAAGCGCATATAAGACCTTCCAGGTCTTTTTTAGATCTTACAAACATGTGGTCCAAGCATGCATTACCCCTTGTTGGCTTATTAACGGCTGATCTTAGACCTAGGCCAGCCATCAGACACAGATACTCAGATGCATGTGGAGTGTCAGTTTTCAAAATATTTATGTTCATGTCACCCGTGACGATAAGATCAGTTGACGCATCGGTGGTTTTAATTATGGTGTCCAGTGAGTTTAAAAATGGGGAAATATCCGTCACTGAGGGCGAGCGGTATAAGGCTATCAATGCGAATTTCTTAGGAATATTTATAGATAGACAGTCGGCATCTTGAAATTGCGGTTCACTCACCTGAGCATTCCAGATATTTTTAACATATACGACTATTCGGTCGGGGTAATTGGCTTGACTCGTTGTTTTTTAGATCTCTTCGCGGGCCCGCTCTCATGACATAATCGATATCCAGTTCAGAGATGCTTAACCCAATTTTTGTGGCCGTGGTCAGCGCGATATGATGGAGATTTTCATTATTTAATTCAGGACATCCCATTATCTCAATGTCATTCCGCAGGGCATTCTGAGTTTGCTGGTTGAGTCTATTTTCAAGGTCTTGCACGGTGGCCTTTAACAGTGTATTTTCTACTTGCTGCGATTCAAGTGCCAGGAGCCTATTTTCTGTTTCAGAGATTTTTTTAGCAATTGTGTCCATACGTTCGCAACATGTCGCGATAGTCGTCATTGCCGAACCTATTTGAGATTTAATAGTAGACACGTCACCTCTGAGTAATTTTATTTCGGCAGTTAAAGCCGCGATGTCCGAGTTTGACGACTCCGGGATGGATTTAGTCTGTTGGCGGTTACAAACGTCATTCCAACCACTAGTCCAAAGCTCGCGTAGAAAACACTAATATTTCAGGTCCATTTTGACTAGCCTAAAAATTGTAATAATACAGATCTATAAAGTATTTTGATATTTTTTATAGTTTTTGAAATGTGCAAACCCCGGTAAGCCCTTGTATATGACACCCCGTTTGCTTTTATTGAATCACTTTGATTTTTCGACCCCCTTTTTACTATTTTGATACGGAACCCTAGAAAGAAAAAATAGTTCCTAATTATGCTTTAGGGACCTCTTTACTTATGATTTTTATAAGAACACCTTTTCAAACAAATACCTGTTGTAAAATTCAAATGCATATCAGGTTTCGTAAATACCTACTTAGCTAAAAGCGTCTGTTTGTCTATCCTTTTACGTCCAATAAAGAAACTGATCTTGCATTAACAAGTCACTCTTGAATAGGACGTATGTTTACAGTAAATAACAATAAATCCACATTGTTTATCAACTTACGCCTATAAGTAAGTTAAGTTGTAATCTCTACAACAAAAAAATTGCATGGGCAAATTATGTCTCTAATGAGTTTCCGGCAAATATCCTTAAATACCGTCACGTTATCGACATGTTAACAAAACAAAACCACAAATAATATGTGCAGTCTGTTTATGATTTGTGTTTGTTATTACTAGTATAATAGGAATTACAATTTTAAATCAATCAAAAAGTGAAAAAAAGCCGGTAACTTACAAAATTACACTAATATAGCCAAGTAAAGGCCAACATTTAGGTCATGAGTTCTTGGACCAGGCGCTTTGACAGATCTTTAAAAATACCTACGGTTTCCAAAAGGCTCAAATGTGTAACTTCGTTCAAGTTGATTGTATTTGCGCCTTTTGAGGGCCTCCGCTGATTCCACCACGAAACCAGCCCTAATTACTTGTTCCAGGAAGGTGTGACCGCGCAAGGTTGTCCCAAGTGGCATCCCAAATCATCGGGCAGCCCAACTTCCACGGAACAAGAGTCATTGTTGCGCATGAGACCATTTGGTTCCAAATAGCCCCACAAAATTGGCGCTGGTAAAAGCCCAACAGATTAAGGCTGGCATGGCCGGAAACTACCAACATTTCGCGTACAGCATAAACCGTGGTGACCAGGCCGATCGACGCTAGCGCCACACTGGCAGCGGTGAGGAGCACAGCACAACATTGTGCACCCAAGCGGAGTGAAGTTAAAATTTAACTCTGTTTATTATATTGACAACATTATCATCAAAACGTTCTAGTTGTCACCGCGCCGCTTATCGTTCCAAGCTTAAGTTTATAATAAATAAATAATTAGGTACTATTAAACTCACTACGATTTTATAGTTTGCAATCGAAACAAAACACAATCTATGTAACGGTGTTACAGTTATAACTACCTATAGAAAATAGGCCTCGTGTATTTCATTCACTTTCGTACCATAATTTATATTCAGCTTTTGCATCCCGACAAAACAAAACATACTCGAAAACTACGCAAGAAATTCCCAACATAAATCAAGCGAAAACTTTTGTACCGTTACGATATAATCGGCGAACAAAGCCCTCAAAAAAAGAAAGAAATATTACCCAATCAGCGTTCTTGCCGGCGCCATGACACTTTCAGTTTCCCACCGCCAAACTTCTTGTATTTTTTCTGCGGCTTCACAAGAACACTTCTCGATATATTTTGACTGAGGATCCGAAAGTATCTATACTTTATAAAGCGTAAAGGAAAACACATTGTGGGCTCTCAATATTTCCCATGGCCTTCTATTTGATATATGATTCCTACACTTATTCCTAGTTTGCTTAACAAATATCGAATAAACGCGACTAAATCAACACGACGATACACAGCGACTATCTGTTCTTCAAAAGGGTACTTCCTTTCAAACAACGTCCATTCCAAGCACGTATTTGCAAATACAAATTCTAGAATTAAATGGACAAACGCAACTTTACGTGAAAAAGTTTTTTCATTTCCGCGAAATTCTCTGATGCAAAATTATGAACTCATTCCGCTAACTACGTTTCCTTTGATAATACCCGCAACGGGGAAATATTTAGCTATAATTGCGACCGGCCACTGCAAGTATTTAAAATGTACTGACTTTGTAACCTGACATTATGACCGCACAAATCAAGCCAGTGGAACATTAATCAAATAAACCGCGCGAACAATTCGATGGCTACTAATATCTTAATTTTAGATCATGACCCCAATAAAGGTTCATTTGTACAGGATGATTGAGTATCCGGTGGCAAAAGGACATAATTCCAAAAACTATCATGGCAATTAAGTCACAATTAGTTGGCAGTTAAGTGTTAATTGAAATTAGTTGTTATGGTTGTTAGTGCCGACTTGTTATTACATAGAAGATGCATGTAATGCATATACGTAACTGGACTGGAAGCTCAGGGCAGAATGCATTTATTTGTTTAACAAAGGTTTCTAATAAATATAACTTATGTCGAATACGAGTACAACCTGATGCTTCATACTATCTGTTAGCATTTTTTTAAGTGTATTATTGACTTCCGTATCCATTATGTACCTACCATTCTTCTTGTTCAGGGAGGTTATCATGACGTGTGTAGATCAGTTTACGCTCTGTCTTTTACGCTCACCTTAACTCTTAAAATGGCAAGACATTAAAGTATAAAAAAACATTAATATAGTCATTTGAGGGAGTTTATAATGACTTCAGTCACTAAAAAATATTTAAAAAAATCTAGACTTCAGTTTTTTTGGGAAATGCATGTACACCACAATGTACTCTGCCAATTTACCAGTAGACGTAAAACGTACACTGTAGTTAACGTTGCCAACGCAGCAGTAAAATAAGATTCGGTTAAAATAATCAATTTATCAAAATTCATCATTATATTAATGAAATTTATGAAAGTTATAAGGTTTATTTTTATATCACCTGTCATGTAACAAATACACTAAATTTAAAAAAAGATACAAAGATAAAATAATTTTATTCAGTAAGTAGGCCGCTCGGGCACTTTTACACGTCAAGATACTAATGCGCTTCCCAAGAGGAGACCACTGCTGAGAAGAAACGCCGCAAGAAACTCAGCAGTCAGCTTTACGATCGGAAATAAGTACTGCAATACTGCATAAAAAAAAAGATAAAAGATGTTTATTCAGTAAGTAGGCAAAATCTACCAGCGCTTCGCAAGAGACCACTGCTGAGAAGAAACGCCGCAAGAAACTCAACAAGCATTGATTGAATATTCTCAAGTGTGTCGTAGTTAGTTGAACCATATGCCATTGCTGAATAGTAAATGGTTTTTCTTTAAACAAACGTCTACTTAAAGTGTATAAGAGCTTACTTTAGAATCAGATAAACCACCTGGTTGCGAAATGTTGAGTTTTTCTTCAGAAGCATGAGCCATGTCATTCGAATATTTATTTATCAATAGTACCAACATGGTACCGGAGTCAAATTATTGTCAAAACGTTTTTGTTTAAGTATTGCGCGTAATAACAAGAATAGGATGAAATTACATAAAAACTAAACGAAAATTGCTATAAAATAATACCGCATTGGATGCTGAATATTATTATTATGTATATCAGAAAAGTTACTGAGTAGTTGCTAAGTAAAATGTACAATGTGGTTGTCAAGTCGAATGCAGTATAATTGGCAACGGTAATCACAGTGTACATAGTAACGTCTGAGTCTGTTAAGTTTTTTGTTTTGTCATGTACATACAAGAAACTATTTGGTTACATTAGTTGGTCTTTGATAGTAAATGTGAATATACAACAGAATATAGTTTATTACAAAAATCTTGCCCGAAAAGTTTGTAAACTTATCTGAGGTAACAACAAGTGTTTCCTCGTCAATCTCATTTTTCTACCAATCACAATAAAACATGTTACCCCTTTTTGATATAAGTATTTTAAATAATGACCTGTAACGCAGTCAGTATTTTTTTTATAACAATGAACACTTGTGTTGTACAATGTACAGTGCCAATTTAATGGTTAAAATGATCTGCATAGCCATGTCATGATAACACCCATGGTTAACTTTTCCATTATAATAGTTGTTTGACTTCGCAGAAGCGCGTGTAACTATCTCCATGTGGTTCTGCCAAGTCCACAAGTTCTGACAAGGCCTTGTATTTGAGAACTATAAGGTAGTCAACTACACAGAGATGTATTCATATTACAATGCCATAAGGTGAGAAAGTGGATACATCTTTGTAGTCGAATGTGCGAGTGTTATTAGAGTCTGGCCATCGAAACGTGATACTGAAAATTATTCAATAAATGCTCTGACGGGACAACTTCAACACGACGGTTAAAAATAGTTGCGTTAGGATTAATACAATCTCCAACCAGTTTGTAATGAAAGGCATGCAATATTATACCTAACAAAATTATCGTGGCTCAGTATTTTATATTGAATTAAGAGTTTCCGTTTGTGTAAGATGATAAAATAATCACCACAATGTATTGAGACGTAAGCTGCATAACAACGCATTAGTTGACGCTGATAACGTATTGATTAAGAGGCTCTAATGAAGCTTGTTGCGTTAGTTGAATTTACGTTTTACTACAAAAACTTGATGTTTGTGACCCTGCCTAAGAAGTTAGCGGTCCCGGGTTCGATTCCTGTTATGAAAAAATATTTGTGTGATACATACCTACATTGATAGTGTAAGTGGGAAGAAACAATTTTCATTGGTGCTCTGCCTCTGTGCTGTACCCAAAGTAAACAAAACTAAAGAAGGTATTTGTAAATAATGAATTTAATTATCACAAAGTATAAGCACTTATGATAATTACTTTTAATGTAGTTTTTCCCTTTTCCAAATTGAGGTCTTCGGTTTCTAAGAACAGTACCCGTAGGTAACTTTTGTAATAACTAATAACCAAACCCCTGAACTCATGTGTATTTACTCACCCTTTATAAATATGTTCCAAACGACTTAGGTCATATGTTTTGGTAGACGTTGAAATAGCACTAGCAAAGTCAGTAGGTACCTAACTTTACCTAATGCGTCCAAGGATACGAGACCACTTAAATCAGCAGAAAACCCGGAAGAATTGTGATTCTATAACAAAAAAACCGAGCAACGCCAAATACCAAAAGCCTAATGTATTTTTATGACAAAACCAAAGATAGATTGAATTTTAGGAACAGCTGTAAAACACCAAAAGATAATTAAACACAAATTACTTGTAAATTCCATAAATAACCTACCGGTAGCCGACAAAGTCGTTATCAACAACGACCTCTTTTCAATATAGACTGGCCCTAAATCAATTTTATTAAAACTGCAGCATTTTACAACGTTATAAGCTGTTTTTGCTTGCTGATATTAAAACTTGAGTGTTTAGATGGTTGAAATTTAATATAGCAATTTATCGTGATTTTATCTATCCAAAGTCTGTGGTGTTTTGGGAAATAATGGCTATTGTTGATAAGACCTTGTTCTTTTAAAGAGGGTTCTGTAATAATGAGGCCGTACTTTGAAAATCGAAGTTCAAAATTACGTCGGTTCTGTCCCTTTATCTCGATTTAGTCTCGAATGATGAGTGAGAGGGATGGTGCTAACGTAACTACGAACTTCGATTCTCTAAGTAGTGCCTCGGTTTTTTTCGGTGTTTTTAAATGATTAGCATAGAGGCAAGAGAGTATCAGTGGTCTAGTGGCTTAGGGGGCCACTGACTGACTTTTTCTAACTTAATCTAATTACCTGATGCTCTTACGGTGAAGGAAAACCATCGTGAGGAAACCTGCACATTCGAACAGCAGAGTGAGTAAGAGGATAATTGCACAAAAGACCCTAAAGGGGACGGAGTGTATTCGAAAGGGCCTATCTGTTAGATAGGATAAGATAAGATAAAAATAGAGGGATTTCATCTAGGATAAATCGGGGCCCAAGAAAAAATACGCAATTGAAAGAGTTCCAATAAATTCAGATTTTGTAAGCAGTGTGCTGTAAATGGATCGACGCGTTTCTATTTAAATTTCTTGAGAGGAGTTTTGATGTGTGGCGACCTAGCGACATCTAACGGCAACTTGTATAAACCAACTCACCAGTGCCATCAGCGTCAGACAGCGGAACTAAAGTGCTCTACATCGCCCTAACGAAGTTTCTCCAGTCAGTATATTATTATATATATAGGTATATATACATATATATAACTTACAGCTTCATCCCAATGGACTTCGGTCCCCAGGCGTAACACCCGCCTGGAGAGAGATTTCTATATTGTCCTCGCTCTTTGCACAGATATAAGCAACATAACGAGGTTCTTCTGCACAACTTACTTCTGAAAACATGGCCTCTGCTTTGCTAGTAATTAAAAAGAAGCCCAGGTTCATGTGTTATCAATTCATGAGCACCCAAGAGGTTCCCAACCTTTTTTCAACCGAGGCCCATTTTCTCAACATACCCATCATTTTATCGAATTTCACTTTATCGATTCATTTATTTCATTACATTTAGACATTTTCCATAGATACGTTACTCATATAATAAAGAATAAAAGCAATACACTGTCAAATAATAATTTAAATAGATAAAAACTAGTGTAACCTATTAGCTACTAAACTTATAACTAGAGTTATTAAAAATATTTGTACACACAATTACAAAAAGGATACCCCCTCTATTAAATCTGTTCGCGGCATTGTACCCATGATGCTGGCTGCGTTACCTCTCTGTATAGTTCAGTATCAGTATCCTTTGGGAGAGGTTAGGTAAGATTAGACTTTAAGGAGGCCCCAATGAGTGGTAGCACTCCGAACAGTGAGGGCCTATATGACCGTGGCACATGCGGCCGCGTGAAAAAAAAGGTAAAATTAGACTTGTGATCACCCAAAAACAAATTACTCATGCCTCGCGAAATGCCTTTCGATGAAAAAAAAATCTGCGTAGTGATACGTTCATTGAAAGGTGTTTCGACAAAATAATAGGCACCCAAAATCATCGCCAAGATCAAAAACATAGACAACTGGTCAATCTGAAATTAAAATAAGTATGTGGCAAGGTGCTAGAATTTCAATTCTGTAACTATGTTTCAAAAACAGCAAGTATTGCTTTAAAATTCCCCTTTTAGCATGCACAGAGTGCAGTAAAGTAGAGTTCTCTTGAAATGTTTTCGACATCAACGGCTTAATGAAACACCCTGTACCAGGTCAAGTGGCGACGAGCGAACGAGCGATATAACGTGTTGTACCTCACGTCTGACGTCAGAACATTTTTTTAATTATTACGTAGATAACTATAGATGCATACTACTGATTATAGTTTTGTACTTAACTAAATAATTAAACAATCAAAACCACGTGATATAATTCGTCAGCCAATAGAAGCAGAACAAGAAAACTAATACATCAAAGCTCGACAAAACAGTTTTACTAGCTCTGTGAATGTAAACAGTGCGATTGACCAGCCCTGGCAGACCAACAGTTTTAAGTTCTATTTACTGGTCTTGATCCCAACCAATTGTTTGTACAATAACTTCAAAATGTATCATTTTATAAGCTACACATTGTTATAATTGTATTTGTTAAAAAAAAGTTATTTCAATACTTATTAATTTAAAACGTCGGAATAAACAAACATAGATGTTGCCTCGCATGCATACGTACCACAACCCCGTACGTATTTACCTATAAGTACGAGGGCAGAGTGAGAAGTCTGGTAAAAATCATACTAAAGGTATTTTTTTCACAAATTAATTAATATCAATTTGTAATGCAGCCTTTTTGGAGGTAAATCGTATATTTTCAGCCAGTTCGCACGGATAGTTTTTTTTTGACAGCTATGAAAAAGAAAAAAAAACTTTGGTGTTTGCAAAGATGGAGAAAAGTGAGTTTCGTGTTCTGATTAAACATTATTTTTTGCGAAAAAAAACCATCACGGATACAAAAAAAAAACTAGACAAGTATTATGGGAGCTCTGCTCCATCCATTAAAATGATTCACAAGTGGTTTACGGATTTTCGTTGTGGCCGTACAAGCACTGCTGACGCCGACCGACCCGGACGCCCAGTTGAGGTCACTACACCAGAGATGATCACCAAAATCCATGACATCGTATTGAACGACCGAAGAGTAAAGGTCCGTGAGATAGCTGATATTGTAAGCATTTCAGACGAACGGGTTCGTAATATCCTCCACACTTATTTGGATATGAAGAAGCTCTCCGCCCGTTGGGTGCCGCGATTGCTCACAGTGGATCAAAAACGCACTAGGGTGGCCCTGTCGGAGGCATGTTTGGCGAAATTTAGGTATAATGAAAAGGACTTCTTGCGTCGTTTCATAACTGTTGACGAAACCTGGATTCATCATCATACACCCGAAACCAAGGAGCAGTCAAAACAATGGATTGCTTCAGGTGAACCTGCACCAAAGAAGGCCAAAGCAGTTTTATCGGCAAATAAAGTTATGGCTACTGTCTTCTGGGATGCTCGTGGTGTAATATATGTTGATTACCTTCAGAAAGGTAAAACAATTAACGGCGAATATTATGCCAACTTGTTACAGCGATTTCATGAAGTTTTAATGGAAAAACGACCCCATTTGGCGAAAAAGAAAATCATTTTTCACCAAGACAACGCACGGGTCCACACTTGTGCAGTTGCTATGGCTAAAATCCACGAGTTGCGTTACGAATTGCTCCCGCATCCGCCTTATTCTCCGGATTTGGCCCCCTGCGACTATTTTCTTTTCCCAAACTTAAAGAAATGGCTTGGTGGGAAAAGATTTGGTTCCAACGAAGAAATCATCGCAGAAACCAGTGCGTATTTTGAAGGGTTGGAGAAATCGTACTATACGGAGTAGGGTGGTCCATGTTTGTATGGGAAAAATTCAAACTCGACTTAAGGTTTGGGCCACCCCCTAATTTTGTTACACGTATCGACAATACTAAGTGTGCAAAATTTCAGAAAGATAGGCTTTCGGGAACAGGGTGCTCATCGCATATGAAATATCGAAATAATTAACAAAAATGTATTTTTTTCAACAACAAAGAAAATTACAAATAAACACACCTATAATACAAGTTTAAACAGTTATTTTTAGTAAGAAGCACTACAAAGCTGAAACAAAATAACATTATTCAGTTCAAAGGTTAATTATCCTTATTTTTAATTGCATTCATCAATGACATTTTGTTAGGTTCCGTTGGTATATACTTCCGGTTATGTTCCACTATATGTAAGATAATTTGCTTTTCCTCTTCATCGTTGGTAAGAATTCTATTATATTCTTCAAATAATTTCACACCTCTTTCGGCTGTATCGTTTACGACACGTAAGCTGTGAACCCTCTGTTTGCCTTGCATGTAGTCAGAACTTTGGTGCCAAATTTCTACAGGCCATTGCAGAAAGGATTAATTATAGTAACGGAAGCCGCCTGACATAGCACCTACTTGTTGTTCTAATTTTTTAATCCTAGGCATTTGCGCGCGGATTTTATCACGAGGATTTTATCGCTTCTTCTTATACAAAAAAAAATGAAATTATATGAGGGCGTCACATTTTTGACCTAAAATATTCCATTTAGTTAATTTCTAGTCTTTTTCTAGAGTCTTACCATTTTTTTCTAATTCTCACTTGGCAACAATTTTACCTATGAAACAAGAGCTGTCACAATTCCTTCCTGTAGTTATGCATTTCGTGTTACCAGCTAGTAGTGATATTTTAAATTTGTTTCCATTTTTTTGTGATACCACATTATGTAATTTAAAGTAGTAGATAATAATATTTAAATATGTGCCCTGCAGTGCCGAGTAAACAAGCCGAGTCACAGGTTTAATAGGAAACAGTCCAAAAAACAAGCCGAGTCACAGGTTAAACGGGAAACAGACCAATAAACGAGCCAGGTAAAAATTTGTAACCAAAGATAGCACTTGAAAGCGTCTGCACCGTACGAGCGACAGATGTTGACTAAACTTTGACAGGCATGTAAACCTACCTCGTGCCTGTGCATCGTCCTTATCGCTGACCAATTACGTGCATTCTCTGTTATCTAGTATTAACTCTCTTAAATAGACAAGGTATAGGTAACCAGCTTTTAGAGTTCATGTTTTAGAGGGATTCTATTTCCTAATGCTGGTAATTTTAAAAAAGTTATGCCAAACGTCATTGTCAGTCATTAATGACAAGTTGACGTGCTTGACAATCGAATAACTTTTACGGCGTTCCCGGTTGTGCTGACTGTTTATCTTTTGTAATCTAATTATTTTACTATATTAAGATTATTTTAAGATGTTTTCAAACCAGGGAAATCAGTACGTATCTTTTACTATGCACCATTATAGTACTTATTATAATTTTCCCACATCCTTAACGTCTTATTTAAACCGTCATAGATTTTGTGATATACCTGCTTTAAAAAAAACAATTGCTACTACAATAATGACTATTATTTGAATTTACCAGGGCTGGCGAAAAAAAGAAACGGACCCGGTCTAAGGCTAATAGAATCAAAAATTTCGATGGACCTTTGAAACAACAAGCATTTCAGTTTTTAAACGTGAAGCCAAACTCTAAACAGATTCATGGGAAGTCCAAGTTTCAAGCTCCTCATCAGGACGAACCAGTGGACTTGACGGATGACCTCGCCCCAAATGCGAATGTTTCGCAGACCATGCCGGGGCCTACGGGGGAAAACAAACTTAATTTCAAGTAATTTTATTTTTGGTTATTTTTTATGTATGTAAAATATTTATTGAACCAAAAAACCAATAACAAGTATGCATAATACTTAAGACAAGCTTAATGTGGTAATAATTGTTATTTGCACAGTGGACATGACGGGGTTCGTAATTAGGCCTTTAAATATCTTTATTTATAGTGCAATAATGGGCCGTTTGCAATAAAATTGAACATTAATAAAGCATCAATTAAAATCCTTAATTTTTTTACATTTCGTAAGTAGGTTTACTTTTGTTAAAAAAAAACAAAGCTAAAAAAATAATGGGCAGGACAACTCAATTGTACGTTAAAATTGTCCTATATGCGAATTAACATTTTAACCATCAAATGGTTTAAGTCTAGTAATTTTTGTCCGCATATGAGGGGTTACCCATCCTAGGGTAAAAAAACACATTTTGTTAACTTTTAATTGCCGAGGTGGTCTCAGAACATTTTCATAGTAACATTTATGTCACTGCAACAAAGTTCAAAATAAAAGTAATGACGTCTGTGAGACATATACCACATCAGTTAAGGGTTAAAGAACTTGGTTGTGTTATATTATGCGCACATGTTTGCCTCTTAGAATGATGTTTGGATTTCTTATGAAAATCAAGAAAATCGATGAGGCAGACGTTCAGGCCTCTGATATTCCAAACACATACCATTTGTTTTCCTTTTTCAATTCTACTCTCGTGCCAAGCTAATATAATCTATAGGAACGATTTTCAAATTGCATCAGAAATATTTGGGTTCTGTCTGTTAAATGCGTCCCATGTAAATTTTAAACAGTTGTACAGCTGAAAATCAGTGAGCAAAGTGTCTGCCAAATGTTTTTTCGTATTCAGGGAGTTATAATGAATCAAATGGGCGCATGTGAAAATGACTGAGTAGAGCTTTGTTTTCGACATTTTTACAACTCCATCCCATGATAATGCACGTCTGCTCTGAATGTCTGCCTCTTCGATTTTTTTCCTTTCCAAGATGATTGTGACGACCCCAGAGGCATACATGTGCAAATGATTTAAAACCCCTATTTTTTTAAGCAACTTACAAGCAAAAACGCAGCAACATAGGAACTTAATTGACTGGAGCTAATCAATTTGTACTGATCTTTTTTTTTTTTTCCAACACACACTGATACTATCCATGCATGTTTCAGATTACAAAAAACAGTACAAAAGACACCAGACTGGACAAAGTATCAGAATAATTTTAAGACAATCAGTGGGGCGTCTCCTGACAAAGACGTGGAAGAGATCGTGCCACAGGAGTCCCAGACACAGAAGAACAGATGGGATCAAAAGATGGTCGACGTCACTAATGGTAGGTGCATTATTTTTCATGACTGATTTTATCTTTTCATGTTATAGTCTTAGAGTGATATACCATCTAGCATATATTTAACATTTAAGATAGTTTTTATTTTTAAAATTAAGCTAATATAGGTGAAGGTAAAACAAATCATTTTATTAACCTAACACAATTTAAAATATTAATTTGAGTGGGTTAAAAATAAAATTTAAAATGTGTTTATGGAATTGTGAAATCAAGTAGTCTACTATCTCTAACAGGATACGATGATGATGTGGAAATGACGGAAGCCAGTGAAATAACCTTGGACCTGAAAGTTGCTGTAACAACATACCCATACCAGTATCTCTTTACGGAACAAGTAAAGCAAATTGAAGAAGCCCTTGCGAATAAAATTCAAGATGCAATTCTCAATAATTGCATCCAACCCTATGTCCCTGCTTTTCTACAAAAACCAGTGCATAACTTAGGTTATTTACCTCTATCCTGCGAAGGAGCGAAGGACTTGTTGTGGTTACATGAAATTCTACCCGAGGTACCATCACCAATACCCAATACTCAATTAATTGTCAAGCCCCAATGCAACTTGCTGCAATTAGTAAAAGTTGGTATATTTATCCCACATTTCTCTGGGAGCTTAGAAGAATTGCAGATATTTTTACAGAAGCAAAATCATTGGTATAATATGAGTTCATGGTCTCTTATTAACAGCGAAAGACAAGGAGAAGACACAGCAAGTTACTACTTACTGTACAGCGTTCCTGAGGATCAAGCTAATATAATTGACAACAGAGATAGACATATGGCTTATTATTTAGGTACAGTATCAATAAATGTGTACAATAAACAAAGAAATGCAAAACTTGCACAAAAGGAATTCAATTTCCGGAATGTGGCAAAGCATTTAATTGTATGTGTTGTGCCAGAACCTTTCCATTATCTAACATTACAAGAAGCTAACATGGTTAAATGGGCTCTTAGCTGTAGATTGAAAGATGAAATTTCACAATCAAATGATAAATATATCCCAACTTTTCGAGGATCCCCGTGCCATTACAAAGGAGGCTTGCGTCTGTGGTGTGAAAGTTACCGGGATTTAAAATGGCTGAAAGATTCTATATCTTCAATTATATCTCCTATATTTGGTACTAAATTGGTTGTCAGGGAACAATGTCAGATCCCAGAGAGAGCTAGAGTTAAGATCTTGCTCCCAAAATGTCCTAAAGATGTGAACATTGCTGTTGAACTCCTGAAAAGACAGAATACGTGGTGCAACATGGAATCTTGGGTGTTGTTCTCTTTGGAGGAATCCCCTGGAAAGTCTGGTGTTGCTCTTGTGCTTTATATACCTAGCGAGCAAGTTAATGTTGTTAAGGAGAAAGGATGTAGACTTTCGTATTTACTTGGTTATGTAAAAGTCAGTGTAAAGAGTTAAAAAGAATAGAAAGCTCTGTGATATATTTTTATGTATGTTAGGTATTTAAAATTTATATTTTTATAGAGACCGCTCTGTATAGTAAATAGTGGATGGTTTAATTGTATGTAACAGTATTACGAGAAATCTATCTAATTAAAGTTTTAGGATTTAAAATATTGTTTAAATTCTAATCTTTATATGATTAGTATTATCATATGTATACAAATGATAGTAATATTGTAATATTGGTTAAGTGTACATAAATACCGCCTGAAGTTAATCAGTTTTATATTACTAACCCTTAAATTTCCATTACAGTGTGTTGATTATAGGTTAATGTTTTCGAGTTTTTGCTATGTAGGATGCATCCTGCATAATGCATTTAAGGGCTTAAATAATAAATTTAGCAGTCGTTATTTGATTTTGGGATTATTGGTATATGTGATAATGATAATTGAATGTTTATTTGATATTGCTCAAAGAATTCCGGATAAAATACGATTTTATTATTTCTGTGTAAATATAAAGACGTTATTTTAGTGAATTATAAGTAGCATCATAATATTACATCTTTTTTTTACAACACATATCGATAATAATGGAATCTGTTAACATTTAGCGTTATGTAAGTTGTAACCAAGAATATTGATACAGGCTTCTTTTACAATATGATATTAATATTATTAGTCGTTCTTTGACAATGAACTAGATGTTATAAAAAGACTGAAATAATGCGAGGCTTTTTTATTATTTATTAATCAAGAGGTTAGTTCAAAACACAATCAATTCTAAAGTATTAACTGACTGTGATTTTACGGTATCATAAAAATATTATAAATAAACAAAGTTATATTATAGAAGGTGGTGAATACTGTGATTTTATACGATTAAGCAGAAAATGACGATCTCAAAGAAAGTGCCATTTTTGTGATCATTAGTTTTTAAAACATTTTCCTTGCTGTGATTTCGCGTGTAATTTTTATAAGTGTTTTTTCTAGTTTTAACTGTACCTGTTATTATATTTTTAAATAAAATATAAGTTTACAGATCCAATTGTTGTTTATTTTTACTGTGAAAATGTTAGGTATGCCAGAAGAGTTTAGTTTAGTTTAGTTTCTTAGTAGGTAGTTTTATTGTGACAATAGTGAGTAGAAACAACTAGGTAAATATCACATTAAAGTCGTTAGTGTGTACAGTCGAGTTCGTAAAAATGTAAACACTTGTTACCTTGTCACGATAATCGGTGTGACAATTCATATATGGCACTGTAAACATGACATTAAATAGACAAAGGTACTAAAGTGTATACAAATTTATGAACTCGACTCTAACACATTCTACACCTAACAATTAAAGATACGAGATCTCGTAACTTAGATAAACACCTTAGAAACCTTATTTCTGGGCTTCTATATTCCCACCTGTTCTGCCGTGCTAAGCCAAAAGGCAGCATCTCAGATAAAATTCCTGTAGCAATCTCAACCTCATTACTACCAAGCGAGCATTGAATCTGCTTTGACTATTGAATTTGGGATACTGACTATTGGCTAAGGAGATCAGTGTTACCACCCGGCCTTTTTTCGTTGCCACTTTGAACTTCATTCAACGGTAATAAGCAGTGATCGGGGAAAACGATGCAAAACGTTAACAAAACTTAACAAAACTTAAATTAGAGCCATGAAACTATTAATAATCCTTATACCAAATCAGATACTCTGATATGGAGTTAAATTGAACACGAATCTACCAATATTATTCTATTTTTTTAATAATATTGTTGTTTTTCTTGGTTGCAAGTTCTCCTTTATGTCAGCTTTACAAGTTTTGTTAAAGTTTTGCACCGTTTTCCCCGATCACTGGTAAAAAGTAATGGGCGGACGACGGATGCCAATTACGTCCAAATAATGTCGATCGATATCTGTTATATGGATATGACTAAATGATTTAAAAAAAAGACCTCATCGCTGCAAAAAACGTTATAGAATTTTATTTTTAACTAAATAATAATATTTTATTATTTATTAGGTATTTTCAGTACATTACTTTTATAGTTCACTCCTCCCCATCTACAGACGTAAAAGGGGAGTTTTCACTTTCTTAATATACCAAATATGCACTGATTTATGACAAAAACTGCATATACACTCAGGAGCAAAAATACCGGGTCAGAGTGCGTTTTTCATACAAACGAGACTATTTCGAAGCCTTCGTTCTTCGCCTGGGGTTGTTTTGAGTGAGTTTTAATGGTGGATACTGAGAGGTTCAATAGAGGAGGTCAAAAGTTCTTAAGATACCTAACTGATCGCACAATCAGTTAACACCACAGCGCGAGAGTTTGGGTCAGCACTTGGATTTCCTTACATTTCATTGCCATTTTAGTTGTTTTTTCTGAACATGCACAATTCCGGCGTTAACCGCAAATTCATTCATTGGGTATAGTTGCCGGCAAACTTCTTGAACACGTAACCTTGCTTGCGCAGAAGCGATTTTTAGGTTTCGTTGGGAGGGGGGCCGCGGGCGGCGGGAGGCGGCGGCGGGGGAGCACGCACCATTGGTCAATCAGTTGACGTTTGCGTCCCGCACCGCGTCCACGTCCCTCTGCCTCCCGAGTACACTTGCGTGCACTGATAAAGCCGATTGTTATCATTAATTTTCTTGTTATAATTTGATATTGATTTTTGAATCAATTTGAGAATGATATTCATGATATTGATGATAGTCAAGAAACAATGACTACCTCCAGCTCCCCTGAACCAAGGCCTAGTACCAGCGCTGGTATTGACTTAATGGAAGGAATATCCTATTTAGTTCAAGACTAATCTATTTTAAATAGTTTCCTGTATTTTTTAGTGTTATTCTAATAATAATATAAACATATTTTTTTCACTTGTGTATCATTTATCCTAAGATTTGAAAATATTCTGTAACAAAAATTAGGTACTTTTTTTGCACGTATGTGTACGATGCGCGAACTTTTCCCCACTACCTCGCCTAATGTTCAAGAAGTTTGACGGCAATTATATCCTAGGCACTCTGGAAGTCCTGTATCGATGCTCGGTGTATTCATCATCAGATTTCACTAAAAGCATTCCCTGGCGAGGAACCAAGGCTTCGAAATAGCCTCTCTAGTATGAAAAACGCACTCTGACTCGTTATTTTTGCTTCTGAGTGTATTTACACACATATATTATTTGAAATTTACTAAGTCTTATCTATCTTGTGCTTTCGTTACCATATTGTATCCGTCGTCCGCACATTAGTAATAAGCTAGCAAAAGTGAGCTCTGAAAGTGGTGGCCGTCATTGTACTAGGTTTTTTACTTTTGAATAGTAATTTCAGGCATTTTTTTGCCAAACTACAGTCACGATAAGTTAGAGACCGGAGGGTCAAAGCTTTACCCGGGGTCAAACTTGGTGCTGATGACGTCAATTTTGGTTATAGGGTGTTTAAAAATCAATCGCTAGTAAGGTTGAAATTGGGTTCGGGTATTGCAGAACCGGTTCTGCAAAAAACCTTAAGTACATAACAAACTTTCTGAGTTTATCGATACTGACATTGAGATGGACAGTAGAAAAAATATTCGACTAACATAATTATTATTGACGACACGCTGGCCTAGCTGGTAGTGACCCTGCCTACGAAGCTAGCGGTCCTGGGTTCAAATCCCGGTAAGTGCAGATGTTTGTGTGATGAGCGCGGATATTTGTTCCTGAGTCATGGATGTTTTCTATGTATTTAAGTATATATATCTCTATATAAGTATTTATATCGTTGTCTAGTAACCATAGTACAAGCCTAGAGCTTAGTTTGGGACTAGGTCAATTGGTGTGACATTGTCCCCTGATAATTTATATTTATATTTATTTATATTTTATTAAAAAACTGTTCATACGTTGTAATAACACTTTGTATGATTAAATACTATTCTTGCATAATCATTTTAAACAATACTTGCCCAATTAACATTTTTAAACGAATATTTAATACATGGTGTAAAAAATGCTGCTGGCTATGTTCAGTATCTTGATTGCAATTAAGATGTATTTAACTCTGATAATTGTACCTGTTTTTATTTTACATTATTTATTTATTTGTACCAAGACACCTGCTAGATGAGAGCTCCCTGTTTTCTAAATTTCATAATTTTGTTTGACGTCATCAGTACCAAAAGTTAGACCCTATATATCACATATTTTTTTTATATCCACTTTCACATTCCAATTATCCATCTCAATGATAATGAATATCAAATTATCTTCCTTTCGTTTATGAATAAAGCTTCGTGCTCACACTTATGATTGGTTTTCCTAATAGATACACCAGGTTCCAACGCTAAAAACCCAAGCGACATGTTCGCTATGTCCCCAAAAGTGATGGAAGTGGTCCAAGAGAAACTCGAAAAATTACCACCCGGCAAGAAACCCATTTTTATGCCACCAGCGAAGGACACGCCTGCCGCTGTTGTCAACAAAAATACATCTGGTAAGTTGACTTTGAACTAGTAAAGTAAGTTAGGTACTGCCCACTTAACCCGGAAAAGGGAATCTGCTTTATAGTTTATATACTTTATATGAAATGCAACCTTATTAGGAGCTGGAATATGTTGTATCTGCTCTAGATATCAATAAGGAATTAGGCCTTTTTCGCTTAAGTGGGCATGGTAGGGTAACTCCGTCTGTATGCGATTTTAAATACCTATAGTTCTGCCGTCCTAAGCCAATAGGCAGTACAGGTGTAGTGCATAATTACTTTCCTTCGTATTTTCACGGAAACGTATTAAGGTGTCATGCTACTTCAGTTAACCTCAGTACTTTTTGTACTGTGACCGACTGAAATAGCAAGACACGTTCGTACGTTTCCGTGAAAATACGAAGGAAAACAATTATGCACTACATCTGTATGTCAGATAAAACTCCCGTAGCAATATCAACCTTATTACTAACCTAATAGAATTAAAACTGCTTTGGCTGTTGAATTTGCGATACTGCTTATTGGCTTAGGAGAGCAGCGTTACTGTTGGGTTCATTTTCGTTTACTTTTGTTATCATTATACCTACTACCCATTGTTTGTGAAACCAGAGACATTTTTCTACTTTGCTATGATAACTAATTTTCCTGTCATATTACCATAATAATTACAATATAGTTTATGTGCACCAGATATGTTAAAAAAAAATCGCTAATTTGTGTAAAAGGTATGAATTATCTTCTGATTCTTCAGATTATTAAAAGTATTAGTAGCGCCATTCTTCTTTTTCATGCCTAAAATAGAAATGAAAATTCAAGATCTATTAAAAAAAATCGTAGGTAATTTGAGATTATTTTACAGGAGGCCCCACGTTAAGTCTTAACCAGGTCTTTTTACTGTAAATTTACCCGCTAGTTTTGTTCTTTTTCTTTATAAAACAAAAATTTGTGACTACTGCGTTACTATTATTGTTTTTTTTTTGACCCAGTGCCATACAATTTGGTATAAAACATTGTTCAGGTACGTAGATCAGAATCTGAAAACTGTGTGCATTTCTAATGCCATTAAATTTTGTTGAAAATTACCTATTACTTTAAACAAACGTTCACGTTACCGGTAGATTTCTTAGGCATGAAAAATAAGAATGGCCCAGTAGCGTTTTCAGAAGTTTATATTTTTCTGGTGGGGCTACAATAAAATTTTCATTTGTTTTCGAATGAAACTAGGATCGCAACTCATAGTGCTGACCGGCAAGAAAAAGAAGCCAAGGGTTAGAACGCCTGTTGTGAACCAAACGAAAAAGGGTGAGTAACCTATGTTGTACATAGGGTTACCGGTATAATAAATGTAATACGTAGATGATGATGTACTTATGTATTTAGATGTATCAATACATATATGTTTTTATTGTATATTTTTGGATATTTATTTTTATTTTATTTTTATGGATTAAATGGATTTACTTGTTTAATCTCACAAGAGTTACCCTTTCCCTTTAAGGGTTCAGTTGGCTTTTGCATATCCTTCTTTTATCTTCATAGTGTTATTTTTGTTTTTATTTTTTACAATAGTGTTTACATAAGTACATACATACATGATCACTTGTGTACCTTCTAACTTTCTTTCGTTAGACAATGTCATATAGCATTAAACATGAATTTATAAGGGACAAAGTGTACAAAAGTGATTATCTATGAGTACTTACATGTATATTTCAGGAAATATGAATTGGCCGCATGTAATCTTCACTAAGATATTTTTGTTAATATTAAACAAAAGGTAATCGTAAAACTGCGTTCGTTCTTCAAACATCACAGTGGTTTGAAAGGTTAAGGTTAGGTCCGGTAAGTCTTAACGCAGAAAAAACATAGCAAAGTGGATAACAGACGGCCAAATCATATTTCCTGAACTATACTGAATAATTAAACGTAAGTAATTCTATTTAGTACAGTTTCTGTAACTTTGTTTTTGCACTTGTTCTGATCATTCCCTCATATTTATTTTCTTGTTTTCCTCAACTACCTCAAGGTTAGCTGGAAGAGATCCCTTAAAGAGATACGTTTGCCGTTGTACATTCTTAATTTGTAAATATTTAACGATTTTTTTTTGTTTTCACAATAAAATGTTGACAGACATACATACATGAATACTGACATACAGTAGGTACTACTAGTTTATTAATAGCGATCGGCATATATCGGCGAATTTTAGTTTTACTATGAAACACGAGTCACAAATATACTGTCAGCTGCGAGTGCAAGCGTGATAGCAATAGACAGCCGTAGGGTATTAAGAAGCTGGGAGTGTTGAATTCGCTTGAAAAAATGTGACGCAATTACCCATCTGTCGGAATAGCCCCGCTTGGCCTTATTCATTTGAGCAATAAATAACCTCGCTGCGATTTTAAGACACCATTTTAGCTTGCTTATTAGAAACTACTATACAGAGCGCATTGTACATCTGGCGTATGAATGGCGGGAGCTCTAGCTTTGATTTGTCATTCAGTTGAAGGCTAACACGCAGCTTGGATCTGCGTCAGTGTCGTGCCAGATCACGACGACACATGGCTGCAACACTGGTCTGAGTTAAACTATCTACTCTTCTTAGTTAAACGATGGTGCTGAAGATTTTCAATAGTTGAAACAGATTCAACTCTAACTTGTACAGATGTAGTGAGTAATCCTTTCCCATCGTATTTGGTCGAATAAGTTGATATTTACTTTGCTTTCTCAGTTAGCTTCAGTACACATTAAAAAGCCAACTGAGAAAGCAAGATAAATACGAACTTATCCGTCAAAAAACGATGGGGAAGGATTATCCACTACATCTGTAGCTAATTATTTAGTTCGAATGCAGTACATGCGTTACATAGCAGGGGTTTACCCTTGAATCAATGATACTCATTTCGTAGAATGTTTTACTTCGCAAATTTTCATTTCATCGACATGCATTTACACGAGCAGAAGTTATAATTTCTATGGTCCCATTTCTAATCTTACCTTACCTACGTAACCCATGCTTAAGATTATCTAAAAACAATAAAGTTTCACCAGAAATAATCTTTCGATGAAAAATGATACTTCGATCAAAGGTTCTAATTCACATCACATAATTTTAATTTGATCTAAAATCACATGCTGTAATAATTTATTTTGTATCCTGCCTTTTGGCAGAAATATGTTTGGCGGAATCTATCGTTTCCCAACCTTTTCATTTGCCAATCCGCTTTTTTTCTGTAACTGCAAATATGTCAGGATTTTTATATAAACTAACCTAAACTAACCTATAGGGATCACACGATGGTATTGCAATAAATCCTGAAATATTAAGTTATAGGAAAAAAAAACATGTTGGCAAATGAAAGCTTGTGAAATGCTATGTTCGGCCAAACATATTTCTGCCAACAGGCAGGATATAAAATAATTTATTATAACATGTGACTTTAGATCAAATTAAAATTGTGATGTGAATTAGAAACAAATTGTTTTAGGGCAAACAACAACAACGAGTACCTACTGATGTTAAAAAGTTCAATGTTGAATATTTCAGGAGCGGCCCTGAGGCCCATCGATATAAAGCTGCTGCAGAGCCAGCCCTTTATGCCGGACCCCAAATTGTACTCTTTTCCGCAGGCCAACGCCGCAAATATTTGGATGCGTAAGTATTTGGAACTACCACAGATGTAGTAATAAAAGTTGTGGTGGTAGGACCTTGTGCAAGGATCGGTACCACTATCTAATGTTGTGTTCCGATGTAGGGATAAGACAACCGGCGAATTACTGGATGGAGGCATTTCTTAGTCCTCAGAGTTGGCAATGCATTTGCAGTCTTAAGATTGTAGTCTTGAGAAAAAGTTATGGTATTTATTTAAGCTATGTGAGAACTACGTTATTTTATGTGTGTACACTGACCCAATGAAAATGTCGGGCATGCTAGCAACCCTGTCATTATTAATGACATTGGCTAAATCGTGCTTGTCACGCTAAGTTTTTTATGACAAGTTACTGAAGTGACCAGCATTTTCATAACTGTACTAAATTAATTTCAAAATCTAGGTGAACAATCTCTTACTAAATTATCTAGTCCCATACTAAGATCTATGCTTGTACTAGACAACGATAGACATACTTGCATTGAGAACAAAATAAATACAAGGAAAACATCAGAGACTCGGCAACAAATACTAGTACTAATTACAAAAATATTTACCCATACCGGGCATCGGGTCCGGATCACCACCAACTAGGCTAACCGTGTCGTCAAGTACAGACAGACTTAAATTTGTGATCCACCCTAGGTCCAAAGTCAATCTGACACTCTACAGCAATAAGGTTGAGTTTCCTATAAGTTAAAAATGACTTGACATCTCTAATGACATTTACTACATGAAGCATTTTTTTTTAATCCATTTCTGTGGTCTGTATGATTTC
Source organism: Acleris sparsana (assembly GCA_923062465.1). Lineage (NCBI taxonomy): Eukaryota > Metazoa > Arthropoda > Insecta > Lepidoptera > Tortricidae > Acleris > Acleris sparsana. Next base: position 3,581,491 of record OV281299.1, read on the forward strand.
CCGATTTGTGTGTTTATTTATTAGCTTGTTTATTTTTATGTGGGGTTAAACTATGGAACTAGTAAACTTATTTCAAAAAATCTTTCGCTAAAACGAAGCTACTTTTTTTTGCTGGAAATTGGCTTTACGCATACAACGTGCGCTCGGTGCTCGGAGCCCAAAGTAGTTATGTTATGAGGGATCAAAGCGAAAGCGGCCGGAATACCCACTAAAACCCAGCGATTCTCCCTCCATGCCGTTGTTGGCGAAGGCCGTAGGTTTTGCTTGCGCATTCGACTTTGACCCTCATTGGCAAGCTACAGCATCCAGATGACTTGGCAAGGAAAGTCATCCTTCCAGGCTTTTTTATTTAAACCACGCCCGCGGGAAGTGTTGTACTAAGACCTTTGATTTTTTCTGTTCCGATAAAGGGTTTCCGGGTATAAAGGTTTCTTAATTTTAAATATAGCATTTATGGTTTTCGGTTCTGTATTACTGTTGTTGTCGCTATCCTGATGCGGCAGAAAGCAATATCCGTATTCTATAAAGACGGTAGGGGTTTTTTTACCGCGGGTATTTATTTACCGAAATATATAAAACAGTACCGTGACTGACTGACCAACAACGCAAAACCTAAAGCACTGGCTCGTCCCCCAACGGGAACAAATAGAGTAGCGGGAACCTACTCGTAACTCCATGCGTACGAAGTCGCGGGCGTCCTCTAGATTTCTACATGGACGAAGACTCGGAAAAAAACAAATGTGTCATAATACAATATATTATTACACTAGCGTGTGACCCCCCCCCCCCTCTCCCTGATTATGGACCCCTATTAAGTCCTTAACGTGTCGGGCTTTTCTCTGACCTTCAGACGTGAGTAAGTGGTGCTGCAGCATATTTAATAATAATTTGCGTTTAACTGACTGCTTTTTCTAATTTTGTTGCAAGTATTTTTCATGTTAAATATTATTTTGCTTGATTTTGACGACCCCTTATAATTTTGTTTCAGCGTACGACTACCCGAAAGGTGCGTATCATTTTATGTTTAATATAATTTTAAAGTAAATTAAGACGTTTCATTTATAATTTATTTTGCAAGATTTCAATGTAACCAAAGTACGGTACGTAGGGTTTAGGGTTACCAGATCAATAAGTTACTATAACCCATCATCTTATCCTTTAACACATTCATTGCCGCCCAGCCAAACAAAGACATCGCGCCAGGCCACAGGCATATACAAGACCTACACAATACCCTATAGTCGCGTACTGTTGCACAGTTACCGAACGAAACGACGCTGCACGCCAAGATCCCGACAGTCTGGTACAAGATAGGATTGCACTAAAATCATTGGTTACTACTTTGGTTCGCTCACTCATTACGTTATATGTTTGATAGAGATTTTATGTAAGTATTATCATCGTTATATCTTATGTATGTTATACTAACTGAAATTAGTCGTTCCGAGTGTTATATAAAAAATCATTATATAAAATGAATATTATGTCAATTGACCGTTATTCCTTCTAAAATTATTAATTTTGTTGTTATAGCTAACGTTCATTATATCTTGTCAACGTTATTGACATGAAATTATGTATAATGTAGTTATATCTCGAGGAACGAGATAAAATACCCGATAGTCGGGGTTTCGGCACTGAATGTGTTAACTTACCGCCAATCAGCTGTTAAATTACTAGAATAGATTCATTCCATCAAAAGATTCTCAGATCTCCCTTACCAGTGTTCTCGTTTGCCCTATCCGTGCCAAAAAAAATATCTGTACAATGAAACGTTTTAAAGACAGTTTTCTGTTACGGACTGTACCAGCTTTATCATTTTTTTATGTTCTCTCAGAATATTTTAATCGCGGATAGATTACATTTCTTCAGAATAGATTAAAAATTGGCATCTTTTTTTACGTGGGATTTGTCGATTTTTTTTACCCGATTTTTAAGTATCAAATCTATCGGTGGTTTGAATTTTGGGAACGGACGTTAGGGTTTCCCTCCACTCTTATGGCTGAGCATACATATTAGAAACATACTTCACGTTATCAAATCACCATTACGATTCGTACACTGGGGGTGGGCTCGATCGTCTGTGTCCACCGCAAAGTGAAACAATATCTTATGGAGACCAAACTAACGAATTAGTACGTGTTCGTCACACATCATCATCATCATCATCTTACATCTATCGCAATCACAGAGTCAGTTAATGACTAGTAAGTAGTTCCTTAGTAACGATTTTTCATACACAAGTTTGAAAAAGCAACGATTTAATTGTCTCTGAATATTGAGACGTATTACGACAAAAAAGAAAAAAAAAAAAATTTCTTTTGTTTTTAGTTCCAATCTTATGCCCGTAACACCCTGGCGCGATTGCGAAATTAAAACAGGACTGAGATTATACACGGCAAAACCTTATTGTTTTTGACGTGTTTCCGTATAATCTACGTTTTGATAGCTTTTATTTACTTGAAGGGGCTTCTAAACGAGCAACATTTTCACGGCAATGTGTGGCCGGCAACTATACGCATCTTGTTCTAACATACGATGTACGAGTAAGATAGCACTAGTTGCCGGCCACAAATTGCAGCAAAATATGGCCCGTTTAGAAGCCCCTTGACAGTAATGGTGGCCGAGTTAAAAACGATATAATAACACGTCAAAGGCAATATGGTTGCACCGAGATGATAAGAGGCCGCTATGCTACTGGGGCCAATTTTTCTATTTTTTTTTTATTTTATTGGGCGAAAAAGTTTGACAAATGAAGTTTTGCCATGCCAATAGCATCAGAAATATAATAGCGATGTACAAAGTTTGATGTTTCAGTTGCGATTCGACCTAAATGCTCTGTCAAGTCTAATTAATATTGTCTAGTACTAAATTTCTCTGTTATAATTTGTCAAAACACTTTTTAAGGGTTCAAAAGGATTGTATGTTCTTCCTCGGGACTCAAGGTTCTCTTAGTACCAAATGCCAATAAAAACGTTTTATCGGTTTAGTTGTGAAAGTGTAACAAGCTGACACAGAGCTACTTTCATATGTATAATATTACTAACTGTTGCCCGCGACTCGGTCTGCGTAGAAGTCGTTTATCGCTGGTTATAAATACCTTATGTCCTTCATCGGGGCTTAAGCTACCTCCATACAAAATTTCAGTTTAGCCAGAAAAGCGTAAAAGACTTACTTTTACATTTATAATTTGAATTATGGGATTTATGGGTTAAAATTTAAATTGAAGCTACGAACAGGTACCTAAATGAATTCGGTATTCCAGGTCATAAACTTTTTAAAATTTATAGTTGCAGTATATACTGTGGCAAAACTTGTGCATTTTAAAGTGTCAAACTGGTTTGCCTAAATAAAAAATCTACATTATTTATCCTTGAACGAAAAAGTTTTGATGTGATGGCGGCAGGTATACCAAAATCGTTCTTAATGAAGGACAATATGACGTTTAATACTATGACGCTGCCGCCGCAGGACTCCACGCCACTGGACCCAAGTCTTGGTAAATATGAAGATATTAATTATATTATTCCACTTTATTAAAATTCGAAGATCCTTTGTTCTAATCTAAGCAATGGCTGTAGCCTAACGCACTCGCAATCGCAATCGACTTAAAAGTGGAACAATTGTTTTCATTTTGTTTGCAGATTCGCCTTCGACTTTCAAAATGAAAACGATTGCGATGGCGAGTGCGTTTCGCAATACCCCCAGTTGGCCTATTGCCTAACGCACTTGTAAACGCAATCGACTTCAAAGCGAAACAATTGTTTTCATTTTGTATAAAGAAAAGCCTTCGATTTTCAAAATGAAAACGATTGCGATGGCGAGTGCGTTAGGTTAGGTTAGGTCAGGTTAGGTCAGCGTTGATACGACACTAAAAATATATAATTCATACTGATTCAGAGTGAACGATAATGCAGACTTACGGTGCATTAGTACAATTGACCATTGACAAAAGGAATTTTCAGAAAAGGTTCTGAAAAAAATCATGCTTAAAATTATACTTGGTTGATCTCAAAAGCGTACATATTTTTTCATTTTTATTTATTTATTTACTGGGAAATCAGTGTTTGCTACGCCCGCTTTTGAGTAGTGGTCGGAATGACCATAATTTTGTTTGTACCCGCATTTTTTTTCAATATATCTATCACGTCTAAGCTCTTTAGGTATTAGCAGAAAGGACGATGGGTAAAAATGTCCCCACCCACCAACAGTGATGAAACATGTGCCAGTTTATAGATCTTGGCAATATGATGTATTTTTTCTATGGCGACGATCACCATATGTATGGGGTTTTCTTGAAAAATCATAATCTTATCGTATGGAACTATGGAATTTGTTTGAAAATGAACACGTATGTAGATGATTTGCCTTGCCTCGCCCTTTGTTTTCATTAAAAAATTCCCATTGATTTTGCTACGAAGATAAGTATTTTGTCTTTTATTGGGTCCTAATGAACATATAGACCTGCAGCCCGTTACTGTTGGAGGGGGGGACGGGGTCCATACAAAATTGCCCATCACCCTTTGTTTATTAATTTTCTCAGTAAATAACGAACAAAAAATTTAAATTAAAAAAGATTTCTTTTGGCAACCCTGTTGATTTACAATACGCCTGTTAAAAAAGTTGTCAATTAGGAATTCCAATATACCTAGACCCCGTTACTATAGTTAGCCTAGTTGGTAGTTAGCCTAGTACTTACAGCCCAGGTTCTTTCTCCGGTACGGACAAATAATGTATTTGTGTATAAGTGCAAGTATTTGTTGCCGAGTCTTGTATTTAGGTATTTAATTATCTATATAAGTACCCTTTCTTATGCAATATATCATTCTGTCGTCCCCCTGACTATTTATTTCATATTTATTAAAATCGGTTTCATGTTCATAAGCTAAAGTGAAACTACAAGTCATATTGATATGCTTACTTATATACCGAGAGTGTGCCGTCGGTTACCCTAACTGATCGAGCACCAACAGATCACATTTACTGCGGAAAGGAGGATAAAAAGTGACTTAGAAAAGTTGATCTGTCTAGGCAGAACCTGGCCAGTTCTGTTCAACCATGGATAAAAAATACGTCATGAGATCCGTAAATTGCACTTTGTTCAGTTGATTAAGCTCGATAAGAGTTATAACTAGAAAAACTTTTTCTAAGTAATTTATCGTACTTTTTACCCTCTGGCAAAAAGAGGGATGCTATCAGTTCTTACCAAGGTTTCATCAAAATCAGTAGGGCCAATTATAGAAGATATCAGATCTGAAAGAAGGGGTCGCCATCGGGGGTTTTCATCCATTTAATAGTTAGTCCCACAGTAATTGATCTGCTGGGACTTTAGGTAGGGTTACCGATAGTTCCCTCTGGGTCTAATACGAGAGCTCGTATTGATAAATTGATCTTAAGCAAGATAACTGTCTCAAGACACATCCTGAGACTAAAAGTTCTTTATGACTACACATTTACTTTGACGTGTCTAAAAATTCTGTTATTATTACTGTTTATTGATTATATCGGGGGTTTTTATCCATTTAACAGTTAGTCCCACAGTAACTGATCTGCTGGGACTTTAGGTAGGGTTACTGATTGTTCCCTCTGGGTCTAATACGAGAGATCGTATTAATAAATTGATCTTGATAAATGAATCTATCTAACTATCTATCTATCTATAAGATAACTGTCTCAAGACATCCTGAGACTAAAAGTTCTTTATGACTAGACATTTACTTTGACGTGTCTAAAAATAGGTGTTTTACTTAAGATCAGTCTGTTATTATTACTGTGTATTGATATTAGTCTCGTATTAGGTATTAAACTAAAGGGGTTTGGGTAAAAATGTCATTTGTAAAAGTCATACATTTTCAAGGTGAGCGGCCATTCGGAAAAGTGGTAAATTATGATAGATTTATTCAAAATAAACATATTTTGTTATGTTTTGTTATACTCTAAAGTGCATCGGAGCCGAGATATTTAAATATTCATGGGCGTACTTGTACCAAAAACTGAATACTTACTTAAATATTTTATTTCCCCGCTCCGATATTATTTAACGCCATAAATTAATTACCTGTATGTGTATTTAGAGGTCCTTTAAATAATTATGTAAAAATCATCCGTGGCTGCTGAAAAAAATAATGTCAATTATCTTCATACATACTTACCCAATGCCCTTTATGTAATGATAAATTAAGTAGGGTAGAAGTACCCTTTGTGGCCACGGTACCCTTTTTGGCCACTCTCGGTCGAAATGAGAATCAAAAATGCTGTGAAATTAAAAATTATATTCATAAATAGTTAAGAAATAAATATAATATATTTAAAAAAATGGGTAGTAGCATATTTTTTTAGATTTTAGTTAAAATTTAGAGTGGTCAAAAACGGTGTAAAGATGGCCAAAACCGGAACTTCTACCCTAACGTTTACAAATAAAAATCAGTTACTTCCTGTTAAGCTTTAGTTTTTAAAAAAATACGTAAAAAGGTTTTTTTTTATAAAAAAATGAGTAAATTAGTAGTGCTGCAGTGCGATAGATCTTAAAACTTCCCCCTAGTTAATACTTCTCTCTAACTCCCACTCATACGCTCTTATGCGAGTCCAACCGGCTTTACCTGACCCCAAAATGCTTTAGAAGACTTCTCGCACTGCGTTGGGATATAAATCACAGGCATAAATACACATAGAAAACGCAAATGCATCTACTTCGCGTGTCCGAATCCGGACTTAAACTCAGTCGAAGCCTCGGGGTTGACGGCGCTACTGTCGTTCCGCGCGCCTGTTGCAGCCGGTCGGCCGTAAAAATTAAGATAATGCCTCTTTGCGTGATAATTGATAATATACTGCAATACCTTGGGGTATTTGCAAATTGCAATACCCCAAAAGAGGACGATTTTGAATCGATATTGCGCGGAAAACGGAAATTCTCTTCGCTTGGAATCATGTCATTATTTCGATTAATGACGCCATCTTGTCCGATCACTGCTTATAACATAAATATATTTACGCAATGAAATTTTCCATAAGATTTATTTTTATGTTATTATTTTCATTTCAGCGTACGATCGCAAGAAAGGTTAGTAAAATTATAATGATACTTGTTACCCGTTTTACGAAGATCTTTCTGGCAAAAGGACTCAGAAAGAGAATTCCGCTTGTAATTTGTAACTTGTAGCGTCATGAAACGGGACTATGATATTGCATGCAAAATTGAATCTCTAAAGTCGCCGTCAGTAGAACTTGTGAACGATGTAAATAAATTTGTACTGTTTGACAGATAACCTCAAATATTCACCGAACATGTTTTTATAAATATAACGTATAATGAAGAGTTATTTCATCTTGAACTTAATATGAAAATAATGATCTAGTTTGTAAATCATTGCAAAGACTTTTAAAAGTACGTGATTATAAAGTAATCAAATCATCGTGAATTGGTTCGTTTGGTTTTGTTTACATCTTTCGCAAGTTCTATTGATGGCGACTATACCTTGAAATGAAACTTTATAGAATATACATACTAATGGCATATTATATTCTTACATGGAAAATTATTTTAAATGATCTTTTGGTACAAATGGGACAGTTCAATGCTTTCGAAAAATATAAATAATTAATGACATCTTTAAATGTAGGTTTACTAGTTCAATGAAACTAAACCATTCCGGTATGATATTAGCAGGTATACCAAGATCGTTTCTGGTGAAGGAACAGGTGACACCACCTCCGCAAGATTCTACGCCGCCCTTGGAATCAAGTACAGGTATAAATAAAGAGATTTTTTTTGTGTCGGACTCGCTTACCGAGGGTTCTGTATTTAAAATAATATGGTTATGACTAGCCTACATTTTAATAAAGACTTTTAACTTCTTGATTATGATTCCAAAACTGTAAAATTTGACAACTTTCTTTTATTTTTCGTGTAAAGTGTAAAAAAATATCTTTATAGCTTCTGCCGGCGACTTCGTCTGCGTAGATTTCGATTATCGTAATTCCTATGAGAATTTTGAAATTTTTCGAAATGATAAATAGCCTAATCTAAGATATAACCTACCTCCATTCCAAATTTCATTCAAATCCGTCTAGCCGTTGCAGTGTGAAGAAGTAACGAATCAACACACAGACTTTCGCATTTATAATATTAGAAGAAGGATATACACATACATACATTTTAAATTATTTAAAGTGAAAATGTACTCAAGTGTTTTACACTAGCTTTTCTCTCCTGCGATTCCCTCGGAAACTGACCGATTTGATATAAAATATCCTTCATACTATTGACGATCCAAGACACGTTCGTCATTCACAAAAACGCAATTTTACATAATTAGGTCACTTTCGGCACTAGTGACGAATGTGTACTTAGATTTACGTTTTGGTCACTACTGACCAAAACGAACTGAATATAAACTGGTGTGTACTTTTGTCAGCAATATTAAGACTGTCTCATGTTTAGAATTTCATTACAAAATACAAAATAAAAGAAGGTTTTTGCTGATGATATTGGCATGCTTTGGTGCCCGGTGAAATATATAATTAGTGTTTTAACAGAATTGTGCCTTTGACTACGTTAGGAATAGGCTGGGGATCGTACCAACAGCCTAAAAAATGCACGTGTTATGTTCTGGCGCTCTCTTTAAAACCATCATGTCACAGCAGAATTACCGTTCTTATATATCGGAAACAAATTAACATACACACTGACGGATTTATAATATGAGTAAAAAATATATATCAATGTAATATAAAAGTTCCAGAATATCATGAGCAGGCGCCACTTGATTTGCCCAGCTGGATTCTACCAAGCCAAGCCAATCAGGGCCAACGTTTGCCCCAATATTCGACATATCCAGATGCGGACCAGTCCAATTCGCCAACGTTTGGCCAACACGAGCCTATTCCGGATAGACCGTATTCGCCTTCTGATGTGTATGTGGAAACTACTAAATTGGAAGACGGTATGTAATTTTTCTTATAAGTAATGAAAACATTAACTGTGTGTATGTTTAAAGTCTAATTTTAACAAAGGGTTTAATTAGTTGCTAATTTAGTAACTATGTACGAGTACCAATGACGTCACAGAAATATTTAAACCCTCATATGCAGGAGGTACATAAAAATAACCTTGAAAAAATTACAAATGATTTCCGAATTTTGAGCGTGGATCCGTGTACAGGCATACAATATGTGCAGGTTTTTTTACTTTCAAGGGTTTATTATGATTTGTTAAAACCTACCAAATTCCAGGCAGCGAAAAGGAAAAACTTTTACCCAGTAGAATACAGGCGCTATGTGTTTGTTAGCCTTCTCCAAGCTATAAACAAAACATGCCACCCGATACAACTCTTTTAAGACCAACTCACAGTGACTACTAAACATTGGTTACAATGCACTTTCCAATGAAAGCCACAGGTTCTATTCTAGTCTGAAAACCATATTACTTTCGGCACACACATACACACACACAAACTCACGCCTTCATTCCCAGAGTGGGGCAGGCAGAGAATTACCAACAACTAAAAACGTGTTGATAATTCTGTAACCACTTTGCACAATCAAGCTGTTGTTTGTTGTGTATTAGTGACAGGTTGTGAGCCCATCGCCTAACAGTACTACAAGCCTTTATTCCCCATGCCTTTGACATGTTATAATATTGTGAACGTTACGATGGCTCTTATTTACTTGACAGTGCTAGCCGGCGACTTATCATCCTACAGCCCATCATACAATTACTATTGTTAATAGAATATAAACCCATTTTACTTAAACGAGATAAAGTAAATTTGGCCTTAAGCGGTATCCCCTTGAATGAAACACTGACACACATTTGATCGAATGTATGATTTTATCGAATTTAATTTAATCGAAAGCTAATTTCTACTGAAACCTTATTATTTTAAGGTTAAGCATGGGCTGCGTAGGTTAGGTTGGGTCAGACCTGTGACCACCAAAAAATTATAACACCTGCACATGTAAATGCCTGTCGATGAAATGAAAATTCGGCGAAGTAAAACATTCTATGTAATGAGTTTCGGTGATTTATTTTATTTATTATTTATTATTAAAAATCAGACAACATAATGGTCCAAAAATTGTTAGTAACATACAACCTTACACGAACTATATTAGTACCTACTTAAACAACACACAAAAGAAAAGGCTACATAAGGCTCCGTTTTTCGGTCATAAGATGATTAAAACGCCGCATGACAAAGGAGTCGTATGAACCTACTATGGTCTTTAGGATGGGGTTGGAGCTAACACGCAATCTGCAAAGAAGTGAGGCAGAACTTTTTCGCATTTATATGTTACCGATTAGAATAGAGCCTCTGACGCTTTCTTCTAGAAGTTCATCAAGGTTCAGAATCGCCTGACCTGCTGCAGTCCGGCCAGAAGCGATTGAGCGCGTTCAAGAGGCTGGGGCCGCTGAACAAGCCGAAGAAACCGAAGCTGACCATCAACTTGCTGTGCAATAAGGAACAGGCTATCAGGTAAAGGCGGTTGATGAAAACATTGAGGCAGAACAGTGGATTGGAGTGAAGTGGACAGCAGAGTCTGTACCTGCTACTGTGTGAACGTACAAAAAGGTCCTGTACTGTCTCGGCGTGTGCGTTCACACAGTGGCAGTACTCTGCTGTCCACGGTTTTACCTCATTGTTCTGCCTCCGTGTGAAACTAGCATATAGGCAAATCCACAATATGATCTTAACTACGTACGTACATCATTCCTTAATATAGCTCTAACAAACTACAGCCCGGCTAACCGCTCCCCGACAAGAACCATAAATACCCGCTTTTAACTAAGATCCGTGGGACATGAACACGGATACCCGGGTTCTAACTAGGCGGGTACCCGGATACCCGTTCGGAACGAGTTATAAACACGTGTCCGTGTAAATGAAACCCGGTGGCGACGAGGGCCCTAGTAATAACAAGATATTCTTTAACCCTGATCAGGGAGGTGGTAGATGGAACAAATGAAGAGCATCGCTACGTCCCAGTACACCTGCGTCAAGACGTGCTTAACAGTAAAGACGAGACGGTGAAGAAGTATCTACCATTCTGGCCATGGAAGAGGAATATCACCACGAGAAAGACAGTCTCCGTTAGGTTTTCAAAGGTACTATTATATAACTTTTATTTAGATGAGGTAATTGACAAGTTATAATGGTATATTTAAAGTTTACGGTCTAGAATATCTACATATCGTGTAATTGATACTTATCCTTACTTTTATTCTGATTAGTTTTGATGGTCAAAGACAGTATAGACAGTATAGACTCAGACCTGAGAGTAGAGTAGATTAAAAAAACAGATTTCCACATCTCCATTAAATTTCTTACTTATCTGGCAACATTTTGTGAAAGTAGTTTAAGTATATAAAAAAAAATCTCAGGCTCTAAGCGTCGTTGTTCTGAAGACTTTTATTATTTTAGTTAAGCCAAGCATTTTTTTATTTTACGTCAATAATCCTTTTTGTTTTCAAAGCATAACAAATGGGCAAGTAAACCTTTTATTTATGTTGAGTTTTTTGATTTTTGCTTTCATTATATTTTAAATTAGCTGTTTATTATGATTTTTACAATTCCGTACCGTAAGGGTGCTAACGCTAAATATTACTAAACCTTCGCTGTCCGTCTGTATGTCAGCGAGCTATATCTCATAAACTATACAGTTGAAATTTTAAACGTGTATTTCTATTGCCGCCATGCAGTAATTATACGGAACCCTTGGTTTGCGAGTGTGACTCACACTTGACCGGTTTTTAATCCTTTAAAGATATAGGGTAGGTAAATGAAAACGACATAACTAACAAACTAATAATGGTCTTGTCCGAAGCGCTAGTCTCTACTCTACTTTTGTAAAAGAAGCCATAATGTGGGCATTCTACTAAAATCCTTATTTACAGTGTTTTGTTTTCATAGATTTTTGATCCTCTTTCATCATTTGTTTCCAGTCTGTGATGATCTTGGAGCAGGAACAAATGGAGGCTGGTTACGAAAAGGACAGCATTTTCACATGGGTCACGGTAACGACAATGTCTATTTTTTACCCTAGGCTAAAAGTAGGTGGTATCAGTTTAATGTGTGTTTATGTGTGATCTCTATTTATGTATTTATTTACTTACTAAAATAATCACAGTATAACAGCAAAACACTACAGCACTAAATTACAAACTTCATAAAAACAGTCCGTAACAAAGACCTTAAAAATACAAGATATAAGTAAACAATACCACTACTCCGTTAGTCGGGATCGGGATTCATCATCATCATCATGTCAGCCGAAAGACGTCCACTGCTGGACATAGGCCTCCCCCAAGGCTTTTCACTCAGACCGGTCTAGTGCTTTTCGCATCCACCGCGGTCCTGCGATCCTGACGAGGTCGTCACTCCATCTTGTTGGAGGCCTACCTACAGCTCGTCTTCCGGTCCGCGGACGCCACTCCAGAACCTTCTGACCCCATCGGCCATCAGTCCTGCGAGCAATGTGCCCCGCCCACTGCCGCTTCAGTTTAGCTATTCTTAGGGCTATGTCGGTAACCTTAGTTCTACTGCGGATATCATCATCTGGTCGGGATTAACACGTCAAAAATACCAACTTAACAGTTGAATCAGAAATCATTACAAATGGTAATGTTTCGAAGATTCAACCGAAAACACGCGAAAAAGGTGTCATGTTTGAAAAATAATACTTTTTCAAACATGACACGAATATTGTTTCTAATCGTGTTATCACGTTTAATCGTCTCGAGGAAATATGATCAAGACGTTGTATTTTTTGAGGTCCAGGGGCCTTAACATGGCTGCGTTTATCACATGACAAAGTTTGGATAAAGCATTCGTCACCTTCTGACACGTAAATAAGTCCGACAGTGACGGATGCTTTATCCACATTTTACACGCGATATATGTATATATATTTAATTTAACTGCTGTGAATTCATAGATCGTATCTTGAATTCCTCGTAGAATTTAGTGAAAGTAGTTATTTTCCTTGATTTATTTTCTAGGTTAAAGGCTACCCGCCATCTTGGACTAAGGAAAACGTATTGGACGCCCTTTTGGAATGTGTCAAAGGCAAGAGCTTCATACCTTGCTTTGTTGAGGTAACTCTAACCACTTTGAATCATTATTGTTAGAAATATGGAGTCGGACGATAAAGAAAAAGTTGCGTCTGAGCCGTCCCACAATATTTATGTGTGGTGTCAACCGGGTGCGCAATTAGACTGTTTTTTTTTACTGTGTGAAGGGAAATTGAGTGGGTATTTAAATATATATTTTAAAATGGTTATATGGGTGTTATATTTTGTGTAATATCGTCATAATAAAGTGTTCGCCAATTTTTTGTTTACGTTTGTGTTATTAATTATTCTAAGTTTAGATTATGTTGGTAAATTTTACTAATTTTTACTAATTTTTATAATCATGAAAAAATCTACGTTGCCAGCACAGCTTCTGTAAGACTGGTGGGATTCTCTAAACAACTTCTCTATACTATAACTCAAACAACGTATTATTGGGCAACATTTTTGGGCGTATATTCTCAATAGGTAGCTTAACGCGTTTCAGACTAGCGTTGTTTGCGCGTTTTACTCTCGTTTTGAAATCGCGTATACGCGCTTATTCCAGCGTATTCGCTTGAGTATGTCAGATTTTTGTGGCGCTTAGACTCGTACGGGAAACGGGATGCGCGTGTGGCAAATTTGCGCGTTTAAAAGCGTAAAAAAACGAGCCTATACACGTTGAAAAAACGCTAGTCTGAAGCTGCTTTAAAACTGGGTCGTATGACTTCGCTATACCGATCGATCGTTACGCAAAATCCCATTATTAAGAGAATAACTCATCTGCTCCTAAAAATAACATTATTTTGCAGTTTAACCTTCAAGAATGTAAATTCCTAGTAATCCGCTGCCGCGCGGCTTTGCTTGCGATACACAAAGTTGGCTTCTGTATCCGTAAGGACGACGTGGAACTTACCGTGACCATCTCTCTCACGGAAACCGGTTTGAACCAGATCGATCTGATACCTAGGCTGGTGTTGAGGAAACGGCTTATGATGAATTATGACGGGCAGAAGACTCTGGATTTGACAGGGTTCTTCATGGCTCAAGGTTTGTAGAATGTCGGTTTGTATTATTAAACAAAAAAAGTAATTGATCCATACTGAATCGTATAATATAAATATTGATTTCAATTAAATCTAGTATGGAGCTTAAACCCCGACAAAGGACATAGGGTGCTTTTTACCAGCGATAAACAACTTTTACGCGGACGGCGTCGCGGGCAACAGCTAGTATTACATAAAACCTGAATCATCACATCATCATCATCATCTCCTTGCGCTTTACCACAATCATCTGAGTTCAGTGCAGCATCTCTTTGTCTTCCACACATCCTTAGGTCACTAGCGGTCATCTCCGCGTTCAATCCCTTCCCCCTCATGTCACTCTTGATAGAATCCATCCATCTCATTGTAGGCTATCTTCTAGCTTTGTAACCCTCCATATTCCGCATCCATCCTCATGACATGCCCATACAATGACAACCTGTTGCCCATCCATTTTTAGGGTTCCGTAGTGAAACTAGGAACTCTTATAGTTTCGCCATGTCCGTCCGTCCGTCCGCAGCCTAGCTCAGAGACCCTTAGTACAAGAAAGCTGTAATTTGGCATGAATATACATTATATGTAAATCACGCCAACAAAGTGGTAAAATAAAATCTTTAAAAAAAAAGAGTACCTACCTTACACGTGAGTCACGTGTAAGGTGACGTGACGTGACGTAGGTTTGTAATATTTTTTCCTCGTCGATTGTTTGGTTTCGTTGGATAGGTCTTTCAAAAATATTTTCAATGAAAGCACATATAATGAATTTTATTGGAAAACTATCACGACTAAGTAGACTGCATTGGTTCTTGACTTACAAACCGAAAACTTATTTGCTGGTTGGTAGTTAAATCTAATCTGTATGTAGTAACGGCTTCGGAACCCTACACTGAGCATGGTCCGACATGCTCTTGGCCTGTTTTTGCTCTGGACGCTACTTTTAAAATCCTCTTACATACTTAAAACCTGAATAAAATTCAATGTACCACAGATGCTGGCAGCATTTCCTTGTTGTATAGCAATACTTCTGCGTTGCTCGAGGAAGCTGCCAGCTCTGGGATCTCTGGTACTTTTTATTTGACTTCTCTTGAATTACTGACAACAATCTCTTTATTTCAGATGTCAGCCATTTTGTCTACTTCCCGTTGCACCGTGTGACTAACCAAGTGGAACTCATTCAGCTGCAGAGCGCGGTGGCGTGGGAACATCTCACAGAACTCAACTTATCTCACAACAGGATCACGTATGTCTTTTCTCATAAACTCCCTTAGAGCATCTTAGAGCGCTTTTACCAGAACGCCTGCTACGCCTGTTAAATATGAGAGTGCTGTTATATCATTATAACACTCTTATCTATCTGTCACTAATAATCAGAGGTCGGGATTCTCGTGGCACTTTCGAGTTGTCATAGGGACTTCTCATTTATCGACTTCCGATATTCATATTATATCCATTATATAACACAACATATTAAAGAAGATTGAAAGTAGAGGTAAACAGCTGGCGGTGTTATCGCTAACATAACAATAACATGATATCATCAAACTTTTTAAATTAAAACTTTTTAAAACGTTTTATTTAAATGAGTAATAATCACGAAAATATCATAACTAATCATAAGATATTATTATAATTCCTATATTTTTTTTACCTAAAAGTTAGTATGCAAAGGTTATCTCGAAGAGATCGCTCTTTAGCGATAATACCGCCTGTTGTTTACCCCTACTTTCAATATACTCTAGAGAATATAAATATATCTATGTATGGAAACATTTTATTGTACATAAGAAAAACAATGTTCAAGTCAGAACACAACAGAAAAAACCAACTTCTTCAAATTAGTATAATAGGACTTACGACCTACTCGTGCTCGTTTTCTCTCCAAATCTTAAAAAAAAACTTTGAACTCCATTTTCATGTGGCTGTATGCGATTGCCGTCTTCATCCCATTTTTTTTCAGCACCCTAGACGGCTTTGACCTCCAGTCTACTACTCCAAAGTTAAAACACCTGGATCTCTCTCACAATTATCTGGACAAGATCACTGTCCTCCTGAAATGTAAAGAGTTGCCATTACGTACCATCAAGCTGGAAGGGAACCCGCTCTGCCATGATTATATCGACGGCGCGCATTATATTAAGGTGTTGAAGATGATTTTCAGTGAATTGAAAGAGATTGTAAGTAATGTACTTAATTTGGTTCCAGTTATTACTTTCTACCTCCATAATATAAATGTGGATAAAACCTTTGTCACTTTCTGACACATATATGAAGTACGATAGTGACGGATGCTTTATCCATATTTTGTCACGCCATAAGCGCAACCATACCAGGCCCACAGAAGTTGTTTCTCACTTTTGTATAGAAACTGTTTTAATTTTGCCAGATAACATCTCTGTGGGCCTAGTATGGCTGCGTCTATATCGCGTGTCAAATGTGGATAAAGCATCCGTCACTGTCGTACTTATTTACGTGTCAAAAGGTGACAGATGCCTTGTCTAAACTTTGTCACGCGATAAACGCAGCCATGTTAGAGCCCCTGGTATAGTTGCCGGGAAACTTCTTGAACACGTAACCTTGCTTGCGCAGAAGCGATTTTTAGGTGTCGTTGGGAGGGGGGCCGCGGGCGGCGGGAGGCGGCGGCGGGGAGCACGCACCATTGGTCAATCAGTTGACGTTTGCGTCCCGCACCGCGTCCACGTCCCTCTGCCTCCCGAGTACACTTGCGTGCACTGATAAAACCGATTGTTTTCATTAATTTTCTTATGATAATTTGATATTGATTTTTGAATTAATTTGAGAATGATATTCATGATATTGATGATAGTCAATAAACAATGACTACCTCCAGCTCCCCTGAACCAAGACCTAGTACCAGCGCTGGTATTGACTTAATGGAAGGAATATCCTTTTTTGTTCAAGACTAATCTATTTTAAATAGTTTCCTGTATCATTTATCCTAAGATTTGAAAATATTCTGTAACAAAAATTAGGTACTTTTTTTGCACGTATGTGTACGATGCGTGAACTTTCCCCCACTACCTCGCCTAATGTTCAAGAAGTTTGACGGCAATTATATCAAATTGCACATAGAGCTTATTTTGGGACTAGGTCAATTTGTGTGGGATTGTTCCCTGATATTGATTGTGTTAAAAAACACTCTTGTTTGCAGGATGGCGTACCGCTGGTATTCAAAGGCGATCTGCCTGCTATGAAGATAAACTACTGCCCAGAAGACGCGGTAGACCTCGTGGAGAAGTTTCTAGAAACATTCTTCCCCCTTCTAGAAGCTCCACCAGACGATCGCGTGCCTATCGAGAACTTGTACGATAAAGAAGCTGTGCTGACGGTCACTTTTAGATATAAGCTACGTGAGTATTTTGTTAGTGGGCTTCTGAGGGCCAAAATTGACAAGTTTGGTTGATTATTTATGCAGAGTGTTATTGTTCAGTGACGAGTAAATTTAATTTTCTATTGTCAAGTGTAAGAAAGAGAAAGGTAAAGGTAAAAATAGTTAGAAAATTAAACTGCCAAATATGCTTTACTTGTCGATTGTGAAACAGGTGGTTAGTGTAAGTTCTTTGCTAATTCTAAAATTTGACATTAAAATCCCTTTTCATATGACTAGACATGTCATCTAGTTTCCGTGTACCTTTTAGAAAAGAAAAGAAAAGAAAAATACATTTAATCACTACACACACAAGACACACAGAAAAATAAATAATTGAAAACAGTAACAACAATAAACAAGAAGTGAGTGTGTCTTCGCGGTAGTGAATCGGACACTGGCTCAGCATAATGCTGAGGTGTTAAAAACCTCAACACCTTTTGTTTTTTGCTTCTCGCGACTACTGTCACTGTCACCCAAGTCAAGTCAAGATTGTATACGTGTGGGTGACCATTAAATGCTTTAGTAACTCTTATCGATTATGATGTACGTAGCCACCCGCCCTCGCTCCGCTTTGTCATGTAAATTTTCTGTGACATCCGTAAATAAACCAGAATTTATTTATACACCGAAACCTTCCGTGAAAAATTATCTAACTGATAGTACGAGTAAAAACCACATGAAAATCTGTTTAGAAGTTTTTGACATTGTCGCGACCATACAGACAGACGCGGCGGTCGACTTTGTTTTAAAGCACAATATGCAGCTACAAAAAGGACCACTTTTTGAGCAAATTAAAAAAAAAGTCCAAGTGCGAGTTGGACTATCTATAAAAAACATGTCTGTTGTATGGAAACCCCCTCTAAAATATTTATTTTATGTAATTTCTGTGAATATTCTTTGCGTCGACTTGTTACCGTTGATAATATCGAGCAGAAAACCCCCCCACTTAATTATTTAGGTATTATGAAATACATCATCTGTGAAAATTTAAACAGTCTAGCTATCACGGTTCATGAGATACAGCCTGGTGACAGATGACAGACGGCCAGTGGAGTCTTAGTAATAAGGTTCAGTTTTTACCCGTTTTGTACGGACCCTAAAAAATGATTTCGCCAAACTAAACTATCCTTTTTACCCCTATATCGCAGGCTACGGCTCCGCATACCACTACTTCCGCGACCTGTTCCTGCACGCGCGCAACTTCGAGGAAGGTGACTACAAGAGCGTCGTCGGCAACCACGGTATCGCCACCCTCATCAACAAGTGGCCGGCCATGGAGCATGATCGATATGCGACTACTGTTGACGTGATGTACCACGACGTGAGTGGATTTTACACTTTTCGAACGAAATACATTCACGCGTGATGACAAAGATGTGTTACGGTATATGATAGATAAGTATCATTGGAGATTGGAGATTATACTACGGCGAACCGTTCCTAAATTCTCTACCTGTATCGAAATATTTCTTTGCTTTTGAGTTTGAGTTTGAAATTGGAGGATTCCAATCTCGAGTAAATAATGTTTTCGAACACAGAATAGGTAATACTCGTAATGTAAATGATTTTATTTCTATAATAATTAATACATAATAATTATTATACCTATAATGTAGAGCAGTCGCGAGGCGTTCGTACAAGCCGATTATTTACGGCTTTACCAAAAATTCCTATGCATAGAGTAGGTATACAAACAAAACGTAAAACCGAAAATAACCCGGTATACTATAGCTTTACCTTGCATTACCATCTTCATAATACGATGCATAACCAAAACGCAATTTATTTACAAAGCCGAAATCTATCGCAGTAATACTCGCTCGCACATATTCACTTACCTACAAGAAAGAAACAATAACAATATATTCGTACACACGCGCAGTTACATTTCACTGCGCGCGAACTTACCTTACACCCACAAAATTATTACAAGTCCTGCGGTCGACCTTTGCCGCACTTGAAGTAACACATTCAAACATTTTTCTAGCGCTTCGAACTCACACACAGACACGGCCGCACGTGAGAAAACAATAAAAATCAGAGTGAGAGAACGCTCTAGTCCACAATCGGGCGCCGGCTTATTTCAAACCATTTTCAACTTTAAGTGTATAGCACGCGTCACTTTCTTTTCTCGAGGACGCCGTCGCCGCCACCTACGACCTTCAAACTTTAATAATATTTTGCATCCTTTTTTCATTACGCAATATTACGCGACGCCATTACTTTAGTTCGCGTCTCGTCGCGCAAAGATACAGTGTAGGTAATTCTTGTGAAAGTTGTTTTGAATTACCTATTTATTTAGTGTTTTATGATTCAAGTAACTAGTGAAATTTAGCTCGCTAAGTGTTCGTTTCGTTCGTGTGTTCATGTGCTGTAATGATTTGTTTGTAGTTACCTACTGTTTGGATTATTTGTTTTTGTTCACGACGACGGAGGTTGGTGTTTCTATTCTATTTTTAATACGTTAGGTACCTATAGGTTTTACCCAAATCTAATTTAGGTTATATTCGTGGTTTTTCAATATTTTTGTCTGTCTGTAGGTACTCAAAGTAGGTACTAAATATGGCCGCATTGGTTCAAATTGAGTGTTGTCTTACAGATTACCTACTTAATGAGCTAACATGTTTTTCAAGGTTATCCTTTGAAAATAAAAAACATGTCATTAAGTTAGGACGCGCTCGCCCAGACCTAAAAATTGATTATAAGCGTAGAGATGGATTCTTCAAACACTTCCATAGTGAATTATATGATAAATAACTACAATTGGCTGACTGGCAGCTGCAAATTAAACAAATTGTTTTGCTATTCGTGTTTGCTGTTTGGAATCGAACCGGTTTTGCAGATATCAACAATATATATAATTCAGCTAAGAAACATGTTCAAAGCGAGAAACATATACGGAGTTGTATATTATTACATGAGTTCGGTAACAGTAGAATAGAAACTTTTTTTGGTAATAACTTTGAGGCCCACAATCTATGATAACGTATTAGCTCATTTTGTTAAAAAACCCCGCAGAATTATTCTTGAATATAAATAAGTATCGAACTGTACCTAGCGTATTTCAAGTGTATATAATTATATTGAGTTTTCAATCGGTTTCTATATTTATTTGCATGAACTTAGTTTAGGTTTACTTGGATTGTTTAGCGCTTTATGCGTATGCGTGTCATGGTTTTCTTAATAGGTACAGGAAGGCGGGTACGGACGGCGCATGCCGCGGACTGTGGGTTTTCTTTATTCGGTTGATTTTGTTGCACGAATTTGTAAATATATGTTTAATTAAGTCTTTTTTTTGGTTTCTGTGTGCAGACCTGCGGTGCATGTATTTAATTTGGTTTATTTTTGTTTTGTTTTTAACAAAGGACAACTTTTTATTTTGCATGATAGGTATTAGCAAGCTAATTTTTACTGTGTTTTGATTTCTAACGTAAATTAACTATATTGTCTGTGTGTTTAATGTGTGCGTACGCAACTAACGGCTTTTTTCAAAGCCACTTTTGTCATACTTGACATACACTGTTCATGTAATACCAGTGATGTCATGTATGGCGAAGGTGGTGAACACTAACTGCAAGGATCGCACGTAGAAACAGTTACCGCACTTACTTCAGCACTGCTTTTTGGGAACTAAAAGATGACATCTATGGTATGTTTTTTTTTAATTAATGGAAGGGGCAAACACGTACACAACACACGCCATACATACACCTTTTTTTGCTCCGGCTTGTCTATTTATTTACGTGACGCTTCGCCACTGATGTAGAGTCAATATTATCTGTAAGTTGACATGTAGCTGTAGCTGATTCAAATGGTCCTGCAAAATTAAAACTTAACAGTCATACAGACAAACAAACACATGAAAAATAAAAACTTGTTTGCGAGTGGCACTTGACATCTTTTTCTCCCAGGAACACACCGCAATCCTCCGGATCGGAGGCATCCTCAAGCTTACGGCGAAGACGTTGGCAGAGGACGAGCACCTCCTTTCCTTCACGAGGATTATAGTGTTGCATACAAGGAACGGGTGCGACTACAAGATCAGCAATGAAATGTTGCATTGGGACGTGGTCTCTGAACAAAAAATGCAGACGGCGTTTAATATTACTACGGTAAGTGCTGTTTATTTTAACCCTCGTTGCAGACTTTAGGGTTCCGTAGTCAACAAGGAACCCTTATAGTTTCGCCATGTTCGTCTATCCGCGGTTTAACTCAGAGACCCTTAGTAACAAAGCTGTAAAAACACAGTTATACATTTAAATTACGCTGACAAACTTGTAAAATGAAATCTTGAATATTTGAACTCGAAAGGTGTTATTTTCGTCGGAGTTAGGTGCCTCACATGCTCTTGTTTTATGCTCTTATGACATGGGCAAGGCAAAAGGAGCACACAGACCTGTTGGTAAATGGGATCTGTAAACTTATAGTCATTCACATTCTCTGAACTATGGGATGCCTGTAACGTGTATCTATGTGTCTGTCTGGGGCTCTGTTCTGCTCGGTATAATTATATTGCTTTTGATATATTTGATATATAATGGAGTACTGGTCCCTAGTCCCTACTCTGATGTATGGTAGTGAATGTTGGGTGTGGCAGGACAAGCATGAAAGTCGTATAAATGCAGTTGAAATGCGCTCTTTGCGTAGTATGTGTGGTGTGAAACTGATTGATAGAGTAAGGAATGAAAAGGTCAGAGAGAAATGTGGACTAAAAGAAGATGTAGTGACTAAGATTGAAAAGGGCATGCTTCGATGGTTCGGTCATTTGGAAAGGATGGATGAGAGAAGATTGACGAAAGAGATATACAGAGCGAAAGTGAGTGGAAGGGTCGGAAGAGGCCGCCCTAGGCGTACTTTTTCGAATCAAATCGGAGAAATACTGGAAAAGGGCCGAATCTTGAGTACCCGAAACCGACGTGCGTGCATGACTCGATGTATGATTGTGGAAGAAGCGAAGGACATTTGTCAGCATCGTAGCAGGTGGAAAGAAGTCGTCTCTGCCTACCCATCTGGGAAACAGGCGTGATTTTATGTATGTATGTATGTATGATATATTTATCGTATTGCTTTTAACTCGGCTGCCATTACTCTCAAATAAATAAGAGCTATCGTAATGTGGCAATAATAATAACAAAAATCCTTCTTACCACGCACGTTATCTATGAGGAATCGGCTTTCGGCGTCTGTATTTCCGAAGCAATACCACGTGGGGGCCTTCAAAAAACGTGCCTACTCTTTTCTCAAAGGACGGCAGCGCACCTGCGATTCCACTGGTGTTGCGGCTGTTTATGGGTCGCGATGATCACTTACCATCAGGTGGCTCGCTTGCTAGTCTGCCTACATTTTCAAATTTAAAAAAAAATGGTTTTACCGAGTAGAAAAGAGCCTTTATGTGTACGAGAATCCGGATCTGGGAGGAGTCTTTGCGTTCTTGTTCAGGCCGCCTTAAGAACTCTGGTGAAGGCATAAATACTATTTTCTCAAAAGCTGGCAACTCCGCTGCAATTCCTCTCCTAGTGTTGTAGGTGTCCAGAGGCAGCGGTGATCATTTCACATCACGGGCCTATTCCATAATAAAGTACAAGCCCATTATATTTGTAAAAATCCATGCAAAACCACTAATACTATTAGCTTGTAATTTAGTATGTAATCGGCCCCAGGTGTCATGAGCTCGTTTGCCTCTAGCATAAAAAAAACCTTTGTAACTGGCAACTTTGCAATTATATGTGATATGCTGATATTTCTGTAATTAAACTAGAATAAGTACCTAGATCAAGATATTATCAGGAGTCTGATAACCTTTTAAACGCCACCGCCACAGATGGATCTGGCCGTCAACTGAAAGCCACGACGGCTAAAGCCGTCACGAGTTCAAGATTAAAACAGACTTCGTTTCGTAATGAGTTGGTAATAAGGTGCAATTTGCATAGCATTGCAAACATGTTTGGCGTGTGAGGTTTAAGTATCTTTACTGGGTGGACTGATTCGCATTTTGTCTAAAGAAAATTGCTGTTTTATAATGAAGATGCGTAAGCACATGCGAAAGGAGAATTGATGCGTACGCATCTTGATACAAACTATTTTATATAGACAAAATGCGAACCGGTGCTAATAGATGTGGCTCCACACTAAAAGTAAATTTTTCAGTAGCCAGTTATTGACGATTTGTAATTTATTTACCTAGATAATACTTCAGCCTGAGATCAGACTTAATGAATTAAATAAAAGGTTAGAATAAAAAGTACCCGTATAAGATTTGAACATAATATCAGTTTCTCGTCTGTTTGTCTGTCTGAAACGTCTGAAGTTATCATCAGGCTGATGTTTAAAAACAGGTGTATTCAGTAACCCGTAGCAAGACTAGACTAATTTATATGTAAGGCTATCCCCTGATATTTATTTTTACATAAGTAAATACTTTTACGCTTGTCTACCAATGGGATAGGCAGAGACTGGAACGCTAGGTGAACCACCGGTCTACATACAACTATCGCTTCCTCTACATTTATTAACCTCTTCATGCACATACTCCGTTTTTAATACGGCCCTTCATTAAATCGCGAATCTGACCACTGTATGTGCGTCTAATATTTTTTTATTTAAATACTTGTTTATAAAGAATATTTTCTAGATTTTTAGCAAGCTACCAAGAGTTACGAGAAATCTAGTTTGAGTAGCTTAGGTTTATGACCGAAGTTCTTTCAATGCGAGTAAGGGCCGGGATACACGGACTGCTCGAGCAGTTATCCAGTGATCAACATACACGGGCCGCTCTTGCAGACAGAGGCAACAGCTTGAAGCGGCCATTGATAACTGCTCGAGCAGTAGCATCATGGATTGTGAGGAGGAAGCACTTCTGCTGTTTTTGCTCATACGACGAGGTAACTGCGCTAGAGCAGTCGACAGCTCGAGCAGTCTGTGTATGCCCGGCGACTGCTTGACCGCACGATGAAATTTCACCGTGCAGTCAACCGCCCGAAGCAGTTGAAACTGCTCGAGCGGTTCGTGTATTGCGAATGAGAGTTTTGTATGGAAACTGCAGATCACCCATCGGCGACCGCTTGAAGCTGCTGGCACTGACTGCTTAAAGCAGTCCGTGTATGGCCGCTCTAAAGGTAGTGCGTTTGAAAGACACTAAGATGTACCATTGAGTTCACAAATATGTATACACTTTAGTACCTTGTCACTTTGAACATGACGTTAAATAGACAAGGTACTAAAGTGTATACATATTTACGAACTCGACTGTATACCAGTTCTTTGACTGGTGAAAATGCATTCTTCAAGTAATTTTTACTGTCACATTTTTGTACATACCCTTATATTTTACTAGCATAAGAAGTTTGAGTAAGATAGCTTCTTATTGCCGGATTGGAAGATACCATAAAAACGTTGATTGTGTAAGTGTAGGAGGTTTATTGCAAGTATTTACAATGAATTAAATCATTTCTTGCAATAAATCCTCAAGAGCTCTTAACTTGAGTAACTATTCTGAAAGGACTTATAAGTAAAACAATGCATAAGAAAAATATTATTTTTATTTACTTTACCAACATAAAACAAGATGTGCAGGGATTTTTAAAACTGCTTTAGGAGCTTACCTAATCTATATCACTCACTGTTTATGTATATGGAAGATCATAATATAATAATTTTGTTCTGTTGTAAAGTTATAGGATATCAAGGCTATTATTACTATTACAGTATCAGCAAAGCAAATAAATAACATTTTTTCAACACTCAAGCTAACAGATTGTCTATTAAAATCTACTAAGGCAAAGTACTCACAAATTATAGATCTGATTAAAAGGAACTGGATTTCACAGGATTGATAAAATTATGTACCACTAAAAATTGGCACTGTTCAGATAAAAAAGCATACTGAATTTAACCATTTTGGGTAAGACTCACTGTCAATAAGGCTGTATGAGGCACCTACGAAATGTAATCAGACAGTATCCATGGATTCTACGTTTACTGGTTCTGTCTCCATCTCCATATCTTTATCATCAGCTCCCGATGCGTACTTTAATCGCAGCTTTTCATAATGCAACTGTTCCTTGGAAGAAACAGACGGTCTACACTTACTTAATGCCATCCTAAAGTCCTCAAATGTAACATAAATCTCCCCATCTAGAGTTCCATTCGAAATGTGAGTTGTCAGTGTGTTAGTAGCTGCTGCTTTCACTAAGCCAGCTAAATCAGCACCAGTATAACCTTCTGTTTGGCCAGCGATGACTGTGAAATCCACATCAGGTCCTATTTGGGGCTCGGTGCCGCTTTTAGTTAATTTCTGAAGAATATCAACTCTGTCCTCTCTTGCTGGCATGCCAACATACATGACACGGTCTAAACGGCCCGGTCGTAACACTGCTGGGTCTATGATGTCTGGTCTGTTAGATGCAGCTAAGACGAATACACCTTCACGGCTCTCTATCCCATCCATTTCGGTTAGCAACTGATTAACAACGCGCGCGGCGCCATTGTTGTCGTGTGAGCTTCGTCTTGGACACAGTGCATCGAATTCATCAAAGAATATCACACAAGGCGCAGAGTTTCGAGCACGTCTGAAACAAGTCCGTACGGCCCTTTCACTCTCACCTACATACATGTTTAGTAACTCTGGTCCTTTGACAGAAATGAAGTTTACACCAGCTTCATTTGCTACTGCTTTAGCTAGCAATGTTTTACCACAACCAGGGGGGCCACAAAGCAATACTCCACTTGGCGCTGCTAATCCTAGCTTCTTAAGCTGTTCAGGATACTTCACTGGGGCTAAAACAGCCATTTGCAGGTCTTTGCGTACTTGGCTTAAGGACCCAACATCGTCCCAAGTGACATCAGGAACTGTTACTATTCCTTCCCTTACAGCACATGGTTTTGTTGTTTTCAGAGCTTTTACAAAGTCTTCCTGCCTTATACATACACCTGCCAGTTCATCCGAACTATAGGGCATAGAATCTTCAAGCAGACTTAGAACTTCATCTATGGGATCTATTGGTTTTTTTACTTTGACAGTTTCTTTAGCTGGTTTAGCTGGTTCATCAGCTTTAATTTCTCCATTTTGTTCTTCGGTGGGAGTCTCAGTATCCTCTGGTTTAGGTTCAGTTTCAGTAGAAGGTTCTGGAGCATCTCCCTTTTCGTCAATCAGAGGTGCAGGAGCTTCCTCCTGGTTTTCTCCATTAGGGACAGCAGGGACCTCTTCACTGGGTTTGTTTTCTTCAATCTCTTTTTCTGCCTCTTCATCCTCTGCAGCACGAATTTCTATAAAAATTCTCTTAACAGCATAAGTGCTTGCTTTATTAACAAGAGCTTGCAGATCAGCACCCACAAAACCAGGTGTGATTTGGGCTAGATAGCTCATATCAATATCATTTCCAAGTGTCATATTTTTACACAATATGCCAAGAATTTCTTTCCTAGCTTTCAAAGTGGGTATGCCTAATGTTATCTCCTGTTCGAGGCGACCAGCTCGTCTCAAGGCAGGATCTAAGGAATCAGGGTTATTTGTTGCAGCAAGAACTAAGATAGGCGCATTGATTTCACCCACATTATCCAAGCTTGCAAGTAGCTGTGCAACCATTCTCTTCTCCATGTCCTTCTGGGCATGTATTCTATTACCACATATAGCATCAATCTCATCAATGAATAATAAACTTGGTGCACATGAGATAGCTCTTTCGAACAGCTCTCTGATCCGCTCTTCTGACTCCCCTGACATTCCACCTACTAATTCAGTTCCAGTTACTGCTACCAACGGTAACTGTAACTTTCCTGCGATGGCATGTGCTAGTAAAGTTTTGCCAGTTCCTGGTGGTCCATGGAGCAGTGCACCTCTTGGAGATTTAATACCCAACTCACTATACACTTCTGGATGCTTCATATGTAGAACAAGATCACAAATTTGTGTAATAATCTCAGATATACCGCCTAAATCCTCAAAACTGACCTTAACATTTTTCAAAGTCCCAATTTCTGTCTTTTTCTTTGGTACTGTGGGTTTATTGACCTCTGGTTTGCGTTTCTTTGCACTATTTTGAATTGGTTGCGGTCGGGGCGTGTCTTCGATTGCTGTGCTGTTTCCTTTGCGTGTGGGAATGTGGGGTGTTATTGTAATCTGATCGTTGATTTTTGGCAATTTTGGCGCCGCTGAGCCGTCATCATCGCTGCTCAGTATATCGATCGGCTCGCCGGACTTATCGTTTCCACGACGTTGGACCGCCGGCCGCTTTTTATCCTGCATTTTGTACATTTGGAGCAGGCGGTTATTAAGCGCGCTGTTGTTTTCGTCTAGCAACTCCAAATCGGATTCTTCCTCCGATCCTTCCGATGTAAACGCATCGTCTAGTCCGTAGCTCTGTAAGACCATCTTATATGCACTGCCAACACTTTTGCGGAAAGGGCCATCGCTTCTGTTAGCATATTCACGATATCGCTCTTTGAGTGAGTGCGCCATTTGGCGGACGTCGACGAATGTCTTGTCCACATTTTCAGCGAGGTAGTTTTTTACTCGCGACACCATCACCGGGTCGTTGAACACTCCTTGATGTTTCTTCATTTCTAATTTAAGTTAGATTTTCGAAATAATGTTACTATTTTGTTTCCTTCGTAATGTTTGACAGCGGCGTGCGTGCGTGCGTCGCCGAATCGATGGATAGCATGGCATAGAGAAAATATTAAATAACGACGTTTGTCTATGGTTTTATAAAGCTATTTCAGCCACAATATGAAACGTCAATCCATATATTTTTAATATTTCGGGTACGCTCATTTCAGCCTAATATTTCCTAAATAAAAAACCCTTTAGTTATTAACACCATATTGTACTTTTTTATTTTCGTTTCAGGTTCGACCGAAGCAACCGAGTCTCAAACTTGAAACCCCACCAGATGATGTGTTGAAGTGTAAACTTATCAACATATTTGTAAAATTAGCGGGTATTGACAAAAAACGGGGAGAAAGGTAAATCATTCTCTTTGGGTAATCTATACATTTGCAATTCTTGCAAACAGCAATTCACATTATTATTTAAATCTCCTACTCCTACGTTTGCGTTGTGGAGTGTCAGAAAGTCTATACATATTATTTGATTAAGTAGGTACCTACACTTCATCTATATTTTTTTTCAGATGCTTAGAAAAGAAGAACTGGGATTTACGAGCCGCTCTCGATCACTTTATCAGACTTCTCAAACTCGATGATTTGTCGTCATTGAATCCTCAAGAAGTAACTGAGTCTGTACTGCAACCGCAATCATCTTAGTTATATGAGACCTTGCTATAATTCTAAGAATATATAAATACAAATGTATATTTGACGTTTTATTACCTATATAGAGACGGATATCACATCACAAGCTAGCAAAATGTCATCGAGTTCAAAAGTTCACCACCTACTTACATTGCATCGGGTACACACACTTGAATTATTTACTGGTTCCTGATCAAAAAACTCCCTTAGCTTTGTTAATATCTTTACCAAATTCGCAATATAGGTAACTTTATGAACCGTTAATTTCATAAAAATACTTCAGTACAGGTAAGTAATAAAGTTAGACTCGTTAAATGATAAAGTCCTAAAAGTTAAAGGGGATGGAAACGTTAGTGTTAGTCCTCCACTAAACCCCATCACAGATTTTAGGCCCGCTTGCACGTAGATGAGCAGGCTTATTGCCTAATGCATTCGCAATCGATTTCAAAGTGAAACAATTGTTTTCATTTTGTGTGCAGACTCGACTCCGGGCTGTCAAATTGAAAACGATTGCGATTGCGCGTGCGTTAGGCAAACAGCCTGCGGGTTTTGTTAAAATTAATGACAGATCTTATATGAATATCTGAACGCGGTAAAATCCAAATCGTAGTTGACCGTGGTACTTATCGTTTTCAACTCCGTCAAGGAAATAAGAGCTATCAAAACGTTGACAATACGGTAACAGCTAAAACCGATATGGTTTTACAGTGTTGAATAGAAGTCCTGAACGAACGCTGCGCTAGCGTAACACATTAATAAACTTAGAGATTACGTGTAAAGGAGCTGCCATAAATAAAACTTCAATGATAAAAAAAAACTTTTATTATCTGACATTAAACATAAAGCAAAAGGTTTAGACGATCATCTCAAGATGTCTGGCATACTCTATGGTCTGTTCAGCCAGTTCGGATGATGGCAGGATGCCCGCAGCCGCAGCGCATGTTTCTTCAGCGGCGTTGAAGTGGTAACACTTGTCATCGCCGAGTACCCAACCACGCTGGAAAAAAATCCTTAGTTACAGTTCGAAATTTTTAACATTTTAACCTCCAGTTGAAGTCATTGCTGTTTAGTATTTAGTATCTATCTACCTGCTGTGGAAAGAGTTATAGTCACTATGACTTTCTGTGTTCTCATATTTAATAAAAAAATCCCTTCAAAGATCATTGAAGATACACTTCCTGTGGTATTTTTTTATAATATTAGTTTTAGCCGATATAACAAAACACGTGCTCATTATTTTTTTCATCTTCTTAAACATTTATAATCAAACCGCTATGAAACTTGCATTTTTTTTTAAATACTATCTATATAAGTTAGAGGGTTTAGTCACTTTTCAGTACTTTGGAGGTCAATTTCTCCCAACAGGTTGAGTTTGGGCCGCTAAAAAGAAATACGTGTCTGTTATTTTAAACTACTCTCTAACATATATCAAAATCAACAAAATCGGAGCCGGACAGTTGGGTACCTTTCCTTGTCAGTAAAATAAGTCTCGTTCCAAATTCAAAATGCGTTGGAAATATAACTTCATAGTGTAATACGTAGAAGTTATTTTGTTTGAAAATAATGTATGGGATGGTACAAATTCAAGTTTTTCACACTATTAATCCCGATTTTAGTTATTAAAAAATTTATATGTTATACATTATTAAATTCTACATAAAATATATAAATTTGGAAATTGTCGCAATCTCGCACGTCTTTTTTTTATTTTTTTGAAAATTGTTAACTCGATTTTTTCTATTTTTTCAAGAGATAATTCATTAATTTTTTTTTTAGAAAGCGACCTTAATTGTATATACAACATATCCAAATTACAAAGAAATCGGATTAGTACTTTGGGTAAAATAAAATAAAAATGTTATTTCTTTTTATGCGGTTTTTTTTTAAACCTGAAGGATTTGAGGCTTAAATTTTGGTGAAAGCACTACATATGTAAAGGTTAATAACCCAGTAAAAGGAAATTATTTTTTTCGCTAAGGGCAGTTTCGCCATGCTTACCCGGCTATACCCTTTGATATTACTATCGAACACCTTTTTTTTAAAAACTTTGAATGAGAACAAAATTAAATACTTTTTCATGAAGGAATTACCTTTTTCCCGTATTCAAGTACAGCTTGTTGGGAGGTCAGGTTTAACCTTCGGGCTGCTTCTGAGCATGTGATGCTCAGGTAGGCCTTCTCAATGCAGGCAGCAATTTCGCCACGCACAGTATCAAGGAGCGTGTCCATGAAGAAGGTATAACTTTCTGCTGGAACATTGCCCTGTGGAAAGAAAATAGTGTGATGCAATTAAAACTCAGTGTTGTAAGACAAAAGACACATCTGATTTGGAGTTAATTATTAGGTATACATTTTCATAAATTTCATAGTTACTTGGTGTTATTGTACCAGATTCATCAAGCTACTAAGTGTACATGGCTAATTATATGGAACACATAATTGCTAGGCATCATCGTCATCATTGGCCTATGCTGTCTATGAAATATTAAAGTCACTTTCTTTGGTGGTTATACAGTTTCATGATCATGCTAAGCATAAGAGTAAACATCAACAAAGAAAATCAGGCATTCTCCAAACAAAAGCTCTAAAAGCCATATTATATTTTTATTCCATTCTATTTTTGAGATGCCAGTATACTCTAAAATAATAGACTGAAATTTCTCATTATTTTAACAGGTGTTATCGGTTTGATGATTTGACACCACATTGATTGCTTGACAGGTAAGTAAAACTATCATCACCATCACCATTTCACCAACCTTAGCCAAAAAGATCTTATTATAGCTGCCTTCCATCAAATACTGCTCCAATGCCAGAGGATGCTTGACATATGGGTCTGCCCTGATGACATCTACTGGTAGCCGCTCAAGCTCTGTGTGGAACTCAGCCACTCTGTTCTGAGCCAGCAGGAACAGGAGATTCAGACCAAGGAGCTGGTACATGAAGGCGGATTCTGGGAGGTGCTCCCTGGAATCAAAATTATTATGAAGAACTTACAGTAGTTTGAACAATCTAAGATGATACCCTCAGATAATCATAAGCATGGTAGCATAACTAACTAAATGTTGTTGCAAGATCAAAAAAGTCAAAGAAACAAGTGTAATATGTGTTTATACAAGCTGTCACCAGTATCATCCAAAACAGCCACAACTATTTTTATATTTATTAAATTAAATAACTAGACTAGACTAAGTTCAAGACATTAACACTATTGTCTCTGTTAAGGGAAGACACTTTCTTAATGACATGTTCTTTGTGTATAGTACTCGCTGGACTAATTACACTATCATTACACTAAACTAACTCGAAAGCCTTTGTCCTTTTCAGCCTTCGCTGTATATATGTGATTGCCTCACCTAAGTTGAAAAATATAATGGCCTTCACAAAACTGAGCACCATTTATTTTTTGCTATGAATTAAATGAAATTAAATGGAAATAGCAAATTTGAGGTGAATAGTAAGAATTTTAATAGTGATATTAAGCGTAATTACTTGTAGTCGAAGTAATAGCATTTCAGCTGTGACATGTAGCGCTCAAAGCCCTTGACATCCTTGGCAGCAACAGCCCATTGTGCCCCAATTTCCAGCACATCACGGGCCAGAATCAGCTCCTTTTGGTTGGCGGCTGTGTTATTACTCGGCAGGAAGGTTAGATGTGTCAATGCTACCTGAAAATTGAATGAGCAGTGATCACTTATTGGTACTCAACTGAATGTGTTTTTTAGTGTTCTAAATTGTGTTTTAAATAAATAGGGACTTTTCAGAAATTTCAACGATAAAATTGACTAGTCATTTAGAACGAAACAAAAGTTACCTTGATTTTGTTCAAAAGTTCGCCACATTTGTCTAGTTTGGGTGGTTTCTTAGCCCATTCGGTTTTAAGATTTTGATAAAGCGATGCAACGTCTTTCACTGAAGTCATTTTTATTATTTAGATAATAATTATTTCGAGGTACGCGACTTCACTTCACAACAAATTATAGGTTGTTGAAATGTGTTCTGAAACTACTATTGTTAGACTACGCTGTATTCTTTTTCAACGATAGGGTGATAAGTTTAAATCAAAAAATATAATTGTTAGGAAAACGTTACATCTTTATTTTATGAGAAAAGTAAAAAAAAATAGTTCCTCGATAAACTTTAATTTTTAAATTCAAAAGAATGTTAAAATATTTCTCGAGTTAATTCTTTATTCTTTTGTTCTAAGTTTGGTATTGGAACACGAGTATGACTTGTCATTATCATAATATCCATAGACAACAGTAGAAATAATGCTTGCCATTCATGATATTTTTTGCATTTTCTTTGCAAACTGCCGTTTTTTCAAACACTGAAACACGCTAGACTCATGTCAGTGTCAAAGTTTCCATCGAGATTTTTTGTGGTCGGTTCGGTTTTGTTTGCTCTTCTTGGGTTTCTCAAAGAGATAATGATTTTATTATTGAATTTAATTATTTTAGCCTACGTGAAACAGTTTTCGTTTAGAGATAAATAAAATGTGATATAGCAAGCTATGAGTTCTCCAGTAGCGGTAGCGTGCCGAGAAGTTTTTGATGAAAATAGTCAGCCGTCTGCAGAGGGTTTGTACCGTTTAAAATTGATTTAATATCTTTACTAGATCGTTGAAAAAAACTTTTATGAAAAGTGGATCATAGGCAAGATTGTTGCGTTTATGCACGGGCGTTGTCCAATTTAGGTGAAATAGATAAACCAATCAATAATGTCACTCCATATAGCTGTGTAAAAATTCTGTTTCGGGCTTTTATTTATTGGTGTTTGGCAGGGCATTTGTCAAACAAAGTTTCTCGAAGAATTAACATGGCATAGATATTTTTTCTGGTGTGCTATTTTCACCTTTGTACATATCAGAATCTTACTAGGAACATCTTATATTATATATTATTTGTGAGAATTCACAGGGTAACAATATATTTCATTCTATCAGTAGTAAGTGAAATTTATTAATTATTTGTTTGAAATACATTTGTTTCTTTGACTTTTCATCAATACTTCATTAAATAAATACCCTATGATGACATTAAGTAATTGTAATTATTAATCAAC
Organism: Acleris sparsana; assembly: GCA_923062465.1. Lineage (NCBI taxonomy): Eukaryota > Metazoa > Arthropoda > Insecta > Lepidoptera > Tortricidae > Acleris > Acleris sparsana. Next base: position 3,615,286 of record OV281299.1, read on the forward strand.
TTTTGTAACTGCCTTGCTTGTAAGTATAGTAAGTGATTGAAATTATGAAATATGGCTGCCACAGAAATTATCCTCCATTGATCGAATTATGGTGAAATAGGTGAACCAATATGTAAGTACTTAAATATCAAAACATTTTTTATTATAAAACTGGTTTAAATTATATAATTTCTAAGATATTCAGTTCTACTTTACTTTAAGTAGATCATATTATTTGCATGCAAGTCAATGCATTCATTTCTATAATAAATTACTTGAGGCAGTTTTAAAGTTACCATTTCCAGTACTTAAAACTTACTTGAAAAAGTTGTTGATGTCTAAAGCTTACTATAGAGATGAGGACTATCTAACAGATAAAAATATTTTTATTTTTATTTAATGTTAGATTCATTGTTTCATTTTTGCTTCAATAATATCATAAGTAGTATTACAAAAAACGACTGGCTGTTGAGTTCCTTGCGGTGTTTCTTCTCAGCAGTGGCCTCTTGCGAAGCGCTGGTAGATTTTTGACGTGTAAAAGTGCCTGTGCAGCCTACTTACTGAATAAACATCTTTTATCTTTTTATCTTTTTATCTATGCTAAATGTTTGAAATACTATTGTAATATACTATTGGAATATTGTAGTATATGAGGTGTACTAGCAGTATATATTTAGGTTTTGCTAGCAATGGCACCCATGTTAAAAACATATTTTGTTCATATTATGCAACTTTTTACGGTGCCATTAATTTCTTTACACAAATAAACTTTAATGTTTGAATAAATCAAAAAAGTAGTATTTTGATATTTTACAAGCTTTTTATTAACTTCACATTGTTGGTGTTTGTTTATATGGGTTACATCTTGCAAGTCAATATTTGTTCCAACTACTGCTACACTCAAAATAATACAGTGTACTTGTTTTAAAATATAATCAAATTTAATAATTCATAGACTGTCCAAACTAGCATTCCGTGAAAGTAAAAGACAATGTAAAGCTTGTGACATGTATGTTATTTTATGAGCTATCTTAGTTAACACTCAATAAAAACGTATCTGGTGATGTTTTTATTGTGTGTGTGTTAGCTAAGACTCAGTTAGCCTATTTACGAAACAAGCAAACCTGGGTTCAATACCTGGTTAGTGAAAATTTGTGTGATAAGCATTTGCTTCGCTATGGAGCTAAATGTTGTCTAAGTACTTCCCTACATATGTGTTTATCATTGTCTAGTAACTCATAGTGTATTGAATAGCAGAAGTAAGGGAAAGTCACATTCTTAGGGTCTCCTCACACTTATCGACGCGGAATCGGCGTTAGCTGATCCACAAACTCTGTATGTCTATGGAATAAGAGCGCAAAAGACATCCATCGGCTCGGTCGACGCCAAACGACGTCTATCGACCGGAAAACGACGATTTGCCGTAAAGCTGTCCGCATCCAACCGCACGTGTTCGCATTCTTACATTGCCGAGTACCACCGATCCGCACCGGCGAGGGCTGAACAGTTCCGAGCACGGCCGAGTAGCTACGATGAGAGCTGATTAGAGCTGGCGACAGCCGTTCAGTGTCGATAGGTGTGGGGAGACCCTTACTTTTACATAGAGGGCTATCTGATGTCTCGACGGCACTACGGGGCACGTGAGAGCGACCGTAGGGTTAGCAAAAGCTGCTGCGATAGCAAATCGCAGGCGTTCAGGCGTCGCTTCGGCCGTACCGAGGATGAGACTGCTGAACACTGCTAAATGCGAATAGTATGGTGTGGGAATTGCGTCGATAGGTGTGGGGAGACCCTTATTCTCCTGAGTATAGAATCGTGTATAAATAATTTTGAGTTCTTCCACTGTCCACCTCCTTCTGCTGTTGACTGTATGTTAATCTGTTGCAGAAGTGTCAGACTATGCCCAACAGCTGGGCATTGACCCCGAAAGCGAGAGCCACCTGCTCCCTTTGGCGAGAGATGGGTTGATGCAGGCATTGCCTGCACCGTGGAAAGCTTAGTAAGTACAACTGTCAAACAAGAAAACAATGTGTAAAGCAAGGCTGAATGATTATTTTCATTTTACAAAATAAGGTATGTGTTCCAACCCCCTAAAGAGAAAACTACAAATACTGAAAATCAGGAATTTATCTGAAAATTAAAAGGAAATCTATCTCAAATTAGTAAACTTTATGGGTTCTTGATGGTGACTAGATGTTTATACTTACCGAAACTCTTCTAAGGATATCACCAAAAAACTTTAAATATAAAATTAGCCTTTGTGTATGTATTGACGGCGACGGGACCCCATACTGAGCAGGGTTAGCTCTCTGCTCTTGCAGAGGTTTTTTCGATTTTTGCGTGAAGTAATTGTGTGCATATAATATACTATCCATTTTACTCATAATTGATTGCTAGAGCTGTGGCCAGTGAAACTCGTCCCTGTAGAATTCGTTTATCGCTTTTCCCTCTGGAATTACAACTGTCTAATTTCTCAGGATAAAGGTTAATTTGTCTAAGGCGATAAAGCGACATGGTACTAAAGTGTGCAGCTACTATACAGCTAAAGGCCGAGTGTACTAAATTACACGTTTATCGGTATTAGGTCATTTTACCTTATTTTCATTTTGTAAACGTGTTTCAATTTGTCATGGCGTAATATGTCAATGAAGATTTTTATCTATCTATCTATCTAGGTGTTGAACTGCAAATGAGGAAAAAGCGAACAAACAAAGATGGACTCCATTGAGTGACTATTTGTGCGGATCTTTGGATCTTTACTTTTCAAGTACACTTAAATGGCTTTGAAGGGGTTTGGAGGACTTTAGTACCCAGATTGTTCATATACTGGGATAAAACCGAGTACTTTTGATCCTTCTCCGCCTAGTCTATTTATAAAGAAAAAGAGAGAGAGCGGCAAGCGAGAAAATACAACTTATGCTACTCGTACTGAGTATTAATATTTGTGTACAGTTTCGACGAAAAGCTAGAAACCCATTACTACTACAACGACGAGACCAAGAAGACGCAATGGGAACACCCGCTCGACCACGTGTACCGCGAGCTGGTGAAGAAAGCACGCGACGCATCTATACTAGACGACACCTGCGCGTCGGTTCAGGTATTTAGCCGTAGCAAAAACTTGTTGCTATACGGGACAAATGATAAATAGGACTGGTAGTTTGTTTGTAGCATATTACAAGTAAGTAAATTGATAGAAATTATAATGTTGCTTAATGGTAACTTCACATAATAAAACTTAATTTATAGGTAATTTAAATAATTCTTGGTACATAACGACTGTAGTTCAAAAAAATAATAAAAAAACTGATTGCTAAATTAAAAAGAGAGATAGTAGTAGCTTCCAATAATTAGCTGTCTTCCGTTAACTTTGTATGCCAGTTCAAAATGTCCATTGGATATATTTCCGGCTAAAAAATGCAGTAAAATGTAATCGGTTAGAAGCCCCTCAAAGTCTGATATTGTCTTGTTCTAGTTTTGAACGCTATTGAGTCACCTTAAGGGATAGTGAAATGCCGTTAAAATCGCGGAGCTGTCAAAAAAAACTACAAATTTTGCTCCGGCCGATAACGTTTCTCATGCCCTAAATCAAATTCGATTTCCATGACTTCTGAATATGTTGTAGTTATTATAATAAACTAGGTTTGTACGTTTCTGTTTTTCTGTTTGTTTCATTCCAATAAATATTTCCTTGGAAAGGGAAACGTTATTCGAAAATCGTAAAAAAATGGACTAGGTTGAAGGGTAGATAAACGTCATCGCATTTTGTATGGAAAGTTTCAGCTTCACAATTCTCATAATAGATTTAATATGTTATGAAAAAATCATACAATTCACACATTTTTATTCTTTGTGTTCATATTACCCTAAACATTCCAATTTTTGTATTTAGGTCAGACTAAACCCTTATTTTCAGCTACGACCTTAATAATGAATTATTGCTTTTGTCTCAAAAAGAACAATGCAATGGCCTTGAGAAATATTGTTTTAGAATTTTGGTGAAAGACTACGTCAGGGTAGAGATCTATTTGATTCCTTGAAGTTCGCGTGTGAAAGTTTACGTTATTGCTTCTATAACCCATTACAGGAACTTTTAACATCAGAAGAAAACACAAAAAACCTAGAACGTGTCGAAACAAAGGTAGAAAGCGACGAAGAACTCTCAACGGACAGCGCAGAGCACGGCACCGATATTAAAGACGGCACCCTCATGCCGAACCGACGCTTGGCACCGTTAGGCAGACCGCCACTACCCTTAGGCAGATTAGACAAAAAGCTAAGCGACCTACGAATCTCCCCCCTTAGACGAAGCGTGGAGAACTCAGTCTCACCAAAACCTAGTCTGTTTAGAAATACGTCTGACAGAGATTTGCTTAGTCGTCCGACTAGTTTCAAGACTGATTTGATTGATCTGAAGATTAATGTGCTGGGGAGCCCGGAAGAAGAAAAGTTGAAACCATTGGTTGGTGCTAAGATTGAAAGGGGACTACCACTGCCTTTGACAGGTAAAGTATTTCATGTTTCGTTCATACACATTCATTTAAATATATAAAACAGTGACGGAGTGACTGACTGAAAGACAACACACAGCCTAAATCGTTGAACCTAGGGACTTTAAATTTGGAGGGAGTACTCCTTGGCTTGGGTACCCTAGGGGTGCGCTAAGAAAGGATTTTGGAAGCCCCTACTGTACGGAATAGGGTTAGTTTTTGAAATGACGGGCATTTTAGGAAATAATTTGCGGAAATAAACCGAATTTTAAATTCACTACATTCTATTTGTCACTCTGCAAAGTAACATATATTTTGACGATTCGAGTTCGAGAGACGAGTTACCCTTCCTGCGAGCTAGCGGTTCTTGTTTCTATTCCTTTTGCGGGCAAATATTTGTGTGAAAAGCGCGGGGCGCGGGTATTTATTTGTTCCTTGTTGTTGTTGTTGTTGTTGTTTGTAAGTATATTTAAATATTTTATCATTTAAGTAAAGGTGGTTATCGTTGGATTGTATGCATAGTATATGTCGTCTCATTCTTTAGGTAAAGGCAACATGTTCCTCAAACTAAAGTCAGAACTGCCCAGTCCAGACACAGACAAGTCGATTCTCCTGGACTCTGTGACCAAAAGTGACCCCCCAAAGGGCATCCTAAGAGAGAAGGTGCCAGAAGGTCTGCAGAGGAAAGCAGAGAGTCTGCTGTTTGGCAAGCCCAGGCAGGCGACTAGTTTGGAGGAGGACCGGAAGAGCGTTAGGTAAGAATTGAATTGAAAGACTTGTTGATTTGTAGCTAACATACAATTAGACGATTATTGCGAATAACACACGATTATTCTTCAGAAAACTGTTTGTACCAAATAATAAGTAGAGGAGTAGTTTGCCTCCACCCCTTTAGGTGTTTCAGTCACCTAATGCGGCTCGGGCGTTAGGATTGCTTCGATACGTGTTGCTCGATACCTAATACGCAAGCAACCAAACGCGACCCCGACTAAACCGCGCTCGATCCGTCCTTTTGAGTTCGCTTGTGTTGGCTCGCGGCGCGTACGGTCGGGACACGCACACATGAAAACCGCGCGATTTACCTTTGTTTGAAGACGAACTACTGTTTATACTGTGACTGTAATGTGCAAATGGTTTCTTCCGCAGATTCAAACTTGAAACCCTCCCAGACCCAACAGTCAGCCCTGGCTCCAATAGTTCCTCGGAGCAGAACGACGGTGGTTCTATAATCTCCAACCCCATCGCGTCGGCGCACTCCCCGTCCAACTCGTCCCCGCTCGTGCTGTCCCCCGTCATCCCCTCCCTGCCCCCCGGGATGCTGTCCCCGCTGGTGTCCAGACCCCCGCTGCCTCCGAGACCGGTCGTTGATAGCCCTCGGGAGCTAAAATCGGTGTCTGACAAGGAATCTGCTGGTGAGTCACATCTCGGGAACTCTATGGCCATATGTAAAGAGGCTCCAGAATATTTTAAATCAACAAAGACATTCATTTGTTCTTGAGCCTTGGGTGAATATTATGTAAATGTATTTATTTCTCTGTAACACATAAGTATGTTTGTCGTTATGCTTGTGCTTATAGTACGATCTTAAAGCTTAATCTGGGATTGAAGTCTTGAGATTGTCTTGAAAATTGTAATGGGGTATCAGAATCCACTTACAATCAATGCTGGCCTGTATGCTCGTGTGACTTCCCCTTGCCACAAAAAAAGGTCAATTCGGGGCGGTTATTCCCATTTGTTACCACCCGCACACTTACTGGTTTATTACGGATGCTGGGTGGGAACTGGTGGGAAAAGCCAACTCGTCTGAGATTTTTCCGGCTTTTTTATTTCAATTAATTTGTTATTTGACATGTGCCGCTAAATTTAATATTCACTATGTCACACAAATTATAGTGAGTTATTGTATGCACGTCAACGTTCAACGTTGCATCAAAACTTTTATCTTTTTGAATCAAGAACGTGCAAGTATTATAGTAGTCGGGTTCGGTTTTTTACCATGTGTGTCAAATCAAGAACTGTTCTACCCAAAAACAAACCGAAACAAATGTTATAATGTGTTGTAATATCATTATTTATAGAGAGTGACAGCCGCGACTCCCGCGGCGCCTCGCCCCGTCGTCGGCTTCTCCGGCCCCCGGCCGCCGACTATATAAAGCCGGACCTATTCCAGAAGAACTTCCAGAAGATCTCGGACTTGGTGCGACCTGGTGACATTGACGCGGCGCCTGTTAGCTTAGAAGAACCGGCCGTGGATAAAGAAATTAGACCCAGGTAACCATTTCAAAGAAATCTAGGCACGGGCGGATCCAGAATTTTGTCCAGGTGTGGGGGTCACTGGTTCTGAAAATATTACAAACATGGTATTTTTATAGCAGGGATCACAAAGCCTCTGAATATAGAAGTATTGGTAAATTGATATAGGAGGATCTATGTGTCTTGTCATTGTAGCAGGATCTTATAATGGTACACTGTTATTTGGCCTTTTTTGTACGTACTTTGGAGAGATACTGTCTATTTTTCATAAAATATTTAGGTGAAGCTCATTTATTTTATTTTTAGGTTTGGAAATTTATAGGAATATTTTTACGTAAAAATAAAAGTACGTGGCAAATAATACTGTTAATTATATGTTTCCTTTATCATTTTCAACAGGTCACCAATGATCCCACAAAAAAATAAAATATCTATAAACTTGATGGAGAGTATAGAATCCGAAACGTCGATAGATTCACCAGACAGAGAATTTGCTAACCTAGACTTAAATGACTTAGATGATTTGAATGATTCTAAAGAATCAGCCAATGATGCCAAAGAGGATAAAAAAGAAAGTATCAAAGATGAAGCGTCAGAACATTCCACTAATTCTAAACAGTCCAATAAGTCTCCTAGAGTTATTGATAACATACCAATGCCAAACATAAAGATACCGAAACTAGATTTCTTTTCGCGTTCTCCTAAATCAGACTTCAAAAAGGATTCATATGAAGAATCCAAAGCAAATTCAAGATCTGACAGCATAGATGGTGCTTTAAAAAGTCCTCAGTTAAAAGTTTCACCGACTCCAAGTTATTCGGATAGGTCACCAAGAGAATTTAACAAACCGTGGACTGGTCTTTCTTCATTCAAAGCTTTAAAGTCATCAGAATCAGGTAACAGTTTGAGCAAGGGTTTAACAAGTCCAAGGTTGGATGGCGTCATTCTATCTCAAGGAAAATCGAACACTGATGATGTTGTCCTCGTATATCAATTTGAGACTCAAGAAGATATTTTTTCTAAGTCAATTAAATCTCCTATGATGGCTGATCCGACAAGAGAAGTGATGGAAAGGAGTAAAGTTGACGAGAGGAAGAGGTTGGACTTGTCCTTGCAAAAGGAGTTAGAGAATATTAGAACAGAGTGGGTTGGGAAAGAGAAACGAATGAAAGCGGAATTGCAAGAAGAATTAAAAGAAGTTGAAGACAAGTTTTTGGCAGAGAAGATGGCTCGGCTTGAAGAGCTTGCTGAGCGGCATCGCAGGGAAATGGAAGAGGTAAATATATGACTCGTTACAGTTTGGTTTTAGCTTTATTTTTTGTACCAGTTGGCTATTATGTTACGCTCTGAGTAGTATTATTGTGATCGGTAGGAATTATAAGTGGTGCCAATACAATATTATAACATTAAGAAACAAATAAATTTTACGGGAGTTATGGTTTTTAATTAGGCTTTAGCATCAGCTGAAGAGAACCATCAAAAAGCGATCGAAGCGCATGCGTTATCGTTGCAAGAGCGACTCAAAAGCGATACAGAAGCCGCGGAGAAGCAACATGAAGAGGCTATGGCAAAGTTGAGAGGAGATTATAAAGCCAAGTTATTGGAACAACAAGAGCAGTTGGAAATCGGTAAGATTGATTTTGAATGCCTTTATTATGTAAGTTTTTCCCCAGGTATAATATTTTTAGTTATATCAGATGCTAGCATACAATAAAATAACGCGTGTGTACGCGGTTAACGCACTGAGTGAAATATAGGAAAACGCTTTTAAATTGTGGGGTTCACTATCTTTAATTTCTTATAGGGACATACAAATCATGTGTGAGATTGCTACTAAGTTGGTTCCTGAAAATTTTCAGTGCCTTGTATATCTATAATTCTACTAGGGTTTTAATGATAACACGTTTACAAGATTATATCTTACACATGCATTTCTATATGAATGATTGAAAGAAAGGTTTTTTTACCTAGATACTCCTTTCCTCTTTTCAAAATACCTTGAACGTTCAATGATTTTCTTCTATCAGAAAATGAGCACGCTCTATCTGAGCTCCGTTCGGAATTGTCGACCACCCTGCACCGAGAGCGAGCGGACATGATGGAGGAGAACCGGGCCGTCACAGACGCGTTGCGGGACGAGCACACGGCGCGTGTCACCGAGCTGAGACACGACTACAGGGCTGAGGTCAGTAAATGTAAAAAAAGCATATTGTTATATCACTACCGCTACACGCTCGTCGAGACACCCCGGGACAGACCGAGAACGAGTGTTTACATGATGCTCTCGCCTCGGTACGGCTCGGTCGCGTGTCGGTTGTTTGCGGCTGAGTGAAAGGGTCTTGTACGCTCTAGCGAGGGACAGGAGATCAAGCATGTATATACTCGTTTATTCAGTTGCCCGCTAACTATGTTTTTGTAAAGACATGTTCGCAATCAGTTGAAAATGTGGTCGAACGAGTGTGAAATTGAACTTTTAGAATGTTATCAAAGGGAAGCAGCCATTTAAAACCCAAAGGATGGGAAACATACGGATAAACATATTCACGATGCTTGGGTCCGAATAAGCAACCAGATGGACATTCCTGCGGTAGAACTGAACCATCTTCGTTTTCGCCATGGTTTAGTATTTTATTTTAATGATATATGCGTAAATAATTTAACTAGCTAACAGCACAAAGACCAACGGCAGCAGCAGTTTGTAGGTTCATCTTGGCTGATATCCGGAATGTTCAAATGACGGAATGAGTGTGTACATGGTGTTCTCTCGACGAGTGTGTACAGTCGGCATAAGGCGGTCTACACTCTCGTCGAAAGCCTCGCCGAGGTATGGGCCGAAACCGACCGTGACCGAGACATGGCGAGGCGAGACGAGACAAGAGCATAGCAGTATATAAATACACAATTGAACACACTCGCTCTTGGTCAGTTCCGTGCTGTCTCGACCAGGGACCGGAAAACCCGTTCCTTTGCTTAAGCCGTTCGAACGGCTTACCCGTTCATACGGTAAGCCAATCGTTTCGGTAACCTCTTCACCGGCTTACCCAACGATTAGATAGCCCTATTAAGCCGGGATACCCTAACCGTAAACCTTTTGTAACCGCTTACCGAATGTCGTTGGGTTTGATATTTATTTGAATAAGCGCTTACCGTTCGGGTTAGGGTAACCCTTTCGCTCCCTTCCCGCGCGCCGCGCGCGCCGTTATTTTTACGTGTATTGGTATTGGCACGGCTTTGAAGCGCGCGCGCCGCCCGAGTTTAGGTTTCTTTAAACGGTCCAATAATATGTCGTACGTAGTTTGTCAAAGAACTAAATTTGCTTGAAGGTATTTTAAGCGGTAACACATTCGGAGGTTTTGATACTGGTAAGCGGTAAGCCAAATTAACTCGATCGAATGGATTATCCGTTTAATGTGTGAACCGATTAAGCGCTTACCGAAATGTTCGGGTTTATAAAAAGCAGCGCTATAAAAACCCTTTAAAAACCCCGGGTTAGGGTAAGCGGGTCCGGTCCCTGGTCTCGACGAGTGTGTACAGTTGGCATTAAAGGGATTCAATGCTTAAAAAGCAAACACACCCCCCCTTGGCCTCAACGCCTCGGCCCTCCATAAATCGCATTCAGAATAAGTTAATGACGAACTAAGCCGTTCTCGTGTCGATTTCCATACAAAAGTTGTCTATAAAATGCTTCTGCGTACGGCGGTATATGACTCCCGTCTATTGCCTACTTTCCAGCCTTCGTAACAATATATTATAGGAAGTCAATGTGTACAAATATTTTGCAACATTATTTGTAACTGGTGTTGATATACCGTGTAGGTGGAGCGTCTCCGCACGCAGCACGCGTGCCACCTAGAAGAGCTGCGCGCGCGCCTCGCCAGCGAGCGCCTGGCGCCGCGCCCCGACGCGCGCGTGCTCGCCGACAAGTACAAATGCCTCAAGGAGAAGTACGCGCGCCTCAAGCATGACGTCAAGGTACATGCTGCTTATATTCCAATGCTAGAACATTATGATTAGCCATCGGGTCACCTGATGAAGAGTAATCACAGCCGCCCATCAGTAACCAACTCTTAAACGCTTAAGTTTGATCCGCTTTTATATGATATAAAGTAAATTCCCTATCATCTTTTGGTCCGCTAATTGATATGACGTTATCGTGTAAGCTGCACCTTATCCTCGTAAGTCCCAACGTTCTAAATTTAGGACATCTGTCAAAGTGACTTTTGATGTGACTTTTGACTTTAGTTGACCGACGTAATACTTTTACAAAGTAACGAAATTTGACGTGGGCCTTACGAGGTTAACTAAGCGACTTCCCTGTGCTATTTAAAACAAGAACTAAAACCCGATATACAAACGTAAAGACTTCAACACATTGCAACTTCCACCATGATATTATAGAATTTAACAGACTTTTAGCACACCAAAAGATATCAGAGAATCAACATTTTTAGGTTCCTGTTTCACCGTACGAGGCAAACACTTCTAAACTAGGCGTTTTTATGTTCAGATGTCAATCGAGCGGCGCAACAAACGCCGAGAAATGAGCGCGACCACCGGCTCTGAAACAGAGAAGTCGAATTCGCACAAGAATCAGTCGCTCGAGAGGTAATCTTGTTTTGTTCATGCTGCTAGAAATATTTGTGTATTACTTTAATTAGTCTACGAATAGTAATAAAATTGGATATGATGGAAGATTCTAGGTTTAAATCTCATCGGGGCATTTACTTGTTTTTTGTTGTTTTTTCTTAATAAAATCAAATGTTTTTGTCGCGCGGGCTTTTATTCATATATTTTTGTACAAATTTACGCGGTAGTTACTAAAATTGTAAAAAAACTATTTTCCAATGCGTAGGTAAAATAATCTACAAACGGTACATTACGGCTCTTCTAATACGTGCCTATTAGGCCGCTTAGTTTAACGTTATATTCTAACTTCAGCATTCGTATCATAAGAGCCTTGATGGTGTACCGTTGTATAATCAACTATTTCATTAACATAAGACCTTGGCCGAGATTAAAAACCATATCGTCTGGCCTGTTGTCGTATTATCAACGCTTTAATGGTAATGGTTGCCGAGTTAAAAAATATACTATAAAGCTGGGTACTGACTAACGTTACGATGTGTAATGTAACATGTTACACAGCGAGCATTCATGCAGTCAGTACGTAGATTCGGGGAAACCAGCGAGCAATTAAGTACTGACTGCGTGAATGCTCGCTGTGTAACATGTTACATTACACCTCGTAACGTTGGTCAGTACCCAGCTTAACAGGTCAAAGACAAGAGGCCCTGATCTGTGAGCCAGGTGTATAAACAGGATTCAATAAGTCCCTCATGTTTCTTAGATGTAAAGAACTGAACGAAATGTCAGTAAGCGCAGTCATCGAAGCTGAGCCGACACGCGTCAACAACAACATGGTAGCCCGGAACAATGACAACGAGACTTCTTGCTCAGAAACGAACGCTAACAACAATGAACATTGGAAGCACAACGTGAGTTACCGTATGTCTGCTAACAAGAATTGCCGTCGTTCGCTACAGTTAAGCGGTTTTATTGTCAAATTTTGTAAATTTTCCTCCAATATTGTTGCTCGAATCTTATTAAGTTTTTAACGTTTTTTTCGGGCACACAAAGCAAATCTCTAACCTCGTTGAATATGTTGAATTAAAATTAGAAGTAGTACTAAGCAGATAAGAAGTCGATCCTGTCGATTGACAATGTTGAGTGTGAAGGAATATAAATAACAGCTTTTTTTTACTTCATTAAACATTATCAATATTCAGAAACTTCATGATTGTGAAATTGTGTCAGGATTGACTTTTTATCTTAATAGAACTGTAAATCGAATCACTATTGTTAATGTAATTTGAACCATTTGAACAGAATACATTTTGCTAGGCGTATCAAAATATATGCATATTTATTAGTAGTGAATCAATGAAACATACTGCAAATGAAAATAAAGATAAACCGTTTCTTATTATTTTTCTAAACTCTTTTTTCTCACAGTAAGTTTGTATAAATTGAAACATTTTGTTTTGTTAATGCGAAAGATTTTTTAATGGCTTGGAGAAGGAATCAACCACATACGCCTATCTGATGGTATTGTGTGTTCAGAGTTCCATAGACATTGAGAATCTCGAGACTGTAACCTTAAGACTACAAAAGAATATGTATGTGAATAAAATCTCATTGTTACCAATAATCGTATGTACAGTCAGCAATGTCGGCCGAAATGTCTCAAACATCAGTCAAGCCGAAAACGCACCGGCGCGTCGCTGTCGCGTTCAGAGAGCCTCCGCGCCGCCGCCGCGACAAAGACAGAGAAGCAGGTAACAACTATAATAGTTTTCAATAAAAGTATTGGTATATTTTATTAAGCCATTTGCTACAGCTGTCGTATGTGCCAAAATGGCGCGGCAAAAGTCAAATTCAAATTTAGAACTGTTTTAAAATCTTGTCAGTGGTTTGACATACCAAGGGTTAAAATAAAAACAGGTTTATTTAAATTACGTAAAAGTAACAATTTCAACTAATGTGGTTTCTGTCAAGGTTCCTACACTCGCTTCGCTCGTCGTCGCATATAACTTGTGATTGTCGTTGCTAAGGTTAAATAAAGAGTCGTAGTCATATTGGCTAGATAACTTTGTGTGTGAGGTAAGGTCAGGTGGTAAACAAACGAACGGTAATAATAAATTTATAGTGGGTCCGATTGCGTACACGAAACACTGAAAACATGTTCCTTATAAAAGCTGTTTCAAATATTAACAGTGTAAATATATATTTTCAGCAAATACCGACTTTCAAGACTCCTCCGACGCGACAACAGCTGACGAGAAACCTAAGGAAACTTTAAACGGTAATACCGAATAAATACAAAGTAATGTTAACTATGCGTGTTTGTCGTAAGATCTTAATTCAATTCGCGTGGCCCTTGCAGGTCACGGGCGACGCAGGTGCTTCACAAGATTAAAATCGGCGTCAACATCACGTCTTAACTACTCACCCAAGTATGTATTTCAAAGTCGAAGTCAAGTCAAGTGTGTGTTTGTTTGTCTTCGGTCCTTTTGGTCAGTAGCTATTGTTGAACGTATGAGCGAAACAGAGCGAACGAGTAAAGAGCGCACGGCACGGCACGAGACATATACCTATTTCAAAGCGATTCGTGCTCAAGTGTGAGTAGGACGTATAACTGTTCATTGTTACTAGGTATAGTTCCGCGTTCTTTATAGATCTAAACATTCTTTCCTAGATCTCAAAATTTGCTCCGGAGCTAAAGGACCTAAAGGAACTAAAAGAGCTCCTTCTTTTTCTTTCTTTGACCGAGATCGGAGCGCTCCATTTAAAGAAGGTCACAACTCTACAGTGTAGCTTAAGAGGCCATATATTCAAATCAAAAGGAATAGCGTTATGTGTTTCACATCCAAAACCTAATCAATCTGAATACAACCATCTACGTCTCACGTGAGCCAAATATCCGTTTGAGGATTTCACATTGTTCAATTGATTTACAGATCTGTGCAGTTTCCCCCACGTTATTTTCCTCCGCCAAACAATTCGTGGTAACTTACAATTTTAATTCAGCACGTTACCTTCTAAATGTTCAGATATGCTAAGTGGATAAAGCACACGATCCCAAGCTTGCCAACCACGCGGCCCTCAAAAATGTATAAATTTTGCTCCGGGCAGTAACGTGCGTCACCACCTCAATCAAATCATATTTCCAGTATTTTTGAAAATGTTGTATTTATTACGAATATAGAAACTGGTTTTGGTTTGTTTTGTTTGTTTTTTTCAAGAAATATTATCGTAAACGTATGGAATTCATAATATCTACAATATATAAAAAAATCGTACTTAAGGCAGATAAATGTTACCGCATTTTGTATGAAAATTTTAGCTCCTCAATCCTCTTAGGGGCCACATATGCTGCCACACACACACAAGAATTAAAAGGGATGGATTTATGTGCTTCCGAGCGAAGAACGTGAGATGGAGATACTTTGCGCGTGCCTTGATTGGAGCGTTAAATTCAAATAGCTGCAGTTTACTATAAAACCACAACATTTATTATTTGGTTTACGGGCTGCAATCCAAAATCACCATTGAAGATCGTATTGTTTTGAACATTCAATCAAAAACATGTGAAAAAGGTGTCATGCAATCCTGATTTTACGTTTAACATTTTGAAGGAAATATGATCAATTTTAATATTTACGAAGCACAGACTCAGGCGGTAGGGTAACTAAAAATGAACATTATTTACCTAGAATAGAATGCATTTTAGTATAAGGTGTTAATTACTGGCCACCCTTCAATAACTGGCCACGTTATACTAAATTGACTTCTGTTTGTAGGTAACAGAGTTCATTTTTAGTATGAGGTGGCCAGTTATGGGAGGGTGGCCAGTTATTGGAGATTTACCCTATGAATCTTATGATTATTGAGATTCAGATTTTGGATCACTACCGACTAGCATATGTGGCCTTTTCATTCCAAAAAGAAACTCATGCCTACATAAACCCTGTATATAAAACTGCAAGTTTATACCTAATAGCTTTTTAACCAAACTATGCATTGCGTTCCGAAACCTATGTCGCGATTTCTCACAGTTTCTTTCCAAATTGTGTTAATTTTATACATGTTACTTATTTTCACTGTTTATTTGGAACACCTTGTACAGTCCTATAGCGTAAATGGCAATACATTTAAGTACTATGTGGCTTGAATACCATGTTTATGTTACGTACGGTAGGCATTACAAGTGGCTGTATAGTTTAGTGCTTTGTCACTTTGACCTCCTGAGTTAAATAAAGATCTAGTGCAAAGAAAGTGAAGTGTAATGTCTTCTTTGAGTTTAGGACAATTGTCATAGATTCATATTCCATTGAGAAATTCCGTTGTATGGTGGGATAGGTTAGGTAGGGCCGTAGGAGGTTAACGACATGTTTGTAGTGTGCTGCACTAATATTTTAAAAGCGTTAAAAGGACAAGGTACTGTGTTCAGCTGCTTATATGTCCGAAAATGTACCTGTGTACAGCTAGGGAATTTTATTCCTTTAAGTCTCTTACATTTTGATTGATTATCTCACTTTGACATACTGCCCTCCTAAGCTAATAAGCAGTATCCCAAATTCAACACCCAAAGCAGTTTTAATTCTATTCGGTTAGTAATAAGGTTGATATTGCTACGGGAGTTTTATCTGACATACTGCCTATTGGCTTAGGACGGCAGCATAGTCCAAAGTTGTATAGGAATTAAATTCCTTGACTGTACCATATCTTGTGAATAAATAGTAATAGTAAACTTTTGCTTCTAAGTAAATGTCAACAAGTTTATTACGGTAATTGGGCTTCTCCGAAATAAAATGGGCCCTTTCTGCCTAATTACCGTTTGAAAATGTTTGACTTCCATTTGGAAATATCTTTTATCCAAATAAATCTTTTACAAATTATTTATAAGGTGGTAAACAATATAAAGTAATGCCTGTCTTCCGATGCGCGCGGAGCGGGCCTCGTAAGGACTCCTTTTGGCTTACAACGGTGACTTTAAGAGGTTAGCTCGCGGTGGAAACACTAAGTCAATGTTGTAAGCCAAACCGAGTCCGTACTGAGCCTGCTGCGCTCGCAGTGGATGGCGGGTATTCTGCCTTTCTTCGCCAAGAAGCGTATCTCAAATTCAATAACTAAAGCGAATTTAATTTTCTTTTTTAGTGTTAAAGTCGATATTGCTACAGGAGTACTAGCAACATTAGACAGTGACTTTTTATACTATACCTATTCCAGACGAGGTGAAGGCTGGTCGAGCCCTTTAGAATCCTTGCGGCAGCAGCTGCGAAAACTGGACGATTTGGAAGACCAGTTCCCAGATCTGGCGTGCCAACCCTCGTACAGTCTGAGATATCCATTCGCTGAAATAGGTATGTTTTATAAACTAATAAGACGCGGTTTCTATTGCACAGTCGCCGACTGCTCATGGACTGTCAAAGGGTTGATCCCGGGTAAGGTTAATTATTAATAAGATGAGAATGAAGATTTTTTTATTGGGCTTGGATGTTTTCTGTATTTTTAAGTTTTATTTTTCTATATCATGTCACCAACAATATATGATTCAAGTTGAATCATATATTGTCCTATGTTGAATCATTCAACATAGGACTCAATCAGCTGACACGCTCTTATGCCTCGAGTAATAAGGACGTGTCAGATATTTGTGGATCATATATTATTACTGGGGACTGTATAGATGTATTTTATAAAGTGACGACATCGGTTTTGGTCGGAAAAGTTCGTACTTATGTTGCCTTTTCAGTTTTAGTACCAACCAATGAGTTTATTAAGAAAGCTAGACAAAACCGAACTTGTCCGACAAAATCCGATGTTGTATGATTATGTACTATCTGTACAATAAAACAATAGTATTAATACTCAGGTTTTACTTTAAATATTATTATTTATTATCGCCGTCCAGTCTCCAGAGCGATTGACACGTAACTTTGAGAAAATGAAGTGGAGGAGAAAGTTTAGCTGGTGCCTTATCAAGATTTCTAGTCCCTAGCAAAGAATAGAGAGAAATAGCGGCAGTCCACCAACAAGAGCGAAGCTCTTTAGTTGTAATTATGATGATTAATCTTCTTTGTGCGATTCTAATGCTTAGTTTGGGGCTAGGTCATTTGTGTATGATCCCCTGAGATTTCTTCACTTAGAAATGAAATGTTTATAGAAATACACCCCCTTGCAAATAAATGTCAGTTTCGATTTTGTTAAACCTGTTCTTTTTGGCCATTCTTCCCTACGGAGCGTCTGAATATACGAAAAAGGGAAGCAAATTGCATGCTGCGGAACGAATGTATTATTTTGGAAGAAAAAAATACATTTACATATTATCAGTCGCGCGCGCGCAGCGATAAGAGTCGCGCGTGTTTTGATTCGGTTGCGATCGTATGTGCGCGTCGATGCAAAATGACGTCGAGTTTAGTTAAATGCTACAGTTGTAATGTTGTGATCAGTGAAGTTCTGGCATTTATTCAGAATCAAGCTGATATAATGCTGGATGAAAGTATGATTCGTTTGTGTGCGACTGCATTTTCGGTGGAAGAGGTTGAAGCAGCGAAAAACTTGCTATTTTCTTCTGTCCGTACGTCGGGGAAGAAAGTAAAGAGGAAAGGAAAAGATGAGGGAAAGATTCAGCGGGATTTGGAAGACATCATTGAGCTTATGAAGGCTACGCCAACAGATCAGATCCCGATTTTTGTTGCGCGACAACTGCGTAAACTACCACCGGTAACGTTTGATCATGTCGACGTCACGAGATTACTACGGGAAATTGTAAATGTAAAGGAGGAGATAAAAAATATGAAAAGCCAGTTTGCAACGGTTGATGATCTGGAAAAGTGTAAATCAGAGGTTCATAATCTAAAATACTCGTCGTTAGTGGATGGATTTGAACAAAGCAACTACGTAAATATGAAAAGAGGTGCACGGAATTTTCATTGTGAGGACTATGGATCAGATAGCGGGCCAATCGGTATAATAAATATATCACGAAATGAAATAAGTGTACCTATGAGGGTAAATGAAAAATCAGATGTTTGCAATGGAGGGTCGTCATCTCAGGCGAGGTCACAGAGGCTTGAGGTCCCGCCGTCACCGTCGCCTCTCACCGGTCCCCGTTACGCTAACTCCCTCACACGGCCGAATGCGCCCGAGTGCCCTCTCGCACAACCGAATGCGCTCGAGTCAGCGGCAGCGCGCGATAAGGGCGAGGTGGGGCGCGTGGAGGCGCACACAGCGCGCACTGCGTTTCCGATAGCGATCGAGCCCGAGGTACGTGAGGCGCTGTTGCCGGTAGCCTCACAGGCGAGTGTAGTGGACAGCCCGGCGGAGATGAGTCATTGCGCGCGCTCTTATTCACAAGTAGCTCGAAAAGAAGGCGCTTTTAAAGACGATAAAGATGATGATTGGAATGAGGTGCAAAGGAAACGACATAAAAATCGATTTATTGAAGCGCAGGGACAGTCAAAAGATTGTACTGGGAAATTTAAGGCGGCAGATATAAAGGTTCCGCTGTTTATAAATAATGTAGACAAGGAGGCATCGACTGCAGATATTACTAACTATATCAAAAACAAAACCGGGATTATAGTACACATGGTCGAAATTAAAATGAAAACAGTAAGATCCTACAAAGCGTATAAAGTGTTTGTGCCTAAACAAAAACTAAGCGTGTTTTTGGATGAAAATTTGTGGCCCGAGGGGATTACGTTTCGTCGATTTGTTAATTTTAATTTTAGCGACAGAAAAACCCCAAGCAGAGATATGCCCGAGGCTAAAATAGGTAAACAAATTGATACGTAATGACTGTAAATAGTAACGAGACTAAACTTGTAAGTTTTAACTGTAAATCCGCTGTAAGATCCGTGGACGGAATAAGGGACCTATGTCGGACATCGCACATTATTGCTCTGCAAGAAACGTGGTTGCTGCCTCATGATGCCTCGTACATAGGGTCTATTGATGCCAATTTTGAATTTACGAGTAAGTCAGCTGTGGACGTATCGGCGGGCATACTTCGGGGAAGACCTTTCGGCGGTGTCGCGATAATGTGGAGAAAAGGAATGTTTTCGTCGGTATCTGTCGTGTCGTGCCGAAGTAATAGGCTCGCTGCTGTACAGGTGCAGTGTGGTGCTAAAAGTGCGTTAGTGTTCTCTGTGTACATGCCTGTTGATTGCGCGGAGAATCTCGCGGAGTTTACAGAAGTTTTAAGTGAAATTCATGCGATTACCGATACTTGTGGCAATGATTCTGTATTTGTGTTGGGAGATTTTAATGCCCATCCAAAGGAATTATTTTATTTAGAACTTGTGCAGTTTTGTGAAGATCAGTGTTGGCGTTGTGCTGATGTGATAAAGCTGGGCACTTTAACGGATGCACATACGTATGTCAGTGACAGCCATGATAACTGCCAGCGGTGGCTTGACCATTGTCTAGTCACGGAGGCTGCTTGGCTGTGTGTGTCGTCTGTTCAGGTACGTTACGATGTGTATTGGTCGGATCATTATCCCCTAGAAGTAACTTGTGTGCTAGGAAACATACCATCTAAACTTCACATTGAGAATGTATGTAATAGAATTAAGTGGGGAGACAGGGATGTTAATCAAATTGAAAAATATAAAGAAATGTGTTCAGCTAGGTTAAAGAATATTGACTTTCCAAATGAGCTAAGACAATGTGCGGATCAGTTTTGTAATAATTTAGAACATAGAATAATTATAGACAATTTGTATTTTGACATTATAAATTGTTTGAGGGACTCTGCCGAATGTAGCTTTGGACTTAGAAATTCTAGTACTAAAAAACATGTTGTGGGCTGGAATAAACACATTCGAGATGTCCACCAGGAGGCGCGGCTCGGTTTTCAAATGTGGATGGAAAGTGGGAAGCCCTCTGTGGGTCATACGTATGACAGAATGTGTGAGACCAGAAGGCGTTTCAAGTCCAAACTCAAGTGGTGTCAGAATAATGAAAGACAAATAAAAATGGATATGTTGGCAACACACCACAGAGCAACGGACTTTAAGCGGTTCTGGAGTCACGCAAAGAAATTTGAAGGAAAGTCAGTTATACCATCCAACATTGAGGGGGTAGCGGAGCCGAGTCGGATAGCGGAGCTATTTAGGGACCACTTTGTGGTGGAGTCTCCTCTTGGACCGCCGCGGGAGGTGCTCGATGCTGGGCCGGGGCCGGTACAGACGCGAGTAATATTTCAAGCGAGAGAAGTTGAGAAGGTGATTAAGAGTATGACACGAGGCAAATCACCAGGTCATGACGACCTCAGCATCGAGCATCTGCAGAATGCGGGTGCTCATCTACCTAGGACTCTGGCGCTTCTGTTCAATTTATGTGTGGGGCATGCATATCTTCCTCGGGATCTTTTAAGGACCATAGTTGTGCCAATCATAAAGAACAAGACGGGTGACGCCTCGGACAAATCCAACTATAGACCGATATCACTGGCAACTGTAGTAGCAAAGGTTCTGGATGGTTTGCTTGACCGCCATATTTGTGATCATTTAAAACTAAATGACGCTCAGTTTGGTTTTAGACCGGGACACTCAACCGAGGCGGCAATACTGCGGCTCAAGCACACCGTCCAGTACTATGTAACAGGAAACACTCCAGTATATGCATGTTTTTTGGATTTGTCCAAGGCGTTTGACCTGGTGTCATATGACGTTCTGTGGAGGAAAATGAGAAGTGAAACCGGCACACCTGGTGAGATAATAGATCTGCTACAATTCTGGTACCTGAATCAAACTAATGCCGTTAGGTGGGCCGGTGCGACTTCACGGGACTACAAGTTGAGTTGCGGGGTGAGGCAGGGGGGACTGACTTCACCGCGACTGTTCAACCTCTATATTAATGGTCTTATCGATGAGCTCAGCGGAGCAGACGTCGGCTGTTCTATAGACGGCAAGTTTGCAAACAATATAAGTTACGCCGACGACATGGTTCTGCTGAGCCCATCGGTCAGAGGCCTCGAGGTCTTATTGGCCATATGTGAAGGGTACGCGGAGGTACACGGTTTAAGGTACAATACCCAAAAGAGTGAGCTACTCGTATTTACAGCGGGGAATAAAAAGCCGAAAAAAGTTCCACCGGTTAGATTGGGAGGAGTTCCTCTGAGTAGAGTCACGGAGTTTAAGTACCTTGGACACTGGATCACCGCGGACCTCAAAGATGACCTTGATATAGAGCGGGAGCGGAGAGCCTTGGCGGTAAGAGCCAACATGTTGGCCCGCAGGTTTGCAAAGTGTTCGCGGGAAGTCAAAATAGCCCTCTTTAAATCATACTGTCAAACATTTTACACCTGCAGCCTGTGGGCTAATTATACTCAGAGGTCGCTAAATCGGCTTCGTGTACAATATAATGACGCGTTCAGGGTGCTGATGGGGCTGCCTCGCTGGTGCAGCGCGTCCGCAATGTTCTTGGAGGCAAGAACGGACTGCTTTAAAGCAATTAGGCGCAAACGTGTTGCCTCCATAATGCGTCGAGTGCGGGACAGCTCCAACAGCCTCCTGAATGTCGTACTTGAGAGGGTTAGTTGTCCAGTGGTGCGACACTGGAATCACATACATATGGGAGACCGAGTCGCACTCTTTAGCATTTAGTTAATTAGTTTCTTTAGCATTTAGTAATTCAGTTTAATGTAATTTTTATTTTAATCTTTGTAGTTTAGAATTTAAAACTGACATATCTACCTAACATAGTTTTCTAAGACATTAATAACAAAATCTGTATTTTTTATCTATGGACTTTCAAGTCTGAATTAAATGAATTTTATTATTTATTTTTATTATAGTCTCATTTCATTTCCTTTTACTTTGTATACTGAAACTTCTTGTAACAACTGAAAATACCCGTTTTTTTGCATTCCTGTAAAGACAAAGCCATAAGCATTTTAAATTCTACAAAAACAAACGCAAACACAATAAAGAAGCCCTTCATTCATATGATAGTTGTCAATATCTTTATTTGTTCTAGGCGCTGTGGCGACAGCGGACGCGCCCGAGATCGAGTTCGTGCGTCATCGGGCGCTGATAGAGCGAGAGGGCATGCGGCGCGCGCGCGCCGTGTTAAAGCGGCGCCGCGCCGCGCTGCGCGAGACCAACCAGCTGTCACCGCATAGAGCGCCCTCTGTGAGTAGCCGTGTGGTTGAATAAACTTTTAACTAGGTTTTGCCGGATTCTATACACCGGATTGAAGATAATCATTAGTAATCACGAGCCTGTATATGGTTTTTAGGCTGATTTAGTACAACTGTTACTAGAACTGCAAGGAAGCCCGGGAATTTGACTCTACGACAAGGGGTCAAGAATTTTCAGGAGATTTGTCGAGTTGACGTGAATTATTTGAAGGGCGGACAACCACAGGCAAGAAAGTTGACTAGAAAAAAAAAGTAATATTGCGATTTTATTTGTAGGCCACGGATTGATTCGTATAGTGTGACTATCGATTGAATTTGGTGAAAGTCTGAAACAGACTTAAAAAAGGAGAATCTTTAGTGGTTACATCCTGATTCCCTATTATCTAAACTCGTCGTGGGTTCTAGATTATATTTTTGTGTTTACAAGAAATCTATAACTGAAACGATCCTTGAGCTAGCAACGATTGTCTTAATCACTAATTCGTGACTAAATTTCGAAAGGGCGAATTGCATACACACCCTAACCTTTCGTGTTCCATCGGTTAGGAGGAACGCGAAGCAACTGAGCTAGAGGTGGCGTTACACCGAGCGCGCGCCTTGCTCGGCGAGAAAGAGATAAGGCTGAGGCACATCGAGCGCGCCCTGCGGCGGCTGGCCGCGGCACACGCCTCGTTGCCTCCACCAACGGCCATACAGGTCTATAGCGTCTTATTCAGTTTAGATTGTTTCTTTTACTTGACTCTTTAAAATCGTATTCATATTTAAACGGACTAGTTTGACAGATAGTGCTGAAAATTTCTATTAAGAAAAAAAAAACAGCTAAGAAAATTTTATGGTGAAAGGCCCGATGTAAGCAGGACCGTCCTGATTGCTACCACCATCTTATCCTCCTGCCGCCAAACAGCAGGGCTCGCGTTGTTGTGTTCCGGTAAGTCGTAAGTAAGGTAAGACAACTGTGAAATGACTAGCGTAAAGGCATTCCATCCAAGTCATAAATCCTAATGATACGTTTGGCCGAATTTTCGTTTATACTAAAGCCGTTTCCGCCTGTATTTTAATTTTTTTAGTGCTGTTATAATACAACCGTGAACTTACCTAACCGCAGGTGTTTTTGTGAAACTGAATAGGTCGTCTCACTCGGTTGTAAACCAATTTAGGACAAATGATAATTAGGTCAAACGATGCGTTAGGTCAAGTTAGGTTAGGACAAACGTTATCAGGGATTTCGAGGGACACTCATTATTTATAGTAAATATTTTTGGTATTCAAACCTGTAAATTTTTGTTGAACATAAATACGAAGCTGCGAAGGTTGAGATGTCAAACTGGTTCGTTTAATTATAGATTCTCTTATAGTTTTTGTTTTGTTGTCCTATGTTTACAAAGTATTAGGTTTTCTTTTGTGTAGCAACGCTATGCTTTTCTGAGCTTGTTTTCGTTCGTAACTCGGGACGTATCATCGAGTTTTGATTGGTTTGGTTTCAGTTGTTTAGTATTGTTTCAGTTTCACTGTCTCTTTTATTGTTTCGCTGGTCATTTAGCTAGAATTCTGCAGATTATAATTTGGTGTATGTTTGTCTGTCGCTTAATCTTTTAATTTTATTTTAGGGTGTATAATATTTTCGTCATCACCACATCTTATTTGGTCTTCATCATTGCTTTAAAAATAGTCTTATTTTTTTTCGCTATCTGTCGTTAGATAAAGCTTTTTTTTTGGTAGAAAGAAAAATTTAACCCTTTATAGGATAGCGGTCTCGTTTATTTCAATTTTTTTTGTTGAGTTTATAATTATTACTTAGCTGAAAGCTTTATTATTTAAGATCTTTGTTATTTAAGACCGTATGTCGCGTTTGAATGTGTGATTTACTTTTCTATACATTAGAATTCTAAATAAATTTAAATAATCAAATAATTTATCCTATAAACGGTTAAAGCATCGTCTGCTGAAATAAATCTGCAGTATTTTATATTTATTTTCTGCATTACTTAAGAAGTTTTTACGTCTTTGTCGGATGATTTCGCATTTATCTTACTTTTTCAATTCTCAACAGAATTTTTTTCAAAAGGTTTTATACTCAAAGTCATGCTTTAGAAGTTTGTTTCAAAAGCATTTTTGTTCCATTTTTTAAATCATCATTTACTGAGAAAAAAATACCAGTGTTTCCTACTCTCGCTTTGGAGTACTGGTCGGTGGAGTAAAGACTTCATTTTTTTCAAGTCATTCACTAGCTGTGACAATGGAAAATAACATGTGGCATTTAAGCTCTTTAGCCATTAGCAGAAATTTGTTTATTTATTTACTCAGCAAATAATGAAAATTGTAAAGATGTATGCTTCTGAGACAAAGTTTTAAAGAAAAGCTCTTGTGATGAAAGAGAGATAAATACTGCCTATGGAACACGAAGAATTTCGTACATTGATTCACTATTACTCGTCTCTGTCACACGCGCACAATGATATTGCTGTCGCGCTCGCACAGCGTCTTTGACCACCGGCGTCATGGAATTATTAACCTTATTGGTGTCAGTTTTAAAATAATTAATAATTACTTTATTACCTTGTAATGTTACTTGTAAGTATTATTGTATTTTATTATGGGAAAAAATGACCTTTTGCTGAAGTTCCTTGCGGCGCTTCTTCTCCGCAATGATGGTCTTGTCCGAAGCGCTAGTAGATTCACTCTATATTACCGACGTGTAAAAGAGCCCTCATGTGGGCAATTTACTGAATACATTTCCCTAATACAGCGTCCTAAGGTTAAGGTCAATGTACGAAATTCTTCGTCGGAGGCGGTTTTTTATAGTGAATATGAATTTGGTTAAACCGAAGCGGCCGACGCATTCGATCACTGACTTAATGTTAACGCGCCGTTATTCACTACATAGTTATATACATAAGTGATTACATTATAAGAATGTGTTTTCCTTCTTGCGATTGCCTACAAATTTCACTTCGCGAATTAGACCACCAATCAAAAAGAACATCACCAATTTGATTGCTAGTTACAATGTACTTTACGTAATTAAGGTCCAAGCTGATGAACGATGAAACTTTGTTGTCAACGGACTTTATAAATGCTGACGCATCCATACTAAATTTGATGACTTTGTATGAATGCTAACGGCTTCGTTTTCAACAGTCATAAAGTGTACATAATTTTAAACCTTAGTTTATTACTTAATGATAAATTATCTGTAACTAACAATAATATTAACAAGTTGTTAGGGTTGTTGGTAATTCTGTAGCTCTGCCTAGCCCACTGACGGTATGTATGTATGCAACAATAATATTGGTAAATAACTTATTGATTTGTTGTCAAAAACGTCATATTTGTACGAGTAGGCATTTGTATGGGAAAAATGTAAGCGTTTTTGATTATTTGACCACATTTATACATACAACCCAATATTTTAATAGTATTGCATCATCATAGATCGGTTTATACAGGAGAACAGTTCCGCGTCCTCAGCCAGTTCGGGTTCCCTCTCAGTAGCGGCGGGCGGCGCAGTACTGCGCTCGCTGCGCGCGCTGCACGCGGACGTGCGGGACATCTGGCGCGCGCTCGACGCGCGGCCGCCGCGCGCGCGCCGCCCACACCGCGCTAACGCCGGTACATATACCATCTGTAGTGGTTATACAGGAGAACAGTTCCGCGTCCTCAGCCAGTTCGGGTTCCCTCTCAGTAGCGGCGGGCGGCGCAGTACTGCGCTCGCTGCGCGCGCTGCACGCGGACGTGCGGGACATCTGGCGCGCGCTCGACGCGCGGCCGCCGCGCGCGCGCCGCCCACACCGCGCTAACGCCGGTACATATACCATCTGTAGTGGTTATACAGGAGAACAGTTCCGCGTCCTCAGCCAGTTCGGGTTCCCTCTCAGTAGCGGCGGGCGGCGCAGTACTGCGCTCGCTGCGCGCGCTGCACGCGGACGTGCGGGACATCTGGCGCGCGCTCGACGCGCGGCCGCCGCGCGCGCGCCGCCCACACCGCGCTAACGCCGGTACATATACCATCTGTAGTGGTTATACAGGAGAACAGTTCCGCGTCCTCAGCCAGTTCGGGTTCCCTCTCAGTAGCGGCGGGCGGCGCAGTACTGCGCTCGCTGCGCGCGCTGCACGCGGACGTGCGGGACATCTGGCGCGCGCTCGACGCGCGGCCGCCGCGCGCGCGCCGCCCACACCGCGCTAACGCCGGTACATATACCATCTGTAGTGGTTATACAGGAGAACAGTTCCGCGTCCTCAGCCAGTTCGGGTTCCCTCTCAGTAGCGGCGGGCGGCGCAGTACTGCGCTCGCTGCGCGCGCTGCACGCGGACGTGCGGGACATCTGGCGCGCGCTCGACGCGCGGCCGCCGCGCGCGCGCCGCCCACACCGCGCTAACGCCGGTACATATACCATCTGTAGTGGTTATACAGGAGAACAGTTCCGCGTCCTCAGCCAGTTCGGGTTCCCTCTCAGTAGCGGCGGGCGGCGCAGTACTGCGCTCGCTGCGCGCGCTGCACGCGGACGTGCGGGACATCTGGCGCGCGCTCGACGCGCGGCCGCCGCGCGCGCGCCGCCCACACCGCGCTAACGCCGGTACATATACCATCTGTAGTGGTTATACAGGAGAACAGTTCCGCGTCCTCAGCCAGTTCGGGTTCCCTCTCAGTAGCGGCGGGCGGCGCAGTACTGCGCTCGCTGCGCGCGCTGCACGCGGACGTGCGGGACATCTGGCGCGCGCTCGACGCGCGGCCGCCGCGCGCGCGCCGCCCACACCGCGCTAACGCCGGTACATATACCATCTGTAGTGGTTATACAGGAGAACAGTTCCGCGTCCTCAGCCAGTTCGGGTTCCCTCTCAGTAGCGGCGGGCGGCGCAGTACTGCGCTCGCTGCGCGCGCTGCACGCGGACGTGCGGGACATCTGGCGCGCGCTCGACGCGCGGCCGCCGCGCGCGCGCCGCCCACACCGCGCTAACGCCGGTACATATACCATCTGTAGTGGTTATACAGGAGAACAGTTCCGCGTCCTCAGCCAGTTCGGGTTCCCTCTCAGTAGCGGCGGGCGGCGCAGTACTGCGCTCGCTGCGCGCGCTGCACGCGGACGTGCGGGACATCTGGCGCGCGCTCGACGCGCGGCCGCCGCGCGCGCGCCGCCCACACCGCGCTAACGCCGGTACATATACCATCTGTAGTGGTTATACAGGAGAACAGTTCCGCGTCCTCAGCCAGTTCGGGTTCCCTCTCAGTAGCGGCGGGCGGCGCAGTACTGCGCTCGCTGCGCGCGCTGCACGCGGACGTGCGGGACATCTGGCGCGCGCTCGACGCGCGGCCGCCGCGCGCGCGCCGCCCACACCGCGCTAACGCCGGTACATATACCATCTGTAGTGGTTATACAGGAGAACAGTTCCGCGTCCTCAGCCAGTTCGGGTTCCCTCTCAGTAGCGGCGGGCGGCGCAGTACTGCGCTCGCTGCGCGCGCTGCACGCGGACGTGCGGGACATCTGGCGCGCGCTCGACGCGCGGCCGCCGCGCGCGCGCCGCCCACACCGCGCTAACGCCGGTACATATACCATCTGTAGTGGTTATACAGGAGAACAGTTCCGCGTCCTCAGCCAGTTCGGGTTCCCTCTCAGTAGCGGCGGGCGGCGCAGTACTGCGCTCGCTGCGCGCGCTGCACGCGGACGTGCGGGACATCTGGCGCGCGCTCGACGCGCGGCCGCCGCGCGCGCGCCGCCCACACCGCGCTAACGCCGGTACATATACCATCTGTAGTGGTTATACAGGAGAACAGTTCCGCGTCCTCAGCCAGTTCGGGTTCCCTCTCAGTAGCGGCGGGCGGCGCAGTACTGCGCTCGCTGCGCGCGCTGCACGCGGACGTGCGGGACATCTGGCGCGCGCTCGACGCGCGGCCGCCGCGCGCGCGCCGCCCACACCGCGCTAACGCCGGTACATATACCATCTGTAGTGGTTATACAGGAGAACAGTTCCGCGTCCTCAGCCAGTTCGGGTTCCCTCTCAGTAGCGGCGGGCGGCGCAGTACTGCGCTCGCTGCGCGCGCTGCACGCGGACGTGCGGGACATCTGGCGCGCGCTCGACGCGCGGCCGCCGCGCGCGCGCCGCCCACACCGCGCTAACGCCGGTACATATACCATCTGTAGTGGTTATACAGGAGAACAGTTCCGCGTCCTCAGCCAGTTCGGGTTCCCTCTCAGTAGCGGCGGGCGGCGCAGTACTGCGCTCGCTGCGCGCGCTGCACGCGGACGTGCGGGACATCTGGCGCGCGCTCGACGCGCGGCCGCCGCGCGCGCGCCGCCCACACCGCGCTAACGCCGGTACATATACCATCTGTAGTGGTTATACAGGAGAACAGTTCCGCGTCCTCAGCCAGTTCGGGTTCCCTCTCAGTAGCGGCGGGCGGCGCAGTACTGCGCTCGCTGCGCGCGCTGCACGCGGACGTGCGGGACATCTGGCGCGCGCTCGACGCGCGGCCGCCGCGCGCGCGCCGCCCACACCGCGCTAACGCCGGTACATATACCATCTGTAGTGGTTATACAGGAGAACAGTTCCGCGTCCTCAGCCAGTTCGGGTTCCCTCTCAGTAGCGGCGGGCGGCGCAGTACTGCGCTCGCTGCGCGCGCTGCACGCGGACGTGCGGGACATCTGGCGCGCGCTCGACGCGCGGCCGCCGCGCGCGCGCCGCCCACACCGCGCTAACGCCGGTACATATACCATCTGTAGTGGTTATACAGGAGAACAGTTCCGCGTCCTCAGCCAGTTCGGGTTCCCTCTCAGTAGCGGCGGGCGGCGCAGTACTGCGCTCGCTGCGCGCGCTGCACGCGGACGTGCGGGACATCTGGCGCGCGCTCGACGCGCGGCCGCCGCGCGCGCGCCGCCCACACCGCGCTAACGCCGGTACATATACCATCTGTAGTGGTTATACAGGAGAACAGTTCCGCGTCCTCAGCCAGTTCGGGTTCCCTCTCAGTAGCGGCGGGCGGCGCAGTACTGCGCTCGCTGCGCGCGCTGCACGCGGACGTGCGGGACATCTGGCGCGCGCTCGACGCGCGGCCGCCGCGCGCGCGCCGCCCACACCGCGCTAACGCCGGTACATATACCATCTGTAGTGGTTATACAGGAGAACAGTTCCGCGTCCTCAGCCAGTTCGGGTTCCCTCTCAGTAGCGGCGGGCGGCGCAGTACTGCGCTCGCTGCGCGCGCTGCACGCGGACGTGCGGGACATCTGGCGCGCGCTCGACGCGCGGCCGCCGCGCGCGCGCCGCCCACACCGCGCTAACGCCGGTACATATACCATCTGTAGTGGTTATACAGGAGAACAGTTCCGCGTCCTCAGCCAGTTCGGGTTCCCTCTCAGTAGCGGCGGGCGGCGCAGTACTGCGCTCGCTGCGCGCGCTGCACGCGGACGTGCGGGACATCTGGCGCGCGCTCGACGCGCGGCCGCCGCGCGCGCGCCGCCCACACCGCGCTAACGCCGGTACATATACCATCTGTAGTGGTTATACAGGAGAACAGTTCCGCGTCCTCAGCCAGTTCGGGTTCCCTCTCAGTAGCGGCGGGCGGCGCAGTACTGCGCTCGCTGCGCGCGCTGCACGCGGACGTGCGGGACATCTGGCGCGCGCTCGACGCGCGGCCGCCGCGCGCGCGCCGCCCACACCGCGCTAACGCCGGTACATATACCATCTGTAGTGGTTATACAGGAGAACAGTTCCGCGTCCTCAGCCAGTTCGGGTTCCCTCTCAGTAGCGGCGGGCGGCGCAGTACTGCGCTCGCTGCGCGCGCTGCACGCGGACGTGCGGGACATCTGGCGCGCGCTCGACGCGCGGCCGCCGCGCGCGCGCCGCCCACACCGCGCTAACGCCGGTACATATACCATCTGTAGTGGTTATACAGGAGAACAGTTCCGCGTCCTCAGCCAGTTCGGGTTCCCTCTCAGTAGCGGCGGGCGGCGCAGTACTGCGCTCGCTGCGCGCGCTGCACGCGGACGTGCGGGACATCTGGCGCGCGCTCGACGCGCGGCCGCCGCGCGCGCGCCGCCCACACCGCGCTAACGCCGGTACATATACCATCTGTAGTGGTTATACAGGAGAACAGTTCCGCGTCCTCAGCCAGTTCGGGTTCCCTCTCAGTAGCGGCGGGCGGCGCAGTACTGCGCTCGCTGCGCGCGCTGCACGCGGACGTGCGGGACATCTGGCGCGCGCTCGACGCGCGGCCGCCGCGCGCGCGCCGCCCACACCGCGCTAACGCCGGTACATATACCATCTGTAGTGGTTATACAGGAGAACAGTTCCGCGTCCTCAGCCAGTTCGGGTTCCCTCTCAGTAGCGGCGGGCGGCGCAGTACTGCGCTCGCTGCGCGCGCTGCACGCGGACGTGCGGGACATCTGGCGCGCGCTCGACGCGCGGCCGCCGCGCGCGCGCCGCCCACACCGCGCTAACGCCGGTACATATACCATCTGTAGTGGTTATACAGGAGAACAGTTCCGCGTCCTCAGCCAGTTCGGGTTCCCTCTCAGTAGCGGCGGGCGGCGCAGTACTGCGCTCGCTGCGCGCGCTGCACGCGGACGTGCGGGACATCTGGCGCGCGCTCGACGCGCGGCCGCCGCGCGCGCGCCGCCCACACCGCGCTAACGCCGGTACATATACCATCTGTAGTGGTTATACAGGAGAACAGTTCCGCGTCCTCAGCCAGTTCGGGTTCCCTCTCAGTAGCGGCGGGCGGCGCAGTACTGCGCTCACTGCGTGCCATGTCGAGCGACAATGGATGTGTTTACGTATGGGTACAGTCGCCAACCAATAATGTGCCCGCATAAGCGTACCGGCGGAGTGTTCCCCCGGCCCGCCCCCTTCATACCGCTAATTATGTCTATAAATACGCGACTGCGCAAGTTCATCGCCAGCTACCTTATTAAGTGACGGGAACTGTACTTGAGTTTCTCACAATATCGAGTCGCATCTGTCTGAGAAACTTTATAGAGGTAGTAAGTACCCTCGTTCCTTTTTCAATCATGTGAATAAAAATCGTCATTAAGGTACGAGTTAACATTCATTAACTGACTCGGAGCACGGCCGTCAGCCCCCCCTCCCACTACACGATAAGAATAACAGTGTTCAATTACAACATGGCTATACATGAGCTAATTTATTATACTGTTTGTTTGCAGCCTCCCCAGAGACTAGTTCCTGCAACGCGCCCTCCACGTCCCATACTAGGATGACGATCTCCGCGGTAAATAAGAATCTTTACGTTCTTGTTCATACAATTATTCATCTAAGGTATAAAAAATATACAAGATAGGTACCCTTAATCATAAAAGAACATCTTTTTAATCTAAGTATGCTATAAACTATTATAATAAATTCTAAATTCTAAAAATGTTTTCAAACGTTCCATATGTTTTGTCAGCCGGAACCATCACTCCAAGACAACTCGGAAGGCGGCGTCGCTGAAAGAGCGAGAGGGCTGCGCGCCTGGCTTCAAACAACTCCATAAAACCGTCGTTTCGCTCGTGTCGTCGCCGTTTCGCTCGCGCCATCGCCGTTTCGCTTGCGTCATCACCATTTCGCTTAAATTCAGCGCTGGCTAAAGCCTATCCTATTTGTAGCTCGACAAGGCTTCGTTTCGTTTGTAGTGATCTTATGGATTTCAGAACTTTATTATGGATATATTACTAATCATTTGCACGAATTAGAGACTAAAGTAGTTATATATAAAGCTACTTCCGCTTGTTTCCCAAATACAAGAATAATATGGTATCAAATCATAAAAATGTCTTTATAAAATTATGCTTTTGTATTCTGTTATTTTGGAAAATTCGTTTGTGTGTGGATTTGCTATTCTAGTATTTAGGGGAAGATGAATATTTTAAGACGATTTGATCCCGTGGGATGTGTAATTTGAAATATAATCGTCTGTATATGGAATATAAAAATGGTTCCAAATGACTCAAATCAATGCATATAGAAAATAGCTTTCCATATGCATGCAATGCTCAAGTTCAAGTTGCAAAATCAGAGGTTTAGCAACAGAACAACGCCAAAATCGCGCAAATATACACAAATTAGGAAACAATACGATTGTTATGTGATAATGCTCAACAGTGAGTCATAAAATAAATAAATAATATACTGCATACGTGCGTAATAAAGGACCTTTTTAACACACAAAGTCGTGCTCCACTACGCGACCGCGCAACTATCCATTTAAAGGAGTGACTTTATGAAAGTCTTAAGTCACATTGTGTTTCTAATACTTAAGTATTATGAAACCAACGTATTCTATTTATTTATATTAAAATTGCCTATATTTTCATCGACTTATAATTTTGACAGCTGTCAATGTCAACTTACCAGCGACATCTAGCGAGTTATTGGATCAGATCGCCGTTAATATGCAGTAGTATTACTTATTTATGTCATTATAAAATTTATTATAACACTTGACGTAGTGTGGATAGAGGTCGAAATTAAGTGGACTGAAGGATGTAAGTATAGCTAGGGACAAATCTGAGCAAAAATTAAAACGCTCACTTGCCTAGATTTGTCTTAGCAATACGAGGGAAGTGGGTTATGTTTTAAAAACGTTCGCTAAGTATAAATTTAGAGTACTTTTCATTCGGTCAATGACCTTTGAGGGATATCACATCATGTCTCAGTATGAAATACTTAGGTACGTGTGCCCTAAATTTAGTGTTAATAAAAAAAAATGCGAACGGTTTTAAAACGGTCCCTGAGACACATATGTATGGAAACAGGTGTAATCGCACAAATCGACGTACTTAAATAATAACTTAGATATTTTAGAAAATAAGATGGCCTACATTCCCATGCGTGTTATATTTCTTCTATTTTATTACTAAGTCAGAATTTATTTATAGTAAGCTAGCACGTGTTTTTTTTATTGTAAATATGTGATTTAAAACTGCTTTAAATTCTAGTCACCTATCTTATGAAGTGTGTACCGAGTGTACTAGAAAAAAAAACTTTATTTACTTAGTATTTACTCAATATTCACCCTAAATAATTCATGTGTGTTAAGATGTTAAGGTTTAAAACATTCCTGAAGAATTATATTCTTTTGTTTTTTAGTAATCGTCTATGAGTTTAACGTGTAATTTTGTTGATCGATTTTCGAATTGATAATCATTTTTATTGTTTAGTTTTAAATAATATAATTTTAGAGGCAGCAATTAAAGTATTATAATAAAGTGTGTCGATCACTTATCACTGCGGCTTTTAGATCAAAACTAAAGTTGCAGTGAAGAATGAGATGTCCATACTGTTAACGGGCAATTATTTCTCAAAAAGTTGCCCGTGTAAGTGTACATTAATAATTGGAACAAATTTTATTTGAATATTTATTGTATGTATGTATAAATGTAAACTAAAAGTTGTGATGATCTAGCCTTCTAAATCTTGATCATTGATAATTGAGAATTATCAACACGCGCGAAAAAAGTGTTTAATCTGGGTACTTATTATTATATCGAAACACCTTTCATCGAATTTTACACAGAATTTTCATTTCATCGAAAGTTATTTTGGCAGTCAAAAGTAATTCATATCACAATAATTACTGTTTAATACATCCAGAAAGCATCATGGCTGAAATTCGATCAAATGATAGAATGGATCACAACATCGAATTTGATAAAATTATGGGTTACAGTTTAATTTGCAGTATGAAAACGGTTTAGTAACTTTTAACCTTTTAGATGTTTTCTCACTAGAGATGCGGGCTTTTTTCCTAACGCACTCGAAATCGCAAACGTTTTCAGTTTGACAGTCCGAAGGCGAGTCTGCATACAATATGAAAACAATGGTTCCACTTCGAAGACGATTACGATCGCGTTAGGCAATAGGCCAGCGGTTGGTATCGCCTATACAAAGTTACGCACCTGTCTCAATCATAACACTGAGACGAAATTAGCTGGATATTGTGTCTCATAATTTAGATTATTTCTGTTCATGGCACATAACGAAGCAGTCCTCTCCCAGTAAGTTGAAAGTATTTATTTATATGGATAATATTTTTAAAAGGAGACATTATCCCTAATCTGAAATTACCCGTATTGAAAATATTGGGATATGAAGGTAGAAAGGGGTGACGTAACAATGCGTCAGTGCGAGTCGGGAGAGGGGGGGTCAGTGTAGGCAAATTCTTGTTATAAATGATTAATTGTTATAAGCTTATTATAAATCATGCGCAAATTCGAATGTACTTTAATAAACGTCACCTTTTTTCAAGCGATTTTACAGATTCTTAACTATTAATGGTCTAGATTCAATTAATTATAATATAATGACTCCTGTTTGACTCCGTTTTTGATATTGTGCGTGTTTAGACATAGTTTTATGCCACTTTTACGAAAAAGAAACCTATCTCTTTGGCACGTAATTACATAAACGAGAGAGGACAGACGGATAAGTTTTCGTAGTAGATGGATTAATAATTAGAATAAATTCAATAAATTGTAGCCAAAGTAATCAAAGTAGATACTTCTAGTCAAATATATCACTTATAGTGAGACTGTAGGCACGAAGCGTGCTAGGTTGGGACGTAGGTAATTACGGTTGGTTTTTAAATATTTACATTATTACTATTATTTCATCAAGCAAAGGGTAAATTGTTCAGTGAAGCCTCTAGTAAAGCGGTTACGGATTTCCTACCATCCCCTTATTTCACAAACCATTGCAAAGTTAACAAGTGCCTACATGACTGAGGTTCATATAAATTACGCAATGTACGCCGAATTGCCACCGAATTGGCTTTGTGAAATGGAGGAAATGTTTTTTTCACTTGTGTTGCAGCTGGCAGTTGAAATTACTGCTATTCAAAAAATACCGGGGATACAAATAACACTTAAACTTTACCTATAAAACTCCTAATTTAGTATGTCTAGTACCCATAGTAGTTTAATTTGTGACAACGTTAATTGGTGTAAGATTTTCCCCAATAATTTTTAATCTCTATTGGTAATTGCTGAAACATTGAACAATTTGCCCTTTATTCCGAGACTACATTTCAATTTAAGTGTTTCTAAGAGACTGGTGAGTATAGGGCCGTTGGGTCGATGTAACAAACCGACTGAGTGTGTATGAAACGTCTAACAATTTTACTATGTTTACGTTCTTTATGGAGAGTGTGTTATATAAATCATAACTAGAGTTAAAAAACCATCCCGAAGGGCAGACGTTAGCGGGGGCGGGTTGTGTAGCGGGGGGGGGGGGGGGAGTCGCTCGGCTTCCACGAATCATAGTATAAATAAAGTAGATCATCTCCGGTTCTTTACGAGTTCCTGCTTCCTATTGCTGCTCGAGCTCTAGGGTTGCGTCGACGCACGCCGCCGTTCTAACCTTTATATGCAACGGCTTGACCGACTTGACGTGACTTGTTGAATTTGTTTGTGGTGGCTCGCGGCGCGTACGGTCAAGGTACGCACACATGCAAGCCGCGCGAAATACCTTTGAAGACGAACTACTGTGTGCTCCAATGTTTTTTACCCCGCAGAATGCTCGCTTACTAACATGTTTTAACATGTTTGGTAAATGGTAATAGTGACTTTTACCACGTCAAGTACGTACCAATATACGTACAGTAAAACTAGTGTTGTGGAGCTAACAATTAACCATACAAAATGCGATAACGTTCCACTTCCCTATGTACTATCGAACCAACGGAACCCTGACCCACCATAGAACCTTGTCACAGTGATTGACGTTAGGACTGTCATACGACGCTATACGACAATCGTACGTCAATCATTGTGACAAGGTTCCATGGTGGGTCAGGGTTCCGTTGGTTCGATAGTACCTACCTAGTCCGATTTGTATGATTTTTGAATGTGTTGTAGACATGAATAACTAGGTCTTACGTTTTCAATTTACGGAATAACGTGGTGTTTGACTGCGTGGAATTTGATTATTTCTGGTAGGTAATTTTTCCTCGGCGATAGTTAAAATCAACTTATGTAGGTTTTTATAAAAATAACACACTCTCGACAGTAACAATGTTCGTTAAAATATAGTAAAATTATTAGGACGAAGGACGGAGGCACTGTGATAATCATACAATTATCATGATATTCATATAATCTAATATCATATTTCATGTAATTCGCTGTTGTTTTAGTAGTTATAAGATTTTGCGCAGTCTTTATCTTAATAGGAATAAGAAACAGATAGAAAGCAAAATTTATTTATTACCTACAGTATAATTAACTCCTGGAATCACTCTGGATTGTAATGCCTATCTTTATGTAATTTATGCCATACGATTTAATAAATTTACTACAGGCAACTTAATCATGGGTATTTGCGTGTTATGTCAATTTATAAAAACTTAATTATTGTGATATTGATTAATTGTCTTGCTTAAAGTGGTAAACATTAACGTTCCATTTTTTTAACAAGACGACTGTACTACAATCGCCTTGATTATCTCCTTTTCGTTCGTTTCTTTATAGGATTCTATTTCCATATCTTCATTATTAAGTAACATATAGACATAACACGTGAATAGTTCCTATGAAAAAATAAGACATTGTAGACATGAAACACTACATAATTAATTTGCTTTCAGCCTCTTTTGGGAAGTGTCATTCAAAATGTCAAATTTACATTGGTTAAAAATTAGGAATCAATAGTTGTTCTAATAATTTGTACTAGTAACACAAAAAGTATATTTTTTATTTAATCTGTGGTTACCAGCAAGAAATTTAGATGTATAACAAGCGCCTTGTTTTTTTGTGTGCCTTTGTCTTGTTGTATATAGCAAATTAAAAACGTCAATTTTACGCACGTATATAAAGACAAGTTATCAGTGCTAATTTTTCCAGTACCATGACGTTATTATATCGCGATGAAAAAAGTACCTGGACCAAGTTATATTATTTAATCAAATCAAATGTTATAATATTGCAATACAGTTGTCACAGGGCACTGGCACATAACATAGGATTTTATGATGTACCTTCCCTATGACGGCAGCTAACTTTTTAATTTTCAATTTATTAATAACATAAAAACGTCCATTACAGTTTTATTATTCACACGTATTATAGTAGAGATGTATTTAATATTTTATTGTTTGCACAAATTCATTTTCAATGTTAAGATAAAATATAAAAGTTATAAATTTGTTGCAATAATAAATAAAATAACCTCAATATTTAACATTGTATTTCCTTAGATGTCATTTTTGGCAATAATTTTTCTATTCTTATGAAATATAAATATCTAAATCAATAATTGTAATAGATGACTATTTATTTTATGTGTAAACACTGTCTTACCATAAACGTACAGTAAAACGAGAGTATTAAGAGAATTGTAAGCTAAAAAAAACAGCGTCTTTCTTCCCTTAACTCTATTCCGTTTTATACGATTTTTTAAAATATATTTTGTGATTATGAAAAACTTGGCCTGTACATCCATACGAAGATTTTTTTATTGGAAAGAAACAAAAAAAAAAACTGGACGCATAAACCTAAATTCGGGGTCCATAGAAATGGCAAAATATGTAAACAAATCAGTACTGTTTGACACATAACCTCAATATTTCTGCATTCCAGTTTGGATTTAAAAAAAAAAACGTTTTCGCCCGGAGCTTAATTTGTATGGTTTTTTTTGACATACGATACGCGATTTAAGCGTCGGTTGACAATCCTTTTAATTAGGTATACTCTGCTGTCTACTCTCTTTGTCATCTGTCAGTGAATTGGTTATGCCAGAGTGAGAAAGCGATAGCCGAATACTATTAATACTCTGCTTTTATTGTACAGTGTGATAGCTTGAAAGTAAAGCCACGTTCGGGATTGTATTCGTCTCTCAGTCCGTCTCGTGAGAGTGTGGGTAACTAGACCCGAACCAGAAATACTTTTTAAGAGCTATCACACGGTTACCTATTTGTTTATCGAAACACTTTTCAACGAACGAGTCATTACATTGAAATTTCATTTCATCAAAAGGCATTTCTCGCCGCATGAGTTAATTTGGTTTGGTACCAACAAATCTAACCAAATCTACTTTAGGGTAGGAGCACCAAAAGATGAACGACACCCAAAAGCTGAACACTCGATCGAAATAATCACATAACTAAATCGTGACAAATATTACATAGTTCGGAATTTATTTTTCTTAAACAGCAACTCTTTGCTTACACCTCCATTAAATCTTAACATAGTATTATATTCTTTTTGGCCGTGATCGGTCGTCGTTCTGGAGCTTCCCGCCGAAAACGTCGATAGTATGGGAAAATAGATAAGGACGGTGCTCTCCAAATTTAAGCTTTTAATTACGTATAAAATTCAATAATTGTCAGTCTTAGAAGGATTTGCTTGGTATGTATTCTTGATTAATCACTCTTTTATTGGAGTTATACGATATTTCTTTTTTCTTGTTAGTTAACGAGAAATATGCCGTTCAAGTAATGGTTTCAAAAATATATACCCTAAGCCAATACTTGAACGGTGTTCAGCTACTAGGCAAGGCGTACTTTTTTTAAAGCTTCTTAATAAATCGTACTGAAATGACAGATGGAAAATTTAGAACTTAAAATGATCGTTAAATGCTCTTGTATCTTTAAACCAAAAGATGAACATAGCTTTTGATGTCTAATCCAATGATTTTGGAGTTTTAAATACTATGAAAACTATCACTGTTCAATAAAAAATGTGTGCCTAATACTTGAACGAATTAAATTTACTAGTTCATGTTTTGGATTGTATTCCAATATGTGAACACCTAATTGATTTTGTTTGTTCATTTCATAAATTCTGTGTCCTAAAATTGAACTAAGTAAATTCAGTCGTTCAACTTTTAGGCATAGTTTTAAAATATGAACACTAGTAGTATTTATGGAAATGTTTACTAATATTATAAATGTTAAAGTAACACTTTTTGTCGGTTTATCTGTTTAAAAAGATAAGTAACTAAGTAGTTTTGCTAATGATTATTGATAAAAAATACTAATTCGTTGTTTTTATGACACAAATAACATAAAAAATAGGAACCTTATGTACGTAAGTAATATTAAATAAATGTAAACAATTAAAAAATAAAGAATATTTCGTTAACTCGCATTTTATTGCTAAAAGTGAAAAGAATTAAAATGACATAGGTATTTTATTATGTTAGTTCAACTTTTGGGCCCCAACCGTTCAGAATTAGGGCACGCTGTTCATCTTTTGGGCATATCGGTACATTTTTGGTTTCAATGATTTTTAGAAAAATACGGAGATATAATAACAGGCTTTATAATAGTCATTTTCAATCTAGACCATATACTGTACCATATAAAAAAATTAAATAGGGTGAAATTTGTTACTTTCACTGAATATAAACTGTCTAAAGTTGGTGTAGTCGCTTAATCGTTCATCTTTTGGTGCTCTTACTCTACTTGTTAATGTTTAGGATATCCTAAAAACATGGCTTCAGAAGAAATTCGTCCTTACTTTGGAAAAACCAAGTAGGTATCTCATATTTCGTGACGTACGATTTTAAACTTAAAAGTGAACAGTATTAAATTCAAACTCATGCATCTCGAAATATCAGTTACGAGTTTTTTTTGAAGTAGTAACGAAATATCGTTCGTTGAAATAGAATTCGATGAAATGATACGATCGTTGAACTGAAATTCCATAAAATGATGGGTTATACCCTATCGCACTAGATATTACAACAGAACTGAAGTAAATTTATAGTTTATATCAATTTAGATTCTATAAGTAAATCTGTTTTTTTAATGCGTTTGACCCCGTAATGTCCATCATACTATAAACTGGCAGATTTATGTGACTGAGAATTCGCATCTACCCTCAATGAAATAAAGGTCAATCCATTTTGTTCTATAAAGTCAAAGCTATTTTTAAACAAGGAAACCTAGTTCTTAATTCACAATATTAATATTCTAACTGCCGCAGTCAAAGTCAATTAAATGTAATGCTTGAATAAAAAAATCTGTTGTTACTTTCTTTGCTATAGCAATAGTATAAGACTACACGTCACTAAACAAGCATTAAGTTTAATTGACGTCTCTGAGTGCGGCAGTAAGTTACACTGCCTTGATTATTTAAGTACATCTTATTCCATACAAGACCTTACGAATTGCAATCCAGTAAGTAACAAAACAATTAATTGCGTTTCATGTTGTTTACGATGTGGTATTAAAAATAAAATACACCTCAGAACAACTTTAGCTGTGATTTATTTAAATATAAACAGACATACACTTTTATTTCTGAATCTGTTTTAATCTAAAAAAAAAAAAAACATACAAAATTCGATAACATTTCTCTCCCCATAAACATAAACCTAGTCCGATGATTTGTACGATTTGTGAATAAATATGTTGTAGATATCATGAATAACTGTCTGTACATTCTCTTTTACAAGAAAATATTACTTAGAATGAAACAAAAAAAAACAAAAAATACGTACAAGTCTAGTTCTCTATAATAACTACAACATATTATGTGCAGGGTCCGTCCGGATCGCTACCACCATCTTATCCATTAACCTACCGCCAAACAGCAGTGTTCGCATTGTTGTGTTCCGGTTTGGGGATAAGACAGCCGGTGTAATGACTAGCATAGAGGCATTCCATCTTAGTCCTTAGAGTTGGCAACGCATTTGCAGTCTTATGCTAATGTCTATGGGTCACAGTTTCCACTTACCATCAGGTGGCCTGTGTGCTCGGTTGCCTTCTCTATGACATAAAAAAAAAAAAAAAGAAAAAAAAAAGAAAAAAAGATTTAAAAAACATGGAAATTGGACTTGATTTAGGGGGTGAGGAACGTTATCGTCCGGAGCTCAATTTGTATGGAATTCGTTTGACAGCTACGCGATTATAATACTCAGTAAATTACCAATGCTACCGGTAATCGGTAATATTACCAGAAGCGGACATAGAAATCGTTTTTTTCTGTTTTGTATTCTTTATTAATTTTAGTTTCATCATCATCATCATGTCAGCCGAAAGACGTCCACTGCTGGACATAGGCCTCCCCCAAGGCTTTCCACTCAGACCGGTCTTGTGCTTTTCGCATCCACCGCGGTCCCGCGAACACGCGAGCAATATTAGTTTATTAATTATAATTAAATAGTTAATATAGTCTTACTAACTATGAATTATTTCTGTAACTCATTGCGTCTTCCGTCTCTTTTACTCATTGCATTGTAATTTGTACCTTATCTGTTCGGCAATGTCATGAGTCAGTATAGTATGAGAGAGAGTAATATTTCCGGTAACATTGGTAAAATACTCGGAAATATTGAGTATTTTACCAGTAACATTAGTAATATACTAAAGTACTGAACCCATCTTATCATAATTAATTTAAAAGGGTCCGTCTGGTGCTAAAATTGTATAAACATGTATAAAAACATATAGTTATATATACGACATTTGAATGTTACCGTATATTACCGCTTTTTGGTAATGTTACTGGTAAAATACCCGCTTCGAGTAAGGTACTGGTAACGTCACATCACTATCATAATCCTCTTCGCCTTTTTCTGAAGTATTTTACGAATACGATATAGGTACGATAAAATACTCGCTTATTAGATTTTTTCTAATTTCATGATATAAACTATGATTTACTTCAGTGCCTGTTCGTATTTCAATAGTAATCAAGAAGCCAAAGAATAAACTAATTTGTAACGTGTTATTTATAAAGTTGGATTTACACTATTTAGAATAATTTTTAATCAATATGTTCAATGTCATCACGTCGAGTGAAAAATTCTCTAGTGTTAAAAAGGTATCACGAAATTCAACAATTATAATAAATTCCATGGAAATATCAAATTGTATTTTATTTAGCATAGCTTCTGCCCGCGACTTCGTCCACGTAGATTTGGAATATCGTTATTCCCGCGGGAACTTTTAAATTTTCGTGAATGAAATGTAGCCTATGTGTTAATCTTGGGCATAAGCTATCTCCGTTGCGAATTTCATCCAAATCCGCCCAGCAATTGCAATCAATAGATACAAACATTCTTCTAGATTCCAGATCTAGATTCTAGAACCGCTAGCAAATTGCGTAATTTCTACGGAACAGATTGGGCATATTCGAGATGTCAGTGAAGGCCACGCTGTATATACAACTACACCTATACGTATTTTTATGTCAGTTGTATTTAATGCCTTTTCACCGTACCTTTAGGACAAAATTTGGCTTTGGCCGTCACCTTCGCTCGAAATAGCTGGCTGGGTTCTCAGGACGTCATCATCATCATCATCATCATCATAATTATCATCATCATCATCATCTTGCTCACTATCATATTATTATTATTATATACGAGTTCAACAATCTCTCTTCTCGGCGCGCAAGCTACTAGGTTAATGTTTTTTAAGTTTTTTTTAACAATGCGAGAAATTGTAACAGAATTGTTAGTATATTTCCATAGGTCGGAAAGCGGATATTATCGAATTTTAACAATTTTTTAGTTGCCTATCTGTTTTGTCAAAGTGGCATTCCTGAAACAGTTTTGTAACAATCGAAATTAGTAAAATTGTTTTTTTTTCTAAATATTTTTATTATATTATTTAAATTAGAAACGGTTAATAAGTGGATTAAGAACCATTCCGAGCTCTGTTATGATGAAAATGTCTGTGAAATATTGTGTTACACATGTGACATTCGTATAAACAGTTTAAAAAAAAATGTTGATGAAAATACAAGTTAGTTTTTTTTTTAATGTAATTTATTGACGAATAAAGAATACCTACGTAGCCACAGTGTTTTAAGCTTCAGACTGGGTTATAAATAATTTGGGCTTTTAAATGAAACACGCACATCAGTTGCGCAAGAAATTCGCGTCGGCGAGAAGTAGGCAGGGTA
This sequence comes from Acleris sparsana, assembly GCA_923062465.1. Taxonomy (NCBI): domain Eukaryota; kingdom Metazoa; phylum Arthropoda; class Insecta; order Lepidoptera; family Tortricidae; genus Acleris; species Acleris sparsana. The sequence goes on from OV281299.1 coordinate 3,658,557, forward strand.
AGAGCACCAAAAGATGAACGATTAAGCGACTACACCAACTTTAGACAGTTTATATTCAGTGAAAGTAACAAATTTCACCCTATTTAATTTTTTTATATGGTACAGTATATGGTCTAGATATCTCCGTATTTTTCTAAAAATCATTGAAACCAAAAATGTACCGATTTTCCCAAAAGATGAACAGCGTGCCCTAATTCTGAACGGTTGGGGCCCAAAAGTTGAACGAACATAATAAAATACCTATATCATTTTAATTCTATTCACTTTTAGCAATAAAATGCGAGTTAACGAAATATTCTTTATTTTTTAATTGTTTACATTTATTTAATATTACTTACGTTCATAAGTATTTTTTATGGTTATTTGTGTCATAAAAACAACGAATTAGTATTTTTTATCAATTATCATTAGCAAAACTACTTAGTTACTTATATTTTTAAACAGATAAACCGACAAAAAGTGTTACTTTAACATTTATAATATTAGTAAACATTTCCATAAATACTACTACATAGTATACTACTACTAGTGTTCATATTATAAAACTATGCCTAAAAGTTGAACGACTGAATTTACTTAGTTCAATTTTAGGACACAGAATTTATGAAATACATATTGGAATAGAATCCAAAACATGAACTAGTAAATTTAATTCGTTCAAGTATTAGGCACACATTTTTTATTGAACAGTGATAGTTTTCATAGTATTTAAAACTCCAAAAACATTGGATTAGACATCAAAAGCTATGTTCATCTTTTGGTTTAAAGATACAAGAGCATTTAACGATCATTTTAAGTTCTAAATTTTCCATCTGTCATTTCAGTACGATTTATTAAGAAGCTTTAAAAAAAGTACGCCTTGCCTAGTAGCTGAACACCGTTCAAGTATTGGCTTAAGTATACATTTTTGAAACCATTACTTGAACGGCATATTTTTCGTTAACTAACAAGAAAAAAGAAATATCGTATAACTTCAATAAAAGAGTGATTAATCAAGAATACATACCAAGCAAATCCTTCTAAGACTGACAATTATTGAATTTTATACGTAATTAAAAGCTTAAATTTGGAGAGCACTGTCCTTATGTATTTTCCCATACTATCGACGTTTTCGGCGGGAAGCTCCAGAACGACGACCGATCACGGCCAAAAAGAATATAATACTATGTTAAGATTTAATGGAGGTGTAAGCAAAGAGTAGCTGTTTAAGAAAAATAAATTCCGAACTATGTAATATTTGTCACGATTTAGTTATGTGATTATTTCGATCGAGTGTTCAGCTTTTGGGTGTCGTTCATCTTTTGGTGCCCCTACCCTACAGTCACGAGATTAAATTTGGGACCCACCTTTGGTCCAAAGTCAATCTGACATTCTACAACAATAAGGTCGAGTTTCCTAGAAGTTACAAATGTCTTGACATCTCTAATGACATTGACGACTTCATGCATATTTTTCTTAAAATGGGTCCCAAATTAACGCTCGTGACCGTACTTTTATTATTAACAAACCACAGATTATAATATTGTCAGAACGCTAAAAATGTATTTCAAAAAAGTCAATCATGTTGGAACCTGCGGTGTACCAACTTAAATAACTTCAAATCAATCAACCAACATTACATTTACAATACAACATTGTTTTTAAGCTGAAGTAGAAGTATAACTACTATGACCTCTATAAAAAGAAATATTAAAAGAAAAAATATTAAAAAATACATTGTTTTTTACTCGATCTTAAAATTTAGTCCCACTCTCATTTCATGAACACGATGATTAATTGAATTTTGAAAAACCGTTTTCACGAATTAAATTGTTGTAACGGTCATGTAACAAACATTTAACACTAAAAAAGAACAACTAATTAAACCTTTAAAACGAACTTAAAAATACTGAAAATAAAAGGACATGAAACATTGTTTTTTATTCGATCTTAATAGTCTCACTCTCGTTTAAGGGCCATTCCATATGATTTCAACAAATTTGAATTAAAAAGTGTGCCGCATGACTTTTGATTTGAATAAAAAAAATTGAGGATATACTTTATGGTGACAGAAGAGCTGAACCATCACCATTAAATTTTTTTTATTTTTTATTTCCGAGTTTTACTCATTCGAAGTAAATAGTGGGGTCAAATTCCTGCTTGTATATAATACGCTCTAACTTTTTTTTTTGAAAAGATAACGAAATAATTGTTGCTGTGTTTGATTAGGTGAGAAATATGGATGTCATACTGTATGTAAAAAGTTATCTAAATTAACTACAAAAAAAATGGTGTCCATTTGAAATGTTCAAGTAACTGGTAATTTTTTGCAATTTTAATTCATTTTTGTGCAAACCCTAAAGCATATTAGGGATAACTTTTTTCAGAAATATAAAGTACTCGTTTTGTTCATTCTGTAAAATAAATATTATCGTTTTAGAATTATAATTCAAACAGAAAAATAGTAGTGAAAATTTAGAATTTCGAAAAATGCTTATTAATTTATTCAGAAAATATAGTCCATGTCTTTGTCAATTAGATTCAGTTTAAAAAGTTTTGTTATTTTCCCTATTTTTGGATATATGTTTTTTTTTAAACTGCTTATCTCGTGAATTTTCTCTCATCGTTTTTATATATGCAGATTAAAATATTTATGACTTATAACTTTTAATGTATATGGTATGTATATGGTAATCAATTACCATACACTGAAAAATCAATAAATATAAGCCAGACGGTTCAAATTTACTAAATATATTTGATAATACTTATATATAAAACGAAAAAAAACATTACTTGTTTGGTAATAATGTATGCGGGACTTGCCTTGTAGTAGCGGCTCAGTGTGCGGGTTAGCGAAGCGGAGATAAATAAGCACTTCAAGCAGTTTACTACACACTAAGTTTATTGTTCTATACAGTTCACGGAAGGCACAAATAACACACAACACCAGTCAGTCAATTTAGAAGGAGTAGGAGCAAGCGAGAGATAGAATAGATAGGAAAGAATTTAAGCACTAGAAACTTCGTAAGCGTAAGCAGTTGGAGCGCCAAAGCGACATGCGTTCCGCGTCGATAACGATTAGGGACTGCCTACGTGACCGGCGCAAGCGTCGGGCGCTCGCGCGGCCGGCGGCTGGACCGGTTTCTTGCACCGCTGCGACATGTAGATTCACTACTAATAAAATCAGTCGCTTTGTCCCTTCAACATACATTTACTTTAAGTTTGTTTAGATATATTAGTGCTTTGTTTATTTATTGTAATAATTATTATAATCTTAATATGAGTTATACTTATTTATAACTATACAAAATTATATGAATTTATTATTTGAAATATTATTTAAACATTATTATTTTAGATTATAATTATTGGTAATTAATTTATTATATTATTACGAATATCCAATTCCTACGCCACATCACCCCCCTCCAGAGACCGTCAAGGGCGATAGTAGTCAGGTACGCGAACCGTACGACCTGATCTTGTTTTTTTAATTGTGATAACTGTCTCAGGAGAAGATTGAGTTGGTGGAGTTGGAATTGGTGTATTTACAGACTCAGATAATACATAAGCTGGTTTAATACGATCGATGGACACACTCACAGTTCTACCGTTCACTTTTATGTTATACACTTTATCGCTTCGCCGTATAACTTCGTGAGGGCCTGTGTATGCTGGTTGAAGTGGCGGACGGCACGTGTCATCCCTAAGAAACACATGACTGGCTTTACTGAGGTCTTTGTAAATGAACACAGTCCTTTTAGCAATATGCCGCGACGCTGGTACTGGAGTGAGATTATTCGCAAACTTACGCAGGCGTGATATATAATCCGTTACATTCATTCTGTCTTCCGGTAATGTACGGGCGTCGAGAAACTCTCCAGGCAGTCTTAACGGCTCGCCGTATACTAGCTCCGCGGCGGTAGCATTTAGGTCTTCCTTAAAAGCACTGCGTATCCCAAGCAAAACCAAAGGCAACGATTCCACCCAGTTGGTACTCTCGTGACAGGTGATAGCAGCCTTTAACTGTCTGTGGAATCGCTCCACTAGGCCATTGCACGCTGGGTGGTAGGCAGTGGTGCGTCGATGCTGGAACCCAACCATCTGAGACAGGTACCTAAACAGGTTACTTTCAAATTGCCTGCCGCGATCGGTAACTATGTCATTGGGGCAGCCAAAGCGAGCAATCCATCCGTACAATAAGGCCTTGGCTACGGACTCAGCTGTGATCTCCTGTAATGGTATCGCTTCAGGCCATCGTGTAAAGCGATCGACGACCGTGAGGCAATACATAAATCCTTGAGACACAGGCATGGGGCCTATGAGGTCTATGTGTATGTGCATGAATCTCGCTCGTGGTAGTCTGTACGTGCCTAGTGGTGCAGAAACGTGGCGAGTTACCTTTGCGCGCTGACATGCCAAACAGGTACGTGTCCACTCTCGGCAATCTTTCTTGATACCTGGCCATACGTATCGGTCTGTGACGAGCTTTATAGACGCGTTGGCACCAGGATGACTTAGGGAGTGCAAGCTCTCGAACACTTGACGGCGCAGCTCTCTAGTGACGAACGGTCTGGGTGTTTCGTTGCCCTCGTCGCAATGCAGTTCCATATGGGTACCTGGCAACTTGAGCTTCTTTAGACGGAGTGAGGTGTCACCGTGCAGGAGTTCTCGCAACTCAGCGTCGGTGCGCTGAGACTGTGCTAACTTACTTAAGTTGATCGGCTGTGTAATTTCCTCTATGCGGGACAGGGTATCAGCAACGACATTATCCTTCCCTGAGATATGCCTTATGTCTGTGGTAAATTGCGCTATATAATCGAGGTACCGAAATTGTCTGGGCGAACAGTTGTCTTTGCGTGAGTGGTAAGCGAACGTTATTGGTTTATGGTCGGTGTATATAGTAAAGACTTGAGCCTCGACCATGTGCCTAAAGTACTTTATGGCTTCATATATGGCTAGTAGTTCTCGGTCATATGGTGAGTACTTACACTGCGATGGACTCAGTTTTCTCGAGAAAAATGCTAGGGGCTGCCATTCTCCATCCATGTGCTGTTGAAGTGCTGCACCCATGCAGGTATCCGATGCGTCAGTGACAATGGCGAGCTTAGCCTGGCTATTTGGATGCGCTAACAACGCAGCCTGGCATAAGCTTTCCTTGCATCGGGAAAAAGCTTCGTACTCTACAGCGCCAAAGTTGACGGGATGGGACCCTTTTACAGAGCCGGTTAACAGAGCGTTCAGTGGTGCTTGAAACTGCGCTGCCTCAGGGATAAACCTACGGTAAAAATTTATCATACCCAGGAATCGGCGCAGCTCTCTGACGTTCTTCGGGGCCGGAAAGCTTTTGATGGCATCCACCTTGGCTGGGAGTGGCTTGGTACCGTGAACGTGTAACACACAGCCTAACCTAAACTAAACCGAAACGACACGAGCCTAACCTGAACCTGTCTATCTAGTCTGGTACACATCTTCCAATCAAGAAATCTAGTCTCTCCAAATGAATCCAAAGGCCTGCGAGATCGTATAGTAAAATTGGTAGGTCTACGTTGTACCCATAGGTAACCTAAGTTCTAATGATTAGCAATGTAATGAGTTAAGTGTGCCCTTCGAAAAGGAGATGTGGCACCGCCACCGCCACATCCTATGTGCTTCGTCTCCTGACGGGGCGGCACTCTAGCACATTGATTCTAAAGAAAGCAAAAGAATGATCTACCTCGGTAAAGTCAGCAAGTTAGTTAAGTCTATGTCTACTAGGGGACAAGAGGGATCCCTAAACAGAGAGCCTATCCTACATCTTTAAATAAAATATGAATTTACGTAAGGCTCTCTTAGCGGGATTTTTACAGAATAAACAAATTCATGAAATGAAGGTCATGAAAGATGCTGAAGTAGCTGATCTAGGAAGTCTTTGGATTCCATTCCTGCTTCCAGATCCTAGCACGAATCTCCAAGTGCTATTCCCTAAATTTGGGCTCTCATCCGCCTCTTTCACTATCTATCCCATAAGATGAGAAGGTTTTATAAGATTCAGTCCAGGTTTTAGACTAGAGCATGATATGCTAGACTCCGTGGAGTCTGTGAAGGAACTCAGAGGCAACGTCCAGCGAGACCTTGGTCTACATCAGGACTCCGAAGCATAATTCGGTGCTTAAGAACTCTCCACTCGAAGAATCATCAACCTTAGGATTTTCTATGTTAATAGTAAATTGGTAATCGGGTATGGCACTGGGAGGTCACGCACTACAATCGGGTGAACAACAAGAGTATCAGATGTGGAAGAAATAAGTATTATCTCATAGTATAAATAAGTCACATCAAAGTTTTAAAGTGTGGAAGCTGCAACGAATGTTGATTAGAAATAAAATAAAACATTTTATTTGTAGTATAATTTTGTTAAGAAGACGAAGTTCTTCCCGAAGCTCGGGCCGAAGAACAATTCTGAGAATAAATTTTATTAATATATTTGTGAAGACGTTGCTCCGAAGCTCTGGAGACTTTCCTAGACATTTTGTTTAAACACTTACGTTAGGGTTCAACTCTTATCAGAGTTCTAGATTACCTCGGACAGTAACCAAGTCTAGGTTACTAAATTTCAATACTTCACTTTTATTATCTAACACTTAGGGAACTTTGTTAGGGCTTTACTGACTGCCTCCTACTTCCAAGCTGGTCTAGATTTATCTCCTTTTACTGACTGCCTCCTACATTAAAGCTGGTCTAGAATCATCTGCCGATTCTTCCTAGATTGTTTACGTTTCGAATCCCTTGCTGCAATATTTAAAATTATTTATTTTTCTAGTTTAAACCTCTATCATCTACCTCCTTGGATTAGCTAAGTACCTTTTTATTACGACTAAAGAAAAGGACAAACTACTCTGAGAAAGTCGTCTCGAATTTTAAGCTGGTTTCACAAATTCCTAAAATCTAGAGAAAGAGACAAACGGCTCCTATCTAACTATCGTGACTTTTAAGGCCGGCTACACAAGCTTAGTGTTGCAAGGTGAAACCTCTTGTCTCAAACAACCTAAAGTCGTCGTTACACCACTCAACTACACTATCAAACACTTCTACATCGTCCAACTTATATTTGTGAGAAGGACAGACGACTCAGATAGGGTCGTCGTGTCACAGCCAACCCCCTGAAGAATCAAGCAGGAGAACAACTGTGTTGAGATCCGAATTGGGTCTTCACAACCTCGATCTTCTCTCAAATATAAAGAGGCAATCTAAAATTTAATGAATTTCTAAGAAATGAACAAGACGGACAGACGACTCAGATAGGGTCGTCGTGTCACAGCCAACCCCCTGAAGAATCAAGCAGGAGAACAACTGCGTTGAGATCCGAATTGGGTCTTCACAACCTCGATCTTCTCTCAAGAGGCAATCTAAAATTTAATGAATTTCTAAGAAATGAACAACATGGGGGCAAGGAACAAATAGTGACTAAAGTACAAGTCAATCAACCAATCGGTCTCATGACTAAAAGAAGAACAAATTGAATTAGCTAATACTAATTATTCCATCGACCTCATGAAGATTAAAAGAACAACAATTGAGTTAACGAATACTTGACACATATCCAAAAAAAAGTCATTGTTGATCCTAAGCATCCCAACCCCCTGAAGAATTGAGCCAGTAATCAACTTAGTTGGTCACTGATCAAATCTTCATAACCCCAAAATTCAATTTAGACAACTTTTTATTTAAAGTTCTCCTCTAATTAAATTTTCCAAAACGAAGCTCTTTTTTTTTTTATCGAGCTTGGGGTTTTGATGTATGTGTTTTTAACCAAATGGGCAGAAGTTGACTCCAGAATCAGACTATCAACCAGTTGATGTTCCAAATATAAACTAAAACCATCCTTCGCAAGGAACACCTGATCTCTGTAGAAGGAACTTGGGTTGTGAGGCCAAATCAGTCAGAAGGACATGATCTTATCGCTGGTACCCCAATTCTGCGACCACGTTGCTCGGTCTACGAATATGGCTTACTTTGCTCAAGCCGAAGCATAACGATAAGAACCCCCTCCCCAAAACCAGTTGCCTTTAATAGCTGAGACGTTAACAGCCTATAATTTTTCCCATCCCGAATTGATCATCTTACTCCAGCCTCAACTAGCTGACCTTTGGAGCATGTATAGTTGCCGGGTTAAGGTTTAGCTTCTTGTGTAGTTTGGCTGTACTGTAGAGGCAATTTAAACTTGCATTCTGTCTGCTGACTTAACCTAGCTCCTACTCTACAGGGAAGCCAATGTACTTTTTATCGAAGTATTAGAGGTAACTAAAAATAAAAAGGGACTCAAACTGATGAGTCTTATAATTCACTTAGGACTAACATTTCCTATAACTTTCATCTATTCAAAATATCTTTCGCTTCATTTAACCAAAGAGATTTCCCCCCCCTTCCCCATTCTTCTCTTTACATACACTTTTCAAAATTCCTTTTACGCTATCCTAAGCAAACTACCAGACCATCCTGGAAAGAGTTTTCCCTGTTGTGGGAATAAATATTAATAGCCAAAATGGTCCTGAAATGACTCTACAGCCTTGGTTAACTAATAAGTCTATCCTTTAATCTTCATTCAGTCCATTCTTACACTTCTCTAATCTAAAATGATGTTTACTATAACGATACTGTAATTATTTCGAAGTATAACTGGAGTCATCGTTCGTATTGTTTATTATTCCTACTCGACTCGTAAATAATTTATTTAGCTGAACGTCCTGGTAAACTGCCATCCGGTTCGACTTTGCAACCAGACGTGATGTCTTCTCCCTCCTTCGTAGATGCTGCTAGGTTCACTGCTTCCATGGTGGGACGCAACGGAACGGCTTCTGATCCAGGCGCGTAGTCTTCTAAGGTATTCTGCCATCTGGAACGGCTTCTGATCCAGGCGCGTAGTCTTCTAAAGTAGACTGCCATCTGGAACGGCTTCTGATTTGTGAGAAGGACAGACGACTCAGATAGGGTCGTCGTGTCACAGCCAACCCCCTGAAGAATCAAGCAGGAGAACAACTGTGTTGAGATCCGAATTGGGTCTTCACAACCTCGATCTTCTCTCAAATATAAAGAGGCAATCTAAAATTTAATGAATTTCTAAGAAATGAACAAGACGGACAGACGACTCAGATAGGGTCGTCGTGTCACAAACGGAAATGCTGTATCCCAGGAATGTCACATCTGAGGCACCAAAGACACACTTGGAAGTATTTATCACCATCCCGTACTCCTGGAATTTGGTGAACAGCTGGTGCAGATGCTCCTTGTGGGTGTCCTCATCCTTTGAGAATACCAAAAAATCGTCTAGGTATGCAAAACAAAAGTCCAGTCCCCTTACCATCTCATCCACAAACCGTTGGAATGTTTGTCCGGCGTTGCGAAGCCCGAAGGTCATGAAAGGGAACTCGTAAAGTCCGAACGGTGTGGTGATGGAGGTCTTCGGAATATCCTCTGGATTCACAGGGATCTGGTTGTATGCTTTCTCGAGGTCAATAGTGGAAAATACCTGACAACCAGAAATGCAGTGTGAAAAATCATGAATATGACGTATAGGGTATTTGTCCGGGATGGTCCTCGCGTTGAGCATCCTAAAGTCACCACAAGGCCGCCAGCCATTGTCCTTTTTGGGAGCGAGGTGTAATGGCGATGACCATGGCGACTCTGAAGGTCTTGCTGTACCATTCTGGATCATTGCAGTAAACTCATCCTTAGCTATTTTTAATTTGTCCGGGGCCAGCCGTCGAGGTGAGCACGACACGGGAGGCCCTGGAGTTGTTCGGATGTGGTGGTAAATATTATGCTTAGGAGTCCGATGAACGCCTGATGGGCGAGTAATGTCGGGGTATTGAAGTAGTATGCGATGATAATCCGACTCACCAGATACAATTTTCACCGAAGAAATGCCTTCTGACGCTTGCACAGGCAGAGCCACGGCGCGCAGGCTAGTAGTGTTATCGATCAGCTGTTGGTTTCTGCAGTCAACTATGAGGTTGTAGTACGACAGAAAGTCTACACCGATTATTGCCTTAGTTACATCGGCAACAATAAATCGCCAAGCGAAGTCGCGGCGCAAGCCTAGGTTCAGCACTAAGTGTACGTATCCATATGTGTGTATCGTTGAGCCGTTCGCTGCGCATAACTGGTAGCTTGATTTTTCTCGTCGATTTTTTAATGCTGACCTAGGGAAGACACAGAGGTCACTGCCAGTGTCCACAAGAAACTGCGTCTTAGTCATTTGGTCCGTGACGAATAAGCGACCAGTGCTAGGGCAATCGGCGGTCGCAATTATCGAGTGCCCTTGTCGTTTCCCGCCTTATAATCGCAGGGTTTAATGCATTTCTTAGCGCGCTCTCCGAATTTAGCATGGTACCAGCATTCTGGGTATTTTTGGTAACTGGACTGTGACCGCCTGGAACTGGAACGGTTGCGGGACGCGCTGGATGCGCGCGTTTTTGACCGGGACTGTCTGTTGCTGCTAAATTGGCTTTTTAAAGCTTTCATCTCTTTTGTCAACTCACTTACTTGACGCATGAGTGTAGTCATTTCCGACCCAGGACCGGATATTGATGCAACTTGCGGGGTAGATACGTCGTAGATACGGTCGGCTAGATCTGCCAACTCTTCCAGCGAATCGTTGGGTTTCGACGCAATAATAAACTGTACGTTGCTGGGCAGACGAGACATCCAAATCGACAATAGGAACTCATCTGGAACATTCGGTCCGGCCAAATTACGCAAGTGTCTAAAAAATTGCGACGGCCTCCTATCGCCCAGCTCTTCTTGGCTTAAAAGCTGCTTCAGTTTCTTTTCCTTCGACACCGACAACCTCTTGATCAGCTCATTTTTCAGCTTAATGTATTTGTCGGCGGCGGGAGGGTTAACAATTATATCCTCCACTTCAGCGGCGTATTGTGATTCAAGCTGTGCAACTACGTAATTGAATTTGGTAGCATCAGTGGTAATATTTGAAATCGCAAACTGGCTTTCAATTTGCGCGAACCAGACCGCCGGTTTCTCTGCCCAAAAGGCAGGTACTCTGACGCCGACACGAAAAACGTCCGTTGGGCCGCCGCCATCTTGGGTAACATTTCCTTGTCCACTAGCCTCGTCCTTGCCCATCTTCTGTGCTCTTTGGGGTCACCAATTTGGTAATAATGTATGCGGGACTTGCCTTGTAGTAGCGGCTCAGTGTGCGGGTTAGCGAAGCGGAGATAAATAAGCACTTCAAGCAGTTTACTACACACTAAGTTTATTGTTCTATACAGTTCACGGAAGGCACAAATAACACACAACACCAGTCAGTCAATTTAGAAGGAGTAGGAGCAAGCGAGAGATAGAATAGATAGGAAAGAATTTAAGCACTAGAAACTTCGTAAGCGTAAGCAGTTGGAGCGCCAAAGCGACATGCGTTCCGCGTCGATAACGATTAGGGACTGCCTACGTGACCGGCGCAAGCGTCGGGCGCTCGCGCGGCCGGCGGCTGGACCGGTTTCTTGCACCGCTGCGACATGTAGATTCACTACTAATAAAATCAGTCGCTTTGTCCCTTCAACATACATTTACTTTAAGTTTGTTTAGATATATTAGTGCTTTGTTTATTTATTGTAATAATTATATAATCTTAATATGAGTTATACTTATTTATAACTATACAAAATTATATGAATTTATTATTTGAAATATTATTTAAACATTATTATTTTAGATTATAATTATTGGTAATTAATTTATTATATTATTACGAATATCCAATTCCTACGCCACACTTGCAAACCTTTGCTACTTCGAAATTTTCTGAAGTAGAATAAGGTCGCACTATTAATTCATTTTGAGAAATGGGAACGAAACTATGATAAGAACGTGTATTTTTTATGGTTCTCATATTTTTAAATCGTTCTGATAAGTACAACTCAGTTACATCGACTTCTGATTTTGAGACGAAAAAGAACTTGATTCCAAGAATTTTGTTTACACAAAACTCGTACATAGCTTCAGGGGATAAAATGTTATCACTACCTGTGGTGCGTTGCAGACTAGCCATGATGAACGCGAAAAAGTCGTTTTATGACAATCTTCTCATTCAAACATTCCAACCGAACAAGACTCCATTGTCGAAATAACTGAATTTCGAAGATGACAATTCAATAAAAAGTCAACTTCTTATCAACCAGTGGTATATAACGAACAATAACTATACATGAAAACAGGTTAAATAACACAAGCACTTCCTACATAGATTTTTATTCATTATCTCCTAAGTACGGTCTCCTATATATAACTTTGATAAGGATTATAGTAGGTAGCACCTAAAAAAATATATTTCTTAAACGAGCAAAAATAACAAAACTTTTTAAACTGAATCTAGTTAACAAAGACATGGACTATATTTTCTGAATAAATTCAAATTTTTAATTATTCTTCCACATGGGTTTTTTGGGGGTCAAACATAAGCATTTTTCAAAATTCTAAATTTTCACTACTATTTTTCTGTTCGAATTATAATTCTAAAACGATAATATTTATTTTACAGAATGAACAAAACGAGTACTTTATATTTCTGAAAAAAGTTATCCCTAATATGCTTTAGGGTTTGCACAAAAATGAATTAAAATTGCAAAAAATTACCAGTTACTTGAACATTTCAAATGGACACAAATTTTTTTGTAGTTAATTTAGATAACTTTTTACATACAGTATGACATCCATATTTCTCACCTAATCAAACACAGCAACAATTATTTCGTTATCTTTTCAAAAAAAAAAGTTAGAGCGTATTATATACAAGTAGGAATTTGACCCCACTATTTACTTCGAATGAGTAAAACTCGGAAATAAAAAATAAAAAAAAATTAATGGTGATGGTTCAGCTCTTCTGTCACCATAAAGTATATCCTCAATTTTTTTTATTCAAATCAAATGTCATGCGGCACACTCGATTTGTTGAAATCATATGGAATGGCCCTTAATGAAAATGATGATTTATTGAATATTTAATAGCTTTCACAAATTAAATTATATTTTAATATGTAACAAATATTTAACACTAAATTAAAACAACTAATTAGTTTAAATCTTCAAAAACTTTTATATCCAAAGATTTTAGTTCTTTATAAATTAAAAAAAAAATCTCATCAATTATTGTAACAGATTTTATACAATTAACACAATGTTATCATATGGACGCATGTTACAACGTACAGTCAACAGCATAAATAAGTGATCATTTATGTACCTTGTCACTTTAACATCGTGTTTGAAATGTCATACAAGATTGTGAAACGATTGAAAGCGACAACGTACATAAATGATGACTTATTTATGCTGTTGACTGTACCTAACTGAAGTAAAGTCACATTACAGTTTAAGTTTTGCATATTTTCTAAGACAACCTACGCCGGGCGTCCAGTCGCGCCCTCAATACTATTCTTACGTTTTTAATAAACTAAAGTATTGTCTTGAAATCCAAGGATGGATTTTTGTTTGACAAATGAATACACAGTCCTGGGGCGTAGTCTTAAGGGCCTGCGAGACGGTCGCCAACAAGCCTCCGACGGACCGACATCGACATTGGTCGGCTAATTCAAGTTTTTTGCGATCCGTCTAGCAGGCCAAAGGTAATGACGAAAATAATGACATAACAAGGTGTCATTTTAGCCTTCCTCTTGTTTTTATAAGAATAGGGCTTAATTTTTTAACGGACAGCAGAAACATTCGTCTATCGATTAAAAAAACGGGATTTAAGTCAGAAGCCTTCTAAGTAGATACAAAAAAAAACGTTTGTTTTTTAGGGTTCCGTACCCAAAGGGTAAAAACGGGACCCTATTACTAAGAATTCACTGTCCGTCCGTACGTCTGTCCGTCTGTCCATCTGTCTGTCACCAGGCTATATATCTCATGAACCGTGATAGCTAGACAGTTAAATTTTTCACAGATGATGTATTTCTGTTGCCGCTATAACAACAAATACTAAAAACAAAAAAGATTTAAGGGCGGCTCCCATAAAACAAAAGTGTTTTTTTGCCGTTTTTTGGTTGATATTTTTAGCGGCAACAGACGCTTGAAATATTCACGGAATATTTAGTCAAACGTGATTTTTAAATATAATGGTACGGAACCCTTCGTGCGCCAGTCTGACTCGCACTTAGCCGGTTTTTAACAAATGGTTTTATACAATGATTTACTTCAGTTTTCGGATAATAGAGTTTCTAATCTAAACCCCAGTAAATATTATTCGAAATTCCAGTCTCGTGTTTGCCTTGCTCCGACCTCTTGTGTTTGTCTTCTTGTTTTTAACATTAAGTTGTTTAAAGAAGAATGTTGCTTGAGCGGTCACCGAAGCAGGACGAGTAAAGTGACAGCTACTACTAAAATGTTTCCTCCTGTAAACCAAAATAAAAAAAATATTAATTCATCATAGTTATAGTTGTCAACCGAGAGACATCACTGCTGGACATTGGCAAAACAAACTAACAATTTATAAATATAGGCTGACGGGCTGTTAGTCTAGTGCCCTTTATTCTCGAGTTCTTTGTTTCTGCGCGCGAGGATAAGCCTTGAGAACATTTTTTTCCCTCAGTCTTGGGTGTTTTCCATGTATTTGAGTATGTATTTCTTTAAGTATTGTTTATTGTTACGAGTATCTATCCAATAATAATCGTAATCAATAAATAAAATCAATCATCATCAATCATTAATTGTAATTAGTAATTCTTTCTATTCTATTCTACCTAGTACCCATAACACAACCCTAGAGCTAAGAAGTCTTTTAACGCTCTTCACTCGGGAACTGTCCGATTTTCCAGGATAAAAAGTACCCTATGTCCTTTCTCGGGGTTCAAGCTATCTTTATGCTAAATTTCATTAAATTGATCGGTTTGGCCGTTAACGTAACAAAGAGACCAAGTTACTTTCACATGTTAATATTGCTCAAAGCTTACCTATTAAATGATTGCCAGAGCTGTAGTATACAATCTCTTCTACCACGGCTCCGTTTGGCCGCACGACGGAAGCAGTGCAAGAGAAGAAGCCGTCCTCTGCTTGCGTTACAGAGACTGCTGACCATGAGTGCCAGAGTTTGGTGTCAGAACTCCATACACGGTTTGAGAATGTTTCTGGAATCTGTAAGGGGGAAAGAGTTAAGAAATTAAATCTTAAATTCAAACCGATCACGGGTTTCTACCCACTGCGTCTTTTGATATGTGTTCGTATTTTTGTATGTGTGTTTAAATGAACTCAAATGTCAAGTGGTTCAAATACAAATTACCTGCTGGTCTCCAGCACGCCACATCAGCTTCGGCGCTGGGATCCCTGAAGCCGTGCAGTTCACGACGGTCGCCTCTAGCATTGCGTTCCGAATCTTCAGTTGTGGAGGTGATGGGGGTACTGGAATATGTCATTGGTAAATGAAATATTTGTATTCAAAAGGCGAAAGCGTGTCTTTCTCTTATGCTTGCACAGCAAAATCGAAGAACCGATTATGGTAAAATAAGGAATTCAAAAATGGACAGCCAATTCCAGGGCTTGATTATTCCAAAGTATTTGGATACTCCTAGTTTTTAAGTAATAGCGACAAACTAGATCTTCACGTTTATAGTTTATTAGCCGTGCGGCTAGCACAAGTTGCCCGCGACTTGCTTGTCGCGAGGATCTGCCTAGCTATTATAGTCAGTAACGATAGATTAAAACCTACAATAGAACACAGTTAATACTATACTCCCGTCGCCCTAAAAATCCTTTTTTGATAGCTGTCAACGCGGTACGATATAAATATTTAAATCTGGTCTTTTAGAGCAAAGGAAGGAGGGCCTATGGGTCAAATTTAGATTAAAAGTTCGTCACTTTCTGTCAAGCGTGAGAGTGACACGAGCGGCATTGCAAGATCGTTATCGTAATCGAAAATGTATAGTATTGACGTAAGCCGGTAGGATGGTCACGTCAAGCGCTTATGTCAATACCATACACTGACAGTTTTTGTTTTTTTTTACGACAGCGTTAAGCTTCTTGTCTATGGCCTCAGATCTACATTTTTTCGAACCTGGGCAAAACTTGACAGTGGCGCCCTCTCCAGCTTTTGGAATTATTCACAAGTTTCCATCAACAAGTCAACATGTTCTTGGCAGCCGCTGAAACTGCTGCCCGGGGCAGACTTGATTCGGGATGGCGACGAACAGACAGAATATCCAGCTAATAGGTGTATAGAACTTTAAAAACTTACCGAACACCTCCTGGACGTACTCTGCTTGCCTCATGTCGAACCTCGGGGCTTCTTCTGACACCTCACATTTGTACTTCCCTCCGAACTTGGGTGCTCTTAGCAGCACTAGAGTGATATTGCAAGTGCCGGCCATCTTTTCTTCGAAACAGTTGACGGCCATTCTTGTATCATGCGGTGATGGGTCGATCGAGAACGTGATGTTTGGGCCTTGACTCTGCGGGTATATACATAATTATTATGGGTCGCAGAGGAGTTAATATTGGATATAATACTAATTTGGAAATTCGATTAACTTCTACTTTTGACATTGTAGCCATATGTGGAGTGCTGGTTCAGTAGAATCCTGTGTCCACTGTGTCCTTAAACGAATTTCACTAGTGATCTACCATCACTTTCATCATCTTTTTGTTCGGTCTGTCCAGATCGCTTCCGAAGTAGGGAAATACAACCGATAACATAACCAGCATATAGGCATTCCATCTTAATACTAAAGGGTTAGCAAGCCTATGCCTATGCGCCTCAGAGACCACTTACCATCAAACCGTTGGCGTTGGCAAGGTTTGGCTTAGTGGTCCCATTACTTTTTGCCTCACTGCTATTCGTATTTGTCGGAAATAATTTCCCACGTAAGTAGGTAGGTTAGGGGCTTCAGGTATCTGTAGTTTCCCGAAGGGCAAATCGCACAGAAATCGGGCTCCTTCGTATAGCCGTGGGACCACGCGTCCGGAACCAGTTGTCATGCCATAGAAAAACCTTTAGCAGTTCATACCTCAGGCCTGAATATCAGGAACTGTGCTTCATCTCTGTACAACCGGACGGACTGGAGCTCATTGTTTAGCGTCCACCTACACGTCATCTGCCAACCGACTCCTTCCAACCAGCCCCCGGTCAGGTCCACCTTCAATCTGCCGTCAGCTAACCCTGCAAAGGAAAGATATATGTAGCTCTATTTATGTATCACTCTAGATGAGTAGAAAAACACTGCTACCACACAGACTAAATCACACACAGAATAAATCAGATTAGCAACATTTTAATAATGTAACATTTAATTACCATAGGTTTTTACGCATGAAGTTCCTAATTTCTTATGAATTGAAAATATTTCTTAAATATTTACCTAGTTCAAACAGTCCGACGATCTGGGGCTCCATTCAGCTTGATAAAAGCACATGACTTATGTAATGTTATGTCAACGTTGCGATAGCTCTTATGGTGTTAACAGATATGGCGGCCTAATTATAAACAATACGATAACATGTCAAAATCGCTATAGTTTGGAATAGAGCCCACGGTTATGATCGTCCTTTTTTTTGGCTACTTACCTATGAAACGTTACTTTCTTTATAATATTTTATAAGACTTAGATGAGCAACTACCCTACAATTTAATTATGTAAATTCTCGGTCAACACTCCCATAATCGGAGCAAGTCACGCACACATACCCCAATCCAATAATGTAAGTACACAAGTAATTAATAATCGTAAAACTGGCTCTTTACCGCAATTTTGGTAAAAGGTATAAAAAATGCTGCAGTTTTCCAATTGATTGAAGAACATTGCAAAATCAATTAACTGAATCAATAAATTTACTAAAATATAATAAAATTTAAAAAAGCTTCATTATTCTATAGATTGGCATTGGTAGATCTGTCAAGTGAGGAAATCTTTAAAAAAACCTCCGAGGAAAGCGGTTGTTCCGAACCTCCGATCTACTGTTTGGGATTGATTTTGAAAAACCTGGATCCGAATACGCAGTGTCAAATATGTTTATAATGAAGTAATTCAAAGAAGCCTCTCCAATCGAAATTGTATTGTACGCTGATGCTCACTTTGAGCCTACTCTGCGCCTCTATTCTAGGCGATAAAACCCAAATCGTATTTGACCTGTTACGGTTTTGTTCTTAACTTGGCCGCCATTACTGCCAAGTAAATAAGAGCTATTAAAATGACGACACTATACCCTGTCCACGATAACGAGCTAGTATAGCGGTCTCTCTTTTGCACTTTTGTATGCAGATGAAAGGGACAAAAAAGGAGAGTGGGCGTGAACGATGGCACCTCACTGTCATGCTCGGCTTACATGCTCCGTCGCTCGAAATATTTATTTTAATATCCCTTATGATTTTTCTGGTTTAGTTAAATAATAAAGGACCCAATAAGTATTACTTATGTATTCATTTATTCAAACAGCAGAAGATAGTCCAGTAAACAAGCCGAGTCACAGATTAAACCGGTAAAAATTGAAAAGAGATCACTATAACGCGTCCGCACCGTGCAAGAGACAGATGTTGACTGAACTTCGACCGCCATGATATGTATACGATAAAAGGTCGAAAGGTTTCGTCGAATGGTTTGTACTATTTAGAATAGAGGCCCTGATCGCTACCAACAAACCAAGACAATTCCAATTATCGTTAACAACAGCTCTAAGTGTTCAACTAGAACCGCAACGCCGGCGCACTTACGTAAGCGACACAACATCGTCTTCCGGTAATAAGTCCGGAAGTATACTCTGTCCGACCTTAACTGTCTTACGTGGTAACGATTGATTTTTGACCCCCGACGCGAAAGGAGGATGTTATTAGTTTTACCGCTATGTCTGTCTATGGATCGGTATGCGGTTTTTTTCAATTTGAAAGCAGGTTTTCTAGCGGTAGTTTTTTTTTTAAACGGTTAAGCCGTTTATGAGATATCGGCTCTGATTTTTTAGCTCTAACGGTCACACTTAGGATGATTTATAGTCAGTTAATGACTAACGAATTATTGTCGTTTCTTGGTGACAATTATTCATACACATGTTTAAAAAGGAACGAGTTATTTGTCTATAGGAGCGTCCTCACTGAGAGCATTCGCGTATAACGAGCATTGCACGCGAACATCGAGTGTTGTATGAGCTTTGTCACGCTCAGCTCAACGTCCACACCACTCGAATATTCACGCGAATGCTCTCAGTGAAGATGCTCCATAAGACAGGTATTAAATGAAGCAACTAAAGCTATAACTTACACAGAAGGATGAATTTCAAAATTGTGTTTAAACTCTTTAATAAAATGTTTTTATACAGCGCTAAAATTTTGTGTAAATGTGTAATAAATTTAATAAAAAAGCCGTAATAAGTATTAGTTATAGCAACCAAAGCTCAACGTAACTACACAATTTTTATTTGGCATTGACTTTCATCTAAATCGAGTTATCGAATGTCTTATTATAGGGTCGTATGTCGTATGCAATAAACACTATTATTTACTATTAGTTACAATATTACCCAATGTTTTTTTGAGTGAGATAGGTACTAAATTAAACATCAAACCTCTAGTCCTTAATTTGGCAAAATGTCAAAACTCTATCCATTATTAAAGGGCGTTAAAATGTTTCTAAAACAAGACTTAAATGTTCTAATTTTGAAATGCCGCTAAAAATATTCATCTTTTGTTTTGTATTTAACGAACAAAATAAAGATGAGCTTACTATACGGAAATGACCCAAAATTGTCCCGGTATTTCGGTACTAAACTGAGATAAATTAGCCGACATTACGTCCCTCCGAACAGTTTACAAAACAGTTCGCCGCGTTGTTTTATTCTTTTAAATTAGACGAATTACCGAGGGAAAGGCGCCATCATATCTCATCAAATAACGCTGTTAGTCGACTAGTTCATAACGAGCGCTCTACTTTGAAAAAACATACTGACAATGCGTCGAGCTAATTGATACACCATTTGAAAAAAAAAGTATTAGAATTGGAGGCACGAAAGAAAAAATAACCCAATGAGATCTTGTCGTATAAAACCTACGATTAATTCCCATGTTATTTCTATCTCGTCACTTGACGCTGTCATTATGACAGGGTTCCATAGTGGCATGACAATAATAAAGTCCGTGACTGTACCTTGATGCCCACTAACCATCGGTTTCCTCTGTTCTTCATGCCGTAAAAAGGGAATTCCGGACTAAAATGTTATAAGTAATTACCTTGCGAGACTTATTCAAAATGTACGTTTAATGATATGCATAGTTTTTTTATTTACATCAAAAAACAGTGTTTATCGGTTTTGATTCAGCTGTAAGTCCATGTCATTCAAAACATCAAAAAGCTGTTGAATTTTCAAAACCAATTAAACGTAATCCATTGCTACTATTAAAGAAGAAATGTTTGTTCCATTAAATATCGAAGTATAAGGTAAATACTCCTAAATTATAATAATGCCCGGATTTTAACATTCAACATTGTTTGTAGTTCGACGAACTTACGACAATCAAGGCTCATTATTTAATAAAGGCCGATAAAAGACGTCCACTTACAGCAACAAGTGCTTCTATTAACGAGGAAACATAATTGCGTATAAATTACAAAGCTTTTGTTATGAACAAAACGATCGAAATATTATATTGGTTTTGATTGTAGCCATAATCAATAAGTTATACCTAACTATGGTTCAGAGTTTTCATAGCACAGTTAGATGAAGGGAGCTGTGGAGTCGACATTGACATTAAAATTCAACTCTTACTCATACTCATTTGTTCATTTAATTCCAAAATGCTGTTATATTCGCCCTGAGCCCACGAGTAAAGCTGCTAAGCGAAGTTACGAAAGATTACGATTATAAAAAAAATGCTAATTAATCAATAATGTAATGAATATTTAAAGTGAAAGTTATTACCTATATTTATAATTTAAGAAAAAATGCAATAAAATAAAATAATGAGTATGAGTAAGAGTTGAATTTAATGTTAATGTCGACTCCACAACTCCCTTCATCTTACCGTGCTATAAAAACTCCAAACCCAGTCATAACGCGTAACGCAACGTACCTATAATATGTGTGTTTAGCATTATATTTTATTGTTTTAATAATGTGTGTGAAAATGTTGTATGGTGATTTTAATTCTCATTTTCATGTTTGTATAACTTATCGATGTACTATGATCCATTATAGTTAGACTTCTTTAGATTTTTCTCGTTTCAGTTAGTAAAACTTCATTTGACTGATAAACTAATCAATTTACAGTTAAATATATTTTTCTTTCTACCTAAACACTAACACTAACCACACCTGTGCGCTAACAAAATCTATAGTTGGGGCGTCAGATGGCAGTACAGGTATTCAACTTAAAATGTCAAATGAGGGGGCAACACTGCCCTACTATACGCGCTAAAAAGTGCAGGGTTACCGGCGATAGATTTTTTTTATTTATTTAGTTTAAATAAAAGGAAATGAGATTTTATGCAACAATATAAAGTTAAAATTATTTAAAAAGAGTTATAGCAATCACAAATATATTTTTTTTATTGAATTTTGTTGAATCAAAATTCCGTACACTTTTTAGCTCAAAATAATCACAAGCAAAGAATATGGGAATTCTTTGCAAACGCTTTTTTACCATAAAAAAGAACTACGGGCGCTCAAACCGCTGTCCCCTGATTACACCACTTCCCGAGACCCTTAAGACTGCTTCGCTTTAATATGCTCAATTGGGCGTCGTGTGCGCCTTAATACTTTAATGTACTGTATTTAGGACAACGCTTCCAATGATATTCGAGCTTATGAGAACGCGGACGGCTCGGGACAAATTAACACGTTTGTTGGTTATGTTGGGGGACTTGTCTTGGGATAAATTATAATGACACGTTTTGGAGATACTTAATACCTACATTTAATTCAATGTTTATTTTTAAAAGGATTGTGAAGCAGAAAAAATACATTTATGTGTAAAATATATATCAGGGGACAATGTCACACCAATTGACCTACTCCCAAACTAATTGTAAACTCTAGGCTTGTACTATGGGTACCAGACAACGATATACAGAAATATATACTTAAATACATAGACTCAGGAACGAAATATTCCTACTCATCACACAAATATCTGCCCTTACCAGGATTTGAACACAGGAGTTTAATAGCTTCGTAGGCAGGGTCACTACCAACTAGACCAGCGCGTCGTCAAGGTACTATTTAAAGTAACAGGAAGGTACATATAATTATGGTAAAGGACGATGGGCAAAAATGTCCCCACCCACCAACAGACATGAAACATATGCCAGTTTATAGATCTTAGCAATGTGATGTATTTTCACTATGGCGACGATCACCATATTTATGTGGTTTTCTTGGAAAATCCTAATCGTATCGAATGGAATTTGTTTGGAAATGAACACATATATGGATGATTTGCCTTGCTTGGGTCTTGTTTTCATTACAAAATTCCCATTGATTTTGCTACTAAAATAAGTATTTTATCTTTTTTTGGGTCCTAATGAACATAATAGACATGCATCCCGTTACTGTTGGTGGGTGGGGACGGACCATACAAAATTGCCCATCACCCTATAGTTAGGTGGTTTTTGAAAAAAGAAAACTTGACCACCGGATTTCTTTTCAATAACAAAAAAACAATGCAAATCTTTTGACACTGGTTTCTGCATAAATTAATCAACCGTCAGATAACCTTTGATCTCACTATAATATTATAACTTGATAATAAGATATTTTTTCATCAACACGAGCATAATTGTGTGTTGTGCAAATTATTATTATGCGGTTTAATATCATTATAACCTAAGTTCTTAACCTGCTGTGAGCATTTAGTACCTACAGAGTTACGACGTTACCTACGGTCACCTGATGGTAAGCAGTGACCGTCGCCTATTAACATAAGCAATACCCGGACAGCCAAGTGGTTGCCTTTTATTAAATACTCATCTTAAGCTACGTTTACAGGAGGACACGTTATAGTGCTGAGGAAACACCGATGGAAGTTAATTCCATAGTATCGTCACTAAGGAAAAAAAAAGATTGTAATGACTCTGAGTTCAGCCGTTAGTCCTCTAGTTAGTACAAATTTGACAGCTGCTCATATAAATTGTTATTTAACAAGCTTGTAAATCGCAAGCAAGGCTCGGGTTATTCCTGGCTTGGTAACTGACTTAAATTGGTCTTAATTAGAATTGCAACTGTCTTTGCATTTAGACAGTTTAAATGGTTATCATCGGCTTTATCTGGCTTTTGTTTTGTTGTTCGTTGCTTTTTATAGTTTAAATTTTCAGGATAAGCAACAGCCTGCCTTTTGTTTGTTCTAAGTCTTAGATGTTTTCTACGTTTATAAGTATTTTCGTAACTATCTCTATTCTACCTAGGTTAGGTATACTTAGGTACTTTTTGTTTTTAGTTATAGTGATCGATCATTTTAAATCGCTACCATTAAAGCTTTTCATATTGCCTGTTGTTAGGGCCATGAAGCCAATATCACTAATGAGTTATACCCCACCTGTTACCACACAGCATTTTTGTTGCCAATTTGAACTTTATCCAAAGTCAAAGTCAAAGTCAAAGTTCTTTATTCTTCAATTTAGGCATAATATAATGCACCTATGAATGTCAATCCATCAGTAATAACCCAGCAAAAGTGTCGATCTATTATACACATATCGAATTTTATACTGACGTGTAAAAGTGCCCGTGCGGCCTACTTACTGAATAAACATCTTTTATCTTTTTTTATATTTTATAAATAAATTAAAAAACTTTGGTTGCAATTTTAAACAGACGAAACATCAAATTATCGGCGTCATAAATTCTCTTTCTAATTAGGTAAATAATATTTTGAGTAAGGTTAGCAATCCAAATCTCTCAATGTAATTAAATAGTTTTTTCCATACAAAGTGAAAAGCAAACACTGGGACACCTATTATGGAAAAACAAACTTTATGTGATTAATTTTAAAAAAATCTGATGAAATGTTTTTTTGTGATATGGGTGTAAGGGTAAATTACAAAAAATCAAATTAAAATGATCGATATCTCTGAAAGTAGTAAAAGTTGATAAACATACAAATAGATAAATCGATAGTTTTTTTCTGCTCTATCAACCCTAGGCGGGTTACGTCGGTTTCTGGGACACCCTGGTATAGGTTCTTAGTTTCCGAATATCCCACGCTGACCCATTTAGGACGATCACTCTGTATCCTATGTATACTGATTACGTTTAGAATAAAGTAATAGTAAAAATAAATAATAAAAAAATAAAAAAACAAACGACGTCATTATTAGAAAAGTGACACTTAACAAAAAGCCGCAACTTCTTAGCCTTAACTCAAAAAGAGACATTTTAACATATTTTTTTACACCCCTATGCGCTAGATTAATCCAAACTATTAAAAAACAGTAACGTAAGTATACTTTTCTTTTCTATTCAGTGATTACGTAAGTACTATTTGCAGGTCCTATAGAGGAGCAATAGTCATTTCTGCCTTGGCCAATTAAACTGTTGACCGCTTCATTCATTAAGAAGTTAATTGGTATGCATGGTGTATGTACTGTTTTATTAGGGCGTGTCTATGGGAAGTATGCTAGCCTGATGACTAAAATTAGGCAGAGGAAACATATATTTTTGACTGTTATGCCTATTTAACCTTCTGACTAGCAGACGTCATAGAAGTTAATTTATAATTGTTGTAGTAGCGTTTTTAATTGTTATGTACTTTGTAAAGTACAAGGGAAGTCACGGGGTTAGAAAGTATAGCACACGTTAAATTTCGCTTTTTTATTTAAAATTCAAACTAACTTCTCTGCAACAGACTTGGGATAGACAGTGATCAGGTTGGTTTAAAAAAAACGATTAGTTTGAAAATTCGGTTTCTCTATTTAACTCTAATGTAAATTAGTCTGTGAGAAAGGGACAAAGCTAAACCTAAACTCGTGATTGCTATAGGGAAGAATTTGAACTTTTTAAATAATTATTATGAATAAAGAAATGGTATAAATCAATCACAAAATCTAAATCAGTAATAAAATTAAATAGTTTCATACACAAACGGAAAGGCTTGTTAATTAAATGCACTGTAATTTTTCTATTTTAGTATGAAAAACTAGAAATGTTTCTAGAATATAGAATTAAAGTGTATTTTGTTCTAAGCTTAGGTTAGGTCCTTACGTAATAACAAACTTCATAAGCAGCTATTTAAATTGAATGAAAAATTAACGGTATGTTTATTCATAAAATCGCTTGTAGTGCATATATTAAGCTCTCAGTAATTATGCGTTTTTATTAATGCACGCTAAGAACGCATTTTCCTAATATATAAAAAAAACGTTGATAACCTAAAAAAGATCTCATTTTCTACAAATTCATAAGAATAAAAGTAACAAAGCACGAATAAAATACATAAAACAGTATTAAAAACAAAAACCTATTTACTTAATGCGCACACGCAAATACACACACACAACACAAATAATAAAAATACGACCCTTTATTTTAGTCAATAAAATAAGACCCCTAACTTCATCCCAATACACACAACAATATTATGGCTCAAATTAAAAACCTATAAAAAAACGCACCATAAAACCTCTGAATCAAAACGGACATAAATTAACGTGTAATAGGAACAAAAGCGTCAAATTACCTAATAACAATAAAAACAAAGCAATGGCTCTTTGAGATCCCATTCCGGAGGTCGTCACAGTTTACGGTCAAACTAAATGACACACACACACACAACCGAGTTACGCCGCTGCCGAGGATAAACTACGCTTTCAATGCGCCGGCGACGATTTGATTAGCACGCCGTTCGACTGATAAAATAGAGACTTTGTTATTATCTTTTTTATGAAATGACAGTGTCATTGTTTATTTAAATTGTTTAAAATCTTAATTAAGTAAAAAAAAACGATTATGTCACACACAGTATTTCTTGTGACCAAACCACATGTCTATTCGATTGAGTGTGCAATTGATTTTAAAAAAACTGTCGCGCTGTTGACAGAATGATACTTTTTTGTCAATGAAATACCGAAACAACACAATTATTTTAGACTATTCGTCGGTGATACTGCAACGCCGCGTAGCAAATACAAACAGAATAACGCACAAATGAAATAAGGTGCAAAAGACACCTTAACAAGTAAGTCAGTAAAGTACATTTTACAACTTATTGAATTTTTTAGTTATGCGGTCATGCAGTATTACCGAAATATTGTGAGTCAGGGGGATTGACATAAAGATGGCAAAAGAGCACGCAGGCTGATGGGAAGTGGAAACTAAGTAGCTAGTTCACATATTGCAGTCAGGTTGTACGTAAAAGTACTAATCATGTTATTAATTAGGGATAGTTTTATTTTAGTTAGTTGTCATTTTGTTTAAAGTACTTTATTCAATAAATACTTTTAAATAAAAAAAACAAGTTGAATAATAAAAAAATATAACACAACTAACCTATAATATAAATCCCTTCATTACCCCCACTTGCGGCATCGTGCCGAGGACACTCGCAGCGTTACCCCGTTGCACTGCGATGCTCAGTCTTTGGGCAAAAAGGGAGCCTTGCCTGCCTTGTTTGTCAAAAATCTAAAATCAGAAATCCTCGATGAGAGTATAATTATTGAAATGATATCCATTCCACTCATGAGAGTCATGAGTCATGACATATTGTCCGCACCGACACGTATGGCGGCCGCTAAACAAATTGCATCACCTCGCCAGCGCTGTTCGATCCCCGAATAACTCAATCAGAGCAAACTTCAAACGGTAGCAAATCCACTCTGATTTAATCAATTTCCACCACACACGTGTGGCACATCATTTTCACCACCCATTCATAATTTTGCAACGAAAAACCGCTACTCATGTATTACGGTTAAAATTTAGTATCCATTTAAACCTGACCTGCGCTCTGCTGTTCAATCAATTTTACACTTCTGAAATTATAGGCGAGTTGAAAAGGAGGAAGGTCTTCTTAGATTGGTTATGGGGCTTTTAAAATAATTGCTTGTAATAGTCGGCGCGCAATAATTGAATGAACGTAGTATAATGAAACGGCTCCTAGAGTGATTTTGGTTTAATTTGAGTCGTCATGCTATTATGTTGAACCCTTGAACCACTTGAAAGTATCGATTCTGTGGCGCTTTGATGTTTTTATAATATTGTTGTATAGTTTACCAATGTACGTAAAATATAAACGACTCCGGGGCGCTATTATAACGTGGTCAGTGTTTTGAAAATAGTCAAATTTATGGAATTGACATAGCGCTCGACGAGATACTTCAATCCTATACATTTTCAATAGCAATAAGATACGCCGAATACGTAGCTCTTTGTGTCAGCGACGAACTTATCGTACAGCTTGGTTTGCACTTTTCTCTCATACATGCGTACCTTCACGCCTGTCACCCAACGAGGTGCACCGGTCAAAACATACCTATTTCGCTTCCCCTACATGCATTAACATTTTAATGCACATATACTCGTATACGTCGGTTGTTTTTAACTAGGCTCTTGTTCAGTAGTTCACCGTACGGTCGGCCAAGAAAGTGGTCTACCAGTTTTGACAAAACTTTCCGCGAGATCTAAATTATCGCTAAGGTTGACATTAGTCACAGTCGTAATATTATTGCAAGGGAAAATCGAACATGTTCTATCATGACGTGCAAATGAACTTCAACCTTACATCGCGAATTTTACATTGTGTTGTGTGTTGTGACAAAGCGAAAAAGGAATGTCTTCCAATTTCCTTGGTTGTAATTGTTAATACTTACTAAAAAAAAGTTAATTAACAGCATTTCGTCGATATGCCTCGAGTTTTTTTTTAATTTGATTTACTTTGTGTTCTTTTGTTCAATATAGGAACCATATTGTTTTTCTTTCAGGTATTTTCGTTTAATAATGTAAAATTTTATAACTTGTCACAATAACTTATTGAATTCGAAAATATATCAATTGTTTTTTTATCCAATATCCTGGAGAAATACCTTCCTGAGGGAAAACCTAAAAGTGTGTTCCCGACGCGGCCGCAAAAGGTAGTAAATCTAAAAATATTAAATATATTTCGACATCAAATACTTTTAACGAGTTTCCACAATACAGATCCCTTAGGTATTTTTTTATAAGGCAAAGAAAATCACACCTGAGTCTCTTTGGAGGGGAAAAGGAATCTCGAGGCCTTTGAAAGCTTCGAAGTCCTTTATTTCCGTTACGGCTTTACAGTTCCTAATGAAAGTCTGCAAATTATTTTTAGGAGAATTCGATTTTGATCTTACGATAAATTCTTGATTTACGATTATGATGAATTCTTGGTACGTTGTTATTTGGAGAAGTGTTAAACGTTCAGAACGTAACGTGGGAGGGACACTTGAAAAATAAGTACTTATTACCTTTTTGGTTTATTTCTGTAGCTCTGACAGCCTGCTCTCCCAAAGCTGTGCAATGATGACAACTGGAGCTTGACTGTCATTGTTGTGTTCCAGTGCAAGGATAATACAACCGATGACATGACTAGAGTCTGGCAAATGAAACATGAGAATGAAAAAATGGCAACACTGTAGTGTCGTCCCTTTTTTCTTAGATTGATTTGAAAGAGACGACACTACAGTGTTGCCATTTTTTCATTCTCATTCTTCATTTGCCAGACTCTAGCATAGAGGCATTTTATCTAAGTCCCCAGAGGCATTTGTGGTCTTAGGATTGTAATTTTAAGATTGTAGTTTTGAAAATGCAAATATTTAACTTACCATCAAATGGCATGTGTGCTTGTTTACCTTCTCCAGGCCAAAAAAAAAACATTTGTAACTCTTAACAATTGGGTACCATGAACTCGTTTTCGAGATAATATGTTATCCAAACCAAGAATAGGGGCACCGATCGCGAAACTCTGACCTCGTGCATTTTTCAACAGCTTTAGCCCAATGTTTTTCGGCATTTCATAAACCTCCCAGGGTTGTAGATTAAAATAATGTGGTTATATAGTAATCCTGTAGGATTACTTGGTAATTCCGGAAGGGTACTCAGCTTATGGGAGATTTGCGTAAAACACATAAGTAAGTAATTGGGTATTCAACGGTTTTGATAGCGTTATAAACGGTTCAAATTTAAGCCTGTTTTCTCCTACGTTTGAAATAAGTTTGCTCTTGTTAATTTTAGTTATTTGTCGGTGCTTCTTTGGTATAATAAACATAGACAGCTAGAGAACGCCCGCGATTTTGTATATGTAGAAATAGTTTCCCCCTATTTGGGTTGCGTGGTTCACATTGTTGTGTTCCGGTGAGACATCCAGACATGCCGGAATAAGACAACCGGTGAAATTACTATAATCTGTTTCGTCAAGGATGACTGCCGTATTTTGTAATTTCAATCACTTACAATACTCACATGCGAGGTATTTAAAAATTGGCCATTAATTTTTCAAGCTAGTGAACGGCCTGTGGGGTGTACCAATGTAGTATTCATGTACAGTTAAACAAGTGTAATACGTGTTTATTATGAGCTGTTATAGGAATCATCTTAGATGAAAGAGAGTGTAGCATAAAGGTTTCATCTTAGGTCTCAGTGTTGGCAACGTAATAATTTGAAGTCTTAAGATTGCAAGTTTAAGGCCCGTATGAATAAACTGATCTCAACTCTAATGCTCGTCTCGAGATGCGTCAAAAATGACAGTGTTCTATCGTTTGGCGTTTACGTGACGGGCCTCACGGACAAGATCAGTTTATTTTATTTATCTTGACTGTGAGGCCCGTCACAAAACACGTCAAAGTAAGCGTCAAACCATAGAACACTGTCATTTTTGACGCATCTCGAGACGAGCAAAAGAGTTTAGATCAGTTTATTAATACGGACCTTAGTGTAGTCTTGAGAATGCATAAATATGTCTATTGGTCTCAGATCTCACTTACCATCAGGTGGTTGGAATATGTTCGCGCTGTGGAGTTCGATTTACGAAAAAAACTTTCTTAGTCTGTCTTACTCGACAAACATATTTATATTTTATTTTTTGCCGTGGCAACATGCCGTCTGGTTCCTGGGTGGGCATAGAGCCACTCCATGTCTTCCCGTGGATTTTGTAAGAGGTGACTAAGGGAATATAGGTTTGTAGTACGGTTAGGCGATGGGCTCCCAACCTGTCAGTAATACGCTGGTAAAGACTGAATGCATTGCCCATTTCTGCAAAATGTCGTTACTGAATTATCAACAAGTTTTTAAAGTTGTAGGTAATTCTGTAGCTCTGCGTACCCCACTCTGGGATTACAGGCGTGAAGGTTGTATGTATGTAATATTACAAAAAAAATACTCTATGAAATGACCTGGACTGCCATACTTAAATTTACTATTTGCATTACAGTACCTTGTACAGTGGAAGCGGTAAGCATTGACACGCAAAATGACATATTGTTGTTTAAGTACGATTGACAAATTAACAATGAGAAAATATTCGACTAACACAACTTTGGCTTAGACTGTCCAAATCCTCCAAATTTCAAATTTATTACCTCTTTTTCTGGTGGGGGTTAAAATAGGAATGTAGGTACCTATAGGTACAATATATGATGAGGAGGATAGGATGTTAGTAATAAAGTTGTGGGCTTTAGGATTTTAACTAACCAAACAATTAATTTCATATCGACGTTAACATGTTACTTTGTCAAGTAGCTGCTCCGATCGCAATTAAATTTCCCTGAACACATTCACAGTAACAATTCTAATATTAAACATATTTCGTGAAACGGAAATTCCCTTCATATCGCTCTGAATGTTCGTACGACGATAAAATCAATGGAATAACGTATTCATTCTATATTTGGCCTTTATTGGCAGCGTATTATTATTCTACGTTGTTGAGGGTACATTCAATTTCTTTTACGTTATGACTTTCCTTGGAAATGTTTTGGTATAATGAGTATAAGGTTTTTATTGAGTATGTGATATGTTTAACATAGGATTTAAACTAATAATATAAATGATACGTTACATGAATGACGTTTTATTTTTTTTGGAAATCGGTGTACCTAATGTTATATTCTGTTTACCTATACAGTTACTGAGATGTAAACGCGGCTATATAATTAGTTTTCCGATGTTCTCTATTATTGTAAAAACTGTTAAACTTACTTAGTTGGCGTTTAGAGGATGAATTTTCAAAAATGTGTGTATGTGTGCGTGTGCGTGTGCGTATGTGTGTGCGTTTGCGTGTGTGTGTGTGTGTATGTGTTTGTGTGAGTCTCTTAACCTTAATTGTATGTATATGCATAACAAAATATTAGAACCAGTTGTAGCTTAAATCTTTCTTATTTGAATGTTTGAACTTTTTTTAAATTAATCACCTCGCACAAATTAGTGTAGTTTGACATAATGTACAGTTTAATTTATTGAAAAGTATTTTCTAATTGGAGACCGGTCGAGACACGCTCTTAAAATATAGCAGGTACTTTACATTAATAAAATGTTAGACTTTCTGATACCTGGTATTTCATTTTCCGACGAACGAGGCTGAATTCATAATAACGTGTCACGGTATATCATACCACACACGTGAGTACGTGATCTTATTTCTTCTGTACGCAGTAAACACTGTTGCCAACCAAAGATGAACCTTGTTTACATTGGAAATCCATTTTGATTAATCCCAATGCATCGTTATTACAAATTATTGTTATTCTAAATCAATATACATCCAAATTTTACATATTAAACGTACGTAAAATTATGAATGGAAATGATAGTCTGTTTTGAACTATAGGTAGCTCACCATCAGTGGGTCATTTTCGACGGCATCAAGTCGTGGATTCCTCAAGTCATTGTGACCAGCAGGAAGATGTTTTCGGTGGTCAGGTCTCTTAGACGGCTTCGGAATTTAGCTCTATACTAGATCTCTTGCCCAATCGCTAGGTACTTCTGTATATTTTGGACTATGTTGACTTGTACCATTTGGATCTTGCAGAAGAGCAGCTTGAGCTTGAGCGTATTAAAAATTTATTCATCCAGTCCACATGAGGGTTACACAAAAAAGACCATGTTTTTAAATTTTCGTCCTCAACTAAAGTGGCTTCCAATTCGTTCGCCGGCATTGTCAGATTCTCGCTACTTTACTACCATTTTATGAGTTTATGACACCAAGGGAAATGCCTATGTACAGTCAAGGAATTAAATTTGTCACCCACCTTAGTTCCACAGTCAATCTGAAATCCTACAGCAATAAGGTTGATTTTCTTATCAATTACAAATGACTTGGCATCTCTAATGACAATGACAACTTGAAGCAGATTTTCTTTGAAATGGGAAGCCAATTAACTTCCGTGACCGTACATACCGGCCCCGACGGGGGCCAGGACGTGTTACGTCCGAATTGCATGGACTTAAACCCCCAGGGCGTTACGCGAATCGCTTTAGGAGGGGGCTTCGGGACCGCTATAGCTCTGCCCTTTGGGCTTTAATAGTCCTCTCGCTTTTTCCACTGAAGGCACCATAGAACACAGCAAGGGCCTTCCAGCTCAGGACCTCTCACTGCAGGTGATAGACTCCCCAATTTATCACCCGCAGTCCTTTACTACCAACCTACTGCAACCCCCCGTTACCTTAAGAGCGTTTTTTTTTTACCCAATACTGAATCTTATCTGTTCTCTCTTCCTCTGATTAATTCTATACTAACTATTTTACCTTTCAAGCTAAATTTATGTTTATTTTTAAGAAACTCCTTATAGAGCTTAATCTAATTAGACTCTTGTGTTTTCCGAGAATGCTATTGTTGTTTCATCTTGTCGCTGGTTTTCTTAGTATCCCAATATATATCCAACCAATAAAGTTTCTCGTTCCCTAACAAAATAAAAAATATAGACATATTTCACACACAACCCCCTAAATAGAAAAAGTTTTCGAACAAGAAGGGCAAGAAAATAAAATATTCAATATTGCACGAGGGGTTTTTTTAATTTGAAGTCACTGGCGCGGCTAATGTCTGAAATTGCAGTTTTCAGTTTACGAGCAAATTCGGTTTATAAATCTATACAAGCATTGATCTATAAGCTTATCGGTGGGTACTAAAGTTGACTGAGACAGCCAGATAAAAACGAAGTTTTGACAGAAACGGTGGCAAAACATTATTCACTACAACTGTACACTTTTATCTTACTTCCTACTAATATTGTAAATGCGAAAGTGAGAGAAAGGGGGACGAAGTTGCTCCACGTCCGCAGGAACTGCCACTACAACCCTGCACGTGTCCCCTGGGTGGCGCCAAACGAGCAACAACCATTCGGCTGCTGCACCTGTTGTCTAAGACAACCTCACAGCACGAATACCGAGTCGCACCGATGCACTTTTAAACAATGGATCCGCAATCAAGCACCTCAAAAGGCTCTTCTAAGAGCCCACAGTCAATCGCAATTGGCCCCAATTTACGAGTTTGCCAGTTGAATATAGAGGGCATAAGCCTGGCAAAGTGCGAAGTACTGCACAAAATCTTGACAAAGCATAACGTGGATATACTATTACTACAAGAAACGCACACTAAGGATGAACATGATCTTGAAGGGAGAGGGAAGATCCCTGGTTATAAAGGATTGCCCTATCCGAAAATATGATGGAGACCCTCAAGATCTGTTCACCCTTACTGATAACGCGGCCCAATGGGTGAAGAATTTAGATATAAAACTATAGTGCATGTGCTTGACTCGGCTTAATAAAGCCATACGATTAAATTAAATTAAAAATGCGATAGTTTGGACCGCCGAACTCCATCATGCCAGAACGGCTGAACAGATCTGGAGGTCATTTGACACAGTGATAGATTATGGTCTGGAATAGGACAAAGGCTACTTTTTATCCCGGAAATTAAGACAGTTCCCGAAGCATTAGGCAGACTGTCACGCGAATAAAGTCGCGCGCAAAAACTAGTAATAAATATTTAGAACGGATCGAGGCGAAGCGAGGGCGGGTCTCTTATATAATTTGTTATTTATTTATTTATTTATTTATTTCAATAGGTACAATAACATAATGTAGGCAAAAACAAGGTATAACGACATTACAATAAATCTTTACAATGCTCACAGTACTATAATAATTGTACACATTTTTAGTACGCAAATCAAAGCTAAATGAATAATATATTTAATGATTACTAATTTGGTACAAAACAAAAAAAAAACGATTTAAAATAACAATTATAAGAGAAAAAAGAAGACAGTTAGGAATACTCGTATTTGGATCGTATTATATTTAGCATACCGAACTACCAAACACACAGAATAACCAAACCAGTAACTTCTTACTTCAAATTGTGTTTCAGTTACTGTCAGATAATTCCGGTATGTTTACTGAAAGTATAATAAACCAACTTAATATTCGAACATTGGAACAGATTTGGGATTTAAAATTTAAATTTACGAAATATCCAAACCCTCAACTAAGCAAAACATCGAGGGTTACATTTCGTGGACCCAGAAACTGCCTATTTTTGTAAGTAGAAACGATAACATAAGTGTTCATTATGGATACTTTAATAATATTATGATACGTAGTTCAGTAACATAAAAGGAACTGTTTCATATGAGAAGTTATTCAACGTTAATATAGAGGGCGTTTCAAATAAAAAAAAAATACTCTTAGTTCAAATTTCAAAACAAATGAATAACGCCTATCTTCTGTGAAATGAGAATCAGCAGAGAAAAATTACCAATTATACCAAATACGCTTACTGCAACGTCAACATTCATCGAAAAATGATTATGCCCAAACCGTTTCGAAGACGTTTCTTACGCCAAGCAGACCGCACCCCAGAATTTGATGACATACACTTTTTCGTATTGAGTTAAACTTTGACTACCTCTATGCAGGTCAGAGAGCACATCATTTTTTATAACCTACATTAAGCACCCGACACTTTCTAACGACTAAGCTTGAAAGAAAAGGATAGATGTTTTATGTGCGCGTTAAAAGATAGCTACTTAAGGGGGTTGATGAAGATGTTACGTATGTTGCTGATTTCCTTAGTGATAAAGTTAAACAACAACAGAGAACAAAACCTCCATGGCAGAAGGACGAACGGACATACAGGAGTTCTTAAAAGAGTTTCGATTTCTTTTTAAAGTAAGGAACCCTAAAATTGAAAATTTATGAGGACAGAGGCTTTTAGTACCCTATCACTAAAGGTGGGTCCACATTGTTGGCACCTTTGTGTACGGAACTCTAATAAACCATTTTAAATTAGTACTCAGCCATGACTCTGTCATATTACCTTAAACCTTCTAAATAATTACTCTGTGATAAATGGTATCCTATCATAAGTCCGAAGTTTTGTTTCCCACCTGTTTCATTTGATCGAAAATTCATTAGTTAGAAAAAATAATCACACATTTTATCAAAGTTATAGAGATATAACCACAGATCTTATAATATGTTGGGCTAGGTTTGTTTTATAACAATCTAGAAAGGTGAAACAGTTTCCGAAAAAAAAAATATCATGTGAAAATTCGGACAAACAAAACAGTTGGTAACTAAAATTGGACCTTGTTGATAGATAGGTTATAACGTTACTTTAGTCCGATTTTTACAATGTTGGAATATGTTGTAAATAATATTTAAAAAATAGGTTTGTACGCTTTTCTTTCCAAGAAACAAAATAAAACTATAAAACAGACAGATACAAACCAAGTATTCCGTAACAAAATCGCAGAAATTGGAAAAAGTTTATCTCCCAGAGCTAAATTAGCATGGAAAAAATACAGCTACGATTTAAATACCACTTCACAATTCTCTTAACAAAACACTTTACTCGCTCGTCTGCTCTGAAATAAAATATTTCATGAAGCTTTTACCAGTACGTTTAGCTATAAATATGGTGTAACATTCGGCAAACGTCTTAAGGGTGTCGTCACGTTGCAGGTTACTCGGCGACCCGGCACGTGGACGCTATTACTTACCCGAACTGGTTCTGTCTGGTTTTGAGTCTTCCACGTTTATTAGTTGAAAATGAAAGAGGCTTTGGAGACTTGTGATAGTATAAAACAAAGTCGCTTCCCGCCGTCTGGTCCTCTGTATGTAAGCTTAGATCTTTCAAGTGAGGGGATCTTTCTAGTTTATAATCATGAGTTTTGTTAGTGGACTAACGACACGCACGGGGTTTCGGTAACACCTGTATATAATTCAGAATTGATTATACATAAAAACCCTTCACTTGATCACTCTATATTATTGATGAAAACGTAGCGATGTTTTCGGTTTATGTCAGTATTTACTATATAAAACTGATTTTAATACATAAAATGAACAAGTAGGTAATATAAATAAGAAATTAGAAGTGCCTTTTTTGCCGCAGATAATAGAATCGAGATTGATGTTCAAGTAAGACCTCGTTAATAAGGCTCTGGCATATTTTAATGTATTCTTTAAGGTTTTAGGAATTTTATTTGGTAACTTTTACGCTATTTGTACATTTATTATTTGCGAAAATAACTTTAATAATCTTGTCATGATTTTTTTCATGGCTTATTACCGTATATATTTATTTTCTTGCTTAAAATCGGTGAAAATTCCTTCAATAGCTTTTGCCGTCCCGTCCAATATAAAACATAAACAAAGAAAGAAAAGAATATTAAATTCTTATATGCTACCCAACAGTACCCTTTGTGTCAAACCGAGTAAGGACTTGATAATATTTTGATAATATCGGGGGATTGTGCAAAATGCGGTTATAGAATTATCAATTTTTTTTTAGGCTTGTTATTAATTCTGTAGCTCTACCTACCCCACTCTCGAAATGAAGGAGTGGAGGTATGTGTGTACCTCACCAGACAAACTCGCACAAAGTGAGGTCACTTCCGCAAACCAACCTCTAGCCTTATAATATGGGTCCTAGACAACGATTAACTTACTTATATAGAGAAATAAAAACTTATATACATACAAGAATTGGTAGGTAGCAAAACAAATAGATCTTAGAAACGTCCACAACTGTGTGCCAAATTTATTTTAAATCCGTTCAGGGGTTTAGGTTTGATTGAATCACAAACATCCATACACACTTTCACAATAAACATAAATAAATAGATAGTAAATTTATCAGGGAACGATAAAAAAACGATAAAGTTACGAATGACTTGACATTGACGACTTTAACAAAAAAAATCTTGAAATGGGTCCCAAATTAACGGTCGTGACCGACAGTCAAGAAATTTGATTCCTATACCTCTTCGGACTATGTCAAAGTGACACTGTAAATAAAATCATAAGAAGTCTCTTACGTTTTGATTGATTACGTCACTTTGACATAGTCCGAAATGGTGTAGGAATTAAATTCCTTGACTGTACCTCGCTTGCCCATAGTTACCTCTGGGAACTAAACAACGATATACATATTTACTAAAGAAATATGACTTAAATACATAGAAAACATCTAAGATTCAGAAACAAATACTCGCTTACCGATATTATAAATGCGACAGTTGGTGTGTCCGGGGAATTGGGATTGTTCACATTTTTACAAATTTTACTCTAATTCGAAAACCATTTCGAGGAATAGGCTTTTAAAGCCGTTCTGCGTTATTAAGTTTTCAAAATAATTTATTTATTTTGGATATTTCGACAAAATTATACTTAACCATTGTTTGACTTTCGTTTTCGGCTTGAAGCCCTCGTGGGTGTATCTTACAGGTTAGGCGAAAACCGCTTGAAATAGTAAGTTTTAAAACACCATTACAATCGTTTTTTATGATTGCATATCATTTAATTTTAAAACAATCATTCGTCCATAAAACGTCTGCTAAATAGAAAAAGATATTATTATGACAAAACTATAAAGTCAAATACAAAATTAGTGAAATTGGTCTCTTAAAATGACCTATTCTTTCGAATTAGAATGTAAAAACCGTGAGTTATTTTTATTGGTCTATCCCAATTGGTAGGTAGGCCTCCAACAAGATGGAGTGACGACCTCGTCAGGATCGCGGGACCGCGGTGGATGCAGAAAGCACAAGACCGGTCTGAGTGGAAAGCCTTGGGGGAGGCCTATGTCCAGCAGTGGACGTATTTCGGCTGACATGATGATGATGATGATGATGATGATGATGATGATGATGATGATGATGCCAATTGACCCAGGGACTTAACAGGTCGTCCTAATAATGTAGGATTAATTTTATTCTAATTTAAAAAAGGACTTCACTGCATACTTACCTATTTATAGCACCTACTCACCAATACGCACCGCGATCGTTTATAAAGCGGTCTCCGAAAACGTTTAGTATTCGCGGGGCACCCGGACTTAATTCCCGCTCACCTGGAAACCATCGCTAACTACGCTTTAACAGCCATAAACCAAGCAAAAGAATAATTAAGAAAGCTATTACAAGGACACTCAAAGATGTAATTTATCCTCATTTAGGTAATGTCGGCAGCTGCATTAATCACCTCTTGCTCCATTAGTGCTGGAACGCTTCACGGACATTTTGATTTTAATGTTAAATTTTCTAAACGAATTTTCTGCCGGGGTCTTAAACAACAATATACATTGATTGCGCGCGGAACTTTTTGCGGGCGGTGGATTTATTTTTGTGGGCGGTAATTCTGCTTTGAATGACGCCGTTTGAGATTAAGTACGCTGACATCCTGGGAAATATTGTTGGATTGGGCGATTTTGGGAATAGGGAATGTGGTACGAGGGAGTTGTAGGACCAAGAGCAATTTATTAAAGCTCTATAAAATGTAGGTTTGTAATCACTAACATAATTAGTAGACAGGGTGTTTGGTGGTCGACTGCAATTTGTTTTAGAGATTGCTGAGGTTGTCATTTCTAACAACTTTGACCATATTCATATTGCTAGCTTATCGTCTTGTTAGGCGATGGGCTTGAAACCTGTCACTAATGTACATTGGTAAACATCCTAACCTGTTTGTGCAAAATGTGGTTATGGAATTAACAACAAGTTGTTAAGAGTTGATGGTAAATTCCTTAGCTCAGCCTACCCCACTCTGGGATGAAGGCGTGACGGTATGTATGTGTGTGTATGTATGTATGCAAATCCTTATAGTTTTCAACATATTGGCCGTTTTATCTACCATCCCTAAACTCCTTGCGCTTGACCACGAAACACCCTGTACTTATGTCATTTTAATTTTACGTTTCAGCAATTTCAGCTCTAATATCTTGTCTTTTCGAGCCAATTGACTTTGGTTGACTGGTAAATTTCTTGAAGGCATTAAAATTGCCAAATGTACTTACTTTGCGTATTGCGCGATAAAATTTAAAATGAATGAGTACAATAATTAATACTTGATGTTATAACCCCTGGGATAAAAATAAGGGTTATAAGTTTGACGTGTGTATCCATGTGTTTGTATGGCATCATAACTTCCAAACAGATAGGAATTAGGAATCTAGTGTGATCGATTAATGAAAATCGCCTGGGCTGTTTAAAAATAATCAGCACTAAAAACGTCGCCATTATATAGGAGGATTATTTTATATTTAATAAATATTTTATTTTATCTAGAATTTAGTGGCATTTAAAAAAAAACATACTGAACGTGAAGTTTTAATGAAGTTCCCTAATCCTAAGTCTTCAGAACGCTTACGTCAGTCGGATTATTAATTTAGTTTTCAAAATGCATCATCGAATAATAGCGTTGGATAATTTGAAAAGAAAACATAATCTATACCCGAAATTAATTTAGGTTTTAAAAAATTAAGTTTAATAGAGTAAGGCCATTTCTTTGTATACAAAATATGAAATTGCATATTTTTTGATATAAGTTCTTTGGGGTCGAAATAGAATTATTAAACAATACTATTTTCTTTAAAGTACTACTGCAGTTTTACATCATTTTGATTATACATTACGTATAAAAAATGTTTGAATGTAGACTTCAGTGTACTGGCAACTCTTAACCAACAAGTTCAAAATGTGATTGAGTCTCACGGATGTTAACGACTTTATTCAAGAGCAAGATTGTAAATTTAACAAAAAAGTTAAATCAAAAAGTATGAATACAATGACTGCACTGAGGAGTTTTTGTATCGACTATTAATTTATATATATTTTTTATAAAAAAATATAAAAGAATCACAGAATCCCAAGGGCTAGTGCATACAATTTTATTATTAAAAATCCTATGGTCTCGCACAATACAGGATGTTCCCGCACACACAGCACCATATTCTTATGATTTATCGTTCGAAATTCAAATCAACGTTGCCATCCGATTCCGAAACAATGGGCAACCGTAACGAGAAACGTCAAAAAAACTGTACGAACGGTAATCCGCTGGGACAGAGTTCGTTACGTTTAATGAAGGCGGATTTGCATAATCGTTTTTAAGCCTGGCTTAAGCGCAGTGCTTTATGTGGCTTATGACAACTGTTCTAGAACCGGAGGTCGAGCTACTCCCATCATCACTAATACTTTTTTCCAGTTCAAACCAGTTTGCGCTGTACAAGTGTTATGTCACGACTCCCAGAGAATAAGGAAATAAATGCCGACTATTTTTCGTTTTTTGGCTATGAATTTGGAATCAACAGTTTTTGATATTACAAAGAAGGTCCCGTAATAAAATCAGCAAGTGGTACGGTACTAACAATTATAATTGTCTCAATAAATGTTAGTCGCATTACGTAGAATATGTAGATGGTTTTATTATGTTATTAACTCATCAGTGCAACGGAGCTAAAATTATTAAACTCGTTAATATTATGCATTTGTGTCTGCATCACAAACAGTTTTGTACTTTGTAACTCTCAAAATTATTAAACCAAAATATCCTCAAAGAAACTTGCTCCATAAGATTCCGGAACGTATTGAAACGTTACTGTACCGGACGGCTGATCTGAACAAGTAAAAAAAGTTCTAGTTCCAGTTTTTAATACACCCTAAAACCTCGTTAAAACTTTCGCTTTGAGCTCTGCTTCAATGGAATTTAGCTTGTAATAACTATGGCTTCTTTACAAAGTTACGTCACAATTTTGTAGAGCAAAATGTCATAGTATCGACGGAATCCGGGTCGGTATACTTTGTACTCTCCAGGGTGTTTGCCGTACGGAATCGAAAACTTTACTTTTATTTCAGCCTACTTACTTGTGGAAGTTGGAAACAAAGTAAACGTACGTTTTATTTCATTTTAAACCAATTTTGGAGGTTAACATTTTATAACAAAAATGTACACTTTAAAATAATATTAATGTCTAACAATTGATTCGATACTGAGGATAGAAGAAGGCAGCAGGATCTTCGTCGAGTTGGAATTCCTAATTAGGAAGCTTAAGTTTGGTATCGATAAGCAGATGGTGACTGCAAAAAAGTACAGTCGGTAAGCACAAGTTTGTCTCAAAAATTAAAACTATTCGATATGTAAATAGTATTCAACGGGGAGGTCTTGTTTTTTATGACCATAAACATCAAGATTTGATCCAGAAATAGAACTATAGTAACATCTGTGGTATAAGTAGTATGATGTTATTTTCAAACATCATGTATATATGTTTTTTTTTTTGGCTCTATTATATTAGCTAAAACCATATCATTTATATTATTATGTTATTGTTTTGTTTTAAAATGGGCCGCCATTGCTGTCAATTAAATTAAGAGGTATCATAACGTTGTCAATACGATGACATGTCAAAAGCAATATGATATTTGAGTGATGATCGCGTTTAAGTATTTGTTCCTTAGTCATTGATTCCTTCTATGTATTTAAGTATGTATTTCTATATACAAGTATTTATATCGTTGTTTAGTTTTTATTTAATTATCATAGCCTTTGTATCTTTGATATCTCTCATTATTTTAGTATAGTATATATTTATAAAATTAAAATAAGGGATCATTATTAGCGAGTATTACCAAAGGAGGAGTGACTTCCAATATTTCGTTCAAACTCGGGAAATGCTGGAATACATTCCTTACGGCGAGTCCGGTAATCCGTCGCCAATTGAAAACTCTTCCGCGGGACCGATAGAGAAGACCAAAGATATAAAATGGTTGGAAATAACGCTTTGAATAAAATCTCAAGGCCTGCCAAGTTCCAGACAGCGGAAGGCACGCGAATGGTCGATCGAGTGAGCGAAGTCATATGAACGCGCTCACTCGACGGATAAAGCTGGTATCTAAGGTGAGAATATAGCTGCGCCTTAAATGTTGTTATTATGCTTTGAAGGACAATTTCACATCGCCGGTTAACAACAGATGAGAACCACAAAAAAATTAATACTATTTTTTTTCTCTGCGTATGCCTATGTCAAAAAGTAATAAAGGCGCTTAAATCATTTTGCAGCTTTCTTTGGAATGACGGCAGCCTGTTTGTCAATTGAGGTTTACTCGCAGAATAAATTAATCAAATTCACTTTCTATCTTAGCTCCCACCGGCCTCCCCCTCTTTCCTCGAAAAATCATGTATCTAATATGGTTTTCACCATCGTCAATAGTGAATATTTATGAGTTTTTTTCACAGCTTAAATAAAGCAGCTTCTGATTCATGCTCGAGTAAAATCATTTTTGAATAGCTATAAAAATAACCGATATAAGCCAACAAAGATTAATTCCTATCTCTTTCTAGCTAAACGTAACTTAACATGGCGTTGATATAGCCGACCTTTTACATGACGTCACAGTGCACATATCTCTGTCTAATCGCTGTCTAAAAAGCAGTTTAAAATGATTGTGTCTTTATTTTCATATTTTGTTTATATATTATAATGTTTTTAAATCATTTGTAGGTCAATGCATTCATTTTTATAATTCCTGACGCAGTATTAAAGTTATAATTTCCTGTACTTAAAATGTATTTGAAAAAGTCGTTGATCTCTA
Organism: Acleris sparsana; assembly: GCA_923062465.1. Classification (NCBI taxonomy): domain Eukaryota; kingdom Metazoa; phylum Arthropoda; class Insecta; order Lepidoptera; family Tortricidae; genus Acleris; species Acleris sparsana. The sequence goes on from OV281299.1 coordinate 3,701,321, forward strand.
AAGCTTACTATAGGGTCGAGTACTATCTAACAGATAAAAATGCTTGGCATAAACTAAACTTAACACCTAAATAACTTAATAATAAATTAGTCATAAAAAAATATGTAAACGTTGTATATTGTCTAGGGGACACGGTTTCTGTAGGAAAATGTATCGAAACTTTGTATGAGGTTGTCTTGCACTGTCATAATATGTAAGTAATATTTCTTTTATTACTTATTATTCTCTATGAAAACTCTGAGTTTTGACACATTTTCCTTCTCAATCTACGCTTGAATATATTTACTTTTTATTTAATGCTAATACTTAATGCTAAGTTAAGCTTTATAATTGTATTATGTATAATAAGCTGTATTTAAAAAAAATACTGACTGTTAAGTTTCTTGCGACGCTTCTTTTACTTACTGAATAAACATCTTTTATCTTTTAAATGCGATTTTTAGAATTTATGTAATATATTCACTATTCTATGACCAAATTTCATTAATGTGTGTCGAATCGCGACTATCGGGTATTCTATGATGGTGTTCCCACGCCGCGCTACCCGACTGTCGGGTACTATAGTACTATTTGAGGTTGGGAATTGGTTTCTTGGGCTGACAGTGAATGTTAGACATATTTTTGTTACAGTTACGTTATGAAGCCTCTTCCATCTTCCCTAACTCCTGAAGGATTAGTGGCCAGGCCTTTGGGACTTTGACGTCATACCTAATAACTATTCGCTTTTCTTTTACATTCCGGTTGGATTCTTTTAAATTTTCATTCGGGAGTGGAAATGTGGAATCATAGGACTGATATGGAGGTAGACGAACCGTTTAATTAGGTTTTTATGGATAAACGGAATCCAGGTTTTTTTTGGATGGAAACAGCTGAAGAGTTTATTTGATGTTATGTGGGATCTCAGGGTGTTCCATGGTCTACCCTTGGTGACCCTTTTCATCGAATGTGTCATTTCACCGAATTTAACTTCATCGAAAGGTATCTTTTGCTGAAGCCGTATTTTCAGTTTTTCTTAATATTAATTACCTACATTGGTTAGGTTAGGTAAGACTTGTGACGCTCACAAAATGTTAACTCCCTAAAAAAGAGTGTCGATGAAATGAAAATTCTGCGAAGTGATATAATAATGATATGAGTGTCATTATTTTTCGATTACTAACTTACCTAGATTTAATATTGAAGTATCGACTCATCTTTGATGTAAACCGATGAGTACGCAAGAACCGCACTTAAATTTGACATTTAATCCGCCCTACCTTTTCATTAGAGCAATGTACGGGTATCGTTAGTATTTTCGATCCCCAGAATGAAATAACTGTCTCAGAGATAATGCCAGTTTTTCACAAAAAAAAATGTATGTGTTCTCTTTTGTCTGAAGCAGGTTATAAGAAGCTAGTTCAACCACAGTCAAATCAAGTCACTCTTTGTTTTCATGTCAATATTTTTTCATCTGTGGTTGCGCAAATGGCATTACGTGACTATGCTGTAATTATATACCATTCCAAATTTAAACTCACACATATTTGTATTATTTGAAACTTTGGCTTCTTGAACCAATGCTGTCTTTAGCTTATTAAATACTTATGATTTAATTTGAACGCGGGAAATGATTCAAAACCCGTGCAATATATATTGCCCTTTATTAATTTATGCCGAAATGTAAAGCGAACATTTGCGAAGATTTAATAAAACGAATTTGTTTGCCTCAAATTGAAAATTATTTCGAGAATCTTAAGTAGGCCTCTGTTTGCGGAAACGATTTATTACAAAATGTATGTCAATAATACGACCTGTTTACTTTAAACGGTTGGAGATCTTTTTAATTATTACTTGTGTATTTTTAGAACAAATAATTATTCTCCTTAATCATATTTGTTGGGTTTATGGTATTTATAAATTTAGCGCAATTTTAATAATAATAATTAAACCCACAAAACGTTGGTATTTAAAATTAAAAACATATTATATTTTTATAATACTGTTTCAATATCTTACCTTTACATTATTTTCCATGATTTTCATTAAACTGGTGGACAACAAAAAGTACCGGCTTTATCAACTTTGATACCTGTACTGTCATGACAACTGTCAAATTGGTATAATCTTCTATTATACATTCTTGTACATTTTATCCCTATGTTTAAACGTTAGTTGTTTATACTTGATTAAGTACCAAACCTAACATACGGACATATATTCGTGAGTATTAATATATTACAGGATGAAAATCTCGAATCACGATAAATAATATTAACTATAGGACTATCTATTATTTACCATAGAGAAAACTTAAAGCATATTTTATGATTGTTATTAATACCACCCTGAATATATATTTAATAGTTCCTATACATCTTTATTTATATTTATGCTATGACTTGCTTCCAATTATCAGTAAGAACTCATGTACACATTATTTGAACCCGATGGCTACGGTGATATTGTGGTATCAAGCAGCAAGTCTGATGATGGGAAAATTAGGAATGGAATGTACGTACTTACTTTTTTTATAAGTAAGCTTAAGAACTTGAAATCAAGAAATAAAAAAAGTTTTAAAACTAAAACCCGCGTTCAAATCGCAAGAAATAACTTCTTCTGGAATGGTTACTAAAAAGTAATAAAATAAATAAATGTTTTAAAAAACCAAAACCTGCCTTCAAACCGCAAAAAATTACTTGTTTTAAAATGGTCAGTCTAAGTGAAGTCTGCTTATGGTTAAAAATATTGTGGGACGCCGACTTCAGATAGACTGTCCATTTTAAAACAAGTAATTTTTAGCGGTTTGAAGGCAGGTTTTGGTTGTTTATAACATTTATTTTATTTTATTACTTTTTAGTGATCATAATTTTATTATGCTGATATGTAGTCCCACATCTATATTAAAAAGAAAGGCATAATAAATTAATGAAAAATTCACTCCTCCTGTTTTTGAAGTCGGTTAAAAATAAGACAGAATGTGGGCTGTTAGAAGTGAAATGTGTGTATAATTTGCGTATCTGAGTTTCTGTGTATCTGTGTGTCTGTATGTGGCATCGTAGCACCTAAAGAGACAGGCCGATCTACAACCGTTTTTTTTAAATATTTTAATTAGGGCGGTGGTTAGCTAGATTTTATGAAATTAGGTTACGCCGTTTAAAAGGCATATCGACTCTGAAATTAACGGTCAACATTGTGATTGAGTGAGTGGTTTCAATTTAATTTATCATGCCGTCAGCAATCACAAACAAAGTAGAATTTTAATATTATTTCAGTGAATACAACCAGTGTCCACGAAACAATAGACATGCCATTTTTGCCTTTATATTAAATTTATAAAACAAACAAAACTTTATTTGTTTTGTTTTTAAATTCAAATTTAGAATTCGCATCGTGTACCGCCATTGTTATGGGACAAAGGAAAACGTTAACAAGTTACCAAAAATGTTGCTTGTGTAGTTTTTTCTGCAATAATAATTAGCATTCTAAAATTATTTTGAATTGCCAGTAAGAATTTTAAAAAGAGCTCTCTATTGACAAGATTTTTTAAAACCGAATTTGCAGCTTTCTTAATATTTAAAATACACTTCAAAAGAAAGTTCTCGAAAAAAATCAACGATTTACTTTTTAATAAGTAAGGTTGTTGACTGTTGTTTAAAATAATATTAATTACAAAATTCTTTGAATATATTTTGACGTGGTATATATTTTATCATTTAAGAACAAGGATTCAATTTATTTTCTAGACACAATAGAACCCAATTAAAATTATTATTAGGACCTCTTTTTGCTTAACTTAAAATTGAATACCTTAAGATAAACCAAGCATAACTTTTAATCATAGTAGAAATTATTAAATTCGTATTCTTAGTATAACGTAACAGCACTGTATTTTTGTACACTTTATATTTATCGTTCTAACTAATATAATACATGTAATAAAAAGATAAAATAAAATACTTCGAAAATCTTAGATTCATATTTTGTTAGTTACATAATTCTTACAATCTACTTATTAAAACTCAATTTATTTTTTATTTATTGTTTTCTTTTGACCCTACTTTTTTAATTTTGAGTGTCATGGCCTTATGGAAAAAGTCAATACTTTTCATTTAGTTCTTAGTTTTTCTACGTCAATTACTATGCTAAACTTCTAACAGAAAGACTGCTTAAAGATATACAATACATGTATATGTCGACGACGTAGTTAACCTAGTTGGTAGTCACCGTGCCTACGAAGCTAGCGGTCCTAAGTTCGATATCTGATCAGGACAAATATTTGTGTGATTCAAATTCAAATTCAAATCCTTTATTTCATGTAGGCATAAATATTATGTACATTTTTTAGGGGGCACAGCATTAGACAGGTACACAACACAACATACATTACCATTTAATAATGCTGGTGGGAGCGGGTGAATATTTGGGCATTTCGACCGCCGTCATTGTTGTCTTCAATATATTGACGAAAACAATGATAATTACCAGCAACTTTTGATGTCAAAGTCAACGGACCCGGGGGTAGTATTAATTCCATTTAAAATCATAAGACAATTAAAAAGTTTATCTTGAATAATATGCGAAGACAATAATGACGGCGGTTAAAACCCCGAATAATCACCCGAGCATGCAATCCCGCACATTGTAGCATAATAGCACAATCAGGCTTATCATAATTAAGTATATCATTCTTAGAATGGTATTGATGGTTGTGATGAGCGCGAGTATTTGTTTTCGAGTCTTGGGTATTTTCTACGTATGTATGTATTTATTTCACTGCCTAGTACAAGCCTAGAACTTATCTTGGTACTAGGTCAAGTTGTGTAAGTTTTTCCCCGATATACGTTGCCTGATAGATATTTGTGTTCAACTGCATCAGATCTCACAGTGTTGAATTTATTGACCGGTTAAAGATGACACTTTGGGGAAAGAGCAATGGATTGAGTCATCATCATCATCATCATGTCAGCCGAAAGACGTCCACTGCTGGACATAGGCCTCCCCCAAGGCTTTCCACTCAGACCGGTCTTGTGCTTTTCGCATCCACCGAGGTCCCGCGATCCTGACGAGGTCGTCACTCCATCTTGTTGGAGGCCTACCTACAGCTCGTCTTCCGGTCCGGTCTCATGGATTGAGTAGGTACTAAAATATTTTTAAGGTTTCTCTATGGATTCAAATCAGGAATGAGGAGGGCCGCAGAAGAACTTAAGCTCTGTGAATTGCAAAAAGTGGCAGTAGCGGATCATATTGTAGAACCAAATCACATTTAAGGTGCAAAGGTGAAAGGCTTCGGCAGCCTAGTGGCTTTAAATCTCATTTACAATTGAAGTACATGAACTAATGCTCTTAATTACGGCGAAGAAACACCATTGTGAGGAATTCTACACATTCAAACAGCTGCAAAGAGAAATTGTAAAAAATACCTAAAGGATTGAAATGTCATATATGAAAGGGCTTAATGTTTTTTTCGCACAACATTACGCTTTCTCGTACAGCGTTTGTGGATCACCCTTCCCTTAAGCTTCAACTGTCATCTGTTGTACAAACAAAGTGCCGACCTAATGCCATTTAAAGTAGGCAACTCACAGAGCGAAATTAGGTTTATTTAAAACATAAGTGCATCCCTAAGTCCAAGAATAAACGTCATTGTTTTTCACGGAAGCTTAAGTCGGCAGCAAGAGTCAGCCCGATAAATTACCCAAGCAATAGAAGAGATAACCTCCGTTATCGCTCGCAAGTTCCGCGCTAAATTCTAGTAGGAAACTAAAAGGACACCTAACTTTATTCCTTGGTCGTTTTTTACCCCATAAACCCAATGCCGCTTGCGAATACAAATCAAGATTCGCGCATTTGGATTCAAAAAACGCCCTGACAAATGTATTACTGTCTTTAAATCGAGAGGTGTCCGGATTACAGTCTGTCCGAATTAATTCACTCCGTCTTGAAATTTAAATTCGTTGAATTCTAACAAGGCGGTCCCCAATCTTGCTCGCATTCGATTGTCAAAGACTTACGGGTAAGCTTCTTACCCGAATAAGAAGATTTCGCGAAGAGTCCCTCCTTGGGGATCCACTAGAACTTTGTAGTCTTAAAAATATTTAATCGCGACTTTAAAATTGGTGGACATGCGCTGGACGTATTTGCTTGTGGGGTAGGAAGGACTTCATAGGATTATGTTTAGCTTGAAAGGAATTTAAGTTGCTTGTCTCAGGATTTTTCGAGACCATTCCCCCTAACCTCCCTTGCTCTATAATATAATTTATTTTAAATTGAATCCTGTAGCTATTTTAGAGCACGCTTTATCTTTAAGCCATTTGACGATGTACAATCATGTTTTGACAGACTAGAACAATTTTTTTTTCTTTGTTTTGCCAGACTACAGGTTGACAGGACCCCATCCAAATAAAATTTTCTAAAACTCATTCACTCGCATTCATAGACGCGTAAGTAATTATTTAATATAACAAGATGGTATATTTTTGTACCAGTGACTCACTTGTATGTACGTTAAAAAGTAGCTTTAACAATAAATACAGCCTTGTTTTACTGAAGATGCACCTAATTTAATACAAAATAGGTACTACTATACAGCGAGTTAATTTAATATATTACAGCATTCAGAGAGCCTAACTCGCAATATAACTGTATTTTGGGTTTCTCCAGGATATATCAGTTGCCATGTAAGTCAATCAGAGCAAGAAGACTTCGAGGAACTTAGTAAATTAATCAAATCAACCCCGACGTGGTTATGCAATGTATTTACCTAATCATGATTGATGACTACACTCAGGAGCAAAAATAACGGGTTAGAGTGCGTTTTTCATACTAAAGAGGCTATTTCGAAGCCTTGGTTCCTCGCCAGGGAATGCTTTTAGTGAAACCTGATGATGAATACCCCGAGCATCGATGCAGGACTTCCAGATTACCTAGGATACCCAACTGAATGAATCTGCCGTTAACGCCGGAATTGTGCATGTTCAGAAAAACATCTAAAATGGCAATAAAATGTAAGGAAATCCAAGTGCTGCTGACCCTAACTCTCCCGCTATGCTGTTAACTGATTGTGCGATCAGTTAGGTATCTTAAGAACTTTTGACTTCCTCTATTGAACCTCGCAGTATCCACTATTACAACTCACTCAAAACAACCCCTGGCGAGGAACCAAGGCTTCGAAATAGTCTCGTTATTTTTGCTCCTGAGTGTAGATTGTTTTGATGAGTTGTTGCACTGTTGTGAACATTTTAATACCCATTTCAAGTAAATAAGTTACCCCATCAAAACGAAAAGCAGTATGCGTATATGGACTTCATATACTATTATTCTGCTTTGTGCTTTTGGATGAAAGAATAAGTAAAGAAGTTTTTTTTTTTGTCAAAACTTTGGAATCTCAATTGGTTTTATTTGAATGCGCTTAGCATCTCGTATATTATGCAACTCACACCGCTCGCACAGTTTTGTAAGGTAGCCTATCGATTTCTCGAAAAACTTTTGTCCGCTGTTTCGCTCGTCCGAATATTCATTTGTAGGAAAATCATTTCTCTCTTCTTCTCTGAGCCCAGTGACTTTTCAAAATGTTAGAGTTATACCTACAGAAGGTTAGGTTAGTTTTATAATAATCCAGGAAAGTTAAATGGTTGCAGAGAAAAGTGATGTTCGATCAAATAAAAATTCCGACAAACGAAACAGCGGACAAAAGTTTTTAGGACTTAGGGTAGGTACCGTTTTAAGAATATTAATAGGTATCAATCATTCGTAAACGAAACCGACTACCAATTTTCTTTTACTGTCAAACGTAGGTTACTTATAGTTATTTAAGCTCGATTGGTTTACACGTCTGAGCAACAACATGCCTTTTTTGTGATAACAACGTCGTGTTTTAAAAGTAGCAAGTTTTAAATACACTAGGTACCGTATTTATTTATTTTTATTATAAAGTATTGATCATATAAATAAGACCCACACCTTGCTTACCGTGTAATTAATATTATTTAGTTTAAAGGTTGACAAGCGTAATTACGTCCCGGCAAAGCGCCCTCTATCGGAATCGCAAACAAATTAGAAACGGCTAATTTATTCGAACTGTCGCCGAAATCTATGTTCAGTTCTACGTAAGCATCATTAGCGTGCCGTCTCGTAGCGACGAATTAAATATTTATAAACATCTAAAAAGTGTTTTACGTGGAATTATTTTTGAAGTTAAAAATATTGTTAGTATTGACATTGTTGTTGTGTTTGTTGTTGTTGTTATTGTTTTATTGTTTTTGCAATTGGACCATATGCGGCTTTTAGTATGCTTGCAACAAATGGCAATGTAATAAAGTTGGTAACTTGTTGTTTGTAATATGGAATTTTTAAATTTTATATGGGTCAATACTCGAAATAAACGCTATCTATCTATCTAAACTATTGTCTGCCTGCAACTTAGTCCACATATCGGTTGCGCGTTATTGTTACGGGAACTATATGTTTTTTCTTGACTAACATTTGAGTCAAATTGCATTAAAATCACATGAGCGGTTTGTACGTGATTAAATTACAAAAGAAACATGAACATCAAACAAACAAACAAACAATCGTCCACATTTAAAATATTACTTGAAGTTAAGGAGGATAATTTGATTGAGGACTGTGGCTTCTTGCCATTCTAGTACTTAACAGATAACGGTATAAAAGTGACAGGGCTCAAGACGCGCTCAAGACTAACCCTCTTGTTCATAAACGCACAATAGCTAAAATTTGCTTTATCCTGAACTGTATATTGTGACATTAACATTTCTATTTCCAGGCAACGGGTATATTACAGATATCTACGTACTTATAAAAAAATCTCGTGTCTTTTGTGTGTGTCCTCCGAAACGGTTCGACCGACTTTTATATATTTTTTGTATTTATTTGGTAGGTATGAGAATAGGTCGTAAACACAAAAAAAATAACAACAAAACAATTTATTATATTATACTGTATTATATTAACGCACAATAAACTTCGAAGACTTATACTTAGATCGCTCGGGTGACTCTTGATCGCACTGTTTGCTTTCCAAGTAAAGACTGATTGTGCCCACAACCGCGGTCCACCTTTTATAGTTCCCATGTTATTCCAGAACGCCTTCCATGTACCGGATCTTCCGGAACGATCGATGTAGTTTGCTCCGCCGAGGACGATCGAGACTATTCGTTTCTGTAATGTTGTACGTCTTGCTACTTGCTCGCTCCGTTAACAATGGCGACGTCCTTGGCACACGGCAGTGCATGGGTCTGGAATGTCCTGCGCATCGATGTCCCATTCCCGTGTTATCTCTTTCGATTTTAGTGGGTAATGAAACGCCTTACCACATCGTCGTAACAATAAATATAAAGTTACTATGCTTTTGTGCACAGTGGCAGGCCGCAAGTCTTGTGAATCTCACTAGACATACTACCTGCAACGGTAAAATAATATTTAACACATTGCGGAGGTCATGAACGTCGGGAAAATCTTAACAGCGTGATGTGGCGATCGTAACAGTTAGTGGTCCCATCTGTTGAGTGGTTTGAAACAACAACTTACATTCGACATCCGCTAGGGGTCCTGATGAGCGTCGGTTTGAGTGCGTCCTTTCGTAAATATAATAAAGATAACCTACAATTTTTAGTTCTCAGTTATACTAGATTATAACTTGCTCGTATGACATTACTCGCTTGATAATCAAGAAGCCGTTTTAAGAAAGTAACACCGACTATGATTGCTTCCCTTTTCGTCGTATTCCTGATTTGACATATTCTTGTTTGGACACAGTGGAAACTTCCAAGTTATAATACTATACAATGCCTCTGACTTGGATTTGTTCTTTTTCTTCAAGCTTGTAGGTACGGTCAGCCTCATAAGTAGCTGCACACTTTAATACTTTGTCACATTAACGTCATGTTTGAACTGCTGCATTAATCTGTGAAAGGCGTTAGAGCGACAAGGTACAAAAGTGTGCAGCTACTTATGAGGCTGACTGTACTATAAATAAAACCAAATTTGATGCTTCTATGTTTTATCGTTTACGATGCAACAAACATTTAAATACATTGACGAAGATAATGTTGTATGCGGAGCCCTTATGATTTCACATTCTATGATCATAAAAACACATTCCGGAGAAAAAAACCACCCATTAACTATTACGGTTCAACAGATAGAGCTCTTTAAAGTTAGGACGGACGGACAGACGGATAACTTAGGCACATTTTTAGGTTCCCGTTGTGCCTTCGGCTAGGCTTTTGAAATTATTTGATCGGTAACAGTACCTAGTCTCCTTTTTTAATTTTACGTTTCTAGGTTAACGTCTTCGTGAAAAGGTCTCGATGCATTTCTGGCCGACAAGGCTTTGCACTTAGTTGGTGGTCTTATACTCTTTAGCGAGCAGCTTATTAATGCTCGAGAAACCATTTTAAAGTGGAACGTGAATTTCGAATGGCAAAATTACGTAATTTGTTCGAATATTAACATCCAACAAGACTCGTATCTATGCGAAGTCTTTCAGGGTACACTCTGTGCAATTATGAAATTGGCTTCCACCGTGCTTGAGGCAATCTGGATCTGTCGGTTTATTTAAGGAAAGAATCAAAAAAACCGCGGTGGTGTAATTAACGAGATGAGTCGTGAGTGTTGTTCCTTTGCTCTGTTTTTTAATTCTTTTTACGTATGTGGTAGTGTACATTCGTATATTTTATTACCTAAGTATGTATTTTATTTTAGCAGATATTATTACTTTTTAATGTCTGTTCCTACTGTAATGGTGTTTAGATGATGATGTTGTCAATGTTGTATTTTCTATTTCGCCAATTTTACATTTTTTTAAATATATCTCCGTGATACCCGCTATGCTAATTCTAACGCCACCCCTTGTTGAAATCAGGCCATCCGTTCAGAGGGAAAAAGAAGCATACATACATACACACAAAAGTAAATACATACATACACACATACATTACCCCCTTTGTCAGTCAGGTAAAAAATCCTTGCTTAACTTTTTTCAACCAAACCAATTAGTCCCAAAGCAAAACCTTACATACTCGTAAAAGCTCGTTACTCAACCTGACCATTCCATGCTTTATTTTGCTCAAGCCATTATAAATAGAAACAATAATTGTTGCAAGTAATCTCGTGCAATAACTTTACGGTAAAATCTTATTTGGCTTTTCAGCCGGCGCATTAGCGTGCGGCCTCGTAGTGTCGAATTGAGAGAATTGTTTCCAGAAGAAATAACCAAAGAATTGATACCTATGTTGCTGTAACAAAAAACCTTCGCCTTGAACTTCTACGTATTATGCTACAAATAGATATAAATTGTAAATAATAGTGCGTTTACGTTATTCGGTTTGGTCGTATTTGATTTCAGCCTATTTTACCGACTAGTGTACATAGCTAAATAGTTTTTTTATCAATTAATTAACGAATTCTGTAAACTGAATAAGATATATGGGCAAAATCAAATCACCGAATGTTATTTTTGTAGTGTAAGTATGTAACCTTATATGCCCTTACTTATAAACGTGGAATAACCGTGGGGTAGCTCAACCATGCTTTGCCCTTATCTGTCAAATTCAAATGTCCCGATGACCCACGGTTATTCCACGCTTATAATAAGGGCAAAAAACGGGAACCCCGAAAAGAGAGTTCCACTTGCACCTTATTCTTCAGTCTTGCCAATACTTGGCTCGTTCATTTTCAAAATAATAGATTAGACCAGATTTCCAAAAACTGCGTCCGAAAATTACGCAGTTTTTATTTTTATTTTTTTATTGCATTGAAATGGCAAACAAGCACACAGGCCACCTGATGGTAAGTGGAAACTGTGATCCATAGACATTCGCATTCACAAGATTAGACTGCAAATGCGTTACCAACCCTGAGGACTAAGATGGAATTCCTCTATGCTAGTCATTACACCGGCTGTCGTACTCCCAAACTGGAACACAACAATGCGAACACTGCTGTTTGGCGGTAGGTTAATGGATAAGATGGTGGTAGCGATCCGGACGGACCCTGTACAAGGTCCTACCACCTGCAAAATAATTAATGAACAAATAAATAATACCTTAATTTTGATGTTACATCTTGGGATTTCAGCAAATTGAGCTAGTAGGTATTTATAATTTCTGTTATTTTGAAAAGGGGGCATTGACAAGTGATAGAAAACGCTAAAATTTACTAGCTTATACTCCACATAATGCCACCTTCAAAAAGTTACTTTCAACAGTACGAGGTAAGGTGCAGATTTAAAGCAATTAGTTCACTTAACTACCTGTCATTTGAGAAAAGGATTTGTAAGTCGTACAATACAATACAATACAAATACTCTTTATTGAACACCAAAAAACAAAAAACACGTAACAGTACATTTTAAACTATAGGTATACAACAGGCGGTCTTACCGCTAAATAGCGATCTCTTCCAGACAACCTTGGACAGAGAAATCATGAAAGACAAAGATACATGGCAGGTGGTGTAAACTACCTTCTTCAGAACCCAAACTAACACTTTTATGATAAAATCTACTTACACATATATAAACTACATACACATACATACATAAAGTAAATGAGATTAATAAATACATACTCAATACACACTAAATACATATTATTATACATCAACATAATATACACATACATAAATTATAGAAATCAGCCAAACAAAGATAACACCCGAGGTGATAGTATTTAAGAAAAATAAAAGAAATAATTGAAAAACTACGGAAGCGACCTAAGCTGACAAATGAAATAAATTCCTTGCGTTGTTATAAGTTCTTTGTTACAATTAATTTGCGTTGAACAGACTGTTAACTTTTTTAATATCCGTTTTTTTTCGTGTTTCTGAACTAAATACAAAAATGCCGTAAAAGAGTATATCTAATGTGAAATTAAAATAAAAATCAGCAGAGAAATACGGATGATACAAGCATTTTAAATTGCTTGCTAATTTGACAGCGGTTAGACAGAGAAATCCGATATGCGCTGTGACGTTTGGAAAGAAAGCGATAGGTCGATCGCCAACGCATCAGTTTCTATCATATGTCAAGCATACATTTTACCTCACTCGCTTCACTTCGAATATAGCTCATCAAAATAAACGTTTATAAAGTATTCAGCGTATCATAAATATCAGTTAAATATTATACCCGTCTATTACCACAATATCAGTGTACTTCTTCGCTCCCAGCAGTGCAGTACTATTAAGAATAGAACAGAATATCAAGAAATTACTTAGTTATCAGTATCCACAAAGGATATCTGAGTAAAACGTAGTGATTATATTCTCTTTGAGTAAAACAATAACCCAGGCAATAAGAACAAATCTTTGTTGGCTTACATCTTAGTTATTTTTATAGGTATTCATAAATTGTTTTTCTTCAACTGTTTGTTAGGTAAATGAATCAGCTTTAAGTGAAAAAACCCGCCAAGTGCGAGTCAGACTCGCGCACGTAGGGTTCCGTACCACTATACATCTAAATAAATGTTTTTCTTTATTCTTAATTATATTGGAGTTGATTGAATGAAAGGTAAAATGCGGTTTACGATTTATAACGTATTAAAAATTTTTTTTTTATTAGATCTCGTTCAAACCAATTTTCGGTGGAAGTTTGCATGGTAATGTACATCATATATTATTTTTACATTTATCATTCCCTTATTTTAGAAGTTACGGGGGGGGACACACATTTTTCCTCTTTGGAAGCGTCTCTCGCGCAAACTATTCAGTTTAGAAAAAAATAATATTAGAAACCTCAATATCATTTTTGAAGACCTATCCATAGATACCCCACACGTATGGGTTTGATGAAAAAAAAATTGAGTTTCAGTTCTAAGTATGGGGAACCCCAAAAAAATATTGTTTTTTTTCTATTTTTGTATGAAAATCTTAATGCGGTTCACCGAATACATCTACTTACAAAGTTTCCATAGTATAGCTCTTATAGTTACGGAATAAAGTGGCTGTGACATACGGACGGACAGACGGACGGACAGACATGACGAATCTATAAGGGTTTCGTTTTTTGCCATTTGGCTACGGAACCCTAAAAATCGGCCAAGTGCGATATTGTATTGGAGTATATTATCTATCATCAGCAAAGAAACGGCAAAAAAACCCGTGTGTTGTATGGGTTAAATATTTATTATTATCCTTACTAATATTATAAACGCGAATGTTTGTATGTATGGATGGATGTTAGTTAAACTTTCACGCTGCAACGGCTGGACAGATTTGGATGAAATTTGAAATGGAGATAGCTTATACCTACCTACCCTACATTTTATCCCGGAAAATATAAAAGTTTCCGAGGGAATAACGATATTTGAAATCTACGTGGAAGAAGTCGCGAGATTTACTATATTTAAATTTTATTAATTGTTTAAGTGAATATACAACTAAATATTCTGTGAATATTTCAAGTGTCTACCTGTTGCCGTTATTAATATCGAGCAAAAAAATTTAAGGCTCCCATTTATATTTAATTTATTCTGTTTTTAGTATTTGTTGTTATAGCGGCAAGAGAAATACACCTTCTGTAAAAAAATCAACTGTCTAGCTATAACGGTTCATGAGATACAGACTGTTGACAGACAGACGGACAGCGGAGTCTTAGTAATAGGGTCCCGTTGTTACCTTTTGGATACGGAACCCTAAAAATTAATGAATATTCGTATTCCTTATTAACAAAATACAATCTATATTTATTTATTCAAATGCGATAATAATAAGTTTTATGCTTAGAAGCCCGATTCTACGTATAATCAAATATTTGCGTACTAAATGTAAACAAATAATTGTTCTTGCGTCTTGGATAATTTACAAGTGTTTAACTTGTTACGCAAATCAATGAAAATGAATATTATTTTATAGAGCTACCAGTGACACTCCTTATTTCCTTATAAATCATCATCATCATCATGTCAGCCGAAAGACGTCCACTGCTGGACATAGGCCTCCCCCAAGGCTTTCCACTCAGACCGGTGTTGTGCTTTTCGCATCCACCGTGGTCCCGGTCCATAGCTGTGTTGGTGCCGGCCGAGAATAGCATCACCCCATCTCTTCCCGTGGGTGTCGCAAGAGGCGACTAAGGGATAAACCGGAGGATGGGCAGCAGCGTCCTCCGCGGACTACATGGTATAAATGCGGTCGCCAACCCGCCTGCCAAGCGTGGCGACTACGGCATTTTTTCCCCCCAACGGTTTCTTATAAATAAGGTCGATTAAATTTGCTTGAGCAAGATGAAAGTTTTTGCGGTAAGCCCCCTAACGAGTATGATTTTTTCTTCTTACTTAGAGAGTCCCTTGAATAAATAAATAATCTTATACATATTGTACTGAAGGCCTATTGCTTAACAAACTCGCAATCGCAATCGTTTTCATTTTGAAAATCGAACGCTTGTCTGCATACAAAATGAAACAATTGTTCCTCGTTGAAGCCGATTGTGATTACGAGTGAGTTAGGCAATAGTGACGCTGGTCTCTAACTATGTCCAGGCGGGACAATAAAATTACAAAAAAAATCTTAAACTGACTAAATTAGGTACAAGCTCTAAACAAACGATTTTAATAAAATGTCGGGCTCTAAAAGGACGTGAGCTTCATGTGAGTAGTGGTGGCGGACTGGCGTGACGCGCCGCGCCGCGCCGCCCGCGCAGTTTCGATACCTCGAATGTCTCCTCTCCGTCAGCTGATGACGCGCGTACAAACTAAGCTCAATGCTTGTGACTACATAGAGATGTATATATTTGTAGTCTACTATACTGTGGATAATAGACAAACAACCATAAACATATACTTATACCAATATAGAGAAATAAATAATGAAACGCACTCATCCGGGACCGCTAGCTTCATAGGCAGGGTCAGGTCACTAAACACTAGACCAAACACGTCTTAAAAGTACCTGTTTAATGTTACAGACCGTACCAAAGAAATCAGAAACCGGGAAACCTATTTTATAAAATTATAAGTAAGCTCCTAACTAGTTCGCGGGGATTATTAGCGATGTAGGTACAGTCAGTCAAAATCATCTTGTCTTCATCTTTATATTTACATTATACTGGACCGCAAAACTAAGTATCACACTTTATATGACATGTTCATTAAAAGTGTGATACCTACTTGCACAAAATGAAGTTGCTTCCGCTGTCTGTCCGGTTATATTTTTTTAACTACTCAACAGATTTTAATGCTAATTTCAGCAATACATAGAGTGATTCCAGAGGAAGGTTTAAATGGATAATCGATTCTGGTCAATGCAAGGTTGTAACAGAACAGGTAAGAAATAAATAACTGTACATTTTTCCTTCTTAATACGACAAGCAGACACCGTGATTGATGTTCGTTGCATTGACATCATCGGCCTTAAACAAGAAAGGCTTCTGCTATCTCCTTAACCGGCTTCTACAAAATCGGAGGATTTTAATTTTCACTTTTAATGACTATTATGATTCAATGTCTTTTTTAATGACGAGAAGGTGCGCAATTCTTAATACAACAGTCGAGTTCATAAATATGTACTTATACACTTTAGTACCTTGCAAGTTTAATCGATGTGATAATTCGTATATGGCAGTTTGAATAGACAAGGTACAATCCCAACATTGCAGAAATCTTAAGGCTGAGAATGCGTTGCCAACCCTTAATACAAAGATGGAAGGCCTCTATTATGCTAGTAATATCACCGGTTGTTTAATCCTTAAAACAGCATATGTTGTCACTCGGATCTCCTTTTCTTTCTAGTCCGTAGCAACAGAGACGTACAGAGCGACAAGCGAGACAATATTGCGCTACCCGTGCTGAACACGAAGATGCTAATGCTGCTTGGCGCTAGGTTTAAGGCTTACATTTTTAGGACACATTTTAATATACACTCAGGAGCAAAAATACCGGGTCAGAGTGCGTTTGTCATACAAACGACACTTTTTCGAAGCCTTGGTTCCTCTCCAGGGGTTGTTTTGAGTGAGTTTTAACTGTGGGTACTGCGAGGTTCATTAGAGGAGGTCAAAAGTTCTTAAAATACCTAACTGATCGCACAATCAGTTAACACCACAGCGGGAGAGCTTGGGTCAGCACTTGGATTTCCTTAGATTTTATTGCCATTTTAGAGGTTTTTCTGAACATGCACTATTCCGGCGTTAACCGCAGATTCATTCAGGTGGGAATCCTAGGCACTCTGGAAGTCCTGTATCGATGCTCGAGGTATTCATCATCAGATTTCACTAAAAGCATTCCCTGGCGAGGAACCAAGGATTCGAAATAGCTTCTTTAGTATGAAAAACGCTCTCTGACCCGTTATTTTTGCTCCAGAGTGTAGTTGAATCATTTCAAAGTACGAATTTAAATACATGCATCGGGGGGTAAATTTCAATTATCGTTATTATTTCGAGAACTTTAAAAAATTCTGGGATAAAAAGTAGTCCATGTGTTAATCCAGTGTATAAGCTATCTCCATTCCAAACATCATCAAAATCTGTAAAGCGGTTGTAGCGTGAAGGAGTAACAAACTAACACACATGCACACACACAAACTTTCGCATTTATAATATCAGTACCGGTAAACTGGGGGTACTTTGATTTACGAGGTAACATTGCCCGACCTTAAAACGATAACTGTTTTAGTTGTTATCTTCTTAAATTGTTGAAGTAATTATATAACTGTATGAGTAGCTTAGTCCTGATGAAACATTTAATAGAATAATTAAATATTAAAGATAGTTTTTGGGGTGGGCAATGTTACCCCGTAAATCAAAGTACCCCCAGTTTACGGTACACGAGCACTCAGTCCACCTGATGACAAGTGGGACCTAACACCCATAGACATTTGAATTCTTAAGATTACGATCTATAAACTGCAATCCTCAGACTTCAAAAGCATTGCAAACCCTGAGTACTAAGATAATGCCATATCCCTCAATACTAGTAATTTTACTGGTAAATCGCCTCTTATAAACGTAAAAGACCTTCATTGATTAATAATGTATAAATCTGACTTACTTAACAAACAGCTTCCTTTGATTTAACGTCAAATCCCCAATCGTTTATATAAAAGCTGACTGTACAAAGAATATATCTAAGCCGGTGAAATCTGCGAAGGGCTACTTTAAGATTTATAAGAAAAACTTTGCCAATTCACGGAGAGGATTCATAAATATTGAAACGTGTTTTGTGGAAGAGTCGATGGTAGTTTATCTTGGAACAGATGTTTCGTGTGCTCCATCCACGGAGCTGTTTGTATGAGTATTATTTTGAAAGTTTAGGAGAAAAGACGAAATGAAATGAAATGAAATGAAATGAAATGAAATGAAATGAAATGTAATGAAATAATTTATTCGTAACAATTGTTATAGGTCAGTGTACATATTACTATTTTATGTACTTATGTATCTAAGTAATTAAATAATTATTATATAAAATTTAATTCATTAAAAATAATATAAAATGTCGATAAATTAAATTAATTGTTACCCTGTGAGGGCTAGATTAAAAAACTCATCGTAATCGTAAAAAAGTCGCTCATGGAGCCATTTTTTAAGTTTGTTCTTAAATTGTGTGATGGAAGCCGCGTCTATTACGGCTTTTGGCAGGCGATTGTACACGGCGGGTCCCAGGAAGTAGAGGGATTGCTCTGTTTTGGCCAGTTTGTGTCATAACGAAAACTCAGGGCCAAGAGTCAAGACGGTAAAAGCCTTATAATCTGACCTGTTGTATTGTCACCGTTTTGATAGGTCTTTCCTTGACAGTAATAGCAGTTGAGCTACAAATAATACCATAACATGTCAAAGACGACATTATTTTTAACGCCTAGAATAGAGGGCCACGCCAAGGTACTCCGACTATGTAAAAACTAAAGGATTTGATTCACAATTATATAGGTATTTAAGGATCTTAAAGGAGTAAAACGTTCTAAAACATTGTGTGAAAAAAAAAAATGACGTATTTACCCCTTACGATAGAATGTTTTGCTTTGTACAATTTAAGTGTTTACATACATACATAAATTTATGTAGTAATCTAAAATATGTATTTCTTTGTTACAATGCGGATAGCGAAGCTACTAGTCACGGGTTTGATCCCCAACAAGGACACATATTGACGAGTATTTATTCCTGAGTCTTGAATTCTCTTCCTCCGTTAGCTTTTAATTACAAAGCAATTGTTTTATCCGTGAAAAAATAAAATTCCAAGGGACTGTTCTATTTCCCAGGACTATTCAACTGCGTTTTTAAAAGTAATTTCCAGCTATAACACTGGCTGCGAAGTTCCAGACCAAGTCAAAAGGCTAGCTTCCGATAAAACGAACAAAAATCGAGAGCCTTAATTTTCCGGTTATTATACTAAATTGTGAAGAAGTCCTCACTTATTTCGTTTTTCGACGTCATTTCCTCCCGCGGGTGTTTCTGACGGACAGTTTTCTGATTTCTTGGCCAAGTTTTTTTATCGGTAAAGCGTATTTTGCCGTTGTTGGAGCACAGACAAGTTTGCGTTAAGTGCGAAGGCTCAATAGGAAAATTGGATTACCACTTCTGCTACTTGAAGTTTCAGGGGAAATTTTTCGTTTTCTCTCGCTCCACAGCTCGCTAATTTTCATACTCACCTCATGTATTAAATTTGAATCCTACGATTTTTACTTAATATAAACAATATAAACATAACCGACTAAGTGTGCGTTGTAACCACTGCACTACGTTCTTTAGAAAAAAAATTTATACCCTTTAAATCGCAAAATTGGAAGATGAGGTGTGTTCAAACCTCTTTTGTTTCATAAGGTGCATAAAAAACTTCTTTTTTTTTTGACGTTAACCTTCAACTTGTTGAGCCGGCTCGACAATGAAAAGTAAAGGGTGACTTTTATTATCCACTTAAGAACTTTAAAAAAAAAGATTAACGTGGGGTTTAGACATTTTTCATTGTTGCTCGTACTTGAAAACCAACGTCATAAAGGCTTTTTTTATGAGTATAAAAAACAATTTCATGGATGATTTAATAACATGATTTCATTAAAAATAGTCTAAGATAAGCAATAGTTTAACTTTTCCATATTTCAATATAATTACAGCTATGAATACAGACGGATGCGAGGACAAAAAATCCTTTTTATCTTCTTTTTTTTTTAGTTTAGAAAGAAAACGTATACATATTGTTATACCGGTCAAAAAACACAACACTATTATATTATTTATCCATATTTATAAAAACCGGCGAAAACTTGATCCGTCATGTTGTCATCTTCGGGAAAATTCGTTTTCAACCCGAGCGACTCCTACGTAATAATAACAAATTCAGTAAGGTCAGCCATTTACCATGCATCTACACGGCATGTGTTTATAGCGACTGTATTTCATTCCCCAAGTACAATTTTATGCACTCTGAATGCAGAGACTTCATTATTTTTTTATTTATAATCCAGGAATATGCTACAAGCATGATTTACTTGCTATAAAGGTTTTAACGAACTAGCACTTGTTCATTTCACGACATATACGACTCGTGTGCGAATTATTTATAGTTTTATTAAATAGAAACTTTACATAAATTAATTGCTTTGATTAGAAAATAATGGGGTAATGAGGAATTGCATTTATCTATCAGAAGCGGAGAAGGAAAAATTAAATTAAAAAAATATTTAGTTATGGTCGGCCTTATAAGTAGGCATACTTTAGTGCCCTGTCACTTTTCTTTGAGCTGCTTTAAAGTGAAACAACAACTACTCACACGACTAAGATCAACTGATTGCCTTTACTATTCAAAGGTGTGGACTCTTTTACGGAATACGTAGTGGAAGATAAAATAAACTCACGTCTTCATACATTGACTACAAAACTCGATGACGTTTTGAAACTCAACGTCAATGTCAAAAAACAGAAAACAACAAGTTGTACATTGGGGCCATTTGCAACGTCAAAAGATGGCGGATGTGTAATTTGTTTTAGTTTTTATTTATTGTATTTAGGTGTTCAAAGTTCTTTTCTGTTAGTGATTTGTACTTTTAATGCCTTTGTGTTGCACAGTGATTGAAGACTTGGGCTTATTTCGTGTATCCTGGCATCTTACTTCTCGTTGCAAGTGGACTCGTAGTGGTACAGAGGTTAAAACTATCTTCACCTCTGTCCTACATATCACCGTACAACGTTGCCCCCAATCTATATACTTGACACTGGCGAAATCACTTTATTGTGGAAACGCAATATCCCCGCGGTAGTAGCTGTTCAAGTCACCGCGGGGCAATGAAAAAATAAAATAAATAAATAAATCAATATATCAAATAACGTGCAACGCCAGAATATTCAAAACTTTAAACACTTCACGTGTTTCATGTCATTAATTTTCTGTGCACCTACAGGTTGCGCCAGTTCCGCGACCGTTGACGTTTATTACAAAACCCTGATATTTCTTCCCATTCATATTTACGTCTTTTTTTCACCCGTATCAAGACGTCGAAAGCTAAAGATAACGAAGCGCTTTAAAACGTTTGTTAACACGCTCCATTCCCCAAATGGGGGAAGTTTCATTGTTAGGCCCTCCTCGCAGAGCCCTCGGGCCCCTAGCCCCTAGCCCCGAGCCCCCGGGGGGCACCACGTGGATAATAAAGTTAACGAGCAACATCTCATTACAGTTTCTACGTGAATACTTGAACTGTTCCTGCACGGATCCACCTACACAAGTCGTTGAAAACTTTGGTAGATAGACGTTAATGGTTAGATGGGTTACTCATCATTTCGGCAAGAGGGTTTATACGGTGTTCAAGCAATGGCTGAATGTATTTAAAAAAAACCATATCTATATTTTTTTCCACTATAAGAAATGAAGTAGATGCCATCTGTTCTCCAATAACCCCGTGATAGAGTAACAAAACTAAATTAAATTGGTTAATGGTTACGAAAATCTGATTTTTTGTTTATTAAAACTAAATTGTGTGCCTTTGATTTTGTAATCTAATGTAAAACCAATTCAGTTTACTATTTCTAACGTCTCAAATAATCGCTAATAATGTTGTTAACAATTTGAAACCTTTAGCAAAAACAAATGCTATAAAAATAATGAGACCGTCATTCTATAAATAAACAAGTCAACTGCAGATAAAAAAAAAAAAACTTTTTACACGTAGGATGTATTGATCGCCAATACATTATGTGTCTCTGAATCTTGTTATAAATAATTAGTTTATGGTCAGTGACCGATTAAACCTGCGCTCCTGCTCTAAAAATTTTATGAAGTTATTTCTAGAATAAGGCCAAGCCGTGACGTCATGCGTTCTTTAGAACATTTTTTCAAAATTGTAACGATTTCAATATTTTCTTTTGTTTACGTAAACTGCATTTTTTCGTTAGTAGGTATGAATTAAACCCTTTATTACACATAAACAAAACCCTCTATTCTATTCACTCGTGCAAATTTTGGGATTTTACTCAAACAGACTGATTTGGTTGCCAACCGGTATTTGATTATTTAGCAGGATTCTATAAATTGCGGTAACGACTCCACTCTGTAATACCATCTAGATGTTCACTAAATGCTTAAGTTTCGCGCATGATCCGAGTGATTATCTTAATATTTGATTTATTTCACGTGATTCTAGAAATTACAAGTTCCTTGAAACTAACACAAATAACTTACAAGGAACTTAAATGCTTCGAATCTTAATCTAGAGCAAAGTTGTCTAATCGATTAAACAATATCGTTGTACATTAATCTTTCTTTGTGCGTAGTTATTAATGTGACAAAGTCGTTTATACGAAATTACTAGCTTCGTTAGTCAAGACTTATATCCATCACAAGATAACCTGAAATCAACTGGTCAAATGAGGTCATTAAGTTCACCTTTTGTAGTCAAATTTGTATGTTTGTGCAATACATATAGACGGACAAAACAATCAAATATAAAATGAAGTAGCTTAATATGATTTTTGTGATAACATTTGTATACACGTCAAAAGTCTAAATATTCCTAATTCCACACGTCATTTCACGTAAAGCTAAAAATTATGCATCTCTACCGGAAAATCAGCGGAAAAATCATAAACGGCAATGCACGAAAAGCACCACCCTTACCAAGAACGACTCATTTATTAAAAACAAAAACTATACACATCTCAGTTCGTCATAAGTCCAACAGATCTTGACAAAGAGATGGGAATTTTAGATAGTACAAGTAAGGTTGTAAATCGGTTGTGTTGAAGCGAAGTTAATAATAAAAAAACAAGTTGGAATTTAGGTCTGTCGTGTCAATGTGGCATTAAGGGTTAACACCAAATAACTTGCTTTATTTTACAGAGTCGGCGTTAAATGAAAATGTTTCGTCGGACAGGGGGCGTGGCGTTATAAATCGGCGCCATAGCCCTTGGCGCGAAATTTTTCATTTCACCGGTCTTTTACGTGGAAGTGTTTTTGGGTAATTATGGTGGGGTATGTCAGCTAGATGGAGAGGTAGGGTAATAGACCAAGTAGAGAATAAGGACTAATAATTGATACTTGTTTCTTATGATATTGAAGATAAGGGTTATGTATTTATTGTGAGACAATCAACTTATAACCTTTGTGTAAAGTGTTAACTATGGTGCCGTCACCCTATATGTTTAGGAGGCTCGTCATCGCCCTGCCTCTCTCTCTAATTGGACGAGGCAGTTACCTCAGTTGGTAGTGACTACTTATTATAAGCCTTATAAGTAGTTGCAAATTTCAGTACCTTGTGGCTTTAACGTCTTTGACAGATTAGTGCAGCAGTTCACACATAATGTTAAAGTGACAAAGCACTTAAATGTGCACTTAAACAGCCGACGGTATACGTCCAAAGTTATGTTTAGGATGTAGAATTTAATTTGACTGAGGCTGTTCTCTGTTTTTTTAGCAGGACTTCAGCAAATAAGTCATCAGCCAATCTTTTTCTGAACTTAAGCTGCATGTTCATTTTTAATTAAAAAAAACCCAGCGCTAACTTAACAAAACTTGAGCTCAAGGCCATCTATTCAACACGGTAAAAGCAATATCGTTTTTGATATGTTATCGTATTGTAAACGTTTTGATAGCTCTTATTTTCTCTACACTAATTCGAATTCAAAACAATACCGTAACAGGTCAAATATGACTTGGATATTACCGCCTAGAATAGAGGCGCTGGTTTTATTCTATGAATACTAGACCACGATATACCTAATAAACAAAATGTTCAAAACTCGGTTTCAAATATTTGCCATTACTTACATGGGAGCAACGGGATCAACTCCCAGACCGCGGGCTTCATAGTAGGCAGAGTAACTACCAACTGGACGATCTACGTCGTTAAAATCTGGTACATTTTGGCAGTAGATGCGGTAGAGAAAGAGAAACTTAAAGTTTTCAAAATTATTCGGACAAGGCAAACGAGCACACAGGTCACCGGATCATCACCATCATCATCATTAGCCTGTATTAGGCCACTGCTGAACGTAAGCCTTTTCTATTGCAAGCCACCGAGCACGATTTGCGGCCACTCGTCTCATCCAGCTCTTGCCAGCCACCAGACCAGCCGGTTCACTGGATGATAAACGGGAACTGAAAGCCACTGGTGTTGCCAACTCTTGGTATAACATACTGAATGCGTTTATGGTAGTTTTTTTTATGGCATAGAGTAGGCAATTGAGCACACAGGCCACCTGATGGTACATAGAAACTGTGACCCATAGACATTCGCATGCACAAGACTGCAATCCTAAGACTGCAAGCACGTTGCTAACCCTGAGGACTAAGATGGAATGCTTCTATGCTAGTCATTTCACCGGCTGTCTTATCCCCAAACCGCAATGCGAACACTGGTGTTCGGCGGTGGGTTAATGGATGATGAATGGATGGTGGTAGCGATCCGGACGGACCCTGCACAAATTCCTACCACCCGCAAAAAAGGTAAAGGGGGTTTAGCTATTAAAAATCACGTACAGGTCATATTACCACACCAATACAACAATGATGATTGGCGATTGGTTGAAAGATATGATGGCGATAGTAATCTAGAAAGACAAGGGCCTCTATGCGGTGAAAACGATATCGTCTTTGACGTGTTACGAAATTGTTTTCAACCCGATCGCCATAACTGTCAAGTACTTTGTTTTTTTTTCTGCCCCTTCGCTTCGTTATCTTTAGCTTTCGACGTCTTGATACGGGTGAAAAAAGACGTAAATATGAATGGAAAGAGATATCAGGGTTTGGTAATAAATTTAACGGTCGCGGAACTGGCGCAACCTGTAGGTGCACAGAAAATTAGTGACATGAAACGCGTGTAGTGTTTAAAGTTTTGAATATTATGGCGTTGCGCGTATCTTAAATGTACAACTTTTTTTTTTTTTTCTTTTTGCCCCGCGGCGACTTCAACAGCTACTACCGCGGGAATATGGCGTTTCCACAATTAAGTGATTTCACCAGTGTCAAGTATATATAAGTATAAATCAATATAGCAATAAAACAAAATCCAATCTTCTCTAGGAAGATTGGTGGCAACGTTGTACGGTAATATGTAGGACAGAGGGCAAGATAGTTTTAACCTCTGTACCACTGCGAGTCCACTTGAAACGAGAAGTAAGATGCCATATACACATACATACACGAAATAAGTCCAAGTCTTCAATCACTGTGCAACACAAAGGCATTAAAAGTACAAATCACTAACAAAAAAGAACTTTGAACACCTAAATACTCAAAAATAAAAACTAAAGCAAATTACACATCCGCCATCTTTTGACGTTGCAAAAGGCCTCCTGTCAAGTACTTAAATAAGAGCGGTGAAAACGTTGACAATACGATAACAGGTCATAGACGATATGGTTTTGTACCGCCTGGAATACAGCCCAGGGTGGAAGGTCATAGTTGAATGAGCAAGCAGAGCCTGCGACCTTCTCTAACAACGGCGTGGAGGGAGAATATCGTCACATCCATGGCAAAGTCGCGAATCTGCATTTATATTCAAAATTAGAATAGCAGATTCGCTAGTTTACCAAGCGGCGTTTCCGTCATTGTCTTTTGAAATCAATGTGCATATTCGCGACTTTGCCATGGATGTGACAATATGGACTAGTTCCAATTATCACTAAGCGTAACAGTGTGACTATTTTTTTTGTCAAAGTTTCAATAGCCCCCGTAAGAAGGTACTAGCAAAACAATAACAAAGGTCACTATTAAAAAAAAAAACATATAAATATGTCGTAACAACTTTTATCGTGAAAATTTTACCCTTCGAATAAAACGGTACGATTCGTTCCGCGATTATTTATTCCATAGATATGCAAATTGCCCCGAAAGCGTGTATTTATTGAATCAGTTTAGATAATTGCGTAATTTACGTTGAAATCCTGAAGGGAATTTAGAAAATGAAATGACGGTGGTAAAAGCGTTTTTAATGACGCTCGTTTGATAGATAAAGGGCAGTTAATATTTAGTCTGCCAAACGTGCATTTGATTTTGTGTGTTTAATTTTCTTTAGCGGGTTGAGGAAACTAGTTTTAAGGGTTTCATAGGAACTCTTATTGTTTCGCCATCTCCGTCTATCCGTCTGTCCGCGGTTTAACTCAGAAACTAGTGGCACTACAAAGCTGAAATTGTCATAGCTATACATTTACATTACATCGACAAAGTTGTATAAAAGTTTTTTTTTCGGGCACCCTCGGACCCTGAATGCGTTGCTAACCCTGAGGACTAATATGTAATATCTCTTAGTAACTTTACCTGTTAAGTGTACCCACTATTACCCATACTATAATACAATTATGCGAACTCTGTTACTTGGCGGTGCGTTAATAATATCCTATCCGGGCGGACTCAGCACAAGGTCCTATCACCACTAAACTTGGTAGGATACAGTTCAAAATATTATGAGCACAAGGCCTCTATTATATACGGTAAATAATATTGTTATTGACGTATTAAGGTGCGACTCCACCGCTTCGTAAAATACGGTGTCGTTCCGAAAACAAAAGACGGGGTCATAACAACATGGCGCCGTTAATGACGCACCGTAATATACGCACCAATAAGCTGCGGTGCGGTCGCACCTTTATTTGGTATCATTTTAATAGCTATCGTAACGTTGACAAAATGATGACGCAATATGGTATTACGGTGTAGAATAGAGCCCGTTGTTATTAACAAAATACGGGCCGTATCGGATGTGTATGTAGCACCGGGCCCTAAACACTTAATTATAAAAAAGGTCGGGCCTGAAATTAAACATCGCAGATTATGGAAGCTCCGCTGCTATCGCCCAGCCTACATAAATAAACGGATTATCGCGAACAATTAGCCCTTCTTGTTATGTATGTCGAGTACAAAGATATACTTATATCCACTTTCCACCAGCATTGTAATAAGGTCAAAGTCGAGGTTCTTTATTCTTAAATTGAGTCATAATATAATGCTGGTCCAAAAAATAGAAATTTGCCAAAGTAGATTTTTTTCATTTTTTTTTTACATAAATTTACAATACCACATTATTTTTGCTTAGTGGGTCTGGTGCACCTTTTTTTAGCGTAGGTGTATTTAAGCGTAGATTAGTCATGCAGGACGCACGACTCATTGCCAAAACTCCGTATCCATGATATAATCTCCTTGTAGTCGACTGTGCCTACCTAGGGCTGCCATTGCTGAAACCAGCCAAGGGCGGGTAAGGCTTGCAAACGAAGAGTTTAATACCACCGTACAATAATAAATACGCTAAATAATAATTCAAATTTCAAGTGTCTACCTAATGCTAGACTGCCTATTTTTTTATTCTCTGATAACGATGCCACACTTTTAATGCATGGATTTTAGGGAACCTTAATATTTTGCACCAGCCCCTCGCTTTTTATTTCTTTTCACTTATAGATTAATTTATATTCACATTAAATATATTGATTTTCTTAATTTCTTTCTTTCTTTAATGCCATTATTAAGATCAACAAAAAAAAAACAGTTTTGTTCTTGAATCCCTTTAATTATGGCACGGAACCGATCGAACACGCTCAGTCCGCCCTGTTGAGTTTGCTTGTGGTGGCTCGTGACGCGTACAGTTGAGGCACGCATACATACAAGCCGCGTGATGTATAGGTGAAAACTGAAGTAAATTATCTGTGGCATGTAGTTGTGCACAAAACAAATATGGAATTTACGTCAAATTTCAAATATAGAACGTCAAATGGTCTATACAGATGTGGTGATTAACTTTTTCACCTATACCTTTGTTTGAAGACAAATGACTGTTTATGCTGTTAAAACCCAAAACATACCCAGGCATTATGGATTGTCGGGATTTAAGCCTGCATAATTAATCAGATTATCGGAGCAAGCGGTATAAATATGAAATGCTGTAGCGGTAAATATATTTGGGATAAATTAAATTTGGAGAGAGCCACAATTATGACAGAAACATTTCACTCGCATGGCAGAAACCGATTTAATCAAAGTGAGATGTTTTTTTTTAATTATTTTAAAATACAACGGCAATCTAAATACTCGGAGGATTTTATGACGTCCTAGATATATTTTAAACAAAACTTCCGCGAGCCAGACAGACTCAGATATATAAAGGGGATTTCACCGGTTTACTCATGTCAATATTGTCCAAAAAGTAGCCGGGCTAACAGAGCACTGGCCCGCAGTTTTCGTCGTGCTGCGGCCGCGCCTGTTCATGAATAGGTAGGGATTCCAGACGAGCCCGAAACATGTCGGGCGTGTTTTGACAATATTTACGTTAGTAACCCGGTATGATCTCCTTAATACGTCCTAAATAATATAACCCGGTTATAAGAAGTAAGCGAATTCTGGTGAAGACCCTGAATTTTCAATTAGGAAGTATATACGAATAGAATAGAAATATAATACACATTGTCGCCCTTGGGAAATAAAGTGAGATGTTTGCACAATTTGTAGAACAAAACCAATGTTCGTTATTAATTTGTGTAGTCATAGAAATTGCGATAGTTTGAGTTGGTTTAATGAAGAAAAAAACATTGAAGGCCTTATTGCGGGCTCTAATGTAACCCTATCTTACTTTTATATTGTGGTCATACTTGTTAGTTTCATAAAAGTACATCTAATTAGAATAATAAGAGACCAATGGTTAGAAGTAAAATATTGTTACATAATTAGCAAGACTTATGTGTTTTGATGGAACAATTTATTGAAAGTAGTAAGTAAATCGTCGAAACGTAGATTTTATAAATGGGATGAAATAAGATGTTTTGTAAGTAATTTGTAATTCCAAGTCGCAGGATTATTTGTGTTCTGTTTTGAGCAAACTAACTAAGCAAAGTTTAACTATACCGGCAACTATGTTTTTAATACACTCAGGAGCAAAAATACCGGGTCAGAGTGCGTTTTTCATACAAACGAGACTATTTCGAAGCCTTGGTTCCTCGCCAGGGGTTGTTTTGAGTGAGTTTTAATGGTGGATACTGCGAGGTTCAATAGAGGAGGTCAAAAGTTCTTAAGATACCTAACTGATCGCACAACCACAAGTTAAACCACCAAGTTAACACCACAGCGAGAGAGTTTGGGTCAGTACTTGGATTTCCTTACATTTTATTGCCATTTTAGATGTTTTTCTGAACATGCACTATTCCGGCGTTAGCCGCATATTCATTCAGTTGGGTATCCTAGGCACTCTGGAAGTCCTGTATCTATGCCCGGGTTATTCATCATCAGATTTCACTAAAAGCATTCCCTGGCGAGGAACTAAGGCTTCGAAATAGCCTCTTTAGTATGAAAAACGCACTCTGACCTGTTATTTTTGCTCCTGAGTGTATTAAAAACATAGTCGCCGGTATAAGTTAAACTTTGCTTAGTTAGTTTGCTCAAAATAGAACACAATTAATCCTGCGACTATTACAAATTACTTACAAAACATCTTATTTCATCCCATTTATAAAATCTACGTTTCGACGATTTACTAATTTTAATAAATTGTTCCATCAAAACACATAGTAAGTAAGTAAGTAAGTAAGTAATCATTTATTCGTGATACTCAGGTTGGTTACATACAGTTCTTTATATTTTAATGAGATCTCTGTGATCTGCCACAAACTCAAAGGCGTACAAACTCTTTTTTCCACAGTCCGACTGACAGACTGAGTTGTCAACTTTATCATGATCATAGTTGGGTTTGTTGTATTCGATATTTGTTTATTTAATTTCATAATAGTTTTTTTTTATTGTATGTATGTTCAATTTGAACTGTAATGCAATGGCTGTATATTAAATAAAAATAATGGAAAACTATATTTTCCTATAGCTTAAATGACTGTCATGCAATACATTATACATTTTACCTATTATTACAAATTGTCAATATATATATTAAATACATTACAAGTGTGACTATTTTATACTAAATGTCAAATCTCATCTTTAAAAAAATCCTCAATTCTGTAATATTTTCTATTAATAAGTTCATCATTTAGGCGTTTTTTTGAATATGTCTCTAAAACTTTTCAGGTAGAAAATAATATATCCTAGATGCCATTCCTAAAATTCTATTTTGTAACAATGCTGCATACTTATTGTCTTTATTTACTTTACTTTAGTTCAAGTACTTATACATAATAATTATTCATCATCATCATGTCAGCCAAAAGACGTCCACTGCAGCTGGACACAGGCCTCCCCCAAGGCTTTCCACTCAGACCGTTCTTGTGCTTTTCGCATCCACCGCGGTCCCGCGATTGGAAGCCTACTTACAGCTCGTCTTCCGGTCCGCGGACGCCACTCCAGAACCTTCTGACCTCATCGGCCATCAGTTTGCGAGCAATGTGCCCCGCCCACTGCCACTTCAGTTTAGCTATTCTTACATAATAATTATACCTACTTAATTTCTACTAAAGTATTTGTGCGATTCATAACCTTTATAAAATGTTAGTATATATACCTAAAGTAAAAAATCTAACACCAATTAGTTTAATTGCTTGCTTTGTTAGCATTTTCCTGCTTCCGTACGGTAATTGCCACTTTTCTTTATAAGTTGTATCGTCATCCACCTTTTATTCGCAATGCAACCAAAAAAAATGGAATACGTACTTTTTCTTTGATGGCATCCTTAACGAACAAATTTTTTTGAAGCCCATGTGCATAAAACTCGCGTATTTGAGTTTGGGCTTTATGATAAGGGGTATACTTTATTTTTTCGAGTGAATTTCTTGATCATAATCGTTAACCTTTGTGGGTATTTTAAAGGACCATATTTCCCCCTTACCTTTAATTTCCGCAGCACAGTTTATACAATAACAGCTGATTAACTTTAACCGTGTAATTGCGTTTGAGGGCAATTATCGCCACCCCGCGGCGTATTAGTGATTCGGCTGTTTTTACCAATTCTACGTAATGACGGGAGTATTTTTTGCTTATTTAAACGTATATAAAGTCTGATGGAAGAGTTATATCAGTAATATTGTAGTTAATATGAAACGACGGGATAATTATACTATGATTATTCTGAGATGATGACTGGGACAGCGGTATTTCGTGATTTAAATCACCTACTATCACAATTGATGTGTTTAAAAATGGACGAGTTTTTTTTTTATTGTACCGATGTAGTATTTATGTAAAATTAAAGAAAAAAGTTTAATAAGTGTTTAATTATGAGCTGTCACAGGCACCATCTTTGAATAATCAGAGTATAAGGGTACTGTGTCTGTAAAAATATAACTGGAAGGATAAGATATTGTCCTGCGGTTTTTGTTGAACTCTATTTGTAGGTTTAGCTCGTATTCATGCAAGTTAAAGAATGATGGGCAAATTGGCCCATATAACCAAATCTCATGTATACCACGTGAAAGTTAGTTACATAAGCTTCATTTTCTAATACGGGACAAACTACAAAAACCCCGGAGAAGAGAGTTATCAGCCTTCAAATATTCACGCACACACACAACGTCTATTACTACACTAGCGGTGCCCCGCATGCGTTGCAATGCTATTTCCCGTATATCCAACTCACGCTTGACTGATTCTACTATTTACAACAATTACAGCAAACAGTGGGATCAATAAGTCTACCTAAGTTATAATTATATTGACGATTGGACTGGGTTCCATACATTTTTGCCCATCATTCTTTTAAGTGATTTTGAACACCCCTTCAAAACACTACCACTACAATATAAATTATTTACAGTCACCGACCAATAGCAAACTTTAAATTACTGAATTATATTTGTACTCATATAAATAATAATATTAAAATAACACTGAAATTATTAAGAGAACGAGAAACAGAAAACCCGACATAATCTTTATAGTCAATTATGGCGTTAAATGACAGCAGCGCAGTCATAATTTCAGTCATTTATTTATTTATTTTAAAAAAAAATGTCCAGGATCAGAAGCCGCTTCTAGATTATTCTACAGCCAGTCAGTTATCGACACGTCTCATGTAAACGGCAACAGGCTTGTTTAATGCCGCGCCGACACGACACGGGATCGGCTCGTGCAACAATCCGCTCGTGTTGCCCTAATCTTGACTTGTTGGTGCCGTTATCTCAATTGTTATGGGGTAAAGTTGCGTTATAAGCGGAGGTAAAGGGTTGATGTGGAAAAACGACGGATATGATACGTCTAATCGGTTCTATAAAGGATAAAGCATCATGCGTCGTTTTAAGTTATAAGGTATTACGAACCTAAAGTAGTTTTTTATAACTGACTTCAAAAAATTAAGGAGGCTTTTTTTATAACGAAAACTTTTAATCGAAAGTTAAAACAACTTACGTTAAAAAAAATACGGACGTTACGTTGCATTAAAAAGGTGTGAAGCATGCAAGGTCGGCACTTTCGTTCGTTATATACGACTTACCGCACGCACACAGATACACTAGGTAAGACAACGCGCCGAGCCACAGCACGAGTGACAGTTTACGTTTGTGCGAGTGCATGCACACAGACAGCCATTTTGCATGGTCTGTGGGCCTCTATACTACTGGGTTCGTGTTCACTACTCCCCAAGGATCTCCACTTAGGTTCCAGGTAGGTTCTACATAGGTTAAACATATTGCCTATGACATGTTATCGTATTGTTTTTCACTAGGCCGCCATTACTAATAATTGCGATTATATGCCGAAGGTAACATGCTTTTAATGTCTAGGATAGATGCCTGATATTTATATTCTCGTGTACATATTTAATTATTTATAATTACCATATGTCATTTACTTTGAAGTCTGCCATTTTGTCATTTTTTGACATTCATACTTGCGACGCTAAGACAAAATCGTTTGTCAAAATCGGGTCTACAAGACATCAAAGAATCATAGGCAATATTCTCATTCTTCGGCAGATGGGTATACCAAAACTGCGACCCTCAAGTCATTTACCAATAATGGTAAAATGCAGTATCAGATAATGAAGTACATATCGCTTGCCGAATGCAAAAAAGGCGTATATAAAATTTTAGACTTTCGAAAGTAACATGGAATATCGCTCGTTTTACCGTAAAAATTCCCTTAGTCAAAAATTTACCGTAACAGACTATAAAGGACATTTTGTGCCGTTTCTGCAACGTAAAAAATATCAATCCTTTCATGAAAAATGGGCTCTTTACCAGTTCGGCCGCTTGCACACGCAAACGCACGCGTAAGTTTATGCTACAAAGGCATTTCTAAGTTGTCCCTTTGTTGCTGCAAGGTATTTTTGTTATTTTGAGGTGTAAGTACCTCATGCCAAAATTGTATGATTAACTGGAAAATATAACTAAAGGCTACAGTCATCATCATCAATGTATTGATCAGCCATGGCACAATGTAACAACATATTAAACACAATAATCAAACAAACACTTACAGCGTAAGCACGCGTGTGCTTACTGCCTTTTAGCTCTAGCTGGATGGCAATAACCTTAATGCTCAAGAATAAGACAAATAAAAATCTAGTGTTTTCGTATTTATCTCAGCGGTGGCTTTCTGAAGTCGCATCAAATTTCTTCTACCTCGTCTGTGAGACACGCTTCAGATGGGGCTGCATTTTCCACAATTCTAGTTCAGAAGAAAATTTAACTTGAACGAATTTTCTTTTACTATTCTGTCTCGAAAATCACATTGGCGCATAAGATCGAGTTTTCTCTAAGGCGTTATTACGGGGCTTGGTTTTGTTTTTCTTAGTGAAAAATCCATTACATTAGTTTATCGTTATTATGTTTAGTAGGTTCAAAAGAGATTTAAAAAATAAATTACTATATTAAAATAATCAAGATATGCTAAATTCTCATCACTAGTCACAAATCTTAATCGGCTGTTAGTCGGCTTGTGATGACGGATCCAATAATAATCACTCTGTGAAAGTTTCAAGTATCTAGCTATTCATTCATTAAATACAGCCTGCTGACAGACAGATCGATGGACAGGCGGACGAGCAGACAGCGGAGGCTCAGTATTAGAGTCCCGTTGCACTCTATGACTACGGAAACCTCAAAAATGTATGCCCTTGCAAAAATCCAACCCTATAAACTGGCTTTGCTTTCCACGACACCTGCAGTTACAGTTTTATCTCACGAAAGCGGGTGGACCGTTACTTGTGTGTGTACATGCACATACACGTTGGCTCAAAGTGCGTAGCTGTCATCACTCAGCGTTGCCTTAGTGTGCGTGTATTGTATATATAGGTACGCACGCAATACAACTACAAGTATGAATCACCGGCTTTCGTGAGATGAAATACCAGGGCCTTTATTAATTCCCAAAGGTATAAAACATCATCATCAACATCATCTTTGACCTGTTATGGTATTGTTTTGACGTCATCCGCCATTACTGTTAAGTAAATAAGAGCTATCAAAACGGTGACAAAACGATAACAGAGAGGCCTTGAACAAACTATAACCTCGTCATTATATCTACACTAATAAATATTATAACGAGGGAAGATTTGTATTGTTGTCAAAAACTACTGGAGCGATTTCAAAAATTCAAACACTATTAGAATGCTACATTATTCCGGAGTAACATGGGTTTTTTTTCTGTGCCAATGGAGTCGCGTACTAGCTAGTAATAATATAAAAATGCGAAGTAACATGATCAAAATATTACCTCTTTTTGGGCTAAAGTGATTCAACGTCGAGTTCAACGCTTTGATAAAGAATAACCTGTAGTTTTGCCAGAAGGGTAATCATGGACAGCGCTCCGGTATAAACGGCTCTAGCGGGACTTGTGTGCTTGGGGGTTTATCTCTCATGATACACACTACATACCTACGCGAACGTAATACTGGGAATTTTCTCTTCAGAGTTGAAGTTAGTAGTTCAAAGTCATAAAGTTTGCGGGCGAATGTATGCTAGTGAGACTAATGAGTGAGCTTGCTAGAAATAGGAATGAAAATACAATTATACTTAGCAACTTGCTTTAAGGGTGCTAAGGAAGTAAATAAACTCTTTATTGCACAAAAAGAAATCGTTTTAAATAGATAAAACACTTATATCAATAAAAAATATGTACAAATATGAACTTATCCCAAGAGGACGGCAAAAAAAAATCGAGCGAAAAAAAAACCTTATATATATTACGTACATAAATAAACTAATATATCAATACAATAATAACATAGATACAATATAAGGTGCTAACAAATTAGTCACGGATATTTTAAGAGATAATAGATTACATTAAATCAATTAACTTTTAACTGTAATTAAGGAACCTTTGTATATCATTTTATTGTTTTAATTTACCGAACAAAAAAAAAAAATTATAATTAATCTTTAAAATAATCACCCTATTATGCACTTGTCAAGATGTTAAACACTGTCTGTCATGTCACGTCAAAAGTTGTTTTTCGTAATAGTACATTGTGCATCAAGGGTAGTATGAAGGGAATTACTAACGAGAGTGTTAGAAGCCCGACGCCGAAGGCGGAGGGCTTTTAATGACTCGAGTTAGTAATCCCCTTACTGCCTGTGATACACACAATGGTTTT
The DNA here is from genome assembly GCA_923062465.1 of Acleris sparsana. Classification (NCBI taxonomy): domain Eukaryota; kingdom Metazoa; phylum Arthropoda; class Insecta; order Lepidoptera; family Tortricidae; genus Acleris; species Acleris sparsana. Next base: position 3,737,195 of record OV281299.1, read on the forward strand.
CATCACATTTGCGAGGAAAAAAACAAAGAGAAAACACTTTAACTCTGCAAAATATAAAGAAATAACTTTTGACGGACGGGAACGTAAATGGAAACGATATTTTTTTTGTGACCACGGATACTGCGTTTAGTTCCGACCTGGATTCGAGCCAGATTTAGCCAATTTGATAAAAATGTATAATTACTAAAATTAATGATAAATGTTGATATAAACTTGAAATAGGTATAAAAATAATGAAGTTTAATGAAGCATATAGGTTTTGTGTAATGTAAGTCAGTCTATAGCTAATTTTTAAAGATGAAATTAGAAACCGATTTAATTTTTGGCTGAAAATTAAACCTCCTTAGTCAGAAATGATGTACGAAAGAGTTGCAAATTTTAAAAAGAAAGTCATTACTCCCTAGGGATGACCAACTCGCCATAATTCCCGCGGGAACAATTTAGGCCATTGTCCTTCTGTATACAGGCATGGAATAACACCATTTACGAGCAAGTGTGATGAAAATGTCATTATGACTCGGCGGGAAAACTGTAGGTTATTAAATACCTTAGAGGCCTTTTGAATGATAGTTTAAAGAGGTTCTAGAATGTCGAAAGAGGTCTCATTTAATTATCTTATTAACAGGGTGTTTTAACGTAGCAAATTTGTTTCCTAGTTTTCTCCAAAAAAACATAAGAAAACCTATGATGTTTCATACTTAAATGTACTCCGAGAACCGAGTACTATCAGCTGTAAAAATATCCGTGACTAATTTGTTAGCACCTTATATATACTTACACCTACTAACAAACTTCCCTAAAAACAAATGGTATTATAAAATGTATAAACAGTTAATAATAAAATTCATTCTTTTAGCCACTATTTTTTAAGATTCCCTTTAAGAGACCCAACAGAAGGGAACTGTCTCAAAACTGCAACACCGCATGCGACTGTCACATCGTGCATCGGCGGCTACCCATGAAAGTCAAGCTTTAGGCACTCTCGAGTTACTACGGGTCCATGATCAATGGTGATCATTATTAGAGAATTAATGCCTCGTTTTTCATCCTTTTATATAAATTTACACGCACGTTTGGAAACGCAAGGCCCAAGCAATATATCTTGACATTCAACGGAATCACCACAATTTACATACTGTAATAGGTATGGCGCATCTAAATCGGTTTGATTTTTCATTTCATACATCACTCAAAGCGCCTAAAGTCATGAACTCATTCGGTTTGACCTTCGTCGTATGTAAAAACTTTCCATTTTTCTTTCACGCATATAAATGTAGCAACTAGCGTGGTAACATAACTATGCATCCACACGTTGTATCACAAACTTAATGTAAACCGCTAGAAGTGCCGCTAGTTCCTATCAATAAACGTAGAAAATGTATGCAAAAAAAAATAGTTCCTATTTTTGCCGTTGGCTGAGATAACTTTGCCGTGCCAAACTACCGTCTTAAGAAAAATATCGTATCTTTTTTTAGATTTACGTTGCATTAATAACTTTAATAATAGTGGCAGAAGGTTGTTTTTTGTTTAGTTAACGCATCACATATGATTTTCAGGTTTGAGTGTGTCGAATACCAACTGACAAATGCGTCAAAATAAATCTAAAATAGCCGTTACCCGCGAAACTTTTTCACGCAACATAAAATGGCTTTTTCATATTGTTATCGCGTATTTTCTTAATAGCAAACCTTAATAAGGTGCTATTATCTTTTATAGTAGATGTTATCTTGGGAGGAGTAATGGAAAAGTTTGCGGAAAAGTTGAACTGCGGCGAAATAAAAAATGTACTTGGATTATGTTGGCAGTTACTAATATTTTATCAAACTTAAGAACAAATTTATATTAAAATATGATGGCTCTAATCATCAGTTGTTGATGTATTATAATATTCACTCGGCGTACGCGAAAAAAAGAATAATAGTTTGCAAGCAATGACTGATGACCGATGAGGTCAGAAGGTTCTGGAGTGGCGTCCGCGGACCGGAAGACGAGCTGTAGGTAGGCCTCCAACAAGATGGAGTGACGACCTCGTCAGGATCGCGGGACCGCGGTCGATGCGAAAAGCACAAGACCGGTCTGAGTGGAAAGCCTTGGGGGAGGCCTATGTCCAGCAGTGGACGTCTTTCGGCTGACATGATGATGATGATGAATTATGATCAATATAAAGATTCCCCGTGCGGTTGCCGGGTTAGAATATTGCCACTCCATGTCATCCCGTGGATGTCGTAAGAGGCGACTAAGGGAATAAAGGCTCGTAGTACTGTTAGGCGATGGGCTTGCAACCTGTCAGTAATACGCTAATAACCATCTTAGCCTAATTGTGCAAAATGTGGTTACAGAAAAAAGTAAGGTTTTAGAGTTGTAGGTAATTCTGTAGCTCTGCCTACCCCACTCTGTGTTTACAGGTGTGAAGGTACCTAGTTGGTTACTAAGTTCTGTTACTAAGGTTGATGCAAATAAAACTAACTTATGTTTATTTTTTAATTTCAATATGGTATAAAAATTAAAAGCTTAATTAATATACATTTTGAAAAACAATTAATCATTTTTCTTAGTTTCCGCAATTCCCGATACGATCTTTTAACATTCACAGCCGGCATCGATGAAATTACGCATGATTTTTCTGTAAATTTCATTTTTTGAAATCGCTTAGTCTTTGTTTTCCAAAGAACTTTTTTTGTATAATATTATAAAAAATCCTATCTCTGTATATGTTTAGAGACCAAAATTATATTTCTCAACATGACTTAATTCCAACTTATGAAGCAAGAGATTTGGTGTGTTTTTGTATTTCTGCAAAATCATGTGAAATCTTAAAGTCGATTTAATGAGTCATCAAGATTGACCGGTGTCTAAGCGGATCTTTAGTTGCTTTGAATACATTCGTATCAGAATTTAAAGCTAGAAGTCTGTTCAATATGTCACGCAAATTTGAACTCTCTACAGGAACTCTTACAAAAGTTGGGGCCGTTATCAGTATCATCGTCGTGCGTGATTTTAACTATGATTTTATCGTCCGAAATAGGAATACTTCAAGCTTATTTTTATTATTATTCTATATAAATCAAAGTTTTGATTAATATACAGGTTTATGCAAAACTGCTTTAATTTTTTTTTTAATTGTAATTAATCTCAGTAACAGAACTTAGTAACCGACTAGGTATATATATTCATAAAAAAATGTCTTTAGATAAATTAAAAAACGCTTCGTTATAACGACTACATAATTATACTGCTAATAACTTGAAAGGCGTCATGTACACTGGACCGCAAAACTAAGTATCACACTTTTAAAGAACATCACATGAGTGTGATACGTTTTGCTGTTCAGTATAATTCAATTAAACCAAACAAAAAAGTTCAAGCATGCGCGGTCAAAAAAGTCCTCTTAATCATACTTATTCTGTTACCGCTATAATTAATAATTAATTAGTTAATTTTATGTTATATGTTGTTATGTATGTTAGTACCAGGTATTTGTAAATATGGGCCTTGTAGCCTGAAATAAAGTTATAATTATTATTATAGCAACAAATAATTCAAAATAGAGGAGTCCCAATACAACAATGGCACTGTACCATTCGTATTTCAAGTGCGACTGACACTTTTATTCAAAGTTATTTCACTCTTAAAATTTAGAAGTACCTAACTTTAAACTAGAACACATATCTCGCAATCAAACCATAATTAATCCTTTGTTACTCTTCGTAAAACGGCATATTTATTCATCGCTTTTAATAACAGTTTCATAATGCCATGAGCGGTATCGATGCGATATTGAGCTATCAAGAAGGAGACAATATTCTTATGCAAAATTTGATAGAAAACAAATTACTTTCGTTGAGAGATTGAGTGGAGTGCTGTTAGGGTGAACGCGCACGCATCTGAAAGGATATATGAGCGGTACTCGATATTTATTGAGAGGACTATTGGCTCTGAAGGTTACGAGCATTGGCTCGGGTGGTTAAGACGTTCACATCCTTAGAAAAACATACTAATAATATTTCTAGACTTACGATAAAATATTAAATGCGGAAGTTACTGTTTGTTAAATACGCTTTAACAGCTAAATTGGTGCTTAGTTTCCATGGAATATCATGGAATAAAAAATATAAATTGCCTAATTGTGCAAAATGTGATTTTAGAATTATCAATAAGTTTTTGGAGTTGTAGGTAATTCTGTAGCTCTGCTTACCTCACTCTGGGAACGAAGGCGTGAGTTTATGTATATATGTAAATATATATATAAGTCTAGGCTTGGTCTATGGGTACTAGACAGCGATAAATATACTTATTTAAATAATTACATCATTAAATACATAGAAAACATCCAAGACTCAGGAACGAATCTCTCGCTCATGACACAAATACCTGCCCAGACCGGGATTTGATCCCGGGACCGCTAGCTTCGTAAAATTCACTACCAACTGGCACAACGCGTCGTCGAAAAACCAAATTGTTTCGTTGTTTATTTGTTTGTTCTATCTTTACAGCTGAGCAAAGCTGTTCGAGAGTTAACAGGGCGTCTAGGGACGGTAAAAACATATCGTCTTTGACCTGTTATGGTATTGTTTTGACGTCATCCGCCATTACTGTCAAATAAATAAGAGCTATCAAAACGGTGAGAATACAATAACAGGTCAAACACGATATGGTTTTTACCGTGTTAAATAGAGGCCCAGGTCGGTTTCCGGTACACGTAAATATTTGTAAAATAAGCGCGACTACCTATTTGTTCTATAGATCTTGCTTGAAACTTGTGTTAAAATCTTACATATTTTTGCAACAAAAACATTCCGCTCTAATATTCGAACTGGGAAATCGAAATCTAAATAACAACCAAGAATTTATTGGCAAAAGCAATCTATTCCATTTTCGATATCCTTAGCTACAATTCGGACTCATTTCTGCCACCATAACACTAAATATTCGCAAGTGCGGTCCGAAATAACGTTCGAGTGTACGCATCTCTCTATACAGGAAAGCATCCATCAAGTAGGACTATGTTTTTGCAAAGATATTGTGTTTTGCCGCAGGCGTGTTATAAGATGTTCTGCGAAGTATGGGACGTGGAGCTATGAATTGTTTGCTTAAAGTTTTGGAGAAGTAAAGAGATTTTTATACTTACCTAACCAATGTTGATAAAAAAAAACAAAAGAACGATCGAGTGGATTAAAAAGTTTGTTGTGCTACTTTGATTAGCTCGTGGCCCTTACACCATAGGTAGCGAATTACTAGATTGCCGGATGCACCACATTCATTTAATATCGCAATCCCATAATACAATATTTTCTTTAAAAAGTGAATGGAAAACGTGGTATTATTTACGGGAATGCGATATTAAATCAATCTGCCACGAGCGCGTTGATTAATTTCCCTGCGTGTGTATTTTACCTAAATAAAATAAAATGATTGTTTAAGCAAAATGACGACTGCCTTACTTACTGCCATAACCATTTGGCATTGTTAAACAATATTTAAATTGGGCTGACAAAGATGTAAAATAATTTTTTTTTTCCAGTACCGCCTATAGATATAATGCAAAAGTATTTATTTACATTATATTGGGTAATTGTGGAATCAAACTAAATTCACAATTAAGTACTTTATTTATTCATGCAGTTTGTCCAACAGCATAACAGCGTTCCATTTGGAGATGTCACTCGGCCGACTGCCAGCGAAGTGAATGCCGCAGGAGAGCTAAGCCGGCTTGGTGTTCCCACTCAACCAGTCCCGTGAATCCTAGAATTAGTCAATTGATTACACAAAACAAAAAAAAAAAACAATAATTGCAACTAGGGATAGCATATAAATTGTTGATACGATTATTACGATTAGTTCGCCTTTGTACATTAGTTTAGTAACAATATTGTAATATTTATATTTTTGTACAATAAAGAGTCTACATACATACATACATTAATAAGCTAGGAGCCCAACAGCTAATAACATCGAAAGATTTAAATAGAAAATTAGTACATACTTTTTTTTTTAAAGATTTAATTTTTGTAGTAACGATGTCGGAACCCTACACGTTTGATAGGTGTTCCAAATTCCCAATATTATTGCACAGAATTATGATGTGGATCATCAAATATGATCAAAACCGATTGAGAGCACCAAAACAAAAGCTGTTCTTTAAAAAACCGATTAAGAGTTTCAGAACAATAACTGTTATCTCTTCACAATAATAACAAGTATTTTTAAAACATTCCTACAGCCTTTTTACCTCCACGTTGGGTACGAGTATATGATTCTAAGATGTAACCGTTTGAACTTCCGAGCGGCTTGTTGTGGGTTAAACTTCCCGGCTAATGTTACAAAGGCTCCCCAGACCTGTCGATACCAGTCGTAAGATCCGGTGGATATTTGAAACGATGAACTTGACTATTTAATATAGTTGCAAAGAGGAACCGTAAATGTTTGGGATTGATAAAGGCTAGATGATATAATTTTTTTTATATCAATATATATGTATGTCGAGTTGGAGGAGTTAGACGAGGTAGACGAGGCCTTAAGCCTGAGGTTCCGGCGGGTTTTCATTTTTGTCAGGAAACTTGTCAAACTTTCAGTAGGCGAGGAAAAACGCACAAGTGGTAGGTGTAAAAGAATGTAATTAATAAAATGAAACCTACGTAATAATAATCTCTAGTTTGCGTAACGATTCAACGAGTTCGCGGGGATCTGGGCTATCACCACACAAATGACCGTCTCCGTTGGCTTCTCTCAAGAATCTCTCACACCGCCCGTCTTGACGCCGGGTTGTTCGTATCCCCCTCACCCCGCGACCACGTTCGGTATACCAAAAAAATGCATAGTTACCTCGTCACAATTCTAAGAAGTGCTTCTAAGAACGCAAGCACTTGGAACAATACAAAAACAAAGTCATAAATATGCTAAGTTATGGGCTGATTACATTATTTTAGAACAACTTAAACGAATCGTAAAGAATGAATTTGGTAAACATTTATACACTGTTGATAAAAAGGCTATGATAGTTATGGCTACGTATTACATGTTTTTAATAACTAATCATAAGACGAAATCCAATCCCGTTAGTCGCGCTTGCCATGGTCGCTCCGACATGTATATATATATTTTTTTTACAGTCTGTAACTTTTATTATCAGTTTCATTTATAGAAATAAATATAGCTCGATTGTTTCGGATTGGTTATGCTACGAAGACGTCTACGCAGTGTAGCTAGAGCTACGGTTTTCGTAGCACTTGCAAACGACAAATTCGTAATAAAACCATCGTCTTAGCCAAGAAAATATAATCATCTATCTTTATATGTATATATTTAAACAAAAACCAATCGCTGCGTGTATGAAAGATCATCACTTGAGAACGGGTTGCCTAACCGATTTTGGCTGGTTTAATTTTATTGTGTTTGTATTTGTCACTAAAAGGTTTGGATGAAAAATCCCGACCATTCAATGAAAAGGCGCCCTAAGAACACACATGATGCTTATGAAGTTAATGTTTAAATTACTACCATTATAACAGTCGTTAACGGGCACTCTTTCGGCACCCATCGGTTTCCTCGTGGAAGTTATACAAATGGGTCAAATTTCACTAAGTTTTATTCACCGCTTACCAGTATTCAATCATAACCGACTTATATTTGGAACAGATAAAACAGATTTCTTAATAAACGTGGTTAAAACATTGAAAATTATAGCAACATGCGTTATAGTTTGGCCACATTTTGAGCATGTGACTCGTGGCATGCTTCTTAGATCTCTTTGCATTTGTTAGCTGGCGCTCGTTGCTTTTACATAGTAAAATCTAATTTATACAGTGTGCTTTAATTTAGCATCATATAAATTCACTCTTAGTGATCATATGGACTATAAAAGTGTTTTAGGATCATGTGTAATCAGCCGTTTATTATAATTTTAGTTCAACATTGTGCAGCAAGACGCATTATATCAAAGTTAGATGAAGTCATAGAATAACTGATTGCACTATAGTCCTCGTAGTTCAAATGTTCTTCCATAAAATGCAAGCCTTTAAGAGCTTCTTGGCCTTCAATTCAGCATATCGCTTAGTTTAATGCTATAATGCAGCTAAACTACTATTGATTGCTAAAAGCTGAACAGTGTTCACTTCGTGATGCTTAATAATGTTAAGACACAGGCGAAAGCGTAATTTTCAGCTATTGCATTTCGAGTGTACTCTTATAAGTCTTACTAAATGCTAAAGTTACCCATATGGCCATATGTGATATCCAGCTATAAAGAAGTTTTGTGCTAGTTGGGTTCCGCCGTAGCGTAATGATGCAACGAGGCCGTAAAGTGATATTATTTTATTAAGACAGATTGACTAAAACTGGACCTTTCAGCAACCTATCTTGAGGGAATAATCTTAAAAGTTCCAACTATCCAGCCACTGCAGTATAAATCTTCATTAAATAGCCTTAATCTTGCTCCTGACAGTTTTCCCTATTCAAACCTTTGCCAAATAGATTTCTTAAATCTAGTTTCAGACTTGGATTATATTCTTGATTTTGAAACGCTTTCAGTTTGAGAATAATTGCAATTAGTTGTTTTTTATGAGAGTGAAATTAAATCTCGATTTGTAATGATACTTTTTAAATTGGACGTTATTTTTTATTATGATACGTAACTTTTTTTCTTAACAGTTTTTCTCACAGCTTTAAAGGAGCTGTATTAAAATACTGATGTTTATTTATTCTATCTTGTTCTAATTAAAAATATGACCATAAAATGTTTTATTTGAAATTTTTATTTGATTAATTTCTTAAAAGCGTTGCTTTTATAATGTTTTTATTACAAAAAAATAAATAACAACTTACATGTATATTTGTATTAAACTCTTTTTTGCTCATACGGTAAACAACAAATAAAAAAGAGACGGAACACATAAGGTATGTAAAAAGGCAAAGTTCAAGTTAACCATGGGATCCCTAGACGTAATCTTCACAACATGACATAAAATAATATATATTTTAAATAATAAAAAGCCTTTCACGCTTTAATAATTCAATAAACCTTTTGGACCTCAAACCCTACACTTGCGGTAACCCTATAGTATTGTTACCCTCGTCTAGATAAGTCTAGGGCTGCCTCTTTTATGTCACTATGGTTTGATTATGCTAAGCTAAAGTGTATATCGTAGTCACACTGTATAATACGGACAATATAATATGTTATGGTTGGGTGATATATACAATAAATAACTGGTTCACTGCGAATCGGGCCCTGTGCTATTAATATTTTGAAAAACACCAACAAAATAAAATTTCCGGATTAACAAACAATTTAAAAAAAAACATAGAGAGGGCAGAAGAATTTACAGGCCACCTGATGGTAAGTGGGATCTGCCACCCATAGACAATTATGTTTATTATCAAAAAGGGGAACTTTTTGCAGTAAGGCGTTCTCTACCAGTACCTTTAAGCAGAGCAGAGATTGTAGTGGCGGTGCAAAATAGGGTCTCACTATGTATATACATATAATAATATACACCTACTTATATATATTTTAAATTAGTCAGAAAAACAAGATAATGTCAACTCTATGTAGTTGCAAAGAAATTCGCGAACTTTCTTTTTAAAGGCCAACTTATTAGGAGCTTGCTTGACATTGACATTTGCATATTTAAGACTTAAATCTTCAAATGTCAACGGTCACACATTTTATATGCTGTGCTGATTTCAAAACAAGTTATTGACAGTAATGGTTGCTCGCTAATAGTAACCGATTGCCATAAAAACAAACATTGGATTGGACTGCAATCCTAGGAGTGCTAATGCGTTGCCAACCCTGAGGACCAAGATTGAATGCTACTATACTATCCTAGAGTACGTATCTTACCCCCTTACTAATAAACGTTGAGTAACGGTGGTATAGCTATACAATGTTTTGTCCTTATCTGTCAAATTCAAACGTCACAATGACAGATAAGGACAAAACATTGTATAGCTATACCACCGTTACTCAAAGTTTATTAGTAAGGGGGATAATATATAAAGTTCAAAATATATACTGGGCCGCAAAATGAAGTAGGTATAACAATTTATATGACATGTTCTTTAAAAGAGTGATACTTAGTTTTGCGGTCCAGTTTATAATGGGTCATAATAAACAATGGTTCATAACAATTGTGATTTTTATGACACCATAGATTTTTCGGGATTGTTATAATTTATAAAATAAACCTAAATAACCGAATGGGTTTTATACAATGGCCTTCTAAAGAATCCTGAAAAGTTTACAGCTTCAGAAATAAAACCATTATATATAATGAACTATTATGTATTAGGACCCATTATGTATTTTAAACTATATATATTATAAAGGATCGGAAAAACAACCGTCATATTAAAAATATTAGTCTGTTCCGTACAGCAGAGACTTCCTTATGATAATAATTACAAATATTGTATGGTATTTCATATTTATTATACCATAATTTACATGTATTCAGCGACAATATCGTTAATGAATAACACTGGAATGCTTTTGGGAAAATACACTTTCGCCAATCAAAAATAATGTCCATAACGACGTGAATTTAGGACCTCATTATGAGTCAGAAAAGTTCGTTCACGGACGTCATTTGGGCATATTTAATCGTTAAAATTGGGTTACTTTTTGTGTGTGTGTTTGTGTTTTCCCATCACCATTCCGGTGTCATTCATTAATTAATTGTCGGTGAATACATATAGATTATTCTAGAATAAATCCAGACTAGAATTAGTCCGCGGACCGGAAGACGAGCTGTAGGTAGGCCTCCAACAAGATGGAGTGACGACCTCGTCAGGATCGCGGGACCGCGGTGGATGCGAAAAGCACAAGACCGGTCTGAGTGGAAAGCCTTGGGGGAGGGCTATGTCCAGCAGTGGACGTATTTCGGCTGACATGATGATGATGATGATGATGAGAATAAATCCATAAAATAGCTAATAATATTTTTATTTAACATCAAGGAAGTCTCTGCTGTACGGAACAGGGTTAAGTTTTAAAAATGACGGGGGTTTTTCCGGTCCTTGATTTTATACGTTCCCATAGTCCTATCCCACACTGAGAAACAACAATCCTGCTTCGCAGTACGTTAAAGGGGCGATAAGATAAGATATTAGTATTAAAATACGGACGTTAAAAACAAAGATCGAAGGCATTTTAAAGACGAGTTGGCAATCCTATAATAAAAGTGCGAAATCAAATAGCATTAAGAAAAGCAAAATGTTTGCAAAATTTTGTATAAACTCTCATTAAAAGCCACTTTCTAAATTCCAGCTTTAAAAAGACATTGCATTTTATACATTGGCTGAATGCTGAATTTGTACGAGTGCTATTGAAATTAAAAATAATAACAAGCTTTAGAAACATGCAACAACTTTTCAAGATACTTAATCTTTTTGTATAAACTCTCGCTGGAGATTTCTTCTCCTCATTAGCAGAAGATTAAACTGAATGGATACTTGTGAGATCGCTAGGGATTATTCTAGAAAACTTCACAGCCTTTTCTACTTCAATATTAGTGTCCCTGTCACTCGAATGTATAATGATTCCAGATTGACAGGGACAGCAGATGATGTTTCGTTTCGTCGACTGGTACATAATGATCATTTAAAATCAAATCACGGATAAGCTCGAATCTGTTTGCGAAGATAAATATTTTTTTTGAATAGAAAAAGTCAATACTGAACCTTATTGATCTATTGGGAAAATTGAAATTCTTATATAATGAGTTCTAGGAAACATTTTTTTATCGTGTCGTTATTCTTCTAATTAAAGGGGGAAATGTATTAATTTATAATTTAAAAACACAAAAAACACGACGAACCATTCTCGATTTCCACGCTATTAACAAAAGTTATACTAATTATGATTTGCTAAACTATAAGTGCTCAGAAACTCAATATGTTTCCAAAACAAAACCTCGTTTCCAAATTTTACCGAATAACTAGTAATCTTTGAATATGACCGAAAATAAATAATTATTTATTGCATATTACTGATGTTATTTCATTAACAATGGGTTACATTTAAATTTGTTTGTCTTTCCTATGGTTATACATACAACCTTAACATACTCTTTTAATGTAAAAGTCTATCATCTAGTACCTATTTATAATTATGTATACCTTTATTTCTTGTCAACGTACGTATTGTGTTAATTAATGAAAAATACAAAGGATTTATTAACTTGTCCTTAAGTTGTAATATACTTTTCTAACATTAGAAAAGTATAATACAACTTACCGAAATCGTGCAGGCCCTTTTTTGTAAATTGAGTATCCATTTACCGAAGATTTTCTGTGGAACGTATTAGTTCTTCTCACGCATGGCCACGTGCTGTGTTTTGAATTATAAATCTACGAAACACCCTGTAGCTTGTGAAATTTATATACTTTTTCTCATGAATCAAAAATTGTATTTGGAATTTGAAAGAGAATTCGTGCCAAAATACATGAGATAAAAAAAAAACCGGCCATTATCTATACAACGTTAGACGTATACCAGTTGCCGTTATTAATATCGGGCAAAAAACGGTTAAAACATCACGTTTGTTGGGCGCCACTTAAATATTAATTCATTCTATTTTTGGTATTGGTTGTTATAGGGGCAACAGAAATACATGACCTGTGAAAATTTCAACTTTCTAGCTAACACGGTTCATGAGATACAGCCTGGTGACAGACAGACAGATGGACATCGGAGTCTTAATAATAGGGTCCCGTTTTTCCCTTTGATTACGGAACCCTAAAAATAACAATAAAAGAGTAAACATTTTTTTTATACAAATCAGTCGATGTTGAACCCTACGACATAATTATTAATAGGTACTCACTTATAATATACCTCCGAATAAATTTGTATGAGAAGGCCGAATCGCCTGTATATTTACATACATACTACGCCTGTCTCACATGGGGTAGGAACATACATCTTTCGGTTCCTTTACAATCATCAATCTCTTCATTCACGTAGGTTAATAGATATCAAGGGTACTAGAAAACAATTTAAAATTACTTAAACAAATATAAAACATATAAGACTCTAAACCAAACACTCGTGCTCACACAACCATTTGTCCATACCATTAATCGAACCCAGGACCGCTAGCTTCGTAGACAGGGTCACTAATAACTACACTCAGGAGCAAAAATAACGGGTCACAGTGCGTTTTTTATACTAAAGAGGCTATTTCGAAGCCTTGGTTCCTCGCCAGGGAATGCTTTTAGTGAAATCTGATGATGAATACCTCGAGCATCGATACAGGACTTCTAGAGTGCCTAGGATACCCAACTGAATGAAGTTGTCGTTAACGCCGGAATAGTACCTGTTCAGAAAAACATCTAAAATGGCAATAAAATGTAAGGAAATCCAAATGTTGACCCAAACTCTCCCGCTGTGGTGTAAACTGATTGTACGATCAGTTAGGTATCGTAAAAACTTTTGACCTCCTCTATTGAACCTTGGACTATCTACCATTAAGTCTCCCTCAAAACAACCCTGGCGAGGAACCAAGGCTTCGAATTAGTCTCGTTTGTATGAAAAACGCACTCTGGCCCGGTATTTTTGCTCCTGAGTGTAGACTAACTCGTCGGTCAGTCTGTATATTTATTTTCCTCATTAATCGGCCTCCGTTGACCTCCAAAATACTTTCCTCCTCAGTCAAAATGATGAATGGCGCGTCGAAGGAACTATTGGTATCAATATTTATAAGTTATACGGATAAATTACTCTTGAGAGCATGGTACCGATGTAGCGAATAATCAACAGACATATTTTTTGTCGTACGAGTTCTCAGTTAGCTTCAGTACCCATTGGTACTTACGATGATGAGTACTAACTGAGAGAACACAATAATTCTACTGGCTAAAACAATTGGGTAAGTAAAGTTTTTGGGAGAGATGTTAATTATATTTTTTTTCGATAGTCGTCATCCTGAAGATCATGGAACTGCGTCTCTTTTATTTTTATTTCCTCTAATATTTTAGGAATCTTTTTTTTAGTTATGAAGTTGACATTTGTAAACTTTAATGACCGAAAAACTTGTGGCCTTCGAACTTAATGAAAAAGAAACAAAAAACTGTCACTTCTATAATTCTGTCATTGTCAAGTCAAATCTATCCTATAATCTGTGGTCAAATCAAAGTAAACAAACGATTGAATTCAACGGCTCTTTTCTGCTTCCTTGCGTTTGTTGTGATCAGTATTTTAGAAATAATTAGCCACGACAGCACGTTTGAATTCCAGCAATCCCACTTTGGAAATGGAGTATTACAAAGATTTACTCAGATGCTTCATACCTTCTTGTAAAAAATACAGACAAGACTTTCCGAACTCGGCGTACTTGAGCATACCACCGTCTTTGCAAGCGACTTGGTGTCATGCTTTGGGGATGAATTGCCCAAAACGCAACTTACTTTGATTTCAAGTTCAATTCAATTCAATTTTTATAGGTTATGGCTCCATCGAAACTGACAATGAGAGGACAGATAAAGAAGTGACAGTTTTTTTTTTCTTTTTCATTAAGTACGAAGGCAACAAGTTTGTCGGTCATTAAAGTTTACAAATGTCAACATCATAACTAAAAAAAAGATTTCTATAATATTAGAGAAAATAAAAATAAAAGAGCCGCAGTTCCATGATCTTCAGGATGACGAATATCGAAAAAAAAAAAATTTACATCTCTTTCAAAAACTTTACTTACCCAATTGAAATCAACGTTAGCTCTTATTTACTTGACAGTAACGACGACTGAGTTAATAATAATAACATAACACCTCAAAATAATATTGTTTTCACTAGAATAGAGGTCCTGTACTCGTAGTTTGAATCCCAACGGTCTCCATTACACCCAGTATATACCTAGTAACTCTACCAACTCATCTATCCAACACGGTTTAAACCATATCGTGTTTGATCTGTTATCGTATTGCCAACGTTTTGATAGCTCTTATTTACTGACAATAATGACGGCCTATTAAAATCAATACCATAATAAGTAAAAAACTGGATTGTACCGCCTAGAATAGAGGCGCAAGGCATCTTCTACATGGTAAAACATATCGCCTTTGACCGGTTATCGTATTGTTTTTAACAACAAGTAAATAAGAGCTATCAAAAGGTTCAAAATACGATAACCCCTCAAAAGCCAAGGTTCAAGGCTCAAGGTGCCATGTAGAATGTCAGCCCAATCGAATACGCTCACAGAACGTCACTATACAGGGAAACAAAAAGAAAATGGACTGCCTGGGCTACCTGGCAGCTGGCAGGTTGTGTTGTCACGTGAGTTGGTATTTCTGTCTGATACGTTTTGACGACTTTAACATAAACCCACTGTTGTACTGTTTATCAAAAAAAACGTTGCTCCCGAGGGCAAATAAACAAACAAAGGCTAATAACTATATCTAGTCGGCCTAAAATGTGGTCTACCACCCTAATACTACGGTTGAAGTTCATTTCCAAGTTATGATATTTGAAGTTCGATTTTTCCTTGCAATAATATTATGACAGTGACATCAACCTTAGCGATAATTAGATCGCAGAAACTTTTATCAAAATCGGTAGACGATTTTCTCGGCCATACCTGGATATGTATTTATAGACATTTTCATTATTACATTATAATACGGTAGATTTAAACAGTAGGTTGAAAGGTGTATGTATAAACGGAATTTTAATTAAGTTTAAAGATGTAAAGGAAAAATCCAATAGAGGCTTTATCGGGATCAAAAGCCTAAGCTTGCTTTGCTCGGATGTTAAACAAGATACAAAAGAAACACTTGCATTCATTATTATTATTTTTATAAGAAAGTAAAATACTCTAACAGTCGCACTCAGAGTCAGGTAATGTCGATTGAGTCGTTTTTTAGAGACGATTTTCATACACAAGTTTGAAAATCGAACGAGTGACGATTATTCGGGTGTTTCAACCGCCATCATTGTTCTCTTCAATATATTGACAAAAATAATAATAAGCAACTTTTTATGTCAAAATCAGCGGTCCTGGTGGTCGCTAAGTAATCCTTTTTAGTCGTTTTTTATCGAACAGTCGTATTAATCTTACTTTCTCATTCGAGTTGATGGGTACTGAAGCTAAATTGAGAAAGCAAGATAAATACCAACTTATCCGATAAAAAACGTTGGTAGAGGATTATTCAATACGTCTGCAGCAAATAGAATGTATATAGTAACCGATAAACGCACCTTATTTTCACTAAAAACATCCCCGCCAAAACGCGGCCATTAACAAAACGCTTCTAAATTCAAATCGTAACGTAAAAAAGATAATTGGCTGAGCGTCCCATATTGCCGCTGTCTTTTTTCCCGTGAAAGGTCCCATCCCAATAAATAAGGCGAACGGCGATGGGCGAGCGCTATCACATACACCTGTCGATTTTTCAACGACCGTTGGACGTCTCGTTAGTGTGGAGTTGGCTTTTTTTTCCAGGGTTCACTCGTGCTCTTTTAACTACGGACCTAAAACTAGTGCTTTACTAGCTTTGACTATTAGCGAGCGGGGAATGTTTATTTTCCGTACCAGGTGTGGAGTTGAAAATTTGTTATTTGACGTTTCCATTTTCAAGCGGAACCGGCATTGGAATTTGTTTGTCAACATGACGTTATTCGTCGTACGTATTTCTATGCAAAGCTTTTTTAAACGGGTGTATGAATCATGAACAATGTAAATAGATAATTATATCAAAGGGTGTTCTTTTAATATCATTATTATACAGGCTGAAGGAGCGGAAGACCTATGTTTTAAATTGAACAAATATATAAAAATGGTAGCATTAATAACATTTTTTTCAGCATCAGTTCAGTTCAGTCTTTGTCCCTCTCATCTGTTAGGGTTGTAACAATAAGTTTGCATTAAAATACAGGCTGTTATTTGTTAACGGTTACAGATATTAGCATAGTTTCTAAGAGAAAAATTAATGACTAAATATTGATAATCTCCCATTTATAGGTGGGGCTATGTCGTTCTGTTCCCCCTATACTGTTAGACAGTCATCAAAGACTGTAATCTGGGTACAACAATATTGCTTTTGACTCGGCTGTCATTACTGTCAAGTAAATAGACAATATGACAACACGTCAAAGCCCTAAAGGGGCCTAAAATGGCTGTGTTTATCGCGTGACAAAATGTGGATAAAATATCTCTGACACTTAAATAAGTACGAGAGTGACGGATGCTTTATCAACATTTTACCACGTGATAAAGATTTCTACGACGTCGACAAGAACGACCGTTGTGGACCTTGAGACAGGTTTATGTGACATGAGGAATTGGTAATGTGTAATTTTTATAATGTACGTAATGTAATCACTTCCTTGTGACTTTAATTGTGTCTACTTTGTACGGAACCCGAATCGTCGAGAACTTTATTAACACGCTATTGTTCTTGTTGGAAAGACAAAGTTCAATTAGAGTCGGAAACAGCTAGCGAGAGTTTGAAGATAACTAATGATTTCTTGTTCTTGACGACGGGGATATTGTCAACTATTCCACTTTACAGGACTTGTAAGAGATAGAAAAAGCACAAGCAACGAAATCTATGATAGAGTAGTCTTGTGAATGAAATTAATGTCTTTGGACCTTACATTCCGCTTAGGTACCATCAGGTTTTCTGACAGTATAAGGAACAAACAAAGATTTTTTTGAAATTGAAATTTTCTTATATTTTTTCGAAAGCGACAAAATACAAAATTGATTACTTTTTACACTGTCCTGTCTACAAAGAATTACAAACATGTTAAATCAGTACCGTCCACCTGTCCGTCCGTCTGTCTATCACAGCCAATTAGCATGAAAATTCCGCGAAATGTGTCAACGCGCAATGAACGGTGTTATGTAGAAGAGTGCCAAGTGTGATATAATAATTTATTAATCTGTTCTGATTGGGAACTGTTCTGTTCGGTGTTTATTTTATTTGTAAATTTTACTGTTCTAAGAATAACCAAATAAATGAAAGAATTAGAAAACATGCTTAAACATTCGATTAAAAATTACCGACATAACACAATACATGAATAAAGTGTTTAGTCATCATTATAGCTTTTTATAAAACCTCACGTCAAATGCAACAAACAAATCAAACATAAATAAGTTAGTAAATAAATTATACATATTATATTTTGAAATAAATATCAGAGTAGATATAATGTCACGCTCTAGGCAGAATCTACATTCTACGTTAACGAATAAATTAAATATGTGTAAACTTCACGTTATTGGTGATTGATGTGTGTGTGATTTCTATAAAAGATAACATTTTAAGAATGCGAATTTTCTAGCCCTACGGCACAGAAAACCAAATATTAAAATGTCCTCTCTACTAACCATGTTTAAATAAAAACGGAAAGCCATTTCAACCTCAACCAGGCTTTAAAAGTAAGAGGGGTAGTGACAATATCAGCGGAGTGTCAAATCTGGTTCCGGACATTTCGTACCCAATCTACTGCCCCCTTGAAAAGAAAATCTGGCTTCTACACAACTAGCGTAACACGAGCTCCGTCGTTTCCTATCACGTCCCCTCTCAAATCCTTACTAAAAACTTAAATCACACTAAGTACAGACACTCCTTTTCCATATTAAACTGTAAGGATTTTATAATACAGTTGAAAATAAAAAATTCAAATTTGTTACTTGGTTCCTTTTGATTTTACGTGTCACATACGGACTTTAGGTGCACAGAGGAGCAAAGGAGATCTATTTAAATTGGATACTAAATAAAAGGTATCGATCCGAGTCTCATGCCGTGAACAAAGTAGTTGTATGTCATCTCATAATTTCCATTGTGAGAGGAATCTATGGTAATCCGATGTGATATTTATGACAGGGCATTAAGGCTTTATTATTTGGCTTCGGGATTTGCAATGTTGCGTTTCCATTATGTCAGTGTATGTTTAAATATGCATGGGCCAATATTTCGTGTGATCAGCTCGAGTGTTTGTTTCTGAGTCTTGGATATTTTCTTCTGGCAAACGTTATACATTAACTCACCGCCAACCAGCAGTGTTCGCATTGCTGTGTTCCGGTGTGGGTTTTTTTTTATAAGGCATAGAGGCATTCCATCTCAGTCCTCAGGGTTGGCAAAGCATTTGAGGACTTAGGATTGCAGTTTTGAGATTGTAGTCAAAAGGTATCTCAAATTTCAAAATTTCGGAAATGCGGTCACGTGGTTCACCGTTTGGATGTTACGACCGTTTTTGCCATTAGAGTTTTTCAGTTTCGTTGCTGTGAAAGAAACCTGACTAAATTGGCTTAAAGACCCTAATAACGGAATTAATTAATAATAAGTCAGATTTTAAGTTTAGGAATCTGAGTTTTTCTTCCGTCAAGTTTGACATCGCACGGTGTATAAGAAAAAAAGTACCAAAACCTGTAGTGCTGCTTTCTTAAAAAAAACTGTTTAATGGAGCTTCTAAAATAATATTACAATTAACATTATTAGCGAAGTTATTATTAAGTTTATCCAACAAATACTGAATTCTATCAAACTATCGAATATAAAAACTACTTTTGCTTCCGTTAAGAATGAAGTTAACTGGTTTTAAATGTTTTTGTCGTAGTAATCTTTTATCGTAGTGTCGTATTTCTACTCAAGTTCTATTCAAAACAACGTCAACCTTAAACAAAGATCCACATGTGTATAAATTAAACGAAAATCTTGACATTTAGTACAAACGTTACATTGAATATTCAAATTCCCTTTACAAAATTCATATTCGCTCATAAGTAAGACAAGAAATCAAGGAAACGGAAATGCGACTCAAGCGCTAATACTCCGTGAAAGTCAATTAAATTTCGTATATTAATCGCTACCAAACTCTTAAATATCATACTTTTGGCATCGTGAAAACTACCTTAAGTCGTCTTAGAACAGTAGAAATTTGAAGCACCAACATAATTCATATACGAGCTTGTGGAATTAAGTGGTTAATGTTCCATCCGCTGTATCAGATGCGTTGAAGAAAATTTTCGTAATTTGCTTAAGCGATGTACATTTGCCATCAAAGTGCGTGGTATGCTTAAATGAAATGGTGGGTTCCGTTACCTTTATAGGTTTATTATCCAAAAAAGTTAAACTAATGCAGACACGTTTTACTAGATTAAACAAAGAATATACGGTTTTTATTAGCCCTTAATAGTGCCTACTGCTAGGTAAAAACCTCCTCTCTTTTCCTCCATTCCTCCCTATTAAGTGCAAGCTCCCGCCACTTACTTCGACGGGTATCCAAGTCGCCCCGCCATCTCCTCTTTGGCGTGCCTCTGCTCCAGTGACCATCTAGCGGTGTCCATTCGGTGACAACTTTGGCCCTCCGTTCCGTATGCGTTCGGCAGATGTGTTCAGCCCAGTCCGACTTTAGCTAGCGGTCTTACACCCACATCCGCAATACCGGTTTTAGAGCGCAATTCGGTATTTGTGATCCAGTTAGTTCCACGAACACCTAGAGTATGCTGTGGTCATTGCTTATTCTCGATCGGCTACGAATTCTTTTACGTATACCAAAATATATTCATTACGTGTAGGGCAAATATTAATTCAAATTTACTTAAATTTTATCTAACTACATGTATTATAGTCATCATCATCATCAGCCTGTACTAGTCAACTGCTGGACGAAGGCCTCTCCCATTGCACGCCACTGAGCACGATCTACGGCCACTCTCATCAAGAACCTCTACTACCTCTAGTGTATTTTTACATACACTAAAACGTCTAGATCGTTCGAACGTTCTTCGTATGAATAACATGGTAATTTTCGCGTTTGAGACCGTTTGCCACGTGACCAGCAACATACACTCAAGGTTCAGCTCTTGCCAGCCTTGCGAAGATCGTCGCTCCACCTAGTCTGATGGCGTCCTACACTGTGTTTGCCGATCGGCGGTCTTCACTCAAGAACACGATAACTCCAGCGGTTATCCGTTCTGGAGCATGCCGTCCCACTGCCACTTCATGCTGCTAATTCGAAGTATTGTAGTATATCTTTATAAATAAGTACAAACCTAGTTATTTAAAATACCAATTAGAAAACATATTTTAGAATTGATGTGATAAAAAATCCTTTTCACCTTACAATAATCGTCACTTTAAAAACATTTTAAGTTTTGTTGAATAAACGAAAGTAACCTAAATACAAAACGAAACTTATTCTTCAGTGATTTTAATACAATTAAGCTTATTACGAAAAAAATCCTCAGTGACAATACCTTAAAAGACTTTTATTCCACTAGGTAGTAGGTGTTATCGTTTTGTTTTTAACATAGCCGCCATAACTTTCAATTAAACGAGCTATTATTATAGTCACGTCGATAATACGAAAAGACGTCAAATGCATTATGGTTATACCCTGTATAATAGAGATGTTATACAACACGCTTAGAACCTTGTCATTTTAAGTGTCATTGACTATGATGTTCTTGTCGTTACCTAAAGTTCTTACATTTTATTTGCGGTATTTTTCGTAGGCACACGTGTAAATAAAGTAAACTAGACATAAATAACAGAATAGGGAACCCCAATAACATGAAAAACATTACTTATCGCCGTGCCTTGCTGTATTAAACTTCATGTATAATTAATACCTTAATAAAGTGTTTTTATTCCATTTCTAAACATCCTCTTTTACTTTTTAGACATGATGAATGTAATATTAAATGGCAGTCGTCGTTTGCGAGGTTGTTTCTGGCGTATTTTTGTACGAGGCTTTTACTTTATATTTTTCATTAGTTTAAAAGCAATTTCACGTTTGTGACGACACATATTAAGTTAGGATACACGTTGAAAAAAAAACCGGTAACCGGTAACCGGTAAACTTTGGGAAGGAAGATAGCTAATTGGAAAATATCGAGGTTTTACGTTTGGCTTATTCTATTTATGGATTATAATTCTCATTCACTTGACATTGAAGTTGGTGAAGTTTTACCATCCATAAAAAAAAGTGTACGAAGGGGTAATCATATTGGATATCAAAGGCGTCAGAATTTTCAGAAATCGGTATATATTTACCATCGTGGTGGCTGCACACTGAATGATGTTCAAAAATTTACACTCTGCTTCTCAAATGTGTGTTCCTTTATTCCGTGTTGTCGTAAACAATTAACAATTAAACACTATTTTGCATCTATATTGTCACTTAGGTCGAACCTAAAATTAGTTTCTCTGATTCCCTGTCCACCACAAACTTTACAGACTAAATAGATTCAGAAATTTCATTCTCCGTCTGTGTTTTCAGAATAAAGCCCCAACAGAACACAGAAGGAAATATTAAAATCCAAGAAAAAGGTCAGAGGGGAATGAGAGGGAAAAAAACAAGTTTTCCACAACAATATCTGTCTGTCCATTTATAAGAAAATAGTTTGTCTGTATGCGCCTTCATTATTTCGAAACGGAACTAAGATGGATAAGGCTGGCTGTTCATGGTACGGCTAGGTTTTTAATCAGTAGCTACCGTCAAACTCAAAAGTAGCTGTAAACTTTGGTACGTACGTGATTTTGGAGTGGTCCAGCTTATTTTCAGCCTTATTGGATTGATATAATTATCTGATAAGACACGGTTAATCTTAGAACCTTGTGCAGGGTCCTTCCGGATCGCTACCACCATCTTATCCATTATCCTACCGCCAAACAGCAGTGTTTGCATTGTTGTGTTCCGGTTTGGGGATAAGACAGCCGGCGTAATGACTAGCATAGAGGCATTCCATCTTAGTCCTCAGTGTTGGCAACGCATTTGCAGTCTTAGGCTTGCAGTCTTGTGAATGCGAATGTCTATGGGTCACAGTTTCCACTTACCATCAGTTGGCCTGTGTGCTCGTTTGCCTTCTCTATGCCATAAAAAAAACTATTATTATAATAATCATGTGTAGGTCATTAAATGTTATAGTTATTTTAGAGTATGTGTTGAGGGGCGTCGCGCCATATGTTAAAAAGAATGCTCGGAATAGAGGAGAATGGAAATTATCCACCGGCAACAACATAATATATCTCTTAAGTGTATGATGATGATTCTATAAGCAACACTTATATTTTTATAATTCCGAAAAAGGAAAAACGGAACGATTTAGAAACCATGAAATACGGACATTCATCTGCCAATGTTTGACAACAAATAATTGTTGCTTGTCTGTATAATTTATTATTTTAATGTGCGTTATAAACGTTTAAACTGTTTTTTTTTACTTAGTGAATAGTGTTATGGTTCCAGTAGAAAACTAGAAAACTAGGCTGCTTCTTTTTTCGTTCTTGAACGAACGATACCAATAGCCGTAAAATCGCATAGATTTTACAAAAAAAACGTACCACCCATAGCTGCCTTGAAATATTGTGAAGAATAATTCAGCTCGGCGCACGCTCGGAAACCAACGGGTAAGCTAAATGCTTTTCATTTGTAAGATCGCTTCAAAATAGCGGAAAACGTTTTCTGAAGTGTAACCATTTGTTTTTCTAACGTTAAAGTTTAACATTCGTTATTTTTAAACTTAACTTTTTAAATTTTATTAGTTTCACGAGAGATCGATCCCACCGAGCTTGGGTTGAGATTCTAGACGTTAAAGCGTGTTTCAGAATTGTCGACTTAGTTTTTATTTACTTAGTAGTACTATGCATGAAGTCAAATTTTGTACACAATTTTATATTTGTTCAATAAAGATGAAAGAAAGAAAGAAATAATGAAGGACTAAGTAGCATTACCATATCACGTCAAAGGCAATATCCTTTTACCGACTTGTTATTTGGCCCTAGTGGGCCTAGTATGGCTGCGTCTATATCGCGTGTCAAATGTGGATAAAGCATCCGTCAGTCTCGTACTTATTTACGTGTCAGAAGGTGATGGATGCCTTATCCAAACATTGTCATGTGATAAACGCAGCCATGTTAAGACCTCTTGTCAAAAAAATTGCTTTTACAAATAAACAAGGCAAATAATATTGCTGTTACAGTGTTATGATATTGTTTTTAACGGTTCCCATATGTAATCCCTAATCGCCATTTGACCTAATGTATCGTATGTCCGAATTTTCATTTATCATAAAGCCATTTCCGGCTGATTTTTAAAACCTTTTAGTGTTGTTTATTACAAACCCTAACTTTGCCTAACCGCAGGTATATTGGAGAACTTAAAAAGTGGTCTCACTCAGCTGAAAACCAATTTAGGACAAATGATACTTCAGACAAACGTTATTAACCCAGGGACAAAACCGTTTTGAACTCGACTGCCATTACTATTTAGTAAATAAAAGCTATTCAGGACTTCGAGGCAGAACATTTATATGTAACACTTGTTCATGTTAACTAGCCATGCAGTTGACTTTTATCACGTCTCCTAAAAGCCTCCAATACGAATTACGTGTTTAACTCGTGCCCGGGCAATTTGCTTGGGTGTATTCTGCCGAGTTAATCGGCTCTCGCTGCGTCGTCACGTACGAGGTATTTTCCCGGGACTGACAGCCTATCAAAGAATCATTGCCTGGACACACAGGCTCCCAGGTAAAGTAACACGACTGACACAATGGAAAGCTATTTAAAACTAGTTCGAATAGGCATCTTCTGGCTGAGTTCGCTTTATTGTTGACAAAATCTTCGTCCTCCAAGGGCAAGAGTTTGTCAAGACCCATTAGAAAAGCCATAATCAATAAAAAAAACAAATACACAAAAATGCTTAGGTTTAGGACAAGCATTCTCACCGTACGAGTAGATCTAAATAAATAAACCTATTAACTTCATAATGACTTTAAAACTATAATTGTATGTAGGAAAAAATATCGAAACCATAAGGCGCGAATTACTCGGAAACGACGTATAAGGTGATTATACGGCACATGCGCGATTTTTCCTGTGAGCGGACTACGATGCTTGAAAACTTGCTTGCGCCGAATATGACCTAACGTCACTTCTGTGTAATTCGCGCCTTAGTATTTGTCTGGCTCCGTGATTGCGTCATATTTATGAAGGTACAATATAGTTGCTTTTATTTTAATTTATTTCTTCTTGTAATGGTTCTGAGTTTTCTAATTTTAACATTATCATCGTCATAAGTCGTTTTAAATAATGACTGTTAACCAAATTACTGTTGAATTTGTTGCATTGCTTCTTCTTAGCAGTGATGTCCTCTTGAGAAGCGCTGGTAGATTTTTGACGTATAAAGCTACCTGAGGCTACCTGAAAGCTGATATTTGTAGTTTCGTTTTACCTCGGTCGTATATTGTGTGATAGCAGCTTATTTCAACTGTTTAATTATTTGTCTAACGGGTTGTTTTGAGGGTTCAATTCCCAAAAGGTGCCATATGGACCTTATAACCAAGGTTCCGCTGATATCCGTCAGTCGTAGGGCCGTTTGTTTGACCATAACAGCTTGACACTAGAAATTTGTGATTTTTTAATATTTATTTCTAATATATTAAGTATTACCAGAAACACGTTTTATTCGGCATTCTTTGATCTATCTTTGTGTAGTCCGATTCGCACTTGACCGGTTTTATATTATTGTCAAAGAGCTTTTAATGCGACTAAGTTAAAATACTTTATGACGTTTTAAAGTTATACACGTTAATGTAACAACGATACTCTTAGACTCGAAACTTCGAGGGAAAATGCGAATTAGTTAATCTTTTCAAGGAATACATGCTTTTAATTAAGTAAACATTAAACAAACGTCTACAAAGTTTACTAAGTAATCCGATATATATCTTTATCTTACGGGTAATATCATTTAACTTGTTGTCGCAACATTGTATCCATGTGTCAGCGAGTTCTGCGTACATAAGCAACGGCGACAATACGAGGGATTGTAATGAACTTCTATTACACGTGATAAATCTCGCGTCATTTGTTTGGTGGTCGTGACGTATCCTTAGTAACTTAGCTTCCAAAATTCAAATGTATCTACGGCATCCGAGCAATTTTTTTTACATTTTATTGAGTAGGTAAGGAACTTTAACGTATAGTCATAGAAAAAATAGGTGTCCAATCACTTGATAACATTGCACAAACTGATTCATTTTACTAACATATTTCGCAAAACGCTTCGTTATCCGAAACTGTAAACTGTTCTAGACCATCTTGTAGAACCATTTAGGTTACGTTAGTTTTATAAAAATCGTTTCCTTAATGATATTTTGTTTGTGATTATAATATTGATCAGTTTGTGAAACGTTTTTTAGCAAATGCTGGTAAACCAGAAATTGTGTGTGGTGATTAATAGCAGCGCCCTCTAGTTTGTATTTATTACGTATTAAAATTTGAAATTAAGCTGACAATGACGTTGACTTTGGTTTCGTCATCGAGTACCTAGTAAAAGTGAAGTAGGTATACGTAAATTTTGTATTCGTTTTTTTTTCTTTTCTATTGATACCTGATATTTTTAATTTTAGTATGATATATTATGGTACCTGTTTATACTTATATTATTGAACACGTTTAATGATTTGGAGTCAGTTATCACTTTTAAAAGGTTTATGTTTAAAACTATTTAATATTTGCATTTGTAAAAGGCGTATACGCCTGTAAAGGCAGGATTTGGTGAGACTATACAACTCTCTGGCAAATGTATCTGCATGATTTTGAACCCAAATTTAATATGCAATAAATTTCATTTCATTTCAATAAATGTATGAATGTAATGTATGAAAACTGACGATTTTTCAAGGAGTGTGTGCTACGGATAGGTTTAGTTCAGAAGACTTTTTTTTTAATACATGATTTTCGAAAACGTGACGTATGATTAAAATCTTTGGGTTTCAGCTACAAGCCATTGGGAGCTCATGATACGAATATGACAGGCAATAGATCGATTTTTCTTCAATCGGTTAAATAAAATTAAAAAAACAATCAAAGAGTTGCACTATATGCTCGATGTCTGCTTAACATAACATGCCGAAAACAACGATTTGCAATTACAAAACAAAACCAAGACACAAAATCATATTCTTTTTTTTTCTCTCCCTCTATCTTTCTCCCAAGATTTTTGGCTTTTTTTCTGGTAAACTATGCATGGTATTTGATATTATATTTAATTAAATATTTATAGCTTTATATAATGCTTAGACTAACATAAGTCGTACCATTGCAATATGAATTATTTAAAAAAAATACTGGCTGCTGAGTTTTTGCGGCATTTCTTCTCAGCAGGGTTCTCCTCTTGGTAAGCGCTGGTAAATTCTTGACGTGTATGTACTACAAGTTTACAAGTGCCCGTGCGGCCTACTTACTGAATAAATGACTTTTATCGTTTTATCTTTTTATTCTAATCGTATTGCTACTTTCTTATATTGGCTTCCGAAATATTTCCACCTATAAAATGGATATTTCGTTTATAAGCTTACCTTACAAGTCCCAAACGCATTAAATTTTCCAATCAAACTAGGGAATATCCAATACTTTGGTAAAAGGGTTCGTTAGTCGACCGGCCGGCGTGCGCGGATTTTTAAGATAAGCGGTTTTACTCTGAGCCTGATTGAGGCCGCGATTGAGTTCGGACTTGGCCTATGTTTACAGGATTTTGTTGCGAAATGGAAATAAAATGTGGTAGGGATACTCCGGTTTGTTCCGGTATTTCTTGATACAAAGTATTGGTTGTGTATAATTTGCCTCATTTTTAGCGGCCGTGGATGATTTTCTTTTAAAGATTGAGAGGACCTAAATACAAATTAAAATTAATAATTTTAAGCGTTTAATCATACGAGATACTCGAGATATATAATTTTTTTTTTTGGTACTATACAGTATGTAAACTTACTAAAACCATTTATTTGAACCCGGGCATGTCTAGGCGATAGATAAGGTAAGGGCATATAAATTATTGAAATCTCAACGCTTTTTCAGATTTACAATTAAAATACGAAAATTAAAGTTTAATTAATTCATGTTCCTATAACATCCTTTATTTGTTTACAATGGTGACGTTTGTTACCCGGTTATCAAGTCAAGGTCAAATGTGTCAAACAAATGCAATGTCATTTCAAGTAAGTAAAGCTATGTGCACACTTACGATTAAATACGACGTAGTTCAATGTGGCGTCCGCCATTAGCCGTTATTTGAACCAAGCGACGGCGGTTGTTTTCGTGAACACTACGCATCAAATCTGGATTTTGCCGGGCACGTCGCTTGATTATGTTGAAAGCTTGTACAATTCGCATCCTCATTTCTTCCTCCGTCCTAGATTCTTTTTTCAATACTAACTGCTTGACCCAACCCCAAAAAAATAGTCCAGAGGCGTGAGGTCCGGCGAGCGAGCCGGCCATGGAGTATCCGAAGAGAAGCGGCCAATCCACTGACGTCCGAAGATTTGGTTCAGCCTTTGCCTCACTTGAATAGCAACATGGGGCGGTGCTCCATCATGCTGGTACCATGTTTCTCTCAATTGGGCCAGTGGTAAATTGTCCACATAGCAGCTTACTGACTGGTTCAGTACTTCCAGGTATCTTTGCCCGTTTTGCTTTGCCCTTTGGTCCAATGATGTCGTTACCTCTTATTCCCGCCCAAACATTTAATGACCAACGAGTCTGATGGGCCAGTTCGCGGCCGACATGAGGGTTTTGATTTTTTGGTGCCCAGTGGTGGATAACCCTACGATTCCCATCGCGTTTCTTGTGAACAAACTTTCATCTGTCCATATTATTTTTTTGATAAAATGAGCATCATCTGCAATCTTACTTAAAGCCTAATTTGCATAGTCGACCCGCCGTAAAAAATCATCTTGTTTCAACGCATGTACCTTGATCACCGAAAATGGACGCTGTTGGTCCCGTTTTAAAATTTTGTGGACGGCTGTATGACTAATATCATACAACCCCCCTGCTTTTCTAGTGCTGGAGCCAGGATTTTCTGCAAAATGGTTTAAGATAATTTCTTCCGTTCTGACGTCAATACGAGGACGAGGGCCACCAGTACTAACCGGAACCGCTCTCTCGTTGTTACGCAGTCTGGTAATCGCCCTTATAATTACACGCAAGTCCGTAGGCTGTCTTCGCTGCGGAAATCTTTCGGCGTACAATCGAAGAGATGCCGCACCATTATTTCTGCACTCCCCGTAAATAAGAATCATATCTACTATCTCCGCAGCACTAAAAATGAGCGGCATCATGAACTACAATGTTTTGTTTGTAATAAAGAAACGTCACATTGATTGTCGTCTTGTCTTTTGATTGCTAGCCAAACTTTTTTGTTTTAATGATTAAGAAAAAAACTATTGACAATAAAGTGACATCAGTGAAATTGAAGTAAAATAAATGGCATGGATTGATAATGTTTATGATAAATTGAAAATAATTTGGCTGATTTTTTATTTATTTGACTGACTTTAACAAATGCGTAAAACAGGTATGAAAAAAGAAGTTATTTTAATCAACAAATAATGCACTGAACGCAAGTTCAATAATCGGTTACGATGTAAATATTACATACGGGTCGTGTCATGGGCACTGGACGACGATGTAAACATTACACACAGGATGATACTTTTAGGGTTAACCGACTTTGAAAAAGGTAAGATTTTATAATTTTTATGCAATGCTAAAATTAAGAATATCCGACACACACTAGCACAAAATGTGGTAAAACACTTAACTCAACTAGGCTATCAACTGGTTGAAAGAGATGGTTTTAGTAAGTTTACATACTGTATATGCCCCTAGCCATCAATATTTCAATGTCTACGAGTAAGCTCCGATGTACTCAGGAATTTAAATTATGTAACTTCGACTTATTTATTTATTTATTTACGCGTAGAATTAGTTTCCCGCTACTATTTTAATCCCTTAGGCAGTGAATTTCCAAAAATCCTTTCTTACATGAACTGAACCAAATTTCAAGTTTCTAGGTGCTCTAGTTTCGGCTGTGCGTTGATATCTAAGTTAGTCAGGTTTGCCATATATATATAGTATAGTATTATTATTATATTATATTTTTAATATCAGTGTTTTTTATCTGAGTCTGAATAAATGACTTTTATCGTTTTATCTTTTTATTCTAATCGTATTGCTACTTTCTTATATTGGCTTCCGAAATATTTCCACCTATAAAATGGATATTTCGTTTATAAGCTTACCTTACAAGTCCCAAACGCATTAAATTTTCCAATCAAACTAGGGAATATCCAATACTTTGGTAAAAGGGTTCGTTAGTCGACCGGCCGGCGTGCGCGGATTTTTAAGATAAGCGGTTTTACTCTGAGCCTGATTGAGGCCGCGATTGAGTTCGGACTTGGCCTATGTTTACAGGATTTTGTTGCAAAATGGAAATTAAATGTGATACTTCGGTCTGTTCAGGTATTTGTTGGTATGGTGTCTCCCTCTAGTAAGATTACAACTATAGTCATAATTTCGATTGTCATAAACACTACACACATAAAGTCGTTGCTTATAGAAGTCTTTTATCATTAATGATTCTTCGCATAATACTTGTTTTGTCATATCTGTACTATGTCAGATGATCATCATTTTTTTTTTAATGATTATGTCAGTCATTAAGACGAAATTAAGCTATAAAATTAGTTGGCTAGTGTTTAATTAAGTTAAGTTAGGTAGAAAAAAGGGGGTTCGGGAGGCGAAGTCCCCCGCAGTTTTAAAACAAACAATCGTGATCATTGTATTATTGGTAGGTTAGGTTAGGGTTAACTGTGTCCCTTAGAACGGAAATAGGCACCCTGGCGGTGACACGTTAGGTATAGGTTTAGGTCAGCTTAAAAATAATGCGTTTTTTGGAACTATGATGGCTGCTGATATGGATTATGCTTAGAGCTTTTATAGCTTATGCTGTTAGAAAAATCGGGCAACTTACCAATATTGAGACAGCTCGCTTAGTTTAATATAGTTATTTTCATAGTGTTATGTCGTACGGTATTCTGGTTTGGGGAAAAGCTGCTGACATACAGACTATATTCGTGTTACAAAAAAGAGCCATTCGTTCTATACAGGGTTATTGGTAAGTCGACCTATTCCCGTTAGGAGGTGATAGGGGTGACTATT
Source organism: Acleris sparsana (assembly GCA_923062465.1). Lineage (NCBI taxonomy): Eukaryota > Metazoa > Arthropoda > Insecta > Lepidoptera > Tortricidae > Acleris > Acleris sparsana. The sequence goes on from OV281299.1 coordinate 3,768,149, forward strand.
TGCGATAATTTTGACCCCCATATGCATTATGCAAAAGTGAACCATTTTTGAGTTATCGCGATTTTTAGTTTTTTTTTAAATTAGTCAGAAATTCAACTTGAAAAATTTATTACAAAAAAAGTGTCAATTTAAATCTGTTTTTTTCTTCTGATTTACAAAAACGATTAAACACTGGTTATTTCTCAATATTAAAACAATAATTATCGGCCCAAATTTAAAAAAGCGAGACGGAATACGAAATTTTTTCAATATTTTTTGCGATCGCTTTCCACTAAAATGCCTTAAAAACAAAAAAAAACGTTATGAAACTTGGCTTGCAGATTATTTTAAAAACTTAACTGTTTTCTTAGCTCTCCAAAAATGCATAACAAGTAGGAAATAATAAAAAAAAAACTGAAAAAAAAATCATCACAAAGGAAGCGGGCGGAAACTAAAGTCACAAATGCCACTTAAAAATAAAAATTAATAAACATACCGAATTTAAATCAACTTTTTTTATTTGCTTTTGTACATACAAGATAAACTTGTTGTTCTTATGCAATATTAAAAAATATATTATCTGTGCACGTTTGAGAATGCGAGGCCTAAAACTAAAAAATACATGTTTTTTTATCAAACTCCAACATAAATTACACGAAAACAGAAAAAATTACCAATACATTTGGCGTGCAGATTACACATAAAACATTGACGTTTTTCCAGCTTTCTAACGAGCTATTAAAACTAACTGTTATACTCGTAAACACAAATAACAACATTAACTTATGGAAAAAGTAAGCGATTTTTAGTTTTATTTTAAGTTAGTCAGACTAATTTCAGTCAGCCAAATGTATTGGTAAATTTTTCTGTTTTCGTGTAATTTATGTTGAAGTTTGATAAAAAAACATGTATTTTTTAGTTTTCGGCCTCGCATTCTCAAACGTGTACAGATAATTTTTTTTAAATATTGCATAAGAAAAACAAGTTCATCTTGTACAAAAGCAAATAAAAAAAGTTGATGTAAATTCGGTATGTTTTTAATTTTTATTTTTGAAGTGGCATTTATAACTTTAGTTTCCGCCCGCTTCCTTTGTGATGATTTTTTTTTCAGTTTTTTCCCAAACAATTTCCTACTTGTTATGCATTTTTGGAGAGCTAAGAAAACAGTAATATTTTTAAAATAATCTGCAAGCCAAGTTTCATAACGTTTTTTTTTGTTTTTAAGGCATTTTAGTGGAAAGCGATCGCAAAAAATATTGAAAAAATTTCGTATTCCGTCTCGCTTTTTTAAATTTGGGCCGATAATTATTGTTTTAATATTGAGAAATAACCAACGTTTAATCGTTTTTGTAAATCAGAAGAAAAAAACAGATTTAAATTGATACTTTTTTTGTAATAAATTTTTCAAGTTGAATTTCCGACTAATTTAAAAAAAAACTAAAAATCGCGATAACTCAAAAATGGTTTACTTTTGCATAATGCATATGGGGGTCAAAATTATCGCAAATAGTCACCCCTATCACCTCCTAACGGGAATAGGTCGACTTACCAATAACCCTGTATATAACCTTAACTCCCGTGATTCCTTAAGATTATTGGTGATTATTTAAAGAAACTAGTATCTTGACAGTAGCGTCACAATTTATTTATGAGAATATTATTTATGTCATTAAAAATTATGACTCTTTTGTTAAGAATTGTGATATGCATAATTTGAATACAAGAAATAAAAATAAAATTGCTATTAAAAATTTCGTGTCCGTAAGGTTTATAAATCATTTGTAGGTCAATGCATTCTTTTCTATAATAAATTACCTGACTCAGTTTTAAAGTTACCATTTCCAGTACTTAAAAGTTACTTGAAAATCGTTGATTTCTAAAGCTTACTATAGGGTCGAGGACTATCTAACAGATAAAAATGCTTGGCCTAAACTTAACTAAAACACCTAAATAACTGAATAATAAGATAGGCATAAAAAATATGTAAATATTGTATATTGTCTAGGGGACACGGTTTCTGTAGGAGAATGTATCGAAAGTTTGTATGTGGTGGTTGTCTTGCACTGTCATAGGAAAGTATATATTTTTTAAATATATATATTTTATTTTTTTATTACTACTACTTATTACTCCCTATGAAAATTCTTAGTTTTGACACATTTTCCTGCTCAAGCTTATGCAATTCGATATGGCCCTGCATAATTGCCTCTTTTTTAGCAGCCAATATCTCCACACCGGTACTCAACAACGCGAACACTGCAGGTGGCTGTTAAAGACAAGATGGTGCACAAGGTCCTACCACCACTGTTGACAGAATATATTTTTTCAAACATCCAATTTGCGTTTCACTCGTGTCACAAATTACGAGAGCTTATAACTCGATCTGCCAACACCGGGATCGCTGTCTAAGCGTACCCCTGGCCGAAATAAAAAAACGGGATTAAGCGGCAGGACGATGATTGGTCGACCCCAGGTTAATTAAGACTGGCAGTGTAGAACCTGCAGGCGATTTTTTGAATTTCGAACTCGTTTCGTTGAGAAATTGTCGATGACTCTTCTTTAACATGCTTGTGCAAAGGCAGAATCTATTAGCAATTCATAGGGAAGTTTCATTATTTGAAGCGTTTTCCCAATATACAGTACTTACTTTCATTCAGATAAGAATAAATTACAGTTTTTTTATTAAAATTAAATAAATAAATGTTAGAGTAAATTCCCATTCAAAGGACAATGGGCAAATTTGTATGGGCACTGTCCCCCCCCACCAACAGTAACGGGATGCATGTCTATATGTTTATAAGGACCCAAAAAAAGACAAAATACTTATTTGAGTAGCAAAATCAATGGGATTTTTTAAATGAAAACAAGGGCCAAATAAGGCAAATCATCCATATATGTGTTCATTTTCAAACAAATTCCATACGATACGATTATGGTTTTCCAAGAAAACCCCATACATCTGGTGATCGTCTCCATAGTAAAAATACATAATGTTGCTGAGATCTATTAAGTAAATGAGACATGTTTCATTTCTGTTGGTGGGGGGGGGGACATTTCTGCCCATGGTCCTTTACCTGACCTTAAACTAAGCTCCTAAGCCTAGTACACAAAACTAGGCGACGATAATCATACTTATTTGGTTTTATCTCCATCTAAGACTCAGGAACAAAATACTCGCACATATCATTCAAAATTAGCCGATACTGGGAATCTAACCCGGGATCGCTACCTTTGCATGCAGGATCTCTATGAACTAGGCTAAAGAAGTCGTCAAAATCAATGCTCAACAACAACACTCAATAGAATCCTCCTAAAAAAATCTAATCAGTCCGTCTTTTACATTATCAAAGTATATTGAACACGTATTTTCTCTTTTGTCAATTAAACACAAAATGACGAAGATAAAGTGCGTTGAAGTTTCCCGTGACGTCACGCCGTGGCACACTTTATACCCCGTTGTGACGTCACGAGCCCCCACTCCCGAACTTTGATGCGTGTTATATTTGTCAACTTTGATTGATTTGAAAAAGCAAAAAATACGTGTTTAATATTTTTTGATAATCTTGCTGACGGACTGATTAGATATTTTATATACAATATACTCGTAATATTTTACAAACGTTTTCATCTTCAACAAGTTAAAATTATAATTGGAGTAGGTACAACTAATTGCAGCAATCTTATATAAGAATAAGCGTCCAAAGTTGAGTTTCTCAACTGTTGCATTTGTCCGGGAATTCATGTTTGATTTTTTTGTTCTGAACCTCATTCATCATCATTCATCATTAACTTTTCGAAATGTTTAAAGAACCTCTAAGTTAGGTTAGATTTGTTTTATAACAATCCAGGAAAGTCCGAGTTCGAGTCTGTTTCCGAAAAAACAACTTACTTATGAAAATTCGGACAAAAGAAACAGTTTGTAACTGAAATTCGACTTTGTGATAGGTAATGCGAACAAGAATATTATAGACAAATATTTATAAATTTATCTACGGTATGAAAGGTAACGTGTTATTTGACTATTTATTACTCTAATATGAAAAAAGTGCTATATAAATGACCAGAGACGTTTAAGACAAAAAAGACAATCTTATTTATGTATCCCCAAAAGTGCTCATTGCGGAGGAATCTGCACGTTTAGGGTGCTTTAACATAACACGTGAGCCAATATGCGTGTTGCGTCGGCTCTCGCGAACATCGCTCGAACGTGCTCGATTACCATTTCGAAGAATATTCCCACGACTGCCAATGACACGGAAATGGGTCTCGTTTGTGTACTAACCGGAGAAGCTGGCAGCGAATACTTTGTGGGATGGAGTACAGCAATTTTCTTAGGGTGGTTCGTGTGGTAATCGGAAGAATGGATTTGTCATTTTATTTGAAATATATTTGTGACATTTATATATCGTACGAGTTTAGTATTGACTTTAAAAAAACATTTATCTTGGACTATACTCGTGCCGTTTTAAAAGGTCTGATCTGACAGCTGTCAACGCAACATTATATACTATAATGTGTTTTTAGGGTGAGCGAATAAAGGCGAATGTGATTTTACTGAGCGCGACCGATTTTTATAGTGTTGAAAATAACATCTATACCATAGGTACAGTCAGCGTCATATAGTTGGTAGCATCCAAAGTAGCCAAATAGTACGTTACACGTCATTATTACCGTAGTAACAAGCGCGTGTAACGAACTATTTGGCTACTTTGGATGCTACCAACTATATGACGCTGACTGTACTTATTTTCTATATTAAATTATTGTAGTTCGGTGTAACTTGTTACTATCATTAATAAAATTACTTTTCCTGTTTTAAGTAACACAGTTCAAAGTGGCAAATTTGGCAAATTACCATAGAAATTAAAAAAATATCTAAGCAGATTATGTAAACAATGTACTTTAATTTTGCCTTATTGATTTTAGTCGTAATAAGCTTATCAATAAATCACCCTTCAAGTTGCGGTTTGAAGTTTGACTTAAAGAAACCTGACGTTTAAATTAATTTTCCTTAACAGGACAAAAAAAAAACAGTACAAAGACGTGGAAACCAATAAGTTGCAACATCAGACAATGTCGAATAATTTAGGTTTTAATTGTTGCCCGCGCGGCCTTCTTACTGAATAAACCTCTTTTTTTTAACAGGGACTGAGGTATATAACTCCTATAGTTCTATTGCTTTCAGTGACTGGAATTTGGCAGGTTTTTACAGCTTATATTACGGCCTGGGGTCTTTTATTTAGATTGATTTAAATCATACATTTATAGCCGGTTTTATAAAGGTCCGTTAGTAAATATGTCAGATCAAATTTTAGTAATTTCATACAAGTTTTGACATTCCTGACTGAAATTTGATCTAACAGATCTTTATAAAACCCAGCCGTAACGTTTAAGGTAATCTATTAATTTTATGTTTTTATTGAAACATAGTGTAAGATAAAATACACGACCATAACTCGTCATCATCATCCTGCTTTTATCCCAATCATTTGGGGTCGACGCAGCACATATTTTTCTTCCAAATCAACCATCATCTCAGTATTCACTCCCTTTTTTTTCATATCGCTCCCCACACATTCCATTTATCTCTTTTTAGGTACCCCCCTTCTATTATAGCCACATCCACCATCCACATTCATATACATACACTTTAGTACCTTGTTTATTTAATATCTGTTTAAACTGCCATACATTAATTGCCGAAGCGATTAAAGTGACAAGGTACTAAAGTGTATACAAATTTATGGACTCGACTGTACCATCAATAAATCTATTCACTACATTTTTTTCTCTCACTGACCGCTCTTTTAAACTTCCTCTTACATACTCGTTCCTTATCCTATCCATTCTTGTTACACCATACATGCATCTCATTCGCATTTCGGCCACGTGTATTCATTTTTTCATCCTTCTCCTTTGCTTACCTACTTTTTTATTGTTTTTGTTATATTAGAGCAAATACGAGTTGCATGAAGCCACTGCCTTGGTCAAGACTGCGAGCGCTTTGGTCTCGGTTTGATTGTTCGATAACTGTTTGTTGTGGTTATTGTTTGTAACAGGGTCAAACGTTTACCAGGTCTTTAATTAGCTCAGTACCCGGTCTCGACGTTCACCACAACTCTCTGTTGTGTGTGGCAGACTCCATATATGTAATCAAAAGTATCATTACTTGTGAAAGAAATAACCTCAATGTGGCTCTACAAAAATAAAATAAAATACCGGATTCTTGAGAACATGTTACAGTCTTAATTATGTCTGGAAGTGTTTCTGATATAAACAAATCATACGATTTTCTGTTCTAAAAACATGGCTTTCGTTCATCGATTTACTTTCAAAGAGATAAATATTGAAATATCTAAATATTTAGAGATAAAGTTTAAAAGTACTTAAACTAAATAATTTTATAAAGGGTCCTTGAATAGGTCTTCTAACTAAATGCTTATAACGGTGTGCCACAAGGTAGTGTCACTGGACCGCTTTTATATTTGACTAATGATTAATAATTTGCCGTTACAACACAAAAAACATGTATTTTTGTCCTTTCGCGTATGTTTCTAAAACGTTACCTTTATTAATGTATATAGTATTATATTTATTGTTGTTCTTGATTCAATATTTCACCTGATTGAAGTGAAATAAAACATGGGTTAAAAAAAAATATATATAAAAGAAAGGCCATGGCAGGGTAAGGGAACATCTTGTGCCTTAATAGCTTTTTCGCTTGATTTTTTTTCTGATGATAGTTCATGGCGATAGTAAATGCTACACTAAATTTCAGCATTCTCCTCTGCTTATTTTGGAAGAAAATAAATAAATAAGAAAAAATAATTTTCGTAAATATCTCCAGTTTAATAGAACGAATAATTTCGTGCTTCATACATATAATGCTCTTAACTAAAACACATAATATGTCACTATAAGCCGCATGACATTCCATACAGAAAAATGAAATTAAATGTGTTGACATTTTTCAATTATTTTTTTTATTACTTATAAGTTAGAGACACCTCCAGTTTTTTTACTAATAATAGCACTTTTGGTTAACTACAACATATTTTTATTTGGCAAGGCACAAGATGTTCCCTTACCCTGCGATGGCCTTTATTCAGTAAGTAGGCCGCTTGGGCACTTTTACACGTCAAGATACTACCAGCGCTTCCCAAGAGGAGACCACTGCTGAGAAGAAACGCCGCAAGAAACTCAGCAATCAGTCATTTTTTAAACTTATTTCATATTTCATATTACAATGGTATGTACAACTTAATCTAGCATTATATAAAGCTACAAGGTATTAAATTAAATATAATATCAAATAACAGTAGTTAGTAGTAGTGGTGGTAGTAGTTAGTTTAAAATAGTTTGAAACCTGGAAACAGATTTATGGTATGTACATTTATTTAAAAAAATCAGTTAACTGCCGAGGGATATTCATAAATAGCTTAAATTTGTTAGACTAAGAAATCTCCATTTAACAGTTTCAATCAGCCAAATTCAGTAAAAGTGCAATTTATTCAGATCACCAATAGATTACTACTTGTCTCAGTTTTGACGTCAAAACTCCATGAAACTTAAACTCTGCTGGTCCTAAATCAAAATTCCCAAGTCTTAGAATTTCAAGTGAGCGTGTTGCAGAGAACTTAGACCGTATATCAAGGTGGTCTTATTTAAAAGTCAAGCTTACCGGGTATGCTTGACGAGTAAAACAGGTATATCGTATTATTAAATTTTATAAAACGAATTCTTACAATATTTTTTCTTGATGAGAGAGGAAGAAAAAAGTTCCTTGATGAAATATTATTGACATAATATCATGTGCTATAATTATAGAGATTTCTTATAATGACACCAGAAAGTGTTAGTGCATGGAATTGTTTCCTACCGATGTTATCCTTCACCAGAAACCATTTGATAATATAGAAAGAAAGAAAGAAAGTGCCAATAATTAATTTGACAATGTTCACCATGTTGTAGTTTAAAAGAAATACAAGGATTAATAAAGAAATGCTAAGCTGGTTCGTTCATGAGGAGAGAATGAATGAAGTGAGATTAACAAAACAAATATATGAGGCAAGAATAATGGGAATGGGGTAAGGCCAAGGCGAACATTCCAGGATCAGCGGCATTATTGCCTAACGAAATCGCAATCACATTCGGCTTTAAAGTGGAACAATTATTTTCATTTTGTATGCGGACAAGCCTTCGATTCTCAAAATGAAAAGGATTGCTGTTGCGAGACTTGCGAGTGCGCTAGGCAATAGCCACTCTGATCGGGGACGTATTAAGAAAAAGAAATGTCAGGAGTGCCCTTAACCAATCCACGTATATGAAGAAAACTATAAGTGTGGGGGAAGGTAGGGAAATTGGTCTGGATCGTTGCAAGTGGAAGAAAGTGGTCACTAAGAGGCGTGATTTTTTGTATGTTGTATTTATTTCATATCAGTAAACATGTAATTTCACTTTTTTTTTCATGATTCATAAATATTCATAATCGAAAAGGGTTTTATTTAAAGGTTATTTAAGCGTTTAAGGGTTAATTTTATACCTTTACAATATTACTGTAAACTAATAAACGCTGTACAAGTGTCAACGGAGTTGGTTGGTCTTTTCTATCGCATTAGGTATTAAACCTGTAATGATAGAATAAGTTGATGAAAATACATACATTTTGACCGTTTTATTTTGTATGTAGATTAATATTGTTTAACAATAGATTTTTAATACAGATTTGCGGCTCACTTCAAATAAAGAACCATACGTCAAAATTCCAAAATAAATTTAGTCGACCGGTGTTTACCGCGCTGCTGACAAAATGTTACAGTCTTAAAACACATACTTTTATTTAGCCAGTAACTGTTAATTCGTTGACAATTAAACACGTATCATTTTATAATGTTTTTATTAGCATTTCCATTTAAGTGGCCAGTACTAAAGAAGATAGTAAATCAATCAACAATCATACTTTACCTGAAGGTTAACGAGACTATTTAAAATATAGGGAAGATTGTTTATTTCTTAAGTAATCAATTTAAAAATATATAACCTTTTTCCTCGCTTTAAGTTGTTTTAGTTTCTATAATCTTATTACATAATTTTAACCCTGGCACGTTATAACGTTCCCAAGTTTTCTTTTTAAATTAAGTTCGTTCCCGCCTCGAAGGGTTGTGTTTGACGGTATGGCAGTCTCACCGCGAAGCTCGCGGAGGCCGCACGCCTGTGGGATTACGCTCGCTCGTTCATTCGTTCAGTGCACCACGTGATTTTGTGAACAGGACTGAAATACGGTACGGTATTATATTTTTGTTGTATGCTTTCGATATTTCTGGGGTATTAATATTTTGAGTTAAAGGTAGTTTAATGTTTTTTAATGATGTCATTTATGTTGATTATAAACTTAAGAGTCACATTTTTAACGTTTTTTTTTGTTTTTTAACTTACGCATGTTTAGGTTAACTTATTATTATTTAACAAAACAATGAATCGACCCAGTTTTCAAAATTATTTAACCAAATTTTCCGAAATTCCCTGGTCCCTTACTAAATCAAATAACACGCTTAAAGAGGTTTAGTTTGTCTCTGAAAACTCGTGAAGGAGACAAAACGTGCTTCGCGTACCAAACCAGATTCAAAGCGATGGACGACCAAAAGGAGTTAAAAAAAATGGAGACTGAAATCTGTTAATTAAGTAGACTTAAAATTGTTAACTTGTTGTAAAAGTGGTCTCTTTTCGAAAGTATTTATGTAACGGATTTGTTTAGCTTATTTTGCGCTATTTTGTACAACTAGATAAGCCGATTTGACTGTTTTACTGTCATGGATTCTGAAGTTTTAGTGATTTTTAAAACGTTTTATGCGGCGGTGTTTCGACATTTTCCGTTGTCTAATGGTTGTATGGATAACGGTGGTATTCAAAATAGGCTGAATTAAAAAAAAAAAGAAAAGCTGCGTATTTAAATTGAGAAACTTAACTTAACCATAAAACCTAATAGCTAATATGTTTTTTACACATGGAAATTACAAAATAGAATGGAAATTTAATTTGGAACTAATTTTGACTTTCATAACGTTCTTTAGTGGGTTTTTTAAAGCTATATTTTAATTCATACCTTATTGTGCCTTTCTTCATTATGTTGCGCCTTTTTTTGCTGCATGTAGAAGGACAGGGAAAATTTTCACATACTAAATATAGTGCTACCATCGCTATGGAGTGCCCTCGCTCGCACGTTTCTTTTTTGCTGTTCATTTTTTGCCTTTGTTTCCTTTTTTAAACCTTACATTTACCGTGAAATTTATATAAATTATTATTTTCCTACAAGTAACAGAGGCAGATAAGCTATATTTATTATTTTGTTTGCTACTTCAATATCGCAAAAAAATGGATTTGTATGGGATTTGCGCGCATATTGTCCATTTACACCAAATGAATCAAATTGATGTAGAAAAAAAGTGCGGCAAAATCTAATACTGATACTAAATACTTTTTTATAACAGGTAAAGAAAAAACTGATAATTAACGCTTTTAAACATCGTATTAAACTATTTAACTATTAAGAAGGTGGAATATAAAAAAATGCAGCAGCTGAAAAATAATAACTACTAAATAACCTTTGTTTTGCTACTTGATTTTTAATTGCTTTTGTTCAAAGTTTTAAAGACTTACGTTTCTTGTCATAAGTACTATAAAGTTATACAAAACTAAAAGCTTTGCTTTAAGTTTTTAACTATAAGTATTGACAACTAAAGTTGTAATAATTGCATACCTAGTTTCACACTATTTCTTAACCGTATTTAAATCTAGACAAACTAAATGCCAAGTTAGATTTATGTTTCACTTTTCAGTTGAATGTTTGTGAAGATTCTCTTGTACCTGTACCAATGTAGGTATGTTTTGACCAGTATGTATGTATCGTTCCTTGTGGAAGCTGACCGGATGGCCCGATTTCGACTAACGAGACGTCATTAGATTCGAATTAGCGTCGCGAATAATACGGAGGGCCCTTTTAAAAAAAAATGCAAATGTAAAAGTATATAAAATGGTTTATTTAGACGACATATTAAACACGGTCTGGGTTTTGCTACACTTATTTTTTCAATATTAATTGAACTGTATCAAGTCAGGTGGCTATTTAACCGAGTTGCCCCCCATAAGGTAGAGCCGACGATAATACCATATTGCTTTTGACATGTCATCGTATTGTCAACATTAAAAATAGCTCTTATTTAATTAAAAATACGATAAAATTTCAAAAATATGGCTTGACAGAATAAAATAGAGCTTTTGGTAAAGGTAGCAGGAGTCTGCTAGATATGGGTGGTACTGTCAGCCCAATGGAACCCTGACCCCCCGCAGAAATATGTCACAATGACGTTATGATTCAAGTCGTATCGGAGGCCATTTGCAACGTCAAAAGATGGCGGATGTGTAATTTGTTTTAGTTTTTATTTTTGTGTTTGCCATAGTGTCGAATGTTTTTTTATAACCCGTTTCTCAATGTCGATCATAATCCAAACATGAACTTTATCGTCAAATGATAGTCAAAGAACATAAAATCAAAAGCCAAACAGAAGTTATAAGTAAACTTGACTTTATTAACTTAACTTTAAACCTTTATGTTTTCTATTTGGTACGTGACTAGTAAAGTCCAAGGTCATCATGCGTAAACTTTCTTTAGTTAAAATTAGTAGATACAGTCGTCTTCGTAGGATTAGAAAGTTTTATAACATACTTTCTCAGGATAATATCAATATATAGGTTTTATTTAAAATCATAATTCACGATTTAAAAAACGTTTCCTTAATTGAAATAGGCTGGATTCTGATTACAATGCCATTAAATCGAACTCAAATACAGTCGAAGGTCTTTTTGTTTAACGTCCTGTACTTCGGACTTGAATAAGTCTCAAAAAGTGTGCAAAAAAGTACATTCGACGGCAAAAACTTGACACGGATTTTTTTTTCTTCAGGAATTTGACAGGACGTTAACGTCGACGTTGACTTGCGTATCGTCACCCAATAGTAAAAGTGAATGACATAGAGTAAAACATGGTTGTTAGACTGTACCCCTACTATGAGTTACAATTAACATAATCGTTAGCGGGTGAATGCTCTGTCCCTTGCAGATCTCGCAGTATTCTTATAGAGTGCGAGGGACAGAGAATTCGACTCGCTAGCGAGTATGGTAATTGGAGCTAATGGTAATGGTATTATTTCTGTCATGGAACGGATAGGTGGTTACCACGTACCTAAAGACGCAGCGTGGTTGGTGGCTAGGCCTTTAACAAGTTGGACCGATAAGGTCCCCTGATATTCAAACTGGTGGATGGACCACCGGGTGGCAAACCTTGGGAGAGGCCTATGTGATGATGAATGGATAGATTCCGTTAATCACTATCGTCGTCCACTTTTCGAATAGAAAATACAATTCGAAAACGTGACGTATGATTTAAATGTGTCGTGGACCAAGATAAGTACCTTATAGCTTGAACGTTATACAAATAGAGTCGAAAAATGGTAAATAATTTTCTTGTCTATAATAACAGACTTCAAAAGTAACCGCTTGACAAATATTATTTTACTTCACAAAAGCAACAACAGCTCCGCTTACGAAATGTAAGCGACAAGTTCTATATGTCACTAACCTGACAGAAACCTTTTCCATCAATAATATAAGCACAATAACTAATCCCCAATTGAAAAAATACAGTTTATATTTTTAAATCACGCACGAAATATATTTTCCAAATATTTAATTACAGATGTCTCGGTGGCTTTGACGACAAGTTTTTACCAAGTGAATAATACAGGACTGTGAGTGACTTGTCACATTTCGCTCATGAATGCTTTATGGGGTTTAAATTATTTCTGTAACGGCACTTGTGACAAATGTCGCGGTAAATTTGAAATGAGGCTAACTTTATTGCGGTGTCGGGCAGTAACGTTTCGAGTCAATATGTTTGTCCGACTACCAACTGTGAAGGCTATCAAAGCTTGCCTTTTTAATTCTATATAATTCCGAAATATTCGGAATTCAAATAATTCGGAATGCCATGTTTTAATAGAAAACTTTATGTTTTACATCGCTGATAAATTAATCCTAACTTTCGGAGAAAAAAAATACCTTCCGACTGCAACACAGATCAACTCCTTTTTACCATAACATTGCATTGTATTCGCGTTTACGTAATGTGGTCCATTTTCAGCCCATGCTATGAAATGGAACAAGTTCAAATTTTGAAGCGGGAAACTCACATTGCCCACATACGAACAGTGCAATTTAAACAAAAGCTCCAAATATCAGGGAACAATCTCTCTCACATAAATTACCTAAGTAGCTAAAACTAACACGACAATAATGCTAAATCGTTCAATAATAACTCATCTATTCAACCTCTATGCAACTACGACACAACTGTGTAATTATGGTAGAATATTAACAGCGACAAAGTCCAATGTGAACTTGAATATTCTAATTAGATTTTGTCTATAATTATAGACATCGTCGGCATCGCGTGACGGTATTCTATTAATTATTGACCGGATAATTAACGAAGGACCACCATTATGAATACCTATGCAGGTGCAATGTTGCTTTAACGCCTTGTTAAGGCTGCCCGTCCACTTGAGCTATGCGAGGCAGCGGAGCGGTGAACGAGGAAAAAACCACCAATAGGATTATTGGTGGATCTTTTCCTCGCTCACCGCTCCAGTGCCTCGCTCCGCTCAAGTGGACCAGTCAGCCTTAGGGTACCATACACGATTGTTGTGTCAAACGTATAAAGCGACCAGATACAAGTGAATGATATTAAATTTTGGTTTGTGTGTGATGTTTAGATAAATTTGACAATTTAGTGTTACGTTAAGAATAATGTCCCAGACATTGGAATTTAATTGTAAAGAGAATTCTCGGAAACGCTATGTAGATAATGGAGTAATCTCGAAAAAGGGACGTCCATATACGGAATAGACGTTAATCTTTGCTCTTAACTAAGATGAAGGTACAATTATATTTCGTATTCTAACAGACATGGCTTTTAAAACAAAGGTCAAATACTATTCTAAATTTTTTTTTTCTGTTTTTACAGCCGCAACCTCGTACCATTTTGCGCCAAACTATAGTTGACTGTGATGATCTAACCTTTTTTTAAATTAAAGTCTTGTGTAATTCCTCACATTCAATAACTAAATAATGTATTAAATGAAACTTAACGAATGTAATTATACTCATTATATTATTGTATCTATGTAAAAAGCCCCAAATGTAGTTAAAACATATTATATATTATCAAACTACGTATCAACTGCCAGGTGGATTAACAAACATTTTCAATTCGCAACCACCATTATTTAACTGCAGAGATTGAGCAAAAATAATGTTGCCAAAACACTCCAAACAGCATAATAACTTTTTCTTTCAAACTAAATTTCTTTGACTTTAAACAATTTTATTTTTCAAGCTTTGTAAGTTATAATCGATTGACAAAGGCTGTTCAAGGCTGCGGCCCTGAGCGTTACTTTGATAAAGTAGGGCTATAATTATAAAACAATTCAAAATAATGAGCAACACGCACATCAATAACATTATACTAGTAGGTAAAGTAGTTTAAACTAAGTTTGTCAGTCAAGGAGATTGAAGTTAGTAAATTCTATAATTCTCTTTAGCCGGTGCAATCTTTGGGGGAGTTGTTACGCAGTATCAATCTTCTTGGACATATGCCGACCTAGTACCGTGAGTAAAAAGCACTAATAATACATTCTATGCTATAAACAGACCGTAAGTAGGGCTGCATTTAGCTTTAACAATTTTTATGTTTAAATACTGCTTTCCTTTAACTAAAGTGATATTGACAGTAGACGGCGCACTTTCCTTGAAGACTAACATGAACCAAAGGAACTTTTAACTCAATTTGATACAAACTATATAACCCATGCATAGTTTGATGCTTTGTAAAGTTAACTACAATATTAGTAGTATGATGCGTGAGTAGATAAAGGTTTGTAGCATTTCGGTCAACAAAGTTGGCTCCATAAAACTGAGCCGACATTTTAACACCGAGCGTTATTTTCTAAGCAAATACGATAGCGTGCCAAGGGACAGTGCCCCTTAACATTTAAAATTTAATAGCCACGTAATTTTATCGTTTTCTTTCTTTGTATAATTTATCATCCATTTTAACTTAAAAGCTGTAGATGTGAAATTTTGTAATAGCTTTAAGGTTTATCTGGGACTGCTTCTGTCTTGTATACAGCACATATCTAGAAACAAATGATGTTCGAGAATATTCAAAAATTCTACAGATATTTTCAAAAATACGCACCGTTCTCGAGAATTATGTTTAACAGCACGTCCCGCTTATCCGATCGTGTTTGAAGTGGGAACGTTTAAAAACGTGACCACCACCTCAGAATTTCAATCAATAATATAACCACATAGTAAATACAAAATCAATTTGCCTTGAACGATTCTAAGCCCATTCATTGATTTGGACAATATAAAGCTACCCATAAAATAGAAACAATGTTGCTTGATTGTTTGTTCAACTTTTTTGTAAAGGCTGGCGTTTTATTTTTATTTTTAACTTTGTAACAAAAATGTAGGGTACAAGTTCGATGCCTTGTTTGTCTATCATTTCTGTTTGTCAGTGGTTTGTTTTGTTCTCAAATAGATATACCGATTTGAATGCGTATTATTTGATTAAATCTAGTTTATCGGTTGCGCCTTTAAAGTTATACGTTTTGATACAAGTAGCTGGTTCTAATTACAGTCGAGTGCACTTTAGTACCTTGTCAATTTACTGTCATGTTTAAAATCGAAACCGTTTTTTTTATTGGATCTGTTATTTCTACAGGGATAAAAATAAACCACTATGATTCTCCAGACATGTTTAGCTATCTTCATTTACATGCTTGTTGGCTTTTTTAATCTACTAACTTTACTTAGTACATTACATTAAGTCACGCCTGTTTCCGAGAGGGGTAGGCAGAGACCAGTCTTTCCACCTGCTACGATCCTGACGAATCTTTTTAACTTCTTCCACATTCATACAGTATTTCTCCTTAGTATTGTTTTTATAATTTAAAATGTTTTATAACGTTATTAATTTCATTGGATATTCTTGTTGAAAAATGAAACTTTGCACAGGTCACCATCTTAAACAAATTATTTGTGAAACACCTCACCTACTTACTATATTTATGTACTTATCTTATTATTAAATATATTTAAAAAAAACGCTCTATAGAGTTAATCATACCATATCTCTATTGTAATTCGATTTTGTACTGCTATTTTTAATATTAGTTCAATTTCCACCTTTTTTACTGAAAATAACCAAACAAAATGTATTAAAATGCCCTCGGGCAATAAAGTGCCCTAACAAAACAAAATAATGATATTAGAGTGTAGCCGAATCAAAAATAATTGTCGTAGTTGGTTTTAAAATTAACACGCTGTATTGGCGACTAAACTGCAACTATGCAGTATTAAAAAGTAGAATCGAACCGTTACACCCACTAACGAGGCAGTGGAACTTAACTGTAATGTCTGCACCTTTAGCCGAAGCTTTTATTGGAAGTTTTTGCTGTCAAATTAGAACTAATGGGGCGCTAGCTGCGAAGGTGCAAAACTTGAATGCTACGCTGAACATTTTTATAACATGAAATGCGAGGTAAAAGGAAGTTTTTGTATGTCTTTTGCAGTTTGCATAACACGCTGAGGGTAACACGTTATATAGAAATCATGTAGAGCCGTAATTGTCATTTTATTGGAAATTCTTTAGAGTATTACGATATGAAATAACAAAAAAGAGATGCCTTTTTTTAATGAAATTTATTTCGTAGCAAAGTATTATCCTAATACAAGTAACTTTAGTTTTACGAGACTGATTTTGTTCCATAAACAAAAACACTACATTTTATAATCCGCACACCTAATACTTAGTCAATAAAACGGATTACAGTTCACATCTTTAACGTATATGTCTGCTTAAATAGATATGTTTTAAAATACTACAACTAATTCTGACTTTATTTTGTTAGCCTATTGCATTATAATAAAAATATGGTGTATCAGTACTAGGACTGAATCAACAGAAAATGTACATAAATTGTAAACAAACTTACAAATCCTTAATTACAAACAAATTATCGTACGTACCGAATATTATTTGAAATTACAATATTACAATTTACATTAAATCGTAAATATTTGCCCATTTACTAATAATGGCTTAAAGGTTTAGGTCCGAGCGCTAGAAAACTCTTCACGATCTCGCCATCATTCAGACCTAATGCGTTTGTTCGGTCGAGTAACTCCACTTCTATTACAATTCTTAACGCTAAGTAGCAGCTGCCAGCGTTTGTCATATATTACAGTTCACTTTCAGTTAGTCGCTATTTTAAGGTATTAAATAATCGTTTAATAGCTTATAATATTTTTTTCATCACACTTGCTCGTAAAGTGTCCTAATATGCTAGAAAAATCGACCGTAAATCCAAAATAATACCCGCGGGCCTAGCGGTAATAACTTTTTTTTTAACACATATAGTTATGCCCTTCGATATGAAGTTTCATTCGAGATTAAACATCAGTTCTGTTGTGACTACGTCAGACTGTCACTAGAATCGAACTCCTGAACACGTTTGACATTATCTGTGGTAAGTCATACTCAAAGACAATAATGCAGTCTGCTGCTAATTAGAAAATATGATCTTTTGTCGGATTTTATTTCATTTCCTCGCAATTGTGTTGAAAAACATTGTATGTTACACGGGTGGTAAAGGAAACTCTAACAGACTCTCGTTTGTAATTCTGTCTTTCATCATCCTCCTGTCCTTGTCCCACATTAAGTGGGGTCGGCACAATATGTCTTCTTCTTCCACTATCCTCTATCTGCTGTTAACTCAGTACTCACACATTTCATAGACATATAATTCTTCACACAGTCCATTACCTTTTTTGGTCTTCCTCTACCCCTATATCCATCAACATTCATTCTCATCACTCTTCTAGTTATGTGACCTTCGTCCCTCCTCAACTTTTCCACCATCGGTGCTAATTTCAAGCTTCCTCTAATATATTACTTCCCAATTTTATCCATTCTAGTAACGCCACACATCCATCGTAACATCCGCAACTCCGCCACATGGACTCTTTTCTCATCCTTCTCCTTGGTTGGCTAACACGCCGACCCATACATGAAGACAGGTCTCACCATGGTCTTATAAATTTCATCCACTCTGCATTTATTCTGTTACTGATGTCCCCGTCAATGTCCCCGTCATGTTGGAATAGTGAACCGAGATACTAAAAGTCGGAACTGACTGGCAAAAAGTCTGCCATTTAAGGCTATGTGGGAAAAACTGGATGGACTACCAATTTGCAAAACAGATGTTCAGTTTTCGATCTGCTGATTTTCAGTCCGACCTCCTCCAATCTTTCCCGCCACTTTTCCATTCTGCTCTGGATCTCAACAGCACTTTCACCAACGAGAACAATATCATCGGCAAATAGCATACACCAACGTACCTCCTCCTGTATGTCCGATGTCAGAGCATCCATAATCAGGAGGAACAGTTAAGGACTTAATGCCGATCCCTGGTGCAAGCCTTCAGCCACATTGAGCTCGTCGGTGACTGCTTCAGACTTGTATACTAGGTCGATTGTACATGAAACGAATAAGCTGCAGATATTTCTCAGGTACTCTCTTCTCCCTCAGAGCCCACCACCGAACCGCTCGGGGTACCCGATCGTATGCCTTTTCTAGGTCCACAAACATATGCAGGAATTCTGTCTTTACACAATGTACTATAACGTTTGGATAGTTCTTATTTACTTGACTGTAAATAGTGCGTACTCACTATGTCCGCATGGCTACACACATAAGCCCTTGATAAATTATTCTAGGTGTGTCACTAAGGTCATTTGTTAATGTTCCGTACCCGAAAGATAGCCCAACGGGATCCTATTCATATGCATACGCTGTCCCTCCGCCTGTCCTAACTTTAAAGAGCTGGATCTTTTCAACCGTCGTAGTTAGCGGGTTGTTATTCTTCTCAGAATAAATATGTTTTTACAGTGCATTTACTAACAAATAAAAAAAGTCAAGTAATGTAAGGGGTCTACATAATATGAATCGTTTTTATTGTTGTTTCATAAAAACGGTAAAACATAGCATCAAATTTGGTATGATTAAAGATAAAATCCTAAAAAAAACAAATGCTTAAAAGATGTCAAGTGGGAGCTGGGCGCGCGCTGATTCGATTCAAAGTTGAATTCAAACTGGAATATAACAATACCTACTGTGCGGCGCTACGGAACCCTCGTTACGTGAGTTCGACCGTCGTTTCATAGCTACATATATTTAATGTTCATGACCCCTGGCTATTAAATTCAGACTTGCACCAGTATTCGCATTGCTGTTTTCCGGTGTGGGGATAAGACAACACCGGTGAAATTAGTAGCTTTGAGGCGTTCCATTTTAGTCCTCAGGGTTGGCAATATATATTTGAGATCTTAGGATGGCAGTCTTGAGAATGTAGTCTTTTGATTTAAAATGTCTATGGGTCTCAGATCCCACTTACCATCAGGTGGTGGTGCTCGCGTGCCTTCTCATTACCATGAAAAATAATATACTTATCGTATTTGCTTTGAAGGATTTCATTTATATTTAAATTTAGAATTTGCGAGCTACTCCAACCAATTAAAATCAGAATCCAACGTGTTGTTTTGTTTTAACAAGGCTATGTTGATTCTATCTAGCTAATAGAGAAGCAAGTAAATGTACGTCTATTTTGTTAAATACGAGTACACACGCGCTCATTAGTTTCGGATTGGAATCGTTTTGAAAGTAAAGTTAGGATCCATGTTTATTTTGTCGTATCTTTTTCCTCTCATGCAGATGCGTCCGTGGGGAAACTTTTATAATTGTCCTTAAACATAGGTGTCGGTGGCCCAGTGAGGGCTGTTGCCTAGTAATCGCAAGATAAAGATAAGATAGATAAAGATAAAGATACGTTTATTCGGTACAATACAATATTACATCACATAAATACCGAAAAGAACAAGACGGAGAAATTGTTGCGAAACGGTCCCAACTCAGCATTAGCTAGCCGTAAAGCCAGCACTGATCTTCCGTTGGAACCGCTAGGTCAAGAGACGGAAAGTGACTCACTTAACAAAAAACAACATGAATTAAGAAACAATCACATTTTTGCTTCCAGTTATTGCTGGCAACACCAAGGAAACAAAAAAAACAAAAAAAAACTATAGTCTATGGGTAAGTCAATGACGTCAATGAAAACAAAGATATTATGTTCAATATAATTAAATTTTCTTACAATTTTATTATGCTAAGAGTCCGTAAACAAACAGAGTCTTAACCAGACAAGCTGCATGCTTGCGTATTTGAGATAGCAATACCTTATGAAGTCGTTTTATGATGAAAAATTATTACTGGTGAAAGCATGTTTTTATCTTTTCGAACACTGTGCTTCATAAAATATAACAACGAAGATCAAAGACGTCTACTAAATCTACAAATACATAAATAAATTGTTAAACGCAATAATTACCTCCATTGTTTGGCACCGGTTCTGGTGGTGGCGGTATCTGTGACAAAACTTTTGTATCAAGTGTAACCTTATTACTTACAGTAGAGGGTTGTATCTGCTATGGCTATTGAGTTTAAAATATCGCCTGTTAGCTTATGATGGCAGTACGTGTTCTCTGTTTAGTTGTGGACTTAAATCCACAAGGAGTAAACTTTCTTTCTTTAAAAAATATTCTCCCAAAATATCGAGACTTTTCCCCAAAAAAACTCAAACAATTCATACCGTAGAGTGCAAGGGACCAGCAGTCACTGCAATTATTCGTAATTATCGTAATAAACTCGAAATAAATGGGCACCGGTCACGCTTTCACTCCCATACACGTTCGACGTGACAACTTGATTGAATGAATTAATATGCATATGAAAGGAATTTTATTTGCCAGAACTTTTGTTAGTTTTTTAACCTCTGACGCCAAAAGAATTTTAGAAGAGAAGGCAGACGAGCACAAAAGGCGAAGATAACAAATGTTTATTCAGTTAGTAGGCCGCTAGGGCACTTTTATGGTATACCTTTACTTCCCAGAATTTCATATGCCCGAATTTCACCAGCCATAATTTACAAATGGCATAATGTTACATCTTATAATTTCATATGATATACAGATTGTTTATCATAGTAGTCAAATAACAGAATCTTTGTTTTCCATAATATTAATTTCAATAATTTCATTTTTCATAATCATTTTAATCCATATTTGTCACATGCCATAATGTCATTTGCCAACCGTGTAAATGGTGAATGGTGATATTTGAATTAGGCTATATTTACCTACATAGGTTAGGTTAGGTTAGAGTTGCAACAAGGCGCGAAGCGCCTCAACTACGCGGAATAGGAGCTCCGCGCAGCGGAGCTCCGTCGACATTAGTTTCGATCATTTATGTCCATATCAGTCGTGAATGAACACAAACATGTTAGGTTTAATTACATTAGTAATATAATAATAAAAAATGTTATTCAATTAATATATTTATTTATTTCAATATGACCAAGTGTAACATAACAAATATATACTTAATGTAAGTACAGATTTGACGCTAAAGCACGCAAAAATTCTTCTTTTAAATACTCGCTTTTGTTGGATAATATGTCATTTATTTTATTTGTACGATTAATAGTTTTTTTTATTCTTTTCATTGCTGGTTCACTACAAAAAAAATTAAGCAAATGCATAGCCAGGATGGATTCGGAAATAAACTTTTTAGTATGGCGTTTAAATATTCTATTAAATAAAATTATTGCACCTAATAATATGGAAAACATTACGTATGGCATCAGTATCATTATGGCATCTAACTTTCGGGAAAACAAGAGTATGTTCAATAACTTTTCTGGGAAATGTAACATTCGGGCATATAAAATTCGGGCAAAAGAAATTCGGGCAAGTGAAAATTATAGCATATGAATTTCGGGCAAACAATAGATAATCCACTTTTATACGTCGAAAATTTACCAGCGTTTCGCAAAAAGAGACCACTGCTGATGGAAAAACGGCAGCGTTATGCTCCTCCTCTCTTAGTCTAACCCACAGCGCTAGCTGTATTTCGGACAGAAGCTTCCTTTCTCTCTCTACTCAGTGTTTAGTTTGCGATAAACATATACTGTTGACAGTTAAGTTAAACAATTTCAATATTAAATAGTTTAAGTTATCACCTTCTTTTACGGAAATGATGTCACCGTCGTACCTATTTCAGTCGGTAATAAAAGTGGCAATCAATTATCAATTAGTTGATGTGGCATAAACGTTATGGTTACCACTTGAAATGTTTCTCACTTCAAGGTTGTTTGGGCATAGGTTTTTTTTGTAATGTACTGTCAGCCTATTGGAACCTTGATCCGCCATAGAACTGTCACAGTGACGGTAATATTTAAGACGTAAGAAGTATCAAACAAATTGTTTTATAATGTTACTGTGGCACCGTTCTATGGTACACTCGCGGACAAATAATACGGGTCAGAGTGCGTTTTTCATAAAAACGAGGCTATTTCGAAGCCTTGGTTAATCGCCAGGGATTGTTTTGAGTGAGTTTTAATGGTGGATACTGCGAGGTTCAATAGAGGAGGTCAAAAGTTCTTAAGATACCTAACTGATCGCACAATCAGTTAACATCACAGCGGGAGAGTTTGGGTCAGCACTTGGATTTCCTTACATTTTATTGTCATTTTAGATGTTTTTCTAAACATGCACAATAGTGCCGGAATACCGGCGTTAACCGCAGATTCATTCAGATGGGTATCCTAGGCACTCTGGAAGTCCTGTATCGATGCTCGAAGTATTCATCATCACATTTCACTAAAAGCATTCCCTGGCGAGGAACCAAGGCTTCGAAATAACCTCTTTAGTATGAAAAACGCACTCTGACCCGTTTTATTAGTCCGCGAGTGTAGGTCAGATTTCCATTGGACTGATAGTATGTCGTTGTAAATATTTTGCGAATATTATGTAACATTGTAGAAATTGTCATATTCAATAAATAAAAGTAATTCAAATTAGAAATGTTTGATATTGTTCATAATGTCAATCAATGATTCTCGGCTGTTAGAATTTAATATCCGTATCATCGAAAAGCTTTAAAAATATAAATAAAAAAGCTCCTGTCAAAATTACGCGGGTTTTATGAATGAATGAATGAATGAATGAATGAATGAATGAATGATATTTATTTTCCAAAGTAAGTCACAATATACATTGCATGTTAGTATGTCAAAAGTACAAGAAATTTCATTGGAATCGTCAAAAAATATACACAAATCTAATATAATCAAAAATATAAATAAGAGGTCAAAATAAAAATAAAAATAACAATACAAAACTAGAGTTATCACCGTTAAGTCGCCGTCCCTGGATTTTTGTCATTGTTATATCATTGGATTTCAATCCCATATCAACTGGACTCTGTACAAAATTGGCCCATATAATTGAATATTCACAAGGTTTCACTAGCTACCCAAAAGCACCAGCGAGCGTGTGTGCATAAAAGATTAACTTTTAACCCTGTTCATGTTTTTCCGCATGCTGAATTAATTAAAAAAGAAACCATTTACGTTAGTTATTCCATTGTCACCCCATGCGAGTCCCCTACGCATATTAATCAACCTTTTTACCCTCATAATGGAGTTTTTAACTAATGAGGGGCCAACGCATGTCGTGAGCGTTTATAAAAACTAAAGGTATATTACAGGTTAGGAATAAAGGTATGGTGGCGGCCAAAGAGTGTCAAAATGAGCCCCATAATAGAACCGTGTCACAGTGACGTTATGATTCAAGTCGTAAGAAGTTTCAAAGAAATTGTTTTATAACCTCACTGTGACACCGTCCTATGGTGGGTCAGTGTTCCATTGGGCTGATAATATGCTTATTAATTAAAATTAAGATGCAAATATTTTTATCATACAATAAGAAATACAAACTGTGGATTAATTATTTATGAATCCCAAACAGTCGAGCTCATAAATATGTGTAAACTTTAGTACCTTGTCTAATTAATGTCATGTTCAAATTGCCATACATGAATCGTCACAGCGTTTAAAGTGACAAGGTACTAAAGTGAACAAAAAATTATGAACTCGACTGGTACCTATCTTAGATTAGTTAGATTGATTTTACGTTTGTATATATTGACGACATAAACATATTTTTTTTCGAAATAATTTCTTAAACTCGTATACATTTTTTATACCAAGTGTCTATGGAAATCGGTTTAATGATACCCTCATTAAAATAAGAGGTGGTTGCCCAAGCGACCTAGCCGCATCATGTTGAAACTATAAATCAGCAGATAAATAACAATCAAAACCTACATGCCTATCATTCGACGCTAACAGTATCGGTATGCGGTTCACGTAAAATGCAAATATCCTATAGTTTGCCAATTTGTCGGCAATGTGTCGACTAACGCGGATATCCGGTGAATGCAACGCCACATTTCTATATAACGAATTTATTAGGCAGCATTCACAAATGAAATGTCAATTTTAATGTAAACCGGCCAGCCCTGGCTATAATGGCTTCGTTTCGTAACACCCGTACATAAACCAATGTATTTTACATAAAAACCCGCCATGTAAAATTATATAACATATGACGAAAACCGCATCAAAATCCGTTGCGTTTTTTAGGAGGAGCTAGCGAATATAAAGACATATATACAGACAGTTGCGGAAAGCGGCTCTGAAGGTGAAGATGACAGTTTTATTAGCAACCAGTTTCTGTCCACGACTTCGTCCTCATTAACCATGGCACAAATCCCACGAGGTGACATACGATGGGGGAGGTACGGCGACGACCTAAGCAATGACTGAAAGTAAAAATGCATAGCAGCTGGTAGCAACTTTTCGTGACGCAGTTGTCGCATTGGAAAAAGGTAGCGAGAACTAGAGAATAGTATTAACTAGTTACAAAAGCTCTAAAATCCCAGGCTAGCAAAATTCAAAATATATATTAAATAAATAAGCCACTTGTGGGCCATTTTACACGTTGGTAATAGAGTGAATCTTTGCTTCGGACAAGACCTTCATTGCCAAGAAGAAGCGCCGCAAGAAACTCTAGCAGAAGGTAATTTTTTCAATCATAAAAACATAAAAAACATAATAATAAACCACAGCTCGTGAGGAAACCTGCTCATTCAAACAGGTGAGTGAGTAAGAGGGTAATTGTACAAAAGATAAAATAAGATAAGATACGATATAATGTAAATTGGGGCCTCAGTGAGAGGCTCGTCTTCATATCATGCTAATATTAAAAGTGTGGCTGAGGATGTTAAGTTTGTGCATGTAAAAATGTAACTTATAATTACACATAAACTGCTAAATGGATTTATAGGAAATACGTCACACAAATAGTATACCTCACAATTTAAACCAAATAAATGTGAACATTATTCATGATTACACCTAAGTCTAGTTGGTAGTGGCCCTGCCTGTGAGGCTAGTGGTTCCCGGTTGAAATTCCGGTACGGGCAGATATTTGTGTGTTCCTGAGTCTCGAATATTTTCTATGTATTTAAGTTCTCTAGTACCCATAGCCATACTGGGCAGCGTTCGGGAAGCTTCGCAGCACCTTTACGTCCAAATTACCGCAGTGTTTGAAGTTAAAAGTCTTTGACCAGTGTGTGTTGCCGGTGATGACTTACGGACCTGAGACGTGGGCGCTAACAATGGGCCTCATAAGGAAGCTCAAAGTCACTCAGAGGGCTATGGAGAGGGCTATGGGGTTTCTCTGCGTGATAGAATCTGAAATGATGATATCCGCAGTAGAACTAAGGTTACCGACATAGCCCTAAGAATAGCTAAACTGAAGTGGCAGTGGGCGGGGCACATTGCTCGCAGGACTGATGGCCGATGGGGTCAGAAGGTTCTGGAGTGGCGTCCGCGGACCGGAAGACGAGCTGTAGGTAGGCCTCCAACAAGATGGAGTGACGACCTCGTCAGGATCGCGGGACCGCGGTGGATGCGAAAAGCACAAGACCGCTCTGAGTGGAAAGCCTTGGGGGAGGCCTATGTCCAGCAGTGGACGTCTTTCGGCTGACATGATGAGTACCCATAGTACAAGCCTAGATCTTAGTTTGGGACTAAGTCAATTTGTGAAAGATTCTCCCTTAATATTTATCTATTGATAAACTAAGTTCCAATTGGATCTATTCACTAGCAGCATTATAATCTAACCTACTTTAAGTAGGTTTAAGAAGAGCCTCTCTTTCCACAAATGCAATAATGGACTCATTTTCAGCGATTTATAAATATGTACCCCGACCCATTTCGCGGGTTATTCTCGAATCGTCGCTCCGTATTGTTGGATATTGGCTGATGAAATTGGAATGATATATATCGTCCTCGCTTGTATCGCTAGGGATATCGTACGCCGATTCTGATGACGGATATTGATGGGAAGATATAAAATGGTACGTGGATAGTCGTTTTGGGTGTGTGGTTTTTTATGCATTGAAGTCGGGTATCTATTATTTCATCAAAACACCTTTTAACGCACGTATTACGCAGAGTTTTCATTTCATCGAGAAGCATTTCTCGCCCCCATGAGACTTTTTTTGGTAGCCCCTAGTACAGCCTAACTTAACGTATTAGTGTTTAAGACTACGCCGAGCGTCCAGTGGCGCCCTCATCACCATTATTTTGTTTTCTAATAAACTAAATTAATGTCTTGCAATCGAAGTATGTATTTTTGCTGTACAGATGAAAACACAATGTATAGCATATAAGACAAAGTTTAATAACCTTTAACCTTCGCGTCGTCAACGGGAAAAGGTGGCCACTTTTTTCCGTTAAGTTACTCACTCATAGTGCAATGGTTATTAAGTTGAGTTATACACCATGTTTTTTTTTTATTTACTATAACTTTAAGGGAACGTTCTTTAGGTCAAACAAAGTTAATTTCCCGAAGACAGACAAATGATAAGTCTAACGGTTTCAAAGATATTTAATTTTTAAATTTAATTAGTTAATCACGTTAAACTAGTGTAAAAGGCTCTTAATTGATAACAACATTTTTCTTTAAATACTTATGAGTAAAGAGTTTCCAATTGTTAGGTTTGTATACGCGTCAATCTAAAGTGACAATCTTGTACCTGTCAAGTGTTATCTTTACTTGTATGTGTATGTCACGCCAACATAGACGTATTTGACACTAATTATTAGTTAACTCTAAAGGCCCTTTTAGAATGACCAAAGATAAAAGATTTCATTATTTTGTTCTAAACTGAAAAAAAAATTTTTTTTGCAATATTTAAAAATCTAATCTACCAATTAGTTTCTATGGATATACCTAGTAATATGCCGAAGTTATCGTAAATCAAAAAAAACACGGTGTATACCCTATAAATTGTGTATTCATTTATACAACAAAAACACATCCATCGATTTCAAGACAATACTTTAGTTTATTAGAAAACACAATAATGGTGATGAGGGCGCCACTGGACGCTCGGCGTAGTCTTAAGATATCCTGAAAACATTATGGTTTCAGCAGAAAATAGAAATGCAGAAAATTTCAGATGAAATGAAATTCGATGAAGTAATACAATCTGTCAAGTGAAATCCGATAAATTTTTGTCAACACTCATTTCATCACGCTAGGCGCTAGGCGCAGGTCTTTAGACTTTGTGATAGTTACAAGTCTAACCCAACCTTACCTACGTAGACAGGGACATATGGCGCTATTTTAAGCCGGCAGCCAATGGCGCCAATTATAACTAAAATGAAAAAACAAAAGTTTATAACTACTTTAACTGGGGACCAGTTTGTTTCCTATTCTTTTTGGTCAGACACAATGTCTTCGCTTACATTATTATTGAGAGTCATGTTATTTTTATATCGTTGGAACCGTAAAATTTTGAGACTTACTCGAATATCTAACAAGGCTAGGTTTGTTTGGGTTTGTAATATAATATTCCTGAAATATTATAGTTTCTTAACTTGCGATAATGTGAGCAAATAATGACTGAAAATAACACGATTCCACAATGGCGTCTTCAGCTCAGATTTGGGACAAGATCCTAACAATGGCCTTACGTCATATACCGCCTTTTACCCCCAACATCGACTGGCTCTAAACTAAACGTAAATTTTATTATCCGTAATTCTACGAGTCTCTGATACAAATAGAGACGTGTCGTGCCTCCGAATGGAATTCGAACTGAGTCAAGTTTCAAATAGCATTTCACAGCGCATTGACTCCGACTGAAGTATTGGCGCAGTGACAGTTAATTCTGTTTACTGCTTAAATTATGTGAGGAATAACTATTAAAGTAGATATTATCGTGTACCTGTAACATAACTGATTGATTAATTTATGTATAAACTATGATACAAAGTTAATATTGCATTAATTCCCTTGGTCCTATTTGGTTGGTGCTATTGGCCGTTTTAACGAAAATTTGAAAATACCAATTGAAACCACAGGAGATCACAAAGCTGGCATCTTACAGTACTTTGCCACGGCGCCATCTTTTTTTAGTTAAAATTGGCTTAAAAACTAGTAATTACCGGACAACTTTTCGGACGAACTAAATACAATAAGAATTCAGATATGGCCTAAACGTTGCAGGATTAATATTTTTCTGTTTTGTCAAAACTTAAGACTCTTTGTAATAAAAAATGAAACTTTGGGTAAAAAAGAACCATACCACCATTATTTCAAAAATTGGTGGTATAAATATTATATTCTACGCAGTATGTTATTGTTAAAATATCTGTTCAATTCGTATGTTAAAATAATTTCCATATTCAGTATATTCGGTATTGTCCAGAATTATTCAGCTATGCAACTGTGATGAGTGGGAATCCAGTCTTGATAGAATAAATTATTATATATTAAAGTAGTGGAAATCCTTTTGTTTCGTTACTATAAAGTGTGAAACTATGAAGCATAATAATAGTTGTAGTCATTTATTCCGTATTGGAAATTGCATATTTCAAATTAATTCACAATAAGATCGTGTAAAAATAAACGCTAAAAATCGAGTAATGTGAACAATGTATACCACAGCAATAATCATAAAAAAATCAGACAAAAAATAGCTCCAATGCTACACAATCATACATTTCATGTCAACAACATGGTATTTTTATTAACTACTTTAATGTTTTATTCCCGAGTAAGTTTTAAGAGACTATCTTATCCTTACTTCTATTGTTCATACGAAAGTGTTTGTCAGTTTGTCTTTCTTCAATCAGCAAAGAGCAACAGTTTATTTTTATTTTATTTTTTATACCTGGTAAAATGTGTTCCTGCAAAAATAGCGATATTTGACATTAATCGTTGTTCCAAGTGATATAGATTACTTATTTTTAAGATAATTAAGTGTATCTTGATCATCATAGGATGATAGGACACGGATGATGGAATGATACGCAGTTTTTTCGATACCGCGAATTCATACAAAAATAAAAACAGAACACGGGAAATTAATTAGCCTGAAAACCTTTAAAAACATGCTGGGAGTAATGAAGCCGTTGTGGCGTCGCCACAAAACGTTGTTTAATATGCAATTAACTGCGTCGCGATTGCGGCGCGATCGAGTGCTGTTTGACACTTCTATATGTTGCAGTAATTAATGCAAATTCACCTGCGGTTTTCATACGATTGAGTTTTGATTGTCGGTTTCTGTGATATTTGCGAATGATTTGTTTTTTATTTATTTAGTAAAAGTAAGTTAGTAAATAGGTATCTCAGATCTTTTAGTTAGTTCATTAATTTTTTTACTACCCTCAACGAATTTAAATTGAATGGATTTTTATATAACCCATCCTATTAGTATTAACACAATTAAGATAGCATAAAAAACATTAAGTCTGTGTGGAATACTGCCCTCCTAAGGCAATAAGCGGTATCCCATATTAAATTGCTAAAGCTGATTCAATCCTCTGTACCTAGTAAAAAGGTTGAGATTGCTACAGAAGTGTTATCTGAGATACTGCCGTTCGGGTTAGCTTTTTTGTTTGTGCCTGAATAAAGTAAATTAGCGCTGAAAAAAAGGGTTGCCACTATATCGAGGATTTTTATCAATTAAAAAAATATTGTTTCACAAGTTAATTTGTTAATTTGTCATCATTATTAGTTTATATCTTGCAAAGTTAAATATAGTAGATTGTTCAACAAGGGACTAAAACAAGCCATAATGACACGAGATGTTTAGCCACGCGAGCGAGCTTGCGAGCGAGAGTGGCTGTAGTTCGAGTGTCATTATGGTTGTTTAGTCTCGAGTTAAACACTCTACTTTTCACTTTGAATGCGAGAAAAAAAAAACTCTTTTATATTAGTAATCATTAATCGTGTTTCACGAAATTAAATCTTTTTGTAATAATTTTGCACCGTTGGCATTTTGAGGTTATTTCCACGGCCTAAAAATGGTCCATACACAATCTCTGAAAATGGCGATAATCCTCCATTCATTAACAACGTGATGTTTAAATGCTTGCATATTTAGCCAACAGATACAAACATGAAAATTATTTGGACCATGCCTAATAAAATAGAACTATCCCTAATATATTTAAATATATTTATATTAGTAATCATTAATCGTGTTTCACGAAACTAAATCTTTTTTTTAATAATTTTGCACAGTTGGCATTTTGAGGTTATTTCCACGGCCTAAAAATGGTCCATACACAATCTCTGAAAATGGCGATAATCCTCCATTCATTAACACCGTGATGTTTAAATGCTTGCATATTTAGCCAACAGATACAAACTTGAAAACTATTTGGACCATGCCTAATAAAATAGATTTTATCCCTTATATATTTAAATAGATTCATATTTGTAATCATTAATTGTGAAATTAAATCGATTAATTTATATTTTTTGAAAGAAAAATGATCCATATACAATCACTGAAAAAGGCGATGATTGGCAGTTTAAGGGTTTCCAAAGTAAATTAAAAAGAAAAAGTACTTTAGTCCCTAGGGAGTAAAGTGTAGTTTTATTCCCTAGAGATTAAATACATCACTTTAGTCCGGCTATACAAGCCAATTGTGAGTCATTTTAGAGCCTGAGAAGTGAAAAAAATATTATGGGCTGAAATTCGCGAAATAATATGTTTTTTCCGAGAAGACTTGTCTATAAAAGTGTCTAGGAGCTGTATGTATATACTTGTCCTATATAAAAACTTAACTGTGCATTACGCAAAATCAAAATACAATATTTACAAAATAAGGATGCACAAAGGCGAACTTTAAGGGATCTCTTCCAGCGAACCTTTGGGTGATTAAGAAAATAAATAAGCAAAGCAAATAAACAGAAATTATATAAAAAATATAACTCAAAGATTACAGAAACTACATAACTAAATTTTAGAAATAAAATCAAATAATTGCTTTTCTGATGATGGAGTCGAAATTCGACAATAGGATCGTGAACCGAGTTTGGTTTCAATAAGCAGGTAAGTAACAGTTGGTCTCAAAAAATTGTCTAAAAATATTGACTTGTGTAGTATAATAATGTAACATTGGATATAAAATAAACTTCAATCCCCTTTCGCCCTCCCCCGAGCCACCATAATGCCCCTTAAAGTGTACTCTTGAGAATTGCTAATAAGGGATGAAACTATCTTCTTGCTGTCGTTTTCCACAGACCATAGTTTTAACTCAACAGCGTCCTTATTTTTGTCAAGTTGTAATTTTAGTTTTTTTAGAACACAGTCATTAGAATATCTCAGGTCTAAAGAACCAGTTTTCCTTATAAACTAATAAGTTTATCATTGACAAACAATGTTCACGGGTCTCTATTGACTGCCATAAAGTTAAAGTTTCGATTATTGTTGTCCAAGTTATAATGTTAAAAGTTATAATATTGAAGAGTATAAATCGGAATCAACTATTGCGGCTCATATTTGTTGGAAGTCATAAAATTCATAGTCATACCAATTTATGTCACAGTGACAGGGTACACGAAGCTCCGCTTTGCGGAGCTCCTATTTCTGGATAGTTAAGGTCTTCGGCCTTGACGCAATACTAGCCTAGCCTAAGTGGAACTACAAACCATCAATAATCGGATCTCTTAACTAGTCAACAATCAGAGATCAGGAAGAAAGATAGATAGCGCTACATACATGCACGCTAGCGATATGGCTAAATCTTGACGTGAATACGAGCTTATGCGAGCGAGCGGGTCAATTTTGACCTGTCATGCAAAATAAGGAACCGAGTAAGCGAATATATTTTCTAAGAAAATACCTACTGAATATCGACCACTTTCATATAAAATTGCTTTTGAAAAGACAAAGGCACCCTCCGATAAATGGTTAGAATAACTCTGCAATTTGTGCTTCAAATTACTCCGGCCATAATTATAATTCCTCGGAAATAATACATAACGATACGTTTGTTATATTTTCCGCTTGGAAATATATATTGGAAGAAAATCAATAGAAAATACGTCACTGTCAGTGAACTTTTTTAACGCCAAGGGTGGACTTATGTGATGGAAGGTATGTTAAGTACCTCTGATACATTTATCAGTATGATTGCTATTACTATTAGTGGTATAGTTAAAATTGCGATATTGAACGTTAAAGACGACCATAATGTTTTCATATTCAACATTTTTTTGGTTGGAGAATAAGGCTTACGAGCACACAGGCCATTTGATGGTAAATGGACTCTGAAGGCCAAATAAAATGTTCTATCTAATAGGTATCTTACGATAACAATCTTAGGGTTGCAAATGCATTGCCAACGCGGCCCTGAGGACTAAGGCTACGTCTCAAGGCTACGATTCAAAGCGAACAGAATTGCGAAGCGACCCGATGAGGTGACTCGCTATTTCAATGCGAAGCGGTGCGACGCGGCGGCCTGGTTCTACGTGCGCGCGAATCGCCTCACTTTACACTCTGAATCAAATGATCGCGTTCGCTTCGTTTCGCGCCGCGCCGCCCGTTTCACGCGCCTGTATTGGTCACGTAGGCCTTTGGTTTGTTTCTTTCGCGCCGCGTCGTTTCCCATCGCATTCGCATGGAATTCGCTCACCTAGGACGCCCCTTAGGTGGAATGTCTTTATGCTAGTCATTTACCGGTTGTCTTACCCAGCACCGGAACACAATGCGGATACTTATAATTTGGCGGCAGGATAGAGTTAGTACGGTGGATTTTATTTAAACACCCACAATATTAATATAATCAACCAATAAAGTACCTAAGCAATGCTAAATATAAGTGACCAAATAAATTATACTAATCTATGTACATAACAAATGGTCCGGCTTGACAGAAGCTCGTGGAGCTAACCTAACCTAACCCTATGGGCTTCTGTTTAGTCCACAGAGTACCTAAATACTACCTTAACATAATTGTCCTCGCGTGTGATATCCATGGATTTGTCTCTCTAATAAGTCCATGCCGAATATTTGAAGCTCGACACTGGCAGAATACAAAGTATTAAAACAAGAAGCGAAAGCCATAAAAAAGTTGCCAGTAATTTACAAATATGCGACCGGGAATCGTGCCCATAATGTCTGCATTTCCTCGTTGGATACCTACCTATCCATTGGACGGGAAAAGAGCCAGTACAATGATCACCTGGGGCACGGACGAGTTGTTTTTGATTTGGGATAAAAGCATTTTATGCTTCCGGACCCGTATGTTGTTAAATATTGTACTTATAACGTATTTCTGAGTATTGTGATTGAGACTGTTTTTAAAATGAACTTTGTGAGATGATCACAAATAATTAACATTTTTGGTCATTGTCATCATTAAAGTGATTCTTGCGACAAGTTTTATTTTTTGCACGTAAATTAATACAACACAAAAAAAAATGTGTAAAAGAATTGTTCTTCCCTTTCTTTTATACTAATAGCAGTTTCGTAGTGAGTTGTGAATTTTAAAAGTTATCATTTAATTGCCACATGCAATAGAATTGTAACAATTATATGTATCTGTGCGGACGTTAAACATCTAAACTACACCAATTCATCAAATGAAAAGGAATACTAACTTTTTGAAAACACGGCAAAACGAACACGAATTGTAGAACATGAAAACGTCATGTCGATATACAGAAAAATATAGACGCAACTAGGAAATATGAAACAACGAGTAAAGAGTTCCTGTAGTGACAACATCATACGTCGGAAATAGTCGCTTAAATAGTGGAGCGAGCGAACATAGTACACCGAGGGACAGTAGTCAATTATGGTAACGTCTTCGTGGCACAAATAATCACAGAATGCTTTGTTATCACAACAAACGGTATATTTTATCTTATAATTAATGTTATAAGCGACAGTTTGTATGAGTATAGCCGTCCAGCTATACGGTCATTTGCAAAATATTCGTAAATTATTAAATCCCCTTATAATTTATTGCATGATTGGAAGTACGTCAAATAGTCGTTGTAACAAGTGTAAGAAAAAAAACGAAGCTTTGAAAACCTGACTGACCCTTGCATCCTCAGGAATCAGGAGGTTATAAAATAGCCTATTCCTAACGGGATTAAGATTAATATTCATGTAAGGAATACGCTGTAAAATTGCACTTTAAAATCCGTCAAGATATATTTTAGCCTAAAGGAGGTATCAAAAAATAACATACCCCAAAAATCGTTACCCTCATTTTTGGGTAATCGAGTAAAAGTACTCATTATTTTCATGATGAAGGATCTCAAAATCATCATCATCATCATCATTTCAGCCGAAAGACGTCCACTGCTGGACATAGGCCTCCCCCAAGGCTTTCCACTCAGACCGGTCTTGTGCTTTAAAATAAATAAGAGATATTATAAGTATACCGCAACTCAAGTTAGTATAAAAAAACAAACATCATGATGAATTGAGAACCCCCTCTTTTTTTGAAGTCGATTAATAACAATTTCTATCTACTGCCTGTATTTTAGTGTGTCTCGATGACATATTTCTAAATGACGCAGGCTCTCAAGCTATTTAGAACTAGAACAAATATAAAATACGGTGCCCTAGTTACGTAGGTAGACCAACGCTGCAGCTTTTCAACTTTGTTTCTGTATAACGTTATCATGGTCTGGAATACCAGAAACCGTTCACATTTTTATTTCAAAAATACGTCGTGTGATTACGTCAAGTTTGACAAAATAAACGAGAACACGATGTGACCTCTTTCCTTAAAATACAAGTGCCAAATACGGTTTGATTCCTTAGAATTTCAGTCTCATAATGAACACTTAACGAACAAATTTAGTTCTTAACCTAGTTGAGCAACGCTTGTTCGATGGTAGAATTCGCAGAATATACTGCCATTTGTTATTTTTAATGTTTGTGCTCTTGTTAAAGCTTTACGTTCAAAATGCAAGAACTTATTATCTTCAGTACGGAACTGGCAGATGGCTGAGCATATTATTTTTCATCATCCTAAAGTCAGTACTCAATTAATTTTGCGTAATTTAGTCGTTTACTAGAATTGTCAACGCTCAAAAGCCAGATCCTGAGGAGTTCCATCTAACTGGAACTTGGCAGGTTTTATCCTCATACTCTGTTGGACTATTGAGTCCTTATCTTTAACATCAATTCTCAGTTTGGTAACGGAATTATCACCTATAAGATAAACACTTGTTCGGTAAGCTCCGCCGTGTACTGCGACCGTCCGGATGAGCGAATGCGCTATTTGCAAGTGCACGCAGGCTGCTAATAATGCTGGTTAAAGGATGCACTGGCTTAATTCTTACTACTGCTGCAGAAATTCTAGAAATGACGCTAGAAAGAAAATGTACCCGCAACTACAACCAGTCCATCAAGGTTACTTTTATTTACTTGCATACATACGTAAGCTCACGCCTTCATGCTCAGAGTGGGGTAGGCGGAGCTACAGAATTACCAACAACTCTAAAAACTTGTTGATATTTCTGTAACCACATTTTTCACAATCAAGCTAACATGTTTACCAGTGTATTAGTGACAGGTGGCAAACTCATCGCCTAATAGTACGAACTTTTTAGCCTTTGTCGCCTCTTACGACTTCCAGGGGAAGACAGGAAGTGGCACGATCCTAACCCAACTGTCACACGGAAAAACTTACTTTTGTTTGTTATGTAAATATCCTGGCAGTTGACGATCTTTAATAATAAGTAACTAAATAATTACTCAGTTTAACATACACTCAGGAGCAAAAATACCGGGTCACAGCGGGAGAGTTTGGGTCAGCACTTGGATTTCCTTAAATTTTATTGCTATTTCAGATGTTTTTCTGAACATGCACAATTCCGACGTTAACCGCAGATTTATTCAGTTGGGTATCCTAGCCACTCTGGAAGTCCTGTATCGATGCTCGAGGTACTCATCATCAGATTTCACTAAAAGCATTCCCTGGCGAAGAACAAAGGCTTCGAAATAGCCTCTTTAGTATGAAAAACGCACTCTGACTCTGAATTTTGCTCCTGAGTGTGCTTCAAAAATAAACACTCAATACACAATTTGAGTTTTAATTGTTTTATATGAAAACGCTCAGATATATTTTTAATTGAAACTCGCCAAGTCCCAGGCAGTAAAAAAGATAAAGATAAAAATCACGACATATGTCTGTCCCCTTCAATGACTGGACAGCTCTTTCGACAGCTCATACATAAAACGACCGTTGTTTTGTAATGGAGTTTTAACCTACAAGACAAACACTTGCTCGGTAAGCTCCGCCGTGTGCTGCGACCGCCCGGATGAGCGATTGTGCTATTTGCAATTCCACACAGGTTGCTAGTTAAAGGATGCACAATGCACTGGCTTAATTATCTTACCGCTGCCGTAAAAAAACTAGAAGTGACGCTAGAGATAAACTAATGTGCAGCTAGTCACTAGTCATATCGCTTATAAAAAATCAAATTGCCACCTCATTGACGCAGGTCGATAAAAATCGTAGGTGACTTAGCTAATATCCAGCAAGCGATCGCCTGCGACTGAGCATTTGCAAGGTCGATTTCAGTCATCAGCCTCATGCGCCCGGTCGCCGCGCGGCTCTACTTTGGGGCTTGCGGCTTTAGTCACTTGCGGCGAAATCGATCCGTGTAAACCCCGCATTATAAATATCTGAAATCCATTATATATTAAAGTGTCTAATATACAAATGTTTTTAAACCACTGTCTTATACCCTTAGATATAAACGTGGAATAACTTTGGGGTAGCTAAACCGCGCTTTGTCCTTACCCGTCAATTTCAAATTTCACAATAACACATAAGTAAAAGCATGGTTAACAGCTACCCCAAAGTTATTCCACGATTATAAGTAAAGGTATTAGTATTTTAGCATACCTATACATACGATATCTTTAATACAATAAAACTTTAACTTTAAATTATTTGCAATATTTCAGAGATAATTATCTAAATGTTACAAAATGGGTTTATATGTGTGTCTGCTTGTTTGCCATATCATACATACATTATAATAGTTAGACCTCTGTAAAAGGCTATAAGATACTTTAAGTCGCATAAACTGTCAATTCCTGGAGGGAAAAACAAGCTCATGCATATCGTACTAAGGGCAATTTTCTTAACAGAAACGGTTTTTCTCTACACACTTCCAGCAAATTTGTCTCCAGAGATTTTATTCCGTGTTAATTATCAAAGCGTCCATAAATTTCCCGGCTGTGTCCCCTTACTCATAAACCCGGAGGTCATCCACCTCAGCTTAACATTATTTGTATGCTAATGAAGGTAATGGGGCATTACGGTGCGAAATTATTGCTTTATTAACCGTTATATATAACTTTGCGGTTATTTTCGCACTTAATTTAAGATGTAATTAGGTTATACGAACGCCAGATTGACGGCGCCTACTTTCATATTAAAAATAGCTTTCACTATAGCTAACACTTTCATTTTTGAAAATAATAGGTAATTTTGGTCTTTTGTAAATTAGTCTGTCTTAATAGAACCGGTAATTGATAGTTCCAATGTATTTATAAATAAATGATCTCTATCGATCCTTATCATAAAATTTGGCCAGATTTTTTTGTCGTGATTTTGGTTTTATTGTGGTTAAGACCGACAATTTTTAAATAATCAATGAATTCAGTTTTTATCAGAAATATGGAAGGTAGTTGCGTTCGTTTTTTCCGGGGTATCGTACGTGGGGTAAGAACAATAAATTAGATATTCATAGTTAAAAAAGATTGCGTGGTGGGTTTTTATGATCAGTATCACGGTCGACGGTGGAAGGCAACTAAATTATTAATATTTTTGGGGAAATATAATAATATTAAGTATCTTTTGGAGCATAAACGATCATTATCTACGTCGTTGGAAATGAATTTTCTAAAAATTTAAACCTTGTCAAACTAAACTTGACATGACAAGTTCCATTCAGAGTGAACTGTCCTATTGTTGATCCCTTACCGATTATTCATCCTATAAACTACACTCAGGAGCAAAAATAACGGGTCAGAGTGCGTTTTTCATACTAAAGAGGCCATTTCGAAGCCTTGGTTCCTCGCCAGGGAATGCTTTTAGTGAAATCTGATGATGAATACATCGAGCATCGATACAGGACTGCCAGAGTGCCTAGGATACCCAACTGAATAAATCTGCGGCTAACGCCGGAATTGAGCATATTAAAAAAACATCTAAAATGGCAATAAAATGTAAGGAAATCCAAGTGCTGACCCAAACTCTCCCGCTGTGGTGTTAACTGATTGTGCGATCAGTTAGGTATCTTAAGAACTTTTGACCTCCTCTATTGAACCTCGCAGTATCCACTATTAAAACTCACTCTAAACAACCCCTGGCGAGGAACGAAGGCTTCGAAATAGTCTCGTTTGTAAGAAAAACGCACTCTGACCCGGTATTTTTGCTCCTGAGTGTATTATTACAATGTAGTAGACACCATATTTTAATAATCACTGGTAGCCAGTATCTAGGTGTTGACTATAGTCAATGATATTTTATAAGGACAATGCACAAAGAAGCTCAACGTGTTCATTGGCTAACTGATACTGTATTATGAGCTGTCAAAGCCTAACAAGAACCAAGCAGTAAATGAAATGGAGTTATATGACATATATAGCCTTATCCCTTACACCAGCCTTAAACTGACTGTGCAAGTTTTTAGAGCTCATTTATAATAAAATAACTTACCTCTTTGAAAACTTCTAAACTTTAGTTTACGCACATTCTTTAAACTTTTTTATGGCATAGAGATGGCAAAAGAGCTCACAGGTCACCTGACGGTATGTGAAAACTGTGACCCATAGAGATTGGCATTCACAAGACTGCAACTTAAGACTGCAAATGCGTTGCCAACTGAGGACTAAGATGGAATGCCTCTATGCTAGTCATAACACCAGCTGGCTTATCCCCAAACAGGAACACAACAATGCGAACACTGCTGTTTGGCTGTAGGTTAATGGATAAGATGCTGGTTGGTTACACTTACTAAGGTTATACTTGTTGCCACATTCTACTTTTCTTATTTTCCTCAATTTTCCAAAGGTTAGCTGGAAGAGATCACTTAAAGGGATAAGTTCTCTTTGTGCATTCTTTTTCTGTAAATATTGTATTTGAATTTCTGCGTTTTGTACGGTAAATAAGGAGTTCCTGCCGACAAAGTAAACAGTCAAAGATTACAAAGAAACACGACATTTTTTAAACGACACGTCTTTTTTCAGCTAGTTAAAAGTAGAAAAAGACGGCAAATTCAGTTACACTGAGAATTCCAGAGCATTCGTTCTCTCCAAGACAAAAGAACGAGTTGAATCAAACTGTATTGATTCCGAGTTTCAATTGAAGTTTCAAATAAAACGGTTTTACTAACAGTGTACAAAGTTTCACTGTAAATCGGTTCAGTGTAAATTGTATTGGAGTTTGTAAACTTTTATCATTTTATGGAACATGTTTAAAAGCTTCGTTAGTTCAAATCAGATTATAAATAGAAGAGTCTGCTAATGCTATGTTGAATTGTGTTAGATTTAATTTATTTCATCATTAACAGTATCAATAAAAAAACATTTTTAGTGCTGGCTATTACTTTTAGTAAGTTGTATATATTATGGATGGATGCGAAAAGCACAAGACCGGTCTGAGTGGAGAGCCTGGGGAAGGCCTATGTCCAGCAGTGGACGTCTTTCGGCTGACATGATGATATATTATAGTGCACAAAGTTATATTATTATTTATACAATATCTTTAATAAATCGCAGTGAGCATTGGTTAGCTTACTGATTAAATTCGATTCTTTTTTCGTCGTATTCCTGAGTGGACGTAATCTTCTTTCGGCACATTCCTGTTTGGACGTATTCCGTTTTCAGCATATTCTGGTTTTAGCACATTCATCAATCTTACTAACTTGTTTTTTAGAGTTAAAAAAATAATATTTCCGTTTCTTACTTTTTTAATACTTTATGTGGTAATATTGCCCAACTTGAGATCCAGCAGCCTGAAGAGCAAATGTTAATCGCGCTAACAATTGACACGTCTTTCAGTCCTCAGGATACGACAAAGTATATCAGATATAATGAGACTCGTTTTAAAGGCGTCTTACGTAACATTTAGGAAAATAATATATTTCTTACTAATGTTATCATTTGTACACCTGCAACTCACTGGTAAACGATTAATAGTACATTACTGCACAGACCAGGATGTAGGCCGTTGCGGGACGAGTAGAGTTAGCGTGGCCTCAACTGCGTCTCGGCCACGCTATATACGAGTCCAGCAACCGCCCTTCCTGGTCGAGGCTTGTATAGTGCTTTTCTCTAACAATGCGAGGAAATTAAACAAAATTTCAGTTTTGATATAATATGTATTCAAATGTAAATAAAATAATACGTACTGTACTTAAACTTCCCTAAGAAAAAAGTATTCCCGATTCCCGCCTTAATTTTTTTAATTCTCAACGCAGAATGTTTTAAAAAAAGTAAAACTATTTGACACTTTGGTAAATACGCTGTAAACGCGATAAACGGCGTTTACCTTTTTAGTCTATGACATTTAAAAAGTAAATAAACATGGAAGAATTTTGAATTGTACGAGTGTTTGGCTGTTTGGAGTTAAGTAGTTATCATAGTCCAAATATGGTTTTAAAAAGTAAAAAACCGGGTACGTTATGAAATTTGTATACATTTTCGCGGCCGCCACCCGCTGGTAAATAATAACTTTTTTTTTTAATTTTGCCTGGGCCTGGAACTCGGAACTTCGCGGGCTGATTTTACAACAGTAAGGTTAACATTTCCGAGCATGTGGGAGAAAAATATTTATACTAACCGAAACACTAACAAGAGCTAACGTCTAAGTTGATCTTGTTAGGTTCGTATATGCTTATACACAACATTAATAATCATGTTAGAAGCGACCAAGATTTTTTCAGTGTAATTATTTTTATGTAGACGATTTCACGGTTGCAGTCTGTACGGGTGCCTATTATTTCATCGAAACACCTTTCAACGAAGGTATCTTTACTCAGAATTTTCATTTCATTGAAAGGCAAAGTCATAAGTCTATCCTAACCTAACCTACGTAATTAATGTTAAAGATATGCTGAAAATAGCTTTCGATGAAATGAAATTCGATTAAATTATGCAATCGATGAAGTTAAATTTTATAAAATGAGTTGCCGTCCATATAATATGGTTTACATTGCCCAAAAGCGCGCCCCATCATTTAAATTGACGTAAAAGTCGTGTAAGTTGTAGAATAAAGTGACAAGTGTCTACTTGGTTAAACCACTATAGATGCGTAATTAAGTAGAAGTTATTAGTAAATTGATCAATTTACCGTTCCCCTAAGAACCCGTTCCGTTCTTCCGTTGTCCTTAAGACAATCCCCTTCAGTGGTCTCTCTTAAGAGAAATTTAAAAACGTTGTGGTTGGATGAGTCATGAAGCTAAGCTACTTTAAGAATTATGGTTATTATTTATATATGCATATGAATATATATATAAGTTTATATATTAGTTTATTTATGTGTATTATATATGTAAGTTTATATATTAGTTTATTTGTTTTATATTTATTTATTTATAGTATCATCATCTCTTTTTGCTACTTTTGTGCAAAACTTGTATGTGTCAAACCCTTTACATTGTCCTTACTCATCTACTTCAAGGTTAGCTGGAAGACATCCCATTTAGGGATAAGTTCGCCTTTGTACATTAGTTTAGTAACAATATTGTAATATTTATATTTTTGTACAATAAAGAGGTTACATACATACACAATAATATTATTATTTGTTTTTACTTTTTTCATTTTTATTAGGTTGGCAATCATAAATGATAGTGCAAATACCGCGTAAAAGTGGTAAAGTAAAAAAATAATCATTCATTCACGGTGTTCAGTTTAATGACCAAACTACTAAGCAAAAAGTTCATCAAGCTGTCCGTCACATCGTAGTGCCGTATCAAAGCTCATTAACGTCATAGCCCTTTTTTGTTCATCTATTAGCCGCGTTAATTAAAAATATTACTTTTAGTGACTTTTAAGGGACAGTTACTTGTATCTAGATATTAAAGATAGCTAATTCAATGCCAGGCTTTGTAAAAACCATACAAAACTGACTCCACTTCTAGTTCCTGGTCCTCATTGTGTTAATGAAGCGCTCATTGAGCTTAATTGGACACGCGACAGGATGCTGGCGTGACAAAAGCTTTAATTAATGCACTTTTGAGCTTTATTATCATTTTATGGTTAACAACTTCACAACATCAATGTTTGACGTTTAAATTTAAATTATAATTTTAAAACCCGCTTCGCATATTAAAAAACTCGAGTTCAAGTAGTTTTGATCGTGTAAAGTTCAGCACTGGGCCATTTTTAAATCCTGGACGGCTGCTAAACTCGTTCTAAACTTAACTGTGGGATAATGGAATTTCTCAGCTATTTCTTTGTTTCGCAGAAAATTTAATTCCGCGCCTTTTTCACGTTTAAGTGTCAATGATGTCGCGCTAATGGTACATTGCCGTCCGACTTCAATACAACCTTATCAGCTACTTCGCTAATGCACGGCACTAAGCGAAAGATAAGAAAAGAACAAAGGAAACTCACTAAACGCCCTTTCTTTGTTGCAGATAAAGATCGACCGATGTGAAAGAAGATGGACCTTAAATATCTTATCCTCATGATTGCCTTCGCGACAATTGAAATCAACGTTACGGAAAGTCGACAAAACGACAAGCGGAGATGGAAGAGCGACAAAGGTGTTTACTCTCAATACGTCAACATTTGCGATATTCAAGATAGAGGCTCTAAAGT
Source organism: Acleris sparsana (assembly GCA_923062465.1). NCBI lineage: Eukaryota > Metazoa > Arthropoda > Insecta > Lepidoptera > Tortricidae > Acleris > Acleris sparsana. The sequence continues at coordinate 3,811,383 of OV281299.1, forward strand.
GCATTGTTATTGTGAGAGTATCAAAATAAAAACTGCCACAAAAGCAGACTGCTGGGTCTTCAATGGCGGTATTGCTGAAGATGACCCGTTTTGGTCGAATTTTTACTCCCAGCCCAAAATAGAAAGACTAACGTTCAACGTTCGTGCAGACGGAGGACTCACGTATATCCCAGCGAAAGTGATAATTCGTCTCGAACGCCTACAACACTTGAATATCCAATACGCTAATATAACCGCCGTACCTTCGTTCGCGTTTACAAACTCGTCAACGTTGAGAGAGATAACGCTACCAAAGAACAAAATAACGAAACTGGAGAAAATGTCGTTCGCTCACTTGATAATGCTATCAAATGTGAGCCTGGTGGAAAATCAGATTTCAGAGTTGAAACGAGACGTGTTCTACGTGCTACCGAACTTGCAGAGGTTGTTGCTTTCAAAGAACACAATAAGTTTGTTGCATGACGGCTGCTTCAAGCACCTCAGTAACCTGGTAAAGCTAGAGCTCGACAGCAACTTACTGACTGTCGTCATTAGAGAGAACTTCCAAGGATTGTCCAATCTGATTACTCTCGACATGAGAAACAACAAATTGACGATGATAGGCGACTTGGCGTTCTCAGAACTTTGGAGCCTTCAAGAACTTTACCTGGACGCAAACGAAATAGAATTTATATCAGGGAGAGGTTTCGGCGGATTGACACAACTGAGAAAACTTTATTTGGCTGATAATAAGTTGGGGACATTAGACGCCGGCGTGTTGGATGATTTCCAAAAGTTGACTGTTTTGGATTTGAGGAATAACAATTTAGAAACTCTTAAGCAGGAGACTATGCAAAGTGTCTTGGAAAACATGAAGTCGAATTACGCCGTAATCTCTCTTGACGGTAAGTTTCTGGCGATAGCTAGTTGTTTAATAACATTCCGTAGAACATAATCTATTTTGCTGGGACTTAACTATTTACAGACAAATGTAAAATTTGTAGTACACTAAAATGTTCAAGGTTTTCAACGTTCACAATGATATTGTAGGTGTGTACTTTGTTTTTTCAAAACTAGTTTCAAAAGTCGTAGCACTTTACGAAACCTTTGTGAACAAAGCAGTCATTTGAATTTTGAAATTTTTTAATACATTTTGCGTGAGATAAAATACTGGCAGAAGGTAGTATAATAATAATAACCAGAGGACAGAATTCTCTTAGCACTTTCGAGTTGTCATAGGGACTTCTGCTTTAACCACTTCTGATATTCATATTATATCGATACATTATATAACACAACATATTAAAGAAGATTGAAAGTAGAGGTAAACACCTGGCGGTGTTATCGCTAACATAACATAACATGATATCATCAAACTCGATAGCAGCTCTTGTTGCGATCTCTTATATTTTGCGTATATTTGAGTCTTTTATCCCGAAGTTTCGAAATATAACCCACGAGGTATAACCTGTTTAAATTTGTTGTATTTAAATGAGTAATAATCAAGAAAACCTCATAAGATATTATTATAATTCCTATTTAAAAAATTACAAACTTGATATCCGGACAGTCTCTGATAATAACCCTTAATAATAGAGTACCCGTCGCTAGTCTGGTTGTAAATAAACATTAGTTGTTATTATCTCAGCAGCATCCTAAAACATGTATACCTTTGTTCCATAAATCCGACCTAAGAACCAAGCGGCCCGGTGCACCAATACTCGTAAACAACGTCAAATTGCACGCTTAAAACTAGATAGTTGCAACTCCAAACAGGAATCCATTCTACTTGAAATCTTAGATATTTCTAGTAAGGTCTAAAATAAAATATTACCAAATGACGTCAAAATACATGCTCAGAACAATACGGTTATAACGTTAACGAGAAAATCATTCATGTTTATATCCTACTACTATTATAAATAGGAAAGTTTGTGTGTCAGTTTGTTGCTCTTTCACGATGCAACGGCTGCACGGAATTAGATGAAATTTGAAATGGAGATAGTTTAATCCCTGGACACATAGGCAACTTTTTATCCCAAAAAAATGAAAGATTACCTAGGGAATAACGGTAATCGAAATCTACGCAGTCGAAGTCGCGGGCAAAAGCTAGTGTTAAATATTGCTAGTAAATTCTAAATTGAAATTCTATTGAACTAAGTCAAACTATAAAATTGTTACTCCAAAGGAAAATTCATTCCAGAATAAACCTTGATTTTCGTTGAAAATGTTCAAAATATAGCTCAGCTGAATTAATTTTTTGTGGCTGCAGGTCCAACATAATATAACATAATGGTAATCCGCCTTCATACATACTATTATATCCTATTTCTGTGCACAGTTATATAATTCTCTTCAAAAACAACGTTGCGCTTGCTTCGTTCACCAAAGAACCAGTTAAGTTTAGCGCCAAGACACATTAAAGTAAATAGCTCGAGAGATGCGGTTTTTGGAATAGTATTAAAACAAATAAATCTGGGCAAAATTTAAGAGTACATTATTTATACAACTGCAAAGACTTTACATAAATAGGGCAATGGAACCAATAATGGACACTTGATTCTTATTTTACAGAAGTAAGGGTTATTCATTTGTTTTGCAACAATCATTTTAGAAGAGTATGAAAATTTTAATTAGGAGTGAAGTGTCCATTACTGGCCTGTCAGCTAAAAGAGTGTGCATCATTGTTGCCGTCATCCTACGTAACGTGTTCATAAATGCTAGCATAATCGCGAATGCGAAACGACTTAACGTTTGCACGTAAATACAACCGCTCTAGAGAATCACGAAATTAAACTACGTGCCACTATAACTTGCAGCACGAACAGACAATAAATATCATTACTATATCATTTAATTTACTGTCTAACTTTTAACGGTCAAAAAACGTCATAGACTTCCTTACATACGATGCAATTAAGAGTCAATCAACGTTTCATTCTGCATACTTTTTGTCTCCTAGACTGTCTTAACTTTTAACCAGTACGTCTTGCCGTAAAGATAAACGAAGCCGAAACGCGGACTCTGAGTTCGAGGTCAGGCTTACTAAGCTCTCAATTTTAACAGGTTAAAGTGGCATCAGATTTATTGCAGAACCGACAACCACTGGTGCAAATTACAGCCTTGGCCAACGGTGTTGAGGACCCAACGTTTTCCTTTGTAACTTATAAATAAACTATTATTTTTCAATTTAATAAATACTCAAAAACGTCAAGTATAAAAAGTGTTTTAACATGTGCATATCATTGGTAGGAATTTCCCTTACCGTCAATAAATATGAGTTATCTTCCCGATAGATATACATATAGTTTTCTGTAATGAGATATATAAATGCACCTTTTATATGAAAAACGCATGGGGGTGCTAAACACCTTTCGCCAAGGTTTTGTGTTCTGGACTGAATAACGTGTCTTGGTCAATGTAGTAGAAGTGTAGACCTAAGGTAGTGAAGCAATTCCTAATAGAACGGCAGGAAACATCAAAATGCATAAAGTAGAGGCCAAGGTTTCTTTAAAGCATTAATTGTAACTTTCTGTCATGTACAACTCTTCACATATTTATCAGGATAATTATATCCCTGGTAGTGTTCATTGATTTTTAAATTTAGTTTTGCATCCGAAACCAAAATTTCAAAGGCGAAAACTGAAAATTCTACAGTGAGAAACGCAAAGGTAAAGCGCAGTGTTGTTGAGGCTAAATAAGCTGTTTTCCGCATTGATTTACTCACGAGTTAATTCGGTTTTTGCGGTCACGACACAGCTGTAGGCTGCGCTGAATCGGTAATGATTTCTGAATTCCAACTTAATTTGCGTATCGTGGTGTATAATCATGTTAAAACTGACGGATAAATGTGGGTCAGAAATTCCGGGATTATATACCGAAATCTTGGGCCTGGTATTTGTTGGAATTTTGACCGAAAGTCGACTATTGAATAGTTAAAGGAGTTAAGAAAATGTACCTTGAATGTACTCAAAACTTATTCGTTAAGAGCTAGTAACTCTTGAAAGTCCCAACTAATTTCCATTAACCCTAACTAAGAACCATCTCGATAAAACTTTCAATAAAAACCAACCCATTAAAATCAAAACTTTTGGAAACTATAGACAGAAACAGTCAGACTCAAAGAATAAGTTAAAAAGAAACTCTCAAGTCCGCTTGGGAAACGCTAAGTAGACTGATTGTAAAAGTGTCACAACGAGTAATTGCAAATAGTGTTCTATTATTTTTCATTTGTTTATTCAGATATCGATGTTTTTCCAGTTTTTTAATTGCTTTTAGCTAATGTGGAGCAGTTGTTTAAAAGTTCACGTAAATTGTCATCTTCACCAATGGATATTTAGACAATTCTCAATTAGAATTAAAAAAAAATGCATAAGTCATTTGGAACCTTTCCTTGTTAGTACTTCTAAATCTTACCTGGATTTAGTGATACAATTAAAGTAAGTTAATTCAGTAGCTCTTACAACAGACTACCTACGGACAATGCCATTAATCCAACTCTGCAGCAGTAAGTAAATTACAAACAGCATGTAAAAAGTTTCAAGAGGTTAAAGGTACAAAATGTCTGAATCTGAATCTGAATAATCTGAATATCAGGGGACAATGTCACACCAATTGAACTAGTCCCAAACTAAGCTCTAGGCTTGTACTATGGTTACTAGACAACGATATAAATACTTAAATAGAGAAATAATACTTAAATACATAGAAAACATCCATGACTCAGGAACAAATATTCGCGCTCATCACACAAACATCAGCACTTACCGGGATTTGAACCCAGGACCGCTAGCTTCGTAGGCAGAGTCACTACCAACTAGGCCAGCGTGTCGTCAAAAATGTCTATCTATTTTAACCGTTTTCATGACCAGACAGCTGCACCAATTATGATGAGAATGAATGTAGGTTGGGCCCGGGGGAAAACATCAATGTCCTTTTTTTTCAAACAAAGTCATTGGCAAAAGCCAATTCAATACAACCAACTCAAAACCGGAATATTTTACGTTACTCGAATTTCATTTTAAATTTTCAATGTGCTGACAATGTTTCTTGATTTTCACTCATTGTATTCTCTTTGTTCTACTGTTATACCACTGCATGCTGCGAAAAAGCAGCATAATGCATTCAACCTAATTATACTTGGGTTTTAGTGTGCGGATTGTACTGAAGTAAGCTGATTACAAACTGGCTAATTTGAAATTAAACAAACTCCCCAGTGGATGCTCAACAAATACAAAATTAATTTAGCGTTTGAACGTTATTTACCTTCAACGTGTTGGTAATGGCCAGATTAGACGAAAGTTTGTTAATGCATCAAAATATTTGTTCAGTTGAAATGTATTGGAAGTTTGATAGAATTGAACTTGCAAATATTAATGCTGAAAGGATTCCCATTTTGCTGAAATAATAATAAGTTTTTGGCGAGAAATTGAAATCCGTAAATAACTAATGCGGCATTATTACTACAAGGTTTTAATTTAATTATTGTTTTAGTAAAAAATGATAACAATCAATGGTTATAAATACTTTATTCTACTCGCGTACTAAAAACGGCTAATATTGGTATCGTTTACGGTGTCAGAATACCACCTATTGTGTAACCGAAGCGAAAAAACAATTCTATAATGAGCGTTGTCATGGTAATAACAGTTCTATAATAATTATTATAGCATTGTTATTACCATGTTTACGGTCATTTCGGTTATCAGTGTTGGCATTTAGTGAAGAATTGGAATCCTAATTTGTACAATTAACCGTTAAAAATATTATAAAACTTATTAAAATAACGTATATTAAAACAATATTAATTTTGAAACTAATTTCGTGTTTAGAATTTCATTCAAAGGTACAAGTGCTGAGGTTAGAGCGCGAGCCTGCGAGCGCTTTATTTACAGGCAAGAGTACAAAGCTTCATTATGTACCAGTTACATAAATAACTATTATTTGTCATCCTTTGACTATAGACTACTTTCAAATTTATTTTGTGAGTTATTAGTGTCATACGAAACAAGAACGATAGTTTAAAATAGTATCTGCTTGCTTCGTACACTTCTGCGTTTTTAATATTAAGTTAAGATTTGTTAGTTAAAATACTCTTTATTTTACTTATCCCATTTTTTTTCACAGGTAACAAGTTAACTTGCGACTGCCGTCTCATCTGGCTTCAGAAACTCAAGAACGACACCCGCAGTAAGCGTGTCAAGTCCTCCCTGGACCGCCTCAGCTGCGTCATGGACAACAAACTCAAAACAGACTTAAACAAAAAAATAAAAACAAACGACATTCCAAAAACCAATCCTAACTCCGTCACTCCAAACAATCGAGACTACGAAAACATTGACGAATTTGATGATGACAAATTGTACGATGACACAATGCAAGATGATACACTGGAAACTAAAGTTGAATACAGAAAGAAGCTGCTGGATATTTCTGCTGAAATGCTACCGTGCTCCCAGAGGATGTTCCACGAGGCATCATTCTCACCGCCTACCCAAGATGAAGTAAAATATTTTTATTCGTCATCAGAAAGCATTGTTTTGTCGGTGATAGTCAAAGTATCTGTATTCTCGAGACTTTTTATAATGCTGTAGTGGATACATTAGGGTAATTTGTAAATTGTAAAGTACATTCGTGACTTTTTTAACCGTTGGACATGAACTTAACCTTTTTATGGTAAACTATTTTTCAATAATCAATTTTGCTCATAGAGCGGGAATTCTACGACGCACGTTTCACATGCACGACGTAATTTCGTATGTGCCGCTGTAAGGGTATCTACATATATTTTGAAACGAAGCGTAGCTCGACCGTACCGCAGTGGAATTCGGGCTTTATGTTTAATTAATTGTGAATCAATACAATAATTGTATTGAACAAGGATAACTATGACCGACGGATACCAGTTGAGACCTCGTCGTTGAAGTTTGAGGTAACTTACGAGTAACTACCCTGTTATTTTTAAGTCCTAGAAAAAGTTGGAAATTAGCTTGGTGAATCTAGCTATAGGATTCAGTATTCAAACACATTTAAAGTGCATATAATTAAAAATAATCAACTAATATGACTTGGAATCAAAATGGATTTTCTTTCCGAACTAACGTGTCTGATGGTTGAGTTTAAAATGTATACTGTCTGTACATATTATATTAAAAGATTAATTAAATGTAATTGTAAGTGAAAGATAAATTTACATTGTTTAATAAATTCGCAGTACGAAACGTATTAGAATTCAAATGAAGATCAATACAAAAATAATTGTAAAGTTACTGTCTAAAACGTATCGTAGTTTTTTTATAATTTTAATAGGCTTATTTGTAAAAATACGCATTTAAATCAGCTTTTTTAGAAATGTGTGTGAATTTAAATACAACAAAACTTGCTTCTCAGTACTTTCATCTGTTAAACCTTTTTAAAGTGATTACGATTTAAATATATACAATACTTTCAAAGAACTTTGTGCTCGCACGCTTTAGTAAATGACTCAACATTCACTTCAATTAATATGTATTTTAATAAATTTTCATCACTTAGAATATTCAACGTTTTGCGATGTTCATAAATAAATTAGATTCTATTTTTATTACCTATAGTTTTAGCTGTAAATTTAAGGGGGCAATTGTGGTATTAAAGATCATTCCAAGTATTAATAAGTTTAAACTTTTATGCACCAGTATCACTATTATGTATGTAATGCAACATAAAAAAGTCTGAAAAAGCATTCAGCTATTTAATTGTGAACTCAATTTAAAAAAAAACGCCCTAATTTGGATTCGTTATAACTGAATTTTGATCATTATTTTGGTAGACAAGAATCGAGTATGACATTTTTAGATGGAAATTTTCGAAAAAATATTTTTTTTTTCGTATATATACACGTTACGTCATACAGAAACGCTTACGCGACTATTAAACGAGTAGAGAACAAACAAACTTAAAAAAAATTGATTACTTCAGAATTTAGACTATAAAGTGACTTGATTATTTACATAATAATTCCTTGAACATTAAGTTTTTTTAAACAATATAGCAAAGGACCACGGCCACTTAAAAGAAAACAGGATCTCAAATCCATAGACATTTTAATTCTCGAGACTACAATCTCAAGACTGTAATCCTAAGACACCTAATGCGTTGCCAACTCTGATAACTGTAATTTCACAGGCGGTTTTCTCCCCATACCGGAACACAATGCGAACACTACTGCTTGGCGGTAGAAGCTATTACAAATTATAAAAACGACTAGCTGGATTGCACTAACTAGGTCACAGGGGCACGTTGAACCGCAAGTCAAGTGATTAGTTAATCAAATGCTTATGTTAGAGCTTTTGGATTGGATCTTGAGACGGTAATGAGGAGATTGATTAATAATTTACGGAGTTGCAAATGAGTTGATTTGAAATGATTTAAAAATGTTACTTTATTATTTACTATGAGAATAATTATTGCAAGCCATGCGTATATGAACACGTAAGACCACACTAAATGAACAAGGTTGTATCAAAGCGGAATATAGAGATATCAAGGAAGCGAGTTCATCATAAGTGAAGGGTACACGGATAATTTTAAATTATAATTCTCGTGTAGAGGTTTTTTTTTATGGTGTAGCTAAGGCTAACGTTCACACAGGCCACGTAATCGTAAGTGGAAACTGTGACCCATACACATTCGCATTCACAAGACTGCAATCCTACGACTGCAAATGCGGTGCCAAACCTGAGGACTACGATGGAATGCCTCTATGCTAGTCATTACACCGGCTGTCTTATCCCCAAACCGGAACACAATAATGCGAACACTGCTGTTTGGCGGTAGGTTAATAGATAAGATGGTGGTAATGATCCAGATGGACTCTGCACAAGGTAAATAAATAAAAGTTTAGTGCAATAGGATTTATATCTGTATCTGTGACTACGTATGGTTATGGTGGTTCTTTGCAAACTCTATATTTTGAGATAAGTGACTTTTATTTCCGTGTAACTCTTTAAGCGGTTTTGAGTTTTGGGTTGTTTCAGTTTTTTTACCCTCCTGTATTAGTTTGCTACTACTTATACTTGAAAATAATTGTGAACTGGCTAAACGTTGACAAAACATGCTTTAATTTTGTTGTAACCAGTCAAAGATCCGTATGTTTACAAAATGTTCAAAGTTAAAGCAGAAGATTAAAGTTAAATTTTAATCGAAATAACAATATTCAAAGCCGCTCTATGTAAGCAACCTTTACTTTAAAACTGTATTAATAATTAACAATTTAGAGTTCACCGAAATTAGTAAAATTTATTCATGAAACAACAGTGATTCGTGTACCAAAGATTATTTTGTGAATTATAAGAGTTATTATTTGTTATTATTAAGTATCTCACAGAAGTTTGTGGATGAATGCTCTTTGTAAATATATTTCGGGTTGTTCGCTGTAAATTGAAAGGTTATCCTCTATTTAAGGTGTGGAAACAATAAATTGATACTTTTCCATTCTGTGTTATTATTGCTACCGAATTATTTTTGAGTTTTGGCCATATGATTTGGTAAAACATTAGTGAACTTTATAAAAGAGCCATCATTTTGTTATGAAGAAAAAAAGTCCAATGAACATTTGGTACCTCACGCTAATTTAAAAAAAATACAGTGGTATCTCCAGTGGTCGAACAATTCTGTCGTAAAGTAATATTCCGCTTTTAAAATTTTAAATCTTAATTAGTACCTGCTTTAAAGAATAAAGTATTCTTTGTAACATGTAAAAGAAGAAATATGCCGTGTAATTAAAAAAGTGCGGCTCGTCAACCAATGTCTGCAACTTTGACTTTAAAAATGCTAGAACCGCAAATTGTAAAAGAAAAGCATTTTTTCCACTCTTTGTCGTTTTAATTTGAAAAAAGCCAACCAGCGACCAACAAGGATTGTCTTTTGACATGTTTTCGAAATGTTATCCAATAAATAAGAGCTATAGTAACGTTGACAAAACGATAACATGTCAAAAGCATGATGGTTTTATCAAGTAGAATAGAAGCCAAAATGCGTTCAGGCAAATTTACCTGCCATCCAACATCATAGTAGGTAGGTATCTTAGCCAAAGAATTTTATTAAATGAAAAAAAACCTCATCCGTCCCAAACTTCTTTACTAAGAACAAATAGATTTAGTTCGTTCTACCCGGTAATTAAAATTATTTATACAAAAAATGTCCTCCACATAGGACATTGTGTTGGAATCAGAAACTGTTTAAAAATGCTTGGACAGGACGAGGATATCAACAAATCCGGTTTCAAAAAGAACATGTATTCTTATAAAAAGTCACAATATTTCAATAAAGTTATACGTTTTACCATTAAAATCCGCTAAGTATCCGCTATTTTTGGATATGTTCTTCAGGCAGACCCTTTATTAAAAATCCTATTTTCCATCTTAGAGTGCTGCGGATTCCACCAGACCACAAAACAACTACGAGTACAAAGAGGAAGCCGTTAGCTTTTTTTTATTTAAATACAGTATTTTCTATTAAATTAATGGTTAATTCATTTGAAATAATAAAGACTTTTAATCAACCCATATCACAATGTATTCGAGTTGTTCAAAACTTTATTCAGGCCAAAGTACATGTCGGTTCAACCAATAAATTCGGCTAAAAATAGTACACATGAAAACCTTTTGGCAATGTCGAAAATAAAACAGTACACAGGAATAAACATATTTGGCGTTGCATTCGTTAATAATGGATGAGGGATTTTAAAAATATACAGTTACTTTGCTGACTCAAAAATAGTGAATAAATAAACATGGAAATACGAGTGAAACTGCCAAATCTCTGTGAAACATGCTGACAATGTCTGACAGTTATTTTAAAAGTAAATCAGGGAATGTTAAAGAGTTGCCTGTACGCTCGCGCCCTGACAAAAGTAATTTTGTTTGACATTAATCTGTATAATGTAGTAGTTGTTCCAAAACTAGTGACTTTACGCAAATTCATAAGTGGAAATAATTCATAAGTGGTATCTTGTCTTTTGCCAAAAATATGTAGGTATGGCACAATGTATCGTTTCCCAACCGTTTCATTTGCTATTAATTTTTTCTGTAACTGTAAATATATCAGGATTTATTTCAGTACTATTGTGTAGAATCCTACACGTTAGTTTTTTAAAAATTACGAAATATTTGCCGTTACAGAAAAAAAACGGGTGTACAAAAAGAAACGGTTGGATAACAATACAATTTGCCAAAAATATTTCCCCCATACAAAGATAACCCAGCTTGCACATATTGAGGCAGTTGCCCAGCTTATATGCATCGTGTAAGAAACGGTATGAAGAAATGTTTGGATCATAGTTTTTTTTAATTATTTTTGCACAGTTGTCACTTTGAGGTTCACTGAAAATGGCGATAATCCAACCCTGACAAACACAGTGGTTGTTTAGGGGTTTCCAAAGTAAAAAATTATAATCTTTAAACCCGAGAGATTAATAAGGAGCTTAGTCCCGATGCACAGAGAGTAAAGTAACATTTTAAGAGAGAGACAAGTGAAAAAAGTTTAATAATTCAGGTACAAAACCTTTAAAGTAGTTGATGTACACTCAGGAGCAAAAATACCGTGTCAGAGTGCGTTTTAAATACTAAAGAGGCTATTTCGAAGCCTTGGTTCCTCGCAAGGGAATGCTTTTAGTGAAATCTGATGCTGAATACCCCGATCATCGATACAGGACTTCCAGAGTGCCTAGAATACCCAACTGAATGAATATGCGGTTAACGCCAGAATAGTGACTATTCAGAAAAACATCTAAAATGGCAATAAAATGCAAGGAAATCCAAATGTTGACCCAAACTCTCCCGCTGTGGTGTAAACTGATTGTGTGATCAGTTCGGTATCTTAAGAACTTTAATTTTGACGTCCTCTATTGAACCTTGGACTATCTACCATTAAACCTTACTCAAAACAACCCCTGGCGAGGAACCAAGGCTTTGAATTAGTCTCGTTTGTATGAAAAACGCACTCTGACCCGGTATTTTTGCTCCTGAGTGTATTATGCATCTAGGATCGCAGTATGCTTTTATTTCAATAGTTTACCCGAATAGGTTGCAGTAGTCATATCAGTATCTTCTGAAAACTACCTTAATGGTAAAACTTGAGGCTACATGCCATTTTAGCAGCATAACCCTGCATCTTGGAAGCTCGGTTACACGGTCTTATTGTTTTGTTAACGTACAGTCAGCGTCAGAGAAAAGTGACCCCCCTGGAATTCACATTGAAGGGTATAAGAATTTCAACGGTTATAGTAACAGCGGTGTGGCTTAGTGGTTGTCTCATAAGGCATGAGAGCCTGAGTTCGCAGGTTCGAACCCCGTACGATGTCTGTTTGTATTTTCCATTTTTACGATTAAGTTTTAGTTTTTTTATTTCTAATACAATCAAACATTTTTAATAAATATTTAAATAAACAATGTTACAAAAAAAAATATGTTTTTGGTATAATTTTATTTATTTTATTACAAATTCGTAACCTTTATTCATAACATAATAAATAACAGCGAGAAATAAATACTTAGAGATATCATTTTTATTTTATTATATTCCTAGGAATTTAATAACACTGTGTTAATATTAATTTTAGATTCGTCAAAATTATAAACATAATATTCTTGTTACAATTTATATTTAAATAGTGTAATTAAAAACGAAATATTCAAGAATCCAGTCATGCTATTAAACATTGTGCCTTCTTTTATTTTACTTAGTTCTTTATGCTAATTGCTAAGTATACATAATATTATGTAATTTACTACTGATTCATAACAAAGGTATGCAAAGGGTTATTCCTAGGAATATAATCGCAGTTGCTCCAAACGTGTTTTTTTTTAATTGCGAGAGAACCAACATGCTAAACTAAGTAGTAAGTATAGCAATTTACATCTCTCTTGTTTTCATCACAATTTGGAACAACTAAATACAAAACAAAGAAACGAAAATGTATTAAGTCAGATAGTGTGCCGCAGCAGCCGGGTATTTATTTATTTATTAATTTATTTTGTTTCTTTAATAACGCAGAGGGTAACCGTCAGCGTCTTTTACTTGCTCCAGTCGGCTTCTCATGCTCGAGACCATGTTGGAACATGCACTGCTGTTCCGCATCAGTTCCCACGTTCTATGGACTTCGGCATCTATTTTTTTTTTGTTTTGACCTCAGTAGGATCCCAGTTTAACACCATTTGACCCCATACATTTTCAATAGGGTTCAGGTCAGGACTTTTAGAAGGCCAATCCATAACTGTAATATCTGCCTGAGCAGATAACCATTCTTGCACTATACGCGAACGATGCACCGCACTATTGTCTTGCACTAAATATATTTGGCCTTCAGGGTATGCGACCCGAACTGATGGCACCATCACGTCCCGCAGTATCTCACGGTATCGTTCACCGTTCATACGGCCCCCTGCTTCCACGAGCTCACCTGGACCCATAGAGGACATCCAACCCCAATACCCTGAAAAAAAAAAACACCATGTAATATTTTATAAACATTATTTTCGAATAATATGAGGATAAATACGAGGAAATAATAAACAGTCTACAAGTCGTGCATAGTTACCTAATGTTATCCTTCCGCTTGTTCTTAAGTCTAGCATATTTTTAGGATTGTATCGCTCCCCACTTCTCCGCCACAATACTTTTCTTCCGTCTTTATCCGACTTGAAACATTTTTCATCGGTAAAGATGACTATTTCGTTCTCCCAGTCAAAATGTTCATATTTCTTGGCGAATTTCACACGATCGTCGCGATGTGCCTTCGACAGATTTATTTTTCTAGCCGGTTTGTAATGGTGTATTTTTGCAGCGTGTAAATGTCTTCGAACGGTGCTAAGTGATACCTCGAATGTCTCAGCACTTGAGCGAGTGGTCGTGAACGGGGCGTCAGTGTGAACTTGCACAATACTACGGTGCCGCTCGGATTCGTCTGTATAAGCTGTAGGACGAGGGCCTTGGCGATTACAATTCACTTCACCCGTTTCTTGATATCGCCTTATCCATTTGCGAACTGTATTTCTCTGCAAATACAACATAATTTATTAAAACACATGTATTCAATACAGTTATAAATACACAATAAAACACTGAGCTATACACAATAAAACACTAAAATATCATTAGAAAAATTGAGTATTTATAGGTAGGTAACTTACTGTTATATTCATTTCTCTTGCAATTTTTTTAATATTCTGGTTTTGTTCCCAAAGAACTACAATTTTGGCTTTCAAAAAAGTAGTAAGTCGAACCATATTAGAATTCAGCACAAGTTTTTGAGACGTAAGGAAATCGTAAATCGCTTAATCGAGTTGAGGAAACGTTACTAACTGCACACCGTCAAAACTCAGGTTTGATTTGCAGAGGTGATTATAAAAGTTACCCTCAAACATATTTCTAAATGAATTGGGTAAATTATACTAATATCAACCTTAACGGTAAGTAGTCACGGTCGTTATAAATCACATTTGGCAATAAAATATGGGTAGTTGAATAAACAAAGACAAAACTATTATTTTCAGGCTGGCTAGACAAGGACGCATGGGCAGAACTATTAATCATATTTTACAAGTAGTTGCTAGCAAGTGATTCATAAATTCGCTCATTATGATATGGGCACGATAGCTCAGTGGAAGCGGTGCAGAATAATTATAATACAAGTGCTGTCTCCGAGTTGGTCGGGGGTTCGATCCCGGTCTATGTGTAGTGAATAGAAGGAAAATATTTTTGTAAGTTGTGGCTGACCGCTTGGCTAGCAAGATTGAGTAAAGTAAAACTCAGCTTGTCTTGCCTTGCGAGTTGTAGTTTTAAAATCTAGGGGGTCACGTTTCTCTGACGCTGACTGTACAAAACTGCATAGTGAAATTCAACGGACATTTATTACATATTTTTGAAGCTTGCTAAAGACCAATAAGAACAAAATGTAAAGAACGTTGTATCTGCTGAGTCAAAGTTCTTTATTCTTCAATTTAGGCATAATATAATGCACCTATGAATGTCAAAAAGCATTACCACCGGTTCGAAAAATAAAATCTTTGCCCCGAGAAGAACCGGCGTAAGAAACGCGGCAAGGTATATTTTTTTCAAGAAAAAGGATTACATCATTACATAATAATTATAAATAGTTTACAATATCACAGTATTTTTGCACAGTAGGTGCACCTTTTTTAAGCGTAGGTAAATTTATGCGTACATTACTCATGCAGGACGGACGACTCACTGCCAAACATCCCTATCCATGATATAATCGTTTACTTTATAATATGCTCGGGAAATTAGTTTTTGTTTTACGACAGATTTAATTTTAGAGTCAGTAAGTTCAGTAATACTTTTTGGGATTTTATTGTAGAGTTTTATACAATTTCCTAAGAATGATTTTGATGTTATGGCCAGTCTATAAAATGTAGTTTTGAGCTTTCCTGTGCTCCTGGTTGCTTTTGGCTTATCAATGTTCGTTGGGAAATTATGTAGATTCTTCCTAACAAAGATGATTATTTCAAATACATATAGCGCCGGCAGTATTAGAATATCTATTTCCTTGAAGAATTCCCTCAATGACACACGCGACCCCAAGTTATAAATAGCTCTAATAGCCCTTTTTTGCAAAATAAACACTGTACCGATATCCGCAGCCGATCCCCACAAAATAAGACCGTACGTAATTATATTGTTAAAGTAAGCGAAGCTGTAATTAACAGACATAATTTTTAGAGAGAAATACATAGAAAACACACTAGACTCAGAAACAAATACTCGCATATATCACACAAATATGACCGGGCCCTGACTGGGAATCGAAACTAGAACCGCTAGCTTTGTCACTACCAACGATAGATTTTTTATGTAGAGCAAAGAAACCTCTTATCACCATCTGCTGTTTCTATTTTTATGATTTATTCAACGTCATCACCATGATTGGTGTTGGAGCGGATACCAAAATGCCCATAGCCCTTTCCAGTCCATTCTTTTTGAAAACGTGTCCTGATAAAATCAAATTTATTGGAGGTATGCTTCAAAAGTATACTTATTTATTTTCAATGTATTTTATTATTATTTAATATTATTTTTTTTACCAATATTATCGGTATTTTCTACTACTGCTTTGGACTAGACTAGTCCAATAAGTGGTCGGAATGACGTTATTTTGTTTATAATCGCGTTTTGATTTTTTAAGGCTAGCAATAGGTTTAAGCTCTTTAGCGATTAGCAGATTTTTTTTTATTTATTGTCTTAGTAAATAATGAACAGAAAAAGGCAAGGGTAAAGGTTTTAATTTCAGAATACCTTTAAAAAAGTCCCTAATATCTAACATTGCAAAGATGGTATTTGGTTTCATTGTTATAAGTATATTTTGAAGTTTGATGCGGTTAGGAAATGAGTAATGCAATGCAAAACGACATCCTAAGGGTCAACTCACACCGAGACGCGACCCGACGCGACGAGACGCGACGCGACGCGACGCGACGCTGCGCGCACGTGCGACTCCAAATATACTTTATTTACTACAGGAAAAGGTTCACATTTCATAGTTAGAATTCAGAATACGTTGCACCACGCAGCATTGAACTCTCACAATATATGGTTTTACTTACCTTCTAAACATGATAATAATAACTGGCATGATAATGGCCTTAATTGTAAAATATATTTTAAAAAAAGTCCTTTTTCATCTTCCCAATTTCTTTGATAAAATTAAGCAAATAAGCGCTACTGAGTAGACAAAGATTTTTTGAACTCCAAAAAGTTACATTGTTCGAGCAAAGGCATTTCTATGTACATAAAAAGCGATTTATTACGTAATACTTGCTTAATGGCTTTGGTTTATCCGTAAAACAAAACATAAAGAAAAAATGCTTAAAATTCTAAACGTACGTGTGGAAAATACGTAATTGTTGATCAAAGCACTCCGGGAGAAAAAAATATCGGTGCCGCCTGCTACCGACAGACCTGCAGGGTAGACCTACGTATAAAATATTATATGGAACGTAGCTTTAGACCGTTTTTTTATACCCCGTAGCGTTTTCATCACTTATTTGAGGAGAGTAATTTTTTATGTCGTATAAACGTGCTAGGCTTTAAACCTACCTTTGTGTTTGTTGTAAGTACTTTATCGTGTACGCGAAGATTACGTCTACATACTTCCTTTGGTGCCTTCAAGTTTGACGAATTGGGTGTGTGGAACTATGACTCAAGTGAAAATGGATACAAGTCGATTAAGCTCTTAATAAGAAAGGGTAAACGTCGTGTACAGAGTATACTAGACGAATACCCTTGTTAACCTTGTTAAGGTTCCGTAGTCAAACTAGGAACCCATATAGTTTCGCCATGTCCGTCCGTCCGTCCGCAGCCTAGCTCAGAGACTCTTAGTACTAGAAAGCTGTAATTTGGCATGAATATATATATACGGCTCGGCAAGCGTAGCGTAGGACGCCCTCTGGTGGCACCGGCTGGTGGTGACTGGATGGCGAAAACGGGAGATCGGGCCTTGTGGCGAACCCTGGGGGAGGCTTACGTCCAGCAGTGGACTGCAATAGGCTGAAATGATGATGATGATGATGATATATATTGATCACGCCAACAAAGAGGTAAAATATAACCTTGAAAAATACGATTTTTTTGTGTATCTCCCCTACTCGTAACGTGGAGATGAATTTTTTTCTCATCTACCCAATAGTGTGGGGTATTTTTGGATAGGTATTTCATAAATATTGCGAGTTAGTGACAACAACTTTTCGATTTAGGGATCCGTTTATGGAATATTAAGCTTAAAAGCGCTAATTTTTTTAGAGTCAAGTGCCCTCCCTTACCTACAGCCTAAACTACAAGTACTAAAAATCAGATTTCAGATTTCAGATTTCAGATTTTATTACTCAATATAACACAGTATAAATTACATTACATGTCAAATTACATGCAGTTACATTGAGATCGTCAGAAATAGAATTAAATTATAATAGCAAAAATAGTAAAAATTATCTAAAAATTATCTTAAATGAAAGCACATATAATGAATTTAATAGGAAAACTATCACTACTAAGTAAACTTCACTGTTTCTTGAGTTAAAAATGGTTTAAATGTTTATACCTACCGAGATGTGTGTATGGGGATAACAGTTTTCCAACGGCAAAGTTAAGTTTGTCACAAAGTCTAATTAGATTGTAGTAACGACTTCGGAACCCTATTCTGAGCATGCTCCGACATGCTCTTGCCTGTTTTTTTCCCCTAACCCTCGGGAGCCTTGTATTCTGTTTCACTATAGTCAGCATGCTGTGTGTTATTATGTTAAGCCCGCCATAAACACAGAAAATAAATGTAGAAGAATCGGAAGCCCCGGTCCAATATTCCAAGCTTATAGGTTTAAATATCCTCCTAAATATTTTTGGCAAGTGAATTTATATTCCACAAATTAAATTAAAACTGCTAAAGAAATTAGTGTTTAGAATAAACAAAGCATGAAAACAATGATGCAGTGGAGATTTATGGAAACCCATGGCATATTCAACAATTCAGAATTCGTGCATGAATAGGATGGGCTTAGGCTTACGTTACTCGTGCGACCGCACGCACAACGATATCAAATAACGCCTCTATTCTATGAAACCCTCGCCGACCAATGAATTGTACATATACATAAATTTGCTTTTTAAATGAATAACGTTATAATTAATGTATCGCGTCCGTTTTAAATAAAAAATGCCCGAAATTTGTTTTGGCGATGTAAGACCCATATCACGGTATACACAGTACATCGTCTTCAAACAAAGGTATAAAGCGCGGCTTGCATGTGTGCGTGTCGTAATCGTATGTGCCGCGAGCCACCACAAGCAAACTCAACAAGACGGACCGAGCCGGTTTAGTCGGGCCGTAAAAAACTCGTATCTGACATTTCGAGATTTATGAGTTTGAACTTAATTCTCTTCACGCTTAAGTTTAAATCGTACGTCACGAAATATGAGATACGAGTTTTTTTTAAAGCAAACACGAACTCATTAAGGGCCGAGGACGAACTACTTTTATGTTTATACTATGGTAGAGGCATTTGAAAATAAATAAAATTTAAAAATAGACCCTTATTCAGTAAATAGACCGCACGGGCACTTTTACACGTCAAAAATTTAGAAGAGGAGACCACTGCTGTGAAGAAACGCCACAAGAAACTCAGCAGTCAGTAATTTTTTAAACATATTACAATTATTATTATATTACTGAGTCTAAATTCAGTTAGGTCAGCACTTGGATTTCCTTACATTTTATTACCATTTTAGATTTTTTTCTGAACATGTACAATTCCGGCGTTAACCACAGATTCATTCAGTTGGGTATCCTAGGTACTCTGGAAGTCCTGTATCGATGCTCGGGGTATTCATCATCAGATTTCGTTAAAAGCATTCCCTGGCGAGGAACCAAGGCTTCGAAATAGCCTCTTTAGTATGAAAAACGCACACTGACCCGGTATTTTTGCTCCTGAGTGTAGTTAGAAAAAGATAAATTATGGTTTCCTTGTTAGGGCCACTTACGTAACATCATAACTTTTCTATAATTATAACGTAAGTCAACTTTTTTATGTCAGCGACATTTTTCTACGCCAAAAGGGTTGCGTGCACCATTTAGGTTTTTAAAAGTATCATTAATCAAAGCCACAAAGCAAAGGGGCCATTGTCCATTAGGATCGCAATACATTTATCATAAGCGATTTAGTTGAAAAACAAACACAATAGGAACGGAAACGATTTATGAATTTGCACACGTCATTTGACGAAGAAATGTGTGGAAATCTAATAGGAATCATTAATTTTACATGAATTAACGTTTTAACGCTTAAACCGTACGTTTGCGTATGCATAAACAAACAAGCGTCAAGAATGTCAAAGAATCAAAATATATTCCTAATTTATTTTAACCTACCGCCACGCAGCAGTGTTCGCATTGTTGTATTCCGGTTTGGGGACAAGATAGCCGGTGTAATTACTAGCATAGAGGCATTCCATCTTAGTCCTCAGGGTTGGCAACGCATTTGCAGTCTTAGGATTGCAGTCTTGTACTCGTTTGCCTTCTCAAAGCCGTAAAAAAAAAACCAATGCATCGCAACGCAGTACAGTCAGCCTTATAAGTAATTGACACACTTTAGTACCATATCGCTTTAACGCCTTTCACAAATTAATGCAACAGTTCAAATATGACGTAAAAGTGACAAAGCACTAAAGTGTGCACTGTGCAACTACTTATAAGGCCTTACGTAGAAAAGTATCAAAATAATTTTGGGATATTTTTGATCCTCGCTCATTTTTGATGTGTGTGGATGACACTCGCAATTTCTATTAAATTTTACCAACGCGTAACGTGTGTGGGTCAAATTTCGATTTAGTTTGTTCAATAAATTTCCTTGAATCATTTTTCTTGTCGCATTTTCCCAGAAAACTTTTTAAAGGAATATATGTATTGTTTTTGCTAAGTTGCTTAGCTGTTAATTTTTGTTACACAAAGAAAAAAATACGGTTTTTATTTACGTCATCTTACTAGGTATTATAATGATTTTAAAGTTCACCTTCTAGCGGACTGACTGGTCAAGGGCCGACACTGCCAAGATCAGAGATAAAGTAAGCGATATAGTTATCCAAAATTATAACTTAATAGTCCGAAAGCCGGCTGCTCAAAGCCCTACCTTATTGAGATCCTGGAAGAAAGCATATCTAAGTTACAAGTACCATTGGTTCTGCCATAAGTTGGTCTGCCAAAGATTCTGTTACTTTTTTGCTAGGATTGTTTTCATAACTAACTTATTTCCTGCAAAATATCTCGTGTAGTGACTAAAATAACCTATTCTAATGGTATAAAGACCGATAAGGAGAACTTAAAACTATGCGTTTTAATTTCTTGTTTTTGTAAACCGTGTCGTTTTTGTGTCAATCCATTTTTTCAAAACCTTCCTCAGCAAACGTTGGCGAGTTCCACTGGCAGACCAAATTTGAGAAACAGCTTTATTTGACCTCATCAAGACAGCGAATGAAACCAACACATAGGTCAGACCAAACTGTTCACCTATATTTTGGTCTGCATAACAGTTCAAGGCCAAAAGGCAAATGCTTAACATAATAAAAAATATTACAACTTAAGCTTACATAATGTACATTATCATAATTGATTGTACATTACCTATTAGTGAAAAAGGTTGACTCTATCTAACTAAATATATGTATTTGGTTGTCCTTCTGTAATTTTATCTTACATCTTTAGTAATTGATTATTTTATTTTATAATAACTCCAGCCACAGAAATTTCATTCCTTGGACATACTTTTCTTCAACTTCGTCCATTACCCGTATGAGTTTTCCGTTTCTTAATAAATCTCATAACAACTGCTCCGACACACGAACCCTGTACCAGCAGCAACTATTTTAGTTAATTTCGTTCTTAGCGTGTTGAAGTACCTTTAAAGTTTCGTGAGAACAGCTCGCCGAAACTTGGACGGCTTCCACCGCAACTTCAGGACTGGTAATCAATGAACTGGATGTACCTAGTTAAGGTTTTTACTTCGTGTTTTAAACTGTTAGTATCCAATTTTGAGCGTATCTCATAAAACGAGTATCTTGTTAAAATTATGGAACTTCTGATGAATTTTTAGTTGTGAACGTACTTAAGCTAGAAAGTAAGTTTTTGTAAACTATGGTTCTAGATTTATGTTTCTAAAGTCTCTGGATAATCACAAATCGATCAGGGTTTACGTTTTAATCACCAAACTCATTTCATAGAATGTTTTACTTCAACGAAATTTTCATTTCATCGACAGGCTTTTACACTTGCAGGAGTTATAATTTTTTGGTGGTCACTGTTTTAACCTAACCTCAACTAACCTAACCTACGTAACCCAAGCTTAAGATAACCTAAAAACAATAAGGTTTTAGCAGAAAATAGCTTTCTATGAAACGAAAATTCTGCGAAGTGATACGTTCTATGAAATGAGTATCGTTGAAACAAAGGTAAACCATTCTTGTGACTTGTGCAACTAAAACATCTTTAACTTTTAGAACTATTGTTTTTTTCACCGCGACTACTGGTTTTATAAAAATGCTCTTGGTCTCTAATATATAAATAATTGTCCTTGCAGTAAGCCTTTTGCTTAGTGATGTAACAATTAATATTTTTCATTTCAATTTCAATCAATTTACATGTTATGTATGTATTCAAATATGTAAACACTTTATTGTACAAAACACAAAATCAGGCTAACCTAACCTACCCTAGCAAAAAAAAAAACTACGCGGGTTCAGCAAAAAATAGCTTTCTATGAAACGAAGATTCTGCGAATATATACGTTCTATGAAATGAGTGTCTATGAAACGACGGGACACCTGCAACAATAAGAGGTAGGTACTTCGAATGTAAATAGGGCAAATAACTACTTACCGCGCGCCACGTCAAATATTCAGAGCTACATTGAGCATAATGTCAAGACAAGCTGGTTTCTAGCTGCTTCGAATTTCATAAAGTCGTTAAGAAACTGAACGTTATAATGTCTTGTAGCAGGCTTTATTCTAAACTGGAAAGAAAAAATGTTTATTACAATAAGCGTTTTGTTGTGACTTCTAAGGCGTAAAACAATAAATTTTTGAAAAAACTGTCTAGATTTTGGAATAAAAGGTAAAGACGTTATTGGGGAAAAGACCATGTGCAACCAGCCGCCAAAAATCAGTGTTGTGTTACGGCGCGGGAGTAAGACAACCTGATAAATGACTAACACAGAGGCATTCCAGTCTTGACATTGTCAACGTGTGATTGCACATGTCATGGACCATTGATTCCTTTTTCTGATTGATTCCTTTTTCGTCGTAATCCTGATTGGACATATTCTTGTTTCGGCACATTCCTGTTTGAACGTATTCCGTTTTCGGGATATTCTTGTTTCGGCACATTCCGTTTTTGGCATAAATCATTATATCCAACAAATGAAATCAATCCTAGGTATCGTTATTTTTATTTTCAAGAATTTATTCTTTACTAGGAAACAATCATTTTTCTTCGTATTCCTGCTTGGACATATTCTTGTGACTAGTGCAACTAAAACATCTTTAACTTTTAGAACTATTGTTGTTTTCACCGCGACTACTGGTTTTATAAAAATGGTCTTGGTCTCTAATATATAAAATAATTGTCCTTGCAGTAAGCTTTTTGCTTAGTGATGTAACAATTAATATTTTTCATTTCAATTTCAATCAATTTACATGTTATGTATGTACTTTATTATGTAAACACATTCCTGTTTGGACGTATTGCGTTTTCGGCATATTTTTGTTTTGACACATTTCAGTAAATACATTAAACTATGAAAAACTGACTTGTGACTTTGCCTGCGTAATTATTTTTTTTGAGTAAAATATTTTATTTTAATCGATTAATATAAAAGACAAAAATCAAACAGTGCCGTCACTGATTACTTAAAACAATCGGTTAACGAACTAATCAATAACCAACTAAAAAAATAACGATAGCCAGAATTGATTTCATTTCTTGTATTATAATGATTTATGGTGAAAACGGAATGTGCCGAGACCAGAATATGCTGGAAACGGAATATGTCCAAACAGGAATGTGCCGAAACCAAAATAATGTCCAATCAGGAATACGACGAAATAGGAATTAATCTCATGGCCTGTGTGTTCCTTTGCCGTCTCCATGCCATAAAAAGCGAGTTCATACATTTTTAAGCACCTTTTTATAAATTTAAAGGTTCAAATACTATTCCCCATTTACGTACAGAGAAAATATTGTATTAATGTATGTATGAAAAAAATATTAGAACAATACAAATTATCAACGTTATGTAGACTTCTCTTCCAGCTAATCTTTGAGATATTGAGCAAAATAAAAGGTTGTGCATCTAGTAAGCAAGTATAAAAATATATTTAGAAGAACCTACGCACCTATTACTATTTAATAGCATTTTATGATTTCTTTTTAACCTCAGGGTTGACTGGTAGAGAATGCTTGTCCGCCTTTTGTACATTATTTTAATATTGTGCAATAAAAAAATATAGTCATTAAACACATTAATAATAAATAAACGAGTGTAGAAGTCTGAACATAAATTCTGAAAGTGTATTATGTAACTACTAGTAACTATTAACGTGGGCATAATAAAACCAGTCAAAGAGAGATGGGTCCCGAGAGACCCGTTCAGAAATATCTTTTAGGTTGCCAACATTGTACGATACCCTAACTTCGAATTTAGGAGAGTATTACAGTGTAGTAACTTGATGCCTGGTGATAATTGAATGTAGAAATCAGCTGCTACAAACAAAGGTTTGGATAAAATTGAATGCAGTTTTCTAAAATTACTGATGAAGTGGCGAGGCAGTAACTAAAAATTGACATCATTATTTAAAAAAAATTAACTTAATTTTTTGTACCGACACATTGTATCATAGTAAAAAAATTGAGTGAGGATTATTATTACATCATAAATATATAACAAAGGATAATTTCAGTACCAAACTAGTAGATTCAGAACTAAGCTCAAGATTTGTATTATAGGTATTCTATTTGTAACCATTTATTTATTTATTTTTGTTACACAAGAATGGTTTACACCAATTACACTTGCCAACATTCTAATAGTGGAGTTTTATAGTTATATCATGCATTTATCATAAAACAATTAACCCACATTTACACACGCTCTTTCTCACACATTAAACAACCATTTATTCCCTAAGATTAAAAAATATAAAATGAATTTATTCAGTAAGTGGGCCGCTCGGGCACTTTTACACGTCAAAGATTCATTATCATTCTTATACTCGTACGGTCACAAGCGTTAATTTGGGACCCATTTCAAGAAAAATATGCTTGATGTCGTCATTGTCATTAGAGATGTCAAGACATTTGTAACTTTTAGGAAACTCAACCTTATTGTTGTAGAATGTCAGATTGACTTTGGACCTAAGGTGGGTCCCAAAAATCTCGTGACTGTACCAGACCTAGTCCCAAACTAAACTCAAGGCTTGTACTATTGATAAACATACTTATATAGAGAAATAAATACTTAAAAATACATAGAAAACATCCAGAATTGAGGAACTAATCATCGTACTGATCACGCAAATATTTGTCCATAACAAGAACTAAACCGACCTCTTGTTTCGTCTAGTTTCACGTCGTCAACATAGTTATTCAAGTTTTATAATGTATTTCATGCATACTTATCCTCTAAAGTTTTATAAATTAGCAGTGCACTTCTTTACAACTACGAACAACGCATATTATATTTCACTTAGCACGTAATGAGTCGGTACGCCACACGCTCACTAACCCTACGATTAATGTTCAGCTCAATAGCACAGTACAACATATCAGTAGACCATCTTTATGCAGACGTTCATTGCGCGGTTTGTACGTGTGCGTCAAAATCTGGAGGGTTGTGCCGTTACCGCGTTCACTTGACACATTGCGAGTGTTGCCTCAATAAAGTTATGCTGAATAAGACTACATGGATTAAAATATCGAGAGAGAAAAATATCCTTACGTCATTTTACATTTAGATACATCGTAGGATGTCAAATGAAAACAGATGCGGGCAAGCAATTTATACAAATATATTTAATTTCATGTTGATAGCTTTTAATATTTGAAAAAAATTCTTAGAAAAACTTCTGTTTCATACATACAGACGGACAGACTCCGAAGTCTCACCATATGAGTTCCTTTTTTATCATTTTGGTCCGAAACCCTTATAAAAAGAACAACTTTCGGCTACCCAACATACCCTAGCGTACTACAAGCCAAAGTTAAACTACTTTCCTCTATTTACTTTGCCACTAGCTACCCCTAGGGTATCCTAAGTACCCCTCAGCGTATGTATTTATTAACCAACAACTCAAGGTTCGAGGTGAGTTGGCAACTTCTAAAACACATTTTCTCATAAAATGATTTCTCATGAAGCCCTGAGGATGCTTGGAAATAGGTGATCGATAGTGCACGTAATGGAAAACCTCGTTAGGGCGTTGAGTGCCTAGGACTTAACGTTGAGTCGCTTTTGTGTTAAAATGGGAAAAGTGGGCGCTGAACGTATCATGGACTTGTTACCTGAAAGATGCTTTGTTATATTTCTCCTTATGATAACCTGGAAAAGGAGGCAGCAACGATACACGATATAATGATTGTTAGTATGTCCCACTTGCTTTTACCGACGTTAAATCGTAACAATAATATACTGCCAATACAGGTAACCTACACCATAACATTTAAATTGGCTCAGTGCAAAAAAATACGTAAAAGAGTTCCTTTCATTGTTTCACTTTATTTGTTGTCTCTCAATAAACTATAATATCAGTGAGCTAATTGGGTTCCAAAAATGACTAAAACCACACTCAATTTTGCAGTGTAGATCTATTTAATTAAAATTTACATAAGGTTTAAAATTAAACACACTAACATTTTATTGAACTACTGCTGCTAAAAAGTTATAACCTCAAGAAACGAACAAAAAACCACCATAAAAATACTGTCATTGGCGTAATCATGTAACTACAGCCTTTAGGAATTATTAAATCAGGCCAGTGCAGTAACTACAAATAACAAAGTTGTGTTTCAGCTTTAAAAGTAGGGGAAAAGAAAAACTGTGTAACGGGCTTTATCGTACCTACAATTTGTAGGCTTTGCATAATTTACATTTCGCAATTAAAGATTGTTTTATAACTTAACGTGAGTTTGTTAAAGTTGCGGCTAAGGACAAATTTATCTTAAAATATTATAGTGTTGCCAGTGCAATAAATATTCGACACAAAAAACAGTGCAAATATTTTTGTACGCGTTTGCAGCACGTGCTTTTTAGTAGGTGAAACTAATTGCGGTGATTTTAGAGGTTATGTTTAATTTATACATAGGAAAGTATGTAAAGGATATATTTAATAGTTCCCCCTCCATATACTTTTTTGCAGATGCCATTTTGAAATTTTATATATCCTATGTCACTTCGACGAAGTGAGCCGTTTAGGCGTAGAGCGTGTAAAAAAAGAGATATACATATCGCTATATACACATACGTAAGCGTAAGAGACAGCTACATACGCTAGAAACACATAACCCTCATTTGGACAGTCGGGTAAAAAAAAAGGGTTGGGGTATAACATCCGGATTCGTAAAGGTTACAAACGTATGATCGGCCTTAAAATATATAGTCAAGAGCAATAAAAGCGGGTCACTTTGTGATGAATTTCCACAGAAAGTTACCCGTTTTCATTGTTTTTGAGTGTAGTTGGTGCTTTGTCACTTTAACATCATGATTGAACTGCTAATCTAGCAAAAGCGTTACGCAGCTACATAATAGTTTAAGGCCGATCCGACTGTACGTAGTTTATTTTCTTCTCCACTTGACATGAATGGAACCTAACCTTACAAGAAACGAGGTATCAGCAACTATTTTTAACAAATTCTAACGAACTTACGAGTTACCGGTTTCTTTCGGCCATGTCAAATTACTGTATTTACTCAACATAATATCTTTAGTTTCCTCGGTAACTCAAGTTTTCAGGATAGATGGAGATAAAAGATAAAGATAAAAAGATACAAATTTATTCAGTAAGTAGGCCGCACGGGCACATTTACACGCCAAGAATCTACCAGCGCTTCCCAAGAGGAGACCACTGCTGAGAAGAAACGCCGCAAGAAACTCAGCAGTCAGTCAATTTTTAAACATATTTCATATTACAATGGTACTACTTAGTCTAGCATTATATAAAGCTACAAATATCAAATAACATGGGTAGTTCTTCAAGAAAAGCCAAATATCTTACGGGATAGATAGAGAGAGAAAAAGTAAAAAGAAAAAATAGATTCAACTACTTATGTGTAGGTACATAAGATGGTGCAAGATGACCACATAGAAGTTTTGATATGTTTTCCTGCATCAACGGTTGCCAAGACAAAGCAGGATAAAGCTTTTGCATTTGAAAAAAATATTATTGACTAAGTTTCGGGTTTAGTCCATGCATTTTTGTCTGTTATGTAGTCCTCGACCCTATAATACGCTTTAGACATTAACGACCTCTTCAAGTATTTTTTAAGTAATATTTGGTAAAGTATCTGCTATCTAGTAACATTACTTTGAGGACATTATACAAAAGGCAGTTAGGTTTTTTGAAAGCTTGCTGTTCGTTAGACTAGTATTACGAATATTTTTATAATTTAAAATAAATAAAAAAATAGTCTTTTTGTAACGTCTGACGAATCCTACGCATCAATTAACCGCTCCCAGCTGTTTCTGTAAATAAACATTATAAAATTAGAATAGCCTGAAGCAACTTTGAACAAAAAAGTATCAAACATCTGATCCCAAGTTAAAAATACCTACCTAGCAACTGAAAAGTATTTTCAATCTGTAGGGTACCGAAAAAACCTTCAAAAGCCTCTTAATTTACTGGCACTGACGATGTACATATTTTTATTACAGTCCAAAAAACTAGGGGTGCAAAAACGACGAAATAGCAGCCATGTGCAAATGAAAATTCTCGTTTCTGTTTTTCCTGCACTGATAACTTTGAAAAAGCGTATGTAACTCGTTTCGAATAATATCTTTGCATCAGGTAGAGATGGAAATTAACATGATTATGATGATAATGATAATGATGATGTTGATGATGATGATGACGATGATGATGGTGACAATGATGATGATGATGATGATGATGACGATGCTGATGATGATGATGGTGATGATGACGATGATGATGATGATAATGATGACGATGATGATGATGATGAGATGATTAATCCTCTCAATTTGAAATAAAAAAAATGTATTTAACATCATCGAACTATTTTACTAAAATGGGTTCAATAATCTTTTAGGCAGGAACTAAAATAAGATTAATACGTATAAGTGAACATTTTCTAAACACTAAAGTATGCGTATGCTTCGTTTGCGTATGCCAAATAAATGTAATATAAACTTTGATAGCTAGATTTAATTTCTTAACTCCAAATCAATCAAAATAATATCTGCAAACGGGCAAAAAAAACACCAAACGAAACCTTTTTCTCATCACAAAAATCGAATACGAGTGCATCGATATTCGATGGCCTCGTCATTTTCGCTTTGACCGTTCCGTGAGAGTAATTTAGCTGTCGAAGTTTCGGGAACAGGACACCTAGCTGGAGGCGTGAAATCACCGCCTAAATTGTCGGAGCTTGTTCCATAGAACCGCCGAAAGGTTTCGGAGTTGGCAACTCAGACGTGGGGACGAAGCGTGCGGTTTTTGCGATATTCGAAACGTTCGTTAAAATATGAGCGCACTTTCGGAAATTAAGTGTTGTTGTTAATTGGTTGCGGTGAATATGATATTAATATTGAACGTTTTACCAATTGTTTGATTAATTATGTTAAGAAAGCCTACAGAAAAATAATAATATTAATAATAAAAAGGCCTTTTCATCTATTCGAGATAATTTAGGTAGCACTATGAATTAAGACACTTTCGCTTGTGACTTGAAAAAAAAAGATAATGTTTTGAATAATAGGTTCATTTCACACAATTAAATCAGCTACGTAGTAGAATTAAAACAAATATAATAAACAAAATCATTTTAATCATTTAATTTGTCTAGCTAACATAACATCCTTATGTTCGGTTGTCAGTTGGTTTGTAACCTTTAAAAGCCAAAAAGAAAGAACATAATATAAAAAAAGTATTAGGTTTTACTATGTTGTTTCGTCGAATTACAATGAAAACTAAGAGTTTCATTGTAAATTGTCTAATAGAAGAGAATTGCATTAAATGGCAACATCAAACGTACTAAGTACTGCATTTAATTAGCATTTAGAACATAGTTGCAAATTGTTAATGCTTCGTGGGGGCTGCAGTGTATGTCTGTCCAGTTGCGATTGGTGGCGGCCCTGGCGGCCAGCTTTGTGACTGGAGAAGGGCTATATATCGATATTCTGTTATTGAACTCAAGTAATATAGTTATATGCTTATTGATTTAAATTGCTGAGAGTGTCGTTCT
The DNA here is from genome assembly GCA_923062465.1 of Acleris sparsana. Lineage (NCBI taxonomy): Eukaryota > Metazoa > Arthropoda > Insecta > Lepidoptera > Tortricidae > Acleris > Acleris sparsana. The sequence continues at coordinate 3,841,369 of OV281299.1, forward strand.
GCTAGTGTTTCTTATTACTAATTATGGACTTGTGTTATATAAACTCAATGTGGCTGATTTACTCAATAAATGTTTTTTCATCACACTTGCTCGTAAATGGTGTTATTCCATGCCTGTATACGGAAGGACAATGGCCTAAATTGTTCCCGCGGGAATTATGGCGAGCTTGTCATCCCTAGGGAGTAATGACTTTCTTTTTAAAATTAGCAACTCTTTCGTACATCATTTCTGACTAAGGAGGTTTAATTTTCAGCCAAAAATTAAATCGGTTTCTAATTTCATCTTTAAAAATTAGCTATAGACTAACTTACATTACACAAAACCTATAACGCTTCATTAAACTTCATTATTTTTATACCTATTTCAAGTTTATATCAACATTTATCATTAATTTTAGTAATTATACATTTTTATCAAATTGGCTAAATCTGGCTCGAATCCAGGTCGAAACTAAACGCGATTATTATCTGTGGTAGAGGTCACAAAAAAAATATCGTTTCCATTTACGTTCCCGTTCGTCAAAAGTTATTTCTTTATATTTTGCAGAGTTAAAGTGTTCTCTTTGTTTTTTTTCCTCGCAAATGTGATGAAAACCATTGTGTGTATCACAGGCAGTAAGGGGATTACTAACTCGAGTCATTAAAAGCCCTCCGCCTTCGGCGTCAGGCTTCTAACACTCTCGTTAGTAATTCCCTTCATACTACCCTTGATGCACAATGTACTATTACGTGACATGCCTTTACAGCGAAAGCAAACACAGCAGCATTGTTTAGGCGACAGAAATAAAACGATAATTTTAAACAAAGCTGCATTAAATTACACTGTTTTATTTAGATACTGACGTTAATGAACTATTCTCAAATGCTTATTTGAGTAAATATCAATAAAAAAGAAGATGAATAAAGAACTTCATATTTCTTTGGTTTAAATCATAAGAAACGTTAAAGTATTAGAAATCAACATACCTAGAGCCAAATATCGAAAAAACATGCTTGAAATCTTAATCTTATTTATTAGTTGTCGATAAATCTGTTTCAGTCACATCCCTATCTTGACCACATCTTCCATGCATTAGCGTGGCTGCACGTCAGCGATGAAAGCGCATTCACCAAAGACAGTGTTTCGATTGATTTATGAAATTGCGGCGCTTAGGACCGTCCGTCACTCAGGCCATCATGCTACTGTTAGACAGGGTTGCCACGTTTCTCAATGATTAGGTACTTAACGATTTAGTATTTTTCTAGAAAAACATCTGTGAAATTTATTAAGCTTTAGGAATGATCATTTTTAGCAGAAGTCGAACCCGTGCGGTTGCCACGTACCTACTAAATATTTTATTCTAACTTAAGTAAGTGCATTAGCCGATACTCTTGCGATGAAGGAAAAACATCGTGAGGAAACCTGCATAGTCGAATGAGTTAGAGTGTAAAGAGAGTAATGGCATAAAGGATAAGATAAGACCCTGCTTTCATTCCATCGAGGAACGATTACCAATACTAACACTAATAAAAGTCAGTAATACAAAAAAACAGTAAATATTTAAAAGTTGGTATTAGGCTGAGCTGTGTTTTGTGTCTTTGTTAGTCAGTAATTATTTTAAAAGCCAAAGTCAGTAGTTAAATCAATCTGAATTTTCAATCATGTCAGCCGAAAGACGTCCACTGCTGGACATAGGCCTCCCCCAAGGCTTTCCACTCAGACCGGTCTTTCAAGCGGTTACGTAAATCATGCAACACGACGTTTAGATACTTATATCTAGTAGTACATAAAACAAACACTAACAATCGTAGCTCAATCGCAATAAGAAGCATTTGTACCAATCAACTTAAACAATATTTTCAAGTCAACTGCCAAGTGGCAACCCTGAAAGACTCATCATATATCAATCTTGTAGACGATCTGGCAAACACGGCGGAGTAGAAAGCACACAATTATGATAGTGAATTGGTAGATAAAGCACAATCCTCGGCTCGAGTCTGCTGTGTTGAATATAAGCCAGATGTGGACAGTACTGAGATGTGGACTTGTGCTTGCTTTGTAGATTAATAAAGGTTGCAAATATGGATGCCAATATTTGATTGCTAGAGTGAGGCTAGCCATTGTGCAGATTTATTGAAACCTCTGAATTTAGGAAAAAAGATTACAGCGTAAAAATAAACCAAATTAAACTAATGTATTGTTCCCGTGGTGTTGGTTTTGCGCAAGTTTAAACTCTTTTACGTAAAGTTTTAATTAGTCTGTGACAGTAAGCATTTGCTGTTGTTGTAAATATAGTGTGTGGTTGTTTATTTGTTCTTTTAACTAGAAATGAAGCATCAAAAACACATACATATTACAATGCATTCTAAATTTATGATATGTTACCCAGTTGAATGATTCGATTTTCAAAATGATAACGATTGCGCCCCTCAGGGGTCGTACTTTTGATGCCAATGACGTCAACATGACGATATTTTACTCATAGGATGCTCTGCTTTTATATGGCAGATGGTTAGGTACGATGTATTTAGTGGTACAATTAAAAAAAAAAAAATAAGAAGCGGTAAAATGATTATAGTTACCCAGCTTAATCGCAATCAAAATACGGATCACGACATAATTATTATTTTTCATCGCTCATTACTAATAATTTTATTTTATGAATGTCAATATTATAATTGTATTTATGACTATTCAGTCATACTAATTTTTATTACAAAAAAAGTTGTTTTTAAAATGATAATGTTACTCGATGATTTTTGCCACTGTCCTTTTCCATCAAATTTCATTTTAGGTATGTATAATTGAATATATTTTTTTTACGCATCAATTACTTAACTTATTTTACATGATTAAATGATTGACTAATATTTAATAATTACAATAAAACCATTCAGAATTAACTCTATGTAACGTGACGTCATTTTTGCGTCAACGGCATGAAAAGTACGGGCCCTGACCATAACTAATTCTTTATCTGTGTCTAAGCTTACGAGTATAATTTATACTTTGATATCGTAAACCAATATACGTGAATAACTACGGTACGTCCATTGTAGATTCCTCGTCCATTACACTAGCTAGATTGGCTTTGCATTGGTGAGGCGCATTGTAACCCAGTGAATGGCCATTTCAATGACAAGATCTCTGCTATTATGCCCTTAGGCTGAAACGGAATTAGAACAAGCGAGATTGAACCCACGAAGGCAACGTTGCCCGTAAGTAAACATGTGTAATTGTGTTCACAGACTGAAAGTTCTGGAGAATGGCAGTTACAGTCCACGCAGGCGTTAAATATACTGCATTCATTCTTATTGTTTAGAATGGAACAATCATAAACGACATGTATGTTTTTTTTTCAATTTATAGTTACTTAATTACCAATGTAGCGACGGCACGGTTGGTCTACTTCGCTTACTTTAACAGTATAATTACGTACGGTCTTATTTTGTGGGGATCGGCTGCGGATATCGGTACAGTGTTTATTTTGCAAAAAAGGGCTATTAGAGCTATTTATAACTTGGGGTCGCGTGTGTCATTGAGGGAATTCTTCAAGGAAATAGATATTCTAACACTGCCGTCGCTATATGTATTTGAAATAATCATCTTTGTTAGGAAGAATCTACATAATTTCCCAACGAACATTGATAAGCCAAAAGCAACCAGGAGCACAGGAAAGCTCAAAACCACTTTTTATAGACTGGCCAAAACTTCAAAATCATTCTTGGGAAATTGTGTAAAATTCTAAAATAAAATTCCAAAAAGTATTACTGAACTTACTGACTCTAAATTTAAATCTGTCGTAAAACAAAAACTAATTTCCCGAGCATTATTATAAAGTAAACGATTATATCATGGATAGGGATGTTTGGCAGTGAGTCGTCCGTCCTGCATGAGTAATCTACGCTTAAAAAAGGTGCACCTTACTGTACAAAAATACCGTGATATTGTAAACTATTTATAATTATAATGTAATGATGTAAACCTTTTTCTTGAAAAAAATATTCCTTGCCGAGTTTCTTACGCCGGTTCTTCTCGGGGCAAAGGTTTTATTTTTCGAACCGGTGGTAATGCTTTTTGACATTCATAGGTGCATTATATTATGCCTTAATTGAAGAATAAAGAACTTTGACTTTGACTTTTTTGAATTCGCAGAAATAGTTAACATTATAAAATGAAGTTTTGTTGTAAGAGCGGTAAAAAAATATATTCTTAAAAGCCTTTTTGTTTGTAATTCTTACAATTATTACTGTAGGTACCTTAAAAACTGAAGTGAAGATTTGAATGCCTCAGGGATCCATACTCGGTCCACTCCTATTCCTTGTACATACATAATGCGTAACTTATACTGTTAACTGTGGACCAGGTTTCATTGACAATAAAGGATATAGGATATATAGTAATTAGCAGTTTATTATATGTGCTAGATTTATTTTTTATTTGTAAATAATTCAAAGAGCGTAATATAATATTAGCTTCTATGTCCTTTGCTCAAGAAATTAAAACAAACAACAACAGTACATTAATTTGTCAAAGCTAAGACCGGTCGACGAGCCTTTTTTAAATTTGCCAAGTTTTAGTCAGTGAAAGGAAGGGCATGGTAGTTGTATATAACTATCCTCCTTTTACTGCCTAGATCTTGAAAAGTTTTGAAGGTTTTTCATAGAACCTCAGTGATTCTATTCTACTTTGTCTTTACTTCTATTTGCAATCGTATTGTGTACAATTCAGCGGTCTATACCGACAACTTAATAAGAGCCATCATAACGTTAGCAACGACAGAGATAAATACAATGAAGAATATAGGCCCTGGTGTCAAACATGAGGCATCTTAACACGGCGTTGAAAAGGTTTTGATTTATTTGTAATTAAGAACAAAAGTGTCAAACAAGAGAAATACGTTCAAGAACAATTTAATCACGAAATGGTCTCAACTCAGCTGAGCATAATGCTGGAATTTAAGTCAGCGGCGCTGGTCTTTCGTTGGAGCCATCAGGTGTTATACAAGTTTAGTTGAGTTTCTTGCGGCGTTTCTTCTCAGCAGTGGTCTCTTGCGAAGCGCTGGTAGATTTTAGACGTGTAAAAGTGCCCGTGCGGCCTACTTACTGAATAAACATCTTGTATCGTTTATCTTTTTCATTAACTAAAGTGACCTAACAGCCAACTCCTCGCGATTTACTCCTTCCTAGTTCACAGCCTGAGACGGGCTATTAACAGTTCAAGTTAATTTGACTAAAGAATAGCTTTCTGTACAATATACAAGTAGTAAAGAACCGAACTGCAATCGACAGTGAACCAATAAAACAGGTCATAAATCTAAGTCTTGATTGGCACTCGTAAAGCCGACCGCAGACGTTAACGTCCGTCCCTCGGTTCAACACGTACTAACTTGACTATTTAACGAGTACCTAATCAACCATAATGGTTGGCACGCACTACACCAAACCGTCTAACACGCTGGTTTTGTATCGGTGAAACGAAGTGCTTCTCGTCAAATTATCTGACTTTTGTGAGGCTAGACAAGTTGCTAAATGCTAAACGACTTTGGAAAACTGACTAAATTCATTATGTAATAGACGACGCGACTGTCTGCTGCGGCTGCTTATATCAATCGTTATACATTTTTGATAGCGATAACGAATGCCAAATGCTTCTTATCTACAGCATCCGACTTTGTAAGCTACTAGAAACAGACATTGCAAGCAATTGCAATGTTTCAAAACGAACCGGTTTGATGTTGTGGTTCAGACCGATAAAAGGATTCTATCGGTATTTTGCTGGTCATTATCATTAGTGCTTGTGATGTAACTGTAAACAGTATGATATCTAATATTAGGGTAGTCCACGACACTAAACCTAGTTTGATAAGAATATCGAATATATATATATATATATATATATATATATATATATATATAATTAGTCACGTCATTAATGGGAGAACACGAAATGGCAATGTTGCAATTCAAAAAACCTGGCAGAGCGTTTTTATTTTTATTTTAAGTCCGATGTCTTTATAAATCAGAAATACAAGTAAAAAAAAATTTGCCGTGACAAATTTCAAGGCCATTAATGACGTGACTGTACATATATTATATATATATATCATCTGGTAGTCTTATCCTTCTTTGTATAGCATTCCATTTGCCGAGGACAGTGATTGTAACTCATGGTAAGGGTAACTGGTGACAGTTTTCGACAATCGTTTACGTTAGCGTTAAGCCGGTTGCCTTTTTGATACTGGTAAACCAGTTTTTTAATAAATGCTTTAAGACACTAATTATTTAAATTCGTCAAATGCTATCAAAGCGCACGCAAACTATCTCCATCTCACGTTATTCGCGTTGAAGCACATAAAGCCATCCCTTTTCATTCTTCTGTGGGCGTGACATAATTACCCATTATTAGTTTCCTTGATAGGAAAACAAAATCAACCAAAGTAAGTGGGCAGAGGACTTATGTATGAAAACATTTCCCTTTCCGCTCCTTGAGGGAGTGAAAATTTCTTCGAAATTGATTTAAAGTACAATGTGAAGTAAATATAAAATGTAACTGGAGAGTTTGTTGCCAAAAATTAATTTGTTTTTTTTTTAATGACGTAAATAAGAAAGGCACATGTCATGTAAAAAACTGAACGAACTGCTCTACTTAATGACAAGTTTTTTTAATTTTATTTATCACTGATGAAGTCATGATAAAATTAGAAAAATGTGATTTTATAAAAATAAGTACGTTGACAGAACATTTCAGCTTTTAAAATGAAGTGAATGCAAGTTGGTTTGACCTAGTTGGGCGTCCATACAAGTGGAGTTGGGCACGGATAGCTCGATTTCAGGAAAGCAAAAGTTTGCGTTGCAGAAAATAATATAAAGCCCAAAAAATCATTTGTTTATTTAGATACTACTATGTCTGTAAAAAACTTATAATATTCGTTTAAGTTAAAAGTGTTCCTGAAGCTCCATCAGAAATGGATTTTAGTTTGCTCCGGCCATTTTTAATATTTGAGGCTGAAGTCTATTTATGAAATCAAATAACTTGAAATACACTTACCTATTTTAGTCATAAACGTGCAATAAACCTATTATAGTTGAAGTATGCTTTGTCTCTTTCTGACCAATTCAAATGTCAAGGAAACTTTAGCTATTGCGCGTTTATGAATAAGGCTTAGTCTTTTAGTGGTCCTGGTTATACCAGATACTCAGTTTAAGTTTACCTATGTAGGTATTTAGTTAAAAACTTTGTTTAACTATGCCAGTGATATAAAGAGAACTCCAGTAAATATTGTCTCCTCGTGTTGCAGACTTATTAAAATTAAATAGGTTATAATGAAAATAATCATGTATTTAGTATGTATTTATTTTAATTGTTTTTTGTATGTACTTCTGTATTTGTTAATATTTCCTTTTAATTCCAAAATGTTTTTTTTTTCTTGTAATGTATGACTAAATTCGGTAGTGATAAGATTTCACCACCTGCCTTACTGTATTCTACTTAGTCCTTAACTGTTGTATGCTTCTGATTTAATTGTTCTGGGCTTTTACTATTACTAATAAAATTTTCTACTAGGTAAAACTATATTGCCTTTGACATGGTTATCGTATCGTTTTTAGCGGCCGCCATTACTGTCACGCAAATAAGATCTATAGTAACGTTGACAATTCGATAACATATCGAAACAATTTCCTTTTATCCATTAGAATAGACGTTCGGTTCCGTATTTTGTTTAAATAATGTTCAAAATGATAACAACAGTATCAGCTTTAGGTAACTAACTAAGGGTGCCTGTCCACCAGAGATGTGCTATGCAGCTATGCTAAAGCTACGCTACGAAACAATGTGACCGTTTCTATTAATGCTAAGCTGTGCGAGGAAGATGCGCAGCTGCACCTTGCCACACCACTTGCGACCATCCATAGCACACATCCAGAGCACGCATCTTCAGCACGCATCCACAGCACGCATCCATAGCATCTATCTTTCCATATAAAAAACATAGCTTAGTTGAACCCGTTTCTACCGGCGCTATGCTATGTGGACCAATGAATACGATTAGTGAATATTGAAAACATGTCATCCATAGCAAAGTAGCGTAGCACATCTCTGGTGGAAAGGCATCCTTATACTTCTTGCAAATCCAGTACAATGTTCTAGCAACTTACAAAATGAAGGGGCTGGGTCTAAAGTGTCACATTACAGGTTATGGGCGGGCCGCCACGGGGTTCGACACGCGACCCGTAATACCCAAGTTTAACAAAGTTTAACCGTTGAATTTAATTTTTAACACGCGGCAAGAACACGGCCATGTTTCGCTTCGCTACTCTGAAACGTATAAGTTGCAATATAACGTTTGCAGCGTGTTGTAGTTTTTAATAATGCTGCTGTTGTTGGGTTTAGGGCTTGGATCTGGTTTCATGATAGCGGTTAATATGGTTCTTAAAACCGGTATAACTTCGTTCATCGGTCAACCGGTTTAAAAGAAAATTATTAGACTACATAATATTATAGGTCCTTGTTATACGCTAAAATTGACGTTGTGCGGTTACGTCAATATATGAAACAATATGTTTGTGTCATACGGACGGACTGATAACTCGACTGGAGTAGAGTTCTTTTGCCCATTAATAAAAAAAAAAACTCAATTTAATTGCAATTCAACGAATCGAAGGAATTTAATGTGTATATTTGTTTGTAAATCGCTTACTTTCTCAAAGTTTTATGTAATTCTTGAACATCAAAAAAACCAAAATTTATTAGCTCTCATATCAGATCGAGCAGGGTTCGGAACCATGCAGTGGAAGTTACAGTCACTTTCAGTTATTCAATTAACTTTGACATGGGTACAAACGTGCTAAATCAATTAAAATAGATCCCTCACTAACATACCTCACTAGCCAATTTGATAAAACCTTATGCATACCAGCCTCGATGGAAAAAAATAACAAAATACAAAGTGTTCAACGACATTATATTTATCACAGAAAATAGTTTCGGTCATAGTAACTGTGGGTACACTACATAATTCCGAAGAGTCATAATTCCGAATTGTTAAAAAATCCCAATTTTCATAATTCCGAATGCAATCTTTTGATACAAGACTTTATGTTTGATTTTGTTTATACAGCAAGCCTAACCTAACCACCGTACATCAATTAAATCATGCATTAAATCTAAAATAGCTTTATCATAAAAGAGCTTTCGGAAAAATAAAAATTCGAACAAATGAATATTCGAAAAATAAAAATTCGGAATTTTGAGGTGTTCCCTAACTATGATAATAGGATTCTTAATATTCTTCTTACTAAGTACGTGCACTTTAAGTAAGAAGAGACTCATTAATGAGACACAAAGTAAGTTTAAATTATTACAACTTTTTGAATTTGACTTTACTTTGTTTCAAGTCCCGTCTGCACCATTAACTAAGCTGTCTGTGCCTTTCTGTCAGTCTGTCAAGAGGCTATATCAGACCTTGTTAACCGTAATGGGAAGACTAATCTTTTTTTCAAAATGTGCGTAATATAACAATAAAAAAAAAAGGCAACGTCGAGTCAGGGTTACACGTTCCATTATTAATACCCACTTTTCTCCATTCATTTAGGAAAATATAAACAGAACACAGCTGCCTCTCTTTCATCCCGCTTACAATACACGAGCGAAAATGAGATGTACTGTGTAAAATCTAGATTCAAACGATATTTAGCCTAGCGCGGAAATTTACTAGTTTCCGGATACAAATAGCGCAGCAAATCGAAACTGAATTCAATTTAGATCCACGCTGATATTAGTTGGTGCAGCGAAGTGCAGTGTTTTGGTATGACACAGAATAATGCCAATCTGTAGGGTTGTTTACAACACGTCATAGTTGAAAATCAATCGATCAATAAAAAGTTGTTGATGCCGAATGAAGTTGCACTGCTAGTCTCCAAATTGCACTGCTGCACTCAGCATTCCAAAAGGCTTGATGCGACTGAGACCTGGGACGTGAATGCCATCAACAATAAAGATACAGCTCTTTAAAATTAGATCGGACGGACGGACAGCGTAGACATATTAATAGAGCCCTTTTGGATTTCTCCCAGGAATAAAAATCGTAAATCTGTAAGAAATTGGCACTAACTCTCTTCAGAGTCTTAAAATTGCATTTTCATGTCATTTGCATATTATATTCCTCGTATATGTATTTTTACCAACGACGAGTTCATTGCACAACTTGTTAGCTTCATCTTCTAAGAAACGTCGATAGTCGGCTATACTGTTCATAGCAGAATGCTACGGAGCGGAATGCTGCTACAGGCTACAGCGTAGCACTCGTAGCAGTAGCTGGTGGTGAATACGTTAAAAGATTCGATAAGCAGGGGCCCGTTGTTTCCCATAATTTGTTTAGGTCATAATACTCTATTGACATAATTATTGGTAATCATATTTTTGAAATCTCTAGACTATTCATCTTTTGAGAATTTCTTACATGTCTTACGTGTAGATAAGGCCAAATAAGGTTAAGTTTGATTTTAAAAAATCCCAAAAAAGTAACCATTTCTTAAATAAAATACTAATAATTAACAATAATAGGGATCGAAGACGCTGCACATTGTCCTATAGTCCACGAGCGAGGTGAAGGCCTACGGGGCCTTAGGTGAAGGGGGCCACGCCTCTCCTCTTCCGCCTGCAGTGTGCACTACACAGTATAGTGCCGTCCCGTAAAAGCACATTCCTAAATTTGGCATTCAACTCGCGCGAGGACTATAGGTACGTAGTAGGTAACAAATTCTGCTGGTAACATTAAAATCATAAAAAACTCAAATAATTCAACAAACGTCACACCGCAACCTTTCATTCCAACCGATCCGGTTCCCTATGGTCGGACGGCCCGGGTCGGATAGTGTACACAATGGGTTTGTTTAGGACGTTACCCGAATCGGCGTGTGTACCTGTGCTTATAACATCGCTAACCGGATGAAAATTGATATGACATAATTTTACGATGTAATAATAAAAAATTACGATGCTTTAATGTTGTTAATTAATTCGTGCTAGTGCTTATTTCAACCTGTTTATAGAAAAAAAAAACATGAATATTTCATTTTATATAATTATATTCAGATATATTGTAGTTAATACATTTTATATGTCATAATCAACGGAGATTTTTTTTGTATGTATGTTTTATTTATTTATTTACAGGGTCGGATCTCAAACTCTTCTAAACACACTAGGTATTAATTGATTTTTACAAAATGAATATCGTCATCATCATGTCAGCTGAAAGACGTCCACTGCTGGACATAGGCCTCCCCCAAAGCTCTCCACTCAGACCGGTCTTAGAAAATGAATATGCCACCTGGAATTTCATTGTAATCGCAAATTAATACTTGGATTAGCTACTATGGATTAGCGGCAAGAAGAAGTTTACATTACTCAAGTTTAGTGTAAACAGTTCAAATAAAAAAAACTGTTACTGTAGCGAAAATAACTAATAACAAAAAAGTTTTTATATTACAGTTTTTGGCATAATTTATATCTATAACTATGCAAAATTACCAGCTAGCAAGCAGACTCTGAGTTAATCAGCGGATAGACGGTCAGACGGACATTACGAAACTATAGGGACTCCTTGTTGACTACTGAACCCTAAAAATATTTTTACGATACCTTATACTTTAGCTTAGTAACTTACGACTTGTAATCAAGTAGTAAAAGGGTAAGCATGTAATGTTTCTATGTGAAATCATTATTGCTCAGGTCAGCGTTATTAATGAACCCCGTACAAACGACGCAGTAAAATCAGAATGGCACAACATTGTTACAGCCAAGATTAGCTCAATCAGTGTGACCATCAAACACCAAGTTTCAAAAACATTCTTACTTTTAAAAAAGCTAATATTGTTGATGAAAAACACGAAATCAATAAGTGATTGGTTGAAAATTGGGTTGGAGGAGTCTTAAATTCTTAAATACGTCGGTGTTGAGGTAATGATATATCATTACGCAATTATAGCCGATTGTACAAAAAAAATACATGTGTCAAATAAAAAATGCTGCTTTCCATTACTTACAATTTAAAAAAAAGTAAAGTAAAGCTCCGAAGTAAAAGTATTACAATCTCGATTCTAAATTTCATCCTTAATTTTAAATTTATTTTTAAAATAAAAGGTAAGTACATAAACAAGGTCCTCTAAAGTTTAACAGATAAAATGATTGTGTTCTATAATGATAGTTCAATGTTATTTATATTATCAGCATCACTTAGATGCAAATTACCTATAAAGAGAACTGAGTTTTACGTAACAATATTAATATCTGTATTTTCAATAAATGGAAATTGTTACCTACCAATATTCATTTGTAACTTTATGCTTTGCCATTGAGTGTAGTAGTCAGTTTGTATTTTATTCTGCTTCGTTCAATTATTGTGTTGCTAACAGTATCATGTTATTCAATCAGACAGGAAACTTTTCAAAAACGATATTGCAGATAATAATCGATGAAAATATAGATCGATGGTTTAAACAAATTATTATTGAAATAAGTAAAAAATATGTCTAGAAATCAAGGTTTAAGATTTAAACAATTGTTAAAAAAATAAAGTAATTATTTATCCTAAAATCTTCACAATTTGCTGTCACCATATTCCCAAGTCACGTGATGCCCAACGGCATTGAGCGTGTTAAATTCAACTAATCCCGCCAAATAGGCCAAGTTAAAGGGTTCGGACCGTATTGGGACCCCTAGGGTTAACTGCACTTTTTAGGGTTCCATAAACCAGTGCCGTATTAAGAGGATTTTCCTAACAGTGTTTATGTCCATTGCAAACTTTGATGTTTTATTATGTCTTTTTGTCTTCTGATAGTTCAGTTGCTTAATTAAATAAACATAAAAATATTACATTAAATTGTTCGCATTAAAATTATGTTTTTAAAGACAAAGTAAATTAGAATCAATAATATTGATTCTACAAAATTGAAAATTGAGCCTACACATATTATGTGTAGGCTCAATTTTCACAGACTAAAAAGCTATAAAATGATTAGTGTGCATTCTGTTTCTCCCATTACGACCGCAAGCAGAGTTAGTTAATGACTATTGAGTCGATCCTTAGGGACGATTTTTCATACGCTAGTTAAAAATAGTAACTAAAATATCCTATATATCTCTGAGAAATAGCGATTATTATTTTTTTACTAACAATTCAATTGTTTTATGTGATAAGGAGTCAAACAATAAAGCCTATTAACACAACTTATGACTATTTTGTTTTGTTTTTAATTTGGAACTCAATTAAGTGCCATTAAAATAAAAGATTCAAATTGAGCATGATTATTCGTAATTATTTTTTCTTATAAAATATGTAATTGTTGTATCTCATTGCACCTGATTTTCAACTATGTATTAACTTACGTTGTATTTATAATGTCGTTACAATACGGGATTCTAAAGAGAAAACCTATCGTATCGACACCGGCCATGCCAAATATAGATATTTACTGTAGAATAGAAAATACTTATTACACTGTACATAAAACAATGCTTTTCATTTAATAATTGAGATAATAAAGTATTTCTGTCTCACTGCTGGGCACCACGAATCTCCTTGTAGTTATTTCCTGAGCCCAGTTTTAAGGGTTCCGTACCTGATAAGGGAGTCAAGCGGGAACCTGTTACTAAGTCTAGGCAGTCCTAGGGTTAAAGAGCTTTATCTTTTGAATCGTAATAGATAAAGGATTGTTTTTTTATTTATTCAGAATGTGTTATTACGGCAATTTTCTAGAAAATAAAAACAATTGCAGAATATAAAAACATTTTTTGTATCGTTAAAATGGTACAACAAACAAGTTTCAAATTTGTCAACTCTGAAAAAAAAAAACAAATATTAAAAACCGATAAATTGTGAGTTGGGCTTATATAATTATTATATGTTTATTTAGTGGAGACAACATTCAAATCGAATTTTAATAATAACTACTGATCGGCATTACGGAACCCTCGGTGCGAGAGTCCGATTCGCACTTGACCGGTTTTTTATACAACTGCCTAATTCATCCTGCACAACTCCTCACTTCCCCTTTGGCTTGTATTCCACTGTGTAAATTATTTCACCCAGACGTAGCACAGCATAACACGTGACCAGCCCAATCCCATTAAAGCTATAAATATATAATGGTAACGTTTTGCTTACCACTTAAGGGTCAAAAAGCTCAAATTTCGCTGACTTTCGCGTTCATATTTAAGCGGTGTGGGGACGTTTTAAATTTATATGAGCATTCCAAACCCAATTACCGAAAACAGTCGGTGGCCCGGGTGACGGCATTATTCATTGGACGTCAAAATTCTCCCGCCTTTTTAATAATACAAAGCAAAAGCTTCAATGAACACAAAGGGTTGGCTCTGAAATAAAAGCTTTATAATTTTCTATTATGCGACTTTTTAGGTTTCGTACTTTTTAGGTGAAAGGTTTTTTAAATAAATATGCTTAGGTATTTGATTCATCATCACTAAAGTACTTACTTAGATCACAATTAAATTGCAAAGGCATACATAGCAATGTGAACGTTGCAGAATACTACACAAAGTTCGGAAATCTTTCCGAATTATGTATGAATATTCTCGCAAACATTTAAGAGAAAGAAGAAGGATGTTTACTTTTATATGCATAGAATGTATCAAAAGAAACTTGCAAAATTTGAGAAGTATCTTATCGATACAATTCTTGGCTACTACAACTCCTTTGAAGTTTGTTATAATTAACTTAAATAAAACTACTTAACTTTCCAAACATGTGACGTTTATGTAAAATGGATTACTGAATAAACATTATAAAACATTATAACCTGCTTGGTTGATAAATATTTCGTGTTTCAAACGCGTTTTTCTAAAGGTGTTCACTTTACATTAAGCTACTATTTATTCTCGGGGAAGCCATTTTCTGCACCATCGCTTGCCGATGCCTGGTCAAACTAAAAACTTTGCTAAGTATACTTTGTTCTAGCTCTACAACGTCCGCTTTTCTGCTTGTCTTTCCAGAACGTCAGGAGTTAGCTAGTAAACTATAATAATCTCCATTGTTTGATAGTGGATCGAAATATTAAAAGTTAGGCTTTAAAGCAGTTCTTCAGCGGGTTTATGGATAAAAATCTTTATTTTTACTTAATATTTTAAATGTGAAAGTGTCACATTTTTATTCGTTTTAGTTTTAATGATTAATTGCCATGAACATACTTTTATCTCGTAAATTAGGAGAGTTCCTTATTCGAGGGAGTAGTAATATACGACATCTAAATAAAAGCAGTAAAGCAAACGAAAACTATTTAAAAAAAAAGATTTGAAGCATGGCTGTGGAAATGTTTTCACTGCTTAACTTATTTACTTTTGTATGAGAAGGGTACCTCAAGTGATTCCCACCGCCCCTGAATATCGGCAGCTTCTGAAGGGTTGGTGGCTTGATGTCTGCCCTTTTACGGAAATGTTCGCATATAGCGCAGAAAGGAGTTGGGAGTTGAAGGTTGGTGGCCATAATTTCATTCTAAAAGTATAAATAATAACTCCCTTCATCAAGATAATTTTGATAAAACCGTAGTAGGTAGGCGGGTCATTTTTTTGGCATGGAGATAGCCAAACGAGCACACATGCCATTTATGATGAGTGGGATATGTGACCTTTCCGATTTGCATTCTCATAGCTACAATCTAAAGATTGTAATCCTAAGAGCGCTTGCTAATCCTGAGGACTAAGGTGGAATGCCTGTATGCCTAGAAGACGATCATGGACCGATGATTAAAGTGTCAGTAGACCTCCAACAGCGAAGACGATCTGGTGAAGATCGCAGGAAACCGATAGATGCAAGTAGCACAAAACCAACCGTCGTCATAGAGATCCTTGCGCAGGAGTTCCCTAACTGTGCATCGCAACGACCTGGGGCGTCTATTCACGAACTGGTACGGTCACTTCGCCAGCACGTGACAATGTGTATACGTGGGAATTTTCTTTTAAAAATGTTAACGGAGTCGAAGTATAAAAAACTGTGTACCTACTCTTATGCTTGGAGAAAAGGCCTATATCTACAAGTCATCGTCGGATATCATTTTTTATTGAAATAGATTAAAATATAAAATATATATAATCCGGTCTATAAATTAAAAAAAAAAATTGAACAAGTGAAACAGTTGAAAGTTAAAAGAGTAGGTACCTAATTTCCATAGCTCTGCGACATTCGTGCTTTAACAAAATTGCATCATTGAGGTAATAATTTAAATAAATCTCTCGCCTCGGCCGACACGGCAGGGAAATTACTTACAAGCACTAGAGATAAGGTTTTACACGAAAACCATTACTTCGCGGCTTGAATAATAGGCGACAATGGATAATGGCGGCCCTTGACCGATTTAAAAATAAAAGACTGTAATTTTAAATTGCCGAGCAAAGTGAAGCTTCATAGAATTAAACAGATGGCATTATGTCTGATTGTTTCAGTATAACTTAAGTATTGATGACCCATTTTTTTTGTATACGTATAACTACCACACCAATTGATTTAGTCCCAAACTAAGCTCCAGGCTTGTACTATGGGTACTACATAGATATAAATACTTATATAGAAATTTGCGTTCATCACACAAATATCTGTCCTTGCCGGGATTTAAACCCAGGACATCTAGCTTCAGTGGCAGGGTCACTACCAACTAGACCATCGCATCGTCAACAGAAAAGTAGTTGAGTCAAGATTGGTCAATAAGTTACGAAAAAGGTGGGATTTATAGGGGGTCAAAAATCAAAAGTATCCACTGCCTTCACCCGCCTAACCGCAGTCGTCCGCAGTCTAATGTGTACGTTGACTTGTAGACATGACTACTGCATTCCTCAAGATGGACATGAACTCGCGCGCGAGCTGTAGGTGCTCACGAGTTGAATAAAGGAATTACATTTTTACGATATTCATTTTTTTTCCGAAAGCTATGTTATGCCGGAGCTATATTAGGTTAGGTTAGATTTGATTCATAAACTATATTGAAAAAAGTCTTGTAACAAAACATAATTCAGAAATATGAAAATTCGGTATTTTAATCAATTTGGAATTATAACTGTTCAGAATTACGTAGTGTACCCGTTAAATAAAGATCAAATAACACACACAAACACCCAAATAATAAACACCCAAATTTCAACCGAGAAAATGGTTTTAAGCTTTCATCATCGTGGAATCCAGTTATCAGCAAACGTAAACCTCTTCGGGTATCTTCGGACCAATCGCCAGATGTCGTGAGTGTTGTGTGCCGGTACAGTGACAACCCTGGTGCACGTAATGCAAATATTGACCAAGTGCGGGTAGTTCGAAAAACTCGCACAACAAGAAGATGCTGATGCCCGCCTCTTCAGTCCCCTCGAGGCCATGGGCGTAGCGTCACGTCCGAAACGTCGAGTAAATAATTAATTAATTATAGTAATTAATTATATATCCTTTAACGCGATTAAGTCCCGTGTAGTAATAATAATGTATCAAAATCGTGTGAGTTTAAATCAGTATAAAGATCAAATAGCTGGAAAACTTTTGGATTTTAGCCTGCCAACAAACACTTCGATGTTAGTTTATAAATGAAAAGCAAAAACATTTTCTCTCCTGAAAACTTGACAAATGGCTTCCTGTTTATTACAAAATAATTCAATTGCCGTATATACTCAATAATTATCACTTAATAACCCTACGTATCGCATAACCTCATAATTATCTAGCTTACAAATTGTATTACATATCGTATTCAACGTAATATCGTCTTGCGTTGTGGAGCGGGCGAATGTGGCAAATGGAATATGATCTTCAGAATTACGTTGGATTATAGACGAAGGCTTTATATTATTATTATAAATTCGAGTTTCAGACATTACTTGCCGCGTAGTTAATTGCTTGCTGCCTTGAAACTAGGTCTAAATTCAGTATTTACTAACTAAAAGGAGGGGCAAATTGCTCATAGGACCGATGGCCGTTTGAGCGGTAAGGTTCTATAGTCGCGACCGCGAACCGATAGACGAAGTGTCCGAAGGCCTTCCACTAGGTGGACCGACGATGTGATAAAGGTCGCGGGAAACCCCTGGATGACAGCAGCAGAGGACCAATCGTTGTGGAAAACCTTGGGGTAGGCCTTTGTCCAGCAGTGGACGTCTTGCGGCTGATGATGATAACTAACTAAAGGACAGGAATAGTAATTTTTATAGCAACAAATTCCTGAACTGTAATTCAACTTACCAAAAAAAAAACTTGATTATTTAAAAGAGAAAATGCCTTATTTTTTATATTTTTGATATCGATAGCGATCAGATAATATTTTATCATCATCATCATCATCATCGTCATTATTTCAGCCCACTCTCGTGCTAACGCCATCCATCTTTTCCAACTGTCTGTCAAATATCATTAGACAAACGAGCTGATGGTCTGTCCACCGAGTCCAATCTCGAACACCGCTCTGTTATAGGTAAAAAAATAAGTAAAGCTCCTCTTGCATGTAGTTGTAACACATCTGTATAGACCGTTCGACATTCTATTTTTAAAATTGGACGTAAATCCCATAATTATTTATGTACATGCAATATGAGCTTTACTTAAGTTTTTTAAGTATACCGCCCACGACCACCTACCGTCTCCTCGCCTATCCAAGTGCCCATATCTCATCTCAACATATTTGGCCTTAATTTTAATAATAATTAAAAAAAAGACACTAATTATTCAATTTAAAGCAAATTAAAAAAAAGAAATAAACACTCTTTATAAATTTCAGTAACATTGAAAAAAAAACATTCATCTAGAGACCGAGCAAACGTTCATTCCTTTATTCACTCATTCGTTCCAACGCCAACGTTCCGGCCGTTCCGCCTACGTTACGTTACGGCTGCGTTCAGAATAATTTATCAGCAGCTAATTTAATTATGTAACTTGTGAACATAAGTGGTTCTTAGAGTGCGTTCAAGTACGAATTAAATACCAACATTACATAAACATGGATGTTATTGAAATTGCGCTAGTAACGAATAAGCAGATGTTTGTGAACGCTTTATTAGCTTGTGGGTTTCATAAAGACTGTGGGATGTTGTTTGTTAGTGATCTAAATATTTATAAGAGGTTTTAATACAGAAGTATTCGGTTGTTTTTTCAAACAATTTCATACATAGAATATTTTATAGCTGTGGATACAAACGTTATGTCTACGTAGTATTGGGAAGGAACTAGTGAGCTTTTATAATCTACTACATTGAGCGAAACGTGTCAATAAAGCTGATGTCTGGGGCTCTATTTCTACTTAATAAATAAAATCTTATTGCTTCTATTAATGACTTTCACTTGTGTTAATGTAATTCGAAAATATCGAGTTGTTTATTGGCGCTCCCATGGACTAATTAGCGAAATAAGTTCATGGATATCACACGCGAGAACAATTGTTCTTTATGTGAGTGGTGCATAATGAGAGGCATTAATATACAAGTGTGGTTTAAAAATGCTTTACTTTACGGCTCTTCTGTAAAATCGTGATTTTGCAGTTAGCTTAGTATACTTTGGAGGTGTCGATATATTTGTGACTTTACACATTTTTCCTATATTAACTTCAATAATGTTATTTGCATCCACAGTACATTGCTGTGGTTATTTTGTTCAGAAATTATCGTTTTAACTAGTATAGTGTTCCCTTTGGATCTATAACGATTGTTCTGTTTGAAATTTCACTTTAAAAAACGGTATATACGCAGTCATTATAGCAGTAACAACAGCAAGAGTAATGATGCAGCGTCAGCAGTAATCCAGGTGTACGAATGCGCAGTTAATAGTCGAATAAAAAACCATTTCTCATGCCTTCAGCGTTCATTGACTGTGCCGAGACGCAGAATGGCTTGACAAAGAAAGTACACGTGAAAAATATTGAGTTTTCGATTTACCAACTTACTTTTGTTATCGACTGTACACTGTACATTACACTGACACACTATCAAAAGACCAGTCAACTGAATAATATATTATTATAGTATTGTTTTTACAATCACATAATGAGCAAAATGTCAATGCAATCCGATTAAAAGTACATTGAAATCGATCTCTTTGAATTTATTAAATACATACATATAAAAGCTAACAATAAAAACCGTGTTAAAAACAAGCAACTGATGAGTTTTAACAGGAATTACAATATAACAAGAAAGTTGTACTGTTCACGTGAATTCCCGGATTCGACGTGTGTTCAGTAAGGAAACTATCAAGAATTTCCGAGACATTATTAAAAGAGTAATGTTAAAAAAAAATAGCGTGTTACGACGCCTCAGCCTAGTTGATTTCGCAGCACGTGGCACTGCCTTCGAAGCAAGGGCAGATATTTCTGTGATGACCACATGTATGTTCTTAAATCTTGGATGCTTTCTGTCTATTTATGTGAATGCATCTCTTTTTACGAGTAGCACCTATAGGTACTAGCCTAGAGCTTAGGTCAATTTTTGTGACCTTTTACCCTGATATTTATTTGTATTTATTTCATGCGGTTATTCAGCACGTCATCGCAATCGATTTCAGGCACTTAAAAGCGATAAATATTATGCTGTATAGCTGCTGTGTAGCGCTGTGCCGGTTTGGTCAGTTTACTCCATCGTATAAGCTAAACAAATTGTCAAATTTTGACGAAGAATATGGCACTAGATTCATCTTTTAGACGTAAGTACCACTGGTACTTAGGGCCACTTGCACCAAAAATTCAACACTGTGTTAAGACACCTACTCGAGTTAGTAAACGAAAATTGACATTTTCAATCGAGTTAGTGTCTTAACAAAGTAAAATTTTTGGTGCCCTTAATATCTTTTTTTTTAATGCGAAATGGTGCATTCATATCTATAAAACATTGCTAACATAATTATAAAGATAGACGATAAAAATCAATGATCAAGCGGTTGGGTTTCTCAGCTTACTTTTTTTGAACTTGATTACTAAGTAAAAAAAAACCACTGAACTTGCTGTACCACGTACTATTCTAATGAAAAACGTTTCCGATTCATGTACGCTTTGTTGCGGCAAGGTTCCATGTGTTGACAATGAAACGTTTAATTAATCATGCTGTTGCCTTTAGTGCTTAAGTATTGTCATTCTCAGTTTTATTTTTTGCCGTCTAAATTAATATTAAACGAAGTGTACTTATACCTGTTACCTTTACGTTGTGTATATTCGGGAACACCTTGCTTATATTATTATACTAGCTATTGCCCGCGACTTCGTCTGCAATAAATTAGTTTTTCGTTAAACAATACAATACAACAAAACAAAAACATTAAAGAGAAACGGGAGGTATAAATAAAAATAACACAGGTAAACAACAGGCGGTCTTATCGCTAATTAGCTCTCTTCCAGACAACCTTAGTTATTCCCTCGGGAACTTTTAAATTTTCCGGTATGAAAGTAGTCTGTGATAAACCAGATTTTAAGCTATCTCCAATACAATTTTTATTAGATTTAGGTTGTCTTTTGAAATTTCGTTGCCCAAAATAAATCCTTCTTGTTGTCCACTAAAAAGTAAAAAAAAATATCATATTTAGTAAATTGTCTATGGCTCTTTTACACGTGGGTAGTTAAAATAAACTAAATACTCATGATTATATTCATGTATTTTCGAACATTTTTATTCTGGATTGTAAATCAACCACTACACCCAACAATCTGGTGTTTTAAGTAATTCAATACACCCATTGTCATAACAAGTATAATACGTACGAAATGGGACCATTTCAACATCGTTACCAGAAAATGTTAAAATTGTCAGTGAATTAAAGTCCTTTGTGTCGTAAATTTTCCGCCTCCGTGTATCGTTTAACATGCGTTAAATGTGTTCGAGTTTTAAATGGAGATTTCGTAATTATTTCAGGTAAAGCTAGTTTCAATTTAAATGATGTGTGCACCATAATAATAGTCTCTTCGTTTCGAGTGACTATTTTATTACGTTAATCGCTTCAGTTTACGTAAGCTTTCTTTAACACCCGTAACTAATCGAAAAATATATAATTAAAATTTTCTTCTGTATATACGATTTGATGTTTCAAAGTACGTTACGATTTTAGAGCGGATTTCAATCAATAAATAGAGTAATTCATTGACGGTTTTTATGCATAAAAAAAAAAGATTATGTACAGGTGTTTCAGAAAAGTCACATAAACCGAAGAGGACTGTGAGGGCGGGAATATTAGATTGTGCAACAAGGGCATAAAACAAACCATTTTATCCAAGACTTACAGTAAGCCGTTAGGATGGGCAAATACGTATTTGTTTGAGCACCAGAATTAGTTTTTGAGTGTTGGAGGTTTTCTATGTATTTAAGAATTTATTTATCTATATAAGTATTTGTACATAGGAACCATACTCAGTACAAGTCTAGAACTTAGTTTGGGACTAGGTTAATTTGTACGAGATCGATCTAAAATTTTACGTGTTAAATTTTTTTGGTCGTAAATATTGAATGGCATACTTCTTTTGTAGCATAAAGTTTTTTTTCATACATATTTTTTGTACTTATGGTCTAAAATTGTTTTCTCTAAAATTTGAACTACTAAAAGGGTAAATCTATAATATTGTATAAAACACCTAGGTCTCAAGTAATTTATAGGTAAGGTTAGGTTAAAATTGTGTCAAGGCCACAACTTCGCGGAGCTCCGTCGACTTCGCCTCTTGGTCGGGTTATTCCAAACAAGTGTATAAACAATTTCAACCTAACGATATTATGCAAAACAATTTCGATTACACAATTTTCGACATTTAAATCATAAGACGAAATGCAAAAAAAATATGCCGATACAAAAATAGAATATACAAACAATTTTAGACCAACCTATATTTATTTATATATTTATGGTGGGCCTTTGGAGAACAAGCCCAAACTAATTATTATTATCTGGCTTTTTAGTAGTAACCCATGCAAAATCATCCGATTATACCGATTTAGGGTTTAAACGTCTGTCAAACTCTTTTCAAATAATCCATTGGCTTACAAATCTTCATACATATTCGATAGAATTTCAGTGCGTCTACTTTTTACCTTCAGAAATGAAACAGATGAAAAAGCTATCTGGAGTCTTAAGATTTATATTAATATTTGAAAGCGTTTCAAAAATACATTCGATATTTTGTCCAATGACGAAGTCGAAAACTTTTGAGTGTTTTCACATTTATTTTTCGGCTCAGTGATTATCTTTATCTCTTGTCATTCGAGTTAAATCTTGGGATATATTTTTAATATTTTCAGCGAAAAAATTGAAAAAGAGAAATAAATCCTTAGAAAGCCAAATTCGATAGATCTAATGTATTACTTTTTTTAATGTGATGTAGGTACTTGTACTGTCTTGACGGCTGAAGGAGGGTAATATTTTTGATCTGGGCGGTTATTATGACATGGCAATGCAGTTCAGTTTACGGCGAGCGAAAAGGACAGAGCTATAGCAGTAATATAGCTTTGTCTCTTTCTCGCAGCTTAATCTGACTCCCCAATATGTTTGTTTGTACGTCTGGTTCTTGTTTCCTCGTAGAGGTTGAACGGATGAATCAATGTCGACTAACGAGGTGAAGTTAGTTTTGTCTTAACTCTAAAACAAAAAAAAAACATATTGACGAAATTTACAAAGTGGAACGATAGCTTTCATTTTGAAAGCAGACTCGCCTTTGAGCTGTCAAAATGAAAACGATTGCGATAGCGAGTGCCTTAGGCAATAAGTTCTCTGGTTGCGAATACTACGGGTAACATACGTAGGCGATATTATAAAATCATGCAATCTGGTTTTAAAAATCTTACTTCTGTTAGAATTGTTGAATTATACTTATGATAGGTTGCGCATGAGTTTATAAGGAAAATATACAGGTCAAGTCCGAGTCGTACTCGCGCCGAGGGTTCCGTACCTCCGTACAGTACTGCCCTCCTAAATAAAAAGGACATATGCGTAATTTGTTGGTCAAAGTAAATTTAACCCTACAACTTAAGAAATAAGGTCACTAATAAAAGCGCGGTTCTATGGGACTTATGCCCTTTTGTCTAAGGAGGGCAGAGTAGGTATTATTATATTATTCCGATTTGAATTCGATTTCGAATCGAATCAGTGCAAGCCCGACTCTCACTTGACCGGTTTTTAGTATTTTTGCGTTTCTTCAGGGTTTCTACTAAAATTATTCTAAATTTGAATTTTTAATTTGTACCGTTTTAACGACGCAAGAAATAATATACGTTGAAAATAACTATTTCTTGTATGAGTGTCGCCTTTTTTTTTGTTCAGAAATCCGACGTATTAACACTTATATTATGGTTCTAAATATACAGCTGTTTAAAGTTAGGACGGACGGACGGACGGACAGCAGCGTAGGCATATAATTAAAAACGCAAGATTTTTTACCACACTGCATATCGACGGTTCTGTGACTCAACCTCGTATATAAAATATTGTCCAGTATAAACTGACACTCACGAACTAAGCAAGTGCATACTTAGTGCGTGTCAGTTTATACTGGATAATGTTCTATATACGAGGTTGAGTCACAGAACCGTCGATATGTTATAAGCTAGTGATTATTAAAAAAACCGACAGAAACATAATGATGTTAGACGTCTAACTTCTTAGTAAGACATCCTTCCTTCACGTAAAATATTAAAAGATACATTTTCAGTCTACTCTACTTTGTGCCAGGTGATTGTTCTTTCTCTTCTTTACTCTTCTAATTGTGTATTGTTTCATTCAGACCAAACTAAACTTTATATCAAATTGAACTCAGCTGATTAATTGAGTGCGTTGAAAACTGAGGAGATCCGGGTTTGAGAAACTCTGAGTTGTTAAATTGGCTCGTTAATCAACCGGTTAAGATCGCTTTAAACTATAGTTGGAAATTACTCAAAGTTTGATCCCCGCTTAAGGACTGCTTCTTCAATACCGCTGCGTCACACAAAATTGAACTTTTACCTTACCATAAGAGGATTATGAAGTTAAATTTTCCATAAATGCGATAACGTTTTTCACCCCCTAAATCAAATACGTCTTTTAAACTTTTAATATGTTCTAGTTGTTAAAAAAAACAAAAGACTACCTTTTTCATTTCCAAGAAAATATTTCTTGGAAATGAAGGGTAGTATAAACATATTCAAAAATCTTTAAAATCGGACTTGATTTAGTTAGTAGAGGTAAATTTGTATGAAAAGTTAAAAATGATAAAAGATAAAATATATTTATTCAGTAAATAGGCCGCGCGGGCACTTTTACGCGTTGGAATCTACCAGCGCTTCGCAAGAAGTGGTCCTGCTAAGAAGAAACGCCGCAACTCAACAGTCAAGTACGGGAAATCAATGAGAGCTACGCGATTTAAGCGCCGGTTCACAGTTTATATATTTGTATAGAAAGCCGATAAGGTATCACTATCTCTATTTCTTACCAATGTTATATATATGCTAAAGTGTTATTGTTTTTTGCCTCTTACAGTTGACTAATGGAAAAATTGGTTCAGAGATATTGCCTCGAGATGGACATAGGGTTTTCGGTATGACAGGAGGCAAGCTAGCACACATGCCACCTGATGGTAAGTGCTGCGTGCGTCTCTTATCTTACGATGGCAATCTCATGACTGCAAATGCATGCTATCCCTAAGGACTTGGAATACCTCTATGCTAGTAATTTCACTGATTGTCTTAACCCTCAACTAGAAAATAACAATGTGAACACTGACGTTTAGCGTCAGGTTAATGGGTAAGATGTTAGCAGTAATTCAGACGACCGTGAACCCTGCACGAAGTTTATTTATCACGGAAAATCGATTAGTTGCCGAGGGAATAACGATAAACTTCTTCATGGACGTAGTCGTGACAAAAGCTAAAAAAAAACAAATCACGAAAATGTTTCGTACATTTTAAACAGTTGTGTGGCTAACGGCGCGGAACTGATCTTTGGGCAAGTTGAAGGATTCAAGTTGGAATAGTGTTTTTCCCCTTTTTTAAGGCAAAAAACTTGCACTATAAATTGGATCTTTCAACTACTTTATTACGTTTTGACTTGAGTTTTTCAAGAAACGTCTCTTAGTTACTGAAAGATTTTCTCAGCTTTATTCGGAGCGAGTTTTTATAAGAAGGCAAAGAATAACGGAGCATTGGATTTCAAAAAATATTTTCTGGAGTTGTAAGTAAAGAGGTAGACACTACTCCACTTTTTGCCACTGCTTTTTTTAGCCTTGCAATTTGTTTTTTATTAATACTTTGTTGCTGAAACCAGCTTAGGTTCATCAACAATTCTTCGAGCGTTTTAACGACCCGTTTCACTACTAATTACCGTGTCACCAACCAACCAAATGAATAAGCATAGAAATCAGAGACCTGTGTTGGTTATAAGCATCAATACAAATATAAATATCAAAGGAAAATCTTGCCCAAATCAACCAAATCCTAGATAACGATATACACATATAGCTAGTTGCATAATACCCAAAACTATAGAAGGGCATTTCTTCGAAACTCAAGTTTTGGCAGTTTTCTACGAAAGAATGGTCTATATAGTGGTTAAAAATGAGTTTCACGACTATGTTATATATAAAACTAAAAGATCTATCGAGGCATACATTAATATGTATGTCTTTAATATTTAAACATATTTTATATCAGACAGATAATAGTTAAAACTAATTAGTCTGGCGCGTCCTAATTCCAGGTTTTGGTAATTAAATTATGATAAGGCTCATTTTCAATAGTATTTCAACTAATTTATGCATCTAAATCAATACGTTAATAAAAGATGTGTCTATTTTAATATTGATACATATACAAATAACATTTTATGTTTCAAATAATTGCATGAAAAAAACGTCCATACCAAAAAATATAATTAATCTGGCGCATTCATTAATTTGTGTACCGTGTCATATAGTGTGCAAGTAGTTGAATGTCTAGTAACGGCCGCGCGGGCCAGTCGGCGGCGAGCCTTTGATTGAGAATGTCATTTGTTTGAGTGTTCTCTGAGCGACGCAAATTATTACGAAAGTGTGTAATCTGGACTTTGTAAGGTTAGTAGTATAATTCATCTGTCATGCTTTATGCCACTATTTTTAAAGTTCAAAATATGTCTTTTATTGATAAATATGTGCTAAGTGTAAGCCTTTTCGGTAAAATTGTATTTAAATGTTAATAATAATATTTCGAAGACTGAGGAGCATTTTAACGAAAAATTCTCATTAGTCTGGTTCTAATTTGTATGGTTTCATCTGGCTCGTTCAGCCAGATGAATTAGTAAAGTGCTGATTAATGATAAGTTGGTGTTAATTATGTGTTTTATTTATTAATTTAGATATCGTGGTATGCAACATGGCAAAACCAAAGAAACAAGGAAGAGAAGAAAGACTACAGAAAAAGAGATTAGCTGAGAAAAAAAGGTATCAACGTATAAAAGAAAACGAAGAGTTGTGGAAAGAGAAACGAGAAAAAAACAGACAATCTTACTTACGAAAAAACAAGAAAAAAAACAGCTATCGATTGAGGAAATGAATCCCCGGGAACAAAGACTACAAAGGAAGAAGTGGAGAAAGAATTTCAGATCTTAATACTTAAGGCAAAAACAAGAGAAGAGAACGATTGCACTTTTAAACGAGAACACTCCTCCTTCGAGTCCCATCAATATTCCTATTGACGATCTTATATCTGCACCAGACCTACAGGACCCACGTCAATTAAGTTCGCCAGGTCCTTCAATCCCACAAAGGGTGGCACTGTTTTCGAGGCCGTCCACTCGGGCTAAGGTGCAGAGTTCTGTTTCGCGAAACTCTGTCGAGAGCACAGTATGTACATTGATGAGAGTCGACCAAGTTCTGTTCGTAGTTCGCCTTCTTGTTCTTCGCAAACAGTAAGGCAAATGCGTTATAAAAAAGACAAAGATATCAAACACCTGCAACAAATCATAATGATCATGAAAAAAAAAGAATGAATGCTTTCGCAAGCAAATAGGGAGATTACAAAAAGAAAAAAATGACACAACTCCGTCCTCAATTATTTCCGGATCCAAAAAAGTAACTGATAAGTTGAGAAAGACAATAAAAAAGAGAAGTAGAAAAGTTAAGAAAACGCTAACAAGGATGCCTGAAGAATTGAAAAAAATAATTCTCATTTCTATTATATCTGTTCTGAAACCGTGATGTATAGTTGCTTTAGTTATGGTTAATGGGTAAGTAATACGAGATATAAGAACTTATCATATAACAGTCACAATATATACGCTCACTTTGTAAAAATATGTTTAATATAACGTACACTTGAGATAATGAACGAAAGATATAATGTCAAAATAACTATTTCCATAAAGTATAACGTTATTAATATATAATATTGATATAACAATTAAAGTGTATAATGTACATGACACCTAAGATATAAAACATATATAAATCAAAAAATCTAACATGAAAAAATATAATGCACGTATAATATAAACGCCTATAACTATTTTCAGTATAACGTGGCCTTTTTCATTTTACAATCAAATTGATTCGCATAGTTTTTTCAAGGGATGTAAATAAAATAACCTCGAAGGCTAAGCCTTCTAACCTAACCTATCCGAGTCGGTTCTGCCCAGAGAGGTCTTGCTCGCTCGCTTCGCTCGCTCACATTTATATCATACGATTTTATATCTTGTAACACTTATACTAAAAGATAATATGTATTATGATCGCTATATGTCATGTATGTTATACGAACTGAAATTAGTCATTGTGAGTGTTATATTAAAAATATTATATAAAACGAATATTATATAACTTGACCGTTATTCCTTATAAAAATATTGATTTTGTTATTATAGCTAACGTTCATTATATCTCGTAAACGTTAGTAACATGAAAATAGTTATTATGTAGTTATATCTCGTGTGACGCACCCATGTTTAATGGCTGTTATTTTAATCACGAAATAAAACATACATCAGTTAAAATTATTACTATTTACTTTAAGGTAATAAGAAGAAAAGGATAATAAAAATCAATCTAATTTCACTTTGTTTTTGGCTAGGAACATTAGTGTATTTTTCCCCATACTATTTTTTGTCCATTTAAAATGATTATAACCAAATCTTCTATTATTTATTCTCATTTCTGTTGTAAAAAATATGTTATTATTTGGGTTTAAAGTTAATTAAACTATATATTATATGATTTAATCTAATTAAGCTGACCAGAATCTCATTCATATGTTTATGATTCCTCATTATTCTGGCGTAATTCTCATTCATCAGATACTCTCATTAGTCTGAGTGAAATATCAGACAAAAAAAATGCAGCCATACATGGCCCACCATATATGTTTTTAAGTATGGTATTTTATTTATGTTTTACCTGCTGTACCGTTTCTATAATCAAAATTTTAAAAAGGCAGATGAATTAGGCGAAAATGGTCCTTCTCGAAGAATCACCCAGAAAACACTGGGACTCAGGAACAATACTCGCGTTCATCACTGTAATATTTGCCGTTATCGAAACTCAAACATGGGGCCGCTAGTTTTTTAGACATGTTCACTTCGAACAAGGTTAACATGTCATTTGATCTGTCGGTAAAAAAAAACCCTATCGCTAAGATATACAGTAATTTAAAATGAAACGGGCAGTTGAGACGCTCGGAGAATGACATCTATGTTATTCGACATTCAAAAAATTATCTCTTACTCTCTATATCAGTCTGCTCTCGCGCGGCACCGAGTGCGTACGTGTTGTAGATGCGCCCGGACGGGTTATGAACAATGACCTCGAACGTAGTAAAGTGTAGCAATTGCAATGTTGTTATTAACGAGCTCCTTGCGTTTGTACAAAACAAAGTTGAGATAATGAAGGAACCAACAATAGTGAATTTGTGTTCTACGGTTTTTTCAGAAGAAGATGTGGTTGGAGCCAAAAAATTACTATTTGAATCAGTTAAAACTGTGCAGCCAAATATAGCTCGAAGGAAGGAAAAGGTGTCCCAAAATTTGAAGGACATCATAGGCCTGATGAAGGGCATGCATCCGGACGATATCCCGATTTTTGTAGCGCGGGATCTACACAAGTTGCCGCCTGTCACGTTTGACCACTTGGATTGCAGCAAGCTTCTGAAGGATATTATTGTCTTGCAAAGCGAAATAAATTCAATCAAGGAGAACTACGCCACTAAAGTAGAATGTGAGACTTTAAAGAGTGAATTCTTGCACCTGAGAACGGCGTCATTATTGCAACCTGACGCTATGACCTATGTCAATATGAAAAGAGGCAGCCGGAGAAATGCCATTGAGGAAAGTTTTTGCCTTAATAGCCAGGACAGCGGCCCCATAGGTATTGTGCATATAGAGAGTGAAAACATAAAATCAGCTGAGGCGAAGTCAAGGACCTCAAAACCGTTGCAAACGCCAATTCATATCTCTCAGCAGACGTGTCGCTCTCCGTCCCTCTCGCCCAACAGCTGTGCGTATGATCCTGTTTCGCTGGCGTTTGATGCGAGCTCTCCGAGTAGTGCAGACCGGTATGGCACGACCAAGCGGCACGTGGAGGCCCCGACCGCGGTTTCGAACGAAGTCGCACGGGCGGCGGCGAGGCGCCCCCCCCCGCGGACGAGTGCGCCTGTAAGAGGGTGTAAGAGCGAGACGGCGAGTGAGCGGCGCGTGGAGGCGGCTACTGCGGTTCCGAACATAGGCGCTGCGCCGACGCAGAGGTCATCGCTCCCGACCAGGTCGCCGACCGTTATCACTATGGATGAGCAGCGAGTAAACAATAATAATAACGAATGCAAAGCGACTTTTTCTACTATTGTTAAGGAAGGCGGTAACGGCACAGATAAACCTGTAGACAATGACTGGAAAACAGTGCAGAAAAGGAGGCTTAAAAATAGATTCTTAAGTCAAACTGGTAATGCGTTGTCTGACCCTATGGGAAAGTTTAAGGCCGCAAATGTCAAAATTCCTTTATTTATTGGCGGAGTGGACAAAAGTACGACGGTGGACGATATTGTGCAATATATCCTAAAGAGGACACAGGTACAGGTCGAACTCGTGAAAATTAATTCTAAGAAACAGAAGGAATATAATTCTTATAAAGTTATAGTACCTAGGCATAAGTTTGAGATGTTCTTGGACAATCGTTTATGGCCTGATGGAATTACGTTTAGACGTTTTATCGAGTTTAAAAGTGAAAATAAGTATGAGAGCGTTTTTAAATAAACAATGGCTATAAATAAGATATATGAAGAAATTAATTTGGTGACCTTCAACTGTAAGTCTGCCACTAGATCAGTGGAGGGTATTAAGGATTTGTGCAAGACTGCTGATGTTCTGGGCCTTCAGGAGACGTGGCTTCTTCCTCATGACGTGGACTTCATTGGTAGTATCGACGTAAATTTCGATTACACCAGTAAATCTGCTGTCGACACATCGGCCGGTATATTAAGGGGGAGACCTTATGGGGGCGTGTGCCTGATGTGGAGGAAGGGTTTGTTTGAATCGGTGAAAGTAATCTCGTGTAGTAGTGTTCGTGTGGCCGCGATCAGTGCGATTGTCGGGGGCCGGGTAGTACTGTTTTTCTCCGTATACATGCCCACAGATGCGGCGGCGAACTTACCTGAGTTTACGGAATGCCTCAGCGAAGTGAGTGCAATTATTGAGACTCATAATGCTGACTGTATTTATGTGCTGGGTGATTTTAATGCTCATCCTGGTGAGCTTTTCTTTACGGAGCTAACAAATTTCTGTGTGGAACAGAAGTGGCGCTGTGCGGATATCGAGTTGCTGGGCAGGGGGTCGGCGGCGTACACATACGTGAGCGAGGCTCACGGGTGTAGGCGCTGGCTGGATCACTGTTTGGTTACCGAGTCGGCTTGGTTGACAGTATCTGAAGTTAGTATTATGCATGACTTGTTTTGGTCGGACCATTTTCCAGTATTTGTTAAATGTAAGATTAAAAAATTTGGTATTTTAAGCGTTGACATGAAGGGTAATAATTGTAATAATACTAATAATGTTTGTAATAATAATAATAATGATAAAATTGTATGGAGGGACAGAAATAGTGACCAGATTAAATTGTATAATGAATTATGCTGTGATAAATTGAAAGACATTGATTTTCCCGTAGAATTAAGTTTATGCTGTGATAATTACTGTAATGTGACCGCTCATAGGGAGATATTAGATAGTTTATATAGAAAAATAGTTGAAAATTTACAAGGAGCGTCCATTGGAAGTAGTAACTATAAGTTTGTTAAGCGCAGGCAGGTTACGGGCTGGAATAAGCATGTGAAAGAGGCCCATACTATGGCGAGACTCTGTTTTCAGCAGTGGGTGGCCTATGGTAAACCTGTCGCAGGACCTCTGTATGTTAATATGTGTGCTTCCCGTAAGGTATTTAAAGAAAAGCTAAAGTGGTGTCAGGACAACCAAGAGCAAATTAAAATGAATATCTTAGCTACGCACCACAAGGCTAAGCAATTTGGCAAATTTTGGAAGCACACAAATAAAATGAAGCATAGATCGACCCTGCCTGGTAATATCGATGGGTTGTGCGAGCCCGTACAGGTGGCCAATATGTTCAAAGAACATTTTAAAGTTGTGAGCTCACTTGAGGGAGTGCCGCCGGTGCCCTGTGCTGATGACTCTGGGGATGAGCGGCCGGTGCAGTTTTCTTTGAAAGAAGTCAAGGACGTTATTAGGTCGCTAACGAAGGGAAAGTCGCCGGGTCATGATGGGCTCAGCATAGAGCACCTGCGGCACGCGGGGGTTCATCTACCTCGGGTGCTGAAGATGTTCCTCAATCTTTGCATGACTCACTGTTATCTACCAAGCGATCTCATGAGGACGATTGTTGTGCCCATTGTAAAAAATAGAACGGGGGATGCCTCCGATAGGTCCAATTATAGGCCAATCTCACTGGCAACTGTAACAGCCAAAGTTCTGGATGGTTTACTGGACGGTTTGCTTTCGAGGCATGTCCAGTCGCAGGATGCTCAGTTTGGCTTTAAGCCTGGTTTATCGACGGAAACTGCGATTCTCTGCCTGAAGCATACCGTCCGGTATTACACAGATGGGAAGACACCTGTGTATGCCTGTTTCTTGGACCTGTCGAAGGCATTCGACCTAGTCTCATACGACGTATTGTGGAGTAAGCTAGAGAGGGACACCAGTACGCCGAGGGGGGTGGTTAGCCTGTTCCGCTACTGGTACGGAAATCAGACTAATCAGGTGAGATGGGCTGGTTCGCACTCGGACGTGTACAGGTTGGAATGTGGGGTAAGGCAGGGGGGGTTAAGCTCGCCTAGACTTTTCAACCTGTACATGGACGAACTGATTGCCCGGCTCAGCAGTACCGGTATCGGATGCTCGATCGGGGGGGTAACCATAAATAATATCAGCTACGCGGATGATATGGTGCTGCTGTGCCCGGCGATCAGTGCCCTTGTCAGGCTTATTCGTGTATGCGAGAACTATGCGGTGGCCCATGGCCTAAGGTACAACGCGAGCAAGAGTGAGCTGATGGTTTTTAAAGGCGGTAACAAAGGAATAAATACGATACCAACGGTCCATCTGTGTGGAGCTCCTCTTAAGAGAGTAACTCGGTTTAAGTACCTGGGGCACTGGGTCACTGACGATCTCAGGGACGACGTTGATGTTGAGAGGGAACGCAGGGCATTGGCGGTGCGGTCAAATATGTTGTCCCGCAGGTTTGCGCGTTGTGATAGGAACGTCAAGACGACTCTTTTTAGAGCGTTTTGTCAGACCTTCTATACGTGCAGCCTGTGGGCTAATTGCTCTAAAAAGACACTGAATGCCCTGCGTGTCCAATACAACAACAGTTTCAGGATGCTGATGGGCTTGCCCCGTTTTTGTAGCGCTTCTGGAATGTTCGCAGAGGCGCGGATTGATAGTTTTGGCGCTGTGATGCGGAAGCGGGCTACGTCGGCGTGGTGTCGCGTACGGGACAGTCCCAACAGCATCCTGCAGCTTGTCTGGGCCTCGCCTGACAGTGTTTTCCTAGCCCATTGGGACTCCATTCATATGGAGTCCAGAACTAATATATATAGGATTTTTTAATATACCCCCTCCTGTATTACCTACTAACATAGTTTTATAAGACTTTTATAACTAACACTATATGGACATCTGTCTGAAATAAAAATTTGAATTTGAATTTGAATTTGAATATATGTGTTTAAAAAACGCAATATCAACCAAAACGTCGCGTAATTTACCTCGGCAGTTTGAACGTCCCAAAAATAGAGGGACCAAGAATAAATTGCAAGTTATTTTCCGGTCCGTCGGCGGCGTA
Source organism: Acleris sparsana (assembly GCA_923062465.1). Classification (NCBI taxonomy): domain Eukaryota; kingdom Metazoa; phylum Arthropoda; class Insecta; order Lepidoptera; family Tortricidae; genus Acleris; species Acleris sparsana. The sequence goes on from OV281299.1 coordinate 3,875,625, forward strand.
TTGACGTTGACGCGGCCGGCACATAAATCTTTTTGGAAATAATTAAACAAAATCGCCGCCTAGACACTTTTGAAGCGACGTGACTAAAATTTTAGGCAATTTACGGTGTTGGCATTTTGTGAAATTGCTTGGTATAACCTGACGTTTCGTAAGCACAGTAATACGTATTAGGGGACGAGCTTAAAAATGAATTTACCAATAATGGCCTTGCCTTTTCGTTTCATGTTTCGTCTAGTTATAAAAAAACAAGGGTTTAATCGCTAAAGGCATTCTGTTAATAATGATGATGAGCCTTACTAGACTTACATTTAAATTGTTAATTTATTTTATGTTCGCATTTTTGTTTGTTTGTTTGTCAGTTATGTTTAGTTTAAATCTTTTAAGTGTAACGTTACGTTATGTGGTTTCACCTGAAATGGTTCCGAGGGAAGACCAGCGCTAACTTAAATGCCAGCAATACTCTAAATTGGGACCATTTCGTGACCACGTATTTCTCTTTTTCTTGGTGTTGTTTGTCACGAATAAATGTTGTTCTCTCCTTCCTTATAATCAGATATTACAAATGTAAAATCTGATTTTATTGGTGGCGTTGGAAGGTGGCAACACAACCTTTACAATACCTACTTAACATTGATCCATCGAATTTGGACTTGAAAGATTTACCTGGATCATCATCATCATCATCATCATCATCAGCGCAGCGTAGGGCGACCCCCCGCGAGATGGACGGACGATTTGGTCAAGTCCGCGGGGACCCGCTGGATGCAGACCGCTTCCAACCGGGTGAGGTGGAAATCTTACCTGGATGACTTATGAAAATTAAAAATGGCTGCCAACAAAAAAGTATTGTCTCAAAAAAAATTATTTAATCAAGAATAGTACTTATTTATAAATAAAATGATATGTACAGTCGACGTCAAAGATAAAATTATGTTTTTATATTTGCATCTTATTTCAATGGATTGGTTTGACGTCGACCGGGCAATGTAATTTTGGCACATTTTTACTGGGCATTATACATTGTTCATTAAAGGCATAATATATAGTCAAAAAGCATTATTTGCTGGCATTTTGAATCTCTCAAAGATTTCTACTAACGACCGTCCAATTCGTTCATTATATTATATAACCCAGACATAACCTTACTTACCTATGACTGTTTTGACTTATAAATGAACATGTAAAAGACGTTTTCAGCACCAACTGGCTTTAATCAATCCTAAATAGTTTCAATCAGCCTAAAACCTTTCCAAAACATGAATTCATCAAAGCTTATGGGTTCAATCGACAAGGTATTTTAGTCATCTAACTAATGACTTAGCTTAGTTTCAAAACAAGTGGGCAGATATTCAACCAAGTAGAAACAAGGTTGGCCGTCGGCAAACGTATTTCTGTGTCGAAGTCTTAAGAAAACTAAGTTAACGCAGGAAATTGTTTATTTATATAACGCAAAATGATCTGTTGTTGAGAACTGTTAGTTTTATAAACGGTGGGAGGAAAACAATTTTGAGCTGGGGTGCTTGTAAATACAATGTTAATAATTATTACAGTACAGGTAAGTTTGCGACTGAGGAGAAAGTTTTGTTCGATATTGGATTCAGGGCATGGGAACGATTCGAAAATACTCCCTCGGAGAGAACCGATTCGCAAGCGTTATGATCGCTGTGATTAGCCTGGTATTTTTAGTTTTTAATTCTTGCAGTTGGTTGGCATCGCAACTAAAATAATAAAGATGGCTTAATTTCAAGCAGATCAAGTCAAAATTCAACTAAGGAGCTAGCTTATAGGGTAGGAAAGACGAGAAAACGATGGTGGTGCGAAAACAGTGCTTAGCGAGCGAAATTAACCGTCATTTTGAGCAGTAACAGTTTTACTTTTCTCTTTGATTAGAACCGAAATAATATCGAGCAGGTTAAAAAAAATACCAGTATTCCGAACCCTGATCCCACTATGTTAACGACTGACTTGTGCCTGCCTATCTTTATTTTCCATGATTTTTGGGCCATCGGTGGACATAAACGTGGACAAAACATCTGTCACTTTCTGATCGGTATAGGTACAAGTGCGAGAGTGACGGATGTTTTATCGACCGCGATAAAAACGACCATAATACGGGCCCTGTTCTATGAAACATTGCTGTACGATATGACAAATTACTGATACTAGGAGTAAAGTGGTTGAAGCAATTATTATTTTGTGGGACACAACTTGAACTTGTCTTTTATCTTCATCAAAGTTCGTTGTCGAAGTCACTGTAGAAAGACAATTATATTGGAAATCCATTTACCGTCGCATCATCTGTCTAAAGTATTGGAGAATTTTGCTAGTCTTAGGGCCTACCTAGTTACCAAAAAAGTATGAATATAGTCAGCTTCAAAAGTATAATGAACTTTGTACCTTGTCACTTTTCACTCACGTAGACAATGTTAACCAGGATTGTCAAATGTGTTGATGCGCTAAAGTACAAAAAATAATATAACTTATAACGCTGAGTGCACACACTTTCTTCCCAAGTTTTTTACATCCCACAAGCGTTGCAATTTTCTGCCGTAAACGTCACAGGCCATGTATTTAAATTACTTGAACTCTAGATTTACCTACTAAAATTTCAAATCGAATCAACGCGGGTAAACAGCAAAATACGCGCTATACCCTGTTCAGATATCGTGTAGTTACATATCAAAGCATACGCCCGTCACGCGCGCGGATGCCAATGCGTATCTAGTGTGAAATACCCTTTAAGACGCGTTTGCACAGCGGCGATTACAATGCAGAATGCTGTTGGAGAATTTCCGAAATCGCTACCGGCTCAGATGGGAATGAGCGATGTTTTTGGTACTGGTAATGCTACTTAATTTAGTAAGGAAGTGTAAGGGTGGGTTCATATTGAGTCGGACTGTCGGTAGACTGTCGGGTCTTGCTGTTCACATTATTGAACACCAATAAAAAAATTAGTACAGGTCCTACTGCTAAATAGCGAGATTTTCCATGTAACCCAATATGAACATTCAGTCGCTGCGGTCGCTGTCCGGCTCGTCACTCTTCCACACAAAGAAAAAAAAGGAAATATTGGATGCATCCAATCATTGCCATGCGAAATGAAGTTGGAACTTTTACACGACGTGACTGTGTTTACATTTTGTCTGTGGAATTCAAAATCCGACCTTAGATGTCGAAGCATTCTGTAGTCTATTATTAACCACATAAAATTTAAAATGCTGATTATGTAAGTTTGTAGTTAGCCGCCTTGTTTGGTATTACGGCAGTATAGAAAGCACTGTGAGAATCCGAAACAACAGAGATCTGATAAAATGTGATAGTTAATACAGCTGCCGCATAACTCACTCATTAAAACAAATAATATATAGAAAACAAATTAAGTATTTTATGTCCATGATAAACTGAAGTTCTTAGAGCGATAATTAGTACATGTTTACTTGTCAAAGCTAAAACTTAATATATAATAATTCTGATAAAAAAAAATGCACTGAAAATGTATTTAAACAGATTCTATATTTTCGTACGTATAAAAAATAAACAACAACATACTTGACAACTAAATAGCATTTTATGTTAAGAAAGTTTTTTTAAATTATCTGCAGATTAAAATACCCAAAGTTAATCGTGTCCCAAATTAAGCTCTACTCTTGGATTACGGATACTAGATAACGATAAACATAGAGCAAATACTTGCGCTCATCACACAAGTATCTATCCTTACCAGGATTTGAACCCGGTACCGCTAGCTTTGTAGGCAGGGTCACTACACTACAAACTAGACTAATGTGTCGTAGTCGCGTCTTGTGTCGATTTATCCAATGCCTCGATAAAAATATCCTCTTAATTAAAGCTTTAACTCTTAATTAAAGGATAGAGCTAAAACCTACGTGACGGATCCCGCTTCTGGAGTGAGGGAAATTAACCCTCTGTAGAATATTTTCATTAAGGACCATTTTATATTATTTTATAAGTGTGATAATAGACACAATACCATTATTCATCATTTTGCTTGGATGTAAAACACACACGTTAGTTAACTTAAAAAGCGTTATCACAAATACTTTGGTGTTGAACTCGGTCGTTCACAATTTGAATAAAATGTTAGACGTAATAAAGAAAGAATCTACGAACTATTATGGCGGATGAGTGATGTCGGTAGGTTATGCCCTAGATGCACATACAGTGCTCAGTGGGGCGATGTACTAAATAAGCCCCAAATCAAAAGCACCCGTAACTGACATACGTGAGGTTGATAAATGTAGAGGAAGCGAAAGTTGAATGCTTAGAGCGGTACACCTGGCGTTCCACAGTCTCTGCCTACCGAATTGGGAGACAGGCGTGAAGGTATGTATGATGTATGTAAGAAGTATTTTCCAAATTTTATTCAGATTCAGATTCAGATTCAGATATTTATTGGTAAAAACACGTTTTTACAAGTCATTTTTCATGGGTACATTATTTATGTCTACATAAAACTAGGTTACTAACTTTAACAATTAATGTACGTAATATATAGTTAATTTGTATTTAAAAACTTTAATATTATAACATTAAAATTTTATAGTTAATTTTGTTTTTATATAAAACAATAGCACTTGAAAGTAGGTCAATGTTTGCATTATAAATATACATTTTCAGATTAGGTGTCTAATTTATTACTATTATGTATGGGTTGATGTTCCGTTTGTAAGAATTCGTTTATACTGTAACATGCTAGTTCAAGGAGCATTGTTTTCAATTTGTTAAGAAATATTGCATCAGTGGTTGATTTTTTGATAGAAATAGGGATACAGTTGTATATTTTTGGCCCGATGACGCTGAGTGACCCTCGAGACTTCGCCAGGCGCCGCCGGGGGGGCACCAGCAGGTGCTGCCGGCGCGACGGCACACTGTTGCCCTGGCCGTGGCCATGCGTCACATAGTTATGTAGGTTGGATTGGCATATCGACATGCGGCTAGTATATATACGCATGGCAAAATTAAGATCTTCATTCACCGTTATAATACGATAGATAAAATGTTATTAAATTAGAGAATTTAAAAAAATGCTCGCTTCGGTGTAACGTACAACCTAGCAAAATCAGTAGCACCTCGAGCTTCGTTCACGCACGTACGCCGAGAAAAATGTCCTAACCTTTTTCAAACATCGCGCCACCAAATTTAGAGCGAGCAGCGAAGAATACAACGTAAAAACGAAAAAATATTTATTGTGAACTAGACTGCTTTACTTCTTTGTGTTACGATTGAAAAACGTACTGCGCGCGCCCTGAATGTCAAGTTTTGAATTTGAAAATATTACGGTGTGAGGCGTGATTTGATTTGGCAGGTGTAGATTTGGGTTTGTATTGGAAATTGAGAGATTTATCTTTGACAAGCGCTTTTGTGGTGAGTTTTGGGAAAAATGGTTCATGTGTACTAGAACTATTATTTATTTTGCATTGGAAATCTTAAGTCCGTCAACATTTAATCCACAGATGAATATTTAATTCTTTGGAAAATAAGACGTTTCAATCTTTAACTAAATGCACCACAACTCAGTTTTGCCACGAATACCGTACGTATTACCGTGTTACGACCTTCAAACCTTCAAGAAAAGAGCGTACTCTCATCTGAAAGGCCGGCAACGCACCTGTGACTCCTCTGGTGCTGCAGGTGTCTATGGGTGACGGTAATCGCTTTCCATCAGGCGATCCGTCTGCTCGTTTGCCTCCTATACCATAAAAAAAACCAAAGAATAAATAGTCACACACCCAGACGTGAGAAGTCAACACTAATAGTCAGTAAGTAGGTAAATATTTTTAATTTAATGTAGAAACCAGTTCATGACCAGCAGTGGACTGCTGTGGGCTAATAATGATGATATTCAGCTGTAGACTGCTTGCTTTGATGATAATATTATATCCAACAGTGGATTGCTGCAGGCTGATGATGACGATAATTATGTTCAGCAGTGAGCAGCTGCAGGCTGATGATTATGATATGTCCAGGACTGGACTTCTTTAGGCAAGTGATGATAATATCCACCAGTGGCCTGCTGAATGAAGATAATGATGATGATGTTCAGCAGTGGACTTCTATAAGCTGATGATAATCGCATGTCTAGCAGGCTACTTGCTGTTGATGAATCTGATTAGTTGCTTTGTATTTAAGTATAATATATTCAAGTGGTACCGTCGAACAAATTATTATTCACGCACTAAAATGGTAATAACACTGCTCTGATAGTCAACTTAAGCCCGCCGGTTGATCACTATCACTACCACTACATAGAATAAAACAAAGTCGCTTCGTGTCTGTCTGTCCCTATGTCTGCTTAGATCTTTGAAACTACGCAACGGATTTTGACGCGTTTTTTAATACATAGAGTGATTCAAGAGGAAGGTTTTTAGGTTTAATAAATTCTGGATTCATTAATTGTTTTTAATTTTTTGTTTTTGTTTTTAACTCAAATAAACTGAACCGAAGCGAGGTCACTAGTAATTCATAAACAAATTGCAAAGCAAGTGGTCGAAAAGAATAAACTCACAGAAACCTGAGACAAGATGAATTGCAAGAACGATATTGCTGACTAAAATAAATAGAATTTGATGTTAGCTGCCGGAAGGTCGCGTCGAATGCTTAACACTTTCGCTACAGATATAACACTTTTTTTTAATGGCATGACAACACTTAGAAAATCTGATGGTAAGTGTGATCTGTGACCCATGTATATTTGTATTCTGAAAGAGAACATCTAAAAATTACAATCCTAAGACTGCAAATGCCAACCCTGAGGACTAAGATGGACAGACTGCCTCTAAATATGCTAGTAATTTTTCCGTTTACCTCATCCCTACACCGGCCAGTTCGTCTCATTCCAACGCAACATACTTGTAAGTTGATTAATAAAGCATAATTATGTCGTGATTTAATGGGGTCTATATCTAATGGCATACAATTATTAGTCCTATCGTTGTGTCGCATAACGTCTTTTGTCCTAATAACGTGTGGCATACACTTTGTTCCGCATATTTTTGATTGTCCGAAATTATTGCTCCTATTATCGTTTGTCCTAAATATTATTTCTCCTAACGTTTGATGTGGCTAAGATTCAACTGTCGAATCATTGATGAGCATAATTGTAATATTCCTAATATTTAATGTGCTAAAATTGTTTTGACTACATCTCATTAAGCATAAATCTTTTTAGCAAGCAGAGTTAAAAGTATTTTTGTGGTACTTTGCCACGGGGGCCCTCACTTTTCCAGTTTTTGTTTAGTTTTAATTGATTTGTTTTAGTTTAGTTATAATTTGGTTAAAATTAATTGATTTTATTAATTATTATAAAATTAAATAGGTATATATTTTTTGTTTTGATAATATATGAAAAATGTTTTATTTACAAACCTAACCTTGTCAAACTTGTTGGTTCTGGCGTTTCGCTCGCCCGTTAGGGTCACAGTTCTACCTAACACTCCTCCTCGCTTCGCTCGTCGTCGTACCTAACCTAACCGAAATCTGACCTGCCTGAAGGTAGAATACGTAACGATTCTGACTTCACGCCTACCATAGTTTACTTTAGGTGCTGTAATTGTAGCCAGTTTAATAATAGGCAAAATAATTATCAGGACAATTCATGTTAGGAATATTATGCTTTAGGTAATTAGACTTCAGAGTTATCAATATTAGGACAAACTTGCTTTAGGACGTTAAATGAGTATGCGCCAAAATTATTAGGACGAACGAGTAGTATGCCATTCAACAGTATGCCAAATACTCTCGGCCAAACATTTTTAGGACAAAAAACGTTATGCGATACGACAGGCACCCGGTTTAATGTCTTATTATTTAGTAAATTTTTAACTTTATTTGTAGAATTTTGCGCTTCAAATGAAAAAATATACCGAATTCTTTCTGCATTGTTTGATCAAAAAGTGAACGATTTATCCATAAAACTTTTTGCAATCGGATATCGGTAGGCAAAGTGTAATCCATATTTGCATTGCTTCGAAACGAATGGATGCGCAAACAAAGCATTCAATGCATTGATGACTTTAAAAAAACAACCGTCATTTTAAATATAGAGGTAAATGGCGTTTTTTTTACTTGACTTTTTTGTATCAAAAGGAGGGTTATGTTTTAAGAGTATATGTATGAATGTATGTATGTACACGGCTTGATGGATTCACTATATTATCCTATCAAAAACGTAAATGTGAAAAATACCACATGTGAAAAAGTAATTGTAAAAATATGAACACACCCAATTTGTGTTTCTCTCTAACTTATATTACAAATATATTACAAATAAAACTCAACTATTACAACAACTTTAATCTTGCGAATTTCCTGATAAAAAAACCTTTTAGGGTTGATTTTATTTTTTCTAGATAACAGTATCAGACTGATACATATTAGCTCCATCCTTTATTTTAGTATGAAAGAGAAACGGATAGTGATAACTTACAAATATTTTATCCGGGGATGGGATAAACCGGGCCTAAAAGCTTTATGCCGATCATATAACATTAATCTAATGTGCCGTTAATATAAAACTTCTATTTAAGCCGATTTAAAAGCCGTAATGGAAATCTATCTTGATTTAACACACACATACAGGGGGTTAAAAAAAGTGTCTCGACGTGACGGGGCTTATATGGAAATGAATATGGCTTTTCAAAGTGCTTTAGCGTGATTAACTAGTGCCAGCTAAATGGTTATATTTAGGCCACTTTTTTGAATAGTTTAAATCATAGAGTAAGGAAGGGGTTTAATAATGTAGTTGATTATACCTTCAATGTGAAGGTGTTTAATAATATAATTGGAAATAAAATTGTTGATATCTTTTCTTTAACATAAGTTAAGGTTTGTTAGTAAAAGAACAGATAGACTGAATTTAGAGCTTTCTAGTAACCCGATTGAAGAATCAGGCTAGCTTTAGTGTTATATTAGGAGAAAAAAAAGTAATAATTCAAATAAGCCAATGTAAAAAAATTACAAAACTAAACAAAAACAAAATTGATTTTATTTCTTGATTATTTATTTAAACTTAATTGCACTAAACACAATAAAGTACAAATAGCGGACTTAATTCCCAAAGGCTTAGTATAAAGTAATTATTTGAACTTATTCCTAATAAAAAAAAAACATGTTCGCATACTCATCCTGTCACTTATCACTCAATCATCTTCAACTTTTTAAAGTTTGGCATGAAATTGAAATCTACACACAAAAATTAAAATTTTGATGTTTAAAATGGCCTAAAAAGGTTTTATGGTCATTAACTGATCACACCTAACAACAAGCTATTTTTGGTAAAATATCCTCCTTCCTAATTTATTAGTAAACAAATAGTAACCGTAAAACAACTTACACTATCCATCTCAATTTGAAACTACACATCACCATATATAACCGGAATACGCAGAAGGGCACTCGAAACTTATTGATAAAGATGTCCGACCTGATGTATGAGAAAGTGAAATCGAAGTTACAACTGACGAACGAGTTTCGTGAGAAGATTTATCTATAGGGTGTGTTAAAAGCACCAAAAGGTACTCAATATTTTGCTTTATCATTTCCCTCTCTTTCTAGCCATTATTAATTCCAGATGGTGGTGGGATCAGCTTTCCTGATCTTTCTTCTCCACTTTGCTCAGACCTTCATTTTGTCCTCGGATGCCTGACAATCCTTCATGTTTTCAGCACTACATGTACAGCTTTATCATTATTATTATTTGCCATTACGTCTGTACGTTTTAAAAACACAAGTTGTATCTCTCGTTAAATTAAGAGTTTATAAATTAGCCGCGTAGGTATATGAATAGCCATGTCACAGATTTGGGTTAATTTATAAATTCCATCTGAAAGAGAAGAGAAAAAGATCGAAATGATTGGAAGTCCACATGACTAAATAGGTACGAGTAGATTATTCAACTGTAAACTAAAATAGAGCATAATACAGTTCAAATATTGTGTTTCCAATTAAAATCTACGTACATTGCTCTATCTATCCCACCTCGTTATTTAACTTTTCATACATTGGCGCAACCATGCAACAACAATTTGACTGAGAGCCATGTGCTATCGTGGAAAAACACCACGAAATCCTTATTATTTAGTCTCAAAACAAAAATTCTACCTACATAAGCACAAGTAAAATCAACATCACAACTCATACAAACTAAACCTTTACAAGGCCCCCCTTATCTTCAGCGTTATCCCTTTCACACTTACTACAAGTAGAATCAACATCAGAACTCATACAAACTAAACCTTTACAGGGCCCCCCTTATCTTCAGCGTTATCCCTTTCACACTTACTACAGGATGATGTTTTCATTATAATACAATGACTTTCTGCCAAAAGTACTCGTGACTAACAAAACAAAGGTTTGTTTTGAAAGCAACGAAAGTTTTTCCAAAAAAAATATGAATAGGTAGTAAGGCAGGATTAAGAAACAAAGGCCATATTGAATTAACATAGACACTTGTATAATTAACATAATAAAAACATGTAATGGCAGAAATTCATTCGCAATTCTTAATAAAAATATGGCCCGCTAAATTTACGCCAGGACAGGTTTTTGAATTCACGTATACATCGTTATTAATGCTGAGCAGACTTCGTAACAAAATAATTTCACATTTAAAACTAGTCTAGACTTGTTCAATTGTTCATGCATTATAATATGTATGAGAAATCAGTGGTTAATTTTAATTTCATACATGTAGAAACGAATTGGAATTCCGACCAACATCATTAATTCGTTTCCGAACTAAAGATGCACGCCCTAAAATGTTTTTTGGTAGGTAGGCTCTTAAGAGACAACTTAATCTCGCTGGTTAATAAAAGATGCATCAAGTTCAGCCCCGAAATGTTACATTAAAAAATATATGTTTCAACTGATTCTAGAAAACTCGTAAATAAAACCTTCAACGAAAAATATTGTCTTGAAACCGGTAGGCGATTGGACACACTGGTTTCCAACATATATGCAGACCTCCTTTATATGTGGGGGTTAAAACGTATTTAGCTAAAATTAAAAATAGCGTTTAATCACGGAATATACCGTATGTAATGAAACATGATTTCACGTGACTAAGTCTACTTAAAATTTAAAAATATATTTATGTTCATGTTTTTTGTTTGTATGAAAGTACTGATCGCTATTCCTTTTGTTTCCTTTTTCTCGGAACTCCGAGGTTATTTCTATTCGGCATCGATTAAGTAATTATACGGACCGAAATAAATCACGGAGAAAATATGTGGAGTACTGTTTACTGCACTGTTAGGTGTAGTTACTTAAAGACACGTTGATTCAATAATGTCCACAAAGAGTGAAATGCAAGGAACTAGGTAAATTAAAGAATGTCATAGTGAAACTAAAAAGTTCGCTTAATTAAATTAAATTATTGGATGTTAATAATTTTGTTTGAGTTTTAGCTCCTTGCTGTCGTAAATAGAGGTGACATTTTTTATTAATAATTTTCGATTATTTCAATTTTTCTGATAAATTAATGTGCGACATCCAAACTGCCTCGTTGATGGCTTGCGAAGTTATAAATCTTGTTATAGAACTTTACCTCTCAGCTACGTCGTATCTTGCCGAATATATCAGTAAACTTTTAGTATATTAAATCAATTTTCGTATCCGTCAGACAGCATAAGTAATACACGGTATTCAGAAATTCATGACTCGTGTTAATTATAAAACAATTCCAAAAACTTTTTTTTACTATCATTCGATATTTTTTCAATTGAAGGTATTTTATTCGTAAAGGCACTAAGAGAACCAGATACCAGAACAAGTCGAGAAATATACTATTAATAACAAAGAAACAAGTATTTGACTCTGGCTAAGAAAAACTAATTTGCACTTTAGCAAATAATAAAAAAACCTAACAAAGTTTAGATTTTACCACTAAAGTGTCAAATAAAACTTATTATATTTTTTCTGCCAGTGCTTCTAGCGCTTGATTGTCGCTCGTATCTCCCTTTCTATCAAATCAATAATGATAGAGACGCACTGAGCGACAAGGGAGAAAATAGGTACAACTTGTGCTACCCTTGTGGAAGATCGAGCGTCGCTCTGGTTGAAATCGATTTTTCTCGAAGACCACTACAACACAGATCGATTTCGAGATGTTCAACTTCCAAGCATAAGACGAGTTAAAAACAAAATCACGCTGTATAAAAACAATAAAACATGATCATCATTATTGTTCACTTGCGACTAAGGCCCACTGTACCTTTATGCCTCAGAATTAAAATAGCAGCCCACATATTTCTGCTCACGGCAAATGTAAGGAATTCAGCCGCAGCCCTGACTCACGCGACATGCAATTTGTAATTGTTTTCTGCATGTGCATTGCTGGCGACTCAGGTGACAGACATGCATGCTGAAAGTGGAATAATACAGTAAAAGCCGGTTTTAAAATCATCGTTTCTTTTGATGAGTAATAATGGTTTTATGATGGTTACCAATAAATTGCTGATTCGGAAAAATTTAGTAGTTCTTTTTTTTAATTGTTTAATACGAGTGTCCCTCGGAATCTCTAGCAAAGTTTGTTCTAACATATCGTTTGTCCAAATTTTTATTTGCCCTAAACTCGTTGTATTATAACAAGGCGAAAAGTTTTACAATTTGCAAATGGCTTTAGGATAAACGAAAATTCGGACAAACGATGCATTAGGACAAATGGCGATTAGGTATTCTATAGGGCAATCCTTTAATATAATTAGTAACAATATTATTTCCTGACAAAAAGTACTATACTTAAAAAACTGCATATTTCCTGATAAGCTGCACTCAATCTTATTAATTCAAAAATTCTTTAATTTAATCTCTGTGCTATTTTCACGACGTTTAATCTAGTTGTTAGGATATTATTGGAGATGAGTTCGAGTATTTGTTTGTTTGTATTTGTATCTTGGATGTTTTCTATGAATAAAAGTATGTATTTATCTTTATTATTATAAGTATGTTTTATCGTTGTCTAGTACCCATAGTACATGCCTAGAGACTAGGTCAATTATTTGTGAGATCGTTGGTATTTATTTATTAAATCAATAATGTAATCTTTTTTGGTAAAAAATATTGAACTGTTGCGGACAAAAGGAAAATTATTAATGCTTTCTTACCAATTACTAAAACTCATGAAGTTAATTTCATGAGTTTATTATCGGTCTTTAAAACTACAAGACTAATTGTATGGTAGCGTGTGAAACGACGCTTGTCAACTGTTTCACATACATCTCGACTGGGCACGGAACTTGAAAAGTATCGGGACAGACCAAGAGTAATAATTATTAAAATTATTATGGAAATGTGAAAAATAATTTGAAAAGTTTAATGAAGTTGAAATTTGTAACCGCTTTTGGAATTTCAATGAATTGCGTGGTTATTAAAGAAGTTTAAAAGTCAACCCTATTATTAAAATAATACTAATGTAATTATTACGTCAACTGGTTCAAAATGCCATTAGGCATTAACTTAACCTTTTGTACTCAAATTTGTATTTTGTGCAATAATTATTACTACATAATATTGTTAATTAAATATTGCTTCGCTTCGGTTAATATGATTTAATTAAATATAAAAAAAATCTAACTTATGGCGAAAACGGCGTGAAACCGCGGTATTTTTTGAGATCATCGCGAACATACATACACTAATACAGACAGACAGATACGGCAGGGGACTTTGTTTTATAATTATGTACTGAATTATCTAAGGGGCACAACAGACTGGTAGTCCGTCGGCCTTACAGTTCATTGTATGTTTTTAATAAAAGGCAAACGAGTTGACAAGTCACCACAAGGTAAGGCAGCGGTCACCGTCGCTCAATCATCAGATACGCCAGGGATACAGCTAAGTGGTTGCCTACTCTTTAAAACCCGCTTTCAAAGGAAGAGATGTCATAGTGCTAATGAAATATCGTAAAGTGAAGTTCATTCCATTGTTTCAAAGTACACACACACAGTTTTAGTTTCTCTTAAGGTCTTATAAATTTCTTGACAGATTTTAAACTGTCAGGCGGACTGTCTTGGGACTGCAGTTCAACCATCAGTCTGTAGAAGCCGAAATATATTACAACATTACACTTACCTACCTTATGGCCATATTAGTATACTCGACTGTATGCTCGTCTCGAAATGCGTCAAAAATGACAGTTTTTTATGGCTTGACGTTTACTTTGGCGTTTCTTATGACGGGGATCGCGGACAAGACAAGTTTATCAACACACCTTTAGTTAACGTCTCAAAAAATACATTTGGTAAAATGGTGGAAGCACCTTGTACAAGGTTCGTCGCTAGATCGCTACTATCATCAAGCAGCAGCAGTGTTCGTGTTGTTGTATTTATGGTTAAATCCGACAGCTGATTAAGTTACTAGCATAGAGGCATTCCATCTTAGTTCTTAGGGTTGGCAACGTATTTGCAGTCTTAGGATTGCAATCTCAAGATTCATGCCGCGAACTCTACTTACAAATATTATACCACCTTGGTGCCTGATGACTGCCTTCTTCATGCTTTATAAAAAAAATTAGAACTATCTGTAAACTATGTCAAGACAATTTATTTTAAGCCCCCCTTAATTATTCGGCTTGTGGTTCTCTTGCTCTGTGTAATTTAATCAGCTTTAATATGAACATGACTCCGCAGTTCGTGTAATGCGAGAGCAGACATCACGTTTCCGTAATCTTGTGTGTAATCTGTTACACCCTAATCTCAGGTAACTGTGTCGACGTTAAGGGGATCCTCGACAAAAGATCAACGGTTGAAATTAATACGAATGGTGACAACGCGGTTAGCCTGCTAGTGACCGTGGATACCAAGGTAGCGGTCGCGGGTTTGATTCCCGGTAATGACAGATATTTGTGTGATGAGAAGGGGTTGTTTCTGAATCTTAAATATGTTGAGTTTAAGCCCCGAGATTAGTTTGGCACTCGGTCAATTTGTGTATGATTTATTTATTTTATTTGAAATCAAATTTTGGTAAAGGGTTAAAGTGTTTTCGTGGTATTAACAGTTGTACACGTAGAATATGGGTAAACAAAAAAAAAACTGGATTTTTATGAAAATGTAATGAATAATTTAAACAAATAAAAGTTCTGAATTTATTAAAAACATCATCCAGTATTTTTTGTTTAATAGTTTTGCAGTATTTTTTACAGTTTTACTGCAAAAGTAAATTTCGATCACCATTTTAATATAACCCTGTATTTTTATACGGGGAAAAATAGAGGCTTATTTACTTCTTACTAAATAATGCCAAATTTTAAACTTTCATAGCGTCTATTTTTCTGGGTGGGTATAGTTGACGTGGTTAGGTATGATTTAATATTTAACCGCTAACACTGTCAGGTATAAAAGAGTATTCATAACGTTGACAATACAATAACATGTCAAAGGCAATATGATATTACCAAGTAGAATAGAGCGTTTGTTATATCCACATTTTGTCACGCAATGGACGCAGGCATATTAAGGCACCTGAGAGACACGTTGCCCTTAACAGATCGATTGTTATACAAGTCAGAGCGAGGTTATATAGTAGCACTGCCCTTCTACGGAGAAAAGGCACAAGTGCAATTAATTCATAGAAGCATATTAAACTCTCAAAAGTTCATAATAAGGTTGGAAGTGCAATACAATTTATATAGTAGATGTGGCTTTTTTCCGTATGAGGTCAGAGTAGTAAGCACTCGACTGACGTATCGAGTTTAGGAGTAACTTGTTAGTTTATACCAAGTTAATCGTAAATTTATTGTGTTTCGCTAACTTTGCTCGATTACTTAAAACAACTAAGATTATAAGTATCACGTACTGAACTTTGATAATTGGTAGTTTATTGTGTAGGTGCTTTATGATTGGAATATCTATTGTTTGAAATTAAGTAAAGTTTTTTATTTATTGTATTTAAATTTTTGCGCTTTATTAAAAGGGGAAAAAATATTCTTGTTCAATGTTTAAAAATATTGGGAAAAAATGTACTTATAACAAGGCCGATAATACTATAAGACTGAGAAAAAAAATGTAACCCGTCTGGGTTAAAGCTGTCTTTTACCCGTAAAAACGTAACAATCTGACAAAGTTAGTTTCTCATTTATAATACTATTATTAGTATTTATAATATTTTAAGCCTTTATCAAAACAAACATTCATATAACTATCGTAATGTTATAAAATTGACTGATTTTATATTTTGTTCTCATGGTATGGTATATATTATGATGTGTTTGTTAGTAGCTATGTTTTTTATAATAATAATAATCATACAACCTCTAAATTTATACAAAAACAGGGCTTGTTGAGTGTAAGTTACAAATAGGTGATAATAAATAGACAGTTTAAAATACAATTGGGACACCCCCTATTTTTTATTTTAAGGTGTTGTAAAAGCAAAAAAAAATAGATACCTAACACAAATCAGTTACCAGTACAAACACGTAAAATACTTCCATCAATTACTTCCTACACTTTATTAATATATTTTAGTACCTCTCAAAATAACTACTCAGTAGGTAACCCAAGTTAATTGGCAAACTACCCCACAAATCAAACTGGAAATTATCAAATTATGATCCAGCAAGCCCCCTAAGCCGGTAATCCCCGATAGTGTTAACGTCCACGCCATCTGTCGGGTCCACGTGGAGATAATCGGCGAGACTAATAGCTACGCCATTCTTTGCGCTTTAAATTATGGGCTGTTAAGGGAGAGTGAGAGGATGTTGAAAATTAGAGATACATGTAAGAATAAAAAAAAGTATTTACACTCAGGAGAAAAAATAACGGGTCAGAGTGCGTTTTTCATACTAAAGAGGCTATTTCGAAGCCTTGGTTCCTCGCCAGGGAATGCTTTTAGTGAAATGTGATGATGAATACCTCGAGTATCGATACAGGACTTTCAGAGTGCCTAGGATACCCAACTGAATAAATCTGAGGTTAACGCCGCAATTAAGCATGTTCAGAAAAACATCTAAAATGGCAATAAAATGTAAGGAAATCCAAGTGCTGTCCCAAACTCTCCCGCTGTGGCGTTAACTGATTGTGCGATCAGTTAGGTATCTAAAGAACTTTTGACCTCCTCTATTCAACCTCGCAGTATCCACCATTAAAACTCACTCAAAACAACCCCAGGCGAGGAACGAAGGCTTCGAAATAGTCTCGTTTGTATGAAAAACGCACTCTACCCGGTATTTTTGCTCCTGAGTGTATTTAATTACTTGAAACTAGGTTACAATACTTGCCACTATCACTAGTTGTTGAAGTTGTTGTGTTCTGTGCCACCTAATATGTGGTTACTGTGGACATCCTTTAGTTATTGACTTTGTCTTCGGTACAAACGTGTGAAAATTTCATTTGACTGGCTATATCGCTTTAAAAGATACAACTCTGTAACAGGCGAGTGGACCGCCCGAGCCTTAGAAATAGGGACCCGTTGGCACCTCTTGAGATACAGAACCCTACAAAATTAATAACACGCTAGAAAATGTTTCACAAATCTGTCATTTCAAGTATGATATTTGTTCTTTGTTGTATAATTGCCACCGCGTGGTAATTTTTATGATATAACCTAGCCTATAGGTAGAGATTCCAATAATACCGATTAACTAAATACAATATGTTTAATTTTAGATCTATAAAGAATCTCACATATTAACATGAACGCTAAATAATTGCAACGCTATTCAGAGTTTAAATACTTAATGTGTTTTTATCAGATATGTAGTAATTTCATTGCTTTATAATACCATCAGTATTCACCGACTTATAGATTTTGGAAATTAATCATCACAAGTTAGCATTTTCCAATTTCGTCTTGATTGACCTCTCCCCCAATTAAAACAATTGAATACAAACTTATAAAGCTACTTTAAAATATTCCTTTTAAAAATTGCAATATAACTCCCCATTAAGCTCCGTCGCGACGATATTCGTTGCACGTCGTCCCCAGCAGACTAGAGAAATACTGTCTTATAATGTTTCATAATATTTGCTTCTCGTCGTTATACTAGCGTGCACTAAGGGGTGATAAGTTTACATGCAAATAGAAGGGAAGTAAAGTATATTTTACATCATTAGTACAGGGTGTTCGTTTTAATAATTATGTGCATGACGTGCTGTTGTAGTACGATAACATGTGAATATTGTTTTAACGCGTGGAATAGAGGACCACCTGTTCGAAAAAAAAATCTAGTACCTATGTAAATGTTTTTTGGAATAACTGTTTTGAAATAATTATTTCTGTTTATTAACATCAAAAAATGAAACTGTTTGGAGAGCTACTAAAAATCTCAGGTGAGGTAAACTGTGCAGATTAGCATATGGTCAGATATGGGGCCTTAACCCTAAAGTACTGAAGTGGACCTATACCATCATGGTAAGGCCCATAATCTGGCCAAGAACAACAATAAGGACATGCAGGGACTCTCTAACTAAGGTGCAGAGGGTTGCCTGCGTGGCTAAAACAGGGGCGTTCAGAACGACGCCAACAGCGGCAATTAAGGTCCTACTGAACCTCCCACCACTGCATATCGCCATACAGTCAGAGGCGTGCAAGCCACTACAAAGGTTGAAAGAGATTTACCTGAGGAATGACGCAGCGCATAGAACCAGACACACTAAAATGGCACACAATGTAGTTTTAGACAGAATACTTGACATGATATTCCGGAGGAACTTCAATGTCCACATTCCTACAAGGTATGAATGGAAGGATGGGTTGTATCTATTGGAGAAAGACAACGCAATATGGTACACGGATGGTTCAAAAATGAGCTGGGGGGGGGATTCACGCCAACTATAACAGTAGCATAAGAATGGGCAACTACGCAACGGTCTTCCAGGCGGAGTTGTATGCGATAATTGCCTGCACGCAGAAGAATATCGATAGGCCTCCACAGGAGAGAACTATGTATATTCTAAGCGTCAGCCATGCGGCACTTAAGGCGCTTCCAGAGCCGAAAGTAGACTCAAAACTAGTCCACAATGGAATCCAAGCCTTGAACAGGCTTGGTAAGCACAACAAAGTGAAACTGATGTGGATTCCAGGACACGAAGGCTTTCCCGGAAATGAAGCCGCGGACGAGTTGGTAAGGGAAGGGAACAAGGGCGTATTCGTCGGACCTGAACCATTTGTGGCACCCTCATTGGGCACCCTAAAAGCAGCCCTGAACAATAACGCCGTAGAATTCCACCAAAAAGAGTGGAAAACTACGGTAGGCTTAGGGCATGCAAAGCTCTTCATAGAAAGATTTGACCAGAGCTGGACCAAAAAACTTTAGGAACTCAGCAGAAGACAACTCCGATAAATTATCGGAGTGTTTACCGTGCATTTCGGGGCTTTTATGACAACACAGATTGTAGAACGTGCGGCGAAGAGGTAAAAACAATGAAACACTTATTGTGTGAATGTGATGCCCTCGCTGGAGTAAGAAGTAAAATTCTCGGTTGTGGCCACCCAGAACCAAGTGATTTCAAGGCACTGCCATATCCGCTTCACTCCAGTATCCGCTTTCTGGAAGGATTGGAGGCTGCATTGGATTAAGCACTAAAAGAGGGGTAAGATTTATAAGGGTAGGGACCCCGCCATTAAGATAAGATAAGATAAGATGTGCGCCGAGGAGATAGCCTAGTTGGCAGTTACACTGCCTACAAAGCTAGTGGTCCCGGGTTCGATTCCAGGTATGGCCAAATTTTTGTCCTATGATTATTTATTTCTCGACATAAGTATTTTTATCTTTGTCTAGTACCCATAGTACAAGCCTAGCGCTTAGTTTGGGACAAGGTCAATTTGTGCTTAATATTATTTATTATTAAAGATAAAAAAGATAAAAGAAGTTATTCAGTATGTAGGCCGCTCGGGCACTTTTACACGTCAAGATACTACTCGTACCAGCGCTTCCCAAGAGGAGACCACTGCTGAGAAGAAACGCCGCAAGAAACTCAGCATATATATTGATATTATTTATTACATGTACTTAACTCAACCAAGAATAGTTAACTTATAAGAATACATAGTTAATCGTTTGTTGTGAACCGTACAAAATGTCAATTAGGGGGTTAAAATTATCGATCTCTTTTGTTTTTCTTTTAGGATATAAACTTTACTATGCATAATTCTATCTTTCAACCTTGATTGCACCATTCACGTATGATTGTAAGTCAAAAATTCAAACAATCACCCATTTTTGTACATTATAAATTTATAACTTTGAACCTAACTTAGCCATACTCCCTTAATGGTTATTAAGTAAGCAACACGCGCTATATACGACCCTTGAGCACACTAGGGTCCTTGCAACACCCTAACAAGACGCCATAAATTAAAACTTCTTTTGATTTTCAATTAACAAACGGCTTATAAGAACAATAGGCAAATTATTAGTCCGCCAGCTTGCAAAATTAATATCGTCCCATTCAATACAAGTTTAATCAATTATAAGGGGTTAAAACTTTTGATGCAGAGAACAAAACGATTTGTTTTCATTAGTTTAATAGTTAATTTGTTATCTTAACTATGTATAATACCTATAGATTTTTGTCTATTGTATTTTAGAGAGCAATCGTAAACAAACAATATAATTGAAATTTAGACGTTACAGAAACGCTGAATATCAAGAAGGAATCTTTTGAAATGTTCTTACCTAGCTTGTGCTTTATGTCAATGTTCCTTCAGCATAAAAAACACAGTTTGTGCAATCAAAACGGGTTATATGGGGAATTAAAGTGTGTTCTAACCGGAAATCATGAATTGTCCTTATATTTATTTATATGCAAAATGTTGGGTTTCTGTTTATATTGGGTTCAAAGCTCCAAAAATTTATTTTGGAATTTATGCAATTTGCATGATTTATCTTGTAAAAATGCTTGGTTTCTTTGCCTGCTTTCTGTTAGTATTGAAATTATTAACGCAATTTATTCCTTTTTCGAAAATACTTGGTTTCTAAAAACAGATTACCGTAACTGACCCATTTAGATTGTTCATCCTGCATAACATGTAGTAACGCAGAAGCCCTTTTTTTAGTAATAAAATAGCATTTGAGCAGGACAAAATGTACAGTCAAACAATTAAATTTGTGACCCACCTTAGTTCCAAAGTCAATCTGACATTCTACAACAATAAGGTTGAGTTTCCTATCAATTACAAATGACTTGGCATCTCTAATGACAGTGACATCTTCAAGCAGATTTTCTTTGAAATGGGTAGCAATTTAACGTCCGTGAGCGTACCTATTGTGTGCTTACCTTTCGATCGTATATTCATACGCATCTTAGCCCTCCTTCAACTCCCTGTGCTCATCTCCCTATAGCTACAAAATATTGTCAATAAACCATTTCAAAACAAACAAAACTCTGCATGGAGTTATTACTAACTGAACTCGTATCGATACTCGCGGACGCCGTAAATTCATTTACACGATTAAAATTCACCCCCAAAACTCATGCAGGGAACGAATTTATGTAGGCATTGTGCCCAACTTTTTTCGTTATTTCTAATTTATAGGAACCGGCCGGCCGGGAAATTGAATATACGGGGTGTTCTCATTAAGGTTTTCATCAATTACGAGTGGTGAAAATGTGATATGATAAATGGTTGGGAAATGTTGATTTAGGAAAGGTTTTTGCAACCTCAGATTAAATTATGACGGATAAATTTGCCTTATTTTCACAATCATACCAAAAATAATAGTAACGTAAAATAAGCCTGTTATTATTTGAGGATTAATCAGCTACAACGATTATTTTACAAACAATTGCCCGCGACTCCGAACTAGTAGATCTCGTTTATTGCGGTTAAAAGCTCTTTACCACAATTTCATCGGAATTGGTTCAACGGTTTAGCCCTGAGAGCGTCACAGACGGACCGAGTTACTTTTGTATTTATAATTAGATTTAAGGGGAGAGTTGCATTTTGTATGGATTTTTTTAACTTTTCAATTCTCTTAATGGTTTTTAAAAGTCTTGCCTTATGTAATATTTAATTGAGTTAAGTTATATATTTGAGTATCTGAAACAGCGCTAATGACTTAGCTTGATCTGCAACTGTGTTACTCATACGTTCATAAAATTTAATGTTACCTTAAGTCACTTTATGTTACCTTGGCGAATAAGTAAGAGACAGAAGGTATCTTAATGTTACATTAGCACTAATTAATGTCTTTAGCAGTTTTTAATAGGTAACTTTAATGCATCAATCGGAATATTTTTCTCATTACTCAACACAGAGTTTGTAAATGTTACTTCCAAGCATGGTAGTGGCTAATATTTTTGTTACCAGCTTGTTTTTATAGTCCGACACTAAATATCTCAATACAGACTGGTGTTATAAAAAATGCATTGCAACAAGTGCGGCCTAGTTTTTTTTTAATAATATGATTATTGTCTCTTTTTGTGGCTGCATTTAACAGTTGTGATAGAAAACAAGTTGTAATAATTAGATAAGTTTTCAATATACCAAATTCAAACTTAATGGAAAGTTACTTGCTTGTTACCAAAAACTTACAGTTTCCTGCTTGTTACCTAAACTTTACATTTTCGGTAACAAAAAAAGTTTACTCGAAAATGTAATTAAAGACCAAAATCCTAACCTGATTCGCTGTGATTACTGCATTTTGGATTAAGTGAAGGTATTTTTATCAATAAATCTTAGTCTGATATCACTAATTACAGGAGTTCTCATCCATGTTTTTATTTCGTTACAAAGTAACGAAATAAACAAGATGGGAACTGTCAGATTTTGGTCTTTAATTAGATTTACGAGTATAGACAGTTTTTTTTTTACAAATGCATGCACCAACCTTGCACGTAAGAACTAACATTTTTAAACTGAGAGAGTCTAGCTAAAAAATGGTTAAATGCGTATAGTTCGATCACGTGACCACCCCGAAATTTCTAAAACGCTTTCACATTCCTACAAAAAGGTGCGCTGCGAGGTGAAATAGGTCGGCGAATGAAGTTCTGCCTTAACACAAATAAATCAGATGGCGTGAGCGGAATCACGTCCGATCTAACGCAGCTTGTTAACGCGAGTAAACTCGTTCCGTCGGACCAATGGCTGTGCGTTCGGCTAAACACAGCGCGTCTTATAACATGTGCCAGTCGGGCAGTTTCTATTTTCTATCAATGCCACATGGGTGGAGTTGACACGAGTGGTCAACGCTATCTGTCATCAGTTAACGTCAATTTTATGCATTCGATTTTTCTAGTAGCATTGTTTTTTTTTATGGTGTAGAGAAGGCTGACGTAAGTGGAAACTGTGATTCATAGATATTCGCATTCATAAGACTGCAAGCCTAAGACTGCAAATACGTTGCCAACCCATAGGACTAAGATGGAATGCCTCTATGCTAGTCATTACACCGGCTGTCTTATCCCCAAACCGGAATACCACAATGCGAATACTGCTGTTTGGCGGTAGGTTAATAGATAGGATGGTGGTAGCGATCCGGACGGACCCTGTACAAGGTCCTACCAACCATCCATCTCATCTCATCGTCCATCTTGTCTAGCCCCCCAGGTAGCAAACTGAAGTCATCGACATATAGGTAACGTGATTCTCAAGTGACGACGTGGTTCACGTCAAATGACGCCAGTGCGTGGTTCGTCAAAGAGTTGTGTTCTCGCGCCTCTGTTCCCAACTAGAAACTCGTTTCTGTAACAGATTACAGTTACAGGTCGCTAATGCGTAACCGGCTTAGGAGAGGCAGACCGATTAATTGGCAGGATAAACGTTTTATTTTAGTGTTGATATTAAAAACGTCTACGGGCCTTAGTCCAATTATCGTCAGGTGGCCTGTGAACTCGTTTTCCTTCTCCATGCCATTCAGGGGGGTTACCATGACAAACTAAAGCAGTTCAGATTAGGTTTAGAGAAAGTGACAGAGCTATATAATTGCTATAGCTCTGTCTTTCTGTCTCAATCTAAATTAAACTGCTTTAGGACGTCATGGTATCCCCCCTGAAAAGACTTCTCCTTCATTTTTTTTAATATTTTAGTGTATTTTTGCGGCTGGGTCTTGAAAAGAAGGAAAGGAAAAGAAAGCCCGTTTCCAGTCTACTTTTTAATACCAGTAGGAGGCCTCGGTGGACAGTTAATGTCATGTCATAAAAAATAGAGGTTTCAATTCCCTTGTAAAAAAAACGAAGATATACAAAAACCGGATACACTCATACGTAAATTGACGCAGTCGCAAACTATGGGTAAAAGATTACCAACATCTAGAACGCACATTTATTTAGTGAACGTTTCTTACTAGCTCTCCTTTATAATCGGAAGACTCTATTTATTCTGTGATTGCGTATTAAGATTAATAAATGTTTGGAATTATCAATAGGCTGTAATCATTTAGGGCTTAGACCGGTAATTAGAGGTAAGCCTTTCACCTGTTGAACCTATAAGGTATTTTATAGATTAATCTTATTTAAGAGCATTGGGTTATTAAAAGTTTACCTTTAGGCTAAATAAGGCCTCTATTCTAGTAGATAAAACGATAATGTCTTTGATCTGCTATTTAATTCCCTTTTAATTCAGCCGCCATCACTGTCAAATAAATAAGAGCTGTCGCAACGTCGACGATACGAATACGAGTCAAAAGCAATATTTTTGTACCGTGTTGAATTGCGGCCTCAAATCAAATAAAAATACTCCATCAACTGATACTAAAATAAACAATATAGATAGGTACTTTTTGTGTGGTATTCGATACCACAAAATATCTCTGGTGATGCAAGTGTCCTTGGGCAGCGGTGATTATTTCACATAAAGTGACCCAATAGCTCTAGTGCATTGCCTCTAGCATAAAAAAGAAATTATAAAATATAAACGTTTGGTATCAGTATTTTCCAGACAATCTTACAAAGAGAAGCATACTTTTACTATTTGCATCATAACATTTCCCCGCCAGATAAATAATTAGGCCAGGATTTCTTCAAACTAGGTTTAATAAACACAACTACTGCTATCGACTAGCCTAAGACAATATTACCTTTCTTAAATTAGTTACGCTATTTATACGTACAAAACAAAAGAGTTACAAGTGTCGGTCACGTTTAGTAGTCCGGTCAATCTAGGCATTGGAAGGTACATAAATTGACAACAAGCTGCAAATGCGTGTAATTGTTCAAAACATAATTAAAAATAACATTTTAAAATTCCGAATCATTGCGATGCCTGGAAAAAAAATTATTCGAGGTCAAAGGTCAAAAATCTCGAAAAAAAATGGTTTTTCGTGATTTTCAGCAAAACTGTAAGGTTTATCATAAAATTACCTCAGATAAAAATTGTAGATCATAAAATTCTCTACAAAAAATGTATCAATACTTTTTGTCTCGAGACCGTTTTTGAGATAGAACGAGTTAAAAAGTTGTAATCGTCATTATATGCACACGTTTCCACGCCACCTATGAGGTAGTGTACTTAGCGCGTTTTTTTTAATGTGGTTTCCCCAGGAGGCCTATTCCACATGTCTATTGTGATTCTGTCTAATTGAAAACTTGCATAATAAAATATATTAGGAAGGGTTGGAAATGATAAAAGCGATTGAAACTAAAAAAAATTAGAAACTTATTCATCTGATTCATAATCTTCAAGTACTTCTTCTAGTTGTTCTTCTTCTTGATCTTCTTCTTCTTCTTCTTGATCTTCGTCTTGTTCGTTTTCTTCATCCTGGGTGTAAGTAAATTCCATCAATAGCGATGTTTCGCATGTTTCCTCGTCGGTATCAAACGAATCCTCCACTATTGGTGATTCAGCATTAGAACATGACTGGCCTTGACAATGTGTACATGCCAGACAACACAACAGTCCAACTTTTTTACAACCACATTTAGCGCTGCATCCCTTTTTACACTTGCAAAAAATAGTGTTCAGCAGTTTTTCCGGCGCAGGTGGGAGTAAAGTCTGAATAGGTTCTAATGTATTGTCGACCAACTTCCAACCCCAGTCTTTTGGGTCTAGCTGATAACCAAGCCACACTTGAACTTGGTAATATACCCGGAAAAGATGTTGATGTGCAGCAACTGAGGTTGGAGGAAGACAAGATAATTGCACCTGTTTCTTATTTTTAGTGTTTTTAACGAAACATGCATATCGATACTTAGAGATGTATTATATACGTGGCGTACTTATGCATATTTTGACGATTACAACTTTTACAACTCTTTGACTCGTTCTATCTCAAAAACGGTGGCTCTCAGAAAAAAAAGTATTGATACATTTTTTGTAGAAAATTATATGATCTACAATTTTTATCTGAGGTGATTTTATGATAAACCTTACCGTTTTGCTGAAAATCGCGAAAAAACAATTTTTTTCAAGATTTTTGACCTTTGACCTCGAATAATTTTTTTTCCAGGCATCGCAATGATTCGGAATTCTAAAATGTTCTTTTTAATTATGTTTTAAACAATTACACGCATTTGCAGCTTGTTGTAAATTTATGTACCTTTACTATTATTTTTTAGTCTAATTTGACCGGACTATAGTACGTGACGTTGTTTTAGGAAGTCTGCTGATGCTATTAAATTATACACATATTGTTACTAACTGTGGCATCAGCAGCTCTACGTCACGTAATAACGTGTTGGTTAAGGTTCTCTATGATGAACCTTTTGGAAATCATAGTTACGAGAGGGTTTGGGTTCCGTAACTCCTCCCTCCCCACTTGTTATCTTCTGCTTTCATTATCTTCGTGGCAGGAGATGGATAGATGATTTTAAATACCCTCATAATTATCTAAAGTCATAAAACAATTTAAAAATAGAACTAATGTTATTGAGGAGTTCCTATAGTTTTCTTTTATCTCTCGTTATCTCAGTTCGATGGTATAATATTGTCATTATTTACAATTTGCAAATTTACGAATGTAAGAATCGACTTGCTAGATTGGTCTGAGTACATAGTTGTTGGTTTGAAATATAGCTAATAATTTAAAATTAGTTCGAAAACCAACGTGCCAAGTCAAACACGGTTCAAATACGTAAGTAAAAATTAACCAAAATCATAAACTGTTTATTACTTCCCGGCGGCGGTTAAATATTCTAACTACTAATAAAAACGCAAAGTTAACCAATTGCCAACACAGTGCGACTACATCGAGTTAACTGTTGATAATTTATACAGTGAAAATAAAATTTAACCGCGGGTAGCGTGCATTTTATACTTCAGGTGGAGTAACTGACACTGGCTGTTAGCTATTCGGTTTATTTAACGCCGAATACTGAATTCGGCTAAATATACTGGCGAGTTCATTTAGTAGTCACTTGGTAAATTATTTTTGAATGACGTAACTAAATGTCGGTGCAATTTATAAAGGTTTGAATTAAATATTGTGTTTTTTTCGTTTGGAATTCAATCGGAATCTATAAAAAACTCGTGGATTAAATAATCGAATAAGTACTAACGAGGGAAAATTTTAAAAGTATGAATACAGTTCATTTCGAGTTAGAACTATTTATGACTAAATCTTCTTGAGTTGCCGGTGTTTATGAGCGTTGGTAATTTCTTCCCATCAAGTAACCCGCAATCACGTTTGCCTATAAAAAAAATGCTTTAACAAAACTTGACTCGTCATATCTTAGAAACTTTAAGTCGTAGGTACTAAAAATATAGGTATTAAGTTCCGGTTTCTTAGTACTTTAATGAGAAATAAATTTTGTTTGTTATAAAATATTATTCTACCGATATTATTTTCCAGAAACTTGTAAATCTTTTTAGAAGGAAGATTTACGCGAAAGTAGCGTGAGAACCTACTTACCTCCTTATTTACTTATTTATCTAGAACGAATAATATATTATGCCACAAATGTCTCCGTATCAAATGAAGTAAGTGCCATTCTGTTTTCATCTTAAGTAGTAAGTACATCTTTAAACTCAAGTCAAGGACAAGGCAAGGACAACCCTGCCAGTGTAAATGTCGGTTTTTTTAGCGATTTTTTCTTGTACAAATTTCTGCAGCTACACTTCGGTTATATGAGCATCGTGCTCTTAACCATGCTGCTACAGATTGCCACCTGCCTGACACCACCCTCCTTGAGCTCGCCCTTTATTGTTGGCAGATATACTAGCTAAAAAATTTCTAACGACAGTCAAAAGGGAACTAGGTTTCCCTGCAGTATCCGGTAACATTAAAAATTCGGTTTAGTATTCGGCGAAATGTTTCGGTCCATCTCTAGCCTGTAAAGCCCGCGCTGCCAACTCACAGAATAAATTATCAAGAGAACTTCGATCTTACAAGCTTAACTCACGAAAAATATTTTTAATACTGATATTATAAAATGTATTTAATTTTTGAGAAATAATAAATAGCGGGGTCACCATAATTTTTATAACTGGCCAGTTTTTAAAATCACAAATTTCTTTCTCAATATGTTTATAGTTCCGACCTTGTTAGTCAGCTGGAATGGGCTAAACAAAAGATAGTATGGTGTCTTAGAGCTGTTCAGTACTCTTACCATTAGATATAATAACCATACTCGCTAGCTGGTCGAACGTTCTGTCCCTCACAGTATCTTTATAGAGTGCAAGGGACAGAGCATTCGAAGTCGTTAGCGAGATCAGTAGTGGTAACTAGTGGCAAGGGAGATGATAATGTTAACGGAAGCTGGCACAAAGATCTTTGTAGTACTTAATGTAGATTCTTGAAGAATTCTTTCTTGCTGGTAGATTCTTGATGTGTAAAAGTGCCCGTGCGGCCTACTAACTGAATGAAATGTCTTTTATCTTTTATCTTTAGTTCCAAAGAGTTAAAATTCATTGGACTAGAGAAGCAACAAAGAATGATTGTGCAAAATAGCATAAAAGTTCGTTTTAAAAATATAATTATTGACAGAAACTTATTGTTTCGATAATTATTAAAGCAATGGTTATAACCGAATTCTTTGTTAAGCCTACAGTTAACTACGTCATTTTTTTTCAAATTATACTTTAAAACGGTTTTGAAGTAAGTAACTTTCAAGAATAGCTTCAATCCAGCATTATCTATACCTTAAGTAACTTAACTCTCTTTTTCTTTCGATTTTGTCACGAATAAAGTTTAAGAGAGATGGAGCAGCCAAACTTTCGGATTTAGTGCCTCGAAGCGATTTCAGTGTTACTGCATGGTTAGTTTAGACAGTTTTGACAGTTCAATGTTTATCTCTCTTATTTAAGAGCCAAATAACCTTTTTTTTAAACCTTTCCATTCGATTGCATTATCTTTATAAATTATATTACTTTATATTTACCAACACATCGAGTTTGTCACCTACACCTGTTTGTTTAACTTCAATTTCCGTCTCACTTCGAGCAAAGAAAACATAATTAAGAAGTGTGAACACCCTGTGCAATGTTTGGTTTCTTGACGCAAGGAAGGCTTGATAAGGTGGGAAAATGTTTACTTACAAGGCAAAAGTGTAATACAGGATGAATGGAAATTGTATGCATTCTTTTAGAGGAGAAATTAATTGTATGTCATCCGTATTTAAAAAAAACTGATTTTTTATATCTCTTTAAAATATACAGAAAACATACAATTTATCTTTAGGAATTGAGTCTTTTAAATCAGGTTTTTAAAGGGTATAGCCGGGTAAGCATGGCGAAACTGCCCTTAGCGAAAAAAATAATTTCCTTTAACTGGGTTATTAACCTTTACATATGTAGTGCTTTCACCAAAATTTAAGCCTCAAATCCTTCAGGTTTAAAAAAAAACCGCATAAAAAGAAATAACATTTTTATTTTATTTTACCCAAAGTACTTATCCGATTTCTTTGTAATTTGGATATGTTATATATACAATTAAGGTCGCTTTCTAAAAAAAATATTAATGAATTATCTCTTGAAAAAATAGAAAAAAATCGAGTTAACAATTTTCAAAAAAATAAAAAAAATACGTGCGAGATTGCGAAAATTTCCAAATTTATATATTTTATGTAGAATTTAATAATGTATAACATATAAAAAAATTAATATCTGAAATCGGGATTAACAGTGTGAAAAACTTGAATTTGTACCATCCCATACATTATTTTCAAACAAAATAACTTCTACGTATTACACTATGAAGTTATATTTACAACGCATTTTGAATTTGGAACGAGACTTATTTTACTGACAAGGAAAGGTACCCAACTGTCCGGCTCCGATTTTGTTGATTTTGATATATGTTAGAGAGTAGTTTAAAATAACAGACACGTATTTTTTTTTAGCGGCCCAAACTCAACCTGTTGGGAGAAATTGACCTCCAAAGTACTGAAAAGTGACTAAACCCTCTAACTTATATAGAGATAGTATTTAAAAAAAAATATGCAAGTTTCATAGCGGTTTGATTATAAATGTTTAAGAAGATGAAAAAATAATGAGCACGCGTTTTGTTATATCGGCTAAAACTCATATTTAATAAAAAAATCCCTTCAAAGATCATTGAAGATACACTTCCTGTGGTTTTGTGGTCACTTTTCAGTACTTTGGAGGTCAATTTCTCCCAACAGGTTGAGTTTGGGCCGCTAAAAAAAAATACGTGTCTGTTATTTTAAACTACTCTCTAACATATATCAAAATCAACAAAATCGGAGCCGGACAGTTGGGTACCTTTCCTTGTCAGTAAAATAAGTCTCGTTCCAAATTCAAAATGCGTTGTAAATATAACTTCATAGTGTAATACGTAGAAGTTATTTTGTTTGAAAATAATGTATGGGATGGTACAAATTCAAGTTTTTCACACTGTTAATCCCGATTTTAGTTATTAAATTTTTTATATGTTATACATTATTAAATTCTATATAAAATATATAAATTTGGAAATTGTCGCAATCTCGCACGTATTTTTTTTTTTTTTTTGAAAATTGTTAACTCGATTTTTTTCTATTTTTTCAAGAGATAATTCATTAATTTTTTTTTAGAAATCGACCTTAATTGTATATACAACATATCCAAATTACAAAGAAATCGGATTAGTACTTTGGGTAAAATAAAATAAAAATGTTATTTCTTTTTATGCGTTTTTTTTTTAAACCTGAAGGATTTGAGGCTTCAATTTTGGTGAAAGCACTACATATGTAAAGGTTAATAACCCAGTAAAAGGAAATTATTTTTTTCGCTAAGGGCAGTTTCGCCATGCTTACCCGGCTATGAAAGTATTAAAAATTTGATACCTATATTTGGTTATACCTACTTTAAAAAGTTATACTATAATTTTTAATTTGTTTTTATGTTGAGGCTTAAAAAGGAAGTTAGATTTAATACGGTAAACCACCGGGTAAGAGCATGCCGCACCTTTACCGCACCACTTTGTGTAGGGTTCCAACGCCCTAACGTCAAAGGCGAAAAACAACAAGAATGAACTAATTTTGTAATAAAAGTTATGTCGTGATAATTTTTAGTAGGTATAAACACTTCAGGGACCCGTGCCTCAAGAACAAATCAAGTAATATAGGTGAACCTTTTTACTGCTAAACCTACATATAATATTATACCCCAATAAAATATTTTAATCAGTAAACAAACCATTTGCTAAAATTAATTGTGGCATAGATCACAAAATTTAATTGCTAACGTTAATTTAAAACTGTTTTTATTTTTGTTCGGAACAAAGGCGTGTCGCGACCAGAGGTAATTAGACATTTTGATAAAGCACTCGACACAAATCATTAGCGTATGTAAAAATGGTTTCCAACACGATAGTCCAGAGTCTCGTGTGGTCACGCCACGTGTGAACGTTAATAAGAACCATCACTTATTTTCGTAAAAAAACCGATCCTAAAATCTCTCGAGTAAATTCATACGATTTTATTGGCTACTTAGAGTTGATTAGCTAATGCAGTTTCATATTAGTAGCTGTAGATACAACGATTATTTAAAATTACATTTTCAGATCTAGAGCAAATTGAAATCATTTAACAGATTTATTGTAATTCCCACTCTCATCGTTTATTTTGTTTAGTTACTAAATCAATGCAACTATTAGAAAAAAAGAAAGTTTAGCCATTGGTATACTCACTTCCAGTTGTTTATCCCTGGAATTGATGACGTTCAGTCATTTTCGTATTTTTATAGACAAAAGGCCGTGGCAGAACGGTAGTAAACTTTTTATATGGCTTATAGCTTATCAGCAAGTGTTCTCTGCCTTTTGGCAAAAATAATTATGTTTGGCCAAACGTATTGTTTCCCTATCGTTTCATTTGCAAACCAGCTTTTTTTTAAGTAATCGTAGATATTATATCAAATTATAAAAAAACCTTACCTAACTTATATGGTTCTACTCGATGGTATTAAAATAAATCCTGAAATATTGGCAAATGATACGGTTGGGAAAAAATACATTTGATTACGCCAAATTTAATGATTTGAACATTCTTGTATAGAACTTTTAAAACATTTAAGGTAATACTTTTATATTGATAAGTAGGATAGTTTAAAAAAAATGCGTAAAATTGGACACTAATTATCTGTCAACAAATAAAAATCGACAGACAAAACATTATTTGTACTTAAGTTTCTGTTTTATCATATTATTATTGGTTACCTTAAATATACAGAGATCTCCAATAAAATTCTTCATTAGAATCTAGAAGTGCTGATCAAACATACCGAATAAAATACGTTGAGAATTATAAAGAACAAAGAAAAAAGGGAATTAAAATGCAACGTTCATCAAATGAACCCGTACTTACCTGCGGTCGTGCGGTGTCCGCGGTTAGCAGAGCTAACACTGCACTCTCGGGGCGATTCCGTTGAGCACTTTTGTTTCAAATCCTAAAATAAATTCGCCAGCAGCGAAATGCGGAAATTTGTTCTTTTTTTCATTTGAAACAACGGCTCCAATTTGGCCAATTTGAAATAATGATAATTATAATCGTTAATTAAAGGTCATAATGTGATTTGGCTAATATGATAAATGATGTTACTGAGCTTAAGTCTACTTTGCTTATAATAAAAAAGGGTGTATGTCATATGCGGAGACTACTAGATATGTATCCTTTTTCACTTGATCCTCAGAAGACTGAGCCCCCTTTTCATCAGGTCCCCAGATTTACTCTGAAAGAAGAGGTGACAATTTTATCGGAAGTTTTTATCCAGTACTACTTTAAAAATGTCTGTTATATTTAATATTTTATAAAAAGTGCAATTGAACTTATCAAGGTGTTGCTACCGGTAGTATTTTTTGCATAAAGCCGTCGTACCACCAGCTGTAATGTCAACTCAGTCAGTTAGTGAATTAGTTTTTCGAATAAATTCCTTAAATGTAAATTAAAGAAAATTTTACACTTTCATGTCATACCTCCATTACACCATCTACAACCCATCGCGTAGAAGTAGAATAATTACATATTTTTTATTTTTTACTAGAGTTAAATCTACGTTTTGGTTGTTACCTAATATTGTTTCTCATATTAACAGCTTTATTTATAGTGCATATTAATAGTCCCGTTAGAACCAACTGTAGATGTCAAAAGAAAAAAAAAATATCTAAACTTTCCATGTCCTAAAAGTGTATACTCTCTCGTCTGATCTTCCTGTGGGTTTGATAATCCTCGTACGATCATTAATAAATGCAAAACAGCGTTATCAATAGGTTGAGCATTAACTATTAATCAAATTGCTTACGTTGGCTAAGCCACATCCATCTTGCAGATTATCTTCAGTTTAATTGCTTTATAGTAAACATATTAGGTTACATAATGTGTTGGTGAGCCATAATAGAGACGTCAGATAGATTTACACGCGGCTTCATGATTCATGTCGGAATTAATTATTATTTATGACTTACTAGCTGATGGCCTGGACTTAGATATGGCAGACTTGATAAAAAACCATATCACTGTTTGAAAAACCTCCAATAAAAACCTCCGATACAATCGCAATGGGCAACTTTAAAATTCCTCACCACTTTGGGCTTAAACATCTAGCAAATATGGGCCTTTATGACAACACAGATTGTAGAACTTGCGGCGAAGAGATGGAAACAATGAAACACTTACTGCGTGAACATGATGCCGTTGTCGGAATAATACTGAAAATATTTGGCCGTGGCTACGATTTGAAGGCACTGCCATTGCACTCCACTATCCGCTTTCTGGAAGTAGTGGATGCAGAATTGGATTAAACGCTAAATAAAATGGGTTAACACAAAATCCCATAGGGTAGAAGTGTATCCGTACGAACCACACCAGTAATATAAGATAAGATAAGATGTAAATATGGTGAAGTAGTAATAAAATTCTACACTAATTTAACATTGCTAACAGTATCCTTGTATTACAAGAATACTGTTAGCGCTTACTCCAACTCTGCATCCACCACTTCCAGAAAACGGATAGTGGAGTGCAATGGCAGTGCTTTCAAATCGTAGCAACAACAGCACAAACAGCAGCAGCAGCAGTTAATTAGTACAGTAATATATTCTTTATTAAGTAATTAGTTTAGTGTTCACTTTGCTCGTTTGTCCGTCTGCATATCCGCTTCCTCCTCCTAAACCAGGCAACGAATTTTGATGCGGTTTTCAGATATTTTTCACGGAAGGTTATAAAATACTTTAATATACTTTCTTTAAAAAAGTGTGTCTACCAAGGTGACGACTGACTAACGAACATAAATTAATAATTCAAACGCGTAGTGGATAATAATAGATCTCCAATTAACAAAAAAAAACTAACACGAATTTTAAGTAATTGTTTTATGAAGCTAGTAGTAATTATAAATACACCACCTAACAATTTGCATTCTAAATTATAATTCACTGCATAAGTAGGAAGGTAATAAAGCAATTTGCATAAATTACATTTTTTTTTACAGTTGATTGGCTTTATGTCCCCCTTAACAGGCTGTTCACACTTACTCTACCATCATAAAGAAAAGGCAGTATAAATTACGAAGTTTTTAAGCAAATACTACCTTTTTACTTTGGACTGCAGAACTGTTCTGTGACTACGCATTTTTTCGGTAGCACCTTTCAGCGGCGGAAGCAATTCATTACTCTGAAATATGTCGCGGCTTAAGGACAACGGTTACTGCGATGCGTTTAACCTTTTGAACAACTAAAACAAATCCAATATGTGTCATACGCCAAACATGTTTGCTAAGATATCCCTTCGGGTGTCACAGTCCGAGAGCCGGACCCTTCCTGAAGTGGCAGGGGTCCGGGAGACGGAACTGACATAACCAGCCAAGTGGCAGGGTCCCGTGCGATCTGCGATGTCTTATTTCGCACATAAAATAGAACCAACTAGATTGTTCACAAATTCTATTATAAATCATTAACTAATATCGGCTGTGGCTGACGGTGGCGTTAGTGCCCCCGAGTCTCAGCTGTCGGCCAGAGCCGACTGTAGCGCTTAAAAGGTTGAGAGTTTATAAAATGGTGATTAAATTTATGTGACAGATCTATTTTTGGAGCAAATACTCGGTCATTGAAAATTAAGTTTTTCGGTACCTTAGTGACAAAATCATACACATAACCTAAGGGGAAAGCAAGTTTATAACTCTATCGGATGGTTTCTCAGCTAACTAAACAGCTGTAAGTTTTTTTTTCGGCGTATATGAACTTGTATGATATTGTACCCTTTTCATGATACGTTGAGCCTAATAGTTAAAACTGACTACGAAACGAGCACACTTCGAGGCCGCGCCGCCGCATTTAAATTGACACGCATTGTTATTAAAATACCCCATAATTAATTCGTTATTTCGTATTAAAATGAGATCGACAATCTGATAATGGCCTGAGACTGCTACCATTTTACTACACGAGACTTAATAATAATTATATCTAAGTAAAACAGTGTCTTTTTTCATCGAAAACTTGATTGGCTAGAAAATTATAAAAATTAAGAGCTCGCAAAAAGTCACTTTTTTACATGTATAGCATAAAATAAAAAAATAAAAAATACCACTTCCTTCTTGAGTTGCTACAATTTCTTTATAATATTGTTTTGAATACATCATTTAATTTATTTAATACAACTATAAATACGGACT
Organism: Acleris sparsana; assembly: GCA_923062465.1. NCBI lineage: Eukaryota > Metazoa > Arthropoda > Insecta > Lepidoptera > Tortricidae > Acleris > Acleris sparsana. The sequence goes on from OV281299.1 coordinate 3,911,562, forward strand.
TTACATTAAAATTTAAAAGTTAAAGTTAAAACTAAACTTATTTAAAATAAAATAAAATAAAACTAAGCTACTCAAATATTAAAAATTAAACATAAACACCACTATAAAAAGAACACCCCCTCTAGCAGGTCCGCTCGCAGCATGGTCCCTTAGACACTGGCTGCATTACCTCTCTGGATGGCTAGCCCAATCCTTTGGGAATTAAAAATAATAATTCGTTTAATATCCGCGCGACCCGACCCGCATTTTTATAAAAAAAAAAAATCCTGAGCCCTCTACTTCTGAATGGATAATTTTAATTCCCGGGGAGAACATACTAAATCTAGTTGTTCATATTAAAGAACCTGTATATCATAGAACAAACATTAGTAACGTTGAAACAAAGCAACTTGACTCAAACCCAGTAAACAATTTTATTTTCTCCGTCTTCGATCCGCTCGAACACAAAGGCAGTAAAGAAAATTGCTGTTAACAATGTAGTCCGGCTAGTTACGAGTATTTTCTAAGCCGTAAAACACTTGCTTAAGCCCTTCTGAGCACAAAGCGGTAAAGTACGAACGTAAAATTAAGACTCATTAAGGTGTACAGTCTTGGTAGGCACGATTATTTTTCCTGCGACTTGGTTTACGTAGAACTACTATCGTCTTTCAATAAAAAACATTATTTTAGGAAGTGAAACGCATTTTAAATACTTAATGCAGCACGTGAATTACCATTTTTTTTGTCAGATGTTGTTTTAACGTGTAGTAACGAAATTTTAACAAGTTTTTTTTTAAATACCTAGTACTAATAGAGACAAGCGTCCAAACATTTAAACATCATTAAGTTAGTAATCGTTTGGTTTTGTGTTTCGAGATATTATGACTTATTTGACTACTCATATAAATATAGTTAATAATTTTATTCATAGTCTACTTAGGTATGTAAAAAAAAAAATGAGTTCGTAAGAATGTAAGTTGCTTAAAGAGAAATAATTCTAGAATAAACCGTCGGACATGTTTCTGCGGAACCCAAACTAGGCTAAAATACATCCTGAGATCCGGTGAATCATTAATAAGGAGAAATGTCTAGCTTCTGAACTACTTTACTCATTAAATACCAGTAATACTATCTTAGCCAAAAACCACCTTAGAGACTCTGTTATTAACTAATTTAATAACCTTTATATCTATTCCGCATATTCTTTAAATTTTGTGACTAGCATTTTCATTATAACACTTTTTTGTACACAGATTTTATACACTTCGACATTTAATAAAATCTTTTTACATTGACGATCTTATTATAAAATATGCGACATAGAATTATGCAATTTCCAATATGAAATAAACACTATCTACGTACTTAAGATAATAAAACTTATATTAAAAGGTTCTAGGTATCACAGAATTTTCTAGAACACCGGAATGAGAAAAGCCGTAAATTACGGCGCATTAAAAGAATTTTCGAAGTTTTATAAGCAAAGATCCTCTGGAATACTAAATGATGTTCGGTGGGGCAATTTCTTCCTGCCTGATATGGAGAATTTTATAGCAACGTAAAATGCAACGTTTCTGGATTGATTAGTGAATATCAAAAAAATATGGCTTAAGTTTACAGGTAGATTACTAAGGGTAAGAAAATAATGCTACATTCTAACGATACTGTGTCTATTGGATACGTGGCGGTTAGACAACCATGGATTGATTAAAATGAACATGAATAATTATGAAAATTGCATTTAATATAATATTATATTATTATAATGTAAAATGAAATTAGAGATTGTGTTCTATTGTTGGATATTAGGTTATATTATTACCTAATCCTTATTATTGTCGCATTGACATAAATAAATGTTAAATAAATCAATACATCTTACTCGTATTTAAAAAAAATAGTTTGAAGAGCACACGTAAAAAAATTGTGTCATTCTCTTTCTTTACTTTGTTTTTACTTGTATTTAATTGCTTGTTTATTGCTAGATACTAAAATGCCAAAATAACTTACACAAAAACATACAAACCCATTGGAAAAAAAAGTATGTGTAGACTATTAAAATTTTAGTTGCATTGTCTTAAAATGTGAATCTAGTCACATGAACTATTATTTCCGTGTCGTTAATTACAATAAAAAACCAAATTAGTATTATTATACGTAATTTTGCGGACCGACAAAACAAAACTCTGCTTCGCCTTATACTTGACATTCAAGCTGCCGACCGCCATCTTTGTTTTTATCTGTAACTTAATGGCGATAGTAAAAAGTATGAAGTGTTTTTATACCTCGGAATAAATTCTTTACTTCAATATCTAAGACAAAATGTATTTTGGTTTTAACAAAGATGAAATGTCGATTTTTGTGATGTTTTCTTTGCTTGTGAATTGTTATTCTTATAAATTTCTTCAATATGGCTTTGTGATTTTATCAGCGTTATGTTATTTTATACTCTGGCTGTCAACAAGCAACAATAAAGTTGTTTTATGTCACGAAAGCGGGTTTGCCATGCTTGTAGTTGTTACACGTGTAGACACGCACACTACGGCGACGCTTAATGACGACAGCCACGCACACACGGACAACGTGTACGTGCATCTACACACACAAGCATAGCAAACCCGCTTTCGTGAGATAAAATAAATATACCTGTGGTATTAAAGTTAACTTTTATCATTTATTATTTATGAAACACTTACTGTTTTATCTTTACAATTAACAATGTAGTTGTGCAGTTTGATTTTCTGCTGACAATACACGCATATAATTGTTTTGTACGAGATTGATCTACCAAATTCTATTTTTTATTTTCCTCAATCACCTAAAGCTTAGCTGGAAAAGATCCCTTAAAGTGTTAAATTCGCCTTTGTACATTCCAACTCTGTAAATATTGTATTTGAATTACTGTTTTTTGTACAATAAAATGTTTACATTATAATACATACTAAGGTACACATTTAAGTAAATGTTTCTCTAACAACATTATCAATTTTCCTCAAACCAAAAATATTTTTTTTGCTTGCTCATATAACGAATAAATAAGTTCAAATATTCTCTCAAGCAACATTTCAATTCAAACGTTACACACAATTACCTATTGACAACAACGTCTACAACATTGCGTATCACTACCAGCTTCCACCGCAAACCGCCGAGCACATTACACGACATATCTTCACATAATTATCTACCAAGCTGTTTACGTAACCTTATAATAGAAGTTCCTGGGAGTATTATAATGTCGATTCTGCGTGTACTCGATACGCTTAAAAATATAAAACAAGAATTTGTAAAATTAATAATTATGATTTGTTTGTAGTTTGTGTTGAAAAGGGTTAACAAATTTTACAAAATAATAGCCACATAGCCAGTTTTATAAATCAGATTGTATATGTTTTCAATCAATTTACAAAAAGGAGGATATTTTCAATTCGTCTGTTTTTTTGTGTGTATGTTACTTGATTTCTACAAGTAAGTCAATTGTCAACCGATTAAACTGATTCTTTTAGCATGGTGTAGAATATCAGGGATGATCCTACTTTAATTTCAATAAGATCAGAATTCTGTAGTTTTTGTAACGAATAATGAATAGATTGAGTATTAATTGACGAACTAGTGCGCCAAACGTAATGTTCATTATTACTGACAATGCGGTTCGTTTCATGGTTTGCACATCAAGCTTGGTGTATTACGCAGTAAATTAGGTAGGTAGTCCATTCACAGCACAGGACTGTTTGGCGTTTGAGTGGTCTGTCTGCCTCTGACCGTACACACACACCAATAATGATCTTCCATGTGTATGGGAAATATCCCTAAAAAATAAAGTGTGACTGCGGGGTCGTGGTCGTGGTCCTTACTTATCCCAACTCAGTAAATAATAGATTTTGAAACAATTAAAGTTTAGCATTTTATTGCTAAACTTATTTTCAAATCAAATCGTTAGACGGGAAAAAAAATTGACTATTAGACACTGAGAATGATAAATACTTATGCTAGAGAAGTTTTCAATCATATTTATATTATTTATTAATAACATTATTTTTTTTTATTAAAAAAAAAAAAAAAAATTAAAAATAAAGCATTTTTATTTTGCTCATTATTAGCAATAATTATTATTCTTGGTCTGCTTATGATCCTTGTGTCTAAATTTGAACTTTTTATACATGCTTCAACTAATTGTGATTTTATCACATTTTGTAATATTGAATAGTAAAAAAAAAATACAAGGTAAATATTTTCAAAATTGTTTATATCATTTTAGGTATATTTTACAAATAATTATTTAACCATATCAAATCTGAAGGAGCATAAACTTGTTGTGTTTTGAAAATGATTTTAATTTTAAATTAAAACAAGTGACTAAAATAAAATGATGTGTTATATTGTTATAACTTGACTCTAACAAAAAATTGTGCGTAAAAGCTAAATATTTCGTAAACGGATCCCGCACTCGAAAAGTTGTTTTCACAACTCTGCAATATTGAAAGACATACTCAACGACACCCAACACTATGGTGTAGACGAACGTTAAGTGTAGTCGAGGTACACAATTTTATTTTACCACATTATTGGGGTGACTAACTAATATGTATACTCATGCCGAATTACAGCTTTCTAGTACTAAGTGCCTCTAAGCTAGGCTGCGGACGGACAGACGGACGGACATGGAGAAACTATAAGGGTTCCTAGTTTGACTACGGAACCCTAAAAATGAGAAAATATCGTAATAAGTTGATTTTAAACCTTACCCGAAGTCAAAATCAACAGTAAGTATCGTTTAAATTAATACGTAATTTTTGCAGAACTAAACAGTGATTTAGTGTTTAAATCTAGTAAATCCAGGGCCCAGGGCCTGCCTAACCACCACAACAAACTGCCCAAGTTCTTACAATTCGGATTCCGACCTAAAAGTACACAGTTCCTGTATTATGATTGTAATTCATTACCTAGTTAAATCTAATCAAGTAAAACTTGTGACTCATGATGACTAAAACACGATTACTCTATGCCGGTTCTTAATCAGAATTAAATACAGTACCATGTTCAGTAATATCAAGTCCAGCAGAACTTGTAGTAACAGACTTCATTTTTATATGACCAACTCGTCATGTAACCTACATTTGATATGTCTGAGTACCGGGTCTGGGTACCGTTTCCCAACTTATCATTTGCCAACTCGCTTTGGTTTCTGAAAGTAAATATTTTAGGATTTTATAAAAACTCATCATCATCATCATTTCAGCCGAAAGACGTCCACTGCTGGACATAGGCCTCCCCCAAGGCTTTCCACTCAGACCAGTCTGAGTTTGTTTAGTGGACTAGATAATATTATAACAAGAGTATTTATGTAATGGCTGCAAGACTATTCAATCATCTGCCAGACCATATAAAAGAACTGAACTTGACTATCTTCAAGCGAAACTTAATAAAATTCTTAATGAAATAGATGATTTTTTTATGAGTGTATTCGATAATTATTAGACTATGTTTAAATTCTAGTTCATAAGATATAAGATATTGTAAGCCAAAATGGCAAATTATAGCAGTTCCTAGAAAAAACCTATAAAACCTTGTACATACCCATAACTAACAATAAATGGCTTTGACTTTGACTTTGACTTTGTATAAAAAATATAAAATCTTCATTTTTTTCAAAATGGCTGTGTTAATCACACCTTTATTTATATCATACCCAAAAATTCATAAGAATCAGATGAATAATCACATTTCATAAAATTGCGTTTTTCTCGAAACATACTTTTTTTAGATATTGTTTTTTTCATGACACGGCAGTGTAGCTCTTGACACGCATTGAGAGATACGTTAATGTTATCGAACATGTAAGAATTGAAAAGTTTCAAGCACACATTGGAGTTTGATATTTATCAACTTGTATAGGATTGACAAAAGCCGGACGGTCGCATCAAAATTTTCAAAAATCGTTTATGTTATCATTCTGTATGTTGTCTAAGCCTTCTGTACCGGAAATGGTCTATACGACAAACTTTACTCTCGTCTGGCGCAAAGCGCACCGCACAATGCACTGTTACGGAGCGGACAAATGTTCCATCGTCTGTTAATACTTTAAGCTTAGTTGGTAGAGACTACTGACTACCACCATGCGACTTGCGGAACCTTACATAATATATTTATCTACATTCACATCATTACTTCAATATAATATGTTCAGAAAGGATAAGCAAATGCCCTAAATTAAGTAACCTGAATCCATAGTTGTACTTTAATGTTAACATAAAACATTAAAGTATTTCATATCATTTCAGTATCGGTTATCGGCTGTAGTTGCATCTTAATGTTCACTTTAAAGTATTGGTGACCTATACTTTAATCTGAACATAAAGATACAGGTGCAATTAAGATACAGGGAAAGGACAGATACAGGTTTCTGACACATTGTATGATATGCTTGTAGATAAATTTACGCAGCAGTCACGTAAATAACTATTAGAAATGGTAGGACCTTACGCAGGGCAATCACCACCTTATCCTTTAACTTTTAGTTTAAGCAACAGTGTTCCCTATGTAGAGTTCTAGTGTAGGAATAAGACAACCGGTGAAATTACTAGACTATAGGCATTTCATCTTAGTTGGGTTGGCAACGCTTTTGGAATCTTAGAATAGCAGACTCAGACCCCACTTACCATCAGATAGACCGGGTACCCATTTTTTATAGATAAAAACAGGAAGCACACAGGAAGCATTCTCAAAGGAATTGAGAAAAATCTTGGTAAGTACTGAGAAGTACTTCAACATTCCTATGTTTCAGAATTGCCTACTTATGAAACTAGCGATCCCGGGCTCGTTCTCTATAAGAGCAAGTATTTATGTAGCGCCATATATTTCCCAAATTTTTAATATTTTCTACATATTTAAACAAGCAAATGTATCTTAAAAGTAATTCAACTGTTGTAGAACCAATTTCCAAACAAAAAGAAAAGTTTCTCATGCGTTCCTTTTCCATTTTCAAATAATGTTCAATCTGACAACCGTTAGGCTCAGTTTCCACGCAATCGGAAATGAAAGGGGAAGGAAAAAAGAAACGTTAAAAGTAAATATCGTTGTTTCCACTTCACGTAAATATGATGACAGGTAAACGTTATTTCTTGTGTATGTGGTTTTATTATTAAGTTTACTTAAAATCCTACCGTCAGGTGGCCTGTGTGCTCGATTGCGTTTTCCAACGCTTATTTCTTTAAATTACTATAAGTAGTGTCAATGTTTCTTTTAAAGCATTATTTTAATGCTTTCAGTGAATAACACGGTAGTTTAAATATGGACCCAACTTAAAGTGTGAAATAGGTGTTTTATTTTTAACTGTTTGTATGTGTTTGCGAACTATATTAGTGATTCTGAATTAGTAAAGATGCAATAAGAAAACGTAATCGTTATCGAAAATGTATTTGATTTACGTAAGCTGTCGCGTCGAGCACTCGTTTCAATTACATACCTTTTGACAGTTTTAGAAAATCGTTGACGTTACAGTTATGTATCTGATATAGCCCTGAATGTTATTAAAAACACATTCCAAGCCAAATATTTAACCCAATAACTTAATAAGCCTGAACCGAGTTTCAGTAACCCGAGCCCGAAGAAAATCGGCCAAATTGATGTGCTTCAGACAAATGCAACGTTGCATCGATCAAAACCAACAACCTGCAATGCAGAACCAACTCTAAACTTGCGTTCATATAGTTGCTTTTACGTTCGACGTGAAATGTAAAATTTAAGAGAAATTTTCCTTGTGCAAGCGTACTAGGAATTTTGAGCTACTTTATGGACTACACGAATTATGTAGTACTTACAGAGTTTGCAGTGAGTGGCCGTCTTTGATGAATTTTATAACGATGTCGCACGGAGATTTGAGGGATTTGGTTCTGATTGGGTTTTGAATATCGTATACAATAGCCTATTATGCTTAGATGTTGTGCAACTAACGCTGGCCTTAGTTGTTTTAGTTTGATACGATCAAATCTTCAGTCTTACAGTAAAAGTTGACGTCTAGGCGACGATCTATTTTCAAAACATCTTTCATTACTTATTTGTCTATTTTTGTTAAGTTTGTTTATTCATCGATGTTATACAGGGTGGGGCCTGTAACTAAAGAAAAAATTAAAACGTATGTAGATTCTACTCCTCAAACTAGACAACTTTTGTTTAGTAACTTTTTAAAATCATAAAGTTTTTAGATTGTTCATTTTTCAAACAAAGTAAATAGTATTTTCAATGTACTTAAAACTCCGTCTAATTGACATCGCCTGTCAGTCTAGTCACTCTACAGACATAACCAATTTCATAGTACATTGCGTGTTCGAATTAACTTTATAATGTCATAAAATTCAAACCGCAAGTTTTTTTTCAGTCGTCAAACAAACGTTGCGTAGTTTGAGGAGAAGAATCTACATTTTAATTTTTTGCTTTAGTTACAGGCCCCACCGTGTATAACAATCGAAATGCATTGCATGTCAAAAAATACATAATATTTTAGAAAATATTTTTCTTACTAGACTGCCTATCCTATATGGTTACTAGTAGTCATACTTGGGTACCTACGATGGTAAGCATTTTGCTCTTACCAGCTCTTACCACTTACCCGACGACATGTAAAGAGTTCTTAGCTAAGGGTTGCGAGAAAGTTATTTATGATACGATAACATTTTCAGTCTTAATGTTAGAAAACATAGATGTATATGCAATAATCTAATCTCAGAACATCTTTCATTATTTTTTTGGCAAAGATTAGTTAGAATGAATAAAAATAACACTCACAAAAAGGTCGCTTATGCGATGTCAAAATGCAAAAAAGTTTCCCAACGGTTTAAATGCTTTATCGGAAGATGCATTTTAAAATTTGAGAAAGCTAACGAGCGCAACTAATGGTAAGTAAGCAATGTCAGTGTGACCCATAAACATTTTCATTCTCAAGACTACAATCTTAATACTGCAATCCTGTGACTGCAAATGCGTTGCCAACCCTAAGGACTGAGATGGAAGGCCTCCATGCTATTAATTCACTGGTTATCTTATCCCCACAAAAAACACAATTTTTTGAACACTGCTGTTTAACTGTAAGTTAAAAAATAAGATATTGGACGGACCCTGCCCAAGGTACTACCACTACTAAAATGTTGTGTGATAATGCAAATGAAAATGAAATAAATAGCAGATATTCTGGCAGTTGAATCATGGAGATCTTTGAGGAAAGCCTAGGTCCAGCAGTGGATGGTTTGGCTAACGACGAGACGTGACGGAACGAGTAATGGATAAGAAACTTGAATTAAGTAGTAGATAGACAAGATAAGGGTTGTATATATATATACAATTTTAAAGACGATAAATATGCAGTTGTTTGTAACAACTCTCCCAATAATAAAGCAGATCTATTTTGTTGCCAAAAACTCATTAGAAGCCCACCGATTGTTTACCAGGTTAAATCAATATGTTTTATTTGTTTCAAATGTAACACTGTGGTGTGCAATAATAAGAGGCATGTGTTGTATTTGTATTGTTTTGTAATGAACTGTATTAAATGGAAATAAAGGGAATTCATCTGTTTAAATCGTTGCATGACATTGGAATTTCCAAAGGGTAAGTAGCTAAAGTAGGCGCAAAAAGCGTATTGTTAAGTTTTCTGTTTGTATTCTACTTATATTTCGGCAGTTTTTTAAGTTTATTAAGAACCAGTGAAGCTACTTCGACTTAAGTGTTATCAAACATAAAAAAAAGAATATAGAAAACTTGTCAATTGTTAGCTAAAGCCGCGCACCGACGATTTCACCGCAAAATAAATACACAATACTAACTAATAGCAACACTTTACTTGTTTTATGTTCTAAAGTAGTAAATCATAGTTATGCATTTACCGAAAGTGGACGAAAAAAGTATGGTTGGCGTGATAAAGTTCTCATTAAAAAAACGGTTATCTGGGAGAAAATACTAAAAAATTAGTCACACTTGGTCACCTACGATTAGCAAAATACTTTTACAAGTAGACCGATGACCCGTTAAGTGTTATTTTCTGAGAGTGCGGCTCCACTGAGGTGGAGACGGGCAGAGCAGAGCGGAGCCTGCTGCGCCAATATTAACCAATAGTAGGCGCGTGCGGTCACGTGGAGCGCGCCTTGCGCACGTTAGCTTACATTCTATTGGTTAATATTGGTACAGCTCCGCTCCGCTCGTCTCCGCCTAAGAGGAGCTGCACCCTAAGGGTCGCGGGAAACAGCGGATGCAAGTGGCACAGGATCGATCATGTTGGATATCTTTGAAAGCCAATATCCAGCAGTGGAGAGGTTTCAGCTGACGTGATGATGATGTTGATGGCATGATCCTATTGTTGGATTGAGGATGAGGGAATCTGAAGATTGGGAACAGAATAATCTGGAGATTGGTGGAGGCTTGTGTCCAGCAGTGGATTAGTACCGGCTTGTAATGATGATGCTGATGATTGTTTGACTACCCTGCTCATAAAAAATGGTATCTATTAGATCCTTAAAGAACATAGGGTAAACTTCCAAATGTTTCTTTTATTTCTTTTTAACGTTCTATTAAGTGATTTGTCTGCGAGGTTTTGTTGTTCGGTGGATAAATCAAGTAATCATTATCTTTTTTATTCACCAGACACCAAGTTTGCACTCGCATTAACTGAATGAAAACAATCTGACAATAACTGGAGTAGGTACTCTAGTACTCAGTAATTAACTTAATTAACTAGTATGTACTTTATGCGAGTAGTGAAAAATAAAAAATAACCGTGAGAAATAATATTTCTCTTTGATTTTTCAGTGCCAAAGGAGACCTTTTAGTTTTGCGGTCTGTCTGTCCGTCAGTGCCTATGTCACAATAGTAGTCAAAGTCCTTTATAAGTAGAGTTAAAAAAAAGTGTGCACCTAGAGAGACCTACCACAGTATTGCTCAAGACTACAAGAATTCCAAAAAAAAAATACGATAGATCTCGACAGTCCGACGGACAGACGGACGGACAAAAATGCATCTTATAAGGGTTCCGTTTTTCAGTATTCAGTACTCCTAAAAATTAAAAATTAACTACGATAAATATATAAATATTCTTGAAATAAAAAAGGCGCCCAACATGAATTTCAAACATAAAATCGTTCGTCAAACACAACAGAAACAAACGCATATTCACCAGTAACATAATAATACGTGTAACCGATGTAATAATAAATGAATATTAAAACTGAACCACCGAGTAATTATTCACTAAATTTAACTTCACAAAGTGCTTACTTATTCAATAACAAGGTATTATTGGCCAAGTCCCGGGTTCACTTCCGCACCCAGATACCGGGCTTTTCGGAGCAATCGTGTAATTCTTTACGACGTAGCCCTTATAAAGGTATGCACAGGCGTAGTTTTGGAAGGGATTTTGGTGCAAATATAATGTAACCTGCGGGACTACACAAGTTGCCATCCAAAACGAACGCTAGTGTTTGGTGATCACCTGTCACTTAGAAAAATGTATGGAATTGACGTAAGTCAACGTGATATATCACTCGTTACAACTGACACGCTGTAATGTGATCACTATCACTCGCGCTAATCGAATAGTGATAACGCGGGACTATTTTGACAGGTTGAATTCAACACGAGCACTATCACGATATAAACGTCGGTATCCAAGGGCGGTAACTAAGGGCACCTTCGCTAGGTTTTTCATTTTTGACAACGCAAAGCGATAGGTGATCGCCAAACGCTAGCGTTTGTATTCGATGGCAACTTGTCTAGCCCCACTGACGTAATTTGTGAAGTGAAACGTAATTAGAGTAATTAGTTACAAGAAATTGATTCCACGAAAGTACTCTTTACTAATTATCAATATTATCTATCTTTTGTTTATTTTCAAAGACAATATGTTCTGTTGTGGCGCGTAAAATGTTTGGAATATACCGCTTGGGTTTTTTGTGAAGCTAATGACATAATGTTTGGTGTATTTATATTTTGCATATTATGTTGTTTAGTGTAAGTAGCTGTACACATAGTATTAAATAAAATAACTAGTCACGTAATATTTTATGTTATAAATAAATGAGTATGAGTAATTGTATTTACTAGCTATTCCCCGTGACTCCGTCCACGTTCAAGTCGCTTATTTTGTCACAGTTAAAAATCTCTTTGTTCTTCTTTGGGGTTCAAACTATCTCCATACCAAATATCACCAGAATTGGTTGAGTGGCTTAGCCGTGAAAGTGATACAAACTGAAAAAGTTACTTTCACATTTTATCGCTTTATACCTTCACGTATAAAACCAACAACGTAATTAGGGTTCCGTACCTCAAGAGGGAAAAAATGGAACGCTTATATGATCACTTTACTGTTTGTCCGTCCGTCCTTCCATCTTCCTGTCAATACCCTTTATCTCGGAAACCTGTGGAGGTATCAATTTGAAATTAAAACCCCTTGAAACAGTGAAAAAATAAAACTTGATAGTTATCTTAAAAAATAATATACTTCCGATTGTGCCGCTAAAAACGAATATTTCGACACACAAGGGAATCATAATTAATAGGGTATTTTTCGTAGTATATAATTTGGCAAGTAATACCGTGGGGAAAAATCTGAAAACCATACATTTTATCACTAAAAAAACAGGGTCTTTTTGCAAGGAACGGCGGTCCATGTACTGAGAATTTGTACGTAACCCTCGGTCGGCGAGTCCGACTCACACTTGTCTTGTTTTTTCCATCACGTCACGACTCACGCTAAAGCATAAAATTAATCAATGTGGAAATCTGCATTAAAACGTCAAACGTATGAAGTTAACGGACGTGAAGTTTTCCAAGCGTGCCGCGTAAATTAATAAGCCAATTTAAATTTACACGTGTAGGCTTAATTTTTTTTTTATGATCGCTCATTTGTAATATGTACCTTTAAATAATATTAAAAAAAGTGATCGGATGGTAACGGATATGAAAATAAACATCAATGAATCAATATCACGGGAGAATGTCTTACCAATTGATCTAGTCCCAAACTAAGCTCTAGGCTAATATTATGGGTCATCATCATCATCATCATGTCAGCCGAAAGACGTCTGCTGGACATAGACCTCCCCCAAGGCTCTCCACTCAGACCAGTCTTGTGTTTTTCGCATCCACCGCGCTCCCGCGATCCTTACGAGGTCGTCACTCCATCTTGTTGGAGGCCTACCTACAGCTCGTCTCCCGGGTCCGCGGACGCCACTCCAGAACCTTCTGACCCCATCGGCCATCAGTCCTGCGAGCAATGTGCCCCGCCCACTGCTACTTCAGTTTAGCTATTCTTCGGGCTATGTCGGTAACCTTAGTTCTACTGCGGATATTATCATTTCTGATTCTGTCACGCAGAGAAACCCCGAGCATAGCCCTCTCCATAGCCCTCTGGGTGACTTTGAACTTCCTTATGAGGCCCATTGTTAGCGCCCACGTCTCAGATCTGTAAGTCATCATATGAGCCTATTGTTAATATTATTATCATAGAGACAATTTTGTGATTCGATTGGCAGTCATAAAAACAATGGAAAACCCATTTTATTTGCCTTGCTTAAAATGAACTTTGGGCTTTACAAAGAGAAAAATACATACTCAAATACAAAGAAAACCTATATCACATCACACAAATATTTGCCCTTACCGGGATGTGAACCGATGACCGTTGGTTTTGTAGGCAGGGTTACTACCAACTAGGCCTACGCTTCGTCGAACTAAGAAATTGTAAAGTCTTAAGATTGATGTCTTGAGATTGAAGCCTTGAAATCCCAGGCCAATGTGCTGTGTGCCATTGTAAGGAAAACCTTACGATAAAAGAGCAGTGTAAATACGCACGTACATAATAATATACTAAATTAATTTATCAGTAATAATAAAATTAGCACTATTAAGTAATAATAGAAGTTTAAAGAAAAAATATCTATTGTGTGATTTCATTCAGTAATAATATATCAATGAAAGAAAAAAAATGTAAAAATACATTAACATTTTACAATAACAAACGATAGAACTTACTTCAAACTACACTAAATAATATCTGTAAGTTGATATGTCTTCTGGTGTGCTTTATAATTATATAAATCTTGATGAAACTATTATATCCTATTCTATTCCGATATACGTTGTAAAAGTATTTTTATATTTTACTTTTACCAACGTCTCTATCAGAATAGAATAGAATACTTTAATCAAGATTTATATCTTACAACGTTTGGATTTTACTTAAAATTAATCTGTGGTACAGGTAAAATCGAGATAAACCTTTTTATCCAGTTTTTCGTCCTAAAGGCTGAATTACTGGATGCGCCAAGGAGATTATTTTAATTAAAGAAGCTTATGGAACTTCAAAACTAAATGTAATTTGAAATTTCTTTCTGAATCTTATAATCCCTTTTCGTGTTGCTTTAAGATATTAAAGAAATGAGCTTTAGACTATGATTAATTAAATTTGGTTATTGTTTATATTTTTATTTTATATGTTTACGTACGAACTAGAAAGGCTTATGGAAAGTAAAACGTTTGTATAAGTACATACATTATGATTATGTATTTTTGCATATACTTTTATAATGTATACAAACGACAATAATAAATTCGGTAGGTAGGTACACTTAGTATGTATGTATGTGTGTATGTAAACTCCTTATTGTACTAAACACAGAAATTAAAATGCAATATTAACAGAAAAATAACGTACAAAGGCAAACTTATCCCTTTAAGGGATCTCTATTAGTTTATTTATAATTTAAGTTTAAAAAAACATCTTTTTCATCTACGCTTTTTAACTTAACTCATAATTTAGGTTAACGAAATAATTATAGTGCAAAAATCCTTATGGAAAAAAATCAATATTCATTTAAAATAAGTTTTCATGTTTGCACAATCCGGCTTAAATGTATAAAGCCGGATTGTGCAAAATGTTGCAACGTTCATGCCTTTTATTAATATGTAAATTAAATTTAAATATAAACCAAAACAATTTAGTAACGGATAATATTTGATTGCGTTACAAATACAGAAACAACCATTAATTCACCCATTTCCATGAAATACAGCATAATTAATAATCTGTTTATCCCGAAGTTCCTATTTCGCGTCAAGTTTGATTTACAAGCTACGGTACGTGGTTTTGCTTGGTTTATAATAGATGTTTGATTGCCACCGCAGTCAACAGATATAAACCATTTTGAACATAGCCAACGTAACAAACGACACAAGTGGCGGCCCCACATTTGGGCCATGGCTCCACGCTAAAACTAAAAAAAGGTTCAACAGGAGACCTATATTATAGATTAATAGAAATTTCCGCTCCCACTAAAATAATTTTAGGGTTTCGATGAAATTGTGCAAAATGTTATCGACTAGCATAACTGGCATTTCGTTTACTTAGAGTGGTAATTTTTTTTTTTTTTTAACTACAATGTGGTAACTAATATAGGCGTTTTGCAAGTAAGTGTAAGACAGAAATGGTTGCCAGCAACACATTGTCGTAAGATCCTTAACGCATCTATGAGTTTCGGCTGCTACAGTTATGTTGTTTTTTCATTACGTCAACTATTCCAATAGTAATAAATGTGCTCTACTGTCGTTGACTTATACAAAAACAATTCAAATCGGAATCAACCGGTGATTTTCAGTTAAAACTTTCACCCCAAAAATGAAATTTATGTGCAATTGTGTTTTCATTACGCCTGATTGAACCTGGTGCAATAATGCAACATACACAATTAAAACCTCTGCCAATGCTATCAATTTAATTAAAACGGTGTTAAAATTAAGTGAGAGGACATGAAATTTTGGAATTTAATTTCGGTTCTTCTGCACCATGTAACATGTTAAGGATAATTTATCAAAAAATTTTACGTAAGTTTGTGGCAGAGCTGAACCTGTACATTAATTTGACTTTGATCAGTGCATTAGGGCACAGCATGTAGGGCCAAGGACTGACGTAAGCTGCCATATGGTGCGCTTTCGAAAATCGTTCTAAGGCTGTAGCTAATTAAATGTACCTATCTCTTTCGTTCATCGAATATTCTCGTAACTAAAAGCTAGTCAATGCTTTACCATCAATCAAGGTCCGAATTTTCTCATCATAATGCATTTAATAGGCCGACTGCACACTACGTCAACAGGAGGGGACGCAAATGACAAATGACAGCGATCGTTTATCATCTTAACTGTCACACCAACCAATCACCACTCCAAAAAGCGTTAAAATATAACACTGCATCAAAAACAATCCTTAACACTCTTAGAATAAAGTTTTTGCGGGAGCATTACTCAATTTGCCGTCACCTATCGGCCAATTTGAACTGAACTGTAAAAGTTATTAAACATTAAGATTAGCGTAGCAAAGGCGGAGGTCGAGGTGAAATGGCCAGTTACTTAAGAAGGTTGCCCGGTTGCTATGACAACTGAACCGGCGGTCATCCAATCACTAATCGCGTGATCAATCAAGTATTCGAAATTGGAACGAGGCAATTTAAATGTAACTGGCAAGTTGTGATTACTTGATTACAATTTTTAAATAAAGAATCAAATGCGTTTTGTTAATTACGTTTATCAACACACATAATATCATAAGCCCTCTATTATGCGTTCAGAAACCGTAGCAAATGATCATCATTATTACAATCAATTTTACTTTGGCAACTACTTTTTTTACTTTTTTACTTATAACTTATTTAATTTTGTTTAAACAAAATTCCTCAGTCCCCTTGGAGGAGCGGGATCTCCTTACACAGGTTTATTTGTAAACTAAAAAGGAGATCTCACAATATTCTGTCATGTTATTGTGTTTTTTTTATTTTATTTTTTTATTTTATTTTAACTTACTTGTCTCTGGTACTAGGTAAAATCTGTACTGTAATGTTATTACAGTATCAATTTTTGTAACGTTATGAGTGTAAATTTGGAACAGCTGTCAAAATTCAAAACTCAAGAGGGTTCTATTCTAGTATACGAGGGGCATACCGAAATGAACGGGAATTAAAAAAACTTCAAGTACGTTACACCTAAATTATATGTTACTGTTTTTTAAAGTATTATCCCTTGGAATCATTGGACTGTTGTATTCTTTCGAACCAGTTATTAAAACAGTAATTCCACTCTGAAGTGGACGATTCCAGAATGGCCGATTTATACGCTTCTACTGCCGCTTCTGGGTCATGAAATCGCTGACCTCGTAACAAATCTTTAATTTTTGGGAATGTCGTTAGGGCTCAAGTCGGGACTATACGGAGGATGACATTAACTGTACATTTTCTTGGTTCAAAAACCCTTATATTTTGCGAGCGGCATGGGAGCTCGCATTATCGTGGTGTAAGATGATTCGGCTTGTAGCATAACAACTGACCTCCTACAACCTCCTCCTCCTT
Organism: Acleris sparsana; assembly: GCA_923062465.1. Lineage (NCBI taxonomy): Eukaryota > Metazoa > Arthropoda > Insecta > Lepidoptera > Tortricidae > Acleris > Acleris sparsana. The sequence goes on from OV281299.1 coordinate 3,928,919, forward strand.
GTAGCATAACAACCTCTACGGAGTTCAGCTATCATTTCTGGCAAACAAACCGAGGCGTACCAATCGGCGATAACCGTTCTGTGATCCTGTAATAGAGTTGTGGCCACATGTCCTTTTTTGGAAACAAACGAAGCGACCATTTTCTTCGATACACTACGGGAACGCACCACATTCGTTGGCTTCACCTAGCCTTCGAAAACCCAAAATGCCAACTGATGTTTTCTTTCAGGTTCATAGGAATAAATCCATGATTCCTCACCTGAGACGATGTTATAAACCGCTTTTGACTTCCCTCCGTTGAAGAGTTTCAGAGTAGATCGACACCACTCAATACGAGCCGCGTTCAGCTCTTCAGACAAATTATGGGGTACCCAGCGGGAAATTAACTTCCTGACGCCCCACTAATTTTGCAAAATATTTTGAATTGCAGTCATTCCTATCCCTATGAAAACCCAAATCTGCTCGTATGTCAGATGTCGATCATCTTGAAGAATTTTTTGCACAGCAGTCACGTTTTCATTCGTTACTACCACTAGAAGGTACGGTACTGAGAGAGGCACGACCTCGTCGAAACTCCGAATACCAGCGATAAATAGTCGTTTGGCTTGGTGCTTCCACATTATATATGGAAACAAGCTCACCGAAAAATTCATCTTGAGATAACCCTCGACGAAATTTGTGATAAATTACGGCACGGAAATTTTCACGCGTGTGCTCCATTTTGTCTATCGACAAGTCAAATTTGACCTGCCATGACAAAAAAACCGACCTTTTTTTTAAATTTGTTTCAATGTCATTACGATTGCAAGTGACCAGTACTCACGTAACAAAAAAGGTTTTATGCTGACTCAATCCCAAGTACTTAATTCCCGATCATTTCGGTGTGGCCCTCGTACATAGATATTAAAACAGTAATCGATACGAAACGTCAATTCAGTATGGTTTGACATTTGATCTCGAGTGACAAGAGAGCAGGGACTTCATTCATTGGTCTATAAAAAAAAATCCCTTTTATTGACACATTGACGAGCCACTTTGTTTTGCCGCCATTTTTGTCGTCAAGTCGTCGGCTTCTGAACCCATCTTAGAGTACTTATGACATGTGTGTAGATAAAGTAGTGTATGTAATTATACATAATTAGGCCTTAAAAAACTCGTGTAATCCTATTATGAAACTCGCTATTCACACTCGTGTTTTAAGCCCTCTCATTATGCATCAGTTGCGTAAACTACTATTAAAGTTAACAGAACTATGTTTAGTTATAGCCAGAGCTGTTTCCAGCGGATTTTTTCTTCTGAATTAACAAAGCTGCTGTAGACGTTTTTGCAGGAGCCGTCTAGAAATAGTATTTTTATCTTTCACACTCGCGATCACAGGAAAAGCAATCAAGTGAAGTGGCTGAGAACGTTCATAAGACATTAAACCGCGAGCAACTTGCATTTAAGGTGTTTTTTAGCGTCTATCATAAAGGCATTAACAGACGGTCTCATCTCATTGCGAATGGGTGTTAAAAGGAAATTCTCAAATATGTTTCGCGCCAGGGTACGTATTTTACGCCATAAACTTTACGAAATAGCGTCTTTGGGACTGCTACATGGTTGCCGGAATAAAGGTACGAGAGCGTTTTAGATACGGTATTGGAAATAATATTTTTTAAATATGTACGATTAGGTATTTATCTATTTGATTTGGGCACTGCAGTCTTAGAAAAAATCATTGACGACGCAAAAAGATAGTACGATGCTTTTTAATGTAATTAAGAGATTAATAGATACACTCATTATAACATCATGTATGGCAGTTTAAACATAACATTTAATAGATAAGGTAAATGAACTTGACTGTACCTAAAAGAGAAGGATATTGCAAACAATAGATAATAGCACCTACGCGGAAAAATTTGGTCACCTGTTACAGTACATTAAGATTATAATTGAAGGAATAATAGAAGGAAAAGGGAAAAGAGGCAGACCAAGAAGATCTTACCTAGACCAATAACAAGTAATAGGAGTCATGCCGTATGAGTATGTTAAAGAGATGGCTTGGCACAGGGAAGAATGAATATTATTACTCCACCAACGAGAGCATAGCTCTTAAGTAAATGATAATGAAGTACCTTAATGTCACTAAAAAGTGCCAGAGTCTGTCTGTCTGTTACAAACTGACTTTTACAACTCTAAGGAACCAGATGACATGTAGACAAAGAAGTTATTATTTTCAGCTGATGGCTTTTCCTCCTCCTCCGTTCTCCCAAAAACACAAGTGTGAACTTTACTATAAGGCGAGAAGGTTGTTATTTGTCCACCTTTGTTATAAAAAAAATGTACCTAGTGGTAAGTGGGATGTGTGACCCATAGGCATTTGTTATCTCAAAGTACAATCTAAAGATTGCAAACGTGATTGTGTTGCCCAAAGGTTTAGATGGAATGTCTCTATGCTAGGAATTTCACCGGTTGGGTTATCCGGGCTATCTCCATACACACAACAATGTTTAAACTGAATTGTAATCAGACATGATGTGATTGAATGACATTTTGAATTAAAAACCTATTTAATTTTTTTCCTAACGTCAATAAAATAAATTTAAGATTAGAAGTTGGAATAATACCACAAGGATTTGTGTAAAGCTTAATTTTACTTAGAAAAAAATCAATGCTATGCTCATTTTTTATAACGCAAATATATATGGAAGAATACAAAAGCCCAAAGGGTAAAGGAATATCAATCGTATGAATTTAAATACGAAAAAAGATATCAATGCATCGTTTTCGTTAGCGAGGGTAGAAAAACAAAAAAAGCCATGCATGGCTTTTGATAAAACATTATTATTATTTCCGATGAAGCTTTGATTTTAATAGAACGTCTAACGGTTTAGTGCGAATGTTTTATTTTTATTATAATAGTAGAAACTAAATTGTTGTTTGTAAATAATAATATGACGTCATTATGCTTTGCTGTTACATTTCAACAAGCAATCAATATTCTTCATCTTAATCATAACACAGTGTGTAATAAAATTATGTGTAGATAATTCATTTTTTTCGCAAAGCATTAATAACAATGACCATGTTTATTATATCAATTTAAAGATTTGACAGCACTGTTTACGAACAATGTACAAGTGCCAACACTTCATTATGTGGTAACTTTTAGCCAACAAATCTACCCGTGCCCATGACACGAACACTGCGTGTATGCCTCTTTTTATATTACGCCGCTCTCCTCGCTCTTGCGGCAATCGTTCAGCCCTGCCAAGACGCACTACGCTAACCAGCGTTTCTATTAGTTTCCACCAATCGTGTCACTGGTAGATGACGTGATACGAAAAGTCACGTGATCTACCAGTGACGCGATTGGTTAAAAACGAAACGAATAGAAACGCTAGTTAGCGTAGTGCATTTTGGCAGGGGCCTCTAGTTTCAAATCGTTTTGGTGTCGGTCGATGTCTTAAGTTATGGATTTCACAATTAAATTAATCACCTCCTAATGCTGAACGGAAACCTTCCCAAGGGAGCACTAAACGTTCTGGTCTTGGGCAGTCTGTGTCTATTCACTGCCCACAACCTTTAACCTAACTGAGCAGCATAAGAGACTAATTGTGTACTCAGAAGTATAAAATTTTACTCTAGCTTCTAAATATTGGATTAATTTTAATAAACAGGGTGTCCCAAGATTCGTCAATCACATGTAAGCCTCATGGGATATTAAAATGTGTAAGGTGGCGTCGTCCTAAAGTCTAGAGAAAGGAAGTGGGTCACTTTGTATAGAATTTCCGTAGAAAGTGACCGGTTTTCATTGCTCTTGAGTGTAGTTGCCAGTCGGTTTTCAGCTTTATGAATTTTTTTTCTTATTACAGCTACTTGCAAAAACGTTTATTAGCAATAATGTTACAAAATTAAAGCACACAACTTGAGATGATGTAGGGCTTCCCTATAACACGTTACTGATAATACCTCTAATGCATACCACATCCGAATTCTCCTACATCCACCTCCAGTCTTCGATGTCTGTCTGTAGCTCGGAGACCATTATTCCGGTATTAAATGGCCCATCACCCCGACTCAGCGACACCATTAAACAAAATTTTATTTCCACAATAATAAAAGTTTTACAAGCCTTTTCGTGGATTACTGGTACAGGATGATGTAATTGTTATTTACGAGTGATATGGGATTTGGATTTGTTATATGTGTGACTTAATAAAATTGTACGATTACGAGCCTATTTTTGGAGTTCCGTAACCTAAGAGTGGCAAACGGAACCTTATTAGTAAGCCTACGCTATCAGTTCGTATGTCTGTCCGTCCTTCGGCCCTGATTTTAAAGAGCCCTCTTGCACCATAAAAGATAGCGGACTGTTATTTTCTTTCAGAATAGTTAAAAAGCTTTTAGTTTGGCAAAGACGTACCATTTAAATCTAAATATTCTTATCCTATAGTGCAGCGCAATAAGATAGATTATGTTTCATAAACAAAGTTCCCTGTAGTCATAAAATGCCTTCTTTACCAGCCAAAGTAATAAAAATTATATTTACAATTAAAGGAATATTATTACCGTTTTTAAACATTTGAATTCCTTTTCGTTTTTTTTTAATATTTCTGTAAATACAATCTAAACAATAGGCGTTAAATAATTTTAAATTACTTTTTGGGTCAAGGGTATTATTGACGCATTTTTGTGATAACTTTACGACTACACAAAAAGTGCATTCAAGTGATTTAAGCCATAAAACGCGCAAAGCATTAGCGCATAAGTACTTACTCACGTAAGGGTGATTAGGGACCGTTAAGACGGCCATGTTTTAGTAAGTATGTAAGATGATGTAGGCGTATTTCAATGTCTTATTCGCTGTGTGAAAATGTGTTATTTTATGACAATATCGGACTAACTATTTAATATTTAAAAAAATGATGCACTGTGCAAAGATATCAGAATGAAAAAAATATTGTGTAAAAATACTGTACAAAATTATTAAAAACAAAGTTTAGTGTTTTTTTTCAATAAAGGTTCCAACTTTGTACCGTCTAACAGTTTTTTTTTTAACAAAACACACCGCCTATTTTTTTTTCACCTAAACATAAAATGCATCTTTCAATGTTTAAATTTTGACCGTGTCTCCGACGGCAATTCTCACGGACTCGCGTACACTAGAGTCGATCGAAATGTAAATTTCCATCTAACTAAAGCACACGTAGAGTGAACCGTGGTGACCACCCTGTATTATTGAAGGCCGGACGGTCCCGAGAGTCTGGTTTACCCAAAACGCAATGCGGCATAGAGGTGTGTTCACATGGAAATAGTTCTTTTTTTGTTCGTGGATTATTTTTTGCTGCAGGTTTTTAATTAAAGCTGTGGTGCTTTGAAAAAATTTAATGCATTTTCCATACCGAGAAATTTTGCCGGGATAGAGGTATCACGTAAATTGAAATTTTCGTCTCCTTTCGTAGTAAGATTTACAGGATGATTATTTTAAACATTCTGTTTTGAATAGGAAACCTTGCGTAGTTTACGTTACACGTTTTAATATTATATTATGTAACTGTGTTAAATAATAGAAATATTCGATGAATAGATATATTAACCAGTGAGCCTACAGTTGTCTTCCGTCAGTGCCGTCAATGGAGGTTTTTCTGACCAACCTGGTCAGCTAAAGCTGTGGGTTTAACTATGCCTACGAACGCGCAAAATAACTTTAATTGGCCGGTTAATAAGTTCTTCATCGACGAATTTAAAGCAAGTTTTTTCAGAGAATAATACTCCAGTCGCCATAGACAAGATTCATAACGCTAACGTAAACGATTTTCGAAAACTGTTAAAGTGTATGGAAATTACATAAGTGCTCGACGCGATCCTCCGTCAACTTATGTCAATTCTATAGGTACGTTTCCGATAGCGATTATGCTTATCTTCTTGATTTGAATACCTACATCTTCTCTAGCTAGGGCCATTATTGAGGCAGACAATTTTAAGCTTAAACATATGCTTAAGTCTTTCACAGACTAATAGTCCAACGGCCAATATGAGCCTCTTATTCTATCGTTTTAGAACACCAACTAACGATCAGTTTCTCTTTAGTCTTCATGTTTCTCCACATGTTTTTTAACCATTAAAATAGCACAGCATTTGTCTCACCATAACTCGACAACATTTCGATACATGCACTATTAAACGTTTAGGTATGTTGGGTTAACAACTGATTCTGAACCCGTGTAATATATCTTCTTATGTCTGAAAGATTTCGATTAAAGTCCGATCGTACAAAGTGAAGCGATTGTTTTTTTATTTAAAGAGTCTTCTATATGTAATAGGCCAAAAGCCCTGGACTAGATGCATTTGGCGTTCGTTATCGCTATCCAAAATGTGTAAGATTGACGTTAGCTGTCAGATGTTCGCGTCGTGCCCTACGTCAATTCCATACATTTAGTCAGATTTAGAAAGTTTTGCGTGAAGCCTTTGTCTAGCCTCTCAGTTACGCTGGAGTACCAGTGAATAAGGGTATAAGTCTTCTGAAGATCAAATGGGGCTTAAGTCAAGTGTACTCCATTCATACGTTTTTAATACGAGTTCAGTTGACTTGTACCCTTTTTCACTGGGACCCCAGCAGTCTCTTTAGTTTAATTATTTTTTAACTCGATGGTTGAATTATGAACCAATGAGTTCAAGTTGTACCTCCAGAGAAAACAAAAAACACTCAAGAACGCGCATTCAAAATTACGTAGGCAGCTTTACCGTTGAGTGAGATCGATTGCTCGATCAACCGATCGTTAAGAAGACTCAGACAGAACGTTACTATTCTCATTTTGGAATGTATCATGCAATAGAAAAAGATGATCCATTAGATTGTATGCAACAAGTAAAACCATTTTTATATACATTGCTTTGACAAAGTGAAACCGAATTGGACAGCTGGCTACCTTCCATTTAAAATTAAAGTATAAAACCACAATCATAATATGAGAAAACATTTTCTCTATTTAGGCTACCGATGATATCACACAGAGTTTAATAAATAGAATCCTCATTCTCTCAATATTCACTGGTTAATAAACAATGAAGCATCGGTCAAAGGCGTAAGCTGTAAAATACCTGAGAGGATAATAAATGAGAGCTTAAAGGGCATCGAGTAATATCTGTCAAAATATTTTATAGTTTAGTATCATTTTATTATCTATCTATATAAAAAGCAAACCTTACTCACTGAGATATATATCAACGCACAGCCCAAACCGCTGGAGCTAGGGACATGTAATTTGGAGGGAGTATTCCTTGGGAACTCTAGGGATGCACTAAGAAAGGATTTTCCGAAAATCAACCCCCAACGGGAAGAAATAGGGGGAGTAGCGGGAAACTAATTCTACGCGTGTGATTTATACGATTTCTCTTTACCTTTCATAGTGTCCTTACTAATATTATAAACGCGAAAAGTTGTATGTATAGATGAACCATAGTATTGGATGTTTGATACCCTTTCACGCTGCAACGGCTAGACCCATTTGGATGTGGATAAACACAGGCTACATTTCATCCCAGAAAAATATAAAAATCCCCGTATGTATAACGATATTCGAAATATACGCGGACGAAGTCATGGTTATATTTGTAATATAATCCGTTTTATAGTAAAGTCACCAGTGGTCAGCCAGAGACCAGTAGTCGACCTTATATGAGTGCGAAGAGTGGGAAATATATCTTTCGTACTCTTTTTACTTATACAAAGTATAGGCAGAGGTCGACTTCAGGTCTCTGGCTGACCATTGGTGACTTTACCCTAAGCCGCAGATCACAATATTAGAGTAAGCCATCATTTTATCGAATTTCATTTCAACGACTGTATGATTTTATAGAAATTTATTTCATCGAACACTGTTTTCTAGTGAAACCGTGATATTTTCAGGATACTCATTATGTAGGTTAGGTTTCGTTACATTTTAGAATACGAAAAAATAACTCAAGAAAAAAATGCCTTTCGATGAAATGAAAATTCTGCGTAATGATAAATGGAAAAGTGTTTTTATAAAACAATAGGTTCCTGTCAGGTACCCCAACGTTTATATTATAGAATTAACTATAAATATACCTCTATAGCTATCTACATTAGCTCTTTTATTTTTACAAGCTTTTATTTAACTTGTAATGTATGTATGTATGGATCAAATCTTGTTAGTTAAATTTGACCCACTTCCCGTTAACGGAATGGGCTGCAATTTGGAACACGTCAGTAAACCCGATGACAATGTAATATTATGGTATCTGATAGGTGATCTGATGATGTAGTCAGAAGGTGAAGACAGGATCTCCGTTATACTAAACTCACCGTGTTAGGACTTCATAGTTTGGTATTGATAAGCAGATACAGATTTTGCAAAAAAAGTAGAGTCGGTAATTAAAACTTGAAAAATTACAATTTAGATAGAAACTTATTCGTAATGTGAATGAAATGAAGGGGCGTTAATTGTGCAATATTTCAATTAGTAATGTAATTAGTATGTATACCCCCCTATAAATTTCACGCGTCGTTGCTTGGAGGCGTTGCGTATTCTGAATTATTGAATAATTCTTTTTCTTTTCATTATATTTCCATAAAAAAACAAATGGACATGCGGCCGTCTGCTGTAATTTCGTACATTATCATTATCATGGGCGTAGTTCAATAGATACCAATGAATCCGACGATCTTGTCACCATAAATCTATGTGAACTGTTAATATTATGTACCTAACTATTAGATAAACGTCTGGAGAAAAAGCAGCATTGAACAATGTAACACGATATAAATTTGCGAATAAATTCTTAAATCAATGTCACAAAAAGGTTATATATTGAAATTACCTGTCTTCTACAGTTTTAGTTAGAAAGATCTATCGAATAGAGAATGAAATTTGAGACATTGTTACATTTATATTACAAATATATTAGGAGACGTCGAAGATTTTTTTTTTGCATTAGTCGTGAAAACCTTTGATTCAGTCAATTCATTTGAAATAGTTTAAAATAACCCGTATGTACTTAACAAATATTATTAAATAAACTTCCTATTCATAAACGTGTAATAGCTTACGAAAGCTTAGCTTAACAAATTGTTACTTTCATTACCTACTTATAACAAATCCTTATTTATATACATCGCGTCTTAAAAAAACGGCGATCAAAAATCGGTCAGAAAAATTACATCTAAAAGCACCTTTCTTTTTTAGGTCTTCGTTTCTAATCAATTTATAAGACGGCTAAAACAAGGGCATTTCCGAAAAACTTCTCGTCTATAATACCGTCCCTGGACAGTCTACACGACGCCTTGCGTTCGTTTAAGAAGCTTGAATATTTCAATACATTACGTTTCACGCCCAAAGTGGTCTCGTCAATTATTCAAAAATTAAACCTCCCTGTTTAGACGGAAACATTTTGGGACGAAACTTGAGATCTATTTTGGGTTTTCTATCCTGTACCTTCATAATCGGAGGGAACGGGAGCAAAATTGAACCCTGACCTACCATAGAACTGTTACAGAGACGTTATGATTGAAGTCGGAAGAAGTGTCAAACAAATTGTATTATAATGTCACTGTGACACCGTTTTGTTGGGTTAGTTTCATTGGGCTGATAAAAACCCAACAAGCGCGAGTCGGACTCGCTCACCGAGGGTTTTGTTCAAATATACATGTTCATATTATAATGTTTTTTTTTCATTCTCATTAATAAATCAAAAACATCATAAATATAATTAATAATCTGTTCCAGCTTGTGCCAATGACGCCCTTTCATACGATACTCCACATAACACGGTTTAGTCAATTCAAAATTTGGACTGCCGTTCCTTGCATAAAGACTTTTTTTAGTGATTTAATTTAAAAAAAAAATGATTTCTCCTTTAACTTGTAACACAGTAAATTACTTGCCAAATTTCATAGTTCTAGGTCAACGAAAACCCCCTACCCTACCCTATAATTTTTCATTCCCTTGAGAGTGTCGAAATAGATGTTTTTTGCGTCATAAACGGCCGTATTTTTTTTGGGTGCGCCAAAGTTGAACTAAATTTTTAATGTCGATTATCGGAAATCCGAAAATGTTGTTCCTAATAATTTACATCCTAATAATCACTACTCATAACTACTTTGTTCCTAACGCTCTGAATTCCTAATCATTCAACTTCATAATGTCCGTTGCAATAAACATCGATCATACTACTATTTGTTTTCCTATATTTTCTCAACATAACCATCTTAAATTTTCATAAATGCGATGTCTTATTGACACTATTTTTTTATAATTCTACCACATAGAATACGTTAAAATAAGCACATTTTACTTGAAAAACTTTTCTCTAAAGTTAATAATGACTGAGATCCTAAGGGTCCGTCATTACGTAGGCAGTAGGGAATAGGGACTTAGTGGCAAAACCGACTCGGATCGCGGATAGGTTAGAAGACGAAAGCGGGAGCTTCGCTCCCGCTTTCGTCTTCGAGGTTATTTTTTTTTATAAAAGAGCAGATCATCTTTAACTTTAAAATAATCCTGCGTAAAGTCCTGTACTCGGAAAGTAGGTTACACTAAAAATGTAACGAACTAAAAATGCAAATTATATACAATGCTGTAAAGTAAATAGGTACATACCTTCTCTTTTAACGCCTCCGGTTCATGATTATTTAAAAAAAAAATAGGAGTTTACAAAAAGTTACATCAGTGACATTAGCACTTAAAATTTTAAGAGATATGAGTTTTATGAGCTACGTTAATAGTAAAATAAATTGTAGGAACGAAATTTTTAGGAAAACATTTTTTAGGAGCAGTGATCATTAGGAGTACAAATCGTTAGGAAAATCAATTTCGGGTGATAAACTTTAGCGAAGCCAATATGGACCCATTTTTTTTACCTACATTAATTTAAGAGTTTGATTTTCTCACAGCTTTAAGGGACTGTAGACCTGAGTATAAAATATGTTGTAGATAACCTTGTAAAACCTTGTACGTTAAGGACAATAACCTTTTTTAATTGAAGGCAATTTGTTTCAAAAACCATAAATTACGACCAATTACAAAAGAAAACAAAGTTTGAATTAATTATTTAATTGCAGGCAACTGATATTTTATCTTATATTAAATTGCCAGACTATAAATTAAAAGATGCGTAATTAAATGGTGTCATAATTATTAATATAATTATTCAAATAACAGTGCCTCTGCTGTAATCACCAGCACACATGATTTTCAAGATTTTTTGGCCAGTAAAATTAATTATGAGAACGTTATTTAAGTTTGTTTTTTTTATAAACAATACTTGGGGGCCTAATACGGCTGCGTTTATCGAGTGACAAAATGTTGATAAAACATCCGGCGCTTTTTGACACGTATAAGTACGAGAGTGACGGATGCTTTATACACATTTTGTCACGCGATAAACTCAACCATACTAGACCCGCAGTAAATTTTAAACCGATGTAAAAAACATACTTATCAAATAAAAATCTCTTAAAAAAAATCTCGTAAAGAACCGTTTAAAAAAAATCTCGCTAAGAACCATTCCGATAACCCTAGCTATTTTTTTACAAAACTGCGTTCCAATCTGTCCATACGTTTAGAAGCTACCATGCTACAGATAGATACACACATACACAGATACACATACATACATGCATACATAAAATCACGCCTGTTTCCCAGAGGGGTAGGCAGAGACGACTTCTTTCCACCTGCTACGATCCTGACAATGTCTTTCGCTTCTTCCACATTCATACATCGAGTCATGCACGCACGTCGGTTTCGGGTACTTAAGATTCGGCCCTTTTCCAGTATTTCTCCGATTTGATTTGAAAAAGTACGCCTAGGGCGGCCTCTTCCGACCCTTCCACTCACTTTCGCTCTGTATATCTCTTTCGTCAATCTTCTTTCATCCATCCTTTCCAAATGACCACAGATACAGATACATAAATATATACAGTAAAATTATAGCACTCCTCTTTTTATGTCGGGAGTTATAAACAAAGAGAGACAGGTTCTTAGAAATTACGTAAAGTGTTGTACTTCTTATTATTATACTGGTAAACAATTAGTCTCTTTTTAACGAATTTTCAGTAAAAGACACTAATTCGACGTTCGAAAAGGAATTCCTTAATTATTGAAACGGAAACGTTTTTCATTACAGACCATTAACACTCCATCTTGTTTCTCGAGAACGCATTTAGAATTTAAATTGGTAAAAAAATATTACTTACCATCAATTTATTTTTGGGTTCACTCTTTTAAAGTGAAGTACATAATTAAAAAAATAAAAGAGTTGATCATGGCCGGCATGAAAATTAAACGTTAATTTAAATGTGTCTTGAGAAAGATGAAAAATAGTTACTTGTGTTCGCATTGTGTTGTGTTCCGGTGTGATGATACCACTAGTGAAAATTCTAGCATAAAGGCATTTCATCTTAGTCTTAGTAGGGTTTTTTTGTAGTTTCAGGGTTTAGTCTTGAGAATTAAAATGTCTATCGGTCTCAGACTTATCTTCAGGTGGCCTGAGAGCTCGTGGAAAACGACTTCAAGCTTTGAAGATCATTTATACCTTAACAGATTTACCAAGAAATAAAATAATGTTGCATAATGTTTTAAAAAAGGGGCCCCAAGGATCCTGTCAAAGTAAGTATGATTCTCGATGTCTAGTAGTCATAGTACATTTGAGGTTTTAGATTGCAATTTTGAAATTTCAAATGTCTAATGGGTCTCAGATCCCATTTACCATCAGGTGGCCTGAGTGCTCGTGTGCCTTCTCATTGCCGTAAAAAAACAAGCCTAAACAAGTCTGGGACTAGATCAATTTGTATCATTGTCGCTTGATATTCTAAAGAAATTAAGGGCGAAATATGCGACAAATTGAAAAGGAAAAAGAGCACTGTAATACGGTCACGGAAGTTAATTTGCAGATTTCAAGAAAATCTGCTTGAAGATGTCGTTGTCATTAGAGAAGCCAAGTTATTTGTAATTGATAGGAAACTCAACCTTATTTCTGTAGAATGTCAGATTGACTTTGGAACTGAGGTGGGTGACAAATGTAATTCCTTGACTGTACATTCTGATAACCTGCTAAGTCTAATCCATTGTCAGTTGCCGGATATTTTTATTATAAGAGACATAAATTTCAGAGAGAAATATCTGTCATAGCCAATTAGCGAATTTGTGAACTTTAGACACTGAAAGCATCAACCCCCCCCCCCCCCCCCCCCGCATCCATTTGTCAAATAGTCTCTAGTGACTCAAGTTTTGTTACGTTGTATGCTAAAATTTGAGGGAACAGCTGATTCACTTTCAGATATAACAGCGTACGGTTAGCCGAGAATTCGGCCGTACCGGTTGCGGGTTTGATCGGTAATGGAAAATATTTGTGTGATGATCATGCAAAATGTGATTTCTATTGACAAACCCTAACTTAAACAAATTATGAGTTCTTCTTAAGTCTGCGTAGTACCTTGTCGTTGATGTTCTTAAAGAACTGTAATTATTTCCGGAATAAAGAATAATTCTATTCCATGGCCAAGTGATCGTCATACTAAATTTTATCAAAAATTGGTTTTGCAGTATACTTAATGGTGAAAGCGTAACAAACAAACACATATTTCTTCGCATTATTAATAGTTATTAAAAATAATACTTTTTGTAGGGCAAGGTAAGGAAATGACTCACGAGCACACGGGCCACCTTAATGACCTATGTCCTATTTACATTTAAGTTTATATTTCAAATAAACTTTCCTTAATTGGAGTAACGAAGCTGTTCTACCTGGTCCTTGGCTAAAATGTCCAACCTGTTTTACAGTTCATTTGTTTTTCCGCCGCTACCTTAATGCTTGCGTCGAAGTTAGTTAATGACGTCACTTTGTCTATGGATGGACAGATGTGGCTTGGAAACAAAATAATGAGGGGAATTACCGTAGTGAGAAAACCTATTAAGATATAACTATTCATAATACTATTTAATATTCGAATACAAATTCAAATAATTTATTTTTTTTCTTTTTATAGTGGTGTTTATGTTTAATTTTTAATATTTGAGTAGCTTAGTTTTATTTAATTTTATTTTAAATAAGTTTAGTTTTAACTTTAACTTTTAAATTTTAATGTAAAGTCCGTATTTATAGTTGTATAAAATGAAGTATTGAAATAATAAATGCCATAATAATTTATTTATTGAACATAGGTAAAACAGATGTAAAATGACATTTTAAGTATTCATCAGTTAACTTAAGGGATAGGCTCTTGTTGGTGGAGTATTTCTTGCCACTTTTCTATATTCTCTGCCAGATTTTTCACCTCATGATACGAAAGAAAAGAAAGAAAGAAAGAAAGAAAGAAAGAAACATTTATTCGGCTATAACTAAACACATACAATACGACACGAAATTGACCTTTTGTCTTATTTGGCTGAAGTAAGTTATTCTAGGTATTCCTCTTCCTCTTTTTCCCTCGACTTTACCGTCTAAAATTTTCATAAAGAAACTGTTTCGCCTTGTCAGGTGTCCCATAATTTTTACTCTTGTAAATCTATAGAATTTACAAGAGTAAAAATTATGGGACACCTGTGTATAGGTGTCTAAAATAGGTCTTCTCTCATTTACCATTTTCAAAACGTCTTCGTTGATTGTTTTTAATTCGTACTTTTAAAACACATAAGTCTCCTATACCCTGTCCATTTAACAGAGTTAACAAAGCGTTGTCTCTGTTGCACTTTTTTATGAAAATGAAAGGGACAAGAAACTGCCAGTGGGCGTCAACAAACGCACGTCAATGGCGGGCTCGGCTTACATGCCGCCTGTTTTTAAAATATTCGTAATATTTCTCGCTATTTTTGTTTGTAGTTAGAGGCACCTCAAATAATTAACTTACTGATAACATCACATTGTCATGTCATGTTAATTCATCTATAAATCCTAATTATGTAATTTAAAGTAGTAGATAATAATATTTAAATATGTGCCCTGCAGTGCCGAGTAAACAAGCCGAGTCACAGGTTTAATAGGAAACAGTCCAAAAAACAAGCCGAGTCACAGGTTAAACGGGAAACAGTCCAATAAACGAGCCAGGTAAAAATTTGTAACCAAAGATAAGCACTTGAAAGCGTCCGCACCGTACGAGCGACAGATGTTGACTAAACTTTGACAGGCATGTAAACCTACCTTGTGCCTGTGCATCGTCCTTATCTCTGACCAATTACGTGCATTCTCTGTTATCTAGTATTAACTCTGTTAAATAGACAAGGTATAATTGTCAGTGGTTTCTAAAGTCCATAGACAATATAGACATTTTCAGTCTTAAGATTGGAAGGGAAAAAATATGCGTCACCAACCCAGAGGAGAGGACATAGGGTACCGTTTGTGGCCACCGAACCCTTTTTGGCAATTTAAGATTTAAATAAGTATCAAAAATTATCTAAAATTAAAAATAATATTCATTAATAGTTAAGACTGAGGATTAAAACTATAATAATAAAATATAAAAATATCTCAGTTTAAATTTAGAGTGGCTAAAAACGGTGCGAAGATAGCTTAAAGCGGTACTTTTACCCTACTCGTAGATAAAATGCCTCTATGCTAGTCATTTCTGGATACAACAACGTGGCCACGCTGTTTGGCGGCAGTTTAAAAAGTAATACTGTGATAGCGACCCGGACGGACCGTGCACAAGGCTCTTCCACGACTGGCAGAATGTGTGTATTAACGTGTGTGCAAATCGTGTCAGTTTATTAATCGTACAAATTTCGTGAGATGAAGGATAATTATTGTTTTATACATTAACAAATTCAAAACTTTCAAATGTAAATGAGCTTTAAAAAAGAACTTATCGTTAAGTGGCTTGCCTGTTCATTTCTTTTTCCATGCTAAGTTTTATTGTGTAGATTTAACGGTATAAACTGAACTATCAGCTAATCGCACAACTCCTCAAAACAATTTATAAAGGATCCACCATACCGAAGCGCCAATACGCTGATGCAGCGTAAATCAAGCTGCGTCAAAGCCCCAAAAAGTAATTTTGTACCGTTCTCTTAGACGTGACCGGTGGACGTGAAATACGCGACACTTTGAGTGCCTGCAACCCGCAAAGCGGGGCTATTTTTCATGAACATCAGAATGTGTTAAAAAACGTAATGCAGTAGTCGCAAAAGGGAGTAAAATTATGCTTTAGTGCATTTCGATCTCCTGTCGCCCCAGGTCTAGTTTTTCTATATTTAGCTTGCGACCCAGAGTTTTTCAGCAGGATCAAAAAAACGTAGTAGTAAACGCGCCTTAATTTACGGCATTACATCCTTAACTTTTAAAGGAGTACGCATATATTATTAACAACCTATTTTTGCAATAGAAAACACCGTTGTTTTTGTAGAAACTGACAGTTCATAGCAACATGATATAACGAAGGGTGGCTGACTGATGCCAATTACGTCAAAATAATGTCGAACGATATCCGTAACATGGCTACAATTGATAAAAAAAGAGAACATCACTGCCAAAATATTATAGAATTTTATTGTTGTCGTAAATAATTATATTTTTTCGCATATTACGTATTTTCATTGCATTCTTTTTATAGTTAACTGTCCATTTTTATAGCAAACATGTCCTCTCTAAGTAAGAGAGGCGTATTTTTAAAGTGATAATTCATCATTATATCTCAATATATCTATATCTTATTCATATCTCGCCTCGTCAAAATGAAAACAATTGCAATTACAACGCACGCGCGTTTGCGTTAGGCAATAAGCCTGCTGGTTATACATAGCCATCAACTGCATAATTATGTCTACGTCATAAGGTGTTAAAATGACATGGTACAGAAGTGTGAAACTATTTATAAAGCCGACTGTATATGAGTCTGACTCTAGATGGACTCAGAAGTACTTAGTCGCAAAATTACCGACTTCTCAAAACGACCACAACGCTTTTGGTCTACGTTGTAGACGTAGGCTATAGAGCGATGTGGTCAATTTTCGATTAAGTAATTTTTCGACTTAGTCATTATACTAATAACCCAGGTTGGCTTTTCTTTCTATTATTATTTCTGTATCTGGTCTAAATTTCTATATCGCGTTCAATTTAATATTAATGCACTCGATGCAGCTGCTAAATTTAACCTAAGCTCAATGCAAAACGCGGTCCGCAAATAGAATTCACGTTTGACATTCAGTAAGTGTACGGAAATTGGTGAACTCTGCCATTAATAAATGTAACTGGTAAACAAACTGTTACGATAAACATACTTAAGTTGAGAAAAAAATCGAGATCATAATTTAAAAAAAAAACTAATACTTACAACCAGTATCATTCATTTCATGGAAAGCAATGGCAGTTATTTCAGTGGTAAATTTTATTGATGAATACAGAAAAAAAAATCAGAATTAGCTTCATTATTTGCTTATAACGACCGAAGTAGCGAGTTCCAGCATGATCGATCTATTTTAAGCATAGCGGAGATTCCAAATTTCAGCCGGGAACTGGTTCAAAATAGGCTTGCAGAATTTAATTGATCCAAACTTAAAACTTTCAACCTATACAATCAATAACCATTTAGGTTGAAAGCATACTTTCAAACCACTTCCAAAAGTTATCAAATAATTGTAAATACATCGTCTGAAAAACTCAGCAAAATCCCCCAAGGCGTAAACTCGTTTAAAACCGTCCTCCAAATATTCCCAATAGCTCGCGCACATACAAAACAAAAACAACTCGACCTCGAAACGTCAAAACAATCAAGATTCTTGAGCGTATGAAAAACGGTTTTTGAAAAACGTTTTCCTTCATTCCGCCATACGTTCCGTTACGGAAATTGAAATGGGCGGGCCAAAGAATATTGGCGGGCGGGCTCTCGATAATTCCCAGGATATGCTCTGACGAAGCAGACGGCTTTAGGAGACGCCATATGCGTTTATTGCTATGATTGAAATGCACATTGCCGTCACTGCAGTTATTGAGAGATAGGTTCGAAAGGGAACGGAGATTTTTTATTAGGAGGATTGTGAACCTAACTAACTTCATTCAAAATGCGATAACGTTTGTCTCTCTTTAAACCCGGTATTGTTTTAGATATTTGATTAGGTTTAAGATATTCTGACGAACTAGATCTGTACGTTTTCCTTCACAAGAAAACTATTAAAAAAACTGAACATTGTTACTACAGGTTCAAAAATTCTGGAAATTGGAGGTGAAAAACGTTATCGTCCGGAGCTAAATTTGTTTGGGAAAAAGGGGATTTTTTAAAGACATTATGTTAACTTTAGATTTTTGACGACGCGCGGCCTAGTTCGTGTTGACCCTGCCTTCGAAGCTAGTGGTAAGGCCAGATATTTGTGTGATGAGCGCAAATATTTGTTCCTGAGTCATGGATATTTTCTATGTATTTAAGTTTATATTTCTCTATATAAGTATTTATATATCGTTGTCTAGTACCCATAGTACAAGCCTAGAGCTTTTTTTTTATTTATTCATTTATTTCCTCTAATAAAGTACACTTTTGTGTTGTTAAGTGAGTTCTGTGATTCATAGGCATATGCATACTCGAATCCTAAGTCTGCAGATTCATTGCCAACTTGGAACTAAGAAGAAATACGCGTGGAATTTAGTTTTAGTTAATCGATCATCTCATGTTGCTCCTGCATTTCAAATATCGTTATGCCCTCAGAAACATCATTAGGAAAAATAGTTTAAATTTTAATCCAGGATATTATAAGCTCTCCATTTCTAACCTCATTCAAATCCGTCTAGCCGTTGCAGCGTGAAGGAGTCACAAACTAACCTACACAAACACATAAACTTTCGCTTTTATAATATAAGTAATTTTATATATATTTACTACCTTTCGAACTTTCCCGTCCTAAAATATATTTAATCAAGAAGAAACATCAATAAAAGACCTTTCAGAAACCTTTTCAAATGTTCCCCTATAAAGGACCTAATCTCCATACAACCTGTCCCTAACCCACGACCACCAAAAAAATATTAACATACCATCATATTAAACCATTCGTAGTAACATCATTACGTTAACAGCCCTTTCTAATAAAAGCCCTCACAGATTAAATTTTCCTCCGCATACTCAGCATGTAGCAAAAAAACTTATCCCAAGGGCATGTCCAAAGGTGCCTGAGGAATTAATTGGGTTCCAACCCGGCCCTTGTACTCTGATCTCGACAAAATCCAACCCTAAATCCGCGGCGTTAGCGAAAAAGGGTATAAGTCTTTTAGAGCTCAAGTGAAAAAGGCGTTAAGTCTAGTGTAATCTTTATATGGTTAATAATCTTTTGTAATACGAGCTAAATCGACTTGCATCCGCTTTTGCTATAGTCACAGAAAATTAAATATTTTCCGCTTAATTTTGTCTGATCTGATGTTTCGGGTTTTCATGGACAAGATTTGGTAATAAATTTTGTATTTGCGGGTAGGATGTTGCCTTGAGGGCGATATTTTATTAGTATCTTCGGGATGCACGTGTCCGTCTGTTTATTGGTACCCCCCTTGTTTTGATAAGTTGCGTACGAAATTTCATTTCGTGTACAATAAATACGTGAGGATTTTTTCATTTCGTTTTATTTTGTTTTTTTATACCCGTTTGTCTTCAATGAACAATTCCGCCGTGCTAAATTATCGTAGAAAATGACCTGTTTTCATTGCTCTTGAGTGTAGCAAAATCTACAATAAATGTCCTGTAGCAAATACAACTTCATTACTAGATTACTAGTTTGAATCTAGTTTGGTTATCGACTATGATATTTGTTTATTGGTTAGGCCACATTTCACCAAACTTGGAATAAGACTTACTCCGACATTAGTCCATACAAATTCGGCGGTTTGGTCGAATGCAACCTTAAGAGGGCAGATTCAAGTAAAAATTATAGCCAAGTGCGAGTCGGTCTCGCGCACGAAGTGTGTTGTATCATTATCTATGCAACATTAGACAACTAAATATTCTGTGAATGTATTTAAAGTCCTTTATTGCAATTTCTTCGAAAGCATCAAATTTCGAGCTCAAAAGTTTTATTTGTCTTGCGGAGTTATACGCCGATCTGTTAAGAAAAAGAAACGAACAAACACTGCGCTTATAATATTATAATAGACTGGTTAAAATTAATGATAATACAGATTCTATCTTTTTATAATTTAATTTCCGTTTCAAATAACTTTTGATTGTGTTCTGGTAATATTATTGTATCGTAAGAATGAAAAATCTTAAAACAACCTAAATAGAAAAATAAATCTTTCACACGGAGATTTTTTTTTATCTGTGTAACGTAAGTTGCAACGAAAATAGACGGTTCTGTTTGAGTGACCCTGCCTAAAACTTAGTTTGGGACCAGGTCAACTTTTGTGAGATCGTCCCGTGATTAATTTATTTTTATTTATTAAGGCTAGTAGGTATTTCATATTACAAGTATACTTTTTCTAATTCGCTGCTTTATCAAGTTTACTTCATACATACTTGCATTCAGGCAATTTCATAAAAATCCTAGACATCCTTCAAAATTGCCAGAGCTTAGCCTGTTTGCGGCGAGCTTAAAGCTCCGGCCATATGCCCAGTGGGCTTTTAGTTTACAACTACGTCAGAACAATATTGTTCGGTGATTAAAAGGGGTATCCGGCAGACAAATTAAACTTTACGTATCTATGACCTTATATCTCACTATATTCTAACCTGACTAAATAAGTACAATGTCTTATCAAGTATCTAGCACGAGAATACTGTGTTAATAAACTCGAAACGATAAAATCTTCTCAGAAGTTGTCGGTAAATTAGTCTTTATTTTTACATAGTTTAAAATAAGGTCGCTTCCGCTGTCTGTTCGCTTAGATATTTTAAACTTCCCAACGGATTTGAAAGCAGTTTTCAGCAATACTCGTAGATAGAGTGATTCAAGAGAAAGGTTTTCATGTATAATTAATTCTGGGCAATGTACGGGTATCACAGAAAACTCGCATAAAGCGAAGCGAAGCGAAGCAAAGCGAAGCGGGGGCGGGTCGCTAGTAAAATACATATTATTAATAAATAGTAGCCTGCCAGCGGCTTTGGCCCAATTTTCCAGGTGGATTATCCAATTCGTTACAATCGTTAGGAAATTATGCGCGTACATAGGTACATTTGAGAGTATATTTTGAACGAAACTATTTGATTTTTTTATTTGTTGGCTTTTGTTAATTTTAGAACGAAGTTTACTCCTTATAAATAGCGGTCTAACATTTTGTCTGAATTCTCTTGGTACTCACTGCAATTGCAGTCTCTAGATTACAGTCTGGAGATTTCAAATGTCATGTTAGGGTCTCAAACCTCAATTGCCGCCTCCTTGTCATAAACTTTTATTATTTATTTGGATACAGAACAAACATTGATCTGATACCTAAATTTGAACATCTTATAATCATTAATAATATAAAAATACTTATGTTATTTCTGTCGAAAAACAATTACGTTCTCGTAATACAAAATACTCTCGAAGTTCTTACTTATTAATCTAGTGCTTTCAATTTTCTTAAGTGTTTGTGAAATTCCAAGAAGCTGCCTAGTTATAAAGATTACACATTAGACGAGTTGGCAATAACTCTGCCTGTGAAGTAGCGGTTCCGGGATCAAATTACGTTTAGGGCAGATATGTGACATAAAAACGTTCTTAAAAACTCAATTGTATGCTCTTCATTAGCCTTGAAAAGTCATAATGTAAATGAACATTCACAACTTTTATAGTGCTACGAGCACTGCTACGAGATGCTACATCGTGCTACGCCGTGCCTGTGGCTGAAAAGGTACATTATTAAACTTTGTTATGAGCATATTAGGTTCAATTCTCAACAGCAATTGTAATAATTAATCCAAAGTGCACCGTATTGTTAAGATAGTAATTTATAAGCATTCATTTATGTTTTTATCAATTTTTGTTTTTATTTTTTTTATAAAAACTTATCAAATTAAAATAATTTAAAAAATTAACGTATACGAAAGAAATAGAAGGTATGAACCCTATTATATAAAAAAAAACACCAGTACATTTAATTGATGAACAGAAAAAAAATGTACACAATTACTATGTTAAATTGTTACTCATGGTGGTATTTTCCTTGCAAATCGGTAATTAAATTTAAAAAAAGAATAACGGAAACTCAATACTTGCCTTTCTTGATCGAGGTCGGAAAAAGCAACATTATACGAGGGGCTGAAACGCGTTTGTTTTTTTTTTAATAATTGATAGTATTTTTATGAAAAATGGCCACCGCATTAATTATTATTTTTAAAGTTACTCACTTCTCGACGATTTTCCGTCTTGTGGCTGTGTGCTCGCGTGCCTTATATGGGCCATAAAAAAAACAACGTTTAATTAATTGTCACATTCGCACAATAACCTAGCCCCTATTCCACGTGTATTAAATAAATTACTTCAACCCTTTTAAAGCTGAGAAATTACAAAGAGCCATTAGGGTGAAACGGCCTGAGCAATTATAGGGTTAAATTAAAATATCACCCGAGGACCACAGAGTAGTTACGTAACAGTATAATGAATGTCCAATGATACCCCTAGATTGATTTATTGATTTTTATCATTCAAGAGCATGTTCGTGGAAAATAACAAGTAGCAGTATTCGCATTGTTGTGTTTTATTGTAGAGATACTCACGTACCGACGGTTTTAAACCACTTCTTGACGGTTTTTTTAAATGATTATTTTAATGTTTCCCTATTTCGCCTCTTCCCTATCCGGATATATTATTATAATGTCCCTGTTCCTTTGTATTCCTTTTCTTGCTGTCCGTTTGTCACTTTGTAGGCTGTTTGATTGTAATTTCACACAGTGGTGTACTTTTTCTATATGTATAATCAACAAGACATTTACCTTATTTCTATCATTTTTGTTCATAATTGTTAGTATTGTTACGTAACCTATTGCTTTCTTTACATTGACGTCATTGACTTAGCCATAGACTATAGTTCTTTTTTTTTTCCTTGGTGTTGACAGCAATAACTGGATGTAAATGACTGGTTCTTAATTCATGTTGTTTTTTGTTAAGTGAGTCATTTTCCATCTCTTCACCTAGCGTTCCAACGGAAGATCAGTGCTGGCTTTACGGCGTTGGGATCGTTTCGCAACAATTTCTCTGTCTTGTTCTTTTTTGTATTTATGTGATGTAATGTATGGTTGCGAATAATCGTATCTTTATCTTTATAATCACGTAACGGTATGTACTACCGTTTTAAACGTAGAACAAAGACATAATAGTACATTGTGCATCAAGGGTAGTATGAAGGGAATTACTAACGAGAGCGTTAGAAGCCCGACGCCGGAGGCGGAGGGCTTTTAATGACTCGAGTTAGTAATCCCCTTACTGCCTGTGATACACACAATGTTTTTCATCACATTTGCGAGGAAAAAAAACAAAGAGAAAACACTTTAACTCTGCAAAGTATAAAGAAATAACTTTTGACGAACGGGAACGTAAATGGAAACGATATTTTTTTTGTGACCTCTACCACAGATAATAACTGCGTTTAGTTTCGACCTGGATTCGAGCCAGATTTAGCCAATTTGATAAAAATGTATAATTACTAAAATTAATGATAAATGTTGATATAAACTTGAAATAGGTATAAAAATAATGAAGTTTAATGAAGCGTATGGTTTTGTGTAATGTAAGTTAGTCTATAGCTAATTTTTAAAGATTAAATTAGAAACCGATCTAATTTTTGGCTGAAAATTAAACCTCCTTAGTCAGAAATGATGTACGAAAGAGTTGCAAATTTTAAAAAGAAAGTCATTACTCCCTAGGGATGACAAACTCGCCATAATTCCCGCGGGAACAATTTAGGCCATTGTCCTTCTTTATACAGGCATGGAATAACACCATTTACGAGCAAGTGTGATGAAATAGTTATTTATGTGACTGGATCATAATGAGAGGCATTAATACACGTGTTTAGTTTTATGAAACGAGCCAAAAGGCGAGATTCATAATAAGACGAAACGAGTGTTTTAATGCCTAATTATGCGTACAGTCGCATACAAAACTTTATCTACATGCATATCATAAGTTTTCTACAACATGTACAATATGGCCTACATTTTCAAGTTGTAGATAAAAAAAAAATCTGTTTTTCGAAATTACTCGTATTCGTAAGTTCAAAATTAATGACTGTGTGGCGCATCGCTTCACACGTTACCCTGTAGGTAAGGTAGGTACTTCTAATGTTTATGCACTCCTAGATTTGCCCTTAAAAAAATGTTTTTTTTGTTTGATTGTGTGAATCGATTGTAATATTCTAGATTCAAAAAATTGTATTGAACAAGAATTTCTCACTAAATGAAATTACAAATCGACTAATTTGATAATCACAACCAAATTCCTTTTCTTTAAGATGATGTTTTAAATTTGTAATTTAAACATTACGATGCAACCACAGATACAGGTTTACTAATACAGGTCATTTGCGTATCGTTTCTGAACATATTATAGGGAAGTAATGCCATGGATGTAGATAAAATGATTTTTTGTATGGGCACCCATTATTAAACCCTATAAAATATCTACTCACTGTCAATTACCGTTCAAAAGACACAGTTAAAGTTAGGACGAACAGACGGACGGACAGCGAAGGTATAGTAATAGGATCTCGTATAGCACGTTAATTTCCACTAAATATAGAATAATAGTTAAATTAATAAATGTGATCTCTGCCTACCCCTCTGGGAAACCAGAGTGATTTTATGTATGTATGTATTTAGTTAAATTAAGGTTATTTAGATCTGCCAACCGTTTTTATCTGCATGTTTTCCTAGCTTACCAGGACACAAGCTTTCATCACCTTTGTTTTTTCTCATTCCCGTACACATTTAAAGTATGCATACCTTTGCGGGTACAAAGAATTTTTAAGTTAACAAAATATATTAGAAGCACAAAAATAACAAAAGAAAGGAATTTGCTCGGATTAAGAGCTCTGTTTTACGTTTTTTAACTCGACTAAAAACGTTGTTACATGCTTGTGGTTTTTTGTAAAAGCGTCTGTAAAAAGTCGCTTGGTAAGAAATGGTTGCTAAAGTTATTAGGATTTTGTGTGAGCCTAAAATACTAGAAGGCTCCCTCGGTTTCGTACGCGAATTGTGTTCTCGCTACTCCCTTTATCTCTTAACATTGAGGAAGATTTTCTAAGAAGTAGTTCACTCCTAGGGTATTCAAGACAGTTTTATAATGGTTTTGATTACGGTCAGTATAATGTAACGACGGAGCTCAATATTCAAGCCCCGGAAAGATAAGGCTCACTTCGCGTTAAAATTTGACATTTGGCCATACAAAATTTGTCAAATTTTAATCTGACGACAGCCTATCTGTCCGCGGTTTGAATATAAAAGATAAAATGTAATTATTCCTCTGTAATCTGTATTTTTTTTAGATCGACCACTATCCCTATACGTTACTTCCGGTGACGATATAGATTTATTAGTTTTATAATATAATCTAACGTGATTACTGTACGTAATTCCAACATCATTTCATTTAGATACTGTTGAATATTCAATATTCAGCGAACAATAGAGTTTAACTAACTTCACCATATTCAAAAGAACTGAGAGAAATCAAAGTCCATTTTAAGTCGGTAGTAAGGATGTGATTATTTTATCGTATTATATTTGATTTAACATGTTAAAACAATAAATCTCAAACATAACTGAAATATTAATTTCAGCTCAAATTTATACGCTTGAACGACTGCCTTGCAATCTACGGGCTTTTGTTAGACGGAACATTGTGGTTGTAGCCGGGATCCAGGCAAATTAGATCGGGAGGAGCGTCCATTTGTGATGGCTAAGCCCAGAGTTATTGGGACTAAAATTAAACAGACCTTTGACGTGGAGTTTCACAACGTGTGGTATGTGGAGAGCTTGTGCCTGAAGGGGTTGTATCAGATGTGGTCTAAACGTTTCTAACAGACAGGTTCTTTTCTTTCTTTCTCTTGTTTTGCAAAACAGGGTGATGCAGAAATCGTTTTTAATTTATTTCTTACACAATCCTTTTGCTTACTACTGTTAATTCGAAAGTGTCAAGTTTGTGTGTGTGTGAGTTAGTTTGTTTCTCCGTCACGCTGCAGTGGCTCGATGGATTTGGATGAAATTTGGAATGGAGATAGCTTATACCCTGGATTAACACATATGCTACATTTCATCCTGGAACATTTTAAATTTCCCGAATCGGAATAATAATACCTAATCGAAATTTACGCGGACGAAGTCGTGGGCATAAGCTAGTATAATAATCATAAGATTTGTACAAACATTCATCAATTTTAATGTTGCCTAATACATGCTGTCACATTTATAAATAAAAATGTTCGAATGAATGTTCGTAAAACAGTATGTAAGTCTTCTTGTCTGTTAAAATTTCAAATTGTGTTTTCACTGTTTTTTTTTTGGTAAATATTTGACGGCTTTTAACATCTCAAGCAAATATTCACCTTACTAATTTAATATAACACTACCCAAAACAACTCTCTTACTTTCTTATATTGTAGTTAATTTATTACACATCCCAATCTGGTAGAGTAGCTCAGTTATATTCTTTACAGCATTGTAATATCAAATTAGTGTATGAATGTGTTATCATGACGAATAACCTCTATAAACACGTGAGAAAGCAATCTCGCGCAAAACGTAAGATGCCATCTTAAATTCCTTCAGAATTCGCGTTTTATGCTAAACACACACGTGGTACCTTCTTAGCATAACTGTCACATAAACTTCAAAGTAGGAAGCTAGGATTTTCTACGCTAAAGTGCAAAGTGAATGTTGCCTTATTTAGTGGAATCCGAGGAAACTGGGGCAAACTTTCCCACGGTATGTTTAAAATTATTGAATAACTTTGTATTTTTTTGCGAGGAATCGAGTTTTTAATTGTTGGTATAATGTTAAACTACTTACTAACTTCTTATCCGCATCGATATCTGAAACGATGACGATAAGCATTTTCGGTAACGGGAGAACACAAATAAAACAGTTCATTATTCCTGAGATGGTTTATATTTTGTATTTACCTCACTATAATAAACCTTTTTTAAAGGACGACTTAAACAAACATCATCTTTATAGTAAACTGACAATAGTCAAAAAAATTATGCCAACTAAAAGATACTCATTTGTATTTGACTTAAATTTGATAAAAATAACTGTCATACTTAATAATTAAAGCTATTAAACAATAACTGATACAAATAATAATATCAAAATCAATTTGTATTATTTTTGTAATGTCTGTATGTATGCAGCTAAATACTTTATTGTACAAACGGGAAAATCACAAAGAACAAAATAGAGAGAAACACAAAAGGTGTGTACAAAGGCGAACTTATCCCTTTAAGGGTAACTCTTCCAGTTAACCTCTGAGCGGTGGGGAAATGTAAGAAATATTAAATAGCCAAACGTACAACATTGAAAGGGACTAGATACTAATACTACTTAATACCTACTAATTGATTTGGTACAGTTATAGTGTATACATACATTTCATATATTTATTAGTAAAAAGATAAAAAAGATAAATGACAAAAGATCTTTTACACTTTTACACGTCAAGAGTCTACCAGCGCAAGAGACCACTGCTGAGAAGAAACTCAATAGTCAGTCGTTTTTTAAATATAGCTTATAGTTTTATGCAATAACAAAACTTAACCGAGCATTATATAAAATAATGAATCTAACATAAAATAAAAAATAAATATATTAATTCGTAGTTGAGCAGGAAAAAGTTACGAAACTTTTTTCACAAAAACTTAA
The DNA here is from genome assembly GCA_923062465.1 of Acleris sparsana. Lineage (NCBI taxonomy): Eukaryota > Metazoa > Arthropoda > Insecta > Lepidoptera > Tortricidae > Acleris > Acleris sparsana. Next base: position 3,956,673 of record OV281299.1, read on the forward strand.
CCTTTGACGGTGCAAGACAACCACATAAAAAGTTTGGATACATTCTCCTACAGAAACCGTGTCACCTAGACAATATACATTGTTTATATATTTTTATGACTTCATTATTTTTAAGTTACTTAGGGGTTTAGTTCAGGCCAAGCATTTTTATCTGTTAGACAGTCCTCGACCCTATAGTAAGGATCAGACATCAGCGTCTTTTTCAAGTATGTTTTAAGTACTGAAATGGTAACTTTAAAACTATTTCAGGTAATTTATTATACATATGGATGCATTGGCCTACAAATGATTTATAAAACAGTTTTTTTTCTCAGCAATTTTATTTTTATTTCTTATCTTCAAATTATGTACTTATTATAATATCACAATTCTTATTAGTTGAAGTACTTAACGTTTTGTTAGGCTCGTATGAAGCCGCTTATTATAGACGCTTATTTACAACAATCACAATATTGTAAGAAGCAAACTTTTATTTTCAGTCTGTCTCAAAATATAATTTCCTGTACAATGCGATAACGCCCCACTGCTACGCGCGGAAGCGTTAACACAATCACAATCATGAAAATGATCAACCTAATGTAAGTATTGATTTAAAGGACCAAGAAATTATTAAAAATAGAAGTATCCAGAAAATTATGTCATAATATCATTCTCTGTTGTTATTAAGAATGAAACTTCTTGGCTGTGGCTACTCAGGGCCAAAAGATTTCAAAGTACTTCCATTGCACTCCTCCGTTCGTTTTCTAGAAGGAGTGAAGGCAGCCATGTTTTAAGCACTAGAAAAAAATAGAGGTACACAAAAAACCTGTGTATCCGAAAGGTCCCCACCAATAAGATAAGATAAGATCACTGTTGTTAGAAAAACTAATTGAATTCTGATACTAACATAAGAAGAAGAAGAAGAAGAAGCGAAAGACATTTGTCAGGATCGTAGCAGGTGGAAAGAAGTCGTCTCTGCCTACCCCTCTGGGAAACAGGCGTGATTCTATGTATGTATGTATGTATGTACTAACATTAATTTGTTTTAAAAAAATCTACCGTGATCTATAATTATAATAAAACTCGGACAGACTCACTGCATCAATTTGTTTGAGGGTTGTTCAGAAGTGGATGCAGTTCATCCGTCCGTGAATATTATTTTAAAAAACTCGTATGAGTTTTTTATGTATAATATTTTAGCTGAATGGGCCGCGACTTACTTAAAAACCTTAAAGAAGTAAATTTTAGAAAGTAAATGAGATTATTTGCTTAATTTTTTATTGCACAAGTTCAGTATTTTTCATAGGTATGTACTTGCCTAAGATTTATTAAATTACCAATCTTCCTTTGTTTCTTTGACTCTAAAATATCGCATATAGTTTGCTGGCACTGTTGCGCCATATACAACCCCTAAGTTTGAAATGCAAAATAAACTGTGACGGGTGTAACAGGACGACTTAGCGTTTTAGGATTCCGTTGAGAACAATAGGGAATATTCATGTTTTTTTTTCACATATTCAATAAAAGCTGATTCATGTAACATAGTTTAGAGAAAAATCATTATTTGAATACCTATAAAAATAACCAAGATAATAAGTCAACAAAGATTTGTTCCTATCGCTTTCTACCAAACAGTTTTTTTTATTTTTTATAGTTTATATCGGCCGACCCTGTTACATGATGTAACAGTGCATATCGGACCTCTCTGTCTAATCGCTGTCTAATTAGCAGTTTAAAATGCTATCTCACTTTTTTACTATAGTTATTCCATCGGAAACTTTTTTATTTTTCCCGTATTAAAAGTAGTCTATGTGTACCCAGGATAAAAGCTATCTCGATTTCAAAATTCATCCATATCCATCCAGTTTTTTTTTGTCATTTATTGATGAGTAAACAATCACATCAAAAAAGAATACTAAAATGTTAAAGAATAATAGGCCAAACGTGTGACCAACATCGTTTACAACAGAATAACGTATGTACAAGATTTCAGAGCGTTTTGAGCGATTAGGAAATGTTGTACGGTCAGCTGCAGAGAAATGTAACCCCCTTTGCAAGGCAACTTGTATGCAGGGGGGGTTAGTTTTCTCTGCAGCTGACTGTACAATACGATTCATTTTAGAGGTACACCACACAACATACACACACACACACACACACACACACACACACACATGCATGCATGCACGCACGCACGCACGAGCACACTGGCACAAACCGTCTAGAAATAACAAACAAACAAACAAACCTTCGCATTTATAAAATGAGTAAGATTTTAGTTTACATTCATTACTTATTCACTGAAACCGAAAATAAGTAGAAAATTGAATTAATTACGCTTATATTTCGTAAATTATACTCATTTGGCGCTATTTTAGGAATTCATTGAATGTATTATACCAACGGAACGGAAATTCGGTTTGTTGTGCTAGTTCAAAGCTCAAGCGCTCTGAATTATTTATTTTTCTGGTGAATATTTGCATTACCCCGTTAGTAAAATAAAATACCTACCAAGAAGTATGCTGAATTACACTGGTTATTTTCTGTTAGCCATGTCTCCCATTTCTGCTTTAAATATTCATTTGTATTGTGCAAAGAAGTTAAAATAAACCAATAATCAATAAAGAAAAAGATGAGTGTGATAACATAGAGGCCATATTGTTATACCTACCCAACAATGAGTAAAGTTGCCGTCCATAGAACTTAAAAAAGTTGTAAACAAAACCTTAAGAACCAATTCACCATGATTACTCGATAATCACGTACTTTTTAAGATCAAGTTAGGTCTTTGCAATGATTTATACACTCGATCATTATGTTCATATTAATTTTAAGATAAAATAACTATTCATTGTACGTTATTTTTAATAAAAACACGCTTGGTGAATATTTGAGGTTATGTGTCAAACATTAGTAATTGGTTTACATCGTTCACAATTTCTATTGACGGCGACGGCGTACAGGTTGCTTAAAAAGAAATTATCAAAATTACTATAGCTAAAATAACCTTTATACCCAGATTTAACGCATAATTACACTTTTAATCGCATGCGGGGATTCAAATAAATCTATACTTGACAATGTAAATTCGCTGATCACTTGGATTTAAAACTTCATTTTAAGTAGATTACTAAAGACAAATTCAACGGCAGGCACTGTTGACTAACTTGCAAACTCTTTAAGCGGGCCAATTATGTTCAAACACCTGGTTTTACAAAGTTTCAGTTTGGAAGTGCCTTATTGCATAAGTTCTCACACAATCGCTTTTACATTTGTAAGGGCATTTTACATGTGTCTGGTTTTATTCTTAATTTTCGTCATAGTGTTCACCTGTGATGACCACATAATTATCGGGATGTTCATGGTAACAGAGCCATCTAGTGGCAAAGTGGCATTAGGCGTGAGCAATCACAAGTTCTAAAACTGTTTACGTATTCAGTGGAAACTAGATCCAAGTCGAACAAAAAGAGGGTACAAATTAAAAAAGAATTGGCAATTCAATTGGTAAATAAGCTACCTATTTTATTTACATATTTTAGTCTTACTAGAGTTAGTATTTATTAACAAAAATATGATTGTTAGCTTGTTCTTATTTTAAGCGCTGTTATATTATTTATCCGATTGCGTCAATAGAATAAGCAGTACAAGTAAAAGCATCTGCGCTTTAAAAGAAACCTACCTTGTTCGAGACGCGGGGACAAATGTTTAATAATGAATATTTTTAAGAAACCTTTTCTAAGCGACCATGCGGGTCGCGCGAAGGCCAAGTTCTATCTTTGAGTTATATTTTATGCCGTGATTTATTTTAAATGACAATGCATTATTCAAGTACTTTAACTATCTTTGCTTTTGCATCAGTCAGGATCATAGCAGGTGGAGATAAGCGGTCTCTGCCTACCCCTCTGGGAAAAAGGCGTGATTTAATGTATGTTTATGCCCATGGCATGGCATGAGCATTGTTTAAGTCCACCAATTTTGCAGGTTCAATGATTACCCAAGAAAAAATAGCCTTTTACATGAACATTACGTTTTTGGTGGCATTTATATTTCACAACCTTTTTAAACAGCGGAACCCGAGTTCCTTTCTTAAATTTTCTACACTTTTTCATTTCTCTCGCCCGTAGTTTAGGTAAATATTTCAGCGCGTAGATATTTTATCGTAGGTAGAAACAACGTTGAAAGCATTATGCCCTTCCGAGACACACGTACGGCGACGGTACGTGCCGTCTTTGTAACAAGCTTATTGTTTGTTCTGGAAACGAAAAAATACTTAATAACCACGTAGGCTGCGAAATAAAATGCATGAGACGTCTTTTGTTTTTTCTGTCGATAATGTAATCGTGTTAGTAGTTTTATGTGACATAAGGGATGTTGCGTATTTCCCGCGTATGGTTTTTTGCAAGAGAAACTGAGGGTAGGGTTCAGTGGAAGGAGATACTTAAAAAATCTGGAAGTTTTTCCCAACTTCAACTTCTTGAATTTTGGTTTTTGAAGTTTATATGGAGGTAAAGTAAGGGATTTAGTATGAGCAATAGCAAAACATACCTTTTGTTTGAAGATGAGCTACTGTTATATTATAGTATGCTTTAATCAATATTTAATTGCCAACATTTATGCGATTACATGCTAAGTGGGTTGATGGGTGGGTTCTTTTGAAGGTTGAATAAATAAATAAATATCATATTTACTAAATTATATACAAAAATTATAGGCTTGTTTACCCATAATAACTAGATAATGATAAACTTCTATTGAAAAGTACATACAGTGGACTTAAATGTGTATACCCTCCTTAGGTCTAGAGTCTATCTGACATTCTACAACAATGAGGTTGAGTTTCCTGTTAGTTACAAATAACCTGGCATCTCTAATCATTAGACAGTCTAATGAGATTGACGACTTTCAGTATATTTTTCTTGAAATGGGTCACAAATTAACGTTCGTGACCGTACTGGATGTACGGTAAATACGTGGAAAACCTCTAAAAATCCATCAACAATCGAATAAATACATTTTCTGTCTTTACTCTAAATCAATCCTTTAATTGCGTGTTTATATATACCTCATTCATCGTTTAACTTACATGCAAGGCTATTGTCGGTGGAGTATATGCCACTCTTTTTTCATTTTCACCCCTAAAACACGACATTGGTCGTCTGTCTTATTAGGCTAAAGAAAGTAAGCCTAAATCTTTCTCTTTCTCTTTTTGCTCGATTTTGTCCTCAAAAATGTTCAAGAAGAAAATGTAATTCCGTATCATCTAAATATACTATCATATTGATATTATAACTGTGAAAGTTTGGTACTCCTTCACTCTATAATGGCTGGAGGGATTTGGAAGAAATTTGGATTGAAGACAATAAAATTTATAACATGAAATACCACACAATATATATATCTTTCTGAATAAAATACTGACCTGTAAACTAAAGTGGCAGTGGGCGGGGCACATTGCTCGCAGGACTGATGGCCGATGGGGTCAGAAGGTTCTGGAGTGGCGTCCGCGGACCGGAAGACGAGCTGTAGGTAGGCCTCCAACAAGATGGAGTGACGACCTCGTCAGGGTCGCGGGACCGCGGTGCATGCGAAAAGCACAAGACCGGTCTGAGTGGAAAGCCTTGGGGGAGGCCTATGTCCAGCAGTTGACGTCTTTCGGCTGACATGATGATGAATAAAATACGCGGATAAAGTCACGAGCAGAAGCCATATTGTTTTTGAAACCGATCGATCTGAAAAGTAAAGCTTTGTTTAATGTACGTTGCGTAAAAATAGAAAGAAAGAAGAAAATAGAACTTGGTAAAAACAAGCATTTCTTAGGTACTCGTAAATATCAAATAAGTTTGGAGAAAAGATGTCGAATATTAAGGAAATTTTAAAAGGAAATTCTTTTGTGTACTTAAAAGATGTCGTTATTTTATAACTTCACCCTCTGGCTTAAAAAAAAAGGTTTCAAAAGGAAATATCATCAATAAAAACGGTTCTAATTTGCTTAAAAGTTTGGAATTTTGATCTAAATTGGCATGTTTCATTTCTCACGCCCGCGTATATTTTTAAAGGAAATTTTCGTAGAATTTTCCTTAACTTGCAATATCTATTCTAAGCTCATTTGAATAAAACAATCAAGGGTTTAAAGTGTGTGGGAAGTAAAATACAGTTATTAAATCGTAACCGTAGAAAAGTTAATAAATTCATAGAATCATAATACCCGTATGGTAAAATATTTATTGTAAACAGATTTGAAACAGAATACACTAATTGTACAAAAGTTTTTTTGCTCCTTATAATTTCAAAATTCTTTTGAGATTTTATTGAATATTCCATCAGAGCACGCCCCTTAGACTAAAGCCTGAGCAACAGACTTGACACACTGTATGTGGAATACTTTTTCCCCCGATGTTTACCAAGATGATATTATTAAAACAATAGAACCATCTTTTTATTTTAAGTCAGTTTATAAACATAAGGGTAGTTGTTTGTTTTACACTTTCGCGACGTTCATATGTACTACATGTTATAAATCTAAAAAGGTATTTAATCACGTACACTTATTAAATATACCTAGAAGTTTCGATGGTGTTGCAACGGACGTGGTCACGAGCAGAGGTATATAATATAATGATTTACGCGACTAAGTCTTTTTTTGTATTTATAACAGTGTTAAAGAGGTTGTCTTGGGTTTATATAAAATCATCATCATGATCTTAACCGAAAGCCGTCCGCTGCTAAACATAGGCTTCCCCCAAGGTGTGCCACAAAGACCGGCCGCTTGCATCCATTGGTTTTCCGCAACCTTGGCCACGTCGTTGGTCCTTGTTGTAGGTCTACCCACGCTGCGTCTTCTGGTACGCGGACGCTACTCGAGAAGTTTTCGACCCCATCGGCTGTCTGTTCTACTGCTACTGTTTTGTTTAAAATTTAGACTTGTATATTGAAACTGGGCACTTTTTGCCTCATACAGAAATACTGTGGAACGAACTTTCTTCGACAGTATTTCCAACTATTTATGACACGGGTGTCTTCAATAAAAGAGCTTTGATTTCCTTAGCTAGCCGGCAACGACCGACAACTCGTCTTGAGTTGTTGGTTATAATGGGCGGTGGTGATTACTTCCCATCAGGTAAACCGTATGCTATCAACCAACTTATAAAAAAATAGGTCTCTGATGGGTTGGTAGTTTTAAGAAGTCTGTGTGTTTGTTCGCCTTAAATATTAAAAAAAAACCATTTTATTTCCTAAAACTTCACATTTCCAATTTTTCACAGCTTGGATTATTACGCTTCAGAATGACCAGGTAGTAAAATACCATCATCATTTAAAGTCAAAGTCTTGAAATGTCAAGATGCCTAGATCGTAGAATGTCAGAGTAGTAACCTTGACGTTGTAAGACCCTGCCGTTGTGAGACCTTGACATTGTACGACCTTGACATTACACGACAAACACGTTTCAAGGTTTTGACGTCGTCCTATCTTGACATAATTTAAGCACTTGCCATTCCAACTTTGATATTGACTTTGACTTTAAACGCCGAAGCGGTTTTGCCAGGTATTTATTTGAAATGCACGCAATACATTGTTCTTTTCAATTTGGTACGAATAGAACACTGCAATAAAGCGTTGCATTAGACGCTGTCAATAAATTTGACAGCCTCCGAGGCGCTCACGTGTGCTTTTAACTCAAATTCTTCGACAGATCGTATGACGGGGCATCGTTATCCCGGGATTTATCGCCACGTCGAGGTTTTGAAAAGGATTATTGAGACCGAGGATTGAGTTAATAGATGATTTTGTATGACGTATATTATACTTAAATGCGGATAAGTTTTTTGATAGGTATTCTTTACGGGTGGGATTATAGTCAAATATTCGTTTCATGAGCGCAAGCATTTGTTCTGAGTCTTGGATTTTCATATTATGTATTTAAGTTTCCCTTTATAAGTATGTTTATCGTTGTCCAGTACCCATAGTATAAGCCTAGAGCTTGCAAAGTGACATTAAAAACTTGCCTCTAAATATTTTCAAACGGCGACTCACAACACAAGCTGGTTAACACAAAACTGTTTTTATTCCGTTAACGAATTTTTTGACTTTTTCAAGTAAGAAAGTAAGGTTACTTATATAATATGTAAAATGATTGACTTTTAAAAAATATGATGTAGAATATAATAAATAACGTCATCAATAAAGTCATTATTAAAGTCATTAGTAAATTTAGGATTAACGAAATAATTTCGAAGATATATTTTTGAGTCAGGACATTGCTTATTTATTTAATGGATTTTTTATTAAAATGTAACATATTATTAAATGTAATTTTTGCATGCCAGTTACTGGTAAAATGTGTGAAACCACTTGAACTGTAAACGACCTTTTTATACCACATTTTATGCAAATAAAAATGATTTGATTTGATTTGATTTGGTTTGGGGCTAGATCGATTTGTGTGAGATTGTCTCCTCATGTTTTTTTTTTTTTATTAGAGATAGCAGCAGAGCCATCTAAAAATTAAAACAAAGGACCATCACGTTATAATGTGGACATAAATTGAGCATATTTGTTAAAGATATCTGCATCGTTTTTAAAATAAATAATACTTTAAAATCGTGTTAATATTCTGACAATTTATTTGTAAGGCCAAAGACGGTAGAAATCTAGAGTTGTTATTGTGTTTTATGTTAATTTTGTTTCTTATTTAGTTAATACAATAGTCTTTTAGAATTCATCCAAAGTTTCCGGAATAAACATTGTTTTGACATTTTACAATGTTATTAAAAACATTTGTGTGTGTTTTTTTCAATGTTTGGATTTCTGACTTTTTCTGTTATAGCATTTGCGGATTGAGCCACTTTGTTAGTAAAAACGTATTAAGGATATAAAAAATGAAACCCCGTTATAAGATTTTTATTTATTATTCAGTAATCCGGAGTCCACTTTGGCCGAGTTTACTTCTTAGAATCTCGTTGTTTATTTGACTGTTTTGCGTATCAAGATTATATAAAACGCTTTAATATTGCTTTCGAGAAATAAGGAATAATAAAGTTAATCGTATATGAATACGAATCACTATTTGTATGACCGGTTGTGTACCTGAAGCTATTTGATCCATATCATTTCCGATCTCAATTCTCAAGGGCAAAGCTAAAGGTCATACAACTTAATAACTTCTTTAGGATATTAATATAATAGTCTTGAAAAACAAGTAGACTGAAGTTATGGCTGGTATAGTTTAGAATTAAAATCAAATTAAATTATGTAAAACTAGCGACGCGCCTTGGTTTACGTCAGTTTTCTGTATCACCCGTAACTGATGGTGAAAATCGCATGAAAATTTGTCCCGTACTTATTGAGATTATCGCGAACATACAGACAGACGTGACAAGAACTTTGCTTTATAATTATGTAGTGATCATAATTGATAATTGTTGGTAATATTAATTCTCAACGTAAGAAACAGAGTGGTGAATGAGAGAGTGTAATCTGGGGCAAGATTCTACACGGCTAAGCTTTAATGCTTTTTTTTTATGGCATAGGGAAGGCTGACGAGCACAAAGGCCACCTGATGGTAAGTGGAAACTATGACCCATAGACATTCGCATTCACAAGACTGCAAGCCTAAGACTGCAAATGCGCTGCCAACCCTGAGGACTAAGATGGAATGCCTCTATGCTAGTCATTACACCGGCTGTCTTATCCCCAAACCGGAACACAACAATGCGAACACTGCTGTTTGGCGGTAGGTTAATGGATAAGATGGTGGTAGCGATCCGGACGGTCCCCGCACAAGGTCCTACCACCCGCAAATGCTCTGCTTTGGCGGATATATTCATATTTCTTATTTACTTAACAGTAATGGCTGCTGGGTTAAAATCAATACGATCATACACGACATTGTTTCAAAGAGCTGAATAGAGCGCTACCCTAATGCTTAACGAGCGGCGTGGTTCTAGATTTAATTTAGTAATATGCGTCAATAATTATCCTTACTAACATTGATTAATATCCACCCCATTTTGCTAACTTATACGACTATATCTACTGTTAAGCTTATATTCCTTTGACAGGATATTAAACGTGAATCTATAGAGTGATTGATGGTTCTCCCCGACCGCTAGATTAAATCTGTCATTACTGTACAATGATTCCATGAAATCTATTTACATGCAAATAGTTTGGAAATTTTGACAAAGAGGTGCTAAGTGTTTGGTACGTGTTTGGATTTATTGATGATTGATGAAATTATGATTGGGTTAGTAGGTGAAACTGTTTTTGTGTGATTGATGGTGTCTATTGTAATAAAACAAGTAGTTGATTGTGTTTTGGAGTCATTTAACTTGTTTATGTTCGACATAAATAACCTTTTTTGACAGAGAGTGACGAATAGATCAGCTATAGCTCTTTCATCAAGATAATGTGCAAACAAGTTCAAAAAAAAACAAGGGAGCATCTGCTTTTGTACCAACTTAGTCGTAAATACTAGTATTATTATCATTAATGTCGGTCCCCAATATTCAAACCGCGTAAAGGTTTGGACAGTTAAGGTAAATTAGAACAATCTTTTATATAGCAAACTATTCATAGATATACATAATTCCTTTGTGAAGCCCTTCTTTACTTCAATCGGATGTAGGATGTTCGGCGGTTGAAATATTGGGATTAGGCAATAAAAGACTTGAAAATTCAGTTGCAATATGATAAAATTAGTTTTATAGATAAACAAGTGTTGTATGTATTAACAATAAGACATTATTCGAGCTAATCACAAAAATATGTCCTTACCGGGATCAAAAACTTTTCTAAGGTATGTTTTCTTAAAAGTAGGCAACGAAATCGATGGCGTAGCAACCAAAAGTAAAATGTATATACTAGACATTATTATATTAAACAATTCTTTGTCTACTTTTCCATTAAAAACTTCAATATTATAATTTTGTTGTGGCTACAGGGTGAGAGGTATAATTTAGTGAGCCCTCTAGCTAATGCAAAAAGTTTTCAACGGGTTTAGATCAGATAAAAGTTTGTTCGTTTGACATGTCCAAGAAATGCCAAAAGGGCAGAACATGGCTGTTAAAAGACTGTTGAAACGTTGAGATTAATAAAAGATGCGGTTTAGTCCATAAGTAGTATTTTCGTATGTATGTTAAACAAAAAACTTTTGCACTGAAGAAGAAGAATTAAACGCAAGAAGAGTGTTTTAGTTTTTTAATTGTATGAGGCACTCAATATTCAAAATATTAATTCAGTAAATTGACCATAATGAGGGCTCTTTTACATGTCGGTAATAAGGATTTGAATCTATTAAAAACTATCAGTAGGTACCCATATTTTTTTATAGTATCGTGTTTTAGGTCATAATTATCGCAAGTCATATCAGCGATCATGTGCGTATTTGAAGCTTATCGTGTGATAAAGGATATATAAACAACAATAGATGGCGTTAGCATACCCTCCGAGTAAGAAAAAGCAAGCGATGACTAATTTCGTGGATCTTACGTAGGGTCTTGGTGGCCTAAGTGGTAATGCGCCTGCATCGGCCCGGATAGCCCGAGGAGATGTAGGTTCGAATCCAACTTAAGATGGGTGATTGTTTTTCGCTTTAATAGTGTAGAATTTCATAACAGACGTGTCTGTTAAATTAAAAATGTTTGTAACGTTTAAGCGAGTGCGTTAATAAAGTCTAGCATTTAATTAGCGGTTTGTATGTATGTATGTAACAACATGTAACGTAACGACTAGCGATGATTAATGACCTAAAACACTGTCAAAATTATTAATGTAGATATAGACCTGAAAATAGGAAATGCCAGAGAAAAAAAACTGGAAATAGTTCAATGTAAATGTGTTTACACTTAACATTGCCCCTAATGCTATAAGTTTGTCAAAAGTCAAAGTGAATAAAATACTGCGTGTTGAAAGTCATTAGTAAAAAAAATGATAAGCCTCTCCACCATCAATAATTGCTGTTGATGTATTGTAGAGTGACAAAAACTGGGCAGTTTAGTGTTTTTGGACATTAATGTAGATTAATAATGTAGTAAAACTTTTCCTGTATGGGAGTGTTTTACGTTTCCAAACAAAAAGGGAGTAAGTTCATAATGAACTGCATTGTGATACTGCTTTTCTCTTTCAAACGTTAGTATTTGTCATTAACTTGATAAAGAGCTTTGACGTGGAATTTTATTATGTGTCGAATGTTTACAGTAAAGTAATCAAGTAATCAAAACATGGGGACAGTATGGATCTCTACCACCATCTTACATTTGAACATCAGCGGCCCTGGCCAAGATAATTAATTACGCGCTAACTAGCGTTTCTATTCGTTTTGTTTTTAAAGCAATCGCGTCACTGTTAGATGACGTGATACGACGAGTCACGTGATGTACCAGTGACGCGATTGGTTAAAAATTTGAAACGAATAGAAACGCTACATAGCGGTATACATCTTGGCTAGGGCGTAAGTACTCGCATTGCTACGTTCTGGTTCTGTGGTAAGACAACCAGGGAGTTTATTACAACATAGCTATCCAGTTCATTTTATGGCGAGCGTAAAGGACAAAGCTATAGCAGGTATATAACTCTGTCCTTTTTCACACCGTAAACTGAACTGCTTAGCTACTCGTATGTCATAATAACCCCCAGACGGTAAAAACTATATATCGTATTTGACCTGTTGTGGAATAGTTTGTAACTCGGCCGCCATTACTGTCAAGGAAATAGGAGCTATCAAAACGTTGACAATACGATGATAGGTCAAAGACGATATGGGTTTTACCGCCTAGAATACCGGCCGTGTAAAGTTACTAGTATGGAGGCATTCCATGTAAGTCTTCAGGGTTGACAACGCATTTTCAGCCTTAAAATTGTTGGTATAAAATTGCCATCTTGGATTGCAAATGTTTATTTATGGGCTTTAGTTTTCACTTCCATCTGAAGGCCATAATGCATTTTTTACGCTATTTAGCGTTTCCATATCTTTCGTTTTTTTAAACCAATTGCATCACTGGTAGATCACGTGGCTCTTCGTATCACGTCATCTACCAGTGAAGCGATTGGTTGATTGGTGGCCTGTGTGCTCGTTTACTTTCTCCATGCCTTTTAAAAATCGTGTCAATTCGCATTTAAACTTAGAGCCCTTAACTTTCCGAAGTACATTTTTCAAGCTCTCTATAATAAATCGCTTTTTAGTTGTAACGGCATAGGAAACGCGTGCGTGATTTAGGCTATAAAACCGCGTACCAACATGTTACCGGCTATACAAGGCCGTTCCAAACGGGGAAACGTTCGAGCAATAAATACATAAAATTCTTGTTTAAACATCTACGTGTTTCGCTGAAGGTTTATGCTAGTTTAGCTAAGTAGGTCATCGTTATGTTAAGTGTCGTTTTGGGGAAAATGACGCGGTTAGTGTTGGTGCGGTGAGGAATGTCTTGATAACTGGGATAGCTACACAAAATAACGTAACGTGAAGTTTAAAATATATTTCTATGTCAAGGCAAAAGCGAACTTTTTAAGGTAAGGTAGGGCAAGTGCGTCTATGGGGAAGGTCCTTCTAACCAATAATATACTAAAAAATATATGATTTGTTGCACTTACCCCATTGACGCTCATACCCCACCTGACGGGGCAAGTCCGTCTATTCAACAATCTCAATCACACTTACCCCGTATCGTATTTGATAAATGATAAAAGTCATTTATTCAGTAAGTAGGGCGCACGGGCACTTTTACACGTCAAGATTTTTATATAAAGCTATTAATATTAAATATATTATAAAATAACATGCGTAGTTCAGCAAGAAAACATGCCAAAAATCTTGGGAGAGAGATTAAGGGAGAACAGGAAAAAAAACCACCCACTTGTCTATATAAGACGGTGCAAGACGACCAAATAAAAGTTTCGATATGTTTTCCTACGTCAACGGTTTCCCCTAGACAAGATAAAGCAGTTTTGTATTTGAAAAAAATATTATTGACTAAGTTTCGGGTTTAGGCCATGCATTTTTGTCCGTTAGATAATCCTTTTATGATAATGACAAAGTATAGTTTCCGAAAGACTTGACTGTAGCAATATCATCATGTTTATATTGAATTGGTTTCTCTACATAAATACATACTTATAGCTATACCAATATAATATTAAAATTAAATAGAGACAGTCGCAGTACAATAACAGTTAACATTAAATTTCATGGCGCAGCTGGGGACTTAATTCCCCCCTTAAGGGACAATTCAAATTCAAGATGTTCTACAAGCATCATTAGGCCATTAAAAGCTACTCTGTTCTACACATATTCAAAGTAATATAGGAAATGAAGAGTTGAGTTTTTATTTTATTTTCATAGTTATCATTATTATTTTTTATGTGAAAGAGGAGGCTGACGAGAAAGTTGCGCTGTCAGCGTTTGAGGAAAGCTAATTTTTTTAAGACCTCCAAGTAGTATTGGTAAGGACATAGATAAGGAGCGTGCCTTCGAAAAACGCACGGATTAATTGACATCAAGTTTTTAAAACTACGTTATGCCGTCAGTTATAATGCCGAATTGATCAAAACCCTTTTTTTATAATTTCCAATAAACCTTATAAATTCACATACACTCACGCCTTCATTCCCAGAGTGCGGTAGGAAATCAACAACAACCTTAAAAAAAAGTCGTTGACAATTCTGAAACAAGATTTTTCACAATCAGGCTAAGGTGTTTACCAGTGTATACAAGTGACAGCACGTGAAGCCCATCGGCTATTAATACTATATCTCTTTATAAGTCGCCACTTACGACTTTGACGGGAAAACATGAAGAGGCACTATTCTAGGCCGGCAACCACACGGCTCACTCTTGTTTTGTTGATATTAGCTTCTAGTCTTGTAACTACCGCAGCCTGCCTTAAAGCCTGTTCATTTCCAAATAATTATAAAAACTTAGGGTAGATTGACAATTTATATCTTATGTTACAGTGTCAACAACTACACTTTGAAGGCAATCTCCATTTAAGTCTACAAAGAATATAGTGAAAAGTGTTCTAAATCTAATAATGTCCTAGTTTTCAATTTAATAACTATAGTTAGTTAAGTTAGTATAGTTCTGTACTGTTATCTGTTTAAATTATCCTAAGATACTTATACTTATAAATAATAATCTAGTAGATACTTAATTGCTACTGTACTTACCTCGATTTACCTAAGGAAGAGCGGTGTCTCCCAACACAGGCATTTGTTTTGCTTACAGGGAGGCTCCATCCCTTAGATCATACTTTACGTGTTTTTGTTGAATTAATAATTTTGAATTTTGAATTTTGAATATGAATAATCACTAACGGTTTAATAATATCCACTGTTAATAAAATATTTGGTAAATATGTCAAAAGACGAAGCGTACTAATTCCACAAATCTCATTTACTTTTACGCCGAAAATACGAGAAAGATCATAAAAACCAAGGTTATGAGTTCTCAGATTTCCTCGACAGGCTGACAGACAGGGAATTAATTTAACGTTTTTAATATACGAGGCGGAATCGACATTAAAGGAGGAGTGGCAGAATGGAATTGGTCTAGACGGTTCCCTTACTTTGATCTTTAGACTGGGTTGTGTGTGTTGTTAACATTAATGAAAAAATGCATCAAGTGCGGAAGGAAAGCAATCATACAGGTCACCTAATGATAAGTGAACTCAGAAGCCCATATTTGCAATCTAACGATGACAATCTTAAGACTGTATAAACGTTGCCAACCCGGAGGATTTAGATAGAATGCCTGTATCATTTGTGAATCTTATCACGTTAAAATAAAGCTCACTCATCAGAAGGTCAGATTACATTAAAATACTTTTTTAACTACTTTAGTACTAAGTGTAATAGACTGCGACAAATATAACTTATCTATATACCTACCCTTGACCGCTACCGCGGGCTTGGTGCACCTTGTGCAGGGTCCGTCCGGGTCCCTACCACCATCTTATCCATTAGCCTACCGCCAAACAGCAGTGTTCGCATTGCTGTGTTCCGGTTTGGAGATAAGACCACCGGTGTAATGACTAGCATTAGAGGCATTCCATCTTAGTCCTCAGGGTTGGCAACGCATTTGCAGTCTTGTGAATGCGAATGTCTATGGGTCACAGTTTCCACTTACTATCAGGTGGCCTGTGTGTTTGTTTGCCTTGTCTATGCCCTAAAAAAAGACCTTCGAATATCTTGATATTTCGTGTAAAATTTACGAATTACCTAACAGTAGACCTCATTGCTAACATTTTGATTTAAAAAAAAAATTAAATTAAATTACCTAAAATACACTATTTCACTTCACTATACAAATACGTATGTATTTCCTCTTAAACAAAGTGTTCATAGTTCGTAGTTCAACATACTTGTTACGACGGAACATAGTTTATTCGCATGTTTAATGCCCATTATGGAAACTACAAACTAACAGCTTTTGCGTTACTTGTTTGAGCAGATCTAAATCTACAGTTGACTTACATAGCGTAATAACTACTTTGACGAAACGATTATGAACTTTATTATAAATACAAAGCCATTTACATACTAATAAAAAGATATTTTATAACCACCGTAGAAGGAAAGTCCTGTTTTTGAGCTGTATGCATTGTGTGTATGTATACAGTGTGTGGCCCAAAACCAGGAATAATATTAAAACAGGGGTCTAAAGATAACCGGTAATTACATTATAATGGTCTTACCAAATTAAAATCAAAACTTTACTTTCAGTTTTTTTCTAACACACTTAATCGCAAATTCAATGTAATACAAACACCGCTAAATCTACCGCGTGTTGTCAATGGCACCCTGTACTCAGACATACTGCGTACCAAGTGACCAAGCGATGATATCGCGACGGGAAAATATATTACCAACGATTTTTAACTTTGTAGGCTGTTTTCTCCAAAATTATAGACTTTGTAATATTAGATTCTTGTGATAGTTAATTGAAATGTTCTAAAGAATCCCCATTTACTTTTTTCGCCCCGGTTTTGGGCCACACACTGTATAAGCCATGGGCATCGGCTTAAACGCCATGTCATCCAAAATAAAACACAGGTCTTGGCTATTCCAGTATAACAAGGTTTATGATACCCACTTACATATACGCACACAATCTAAAACATATGTATGTATGTATGACAATTGATTAATGGAACGTTGTGGAGTTGAAAGGTTGATTGGGGACTTGACAGAAGCGCGTTGAGCTAATCCCACGTGCTTTTATTAAATCCACAAGAGAAAATACTCTTTAACTGAACGATTCATGTTACGTGTGGTATCCATGGACTTATTGCTCTAATACTTATTCCAAGGCGATTTTCTATAAATAACTCGTTATTGGTGAAACATACCTTAACAGGAGTGTAAGCCATTGAAGTCTTTCTAATCTAAATAATTCAAAAGCGGCCATCTTACCGCTGTCAAAATGCTACGCTCTCAAATCTTGACATTGACATTCTGCCGCGACACCAACTCGCGCTTCCGAACACACCCAATTAAGTGTACAGTTGGGCGGCCATTTGCAACGTCAAAAGATGGCGGATGTGTAATTTGTTTTAGTTTTTATTTTTGTGTATTTAGGTGTTCAAAGTTCTTTTTTGTTAGTGATTTGTACTTTTAATGCCTTTGTATTGCACAGTGATAGAAGACTTGGACTTATTTCGTGTATCCTGGCATCTTACTTCTCGTTTCAAGTGGACTCGCAGTGGTACAGAGGTTAAAACTATCTTGGCCTCTGTACAACGTACGTACATATCACCGTACAACGTTGCCACCAATCTTCCTAGAGAAGATTGGATTGTGTTTTATTACTATATTGATTTATACTTATATATATTATACTTGACACTGGCGAAATCACTTCATAGTGGAAACGCCATATTCCCGCGGTAGTAGCTGTTCAAGTCGCCGCGGGGTAAAGAAAAAAAAAAGTCTACAGTTTTTTTTTGCTATCACTAAAAATGTATAACAAATGACCACGGGGCTTGTCGCAACGTACGATAATGTCATCCCATACAATTTAAGTGACAGGAAAAAAAAGTTAGTTGCATTTGCATCTTCGACCCTTACCTGGCATTCCTTTCGCGTGCTGCATCACATCTTTCAGACTCAGGAGTATTTATAACATATGTATTGATCTATATAGATGACTATATTAGAATATATGCAGTCAGTTTTGTAAAGCTTGCCTTTTTTGTATACATACCGACATACATCTTAATTCATTATTATCTGCTTCTTTGTCAATCGAGTAAAAAGGCGAACTAATTTGACAATCAATAATAGATTTAACTCGAACATCTTAAGCATCATCCAACTTTATTCTGTACTCATTCTAATACTAATAATACTAATCCATATCATCATGTCAGCCGAAAGACGTCCACTGCTGGACATAGGCCTCCCCCAAGGTTCTCGACCATAATCCATACCCGATATTAATATAATAAAAGCTATACTTTCGCAACTAAAGCCTTGAAACCAATTTCAATGAGATATGAAGATAATTTGAGCCCTGAGAAAGGACAGACTACTATTTATCCCGAAAGAATAGCGATAAATAACTTCGACGCAAACGGAGTCGCGAGAAACAGCTTGATATTTCTAAAATTACAATGTTTATAAAGCAACGACACCAATATTAGCTTAGTGTCGCGTCGCAACTAGTTCCATGCAACAGCGAGGCAACGTAAACGCATAAATATGCCATTAGTTGGCGCTCCACCTGCATCTCCCGATCTTAAGTATCGCGGGCTGACGTTACACCGAAGCGTTGCAGTTACAAATAATTATCATACCTACTTAGAAAGGATTCGACCGAACCCAATGAAAGGTATAGGTATAGCTATAGGTATAGGCAAGGTATAGCTATAATACACTTGGAATCACCCCCGGTGAAAAAATATTGATGCGCAACGAAACTATGTCAAAACTTCAGTCATGTCAACTAACTTTTATAGTATTATATAGGACTGGGAAATAACAGTCATTAGAAAATAAGCATTGGGTTGACCTGACAGCAGGGACAGCACTAAAAAATGTTGACGCCTCATGACGCCTCAAAAAATGTATAACTCTGTAATTCCACGCGAGACGGTGGCATAGTAACTATTCCCTAATAAGTTCACTGTTCTCAGAAATCTTACTCTCGATTAAACCGCGATTTATTCTAGGAATAATATTTATTCTCGTTTTGTCGAATCCGCTTTTATTACTTTACGAAGAAACAGCAAAAGTTTTTAACAATGACCGCAAGTATGCGTTGTGTGCACAGAGAGGCAAAGTATAAATAGAAAAGTAGATCGCGTCCTGACTTTTAGAAGTTTCTGTTACCTATTGCCACAAGAGCGCTAGGGTTGCGTCGTTGCACGTCGCTCGATACTTAATACCCACGCTGTCTCCATGGTCGTAAAAGTGTTACAAACAAACTAACTTTCGTAATATTAGTATGCATTTTGTTAGTGGCTTTCACATAATGCATTTTTTTAACCTACCTAATGGACATTTTCAATAATCTTATTACAGAGGTGAGCGCGGGCGGTGGAGTTAGTTATGAAAATGACGCGTTGAATTTCACGTTCCTTTTATTTAAAAAAAATACACAAACGCGATTGTAAAAATTTACTTGTAAATAATCTTCTTATTCAAATGGCGTACAATTAAATTAAATATAAGCACAAGTAAGGGTTTAAAATTAGTGTCATCTATTGAGGTAAATTGATCATAATTTATTTACTCTGCGTCAAAAGTCGACTAGTGGTTAACAACATTAAATTTGTTCATTCAAATTAGTTCAATGAGCTATCTTATAATTTCAGGAGTTAAGCTTACTGAATGGAATAAAATTAAACACGATCACAATGAATAATTCATTTCCAAATACTGCAGCCCAATAATTTATAAATTCATTGTAAATGTAATCCAGTAACCTGTGCAAAATAAATGTTAAAACGATATCGAAATTCATGCTATACTCGTATTTTTAAGCAAATTGTATAGCCACGACGTTTCGATTTCAGTTTATGAGATACCCGTGAAATGACTAAAGGAGGTACCACACGGCGACCTTTGCAGCGATAGGTACAAACTCGCGGTTTACGGAGGAGCGATTGCGTCGCAACACTAGCGATTGATAGGCAGTGATTTAATCGTGTGATTGTATAATTGAAGCCGCTGTCATTGAAAATCCATAACATTTTAGATACCACACATATTTTTATAATTATGACAAGGAGAAGGCAGACGAGTATACAAGCCATCTGATGGAAAGTGGAATCTGATACCCATAGACAAAATTCTGAAGACTACATCCTAACTCCAAATACGATGCTAACCCTGAGGACTAAGATGGAATGCCTCCATGCTAGTAATTTCTCCGGTAATATTATCCACTCACCGGAGCACAACAATGGGAAAGAGATAAGTAGTAATAACACGTTCTGTTTTTGTCTGAGGTTAATGACGTAAGGTTGTGATCAATGCAAACACGTGTGGATTACGACAAAGTGGAACAGGTATGGAAAATTTAGAATTACCTGTGCCCGTATCATGGCTGTGGATAAAGCATACGTACGCACACTGGTCAGAAAATGCGCTGCGTTGCTAATGTATCGAGTTTGCATCGATACTGTTTCGCAATTGTATCAGAAGTTTTCGCGTCTCTAGACCAAAATGTACTTATTACGATTGCGTCGCGAATGTAATCACTGCCTGAAATCGCGCGTTTAAACGATTACCGACTGAGTTGCTACTGTATCGCGACGGAATCGCTACACATAAAGTCGCTGTGTGTAACAGCTCTAAGGTCAGGAGCCTCAATAAGGCAAGCTGTTTATTAGGGTGGGCTTGAACGAACGGATGAAACTGATGCGTTATAGTGATTTCTCATCTCCCAAAGGTAGTTTAAATATAACATAATAAGACAGGTCACATTTATTTGTCAAAATAATGAGACGAAGAAAATTGAGTTCCGAAATTATGTTCCGTAATAACATCACACAAGTGTTTAATGCCTAATTATGTACAGTTACGAGTACATACACTACTTTATCTACCCACATATATCATAACCCTCCATTATGCATTCAGGAGCCGCATATTATGTGCGGCATCGCGGCGTTGTTCAGGGCCACTAACAGTTATTATTTTATGACGTTGGTCGCTTTGTCACGGATATCAGGAGGCGTCGCTGAAATATCTATATCATCTTGATCGCTCATTTTATTGTTTAATTTCAACAAATTGAACGATTTTATACAACAAAATAAATTTTAACCGATAATGGCGGTAATAAAAAGATTGAAACATTTTGTGGCAGCTGTCATAGTGTTTTTTTAATTCAGAGACAAACTAGAGTCGGCTCCAACTATCATATTGTTCGATATCTTACTTACGTGCGACATTTGTCAAATTTGTATGCAAATTGACAATTCATTTCGAACTAAACGTCATTTCGATTAATATAAGAATAGAGGTCGAATCAAATTTCTTTTCTTTTCAGAGATGTTCGAAATTTGAATAAAAAATATTAGGTATCCAAATCGATGTTATTATTTAGCAATAGTAACATTTTTACAGATAAGAAATTGGTCCTAACAAAACCGTCTATTTTTATGGTGGTCAATAATGCGCGGTTCTTGAACGCATAAATAATTATAATATTGCTTTCATTCACTTAATGACTGAATGTATGAACATCGATTTTATTTAGCAAATTTGTCAACGACCTTATTTAATAATAGTTACTATGGAGCATAGTTACCCATGGAGGAGCAAAATAGGAATATTTTACGGTTTGTAAAAAATTACATCGAAAAAACTCTTCCAAATAGCTCTTACAACCTACCATCCCAGTTTTTTGTACAATGTATACTCGTAGGTATGCGTGTAATTGCAAGAAATTTTAATTTGTGCAAACATTTATACAAACTAGATATTATCAACGTAGATTTTGATAATCTAATTTCCTTTAGTAAGTATCGATTTTTCGTGATAAATACACTCAGGAGCAAAAAATACGGGTCAAAATGCGTTTTTCATACTAAAGAGGCTATTGCAAAGCCTTGGTTCCTCGTCAGGGAATGCTTTTAGTGAAATTTGATGATGAATACGCCGAGCATCAATACAGGGCTTCCAGTGTGCCTAGGATACCCAACTGAGTGATCTGCGGATAACGCCGGAATTGTGCATGTTCAGAAAAACATCTAAAATGGCAATAAAATGTAAGGAAATCCAAATGCTGACCCAAACTCTCCCGCTGTGGTGTTAACTGATTGTGTGATCAGTTAGGTATCTTAAGAATTTTGACCTCATCTTTTGAACCTCGGAGTATCCACCATTAAACCTCACTCAAAACCACCCCTGGCGAGGAACCAAGGCATCGAAATAGTCTCATCTGTATGAAAAACGCACTCTGAACCGTTATTTTTGCTCCTGAGTTTAGTATTATGCATTTGTCTTTTTCCGGGCCTCAAGCTGCTTTTTTACCAAGTTTCAATAGTAGATTAGGTTCGTTGATTTACTTGTGAAGTTGTAACAAACACAAAAACATTCATCTCTTTCACTTGTAAGGGCTTTGCTTGAGCTGCCTCCTAATGCGGCTCTTTCTAAGGTTATTATGATCTTACATGTAATATATTATGGATGTAGCGGATGTACAAAATTTTGTGCTGCTTTCGCCTATACTGCGTCCAAGATAACGAGTTAGTACTAGAAAACTGAGAACGCACGCGATTGGTCAGCGAAATGAGTCACAAATACGCATCAGATAGGTTTACATGGCGGCCAAAGTTCAGTCAACATCTGTCTCTCGTACAGTGCGGACGCGTTATACTTTCTTTCGATTTGGCGATTTTTTAAGTTTACCTGGCTTGTATACTGGATTGTTATTTTCTGCATAACTTGTGACTCGGCTTGTTTATTGGACTGTTTTCTACTTAATCTGCGACTCGGCTTGTGTACCGGACTGATTCCTGCTTACTGTGTGACTTGGATTGTGGACTAAGTTTTGGTGTTCTACAATGGTTAATTCACCAATTAAAAGACCGAGGCGATATTTTTCTTCTCACGAAAAAGCAATGACACAATTTGTATGATACTTTCCTTAAAGAAACTCCAATGGCCTCGCACAACGACATCGCAAAAACCATTGCGATTACATTACGAATATACATTCTTTTATTTATATAACTATCCAGCTACCGCTTTTTAAACTTTCCTTAATTATGTTAAAATAAAAAGGTAATAAAGATAATACCTAATTCCTCGCTTTATTTGGGAAATGACCGCATTAACAAAAATATTACTTACATAAATATTCCGAACGAACGGCATGTAAGCCTGCCCAAGCATAGAGGTGCAATTGATTACGCCCAGCGACCTTCCTTTGTCCCTTTCATTTGCATACAGAAGTGCAACAGAGAGAACGCTATATTAACTCGTTATCTTGGACGCAGTATAGATGGCTCACCTAACCAATTAACTGATAATCGCAGTGTTTTGTTTTAATCTTCCGATGCGGGGGTAAGGTAGCCGGTGAGATGACTATCGTAGAGGCGGTTTAGTCCACCCACATGTTGTTTTTTTTATTAGTGTCCCACTGCAGAGAAAAGACTTCGTTTCTTTTTTGCCATTCGTCTATTGATTGCATGTCTTTTGGAACTTATCCATATCATCCCACCACCTCCTTTTTTGTCAGCCTCTGCTCCAGTCACCATCCTTACAATAAGTTCGCTTATTAACTGCTGGCTTGTACATTCGTTTGCCTTGGGCATTAAAAAAAACATGTATGTTGATTCTTCTTGTCAAGCAAGAAACTGGTACAGTTTGGTGCAACAGCGGCCGTCTCAGACTTGCTCGTGGTACTAAAACTTCGTCAATAAATACATTGTTCCGATTCTCGAGTCTGTATATAGTGCTTTAGATATTAAGGTATAAAACATTTGTTTATTTATGTACGTTTTGTTAGCATCGATACCGCGTGAAAGATACTTAAAGCGCCTTTGTAGCGCGTCAGGTCTGAGTTCAAGAAAATACTGTCCTAGAATTATTTATGGCAGTACTTTTTAGAGAAACTATTTTGGTAGATTCATCAACGTACACTGCACCTTATTAGGTAAGGCTAAGTGATTGAACTCATTCTGCGTGTTATGCCAAATTGAATATGTAAGATGACAAAACCATTATCTTTAGGAGAATCCTTTGTTTAACAATTGTCAACTCATCATTCTTCACATCAAATTTTTCGTAACTCACGAGATGGGTGGTTACAATGCCTTATCTCATTATTAAAAGTTCCTAAACTCACCAACACAGTCCTGTACAATGTCCAAAAACTCAAACAGATTCAAAACTCGCAAATATTTCAATGAAAACAAAGTGCGCGAGATAGACCTAAAAAATCGCCTGCAAAAGGCGCAATTTTTAGCATCCCCATAAAAATACGAGTGCAATGTATCACCGAACTCGTTCTATTGCACTCCATTCACAATATCTCTGCCAATTGCGTTTTAAGAGCCTTTGAGGCACTCACAATTTATTAAAAAAACTAAAGTTTATTACAAACTTTGTAGAGCACAATTCATATTATGGGCTTGAAATTAGTCAATCCTCTTTAGCTAAGTGGCCGATGTAATGGATTGATTTTTTTCCAGACGGTCAAAAGCATGTCTTTGGTGCAGACGTGCAATGGTTAGCGCTTAAATGCGATAAATTAAAACTGATCGTTTAATGAGAGGCAAAACTCACTAAGTTATACGTGCTTAGTATTTTTTATTTAAATAGACGACCTATTCCTTCGATAAGGGGCATTGTAGTTCCATTGTAGTCCAGCAATCATTATCAATCATGAGAAAAATACCAGAAAACGTAGCGATAATAATTATTCTTCTTTTTCTTCAAGTGCTTCTCCAACCAGTGAAGGTCGTCTCTATGTCCAGTATAAACGGAGACGCACTAAATATGGGAGTGCATATAATTATAGTGCTCATAGTGCAATTATTTTTAGTTACGGAACCATTTATCCTCTCTACGCGAGTTGAACTCCCACTTGTCCAGTTTTCTCCAAGACGAAAGAGTTCTGGATGTAAGTACGTACAATCCCTGTCCACTCACGGATTCTTTCACGAAGCCACGAGTTTTTCATCTTTAGGTATTTATTAAATGGAATGCCAAGTAATTTCATTCATCTGAAGGTACTCTGACTTCCACTCAGATATTACGGTGGCATAAGCATCCAATTATCGCATTCACAATTATTAGTAGGTCTTTGTGGTTATGACGTTAAGTGGAACATTTTAAAACAATTAAGTATTAATGCTATGTACTTCAAAAGCCATTCATATTCAGTTTCAGTTCGTTAAGTGCGTTTTAAAATGCAGCCTTAAAATTAAACAATTGAATGAAATTTCAGTCCGCTTTTTGCTAGGAATAAACAACCAGAATTATTTAAAAGAAAGTTTGTTTTGGGAAATACAATTCAGATATAGCTAAAAAAACAGGAGTGTATCGATTTTGTAATATCATTGCCTTTGCCCAATACACAGGTGTAGTGGGTAAAAAAGCGGCACGAGCCAAATTATTTTCCCTCTGCCTAAAAGTCATCTAATGGTAGGTATTTGTACTTAGTTCAAAATTGTGAGAAAAGTCTCCACAACGCATTAAACTCGCCTGAAAAGAAGACTTCAAATAGCTGCAGCACCTTATAAAATGTTTTTTTTAATCTTCTTTAATTGTGTTTTATCAACTTTCATTACTTCTAAGTTCAAAAAACTCGGAGTTCAAAAACGCTACTCTAAAAGCTTTTTCTTTTATAATTTAACTAAAACTATTACTCGAATTAGTTTTTAATTAACCATACATTGTTAAATTAAGTTGTATCCCAAACAGTATGCTGTTTTTAAACTAAGTTACAATGAACAGAATAATTACATTTACAATTTAAATGACAGTGACAACGTCAATACCTAATAACTGCACTTAACCTGATACGTATTAAAAGATGGTATCTACGCAGTACCCACAGACTATAGTACCAGTATTAGCAGTCATAAATAGAAATTTATGAGCTGCAATAACCCGTAAATGATCGGGCAGCGAAACTTGTTAACTTGCCAAGGTTCCGCAGCTAAATTAAAGTTTCATTACAGCTTTTGCGGCCAGTACTTTACGATGGTTGTATTTGGTTTACTTCAGCCTTTGGAATATAACTGCTATAATACATATGGCTGCGAACTAGTACTTCTTATTGTTCCTATTGCGTTTACTTTCTTTTTTGTAGGGATTAATTCGCCCTTGTAAATGCTTGCTTTATATTTATTATTGTAATTGCTATCTCTTTTGTTTATATAACAGCGCACAGGTTTGGTATTGTTTATTTTGTCGTACTAAATTACAATTGCAACAAAACCAACATTTCACTTCATTTTCCCAGCGATATAATGTATAGTGCCACTCCATGCCAGTGCCGTGTGGTTGCCGGCTTAGAATAGTGCCACTCCATGCCTTCCTGTGGAAGTCGTAAGAGGCGACTAAGGGATTAAAGGCTTTTGTTAGGAGATGGGCTTGTAACCTGTCACTAATACACTGGTAAACATCTTGGCCTGTTTGTGCGAAAATTTGGTTATAGAATTAACAACAATTTGTCAGTGTTGTTGGTAATTCTGTAGCTCTGCCTACCCCACACTTTGGGATGAAGGCGTGACGGTTTGTATGTATGTATAATGTATGGTTAACTATATTGTTGCTGTAATGTTTTATTGTAATATATGGAAGCCTTTTAACCTGATGTTAAGTGAACCTTGAAACCCATAGACATGTGCAATCGCAAGATTGCAATTTGACGATAGTAAATAGTAAATTAAGGCAAATGTGTAAATCATCTTTCTTTTCCTTACTTTTAATTGTAGCTTATACGGTGCCTCATATTTTGCTTCTGTGGTGAAAAAAATAATAAGAGAGACTATTACAATAATACAACGATATGAAAGAAAGATAGAAGTCTAAATTATAGTTAAATTAAGGCCCAGGTGGGCCTTTTGAATACGAGAACACTTTACATTTTGTGGATTTTTTTAATAATTTATTTTACATACAATTCTGAGTTACCTTGCATGGATTTTCAGGTTGCCTCACGATGTTTTTCGTTGACTTTTAGAGTATAGGGTACCACAGCATAATAGGTAATTTACTTAAGTTAGAAAAAAACTTTGTTAAAACCATTGGAAAACTCAACAATATTTAATACGGATTCCTAAAAACAGTGAACAAATGTTTGCATGTGTCCAGTCTATTGCCATAAAACTGAGCATTTTTTTTAAAATATAGAAGCCTTTTTGTGATTACGGGACATTATTTCGATCACATTTAAGAGCATATATCATGATTCATAACTGTTATTTTTGCTGTCAAATTATTTTGTGTTTCAAAATTTTAATATCGTAAGCTACTCGTATTAAAAAGAAGCTGTTTATTACATAGTTGTAATGATAATTATTTTTTATTTAAGTATCATTTAGGTAAGCATTCATATATAAAAGGCTTTAAGTACAAATTATAACTTGATTGAAGACAAACACATCATTAAATGTTTGTTATTCATTGTGCTCTGAAAAAACGTCTTCCGAGTAAGTCTCGTTTATCTAATTTTCTTTCTTAACATCAACATTCAACAAAGAAAAACATGCCCGAATCTGGTACACGAACTATATTACTGGGGACAATCTCATATAAAGTAACCCAGTCTTCACTAAGTAAGCTTACGAGTAGATTTGTGTTTTGTCTATGAAAACTAGACAGCTGTAAACATACTTTTATATAGATATAATATATACTGAAATATAGGTACATAAAATACTCGTAAAAAATCGTCCATGTAGAGGAAAAAGCCACTAACCTACTAGTAAGTTATATGTACAGTCAGTATTCTAAGTAGCTGCACAATTTTGTACCTTGTCACTGTAATGCCTTGACAGTTTAGTGCGGCAGTTCAAACATGACGTTGATTTGACAAAGCACTTATTTGTACTTATAAAGCTCTATATTAATGAATTACACGCTCATCCAATACATACTAAACATGTCGTCAATATAACTAGGATCAAAAGAAAACAAAAACTTGCAATTAAAATAGAATAGAACAGAAATAATTTATTAAAACACACACATTTAAAAAAAAAAAACATGACTAAAACAAAAAACATTTAACATGGCGGAGAAAACGGCCCCTCGCTGCTCAAAAGTAAAGCTAAAGTGTGCTTGCAATATGCCTTATTTCTATTCTTTGAATTTTACAGAAAGTATCAAAGAATACTTTAAATAAAATAGGTTTATTGTAGATTTATGAATAAGGGGGTTAAACTTCCCCTTTAATCAAGTGAAGCTTGACCTACTTAAAGCCTGTATACATCACAAGACATGCAAGTAAACCTCAAGACAAATAGTATACGAATATTTGTCTTTAGGGGTCCGGACCACAAACCGCGGGTTTTGTAGCCAAACCTACCCTTAAACGTTACATTATAGCGACATCAATTTAGTATTGCCTTTGTATAGGTATGTGTAAGTATGTTCATAAATATGACAGTCACTTGACATTCAAAGTCATTAGTAGCACAATAATAATATTAATATGACTATTTTTTATTTGAAAAAGGAATATCTATAAAAACAAAAACAACACGTTAGTTACTCGCTGGGTTAGCTAGAATACCCTGTGTTACAGGACCCAAATTTTAATATAAGCCACAGTTTTGAATATAGGTTGTACATAATTCTAAATATTGATATTTATTGATTGATTAACTTTAAGGATAATAATTGATTGTGTGAGTGTTTATTATGTACCTGTAAATGTGATACTATTATGCCAGTATTGTACCTATGGTATAAATAAAATAAGTAAGTTAAATAAATTAGTTTCTTATGTTTATAATTATGAGTCGGTCAATTTAGTGCGTACCTGTTACGACTTCATAACCGTTAGGAGTGCTTCATTGTCGCGGTAATCAAGCTGCAAGAGCCACACCATCAGTATCTGTTTGTTAGGAGGATTGTTGGTAGGATGGGTTTTTTTTTTTTTTTCCCCTACCCAACCTACCAAAGGGGATAAAAAAGGATGAAATTTTTGAGCAAACATAGTGTTGTGTTTCGAGGATTTCCAACGTTGTCGTCGTCCGTGTCGGCGGCAAAGTTCATGTCATGTCTTTTGCAGTACTTAAGCAATATCTTTCTAATGTACAGTTCACGCACTCATATAATGCTAGGTTAAATACTCGAATTACTTAATATCATAAGCACTATTGTTAATATTGTCATATTGTTAGTTTCTGTATAATTATTCGGTTGACTGATAGAGAATGCCATTTGGCATTAAGTCCACTATTCGTAGGTACTTTTTTCGTGCAATAAAGGTAAAATTATTATTTAAAAAATCACTGACTGTTGAGTAACGTTCTCTGTTTATCTTAACAAAATAAAGACAGATGAGCTGACGGTTTCGTTTCTCTGATAAATACCTAAATTCGGTGTGCAATTGAGGCTTGTTAATTATTATATAAACATGAACTGTGATTATAAGCAGTAGCCTATTGAAGCGCTGTAGATTTTGACGTGTCATATAAAAGTGCCCGCGCGGTATACTTACTGAACAAACATCTTTTATCTTTTTTTATTCGATATTACATACACATCGTATTCTGTGTGCGTCAATTCGGTTCTGATTGTGTTGGTTTTACTACTGCAGACAAAGACCGTATCTCTGAATAGATTAACTTTAACATTGTTAAGTAGCTCATTATGCTAACAATAGGTTAGGAATTAATATATAATATTTATCAGGTCATTTGCCAATAATAAAGGATACAATTTTGAATATGTTTCAAATATGAACTGGAAAAAAAAAGTGACGATATTAGCAGAATTAATTTTGTTTACAAGAGACTTAACAAGTTATATGATTGATGAAACGTGAAGGAGTTTTTTTTTAAAATAACAATAGGTCTTTCTGATGATTAATCATAATCCGTGTATGGAAAATATATTTTGTATTTACAATATGTGAAATGACCTATATCAAAATGTTTACATTCGAATAAGTAAATGACACAATCATTTCGAAAACCGATACTTTAATGACATGAAATACTTTAATGTTAACATTAAAATACCACTACAGATACAGGTTTCTTAATATAGGCCATTTGCTTATCGTTTCTAAGCATATTTTAGGGAAGTTATCATATAGATGTAGATGAACTATATTTACTACAGAGCAAAATAAAAGGCATATAAAAGAGTATGTAGTCGCCAAAACATGATGCATGTTTATTTTAGCGGTACAAAATATTTATATAAGGAAAACGTCCCATAGCAAAAATGTAAATGTTTCTAGCGAGGCACGTTGAAAAAAGAATTCTGAATATTTTTTATTCTTTCACTGAAATAGCATACCAGCTTACCTTATACAAAGGGCGGGTTATTTTGTGGGAATTTTAACTGACCAGAGACGACTTTGTACAACTTGGCAGTATAAAGGGGTGTAAAACAGAACATTATTAGAGCTGTTACGCCTTACTATACGTGTAATTTTCGACTCTTATGTTTTTTTATTACAACGTGAAGGAAACGAGCGCACAAGGGAGATCTGAGACTCAATATACATTTGCATTTTCAAGACTACAATCTTAAGACTGGAATAGTCTTTTTGTCAATCATTTCAGCGGTGCTCGAAATACAATTATGCGAACACTGTTGGGGGTAAGGTAATCATAATAAAACAGATAATTTGAATTTTTGCTAAACAACAACACACATAAATGAAACAACAACATTATAATGACCTAACTCCATAATTAAAACGTGGCTTTATTCACCACAGCCTTACAGCCTAGGCAACAGAATTTATTCTGAGAGCAGGTAGGTACTATTTCTTCTCAATTATTTTTTATATCCCACGCGGTTCCACCACAGCAAGGATTCACGCTAAAGTCATAATTGGCTGGGGTGTTGCAACGAACGGTCAATTAGCTGGTCCATTTAATGGCTTTGCTTAATTTTATTTATTGCGAGGTCCTTTAAACTTTTTTATGTTAAGAAAACATTTTTTTAAGGAATCAAGACACTAAGGCAACAACTCGTGCTTTGATGCGCATTTAATTTTACTTCTATTAATTAAGCTTTACTTTTAAACCCTTCAAACACAGGAGGTATTTTAGAAGTTAAATCTGTGTACAGTCAAGGAATTTAATTCCTATGCCACTTTGGGTTTTGTCAAAGTGACACTCTAAATTAAATCGTAATAAGTCTCTTACGTTTTGATTGATAACGTCACTTTGACATAGTCCAAAGTGGTATAGGAATTAAATTCCTTGACTGTACCTGTGTTTGTGATTGTGTACGTCTGTGTATCAGCCTATGATTGAGAAAATCACCTGCAATGATGGTCTTGTCCGAAACGCTAGTAGATTCACTCCATATTTCTAACATTTAAAAAAGCCCTCATATTATGGTCAATTTTAAACATAAAATTACCATAGTGCGAATTTTAAAAATGGTTTTCTGATAAGATTTTCACTAGAATTAAATGAATGCACAAAAGATTAGATAGTAACTTTCGTTGATTTTTTGCGACTCTTATTTAATAAAATTTTCAAAACATTTTTACCTCACGTTACTTTTCAGCAAAAACTTTCACGAAAATATCCACCAAAGTTTAATAAACTGTAATATTTGTAAAGTTTTAAAACGCTCCCGCATTTTCATTCCTCGGCGGAACGTATCGCATATTGCTTTTTGGCCGCATTCCAAAATTCAATTGATAGTGCCTCGTAAAAAGATTCGTTCATTTAATTCCTTGTTATGTAAAGATACTATTTTTTTATTCAATACAAGCATCAGTAAAAATATATATTTAAATGCTTTTCTGATTTTTGCTGCGAGACGACTCTTGCCTGTACTCATCATTAACTATGAAATTAGTTATGGAGTATGATCATTTTAATAGAATTACCTTTAATGTTTTTTATTTCCTGATAACCATGAATGTTCATATTTGACCGTATTGTATTTGTAGCTACACCAAATATATTTAATAATAAAATATTACAAACATATAAAGGGAGGACAGAGAATAAAATATTAAAAAAAATATAAAGTCACCGTCGACGCAACACACAGCGTTGGAGCTCTTTAGAGAATGAATCGATAAATTAATTAACAATGTTATTTCTAGAACTCGCTAACTTACATTTCGAAAGGAAGCCATTTCAAATAATGTAACTCGGCGGTACTCAAAGACTCGGTCCTTTGACAGTTACGAAAACACGGAAACATTCCGACGGAAAAAAGATACATTCGGAATGCAAAAATGAAAGTAAGCTTACCAAAAAACATTTTAACACTTTTCCAAACCAAATGTAATTCGACAGAAAACACATCTAGATACTACATTCGCATCCAAAACCCTCTGACAGAGTAAATATAGTTCAAAATGGTATCACATTTCGTATCGTCAGAGTACTTTGGTGTGAAAGAGGTTAGTAGCTTTGGAAAATTCGTATCTTGTTCAATTATGTTTACGAAAAAGCAACTTTGTGACGCTGAATTCAGGATTCATTTTGAAAGAGACTTGTTTAGCGATGTAGTAGATGAAGAAATTAGGAAGTGGAAATAGCAAAATGACGCCATTTGTTCTCCAAATAGGAAGTAAAGTTGTTTATTCGCTCCTCTTTTGAGCAGTGTCTGAAAACTTTTATTTTACTTTTATTGCTCCGCATCACGAGCCTTTGTTGTTTGTGGTTCCGTGAATGTAGGTACCAAATTAAACGGGGAAATCTCTGAGGTCTGTAGTGATGGGATTACTTGGTTTATTTAGTGGGTTGTTTATTTGATTTTAAGTGGGAAAGAAGCTTATTTTTCACTAGAGGAGGCAAACAATCTAGTATAGGCTTTATTTTGCTCCCTAAAATCCTAATTGCTTTTAACATGTTAACAGTAATAGCGGCCAGGTTCAAAACAAAACGTTGTTAATAGCTATCAGGATTTACTGAGTTGAATATAGGTCCTAGGACTGTGCAGGAGCAGTTATAGAACTTGCCTAATCATCACCGATAAAGCATCCGTCACTCTCGTACTTATTTACTTGTCAGAAGGTGACGGATGCCTTATCTAAACTTTGTTAAGTGATAAACGCAGCCATGTTAAGGCCCCTGACGTAATGAAGAATCTTTGTTAGAAGTGTCTTGGATTGATTTCACAGCAAATTCAAAATGTCTATTTTAAAAACTCTAACCGCCTTATTCATAAACGTATCTTAACTGAAGTGTGCTTAATGTGTGTTTAAAAGAACAGCTGTTTATTTCATGTAAAACAAATTTAAAAAAAAAAGATGTTATATTCCACTGAGTTTTGTAGCATGATATATTATGTTTTACAGTGAACTTTTATCTTATTTATAAATCTCGTCTATGACGTCAAATTAGTTAATTAAAAAAATATTTTACTTAAAAATCACTACGAGCTAATCAATAGTACACATTAGTACAAAGGGAAACGTATAAGAGTATAAATAGCAGACTTCAATTGCTTTGTTCTTTGCGCAGCGGTCATTTGTGGTTTATTCATACTTTTCAAAGTTTAATTACGATCAAAATCTTTTATTTTACCATAACTCTTTGGGAAAAGTAAACGGGCACTCAGACTGCGACAAGAACGGGGTTTTGGTGCTATGAATATTTGCAATCTCAAGATTTAAATCATCAGGTCCGGTGGCCTGTGTGCTCGGATATCTTCTCTTTGCCGCAAAATCTACCAAAGGGTCGTTCTTCTTTTTTACCACAATAAACCGAAAATTTTCTGTTTTTTTTTTATTGAGTCTAATTAATGCTTCGTCCTGCAGATAATGTTTTATTCTTTTTAATGTGGTTTTCCAAAAAAAACTGTGACAGAGTAGCCGTTTTCAGCACAGACCAATTTTTAGATCTCCACCCTGTCACGGCATTATATGAAAATCAGTGTTATAAAAATAACTGGGTTAAATAAAGAGCACTATTATTTAGTACTAATAGATAAATAAAACATATAAACGTTTATTAAATATGAAAAAAAAACAATTATCGATGCTCTAATGAGAGACTTAGACTTGAGAGACAGGCATTTTTCAGTAAAAAAGAAGAATGACCCCAAAGCCATTCTCTATTAAAAACTTCCGCAATAGTTACTCTCGCATCTTCGTAATAATAACTTCAAAACTAATTTAAGATTTCATTTTGCATAATGATCTCGTAAGAGTCGTAAGTACTTGGTTCGGAGAGTTTCCAGTAGTTAAGTTGTAAGTCTCAGTCACTCGCGTTGTCTGCGGTTACCCCGAAAGCCTTTTAGGCTCATACAGGACTTACGTATTCAGTGAAACTTACATTCGTAAACATAAGAACTGTTATTGCTACTTTTGAGCTTTAAATTTTATAAAATATTACCACAAACCCTGAGAAAAGCGTCAATAAAATATAAAATGAAAAAATATGTACGTAATTGTTTTTTGATCTTATAACGGCATTAACTACCTACTGAATAATTTTAACATCTATTTTGGCCATGACTTCACTCGGATATACTTGTCTACTTTTTCTATTGGGCAACATCAAGTTTGATGAGTAAAAACATACTTAAATTACTATGGGCAACTTTGTACAAAGTATGAAATACAATAGTATGAAAATACATGTAGTACCATGACTTTGTTTTTTTAGGATAAACAGTTGTATTGGAAAAACCCCATTAACCCCTTTTCCAATGAGAAAATCAGAAAATAAATTTCGACGCATGGTTTTTTCATTAAACTCGGTATCAGCGGTTTAGCTGAGAGAGCATTACAAACGAACAGAGTTTTTTTCGCTTTAATTTATGTATGTATGAAAATGGGAGTATGTCTTGTGCGCAAACTAAACGCCCGTATATTTCACCTCTAACTCAAATTGGATTAAGGAAGTGTACTTGCCATTTGTCACTCCAGAAAGGTCTTTGAAAGGCCATTGTTGCCGGCGCATTAAAATCAACGGATAATAACTGACAAGGAGCTTTGAAAATGTATACCATTTATTGTTTTAGTTAACCCTTTGTCTGGCGAGGCTTTCATAGTGTTAAGTATCAAGGAAGGAAACAATAAAATGTTTTGTTGTGATGTGTTAGGAGTAGTTTATGTGGCGGTTTGTATGGGTCCCCTTTGTGGTCGGATTTGGGATGAGACCGTAGGTAAATTAGATTTGGGAATGATTCTTACTCATATATCGTTAGTAATATTATTCATTTTACAAATGCAACTGTTTATTGTTTAATTTACAGAGCCTGATAGATAACTTGGTAATAACTTGGCGTAGTGTTTAACGATTGATTTGCGTGGCATGCGAAGATATAGTCTGATTAGTGGTATCGTAGGAGATTTGTTTAACTGTTCCATTGGCCGATTTATCAGAAGCAAGAAATGGATTTATTCTCAAGCCGTTTACTTTTAATATTCTTAATTATATTACACTACAGATGGACATGTCAATACCATTTTACATATGATAGTGAATGATAGGCGATTGTAGGTTGTGGAGATAGCGGAATCAATAGGTATTTCTTATGACGGACAGAAAACATCATCATCTGATGTTCTTGGATTTTGTAAGGAAAAAACTGTTACAATACATATAATTTAGCGATCGAGCGAGAAAAATAAAGAAACAAAATATATTTGCGTGACGTAGACAACAAAGAACAGATTAACACGAAGTTAGTTGGTTTTTCGTGTTGAAGTTGTGGAGTCGTTCACTCAAATTATTGCAGTAATTTGCATTTACCAGGAATCGAACCTGGGACCGCTGGAATGCTTTTGTTGGCAGTGTCGCTACCAACGTGAAACGAACTGTTATTGTTAACATAATTCAAAGAGCGCTGTGCAGTTTTGGCACAAAATTCTTTACTTACAAACAAAAACTTTCAAATTTGGCCAATAACTCAATAGCTCACCCGACAGTCAGTGTAAATGCACACCTTTACTTATAAACATCTAGGAATGTTTTCTTAGTCATGTTTCAGAAGATGATAAAATACCATAATTTGACTTTGTGATGAAAACAATTATTTAACTTAAATTCATAGTCGTCACAAAAGGTTGTGAAGCTCCTCAGTTAAGGGCTACATCCATTTTTTGGCTGATAATTCTGGGAACCTAGTGAAGAAGGGTATAAGTCGATTTAACTTGTTCTACAAAAGGTTATATACATAAACTAAGTCTACTAGACCTTGACCCTTTTTACTTGAACTTCAGGACCCTTTTTCACTAAGAACTGTGTAAAATTTAAAAAGAAAACCATATATTTTTAAGTAAACTAGGTTTTTCTTGAGATTCCGTGCACGTAGTAATCGTTTGTCACGCTTTCTTTCCGCGGACTGTACAGTGTATTTTCTCGTGATAAAATGTCGTCTGTATCAATCTCCAGACCTTCAGCTAGCTCTGTGCAAAATCACGTCGATTTGTTGCTCTGTTAGCTGAACAAAGAAGGACATACTAACAAACCAAGAAACACACGACCACATTTATTTATGAGAAGAGATTATTTACATACGAGTGTCAATATTCATATGAAAACGAAAATGAAATTGAAGTTATTTATTCCAGAAAAAGTCCCATAAAAACACAAAAATACACTAATGGCACAAGCTAAACTTAACTAAAAAACTTAGCTAAAAATATTCTATAATTATATTCTATATATATTCTAGTCAACGTTATTATAATGAGGTGAGCATTTTGTTGATCCATTGCTTTTTTTAAATCGTTGTTGGAAATAGGCACTGGACATTTATTTTATATTTAACAATCGTCTTCGTTCTTTACTGTCACCATAAAAGGATCCTGTGTCGTGTGATATTAAATAATAAGAAAGCAATAATGTCAACATTATTCGTTGACTTCATGCAATAATATTAAATTCTCGAATAATTAAAGTCGCCGTACATTTTACATTAAGAAGTTATGAATCGATTTGGTTTCTTATTCATTTTCCAATTTTCTTGATAGCTGCTACATCATTGTAAATATATTATTCAGTCCAATTTCTTACGCACTTTATTTGAAAGCTGAACGTTTCGCCATATTCCCACATGGATACACAAGATACACCCAAGTGATTTCATATTTATAGTAAAATATTATATTAAAGGATTACTGTTTGCATTTCAAATGGTTCTAAACCCGCGAAAAAAAGACGGATGTTATATGTATAACTATAGTCCGAGGCAATTGAAGTTGCGAAATATGTAAACAAATTAGTACTGTTTGACACATAACCTCAAATATTCATAAAGCGTGTTTTTACTTAAAATATTAATGCTTATTAATATGAAAGTAAAGATCAATTGTATAAATCATTACAAGACCTCACTTGATCTTTAAAGGCTCGTAGTATGGTAAATTGGTTCGTATGGTCCTGTTTACATCTTTGCCAATTTAAATTGGCACAGACTATACGTATGTGTGTGAATATGTATCTGTGTGCCTGCCTGTAGCATCATAGCTCCCAAACAGATGACCCGATTTGCACGTAGTAGTTCTTAGACTCTTAGCTAAGTTTTATGCAAATAGGTTGGGTCGTTCAAAATATATTAGCACTCAAAGCACAAACAGCAGTGGTCGCATTGTTGTGTTCCGGTTTGGGGATAAGACAGCCGGTGTAATGACTAGCATAGAGGCATTCCATCTTAGT
Source organism: Acleris sparsana (assembly GCA_923062465.1). Taxonomy (NCBI): domain Eukaryota; kingdom Metazoa; phylum Arthropoda; class Insecta; order Lepidoptera; family Tortricidae; genus Acleris; species Acleris sparsana. Next base: position 3,994,379 of record OV281299.1, read on the forward strand.
CCTCAAGGTTGGCAACGCATTTGCAGTCTTAGGCTTGCAGTCTTGTGAATGCGAATGTCTATGGGTCACAGTTTCCACTTACCATCAGGTGGCCTGTGTGCTCGTCAGCCTTCCCTATGCTATAAAAAAAAAAGAAGAGATCGTCATTATGTCGGGTGTTTTTATCTTTTAAATTAAATAGTTTAATTAAATACATCCAAGATTCAGAAACAAATACTCGCGCTTATCACACAAAACATTTGCTCATACCGGGATTCCAACTCGGGATTGCTAGCTTCTTACGACATACTTATTACTTTTTGATCGAGTTATTTTTGAATCAGTTTCTGTTTTTTGATAAAGCTGGAATATGTAAGTGTCCTAAACAAATCTTATTAGTCCGTTGTTTACAGTAACAAAAAATATTGAACACAGATTTTTTCTTTGTCAATTAAACAACAAAAAAAAAGGTAAAGTGCGTTGAAGCTCCGCGTGACGCCACGCCGTGGCACACTTTATAACACGTGACGTGACGAGCCCCCACTCCCGAAATTAGATGCGTGTTATATTGCCCAAGTTTAATTCATTTTACAAAGCAAAAAATACGTGTTCAATATTTTTTGATAATCTTACAGATTGACTAATTAGAATTATTATTATTTTACAAAGGACACACCCCTATTTGAATACTACACAAGTGGCTACGAGGTGGGGCCCTATTCTAATCGAGCTAAACCTATTTTTTACATTTTATCGTATTGTCAAAGTTATGGTAACTGTTATTTACTTGATAGTATAAAGCCATTATGTGTAGAGACAAATTAGAATAAAGCTCCTGATTAAAATCTATTTGGAAAGTCGCAACAGGATCGATCTCCACTGGTACTGAATTAGAAGCTAATCTAACAAGTATAGTCTTGTTAGATTAATATAATCGGGAAGATATTACTGGTAAACACGACAATAGGAAATATGCATGATATATAAAACGTATTTCTCACCAAAATATGAAAATACCGTCAAAGACATAACCACAAGTAAAATCATAGTTAAAATCGGCCAAGAAATACGGCGTACAAGCATTTTAAACTTCTAAGACAACGATTGGACAGAGAGGTCCAATATGCACTGTGACGTCATGAAACAGGTCACCCATAAATATGATCTCCATGTTAAATTCTGTATTATTATAGCTATTTATAAGATTTTCATCAACTGTTTGTTAAATGAATCACCTTTTTTTGAAGCTGAGAAAAAAGTCTTGACTATTCCCTATTAAAACCAGGGCTCGGAAAACGGTATTTTTTTCGAAACGGTTTCATCTTAAATGCCTAAGGAACGATTTGTTTCGGTTTCGTTCGCAAATAACGTTATAGAAAACGTTTTTGAACAAGAACGAAATTTAAATATTTTTTGATCCATATAACGTTTTTAACCGTTTTTTTCCATTTGCTGGGTTCGGTAGTATCTAACATTACTAAACAAGTTCATGCTTGTCGCCGCTTTGTAGCCGAACCCCGCGCGCGGCCGCGTCCCGTGGATTAAACCGGTTTTTGATAACGTTCTCGTTTCGTTTCCATTCCGAACAAAATGTTGAACAAAGAACGGTTCGAAACGTTTTTAAAACGTTATTTTGAATAACGTTTCCGAGCCCTGATTAAAACACCTTCGTGGAGTCAGCCACCAACAGCCGTAGGCAAGAATTTTTCTTTTAAAAACGGCTATAAAGTCGGTACACTCATCACAACATATTTTATATTGTACAGTATTACGGAACCCTTCGTATTAGTAGTCTGGCTCGAACCTGGCCGGTTTTTTTAAATAGGCCCTTAAAACCCAAAGCAAAGCAATAACATCTTCGTGTAAACACTGCACTCATTATATAGAGCCGGAGGCACGTCAACGGTCCGTGAAATTATTCTGTTGCCGCCATTCTAATTTCGTCCTTACAGCGTGGTCTGTAGGACTAGAGGAACGCGGATGCTTAGGACTCAATGTAAGCTGCTCTGAGACGGTGGGAGGAAACGTTTATAATTAAAAAGTTCAAAGGTTACACTTGCGATTGCAAAATGGCGTTGTTTGTTTCCGTTGAAATCCATCTTGTGATTATATTGGTGGCTTTAAACAAATGTTTACAACATACAATTGAACAAAAGTTTGTTTATGATGTTGGTCAAAGTCAAAGTCAAAGTCAAATTAATTATTTGCATAAAATGTGGTACATGATCTCGATCTGGTTAACAATTATAATTATGTTGGTAGTCTCACACATTTTGCCAACAACTGGCATGCAAACTGGAGACAAGAAGCATCACTAGGCTGGACATGCTCTCAAATACTAATATATAAAACTAACGTACAAAAATTTCATAAACAAAATTAAAGTAATCACTTACAATCATTTCATACTAGTAGATTAAATGATAGTCCTTGCAAAATATTTCAGTCTCAGTAATAAGTAAACGATTTTTTTACAATAAAATAGTTAACATGTTTGTTCTTGGTATTTTACAGGAAAATCCTCAGAATTGAATTTGAATTCCGATTTTTCAAGGGGCATGGAATCGCGGTGTCTACTAGTTAGAACTAAATTGACCAGTTATTATTTTGAACAGCTGTATCTCTAATAAGTTACATTGCTACTCAATATTAATATTGTGAGACTCGGTGTTCAATACAAAGTTTGATCTAAACTTCATTTTAACAAGTATCTACACTAATATAATATTGTTTGTTTGTAATGAATAGGCCCCGGAACTAACTGGAACGATCTGAAATATTCTTTTACCATTTGAATACTACATCGTATTATTGGTTATGTTTTATTTTTCTACGCGGATGAAGGCGACATCTAGTACCATATAACTAGAGATTTTTTTTAAACTGGATATGTAATTTAAGAGTCATAGTAATTGAACTTTGTTTCCTTGCTGGGAGTATCAAATTCCCACTCACAACTCCCATTTTTGTTGTATCGTGGCTCTCACGAGGTTAAATAATTACAGATCCTAATGTGTGTCTTCTGGGTCTTAGCTCATCTAGCTTTGACATCATAGTCATTTTATGGACGTTATGATAGTAATAATAGTTCTTGTTTACTTGGTACATAAGGCTGATATAACGTCAACACTGTGATTGCAATATCAAACTGGAATAAAGGCTCAGCTGGCCTATTGCCTAACGCACTCGCAATCGCAATAGACTTCAAAGTGGAACAATTGTTTTCATTTTGTATGCTGACTCGGTTTCGGACTGTCAAATTAAAAACGATTCATCTTCTTCCCTCTATTATATACGGTTAAACAATATCATAATATTATTTTTAACTCTGCTGGCATAACTGTAAAGTAAAAGAGAACTTATTGTAACGTTAACAATACGATAACACGTAAAGGTAATATTGTTTCACTGCCTAGAACAGAGGCCATGATTAACACTGTCAACAGTATGTTGGTTTTCATGTCATTTTGTCTAGCTATTGACATTACCACGACTAAACCTCGGTTATAATATCTTATAACTTGGACCATCGCCATTTTGGGTATCATAGGGTCTCGGTCCCTTAATACCAGGTATTTGGCTAGGGTGTTTTGTCGGGAAAGAATCTCGGCGGAATTTTGTCATCATGACGTGTGGCAACCCAAAAGGTACGGCTCGAACAATTAATCCATTTTGTAGTGGTTTTGTTTCTTCTCTCACAAAATATAACAGTGTTTTTAGACGTTATCGACAGTTTCTAAAAAGACTGAACCACTTATCATCAGGTATATGTATGCTTGTTTGCTTTTACCAATTTTTCTTAGAGGAGTGGTCAAATTACCTATTTCTTTACTGGCTGTCTAAGTGATTAAAAGAAAACCTTCACCAAAATTTACTACAAGCAAACACGTTAAATTTTAAGTAAGTATAAATATTCTTCAGTAGGTACCTAACTATAGTTTCAATATAAAGGTGATCTAAGAAAGGTTTTTTTTGAAACAAACTTTCAACAGGAAACTTAGTATTATACGGGAAAACCAATCCTACTAGTTTGCAGCCAAAAAAAACCCATAACCTTTATCTGGCAAGAAGCTGTTAGTGCATTTAATTGCAGGCAGCTCTTTTTAGTTTTTAATCGCTTCAGTGTTGTTAAATATGTTACCTGGTTAATCTGTGGATATCTATAATTGGCTTTGTTTGCTATTTGGTGTTATCGGTTTTATATTTTCTGTATTGTACTGTTGATGTCCTTAATAAATAAATAAATAAATAAATAAATAAATTTTAAAGCACTATTTTTGCCCATGGAGGCACGAACAAATACAAAAATTATAAGTTCAAAAATGTCATAAGCCTGTCAAAACAACATGTTACATCCAACAACAATGATAAAACAAACAAGAACTCAAATAAAATGTAAATTGACGCACCACGTATATAGAAACTTTGAAAGAAATACGATCAGTCAGACATTGGAACAGTATCTGGCAGATTTAATTAAATTTAAATGGCGTTTCGCAATGCACCCTCTGCACTCCCCTCCGTACTCACCCTCTAACAATGAGTAATCAATGGCTAAATTAAACAACTGCCTGCGCGCACCTTTACAAAGATAATTAGGGGCTAGATGCGCCATCTTGTTTAAACACATCGATTTAACATAAGTTGGTAGAAATGCCTAGCGGCATTAAATTACTGCGCTCTTTATATATTATACATATTAGATACATAATATTAAAAATGAGATTTTTCTACACTGTCTGCTATAATTCTAGCATGATATGGAACCTCAATAACAACAAGGGTCCTACGTTTTATTATAACATTACTTTAGTGTCTTATTTCAGTAGATGTAGGCTCTCAACTTTAATATGAAAAATAATAAAATGTAAGAAAATTAATGCCATTAGCGTTAGTTATAATAAAAATACTTGAAACGCTTCCAAAAATTAAGATAACATTATTTATTAGGGGAAAAGGTTCGAAGCTCTTGAAGACAAAGATAACGAAAAGGCAGCTCATTGATTGTAACCCATGAGTCATTTTTACCTGCAACAAGTACCTGCTAGATCTTAAGCGTTAATTGCTTTTTTACTTAGTCTAACCAAAAATTCCTCTTTGAAAAGTGCTGCTTAATTTTTGTTAATCCTAATAAACACTCCTTTAAATCCATAGTAAAAATTAAAAAAATATATATTTTCAATTAGTAACTACCTTTATGCTTATGTGTATAAAGGATTTATGCTTATTTCTTGTCAGCGAGATGTTTAAAAGAATAATCCCACAATACCAAATGTGTTAAAGCCATTTACCTATTATTTTATTGAAAGCCCTTTCAATTCAACATTATCATTACACAGAATTTTAATTTCATCAAAAGGCATTTCTCGCCGCATGTTTAGTCCACTGTAACGTATGTTATTAACGTTTAAGATGTCCTGAAAACATCAGTGTTTCAGCAAGAAATAGCGTTCCATGAACTGAAATTTAATTAAATGATACAATATTGGTCAACCTTTGGTTACCTTTAAAGGTGCCAAATATATTTGGCAAAATGTGTCGTTTCCCAACCGCTTCATTTGCCATCCCGGTTTTTTTCTGTAACCGTAAATGTTTCAGGATTTTTATAAAAACTAACCTACCCTTACCTTTAATATTATAATTAAATTGCAATGCCGTTGCAGGATTAGAGAGTTGTGAAATTTAACGTAATAGTAAAAAAAAAATATTACTACATTAGTCAATAAAGTATGGTGACCATGACTAGGATTCTGGTACTGATTGATATAAATCCTAAAATATCTAGTTACTTAAAAAAAATTGGCAAATGAAACGATTGAGAAACGATACATTTTGCCAAGCGTATTTTGGCCAACAGGCAGAGCCACATCCAGCATCGTTGCCACAACTCTGCGCGCCCCCTGCTTGCTTAGCGTGAAGATGCTTCGAAGTGATCGGCTTATTTAGGTGTGGATAATGAAGCAGGGTACAAAGGACGTGCATGTCACATATCCGTGTGCATTTTACTTGGCTGGAATTGCCGGTTGATTATGTACTTACAACTAGTTTGGGTAAACCCCTGTAAGACTGGCAAAGCACCGAATTCGGTAGGTTTCGTTTTGTACTATAGCGTGACCGTGTTGGAGTTTGGAGTACTCTTAAAATGTTGATCTAATGCTGTGCTATTATTAAATTCGGGCCTCTAAATAAATAAATAAATAAAATAAATAATCTCTATTTTTACAATATTGATTTTGACAATGTTATTGTAATGTTTATAACTAGGCCGCCATATTACTGTCAAGTAAATAAGACCTATCAAGACGTTGACAATACGATAGCATGTCAAAACCAATAATGTTTTACAATGTAGAATCTTAGCTAACGCAATGCTGTAACTCGGAGACTTTTGGTTGTTGATAAAATCGTTGTCAGGTTGATTAATAAAAAAAAAAACCCTAACCTGTTACTGTCTACATCTGCCATATGAAATAATTTTCAATAGGGTCACTATTAAAAATGTTGTATCCATAAACATTTGAATATCAATGGTCAGATTATTATTTGAACACGCTGTATATGCGCTTGATAGTAGTGTGTAATATTTTTTAATATTTTTTTACGGTGACTGTACCGCCAAGTTAATTAAATGAACAAAACTTAGTCTAAAAAAATATGGAATATAATATTGACCATGTTTGAACACTTTTATTGTACTTTGAATAAATCGTACTTTCTTGTCATTTTATTTTAGCTGTAAGTTCATTATGACGAGGTCTTAAAGGTTATAACAGATTCTTTGGGGAACAGTAAAAATAAATAGCCAAATTATTTTTATATTAGATAGGTTTGCTATTGACCCTAGTCAAGTCCAAAGAGTCATAACGAAGTTAAATGGCAGTTTCCAAAATATAGACTGTTTCTGCGAATCCTTTGTGAATCCGATAGTAAAGCCAAATAAAATACTCGTGATTGGTTTTGAAATTTGTTTTAATTTTACTTGTCAAAAGTTATCAGAGTAAAAGCGAATTTTAATTATTTTTGGAACGAAATAGGCAATTTTCCAAACAGATTCATCCCAAATTCCAGTCGAATGATTTTAATTTGCACTTTAAGTGTGCCTCGGGCAAGAATGCAGTGAAGTTTATCAATTGAAATATTAAAACAAATTAAAGTCCATTTTGGTTGTTTTGAAACGTCAAAAAAACTGGGATTAATTGGACAAGTGCATAAATGAACCAGATGAAACAATTATCAGTACAAAATAAACAATATATAAATAATTGTACTTTATTTGTTTTGATAGATGCTCAACTATATGAATATTTTCATCGCCTCGCGGCTTAGTTAACCAGCCAATCAAAACTGTTTAGTCGAGCTTTGACGTATCAGTGTTCTGTTTCTATTGGCTGACAAATCACGTGTCATTTGTTTACATTGTTAAGGCACCTTACAGAAGGAGTGGTTTTGTTATCATCCAACTCCTAAAAGAATTGCAGAGGAAAGAGGAAGTAATTAACTTTAATAAATCAAATAAATTCACTAGGTACATTATATCTGCTGTATAACTATAGGATGATTATCATTATTAACTCCTGGATATAAGATAAGACTCCCTAAGGATTACCTCAACGGGTCTAGTGTTTAGTAAATTCCACAACTGTGCAAAGTTAAGGCTTAAGTAACGCTGTATTCCAAATAATGCTAAAACAAACGGCTGGTAGTTAGATAAGTTTAGAACTAAAATTTAAAATTATAACCGTTTTCATGATTACACCCAACATCCCGGTCCCTAAAAATTTAAACTTTGTTAACGTGTGTTAAGATTCAAATTGTAACGAGTAAAAGCGTCCACTTACGATGTTTTGCCTCATAAAAGAGCAATATATTACACTGGCGTGGCAAATTTTTAACAAAGCGGCAAATCTCACAGGAAACCTAACCTCACTCCTCACAATTAACATTAATGTGTAAACCACTACCGTTCGTAATTAGTTTAATGAAGTTGCGCCGTATTGTTTAGAAAAGTCAGTGAATTAATTACTTACTTGGAGGTCAAAGTGGTTTTATTAATTGATGGATTGATGGTTAATGGATAAACGGAACCAATATGGAGTGCGGAAAGTCAATCGATAAAAGGTGCGTCATCTTTTATCGGGGTTTTTTCCTCACCCTGTTTTTTTCTACTAGGCCTGCTTGGGCGGTACAAAGAAGTTGTAATAAATAAGTTAACCTTAAATAGTATGGCGACATTATCATTGATATTCTACAACTATTCAACATGAATGATTAAGCCTGTGAAGTTTCTATGAAGTTCTTGGAAGAGGTTTTTATTATATTACGTAGAATGCAAAGGACCACAGGTACCCATTGGGTATTTACACTTATAATTTTAATATTTAAACTGCGAATAGAGTAATTTCACCGGTTGTCTATTTCCACACCGGCACACATATTAAAACATTGCTGACTTCTGTTGGCTTAAAAGATAAGATGCTGATTAAAATCAGGTAGCACCCTGTATAAGGTCCAAGAAATCAAAAAAAAAACAAAATTCATGTGTCATATCAACTACGACAAGCTTTCCTTTTTAATAAAAATCGCATGAAATATAAACTGCATCGAATTCCGTCCTCAACATAAGCCACATAGTATGGTTCGTATACAAAGGCATCTCCGGTTTCCTTGCTTCCCGGTAATTTCGCTGCGATGCACATATTCTTTAGAATTGTCGGTTATCCGGTCAGGCTCGCGTCGTAAAACGAATCCTTGGAGGATGAGTTATGGAGGTAGATTGTTAACTGGAAGAGGTGTGTTAAAATGGTTACAACACTTGAAAAAATGAGAGCCAATCAAGGGGAACCAGGGGGAAAGGCGGCGGGGTAATGGGGTATTATTTTGTGCCGCATGAGTATTTATTTTGTCACGTGATTAATGTGATATCCTGAAAATATGATGATTTTAGCAGAAAATTGCGTCCGATGAAATAATCCTATAGAAATAAAGTTTGAAATAAACTTTGTTTTATACTTACAAAGCAATTCTCAATGTTAAGTAGCACATACTCTATTTAAAGGTCAATATTACAAACGACGAGTTCTAGAGTGGAGACCACGAATTGGCAAACGTGGAGTAGGGCGCCCAGAGACTAGGTAGAGCGATGATATTCGCTGGTGGCAACTGGAGAAGAAGAGCTGAAGACCGAGCTCAGTGGCGTGCTATGGAAGAAGCCCTTGTCCAGCAGTGGACTGATGTCATGTGGGCTGATGATGATGATTATAAAACATAAGCTAGGATTACAAATTTGTAATAGCTTTGGGAACTGTCCTATTTCTTGATATACCTAGAAGCAAGACAGGATAACAGACGATAGGTTAATTTTTAACCGGCGAGCAGATGTTGTCTTCCTCGGTCGTAGGCACAAAAAAAAGCACGGCACGGCTGGAATCATAACGTTACTGTGACACAGTTACACAGTTTTATGATGGGAGGATTCCATCTGATAGTACCTACTGACTTAGGCTGCATGTGTCGTTGTTGTAATAGCAACCATTTTTTATATCTGTGTATCTGTGTATGAGTGTATCGTGTGTATGTGTGTCTTTTTGTTTGTTTGAGGCATCGTAGCTGATAGACTGATTTTCACACAGTTTTGTTTAAAATACAAAGCTTTTTAAATGTAGAATGGTCTTTGCTAAGTGTCAAGTGTCAAAATCATGTTGGACCGTATGAGACATCAGTTGTTAAAGTAGTGTGGTGGTGGCATAGGGATAGGTGGGATTCGAACCTGCATCTCCTTGGGCTATCCGGGCCGATGCAGGCCCATTACCACATATGCCACCAGGGTTCCCTTCATCTGGCATAACTTTTTTTGGCATAATAAATTCATCATTTCGCACAATCATCATTTGGCATAAAGTGTTTTTTTCTGAAACCGTGTACTTTTCAGGATTATTTAAAATACCATTGCATAGAACCCAATAGGTTAGGTTAGGTTTATTTTATGTCAATCCTGAAAAGTACACGGTTTCAGAAAAAAACACTTTATGCCAAATGATGATTGTGCGAAATGATGAATTATGCAAAAAAAAATTGTGCAAGACATTAGTAACCCATGCCACCAAGACCCTACGTAAGATCCACGAAATTAGTGATCCCTTGCTTTTTTCATACTCAGAGGGTATGCTGACGCCATCTATCGTTGTTTATTGACAACGTAATTATTTAAAATACCGCTTTATTATTATTTTTCTCCTGTTAAATTAAAAATCTTTATGGTGGTTATAACTATTGAATAATTATGAGTATTCATTTTTTGTTTTTTTTTTTTATGTCATAGAGAAGGCAACCGAGCACACAGGCCACCTGATGGTAAGTGGAAACTGTGACCCATAGACATTAGCATAAGACTGCAAATGCGTTGCCAACCCTGAGGACTAAGATGGAATGCCTCTATGCTAGTCACTACAGCCGCGGCTGTCTTATCCCCAAACCGGAACACAACAATGCGAACACTGCTGTTTGGCGGTAGGTTAATGGATAAGATGGTGGTAGCGATCCGGACGGACCTTGCACAGGGTCCTACCACCTGCAAAATATTATTATATATCCATTATTATTAGCCTTGCATATGCGAGGAATTATAATTGTTATATAAATGACTGTCATATCCAGTTGTCTTCAACTTGCCTCTCAAGGGAGGAACATCGATGTAAACTAGTAATGGAGTTCAAACAATGAAATTACATTTTTATGGCCGTCGCATTTTATTGTTATACGTTCTTAATTCCACTTTATACAACTCCGCCGAGGACAGTATGTGAGGGAAATTAGTTAGGTCAAGCAGGGTTGTAATAAAAGGTTAAATCATTGTATGTATGTTTTAAAATATCTTAAGACAAACATAATGATACGAGTACCTACCCCTAATTTAAAAAATGATGGTTTTTTTATCTTGCTTTTACGGCTAAAACCTTCGTGAATAATTAAGTTTTTCGATTATCGTTCTGTTCTTCGGGGCCAGCAAAATGAAGATATGTTTTCCCGTGACTCGGATGGGGTTAGAAGACCTTTATCGCTGGTTCCTTAGGAACTGCCCGTTTTACTGGAATAAAAAATAGCCTATGAGTCTTGAATGTAAGCTTCCGTCAACCGTCTCGAACGCGGTTGCGAGCATGTTATCCCTCTAATATTTTAAATGCGGAAGGTAGTGTATGACTGTTAGTTTGTTACTAGTTCACGTTGCAACCGCTGGACGGATTTTGATGAAATTTGCAGTGGAATATGCTTATACCCTAGATTAAAATATAGGCTACTTTTCATCCCGAAAAGATTTAAAGCTCTTGAAGGAATACCGATAATTTAAATCCTATAGTAAGATAAAATACAAGTGCGTTGGCGACTGTCTTAGAATTAGCAAATTAGCAATTAGCTTACACAAAGGATTCTGAGTACCTTTAATGGCGCTGGGTCGTGAAGAGGTAACAAACAAAGAAAAAAATTACACTTTCACATTCCTAATATTAGAAAGGATTACTAAGGATAAAGAGAGAGTGGTTGTATCAAAGGAGTTCTATGCGAACGAAATTGTAAACCAAACGTAGGTTGTTTCAAAACCATCGAGCAATGAATATCCTAGTTATTTGCAATGGGTTCCAAAATGCTCGTCAAATATTCACTTGGGAAACTCCTCCAAGCATTTAGAATTCTAAAGGGAGCCACTTTACTATCACCAGTTTATACCTGCGGTCTCTGTCTTGTCAGAGTTACATAATTATTACGCTTACGGGGGCCTTATTCTAGTCGATAAAACTATATTTCTTTTGGAATGTTATTAGTCATAGCCATAGTTATAATCATATTCATTTAGCTTCAGTGTATTTAGAGGTCTTAAAAAAAACTGGCGCTATAATAACTGCTGCTGACCTGCTAAACCAATAACTATTTTTAAAAACCCGATGTAATGACGGCCCCTTTTTGAGCTGATATCCCTCAAACCATTAAACTAGCTTTTATAAAAAAAAACGCATCCAAATTGATTCATCCGTATTGGAGCTACGATGCCACAGACAGACACCTAGATATATACACACTAATCGATTAAACCCTAGTATTCATTTTTATTTTTATTTTTTTATAAGTGGCCAGTGTGCATGTTTCTTTAGTTTATAATCGATTTTTTTATCCAGCTCATACAGAAAATGTAAAGTGATGCATTCAATAAAAAAGCACATTGTTCTACCCCAGATAAAATTAAGTAAATAAAATCATTTTGTAACTTATTAAAAGAGGCTAGCTTTGGTTAAAAACTTGGAGGTGTCGCTGACGTGAAAGTATTTATATTAAAAAAGAAAGAAAAAAGTTTTTTTTTTGTTCAGCAATATATCCTATAATTGGTGTCATATAACTTCATATAAGTGTCCTTACTATAAGCACAATTCACGTATATTGTGCATATAGTAAGGGCATGGCAAAAATAAATATTGAAAAAAGATCATATTTCTATTTTTTTTAGCTATAAAGTTTGGGGGGCTGAAATTTTGCATCATCATCATCATCATGTCAGCCGAAAGACGTCCACTGCTGGACATAGGCCGAAATTTTGCATACTTGATACAAATAGAAAGCCACGTCATCAAAAAAAATTCAAGCCTAAACTCGCTGGGGGCAGATGTACTTAGCTTATCCTGGGAAGGCCTTTCGTAACAGACGTTTCTGTTAAATTAAAAAATGTTTAGAATGAGGTACAGGAACGTACTCATGCTATTTTCAATGCAACTTGAAACATGAGTGTTGTTTGTTTGTTAACAATAGATGGCGTTAGCATACCTTCTGAGTATAAAAAAGCAAGCGATAACTAATTTCGTGGATCTCAAGTAGGGTCTTGGTGGCATAAGTGGTAATGCGCCTGCATTGGCCCGGATAGCCCGAGGAGATGTAGGTTCGAATCCTACCTAAACAGATGATTTTTTTTCTTTCTAACGTAGTTTAAAAATGACATCTACGATAATTTAGTTTCTTATATTTATACATCAATGTAATGTCACAATAAAAATCGCATTGCAAGTCCCAAAAAACGAAATTAAATTGAAATCGTCAAACATAAAATATTAATAATCAAAAAATAACAAAAATAATTAGAACAACAACAATTAAACATCTAATAACCGGTTATTCCTCCGATTTCAATAAACTTATATATTTACAATTCCATAAAGTATGCTCATCCACGGAGTATAATGAATTATTCAATAAAAGGTTTCTAAGCTGATGTTTAAATGCTTCGTCGGATTGTAAAGTTATAAGTAACAAAAGAAAATCGATTCTGCGTTAGGTACCTATTCAATTTAGAATGCGCCTTAAGGAATACGTCTTCAAAGAGAGGTCCGTTGTGCAATCCGAGGTTACTAGCGCCGGTGTGGAGCGCTTATACCGATTTGCTATATTGACGTTATCCAAGAATTGTCAACGTATTTCACTTTTTATATTAAGAGTCCACAGTTATTTATGATAAAGCCAGATTGTTGTTTTTTTTTTTATTACTACTACTTATGACTCTCTATGAAAATTCTTACTTTTGACACATTTTCCTGCTCAAGCTACGCTTGAATGTTTTTTATCTTTATTTTTATTTTATGTTAAATTCATTGTTTTATATCATGCTAGGTTAAGCTTTATAAATGTATAATAAATATCATTAGTAGTATTTTAAAAAAAACGCGTGACTGTTGAGTTTATTGCAGCGTTTCTTCTCAGCAGTGGTCTCTTGCGAAGCGCTGGTAGATTTTGACGTGTAAAAGTGCCCGTGCGGCCTACTTACTGAATAAAAATCTTTTATCTTTTTTTTTGTTCCGCGATTTGGATCTCAATAATCTTTGTGTCTGTTCTTTGGTTTTAAACTTATTAATATCCTTGAGACTGCTTAACCTGAAAACAAGATTCGAAATAAAATCCTCGATCGTTTCATTTATCAAACATTTTTGCATGTTTTTTGTTGAATCTTCGAAACACTGATGTACTTTTGATTCGATAGTTGATTATATGTAACTTTTTTTCTTGGTAATCCATTTTTTCAGTAAATGTTGCAGTTTTAAAGTAACCAGCAATTAATTTAATTTGACGCTGCCATGAAGGCGCGCGCGATCTATCTCCATCTCTTTGGACGGAAACACATAAAGCTATCCCTTTTCATTTTTTTTTGAGCGTCACCGTACGAGTATGTTGCCTGTAAACTTGGAGTTTAAAGTATGTGTTATGAGGAGTAATCGGAGAAATGGTAGTCATTACTAGCAATCATGTAACATGACTCAAAGATTTATACTAAACAAATTAAATTAAATAATACGAAGACTTGTTATTGTGTTTTTTATTAAAGCAAATAAACAGTAATTTATATAAAACTAGCGGACGCCCGCGACTTCGTACGCGTAGAATTAGTTTCCCATCACTCCCCCTTTTTTTCCCGTTGGGGGTCGATTTTCGGAAAATCCTTTCTTAGCGGGTGCTCACTTACATCATGAACGGAACACCTGTACCAAATTTCAAGTTTCTAGGTACAGTAGTTTCGGCTGTGCGTTGATATGTCAGTCAGTCAGTCAGTCAGTTTCTCCTTTTATATATTTAGATTTCCGTGGTTAGTTTATTCTTTTACACGGCTAAAATAAACTTATGAGGTGGAAAGTTCCTTTAGCAATCTACGGATGTTAATGGAGCAAACTACTTAATATTAATGGCCACTTCTCACGTCTTTGTATAATTTATTTGTTACTGTCTTGCAAAGGAAATTAATTTTGCTTCAGGATCTGTGACTTCAAACAAGTAGAATTATTTTCCGTTTAACTCTTGGAACTTTATTTCACGTCACAAGGTTATTTTAAGATCCAGCAGTTTGAGCGAGTTAAGTAGGGACCTACTAATAAAAATTAAGAAATGCAAAATCATTTGCCACGTTTAAAATGGATCGTTAAACAATTTATTACCGAATGAAAATGTAACTAGAGTCGACACTTTGAATTGCCATCTTAGACCTTATGGTCTTATAACTTATAGGTATAACATGATGACTTTTATACTAAGAGTACTTACTTATTTTTGTTTAACATTATTATTTAATCAGAAATGATGAAATCCGCAGTAGAACTTAGGTTACCGACATAGCCCGAAGAATAGCTAAACTGAAGTGGCAGTGGGCGGGGCACATTGCTCGCAGGACTGATGGCCGATGGGGTCAGAAGATTCTGGAGTGGCGTCCGCGGACCGGGAGACGAGGTGTAGGTAGGCCTCCAACAAGATGGAGTGACGACCTCGTCAGGATCGCGGGACCGCGGTGGATGCGAAAAGCACAAGACCGGTCTGAGTGGAAAGCCTTGGGGGAGGCCTATGTCCAGCAGTGGACGTCTTTCGGCTGACATGATGATGATGATGATTTAAAACATATATCGCAAAATGGGTTACCTATCACAACTTCGAAAAATGTTTGACCGAATTTTGGTTCGACAAATACTTTTCGTCAATTATGGTTTGGGTTTTTTTACGTTTGGCCGAATGATCATTTCGAATAGTTTTATTTATTCATTACTTGTTTTGGTTTTTTAACGATTTGACAAATTATCTATACCTCATTACTGGTTTCGGCGTATCAACAGTTGTCCAATGTAATGCTTTGTCTATTTGTCTTTTTCCTATTTCTGATTTTACCTTAGTATCCTTTGCCCAATATTACGGCTCGAAACTTTAGCTAAACATTTAAAATTGTAATAACTACATTTTTCAGTAGTAATTAGGTCAAACAAATTGTTGATGATATGAAGTATTATTAAGATTGCTATAAAATATAAATCATATTGTTTGATCTGTGTTGACTTATTTCTTAGTTATAGAAAATAAGTGAACCGTTCCGAGTCGGTTTTACCCTGATTGTCTTGATCTTTGCATTGTCTGGATAAATTATACTTAAGCAAGTTTTTCGGGGCAGAAAAAAAATAACCTCGAAAGCCAAGGCGGGAGCAAAGCTCCCGCCTTGGCCTTCTAACCTAACCTATCTGAGTCGGTTCTGCCCTGACTCGTCTTGCTCGTTGCATTTTGTAGATAGTTGAAACTAATTACAAGCAAGATTTTTTGGCCGAAATGAATATTTGACGTAACGTAGCAAAATCTATATGTAACATTGATGAAGTGAAAAATGGGTTAAGAAACAAAATACAAAACGATCCACAGGCTAGTTGTAGCATTGGTGTAATGAAAAATGGGCTTTGAAATAAAATACGTAACAATACATAGGGTACGTGACTACAAGGAGAAAAGTTGCTTGGACTAACGAACCATTTACTTAAAGTCAAATGGTGAAATAAAAAAATGACGAATCGTGCCATCGGAGAAACGATAAAAAACGAAATGTTTTCGGTCAAATGAAATTCGGTCAAAAACTTTTCGAGGTTGCGATAGGTTACCCGCAAAATGTGCTAAATAGCAAAAAAAAATTTTTTTCAGGTTTTGAAGTTAAACTGCTAGTCAGTCCCAAACACTTTTGGCTCTATATTTCATTGTAATTTTATTTTATTTTAACACATATCACAAATGTTTAAACATCAAAATAAATATTTTATTATTAAATTTTAAAATTCCAAAATACAATAAGGACATTTTTATCCCTGTATATGTTTAGTGTTTCGATAAAATCAATAAAAAAAGACGTTATTAATTTATTATTTCAATCAATAAAATAAAATTATATCAAAACAACGTTACATCAACTGAAACGCACCGAAATAGCACAAGGTCTTTAAACACAGTAGTATATTTACAGTAGCACTACGTTTGGACGCCGGGCTTATTATCTATTTAGATATCTAGTAAGCCACAGTGAGTTATGACGCAGTAATGCAGGTTAAATGTTCACGCTTCCTTTTTATAGTTCCGTCTCACGCACCTGGCGTTAGGGGGGGTTTTCACGAAACGCTGCAATATAAGGGAGGTGACTCATGGTATGAAAAACTACGTTGCATTTTCTGTTTAGCTATTGCTGACGCGTAATAGAGAAAAAGGTAGTAGTTATTAAAGGTACTTTTTTATTTTTGGAAAATATGGAAGGTTGTCATGAAGTTTTGAATATGATTGTGGAGGGTTTAAAGGAAGTAGAAGGTCTTAAATGAGAAGATGGATTGTGTTAAGAGTGAGAAAGAAAGGGAGGAACGCTGAATTGATGAATAAATGACATGCTGCGCTAACACAAAGTAATTCGGATAAGGGCAAGGAAATGATGAAGAAAAATCATTCAATAATCTTAGACTGACTTGCACGAAAAATTTAACATTGGGTTAAGTTAAGATTAACTCGAGTTAGTAACCGTCAGAACCATACGAAAACTGGCATTTTTGTGTCTTAACCCAGTGTTAAATTTTTCGTGCAATGTTTGTTTGATGATTTTGCTTCAGTTGTACCTTTAAATTGACGCTATCCGCTAATTGTTAGTCGCTCGGATCTCCCTTTTTTATCTGTCTGTAACGATGGAGATGCACTGAGTGATAAGCGAGAAAATACCACTTGTGCTACCCGTGCTGAACACAGATAGCTTTTGGTACAGAGACGGATATAGCGTACTTTTTTCCCGGAAAAGGGATAGGTCTCAAAGAAACGGGAACTTTGATTTCTAACGAAAATCGGAATTCAAAGTTCAAAGAAACTGTAATTCCATCCTGTTGATTTAATTACGTATTTATGAGTGGTAGAAATGAGGCGTGATTTTTTTAAAGTTTTGTTTTGTAGAAACCGTCCAACAATAAACTCCTTTTTAGTGGTGGTAGGACCCTATGCAGGGTCCGTCCGGATCGCTACCACCATCTTATCCATTAAACCACCGCCAAGCACCAGTGTTCGCATTGCTGTGTTCCGGTGTGGGGATAAGACAACCGGTGAAATTACTAGCATAGAGGCATTTCATCTCAGTTCTCAGCGTTAGGAACACATTTTAAGTCTTAGGAATGCAGTTTTGAGAATGTAGTCTTGAGATTTCAAATGTCTATGGGTCTCAGATTCCACTTACCATGTGACCTGACTGCTTGCGTGCCTTCTCATTGCCATAAAAAGAACTTGGATGAAGTAGTAGTAGTAGTGTGGTAAGAGCTATTTTATTTTTTAAAAAAACACTTTTTATAATACACTTTCTTGACTGATGTGACTTTTTTTAAGTTTGTTTTATAAAAGCATGTCATTATGACACAGTTTACGGTTTGTTAAAAATACGTGGATGATTATGGTTAAAAACTAAGTGAAATAAAGCCTACTGGTTCAAACTTGTCTTGGTTTTCTTATCTTATAATTCCCAAAGAATATTACAACTAAAACAAGCAAGTTGAAAATAATAAAACAGTGGATAAGTTTAATAATTATCAAAATAATCAACAAATATTTTACCACTATAAATGAATAATTGAATGCCGCCAACATTTTTATGATAAATTAATTCAATAAATATCAAATACAATATTAATAACCGACCACTTTTTACTGTGAACAATGCTAAACTATACAAATTATACGTTACATAATAGCACACACGTCATACAAAAATATTTTTAAAGCAACAAATTATTGACGTCTCACTGCTCCTTAAAAGGACCGCCTCTTGAAATAACATGATTAATCCGAGGGTACTGTTACTATTATACTGACTTGAAAAACCAACAATGTCGCTTGGAACCATGTCGCTTTCAATAGTCCGTTTTTCTGGCTTGAATCCTATACAATTAGTTAGAGCGACACAGTTGTAATGGACGTATCTTTTGAGGGTGAATGGTACAATACATTCTTTTTCCAAATGAATGACTTTTGTGGAACGGCTGTGGTGCAAGTAAGGGGTGGATAGCGTAAATTTTAAAATTTGATTGATTTTAAAATTTAATGATATTATCTATAATATAATTATCTTATATATTTCGTAACATGGGTAAGAACACAATTATATTTTGTGACCCTGACCAGTAACTATTGTTCTCTTACTCTTAATGTATGTTAGAGCAAGAAAATTTGCCAGCTCTACAATACTATGAAGATATTGGTCTTGATTATGTAATGAACTTTGGTAGATCAAAACCATTTATAATTAGATTCATATTTTATTAAAAGCTTCACATTTTGCGGACCGACGAACAAATTCCTAGCTCTTGCATATAATCTTAGTAGAATTAAGAGGTAATGCCAACATGCAATAAGATAATAAGACAAGGTTAACCCATAATTTAATCGAATTCAACTTCATCGATTGTATCGTTTCATCGAATTTAATTTCATCGAACCATTGTGTTTCAGAATATCCTAAACATTCATTACGTAAGTTAGGTTAATACAGACTTGTAACTACCAAAAAAAAAGACGTTTGTCCTTGTCCTACTTATGGCAGTCTAACCTTTCATTTATTTATTATAAAGATACGCTAATATCAACATGATTAAATATCAAACAGTTTTGGGCTGACTACAATGAACCTTATAAACACTCCATACATACATTCATTTGTACAATAAAGTGTTTGTTTACATACATATACTGTAGTAACATAATAGTAAGTAAAGAGCTATGCTGAAAACGGATCCCCAAGAGATAGTTGATATAAGCGGAACCAATACTGTTGGTACACAGTACTCGTAAATCAACATCAGTGTTTAGTCGTCATGCATTAGTTACAAGCGCAGTACAACCTACAGGGAACCCTGTTTACTAAACAGCGTATCATATACGTCATTCGTATCTATATACGCTGTTTTGCTTTCACAGAACTAAGGATGTTTGTGTTATTTACACACTGCAATCATGACGACGAATAAATACAGATATGTATCTCTCTTGCACTCATGGGGCTGCTGTCATTAATAATTTTGTTGCATAATATTATGTTAGTGATAAAAAAAAATACAGTGAGGTGGTGCTTCGGGTTTGTATTTGTCTCTCACTCGCTCTAATACTATCTTATTAAGAGCGAGTGAGAGACAAGTACAAAGCAGAAGCATCTTGTAAGTGCTCACAGACTGTACATATTGTTAAAAAACGGATTTAGGGCTTGTTCTTATCTCACTGGGTTCTTATAGCTCTCTCTAACAGACTTTATATGTAACTGAATTATTTGTACCTTTAAAAGTGCAGTTACAAGTGAAGTTATAAAAAAAACGTGTGTTAATGAGTATTCAACAGAGTAAAAACATTGAATATAGGTAAAGAACCACGTCGTACTTGGTCGAGCTACGTTGCCAAATAAAACCACAGATACACAATCTGTGTATGTGCGTGTCTACACAAATCAAACCGATAACGATTCTATTTTTGGTCGGCAGCAAAAACGCCGCTGTCATCTGTTGTTAAGACCAAACGTTAAAACAGGGCTAGTAACAATATCCCCTATTTCGCACGTGAGTCGTTTCGTGTCGATCAAAATGATTTATTCGGATAGAATGAGCGCGATACTTACAATACCTTTTGTCAACATGTTAAATTATAGTTTTCGTACCACTGGAAAACAGGTTCCGTGGAGAAATATTTACTGGACTTGTTTTGTTTGTACTTTGCGAATAATTAGAATAAGAACTTATTATTTGAATGACAGCTCAGTGGAAACATAGATGTAACAACACGCGTTATAATCTATGTTGAAACGAAATTCATTATGTAGGTTAAACCGGTATACCGTTATGTATTTGCTTATAAAATGTTCTAAATATCAACTTAGTCGAATCGTTAGGGTAATAATTTAAATTTAATGCGGTTTGAATGTTTGGATGCTTGTTACTCAATCGCGCTTCAACCACTAAACGGTTAGGTCCTGGAATAGGACATAGGATAGTTTTAATACCGAAAAAAAATATTTTCGCGGGAATCACGATAATCGAAATCTAAACGGACGAAGTCGCGGGCAAAAGCTAAATAAAGCTAAGGCTAAGGCTAGGGCTAAGTTAAATATTAATAAAATAAAGTCCGCAAACCCTCTAAAACGTCTTATCTACGGTTTTGAACGCTTCTTAGTATGGGACCTAAGACACGATGACAAGGACTCAGGGGTCACAGTCGTGAATACTTTTTCTCCGGAGCTTGCAACGCATCTGCGATTCCTCTCGTTATGTATCATGGTAGGTGATGATCACTTTCCATGAGCTGACTCACTAGCTTATTTGCTTTATCTAGCATAAAAAAGTTAACTTTACACTGTAAACGCAGAATCAGCGGAGGCATGACTAAACTGCCTCAACCACACCTTTCTCAGTGCGTCACCTTGCATCACATTCATAAGAATACAGCTGTCGCTCCGCCCCGCGCCGCTACCGCGCCTCTGTGCGTTTGCAACTTAAAGGCACGCCAGACGGTAGGCGGTTTTATTTGAAATTGGTAATACGTTTTGTTTGAAGTTGAGTTTTATTACTATCCTTCTGTATTCTCGAGGTTTTAGATAGGTAAGCCATAGAGCCTTGTCATAATGACAGCGTCAAGTGACGAGATAGTAATTACATAGGAATTAATCTTTGGTTTTATACGACAAGGTTCTATGGTGGTTCATCAATTGGGATTGTTCATATTTTTTTACAAGTACTCTAATTCGAAAACCATTTCGAGGAATAAGGTTTTAAAGCCGTTCTGCGTTATTAAGTTTTTGAAATATTTATCTATTTCGGATATTTCGACCAAAGTATATTTAACCTTTGTTTGACTTGTTTTCGGCTTGAAGCCCTCCTGGCTGTATCTTGCGGGTTTGGCGAAAACTGCTTGAAATTGTAAGTTTTAATACACTATTACAAACACTGTTTATCATTAGATATCATTAAATTCTTGTTATTTACTAGAAAATGCCATTGCAAATTTAAAATAATCACGTCATCCATAAAATATCTGCTAAATAAATAAAGCTATTGAAACAAAACTATTGGGTCAAATACAAAAATAACGAAATTGGTTTCTTAAAATCACCTATTCTTTTGATTTAGACTGTAAAAACCGTAACTTATTGTTTTGGTCTATGCCAATTAAAAAATCGTGACCGTACATAATATTAAGTTCTTTGGTCAACGAGTGACCACGAATAATTATACCCTATTTCCTGTATAATCCATTTTATGATGGTATTTAATTTGTTATACTTAATTACAACCATGTCTCAGTTTTTTTTTGTATTGTTACAAGCAGTTATAATTTAATTGAGTTCATGTGCTCCAACGGCCTCACTATAAATTGCTTCAATTATTGTTACAAAAATAAATTCCCCTTAAATGCGATTTCACAATCGCACATGCTATCAAACATCTGTAGCCTTGTGCGCTTGCGACTGCAAAAACAGATTAATCTCTGATTTCAAGATACCATTGTTGGCTGTGACGTTGATTTGATGGGACGGTGACCGTTACATGCTGTATGTGGGTACGATTCGAGTATTGTATAGATAATCTGTATGTATCTGTATCTGCCGATACCTTTTTTATTTTATCTAGTTAACGAAACATACGTCCGTCTGCATGCCTTATCTTGGATAGAGTTAAAATGGTAAAAAAAAACAAAAGATCATACCAATCCCTAATATTATAGTTCTACACATTCTGCATTACATACATACAAGATTAATTATTGTATAGAATTCGTATTCCACACCTTAAGATCAATATTCGGAAGACTAAGAAAAAAAATACTTGTTTATGGAGCCGTTTGTGACACATACCACCGCCGCCATCTTGTTATCGTAATTTCTTAGAGCGCAGTACAAAAAAAAATTGAAAACGGAGCCCTTATAGGATCGCTGTGCCTGTCTGTCACAGCCAATTTCCTACAAATCTACCGGACCAAATCAGGATGGTGTAATCCTTTGACCCAAGCACAGATATGCCAAGTAACTTTTTTTTTTTGTAATAAGAATTGATCAAAAATAATAATTGAAAACAATACTTACCTATGTACCTAACCCTCTCCATTTTTTGGAGAATCTATCCACTTATCCTGCCAGAATGCTTGTATTAAATGAACTTCGCGTAACGATTTTCGAAAACTATCAAAGTGTATGGAATAGACATAAGTCCTTGACACGATCATCCAGCAGCTTACGTCAATCCTTTAACTATTACATATCGATAACGATCTCGCCACACAGCTTGTCTAGGACTTCAGTTTAGTCAGCCGTTTAATACTTAGTCAACGAATTAAAATGTGTAGTTTTTAAACACCTCTGGGCAGTCCTTTGAAGCTGGTCCCAGCTAAATCAACGCGCGTGATCCTATAACACTCACGCCAGTAAATATGCGTGACAATACACAATGCTTATTGAACAGCTGCCTCATTATTATTCCTGATCAACCCACTCTTTTTTATTACACACGAATATTGATCATAAATTATATACTAATCATCATCATCATCATCCTCTTGGCCTTATCTCAATGATTCTTGTAGATTCACTCCATAATCGTATTACCGACGTGTAATAGAGCCCTCACATGGACAATTGACTGAATAAATATTTTCAATCTTGTTTTTTTTTTTAATTCGTGGTTGGCGTAGCACGATTTTTCCCAAACATTCCTATCAGCTGTCATTTCAGTTTTCACTCCTTCGTTTTTGATATCCATCCAACCATAAACTTGTATCAGGACGTATAGAGGCTGAACCTGAGTCTACCAAAAACATTGTTAAAAGATTTCTTTTGTCTTATAAATAGTGTCCTCACTAACTTAGCCAAATAATCGTAAATAATAAAGATATTAGCTAAGTAATAATTCCAAATTAAACAAAAAAAAACATCTTTATGTTATGTACTTTGAAATCTGCCATTTCATCATTTTTTTTATTGAAACACCCATGGACACATTACATAAGAGAATATAACAACACTCCCGGCTTTGTCGAAATCAGGTCATCCGTTCAAACTCTTCTCTTTTCTTCTTTTAATTTTATTATTCTTATAACTACACTTATAGCTACACATACCCACAAACACACCTAAATACTTACCTATGTGATATTTTAATTTGACAGAAAATGACAAAATAATTAATTTACTAAAATAACTTAGTATATGCGAAAAGATTAACAAATACTACATTCTTAGGTAGTCAGTATGAATAAAGTCAGAAAATAAATCAAAAACATTAATGCAGCAGGATCAGTAACATGGTCTAAATTAATTCTATCGTCTTTCGTAATAAAACTATATCTATTATACAATGTTATAGAAGGTCAAAACATTCTAAAATGCTTTGAATAGAAGTATTTTATTGCAAGAGATAAAACTCGATTATTATTTATGGCTCATCTGGCCATAGTTCTGCGGCCCAATCCTATCACACAAACAAATATGCGTTTGCGCTGCGGCGCGATCGCGCAGATCCGATATTTCGATTTATGAGGATTAGTATTGCAGCGGATTATTTATGTCGAATGGAATTTAAGCGCAGATTGGATTGTACCAACGTATTCCACTCAGCTTCTATATAGGTGTCATTTCTAGGTAATACGTTTGGTTTTATTTGATGTTTATTTAAAACGAGCTGTTGCCCGCGACTCTGTCCGCGCAAAATAAAACATAGCTATATTACTCAGGGATAATGTAGAATTGTTATGATGAAATAATTTTTCAAATTGGTCCAGTAAATTTCGGAGCCTATTCAATGCCAACAAAAAAACAAACAATCAAATCTTTATAATATTAGTAAAGAATAGCTGTTGCCTGTGACTTCGTACAAGTAGGAGTGTGGAGTAAAGCGGGTGTCTGAATCGTTACCACTATGTTATCCATTAACCTACCGCCAAACAGCAGTGTTCGTATTGTTGTGTTCCGGTTTGGGGATAAGACAGCCGGTGTAATGACTAGAGGCATTCCATCTTAGTCCTCAAATTAAGCATTTTATAATATGAGTGTGCATTCATTATTTAAAAAGTCTAAAAGGTACTACAAACCAACAGTCCGTCAGCCCATTATGGCCTGTCACTTCATAGTATTAGAACACAGAATTAAGTTTTATACAATATTTTACAGATGTACTGGCAGGCGGCTTGAAACACTTCGGACTGTAGGTATCTTATTCATAAACACACAATAGCTACAATATGCTTCTAATTTAAATGTATGGCTTTTACTGTTATTAAGGTATATTCTGCCAATATCAATTCCGAGCCCTTGATTAAAACCATTTTTTTTTATTACTAGGCAATTTAAACCCCTAGGCTAAACCATATTTATACACAAGATATAAATAAAACGATAAAAATTCAATTCAATATTAAGTTTTTTATACCCCGAGTTGGCTCCGCCATTTATAGTTTATTAAACTTACCCACGGCTATTCAAGTCTAAAGCATCATCTATGGATAGACATAAGCTCCTAATATAAAATTTCAACAAAAGGACACCATAAGAGACTAGTAATAATCTCCTTATTGTGCAGAACCATAACATGACCCTCTGTTTGTTTGGCGAAAGACTTTCCCCGAGGTCCAAAATCAACCTTCCTCCGTGCAGGCAAAACTTACATTCAATTGGCAGAATAACGAATACATAATAAGCTTATTACCATAATTTCATAACGAAGGGTGCAGAGATTTTTGATATTGCATTTTGATTTTCGATCAGCTTTTTTGGTTATTAGGAACTCATATTTCATGATTATATTTAGATGCTTTGAACATTTAGATGTGGTTTTCTAGATAAATAGGAACTGGGGACGTGACAAGACTATTGAATAATGAATCCATGTTTTTTTTTAAACCATAGCGTTTTACCGGATGTCTTTTTGCTTTAAATGCTGTTTTAAAAATGAGACGTGAAAATACGACACAAAGAATGTTTTTCCAGCGTGAAAATAATATTGGACTGCCATTGATATTAATTCATTTCAGAGTCAGTTTAAATCGCAAACTCTTATTTTGTAAATGCTTGATAGTTGTGAGGATAGAGCGTATCAAAATTAAATACATATTGGATAAAATAACATCTATGTATACTAAGAGGAAGCTACCGAATAGGCATATTATCTTAGTCATCATGGGCAACGTATTTGGATTCTTAGGACTGCAGTCTTGAGATTTATTTATTATTTAAATAGTGTACAAAAGGCGAACTTAATGCTAAAAGCATTCTCTACCAGTCAACCTTAAGTGGAAACAGAAATCAAAAAGTAGGTAAGTGCAATAGAATGACAAAAAAAAGAAGATAATTAAAGAGCTATTATTTGATTTTATTATTCTACAGTTGAAATATATTATTATATTAGAAGTCTTGGAAATTAAAATGTCCTTGGGTACCAGGTACCGCTGACTATTAGGTGGTCTGTGTTCTCATGGACCTTTTTAGCCATAAAAAAATATAACTATTTAACAAAAATATTTACACAGACTCTCAAAAAAGGTGAAACACAAAAAAGACAAAAGCCACCCAAATAAAACCACTCGTAATCTCAATACCGTTATCAGCAATCCCTTTGTTGGATCTTTATCGCCGCATCTACGCAGAACTCGATCTAAGGATTAATTTAGAAAACAACACGCCCATATTCGCCTACGGTTATGACCATTTTATTATTATTGCTTATACGGGGACGCATAAAGAGGCGGTCGGATGAATGATAGACCACGCGTGTCGGGTTTCAACGTAAAAAAACATCTGACAATAGTATTTGAAGTTGGAACAGGTTGGCTATAGCTGACACCGATGTGCATATAAATGAGTTGCTAGTACATATTCATATAATTCTATGGCCTGCACTTATCATGCATTCTCGAAAAGATTATAAGCCTCTACTACTAGTTTCAGAGCTGTTCTTTTGAAAGGCCTAGCTTATTTTAATAAAACCTAGCTAGACACCGTTATTTTCATGTTTTTGGTCAAATCATGAAAACCATACGATCTTTAACGTTGATCATCAATTCAATAGTTGAGTATATGTAACTTCTTAAACCTGGTAAACCAGTTTATTAATAAATGTTGTGATTTTAAAGTAAATAGCAATTAATTGAATTTGACGCTGCCATCAAGGCACGCGCGAACTATCTCCATCTCCCGTTCTTCGCGCGGAAGCACATAAAGCCATCCCTTTCCATGCTTGTGTGGGCGCTCCGACACCGCAGCATACTATGTGGTCTCTTAATAAAAACTATGCTCCTGAATAATTGATTTTTCTAATTAGCACGTTTGTCTTCTAGACCATCGTATTTGGTTTCATTTCAGTTCTTTTTTCTAGACCGTTTTAATACCAAACCTTCAGAAATAATCAAATTGGTACTTTAAAACTCAACAATAAATTTATTACCTTCTTGTTCCAAATAAGCATTATTGTTTACATCAAATATCACTTCAGGGAAGGTTCCTTTATTGACTTTAACCATTATTATTGTTAGAATTTCTTCGTTCGCAGTTAGGCTTTCATTGTGAGAGGAAATTCACCCGTCGATAGAGCTACATGGTGGGTGGCTATACGATGACAAATTTATGGGATTTGTCCAGGTTTTATTGCTCGATCAAAAACATATAGTGTCAAATATATATTTTGTATGGAAATATCTTAAAATATTTATTCAAGTATTTTTTACTGGTTTGCTTTTGCCTTTATAATGACATACATACCTTCACGCCGGTCTCCCAATGTGCTAGGCAGGGACTATGGAACGCCGGGAGCACCGGGCTAAACATACAACTTTCTCTACATTCAACCTCTTCAGGCACGTATGTCATAAAATATGAACATACATACATACATGTCAGCCGACAGACGTCCACTGCTGGACATAGGCCTCCCCCAAGGCTTTCCACTCAAACCGGTCTTGTGCTTTTCGCATTCACCGCGGTCCCGCGATCCTGACGAGGTCGTCACTCCATGTTGTTGGTGGCCTACCTACAGCTCGTCTTCCGGTCCGCGGACGCCACTCCAGAACATTCTGACCCCATCGGCCATCAGTCCTGCGAGCAATGTGCCCCGCCCACTGCCACTTCAAATAGAATAGCTAAAATATGAACGTTAACTAATAATACTAATACAAAAAAAAAAACATTTAAAAAAAACATATTATGACGTACGAATGACGCCAACAATGGGGTAAGGCTTAATTAATATTATTGTTAATATCAACATCTTAAGACGTTGTCCCAGGCGGGGTTGTGCAATTAACATTTTTTTTTTTAAATCTATTTGATTTTTTTACAATTGCTCCTAGAATTCTTAAAGCATGGTCACAGTACATAAAAGAGCACGTTACCTGCGAGCTTACGTGGAAGCTTAACAATAACAGGACATTTTACCTACTTCGGCTCAAAAAGCTTTGTCTTGAAAACTTTTATGATGACCGACAGACAGACCATTGTGTACTTGTACTTTATTGTATCAAGAGCTTACGACCTGAGCTTTTTCGCTTTTGTTTCTTTGATTGTACTTTGTAGTGGTTTAGGGTGAGAACTCAAGTTGGGTACTTAAGAATTGTTTTATTACGACTATTAATACAGTTAGAAACATCTTCAACATGTTTTTTGTTGTTGGTTTTATCTTTGGAGCTGCCCAATATTACGACATAATTACTTTTAGTGTCCAAATTTAACATCTTTTCTTAAATCCGTCTAAAGTGTAAATCAGTTAAGAACCAAAACATTTTTCCATCTGCACTCTTTGGTCTTCAGTCTTGAGATTGTCAATGTCTATCAGTCTCAGATACCATTTACCATCCGTAGGTTTCTTATACCCCTTTGATTTGAACTGACATTGTTAAATCCCCATTTGCCAGGTTGTTAAAAAATGGGTTACAACAACTTCTGTGATAAATTAATCTTCATAATATTACATTATATCAAAAGTCACCGGTGTCGCAAAATGTATTTTTCATAATTCGATATTATTTTTATCACAATCTAGCAATAGAGATACATCATGCTCTGTAGATCTCATGAAGGTCATGAAAAATAACTAAAAATATAAAACGAACACTTCTATAATAAATAAGAACCAACTTGAACCATCGTCCATGAAGATTTAATTCAGTAAGTAATCTTCTTTGTACACAAGAAAATTCTCCAAATACAATTTCTGTGATGGGAACAGTCTATCGAATAAATTGAAGGCAAGATCTTGATTATTTTTTTAGGCAATACTTGGATAAGATTCTTGGAAATCCGTAAAATGATAGAACATTTTAGTTTCCATAAATATTTCTTTCATCATAGTTACGTAATATTTTTCTAGAATTATCGTTGCTAACGTTACTTACAATATGACATGTATATTTTTTACAAAGTCCTGTTTTGCAACAAATGGCAATCTTATTTTAATATTCACAAAACACACGTGATTAAAGCTTTTAATATACGCCATCAGAAAAATGACCAAATTATATAATAGTTGTCTGATAAGTGCTATAAAACCTTATCTTTCGGCACCCTTATTTCCCCTAGTCATAAATGACTCACGATGTGCACCTGCCCTATCCCTAACGCTATTAGGCTAACCAAAATGCTTTATATTTGATTAAATATGAACTAGCAACAATGCTTTATCACTTAGATAAACAATTAAATTAAAAGTTAATTTAATTATATAAGAAGAATTGAATTTAACCGCACTGTTAATAGTAGGACAAAGGCATCTTTTTATCCGACTGCCAAAGTTTCAGGGTAATGTGTTTTTTGTATTTTCATTGTGCCGTTTACCTTATTTCTTGAAATAAGTAAATATTTACGTTGAGTAAAATTTGGTAATAATAATATTTAAGGTACTCTGCCTCCATTGTTTGCTTTATGAGTAATGAAACTTCAATAGGTAACTTAAGCACTTGAAATAAGAATAACTATACTGGCATTTCTTTATTGCAACGTTAACAAACTTTGCTTGCAAAATTTCAGTTAGACAAAATGCTATTCTTCATCTTTGAATGTCTAAAGTAAACCTTCATTGTGGCCAGTTATAGCTAATATTTCAACCGCATAACATACCGTTCGCCTATTTTGGAATACTATATAGTCATTATCTGCTTCACAGTTATGTTATTACTTTCGGCTTTCTCGTTAAAGAAATGACACGATCCAATTTCACCGTCACCTTTCCATCATCAGTCGTTAAGTCGGAGGGAGAGCGCCCTCATATTCGACATGCCGTTCATTCACACGAAGCGTTTCGCTACATCACTCTTAATACGAACTGCTAATGAGTAGAATTTATTTTCATCCTGTATATTTTTAGTGTTATAACGTAGGTCATTTTCGCACTTGGAAAAAATAGGATTTGGGCCTATATTCAACTAAGTATAATCATATTACGTTTGACATTTTATGGTATTGTCAATATTACGATAGCTCTTATATCATCATCATCAGCCTGTACTAGTCCACTGCTGGACGTAAGCCTCTTCTATTGAACGCCACCGAGCACGATCTGCGGCCACTCTCATCCAGCTCTTACCAGCCTTGCGAAGATCGTCGCTCCGAACAGTCCGAGGGCGTCCTGCACAGCGTTTGCCGATCCGCGGTCTTCACTCAATGCTATATAACTCCGGAGCTTATGCGTTCTGCGGCATATGTGGCCGGCCCACTGCCACTACAAGCTGCTAATTTGATGGGCTACGTCGATAACCTCAGTTCTCTGTCCTTAGCTCTTATTTCATCATCATCAGCCCGGGGGCGTCCACTGCTGGACAAAGGCCTCCCCCAAAGAGCGCCACAAGTCACGGTCTTGAGCCGCTTGCATCCAGCGGCTCCCCGCGATCCTAACCAGGTCGTCAGACCACCGGGGAGACCGTCCAACACTCCGTCCACCGGTGCGGGGCCGCCACTCGAGAACTTTTCTTCCCCAACGGTTATCAGTTCTCCGAGCTATGTGGCCTGCCCATTGCCACTTCAGCATGCTAACTCTCTGAGCTAGCTCTTATTTAGTTGACAGTAATGGCGGCCGAGTTGGAAACAACAGGATAACATAGGAATGTGCTCGGGCTGAGTTTCTACAAGGTGAAACTTTATTGCCTTTGATAGCACTTATTTCATCATCATCATCATCATTTCAGCCATAGGTCTTCCACTGCTGAACATAGGCCTCTCCCAAAGATTTCCACCTCACCCGGTTGGAAGCGGCCTGCATCCAGCGGGTCCCCGCGGACTTGACCAAATCGTCCGTCCATCTCGCGGGGGGTCGCCCTACGCTGCGCTTGCCGGTACGTGGTCTCCACTCGAGAACTCTACTGCCCCAGCGGCCATCAGCCCTTCGAGCAATGTGGCCTGCCCATTGCCACTTCAGCCTGCTAACCCGATTGGCTATGTCGGTTACTTTAGTTCGTCTACGTATCTCCTCGTTCCTGATTCGATCCCGCAGCACTTATTTACTTGACATCAATGGCGGCCGAGTAAAAACAATACGGCAATACAATAAATGTCTATGGGTCTCAATTTCCACTTACCATCAGGTGGCCTGTGTGCTCGTTTGCCTTCTCTAGTTATGCCATTTTTTGCGGGTTGTAGGACCCTGTGCAGGGTCCGTCCGGATCGCTACCACTATCTTATCCATTAACCTACCGCCAAACAGCAGTGTTCGCATTGTGTTCCGGTTTGGGGATAAGACAGCCGGTGTAATGACTAGCATAGAGACATTCCATCTTAGTCCTCAGGGTTGGCAACGCATTTGCAGTCTTATGCTAATGTCTATGGGTCACAGTTTCCACTTACCATCAGGTGGCCTGTGTGCTCGGTTGCCTTCTCTATTCTCTATGCCATAAAAAAAATAATTAAAAAGAGTCCACAGTGGTCTTATGATTTTACCCAATAGGAAAGAGCCATTGAGAATTTTTGTAATCGTGACCAAACGGCAGTGGAAACAAATGCATAGAAATTGCCTTAAGGTGCCAATAGACTACAACACTATGTACTGTATACACCGAGTGTCAACCTTGAAACTCAGTCTATACACTAGAAACACTTGAGACACTCGGTGTATAGACTGAGTGTACAGTTTATAAACTTACCATTACCGCTGCCACCGAGGTGATTCGTGGTACTCCATACATTCCTAAGCATGAAGCCGGAATTTCACTGCTTCAACGCTTCACACGCACATGACACACATGAGCGCGACGTGGATTGTTTTAGGGGTATGTTACTTACGTCACTTTATCCTCCCATGCTGTGTGAAATGTGATGCCCTCGCCTTCCTTGGTTGTGGCTACCCAGAACCAAACGATATCAAGGTACGATGTAAGCAAATTTGGACTAAGCGCTAAAAAAGAGAGGTAATTAGGCAAAGATCCCATTGTTTCGAAGTGTATCTGTATTTTCGTAAGGACCCCATCAATTAAGATAAGACAAGGAACACACCACACATAACACAGACAATATAGATAACCGGTTATAGGAAAATGGTGGAAGCGATCTAGATAGATCCTGATCTTGACCTTGGTTGTTCCACCACTAAAATATCCTATCCTATGAACGAATACAATTCTGTACTTGTTTGTATATATAGGGTAAAACACCCAGTTGCTGACCGCGTTTACGTTAATAGCGAGTTACCCACCCCTGCGTAGTTTACCGCGACTTTTGCAAATATTGACAACGACCTAAAATGATCGATAGTTGTGAACCAATATCCTCATTGTACGGTAAAAAACATAAATTATTATTAAGCCATGACACTAAATAACGTTATGGAATATTTTGTGTGACGCAAAAATTTTTTTTTTTGTATCTGCACTGATGAAGAAGCTTCATTTTTGAATCAGTATGGTACGAGTACAAAATGCAAATGAGTATTTCACCCTCCCTTCTTGGTGTTGGGTGGTCCCATTCACACAATAAGAAGCGATGAAAATTTTTGCTCGACTACAGGATCAGGGTGGAGCCAATTATTTGAAGATACATAATTAAAA
This sequence comes from Acleris sparsana, assembly GCA_923062465.1. Classification (NCBI taxonomy): domain Eukaryota; kingdom Metazoa; phylum Arthropoda; class Insecta; order Lepidoptera; family Tortricidae; genus Acleris; species Acleris sparsana. The sequence goes on from OV281299.1 coordinate 4,027,178, forward strand.
AGGAGGGAGTGGCCTAGAATGGTATTTTGTTTTTACGCTATAATATAAATTGCTCCTTTAAAATTGTTAAGTTTGAAATTCACAATTAGGTACAAATTTACTTACAGCAAACTATAAAATAGTTTCAAGTGGAGATGGGTTTAATTAACTCAAATCAACTAGCGACCCATAGTATAAGCTATGTAGAGAAGAGAAGATAAGGAGAACTCTCGGCGACAATTTAAGTACCATCTATGTAACAGTGTTTATAAATGCTACTTACAAGGATAGGTACCCAACTGTCCGGCTCCGATTTTGTTGATATTGATATAAGTTAGAGAGTAGTTTAAAATAACAGACACGTATTTTTTTTTAGCGGCACAAACTCAACTTGTTGGGAGAAATTGACCTCCAAAGTACTGAAAAGTGACGCCCTTCAAAGATCATCGAAGATACACTTTATTTGGTTTTTTTTTTTAAATCTTATTTTCAGCCGATATAACAAAACACGCGCTCATATTTTTTTCATCTTCTTAAACATTTATAATCAAACCACTATGAAACTTGAATATTTAAAAAAAATTATCTCCATATAAGTTAGAGGGTTTCGTCACTTTTCAGTACTTTGGAGGTCAATTTCTCCCAACAAGTTGAGTTTGGGCCGCTAAAAAAAAATACGTGTCTGTTATTTTAAACTACTCTCTAACATATATCAAAATCAACAAAATCGGAGCCGGACAGTTGGGTACCTTTCCTTGTTAATATTTATTTTAACTCCAGTCTTAGCTCTAGTTTGCTAGTAAACTTAAGTATCCCAATATTTAGTTGTATCATAAACTTACACTATATCAACAATACGTTAAACTATTTTAGAAGCAAAACTGAGCCACCCTAACATACTCCTATATTTAGTTAACGGTAATCACCGCCTTGACCCTTCTAGAAAACCCACAAATTTTCCAACACAAGACGCCCGTCCGATGCATCCACTCCCCACTAGTTGCCGGAATCCCCTCCCCACCTAGGGTGAAATGGCTCAGTTCGACTCGGGTACCCACAGGGCGCACGTCGCCTGTCGAAAATTCGATCAACTTTCGACTCGCCTACGCGAACTTTCGCCAACTTGGTAGTTTCGCTAATTTTGTGATTATTACTTGTGCGTGCCCACATAGAGGGTGCTACGTGATTTCGATTTTGGGTAAGTTATTTTCTATTGCTTTTCCTTTATCGAGTGTTAATTAGAGGGTTCCGTAATTAGTTTAGGTTTATTTAGTTTTCCTTGTTGATTTTGTTTTCTTTTGTTCTTGGTTTATTGTCTTTTTTATACTTCCTATTCTATTAGGAACCATTTGGTTTTAATGGTGTGGTTTTGTTAAGTTTCGGGAATGCTTTGTATTGTAAAACGTTGTACACAATGTTATTAAAAAAAGTATTCTTATGCTATCCATGCATCAAATATCAGACTGACACACTAACAGGATTCACCCTGTATCCTAAGAAGGTTAACCTGTAATCCATCTTGTGGTCCTGGACGTAGCTAAATTGGTCTAATTCCGCACTTTTCCGTTTCGGTTCTGGGCCATTGAAACTCAATTTGTCATTGCTCAGCCAATGATTTGGCGGGAATTTATTATTGTATGTTCGCGACGGCGTAATGGTCTGGGTAGTAATTGTGTTTTATTGTTTACTAGCTGTTTTTTGTGACTTCATGCGTGTATAGTTTGGTAGTCGCCGAGTTTGTGGTGATTTTTGAGTTTTCTAAGATAAAAGTAGTAGTAGGTAGTTTGATACAGGATGTGGTCTATTATCGTTTATCATTATAAACCAAGTAAGTAACGACGCATATTTATTGATCGAATGTATCATTTCATCGAAAACTAATATCTACTGAGACCTTATTGTTTTAAGGTTGTCTTAAGCATGGGTTACGTAAGTTAGGTTGAGTTAGACCTGTGAACTGTGACCACCAAAAAAATGTAAATCCTCCACATGTAAGCTTGTTGATGTAATGAAAATTGGGCGAAGTGAAACCTTTTATGAAATGAATTTCGGTTATCCAATGGTAAACCGTAATTAAAACATACACAATTTAAACAATACACATGCATTCGAGTGACTTACAAAGTATTTAATAACATTTTATTTATTAATGAGAATAATTGTGATTTTAAAAGAACGGATCTAAACTCGAAAAAGGTTTTCTTTACGTGTATAGCTTAGTCAAGGTTAGGTTAATTTACTACATTTTCTATTAGCCTTGTTGATATCTAGGTATTTTATATAAAAAAGCATAAAACACATCAGTTTTATTGTTACTACTTTACAGTACAGCTTTAACATAATTGTCTATCTTCATCGCATTGAACTTAAAAAAAAACGAGACGCCAGTTCGTCCTTTATAAATCTTAAGATGCCATCATTAATTCCTTTTACCCCAGCTATATTTTTTAGTCCGTCCATTCTAAATATTCAATAAAAGAAAAACAAATTATATATTCATAAGGATACCTTAGTCTATGTCTTTTGACATCAAAATTAGTTAACAATGGATAAAATCTTATTTTAAATATATTTTTAAAAGAAGTCTTAAAGACCTTTCAACCTTAGTTGCATGAGCCTAATATTTTCTTTTTAAATAACCAGTGAAACTAATTAGCAGGTACCAAGCGACGAATTTTTATCTTTCTAAAAATGCTTAAGTCTGGATGTAAGAAGAATAAATTCTGATATTTAAAAGTGCTAAGGTAAAGGCACCAGTATTGGACGCTTTTAGCTAAATTGAAAACACTTATCTTCTTTAAAATAAGAATCAAACAGCTGGTGGTAAATAAACAGTTCAAGTGGTCTTGTATTTAATAGAAACAAGTGAAATAATTCCGTCCCGGTGCAATAATTAAGGAAATAAATCCGTATCCGTTCTAATATTATAAACGCGAAAATTTGTATCTATGGATGTTTGTAACTCTCTCACGCTGCAACGGCTGGACGGATTTGGGTGAAATGGATACCCTGGATTAACACAAAGGCTACATTTCAACTCGGAAATTTAAAAAAATCCCGAGGGAATAACGATATACGAAGTATACGTGGACGAAGACGCGGGTAGAAGCTAGAACATACATAATTCCATTGATAACAAAACTATTTTTATGTCAATTTAGGGTACGTAAATGTACGTTAGACTTTCTTAAATACACAACAGATTACATGATACTGTAACATATTGTATAGAAAACTGCCAAGTTACGGCTCTTAATGCATTAAGTGGCAATAAATTGGTTTGACTGTCAACAATGCAGCAGTGGCAAACTTGGCACCCTTTCAGTTATACTTTTGGTAGTACAAGAGGAACTTGGCCTGTTTCTAACATTTATGTTCTTGATGGGACTTCGGTTTTCTGCTTAAGGGATTCTATAAATTATTATGGTTTTGAAAGTAAATCAATAGAAGCAAAGTCAAAATATTTAACTTTATACAGACATCAACAGACATCGGAATTTTTGGAGCAAAATCTTTCGACAAAGTAATGATTTTATACATGGACCTTATTACTTATCAATACTCGACACTAAAACTAATAATTACTTTCAGTTTTGTTAGCCAAAACACACTAAGCAATAAATATTAAAATTAAAAATAATAAATTAAAGTTAATAGAGAAAGTTATATAGCATCTGGGAAATCTTCTTCTTTGATAGGTACACTGGGTAGGTAAACACATTTTATAACTGGGTACTAATTTCAAACTGTGACAAGCATCGATAAGTAATTTTTTCGATATACGGGATAATTTTTCCCCAAAAATTCCGATGTCTGGACATCAGCATTCGAGCAACTAAAAGGGTTTTAAAAATATATTATCTTGAGTCTATCACTTATCATTCATTAAAATACAAAACTTGAATTAACATTATTTAAATTGGCTACCACCATTTTATCTACCTGTTGAGTTTTCCACTTTATATTTTAATGTGGAAAATATTATCATTCAATAAAACTTTTCCGTTATGTCATTATTGCTGGGGCATAACTCACGGCGCAAAACTTCTAGTCTTGTTATAACTTTTACTAGACTACTTTGTTGAACGTGATGCGAGTACCTGAGCACTTATGATGCTTAAGATACTTATAGTATAATAACAACCGAATATTTTTGAAAAACTATTTTAAGTTTTTAACAATCTTGCAACTTTGCGGGTGGTAGGACCTTGTGCAAGGTCCGTCCGGATCGCTGCCACCATCTTTTCCATTAACCTCCGCCAAACATCAGTGTTCGCATTGTTGTGTTCCGGTTTGGGTATAAGACAGCCGGTGTAATGACTAGCATAGATGCATTCCATCTTAGTCCTCAGGGTTGGCAAGTATTTAATCTATTTTTTATTAGACATAGTATTTTACAAGATGAAAAGAGAAATGACAGTATTCGACCAATTCTACTTCTTTGTACAGGCATTAATGGTGTTATTTATTGTTAATACCAAATAATTAATTATTATTATGGCAAGCTCCATAGGAAGCGATTACCATATAAAAAAATAACACAGATTACTCACTCTAATGGCAGTACCTACTTCATTCATCATCATCATCATCATGTCAGCCGAAAGACGTCCACTGCTGGACATAGGCCTCCCCCAAGGCTTTCCACTCAGACCGGTCTTGTGCTTTTCGCATCCACCGCGGTCCCGCGATCCTGACGAGGTCGTCACTCCATCTTGTTGGAGGCCTACGTCTTCCAGTCCGCGGACGCCACTCCAGAACCTTCTGACCCCATCGGCCATCAGTCCTGCGAGCAATGTGCCCCGCCCACTGCTACTTCATTAATACTGAATAATACATACCACCTATGGTATTTGTCATACAGCATAAATAATGCAAGAGATGATAGTACTAACTACTGCCGCGAATTCGATTAGATATCAAGTATCGTTATTCCCTCTTAAACTTTTTAATTTTCCGAGAAGAACCAGGGTATAAGCTATCTTCACTTCAAATTTCATACAAATCCGTCCAGCCGTTCCAGCGTGAAGAAGTAATAAATTTATTATTTTCAGCATGCAAATATTGTGATTCTATTCTAACAACTATTTTTGCTGTTTTGTACGCTGCTCTAAACCTTAAAAACTCTCTAGAGAATCCACTTCGCTTCAAAATCCTAATATACACACAACATCTAACAAATACCCTAAAATTTATCATTTGCAATATTAATGTAAACTGACTTTATCAGTACAGCTTAAGGCTGAGGCGGAAACTTGCTAAAGTAACTTCAAGTTAAATTTGACGAGTGGCCCTCCAAGGAAGTTTTCACTTAAGGCAATAAGTTTGGAATTATGGAGGCAGGAGATGAGTGATGAGATTTCTACCTCGCATTTTGGTGTCGACAACCTTATGACGTTGAGGGAAGGAGCATAATTTATTGGCGCTGTTGAACGATATTGATTCTTGTCGCGTATCGTGTTACTTTTCTGTAATGAGTTAAGTTACGTGAGAAAATACATAAACTTAGTACCTTTTTTTAAAAATATTATTTAGTTGGTAATGTTAGGTTTTCACTTTTAATTACACTTCGCAAAATAAGACGATGATTAATACAGGGTGTTAGGCAGAAGGTTGGACAAACTTCAGGGACTAACTCTGTAGGTCATACTCATCAACTTTTATTATGGGACCAACATCCAAAATTGCGAAAAAAAAACAGCTTTTCCAAACAAACTTTGAGATCTAAACAGCCGAAATGTATGGAACAGGTGTTTTTTTTTTCGCAATTTGGATGTTGGTCCCATAATAAAAGTTGATGAGTATGACCTACAGAGTTAGTCCCTGAAGTTTGTCCAACCTTCTGCCTAACACCCTGTATAATGTAAAATTTCTAAACGTGTATTTATCTGAAAAAAATAAGTTGAATACGTACTTTTTTTAATGCCAGCTAGTCTCAAAGAATGCTACTTAGAGCCCCGGGGCTTCGAAAAGCCTCTGAAAAGGCTCCACCATTAAATAAACCTACAAAACAATTTTGAACCATGTTAGACACAAAGAGTTTGCCTATTTTTGGGCTCCGCAACATGCTGTTCCAAGATGCTAAAAAAGTTGGAGAACCGCTACTTTACAACATGCTGAATTTTAATAATCAAAATCGAATTAAAACCCCCGCTGGGAAGCAGCGCAAAGTTATATATCTAAATGGAAATACAATATTTACTTAGACAATATCTTTATTCAAAGGCAAGCACCGCCGAGCAACTTGATAGTAAAGGCAAACTTAACTGCGGAGGGTATTTATAGAGAAAAGAAAGTTACGTAACTTGCATTAGAATAGAAACTAATTAGGCTTTCTTGCTAATTAACTTGGCCTCATAGCGCCCTGCGGCGTTGTTTGGTAATACAAAGTCAAGAGCAATGACGATGGTTCACTTAGTTCCATAGAATATCCATAAAAAAGATCCAATTTCAATGCTCTCGAGTTTATCTTGGTTAAATATTTTATAAGTCGTATTTTGACGTTTTTAATTAGTTGATTGTTGGTGTTATTAAGATAGGAATAAATATTACATAATAATAATAAGAATCAGGGGACTATCCGAAACAAATAAGCCTAGTCCCAAATCTAAACATAATAATTATATAAATATAAAAAAGGGATGGGAGGGGGAAAGGGAGGGAAATATAAGGAAGGGATGTCCCGGTTGTTTGACTGACTGACTAAATAAAAATCATAAAATGTCGTGTAAGGGAAGATAGCAGTAGTGCTGTGTTGCTTGCAAAATAATGTCGGTAACATTTATATCGCTAGGGTTTTTTTTTATGGTATAGAGAAGGCAAACGAGCACACAGGCCACCTGATGGTAAGTGGAAACTGAGACCCATAGACATTTGCATTCACAAGACTGCAAGCCTAAGACTGCAAATGCGTTGCCAACCCTGAGGACTAAGATGGAATGCCTCTATGCTAGTCATTACACTGGCTGTCTTATCCCCAAACCGGAACACAACAATGCGAACACTGCTGTTTGGCGGTAGGTTAATGGATAAGATGGTGTAAGTGAACCGGACGGACCCTGTACAAGGTTCTACCACCCGCAAAACGCTTTATACGTAGAACTATGTGGCTCTGATTACTTAAACCGAAAACGTTACCAAATAACTCTGGGTACCTAGTAAAAGGGGGAGAAGTCTACTTAACTCGTTATAAGGTTATACCCATTTTCACTAAGATGCCAGATACTTAAACAGTCCATACACATACTTTCACGTCTGTGATTCTAGAGTGGGGTAGGCTGAGCTGCAGAATTACCTACAACTTGTTGATAATTCTGTAACCACATTTTGCACAATTAGGCTAACAAGATGTTTACCAGCGTATTGGTGACAGATTGCAAGCCCATCGCCTAACTGTACAACAAGCTTTTACTCCCTAAGTCTCCGCTTACGCCATCCACGGGAAGACATGGAGTGGCACTATCTAACCCGGCAACCACACTAAACTTAAACAGTCCAGTTCAAACAAAAACAGTTTATGGAAATAGTTACCAGGATATCTAAATACAGAATTCACGTCGGTTAAAAACAGAATTCAGGTAAAGGTTTTACAGGTACAGACTGACAATCTGCCAGTCGATTTTGGCCTGTAGTTCACTTATGTACGAACAGTTAGAACACAGACAAAGGTATCTCAGGTTGCGCCGAGCGTCCAGTGGCACGCTCATTTACTATTATTGTTTCTCATAAACTAAAGTATTTTCTAGAAATTGAAGAGTGGTTTTTCGTTACACAAATGGGTACTTACGTATATGATATAATTTAATATTAATAACGTATGAGTGAGTAAATTGACGAAAAGTGGCCACCTTTCCTCGTTAAATAGATTACAAGGATAAAGGTTATTAAACTTTGTGATGCATATGTATAATTGTGTTAAAACATTGTTCATTAGAAAACAAAAAAAAAATGACTGAAATATAAAATGTTTAAAAAATGACTGACTGCTGAGTTTCTTGCGGCGTTTCTTCTCAGCAGTGGTCTCCTCTTGGGAAGCGCTGGTAGTATCTTAACGTGTAAAAGTGCCCAAGCGGCCTACTTACTGAATAAATTTCTTTTATCTTTCTTTTATCTTTATCTTTTTTAACAATGAGAATAATGAGGGCGCTACTGGATGCTCAGTAAAGTCTTAAGGTTTAAATACATTACGTTATAGATTTTGGATCGTCAGGCCAGGCAAATTTTATTGTACTTTGTGTGACGGGCCGATTGCAGAATAAACTACTTACAAGCTAATTGTATTAGTGGTTTTGCATGGATTTTTACTTATAATATCGGCTTCTACTTTATACCTAATGCAATAGGCCCCATATAGCCTGTGACGTGTAATCATATTAGTGTTAAAATTACGAAAGCTTTTGTTTACTTCACAGTAATGGCGGCCAAGTTAAAAATAGTCCCGTAACATTGTCAAAGACATTATGGTTATACCCAGTACAATAGAAGCCCTGTGTGTGTGTTATCGCATGACAAAATGTGGATAAAATATCCGTCACTTTCTGGCACTTGTATAAGTACGAGAATGACAGATGCATAATCCACTTTTTGTCCATCCAGCTATATTAGACCCTCTAATATTTACGAACACAAAAAAAATGCGAATATGGGTCGTAGTTTCCACTTAAATACCATCGGGAGGCCTGTGTGCTCGTTTGCCTTCTCTATGCCATAAAAAAAAACAAATCGGCCGAGCCATTCTCGAAATACGCGTGACCAATGGAAACAGGGATTCATTTTATTTATATAAATTTAGATTTTGACCCTTGATCCATTCGAGCAGAAAAAGTGGTATGTAATGTGTAGTAGCTTCAAAACAACATTTTGGTTTATTAGAAACCACAATAATAGTAAAGAGGCCGCCACTGGACGCTCGGTGCTGTCTTAAGGTTTTTAAATACATTACGTAATAGATTTCGGACTGTCAGGCCGGGCAAACTTGGGACTGCAGGTAACGTGTTAATCTGCGAGATCCTTAAGTTAACAAATGCTTCATGTTTGAAAAATTTGACGAAAAAAGTCTAGCTTGGGTCTCGCCAGGTAAATTGCGATAAAGGAGCAGGTAGAGAAATATTGCATTGTGGAGAGCAAACTGGAATTAACCAGTTTTTGTCGTATACTTTAAGAGTGAAGAATGCGTAACTGAGCTTTTAGGAATATGTTAATTGTTCATAGGCACGTACAAAAATGCTTTTGTATTTTTTTCAATTACACCTGTCTGTTCTTAGAATATTCTTTTAAAAGAATTTTGGTGAGTTACAGCAAATACCCCATTTTTCTTCGATGGAACGTTACTGGGTACAATGTTTTTCTTTTGTGCCTTATCATAGATTTGCTTACCTTTGCAATATAATTATCTTTTGTGGAGCAACGATGAATACAAAGCGATAATATTGCACTAATTTAGTGAAACATTTATTATTCTACATTGAATAATATAATAAATAAATAAACTTGTCATGTCGTAAAAAAGAGAATTATAAACTTGTATGCCTTCTTAGTAAAATAACCATTTTGCGAGACTGTACTTACATACTTGGAGGTAGCAAAATGCAAAGCAAAATGAAATGAAATAATTGATTACGTCAGTGATCTCATTTCAAAATATATATTTTACGAGTATTTAGCTGTAACGTTATACCTTTTGAATTAAATAAGGACAAAATACTTAAAAAGTTTTTTTTTATGGCATTGAGAAGGTAAACGAGCACACAGGCCACCTGATGGTAAGTGGAAACTGTGACCCATAGACATTAGCATAAGACTGCAAATGCGTTGCCAACCCTGAGGACTACGATGGAATGCCTCTATGCTAGTCATTACACCGGCTGCCTTATCCCCAAACCGGAACACAACAATGCGAACACTGCTGTTTGGCGGTAGGTTAATGGATAAGATGGTGGTAGCGAGACGGACTGATCCTGAACAAGGTTCTACCACCCGCAGAAGATTTACTTACAGAAGGCTACGCAAAAATATTTTTATTTCCTTGTCAAAAACAAACAGGGATCTTTGATTTGTGTTGAAATAATTAATCCTCTCACACATTTCAAACTCACACACTTTTGACTTTTCCACAGCAACTCATTATTTTGACTGTTAACACCAAAGTTAGAATCTTGGTATGAATCCAAATGTTAAGCGTAGACTTTGAAGTTCGTGTTCCAAAGTTATTCATATAAGTTAAATGTTTTTACTTATGAGTTGAAGACATTTAGCGAGATTTAAGGCTCCATTAGAGAAATGTATATGTACTTATGTAAACTCTGTATTGCACATAAACAATTACAAAACATTTTTGCATCACTAAATATAATGTACTAATCCAGTAATCTAATTTAGATGAAAAACTGAAGCATCGACAATTTACTACATTAGGACCTAAACCAAAGGGGGAACAAATTCTAGGTCAGGGTTTCTTCTACTGCTGCTGCTGCTCAGTAAAACCATAAGGGTGCAGCTCCACTGAGACGGGGACGAGCGGACCTGTGCCAATATTAACGAATAGAAGGCGCATGCGGTCACGTCGAGCGCGCCTTGCGCACGTTAGTTTAGATTCTATTGGTTAATATTGGCACAGCTCCGCTTCAAAAGATACGGCTCTTTTAAGTAAGGACGTACAGACAGCGGAGGCATATTAAAAGGGTCCCGTTGGGTTACCCTTTAGGTACGGAACCCTAAAAAATAAGAAGTGTATGTAATACCATTTTTAGAGTTCCGTAGCCAAATGGCAACAAACGGAACCCTTATAGATTCGTCATGTCTGTCCGTCCCTCCGTCTGTCCGTCCGTATGTCACAGCCACTTTATTCCGTAACTATAAGAGCTATTATACTATGGAAACTTTGTAAGTAGATGTATTCGGTGAACCGCATTAAGATTTTCATACAAAAATAGAAAAAAAACAATAAATTTTTGGGGTTCCCCATACTTAGAACTGAAACTCAATTATTATTTTTTCGTCAAACCCATACGTGTGGGTTATCTATGGATAGGTCTTCAAAAATGATATTGAGGTTTCTAATATATATTTTTTCTAAACTGAATAGTTAGCGCGAGAGACGCTTCCAAAGTGGAAAAATGTGTGTCCCCCCCCCCGTAACTGCTAAAATAAGGGAATGATAAATGTAAAAATAATATATGATGTACATTACCATGCAAACTTCCACCGAAAATTGGTTTGAACGAGATCTAATAATTAGTTTTTTTTAATACGTTATAAATCGTAAACCGCATTTTACCTTTCATTCAATCAACTCAAATATAATAAAGAATAAAGAAAAACATTTATTTAGATGTATAGTGGTACGGAACCCTACGTGCGCGAGTCCGAGTCGCACTTGGCCGGTTTTATATGATATAATTTTTACTCTAGAGCAATCAGGTAAAATGTAAGTTACATTTGAAAAATATGTTTATAAAAACAAATACTATAACCGAAACCATCCTAAAATTTCAAGTAATTCTAACTATTCCCAACTAAATATCAATGTAATAAAGGCCTTGAAGGTAGGTTAAAAAGTACAAAAATTACTGAGTAAGTACTATACTAATATCTAATATTTAAAAAATATTGAGAATGGTAATTGATGAAAAGAGCAGAATTACTATTAAGAAAAATTAGGCCTTAGTTACAATAATAGTAATTTACTAGAAACAACCTATTTAATCTGATATTGTTAGCAATATATATATATATATATATATAAAAAAAAACTTTTCTTGTCCTTCTTAACCACAGTATGATTTTTGACAAAGAACGATCAAAAAATTGGCAGGACAACTTTCTTAACTTTTTGCACAACTCTTCAATATTTTCAGTATAATGTATATACGAGGTCGTTGAATGTCTGTGAAAATATTTTGTCTATAATATTGACGCTTTGTTTAACGTCACCTACGTTTGGCATGAAAACATTCACTTAAAGCCTTTGTTGTTCTTGATTGAAGCTTTTACTTGAAAGATGTCTTAGAAAAGAATAAAAAGAAACAATACGTACTTACATTTACTTTCAGTAAAGTCTTTATTAAAGTCATTCTTTCTTTGTCTAAACACGCGTCAATAACGAGCGTCAGCTCATCAAGTATCAAAACGTCTCGACTCCTATTGTAACGTCAAAACAACAGTCGTGCCAGAAGTCCCTTCTAAGTAGACTTCCTTAAATAAAATGTCAAAATGGGACAATACCAACAAAACTCGGCTGGAATGACTCGAGATACTTTTTAAACATTGTTTCCTTACAACTTGCCGGGATTGAAATTGCGGGCACGATCCCAGTGGCGGAATTAAATTTAAAAACAAAAGACGAATACAATTCGCTAATCTTTCCTCTGTTTTCTTTTTAATTTTCGGCGAAATTATTTTTATGAACTGTGATTTAGATAATATTTTACGCAATCGGAGAGACTAAAAAAATGGTTTTAAGGTAAACTATTATAATAGACATAAATAACTGTCGCTCCCCCTCCCCCCACCCCCCGCCGGTTTGAACTCAATAATATTCTGTGTAAAAATATATATTTTTTTAAATTTAATCTTTAATACCTAACTAACGCGTTCGCTACAGTATCGGGTCGAATCAGAACAATACAAATACGTATTAGTTACAGTCTCGAAATTTATTATAGGGTCGAGGACTATCTAACAGATAAAAATGCTTGGCCTAAACTAAACTAAACACCTAAATAACTTAATAATAAATTAGTCATAAAAACAATATGTAAACATTGTCTATTGTCTAGGGGACACAGTTTCTGTAGGAGAATGTATCGAAACTTTGTATGTGGTTATCTTGCACTGTCATATTATTATTTTTTACTACTACTTATCCTGCTCAATCTACGCTTGAATATATTATATTTTTATTTTATGTTGGATTCATTGTTTTATATAATGCTAGGTTAGGCTTTATAATAGTATAATATCATAAGTAGTATTTAAAAAAACGACTGACTGTTGAGTTTTTTGTCGCGTTTCTTCTCAGTAGTGACTGGTCTCTTGTGAAGCACTGGTAGATTTTTGACGAGTAAAAGTGCCCGTGCGGCCTACTTACTGAATAAACATCATTATCTTTTTTATCTTTTTATCTTTGCTATTTAAATTGCAAGGGTTGTCAATTTATTTTTAGTACGTTGGATTCCATCAGTTTAAGAACTTCTCCAACTACATGTGGTTGTGTAATCATTTATTCAGTTTGCAAACGGACCCAAACAGATATAACATAAAATTTACTATTGGTAATATGGTTTTATTTTAACACCGTACATCTTATAAGCCACCCAGATCGTGAAATAGAGCTCTGACTTGTTGAATATCTCTGTTGATCTTTCGTCCGGCTTTCCAAGACTCCGTTCTATTATCATCAGCTTATAAGTTTTATTTGTATTTATCTTAAAATTTCATTAGACGATACTGTTTACTTTTGCTTTTGTTTGTTTGTATTTATTGCATCACATGACTCTATTTTAATGTCTTGGACATGTTATGAATTTTTTGACACGACCGCCATTAATGTCAAGGTTATTAGAGCTATCAAAACGTTGACAATACAATCACAGCTCAAAGACGATACGGTTAAATAATTTATTTAAAATAAAGATGTGTTTTTTTAAACGTGTCCAAAAAGTATTTACCATATTTATTTTTATAATGAGTCTAATTTTTCGCCACGGGTTTGAAAAAATAATTACTATGAAACTGTTGTCATTAATGTAGTGTGCTTTTTTTTCCTTAGGTTTGTGACACACAACATTTTAAACAACATAACTTAAGCTAATTAAAACAAAAAACCCTTAAATATGTTTTGTGTTCCTGTGTGAATTCCTTATGACGAAAAAAAAAACAAAGTGAATCCCAACTTTTGTCGTTGACTCCACTAGTATACGTTTCTTTTTAATTAAAAGACAGCAGCAAAAGATCACAAAATTCAATCCCTAATAATCATTCGGACAAGGAAAAAAGTCGTTACCTTTTTGTCTCTCTCTGATTAAGGAGCCCGTAACAAAGCAAGAGTGGGACCAATGTTTAATTAAGCCTGGACGTATTGCCCAGGGTTTTGCGTTTTTGTTAATAAACATTTTTGGAATTAGCACGTTTACGATTTTGTTGAAAGAATTCTTAATTAAAAACGTAAACCTTCTTTTTTGGAGATTGGAATAAAGAACCACTTTGATCGTTGTGAGCAGAAACCAAGTACTTACGAGTATAATGTTTAACCGTACTATAAATAGGAAGTTTTTTGTATGTGGGACTTTGATTCTACCGTCAAGGTAATAAAAGTCGATCACGTTTATTCTATAATGCCATTTTCAGCCTATGAACAAAGGAAAATAAATCTTATAATTATGGCAACACAGTTCAAATTGAAGAGCCTTTGATTATGTACCTACATCCTATTGCACATTGGGCCTTACGAGGTTAAAACCTAAAAGTAATTAAATAAGAAGAAACTTTTACAGTGGCTCTGTTCTTCTCGGTAAAACCGTATTGCTTTTGACATTTTATTAAATATAGTGTCTTTTGCTTAGCCACCATTTCTGTCAATTGAATAAAATCTATCTTATCTTTGACAATCCGATTTTTTGCTTTATTGTCATACATTAAAGTAAATAAAATAAAATAAATAGTCTGGGTAGCGCTCATATTGCATAGTGCCAAAGATGCAGCTTGATTGCTGAATGGCAATATGCTACGTTTATCGAGAAAAATGCCAATTCTATGATCACCCATCTCACCAAGCTATTGTTTTACAAGTATCCTAAAATTATAAGAAAAAACCGGGTAAGAGCATGTCTGACCATGCTCAGTGCAGGGTTCCAAGGACGTTGCTACACCAAACTATTAAAAAAAAGTGCACCAGCAAAAGAGAGTATCTTCATAGCACTTACATCCTTTTTGTTGAAAAGCGCAGTTTTTCGGCAATAACTCAAGAACAGTATAATATCAGATCATATTGAAAGTAATATATAAGTGATTTTTGAAGATAAATCAACATTGAACATAACGAAACATATGCCGCCATATTGTTTTCTGTAAGTTTTTAAACTCCACACACTGATACAATATTAGTCCGAGTAGCTAAATGTAAAAAACACCCTCTTATTTGACTAAGTGCAACGGTGGACATTAAAAAGAACCAAATAGTGTGTGGCGTTTACGCCGTTTTTAGTATTTTTCTCTTGATATTTGTTTAATTTATGTAAGTGAAAACAGCTCAACTGCCCTGCAGTAAGGTCCCTTTTAGATTTGGCCGAGCATATATTCTGGATTGCCTTTACACATGCATGCGACGTAAAAACAGTAATTTCACGCTAATGACTCATAATGACGGAGTCGAATTACTATAATTGGATTCGGCTCATGGCGTTTTAATACGACATGATGTTTGTTGAAGAATAATCAATAATGCTTGTAATAATTGAATGGAACATTGAAAGTAAAATAATGAGATAAAAACAAACAACACAAGGTACAGTCGAACGCATTAAGATCCACACAGTCATTGCGTCAAATATACAATAGACCTTATTGTTTTGGCGTCTTTGGAACGTGTATATATTTATGACTTAGATTGTTATTTATAAGATACAAGAATCCTTATAATGAAATACATTTTAACCTATCTTATAGTTCGTTAAATTGGTGAAAAGGCCAGTTTTTTCCATACCTACTCAAAATTACAATGTGTTGGTTAAAGTTATCATTTGCTACCAGCTTGCTATATGCAAGAAAACGACATGAGTATCGGGAGACAAATAAGGAGAAAATCAGCCTTAACAAACCTTACAAAAAACCGTTCCATGATACTTTTATTTCTTTCCAGGCAAGCCCCAACATAAACATTATCACAAAACAAACTTTGCTTTTAACCGTACTTTTTTCCATTTGTTGCAGGTTTGTGAAAGGCGAGGGTTATGGAGTCCGTCGTCCAATATTTACTCCTAGCTCTGGCTCTGACCTCCGTGCAAATATCCTACACTGAGAGCCGGCTAAATGAAAAACGCCGAGATAAGACCGAAAGGAGGCATCATCCGGCACAAGTCAAAGACAACATATGCGAAATTACCGACCGGGAGTCCAAAGTACACTGCTATTGCGAGAATACCGAAGTCCGCACTGCCACTAGAGCCGACTGCTGGGTTTTCAATGGCGGCATTGACGAAACTGACCCAATATGGACTAGCTTTAACTCCCAACCGCATTTAGAAAAACTAACATTCAACGTAAGATCCAACGGCGCTTTGAAGTTCATACCGTTGCATGTGGTACATCGTTTGAAGAAACTACAAAAACTTATCATTCACTATGCAACGATCAATAAGATTGAAAAGAGAACTTTTTCCAATATGACTTTGAAAGAAATAACTTTGACGAACAGCAAAATAACGGAGTTGGATTTTTCATCGTTTACCAATCTTCCAGCGCTCGTTAACCTGACTATAAAGGATAACAGAGTGACGGAGGTGCAGCGAGATGTCTTCGTGGACCTGCCCGCTCTGCGATACCTCGATTTATCGTTTAACAGCATTAACCTGGCGCACGACGGGTGTTTTGAGCATTTGGCGCTGCTCAGTGAACTGATCCTAGAGTCCAACTCGATTACCGTCCTGACTAGGGACACTTTCAGAGGCCTCGCTAATCTAACCGGATTGGATCTCAGGTCTAACAAATTGTCAATGATCGGAGATTTGACATTCGCCGAATTGTGGAATTTAAATGAGCTCCTCCTGGATAATAATGAATTGAGATATTTATCTGAAAGGGCGTTTGACGGGCTCGCTTTGCTCCAGAAATTGTCTATGACCGGGAATAAATTGAGGTCCATAAATGAGCGGCTTTTGGAAGGCGTTAGGGGACTTGAGTTATTAGATTTGAGGAACAATGAGCTCGAGTTCTTTACGTACGAGACGGTTAAACCGATACTCGACAATTTGAAATTGAAGTCGTCGGTCCTTTATCTGAGTGGTGAGTGATAATGACTTAATTTCATTCCATTCTCAAATAACATTTTACTGAATAGCATTAATAATTTGATCCGATTGAATTTCGTGGTTGTCAAGAGAATAAAATTACCCTCAATTTCGCGTTTATTTTCCTTGGCTATATAGAACTTTCTCTTTTCATTCGATGGTATACAAACAAACTGTTATGGCGATTTTAGTGTTGTAACAAAAACAGAAAATAAATCTCGTCATAACAATGAAATATATGATTTTTCTAACAGAAAACACAATGAAACGTACAACAATACGGTTATTGTAATCAAATCATAAGAATCTTATTTTTGGCGCAGACATGTTATTTAGGAGAGAATTACGCACACACGTATGTTTAGCGGGCGCTCATGGGAAGATAAACAACTATTATTCCACGCAAACAATGGCGGTCCCTGTAGAGCTCTAATCCCCTACAAAAGCACCCTCCATATTAAAGACAATTAATGAGTGTAACAGCTCCCTTTAGTGAGCCAACAATGCCGAAATAACTCCAAGTACACAATGAAATGTGTTTAATTCAGAATCAACAAACTAAATTTGATAAAAACGATAACCACGTTATTTTTCGCCACGCGCCGGTCCGAAGTAAATAAGAATGCCCTCGGGCATTAACGTAGTTAAATTGAAAGTTATGCCTTCCATTTGTTGCATAATGCCTTCCATAAGCAAAAAATGTTGCTTCATTTAATTAAAGTATTTCGTGCGCCCAATTGCTCATATTTTCCATCAAAAAATTATAATTACAATTTCCAACTAAACATGGCCAAAAGTGATTTTCATAATGATACATCTAACATTTCCAATAACGTCTTATTTTTGCAGGTAATCAATTAACTTGCGACTGCCGCTTGTCATGGATTCACAACCTGCGGAACGACACAAAGAGTGAACCGCTCAGACTAGCTCTGGACGACGTGACCTGCATACCCAACAAGCCAAGCGAAATACCCGCCAACGACATCAACTCACAGACTTACGACGAGAAGAAAGTAAACCAATTAGAAATAGAAGCAAAAGGTGAAGTATTCCAACAAGATGGAAATGATGAAGACGCTTATGAAGAAGCAAGTCCAACGTACAAATTAGAAACAACGGCCTCTCCTATCCTCGATCAAGTCGTATTGCTTGATATGCCTGTTGAGGCGCTAGCGTGTCCCAACCAATTATCCCAAAACAGTGAGGATTCGTTAATGCTCTCGTCAAAAGATGAGAGCTATTGGCGACCGAGCTCAAGTTTCAAAATCCTTTCAAACCTATCCCTAGTGCTCACTTTAGTTACAATAAGTTTCGTGAATTGAACGCAAGTGAATTACGACTTTAAGGGAACAATGTGTTGCGCTTGGTGTTTTGTATGGGTAGTTTTATACTTCAACCGTTTTCTTCTGTAGTTTGTAAGGATGAAGACTGGTTAATTGTATTTAATTAAATTATTTTGTAGACATAACTTTGGTGATTGTAAGTCTTGAAGGGGGTTGGCTTGTTAAGTGTTTTCTGGAAGAAAGTTTGATGTATTGCCATAAAATGTACAAGCTTAAGTTAATGAATTAAGCCCATTGTAGTGTGGAGTATATTAATTTGTAAAATCAATACATAAACCTGTGTCTGTGCGTCTCAATATTGTCGATACCAATATTGGTGATAATTATTAAGAAGCCATCTTATTTATTTTATTTTATCTTGTATAACTTACAGTAAAAATATAAACAAAATCAGAAAACCTTCTATTACAACAAGTATTATTAATAATAATAACATGAATATGACTCACAAAATCACAACAGTAACTTGCCATTATGGAATCTTTAGAAAAAAATACTAACATAATACAAAATTATTTCATAGTTTTTTTATATTTCAATATTTAATTTTGTGATGTATTCTTTAAAGAGGGCATTTTAGATTATATTCTTGTATTATAGGTATCGACGTAACTCATCGAGTTAGCCAACTTAAGTGGCGATAGTAAATGATGATAATTAAGTTACCAGGTAAAATGTACCTTACCCACTGATAAGATGATTTGATTATGGAATTTGATAAGATTCTGAATTGAAAACAAATCTATAAGTTAGAGTCTTTACTTTTAAACAACTATTGAACTCGTGTGAAATTCTCACAATAGTGATAGGATATAACTAGTCAGTAAATCATTATTACGTGGATTAACATATCAGTTATTTGATAAAAGTAATTGCTCTTTATTAAGTTTTTAAGTTTCAAAATTAAGTAAGCTACCAATAAGTAAAAATATTTGCTTCTCCAGTCGGTATTAAAGATAATTCAACAAAATAATGTGCAACTATCACCATTATTTATAGCTTCATTTTGCCAGTTAGTTACTAAGTACCAGTGCTGTAAATATATAGACCTAGATTAAAATTTAAATTGAAATAAAGTGAGAAAATAAAGCTCAATATGAAATTGTCATCTAGTTATTTTACCCAACCCATAAAATAGATAATAAAGTCAAGGATCAAGACTGTTAAGCTAACATTGCACCTTACCCGCAGAATACGAGTATCTTGGTGTATGTCGTTTTTGCTATAATTATTAAATCAATAAATTTCAATGATTCGTGATGTATAACAGACATAACCTAACCTACGTATTATATAAATTAATTAAATTATGTATTTGCTGGGTGTCTCCTTGCGAGATCGAATCAGGAATGAGGAGATTCGCAGGAGATCTAAAGTAACCGATTATAGCTCACCGGATTGCAAACCTTAAGTGGCAGTGGGCGGGGCACATTGCTCGTAGAACTGATAGCCGTTGGAGCGGAAAGGTTCTACGGTGGCGACCGCGAACCGGGAGACGAAGTGTTGGCAGACCTTCCACAAGGTGGACTGACGATCTGATAAAGGTCGCGAGAAACCGCTGGATGACAGCAGCAGAGGACAGATCGTTGTGGAAAACCTTGGGGAAGGCCTTTGTCCAGCAGTGGACGGCTTGCGGCTGATAATGATGATGATGTATTTAGGTAATCTAAAAATACTGCAATATAATATAACTTTAGGAAAACATTTGCCCATACCGGGAATCGAAATCGGAACGGTCTTCGTAGTCACCGGTTTTTATTTCACTTATTCAGATCATTCGTTATATTTAAACTGACATCATTATTTGCACAAAGATATGCTGAAGAGTGACATAAGCTCCTTTACCCGGGAAAATTGGGTCACCGTATACCGTCGTAAACGAATTCTTTGCTGTTTGAAGTTTCTGCCTCATTATAAAGCGCCGTTTTGGTGCAGTGCAGCTCTACTTAGTGTAGTCAATCATAGGAGACGTCGAGATTACAGTACAGTGGAATACAGAAGTACCTGTACATTTTAAAACTTTGTCGCTGCTATTTTTGTACAAAATTTAAAGCACTCTCTGTGTAATACGTTGCGACGACAAGGTACAAAAATATACTAAGTACTTCTTCTGAATTTGACCTTAAAGGGCTTTTACATCTCCCTAAATTAGTCACTAACATGATGCTGCAATACGTTAGATACTTATGGAGATATCTCTATCTCGTTCCAATGCATTGCTGCGTCTCTCTTGTTAGTGACTAATTAAGGAAGGCGTAATAAGCGCATTAGTTTCGGCTTTCTTGTATTTTATTTCTAATATATTATCAGATACAAGTCTCTCAGGCGTGACGACGAACATGACCGATGATTATCTAAATTACCCATACAAACTTTATTGGACTAACTAGGCATTATTGTACAGGACGCTAGCTGTACCAAAGCATTGGGGTTTAAAAAATACTGATATTGTAGGTACTTGTTTTGTTATATGATACAAAAACTAAAGGAACTAATCATATGCGATTCGGATCCGCGCTTTGAGAGTACCGCTTATTTGGTACCTTTAGGGTACGAAATCCTAAAAAAAACATTGCACCCAATTTCAACCCAAGCATCTGTGTTCGAAATTCGAAATTCAACAGTTAAATCATTGAACATTTTAGGGAGTGTTTCGTCGTTAGGATTTGGGTGACGAATCAAAGGAAGCGGAGAGTCTATTGTTTTGAAAATGAATGCCTTCGGTGCCTATTCAGCTAATCGATGGCGGGTGCTTGAAACCGTTTCGATAGACTCCATGCAACGTGGCAAGGTATTCATGGAAAATGTACCTACACATTATAAAGTTTAACACCCAGTTAGGGCAAATATTTTCCGTTTCGATAGAAAAAGAAGAAGATATACATTTATTAATTAGAAATACATAACACACATATATACAAATGATTAAAGAAACCAGTGAAGTTAACAGGGACAGCAAGCAGTGTGTCCTCGCGGCGGTGAAACGGACACTGGCTCAGAAAAATGCCGAGGTGTCAGACACCTACACCGCTGATTTTCAGCCAGTACCGGCTACTCATACAACTTTGAATTTACGCAATCAATGCCACGTTGCAAGTTATTCATGTAAAATGTAAGTACTTACCAATTACAAAGTTTACTTTAATTCCAGTACGCAAGAGCAGATATTTAAGGGGTGTAATACTCCATATTGACACCAACATTGATGTAAGATAGTGAATCTTGGGTATGGCAGAAGAAGAACGAAAGCACGATTAATGCAGTTGAAATGAGAGCTCTAAGAAGTATGTGTAGAGTTAGGATGATAGATAGAGTAAGAAATATCGAGATCCGAGAACGATGTGCATTAAAAGAAGATGTAGTGACTAAGATCGAAAAGGGTATGCTGAGATGGTTTGGTCACTTAGAAAGGATGGATGAAAGAAGAGTTACGAAAGAGATATGGCGAGAGTGAGCGGAGATGTCGGTAGGGGACGTCCTAGACGGACGTACGGTGATCGCGATATGCTGATTAAGAGACAAATCGAAAGCACACGAAACCGACGTACGTGCATGAAGAGATTGATGAATGTAGAGGAGGCGAAGGTTTGTTTGAACCAGTGCACCTGGCGTTCCATAGTCTCTGCCTAACCCTTTGGGAGACAGGCGTGAAGGTATGTATGTATGTATGTGTCAAACAGTAGTCATTTGTTTACATCTTTGGTAATTTCAATTGACATAGACTTTAGGTGCAATCTTTACATAGAACAAAACAAAGTTGCTTCCCGCCATCTGTCCTTCTGTTTATACGCTTATATTATAACTACACAACGTATTTTAATTCGATTTTCATTAATAGATATAACGATTCAAGAGGAAGGTTGTGTAGTTCGCTAGTTCTCAGCGATAGGGAATATTCATGACGTTCTTTACAGCTTCAATAAAAGGTGTTTCATATAATAAACAGATGAAAAAAAATATTTCTCGACTAAATAATTTGTTACATGACGTCACCGTACATATCGGATCTCTCTGTCTAATCGTTGTCTTATGAGCAATTATAAGACTTGTATGATCCGTATTTCTTGGCCTATTTTAATTTTATTTCACAGTTAGTGATCTCTTTCACGGTATTCTCGAGTTTCGCAATCAAATCGGATTTCGTTTTACTTATTCCCTGTTCTGAAGATCTGCCTTATCTGTATTTAGAGTAACAAAAGAAAGCTACCGGATAGTCTTTCGCAAATCGTGAATTATATTCCCTTTTAGTATCCATAGCACTGCTACAATGTTTCTGCGAAAATAGTTCCGCGGAACAACGTAAATGCACTTCGAACCATTTATTTACTGTGCTCTATGGAGTACGCCGGTAACAAATCGAAGTCCGTCCAGCGAGCAGCGCTGCGTGAATGGGTTAGTTTATGGGAACGAAACGTTTTTTAAGCGTTCTTTTGGCACAGGATTTAGAATTGTTGCGGTGAACCTTGTTGGTAATTTAAATAAATCACTATACACGAGATGGTCGAATTATTAACCGGCGTGTTTAAGTTGTCGTATATGATGTTGAGATGTTGTATATTTTTAATTAAGAAGCTTAAAACTTACTCGTATAGCTTAGCTCGCACGATGGACCGCTCGACAAGAAACTGTTTTGGAGAATACCACTTCTGGGTTCCTCCGGATTGTCACTATAATTCCAGCCAAGCAGCATGTTTACGCTGTTAGTGTTCCGGTGTATGGAAACCGGTGAAATGACTAGCATAGAAGCATTCCATCTTCGTACTCAGGGTTGGCAATGCACCTGCAGTCTTAAGATTGCATTCTTGAGATTGTAGTCTTAAGATTGCCAAATAGTGTTAGGTAAGTTTGTATTACAATAAATGTCTTCGACTTACCCCAGTGAAAAGCTATCCCATACGATGCAATTAATTCGACTAACCGCTTACCAATTCCTTAAAACCCTCGTTACTCTTTCCGTATGAAGTGTTTATTGAACAGCTTTAAGCTATTTTAATCTCTACGCGCAGGCTTAAAACCAACCAATCACACGAATCTGCGAAACTAAGTCAACGGAGAGGGGGAATTCATAGGGTAACACTAACTTAATGTAAGTGCTTAAATCCGAAACCCTTAAGAAACTGGTAACCTCAGTGGTTGTAGTTAACTAGTTTGAAGCAGTTTCCATATCATTAGGATAAGGCTATCGATAGGGTAAGCCTATCGATAGACTTAATCAAATAAAGGGGTTTTCCGGACCCTGATCCCGTCAGAGCGTGTTAAAAAAACATATAAGAAATTTTTGCAATGTACGTATTCGTTCGCTTAACTTATTATAACACCATGTTATGTGATTTATCGCGAACCTCCCTCAAAAACTTAACTAACATCATAACTTTAACTTCATTTCTCATTAAAATAATATAAAACTAACTGGAAAACCACAACTTCATACGATAGCTGCGGCGTAATATTTTCATAATAACGGAGCAGAAATGTAAAAAACTCTTTGTTTCCTTTAAAATGTAATGAACAGCCGCTAGGAACTAGTTAATATTATATTCCCATGGCACGGAAACAAAAACGTTTCTTTTTACGTTATTAAAGTAAAAATTTAAATAAAGTAGCTGTTGTAGAATTGTTTATTTATTACGGATTTGAAAAATTCCTCGGACCTCTGTCTAAGAATATTTTACTGACATTCATTTGGCTGTTACTGACGTTCATTGAGATAGCCCCGGATACACAAGCTAAGGACCCCTAGGGGGTCTGTGGACCCCACTTTAAGAAACTTTGCATTAGACGTTGAATTAATGAATTGCAAAGTGGAGGTTTTCAAAAAAAACAAATATCAAGAAACGTTCTGACACAAATTGACCTGGTCCCAAACTAAGCTCTAGGCTTGTCCTACGGGTACTAGACAACGATAAACATACTTATATAGAGAAATAAATACTTAAATACATAGAAAACATCTAAGACTCAGAAACAAAAACATAAATATTTGCCCATTCCTGGAGTCACACCCGGGACCGCTAGCTCCGTAGGCAGGGTCACTATGAACTAGGCCATCGCGCCGTCAACACATCTTTTTTTTTTCGAAAACTGTCACCCTTTTTGATGTTTCATTGTTTCATGAGTAGGGTATATGTCAAGGGTCCCGTTACAACTTTATCTAGTTAGTTGGCCATGGGATCCATTGCAAGTCAACGGATCTTATTAGTAATTTGGAGCCGGTTTTTTATTTTTGAGAGATCCGTATCCAAAGGGAGCCCAACGAGACCCTATTAATATGCCCAAGTTTAAAGACTGTATCTTTTTATTTTAACAGTTTTTTTTCAAGAAAATGAAGTAACAAAGTAGGTGCCTATAAATTAAACTTTCTTTTTACATATTTTCATATACTCATGTTGTAGGTATGGTAAAAATTGTGAAACATACAAACATCAAATTTGTTATGATTATAGTATAGGTACAAAACCTGAAGAAAACCAAAAATACTATAAAAAAACAAGTTTAAGTTGGGCTCGCGCTGAGTTGATTCAAAATAATTCAAATCAGAATATAATTTACTTACGGAACCTTTGGTGCGCCAGTCCAAGTCCGGTTTTTAAAGTCTATTACAAATGCTCGAGTGCTTAATAGTAGATTGTACAACAAGGGCATAAAATAAAACATTTTATCCAAAACTTATGGTATCCATCCGAGCCGGTAGGCGAGGTTGGATAATTAAGTCGAGGATAAAATGGGTTTTAAGACCGAGATATACACTGCTTTTCACTTCGATTACGAGGAAAAAAAACAGTGAAAATGTAAAAAAACTTACATGAATGATAATGTATTAACTTGTTTGCCGCTTCTCCAAACTTTGAAATGTTCATAAATTTTCTTGGATTTAGGTGACAATGTCTGTTTAATAAGTTATTTAGCATTTTTTCAATTTAACTAGGTCTGTTAAGTTTGAGCATTGTTACCTCTTCACAAAATTCCGTAAAACCACAAAGAAAACAACTGCAATTACAACAATTACAAGACAAAGCATCGAAGCAAATGCCAGTGTTTCTAACTAGTGTTAGTATTACTAACTTGATAATATAAATCATGGGATTTATTTAATCATGTCAAGTAATACTAACCTATGATTATAGCAATCAAAATATAATATGCCTGAGCAAATTATATTTTAATTGCTATAATGTATATAACTAAACTTGACTTATTTGATCATTTTAGGGCGTCCTATCCTTTAGGCAAAAAGTCAAGGAAAAACTGGCATCGACAGTTTTGGTTTTTGCTTGAGGCTGCAGTTATAAACTCATATATAATATATATAAGAGGTATGAAATTTGACATTAATACAAAAATAAAATAATTAGGTATATATTCTAATGTATAAAGTATTAATTCTCGTGTTTATTTTGTTACAGGACGTTTGAGACGCAGAAATATACATCGAGATTATCGTTTACGCTTAGGGCGTGCCTTGATTGATAATTTCAGCAGTCGGGAACGACAAGCACCTATTTTCAAAAATAAAAAAGGAGGTGTACCTACAGTTCCAGATGAAATACGCTTTTCAAATGTGGGAATTCATATGCCACAAAGTGGCAAATATAGAAGATGCCGTTTTTGCAGCACGCGAGCTAAAGAGCAACGTTCAAAATATTTTTGCGGTATATGCCAGGTCGCTTTATGCGGTGCTCCATGTTTTGAAAAGTTCCACTTAAGGATCTCTGGCCCTATGGCAGAGTAAATTTCATATAAATATAAATAAAATAATTATTTAAAAATAATCTACTAGGAGACTTTTTATGGCCTGAAGGCGTATAATTCCCACGTATTTTTTTATAAAAAAATAAAACATATTATAAAAACTAAGTATGGTGTTTTTATCTTCTACCTGCATAAAAAAATATACATATCTTTGTATAACCCTAAATTCAATACTTTCGCCATGCCCAATTAAGGGTTAATACTCCGAAACTATAGACAAAAACCTCCTCCCGGCCACTGTATCTCTCTTAAAAAAATAATAATTGGATTTTTCAACTAAGGTCGAACGCAATAGGTACTGCCAAAAATCATACGTTGATTTAAAGTAAAAGTATTAAAATAACCTGTCTGTCTGGCTGTAGGGCATAATTGTCTTAGTCTAGATGACAACACTTTATGCACTAGTGCATTAAATGCTATTTTATGCAGCCCAGCATAAAGAAGGACTTTATATCTATCTTTATATCTGGTATAGCTATCATATTTTTTGCCTGATTAGTTTTTGCAAGTTAATTTTGAAACAAAATGTATTATTGAAATGGATTTCAATTTAGGAGCGTAGTAGGGAGATTCAGATATAGCGGGTAGGCACTGCTTAAGGTGTTGCATTAACATTTATGTTGTCCTGATGACCAACGCAATCTTACGGTATCCATGAGCTAGTCCATGAGCTAGTAGTAACGATGAAAGATTGTAAGATGTAAACTCTCCACAAAGGTTATAAACGGGTAGTTAAAAATCCATAAAGCTATGCCTAGTGTTACCGTGTCTTAAAACACTAACAAAAACTTAATATTAGTAAGTACTTACAATGGAAGGACTAACACAACTTGTTTGCATAAAAATGTATATTTATTATTTATGTTTACTACCTAGGAGTATGAAATAAAGGTAGCTTAGAATATACGTGGAAGAAAAAAAAATGATATTTCAAGAATCGAATAAAATATCCCACGTGCTCTTCAAGAACTGTCCTAACTATTGGAAGCTGATTTCCAAACTTTGCTAATGACGCCAAATTATAATGGAGTTTCGATACCTTTGGGGGTGAAGTTTTGTACGTGTGCCATCTCCGAACCACTTATGTGCGCGGGGCAAACGAAATAAGCGACAGTTTTTGTGAAATCGAGTTATTTAACCAACTTTGCGAGAGGTCGTGACAAAGTATAATCTACATTAACATAATCAAGTCGTCAACATAATGTTCGTTATTATATTTTATACTAGCTTCTGCTCGCGACTTTATCCACGTAGATTTCCAACTTTTAAATTTTCCTGGATGAAAGTATCCTGTGTGTTAATCCAGGATATAAAATATCTCCATTTCAAATTTCATCCCTTTCCGTCCAGCCGTTGCACCATGAAGCAGTTACAAACAAAAACACAAATTTTCGCATTTATAAAGTTCAGTAACACCGGTGGCGCTAGGAAAATCTAACGTCACTTGAAAATCAAAATCGGACCATGCGTTCAGCCTTTACAAGGAAAGTTAGAGCCTTACATACATACATTACTTGGCAAAAATACCATCTTCCTCCTTCGGCCATCTGAAAAAAAGAATATATCTAAAGTTACGTACTTAGCCCAGTTAGTAGTGACGCTGCCTATGAAGCTAACGGTCCGCGGTCGATTCCCGGAATGCACAAATATTTGTGTGAAGAGCGCGAGTATTTGTTCCTGAGTCTTGGATGCTTACTATGTATTTTTCTTTAATAAATCAAATACTCATAGAAAAGCCTAGAGCGAAGATTGGGACTAAATAGGTCAGTTATGAGATCAGCGCTGAGTTTAATGCCAGCATTACGCTGAGAACTAAGGTTACCAACATAGCCCGAAGAATAGCTAAACTGAAGTGGCATTGAGCACATTGCTCGCAGGACTGATGGCCGATGGGGTCAGAAGGTTCTGGAGTGGCGTCCGCGGACCGGAAGGCGAGCTGTAGGTAGGCCTCCAACAAGATGGAGTGACGACCTCGTCAGGATAGCGGGACCGCGGTGGATGCGAAAAGCACAAGACCGGTCTGAGTGAAGAGCCTTGGGGGAGGCCTATGTCCAGCAGTGGACGTCTTTCGGCTGACATGATGATGATGATGATTACGCTGAGTTGGGACCATTTCGTGACTACATCTTCTTGTGCCTAATTCTCTGTCCTTTGTTGTTACGAAAAAAGTTTTTCTTTCCACATTTCTTTTCAACTTATTTAATATGGTCCCCTGTTATTTTATTTACAACATATAACTTGTTATATTATTCTACTTGCTCATGTTTCTTACAAATCCATATTACGAGTAAATACGTACGTTGCAGATGGAAATAAATTACTGTCACGTTCAAAAAACGTACTTCCGGTACCAAGACCGAATTCAGATAAACATTTTGCTTATTCAGGCCGCGATTTGTATGATACTGATTTTCGTACACAACCTCGTTTCAAATTGAATGGAGGTAAACTAATATCCCCCTCTTGTCATTTTTCATAGCATATATAATACAAACGAGCACAAAGATAACTAAATGTAGTGACTAAGATCGAAAAGTGTAAGCTAAGATGGTTTTTTCGTTTAAAAGAAGAGTAAGGAAAGAGATATTATTATGGCGTGCGAGAGTGGCCGAAGATGTCGGTAGGCGGCATCCTAGACGAGCGTACGGTGATCAGATTCGCGATGTACTGGATAAGGGCCAATTCAAAAGCACCCGAGAATGACATACGTGCATGAAGACATTGATGAATGTAGAGGAAGCGAAAGTTGTGTTTGGACCGGTGCACCTGGCGTTCCATAGTCTCTACCTACCACATTGGGAGACAGGCGTGAAGGTATGTATGTGTATGTACGAGCACAATTGCTACCTGATGGTGTGTGATTACAATCTTAAGACTGCATTCCTAAGACCTCAAATGCGCTAGCAACCCTGAGGACTGATATGGAATGCCTCTATGCTAGTAATTTCACCGGTTATTCATATCCCCACACCGAAACAGAACTGTTGTTTGGTGGTAGGTTTGATGATAAAGTGGTGGTAGTGATCAGAACGGACCCTGCACAAGGTCATACCAACACTAAAACATAATTGCGTTCACAACTCGGTTATTTCTGGGGTCCTTGAGAAAACCGGCTTAAGTCAACTTTGCTTATAATAAAAATGGGTGTAAGTCATATGCGGAGACTGATAGATATAACCTTTTTCCACTTTTACTCTTGAGCTTTAAACCTGGTAGTATTCAATGCATAAAGCCTCTTCAAAAAAAATCTTAGTCTATAAGACGTCAGCGAAGACTGAACAGCTAGCAGTTTACTCGTTTAACATATTAGTATTATAGAAATTCATCAAGGGATTTAGGCAGGATTTTAGGTGCGGTATATTATCTCTGTTGTGCAATAAAATTAGTTTTCATCTAAAAACTAAAGCAAATTTTACTGTACACTTTTATTTCCCGCCGCTTCCCGCTGTCAGTGACCTGAACGAGTATGTACGCTTAGATCTTCCGAATTACGCGTCAGACTTTAATGCGGGTTTCATCAATATAAAGAGTGATTCAAAAGGAAGATTTTCACTCTGGATTTTGTACGGATGATACTGGAAACTCACATAAATCAAAGCAAAGCGAGGGTGATTATTATCTTTCAAATTAGGCAGTTTTCATATTCAATAGAAAGTGTATTTCAAGAGGAAGATTTTTATGTATAATAAAATTAACAAATTCTGAATTTTGTATAGGTGTTACAGAATACTAATATAAACCGAAGCAAAGCAGGTCGCTAGTAAATGTAATAACGACTTTCAAGTACAAATTTAATTAACACCAAGATAAACTTATTTAAAAAAATAAACAAGAAAATACGGGTGCCGTAATGCCCTGGTTTAAACAGCTCGTGCAAAAAACGTGTATAAAAAGCGAAAGCCTTCCTCCAGGCTGAACGTGGGAAAAAAATGGAAAGAAGACGTTATTCCTTACCTTAAATATCGCCCAGGTAATAAGTAAGAGTATTTTTAACTCCGTTCTATGTCACGTAGCTGGCCCTACTATTGGTTCACATTTATTTGTGCAGATATCTAATTATTTTCAAAGCTGACCATAGATGCTGAAAAAAAACGTGTTTGTACTTAACCTATTACATATTACAAAGGTTACATGGGCTTGTTATAAAAGTTAGGTTAGGTTAGACATCTGACCAGAAAAAAAAAACCAAAGCGGCGGGAAGTATCTCTTTCCGAAATGGAAGTTTGAAAAATGATATAGCTTGTTAAATAATGATTTGGTAAAACATTAGTGAACCATATGTCGTAGATTAAAGGTATCTGAAAGAACTTAGCTGTGGCTCCGAAATCATTCCAATAAAAACCAACTGAAAATCATTATCATCACAATTATTATAAAAGTCCGCGTTTGTTCGCGATAATCTCAAAAACTACTTATCGGATTGTCATGCCAATTTTACCATCAGCTAGATATTTTTTCATGAAAAGTTTTCTGGTTTAAATACAGAACAGATAACGCACATAAATAAAAGCGAAGCGAGGACGAGTCCTTAGTAAAAATCAAAATAATTTATCTGACTATTCTTTGGACTCGTACTGTGTATTTTACTCTGATGTAGTGGTCAAACTTCCATTGATAGCAGTCTCAAAAGAAAGTTAAAAACAAAATCATATGTATCCGGGAGAACTAAGAAGCAAAAGCCTTCTAGAGATAAATGTACACTATCAAAATGTAATTTCACTGGTACACTAACTCTGAACCACTGCAGTGTGAACACATCTTGGTAACAGCAATTCTGCTGGATCTTGGACCAGGTACTTCAATCCTTATATTTTTATTTAGAGCACAATGTTTTACTAATAACGATTAGCAAACTAAACTGTTCACAGTAGCAATTAGCACGCCAATCCAAGCTACAAGTGAAAGTTAATAATTAATCTTCCATTTAATAGCTCTAATAATTGGTCTGGTTTACACCCTCTTCGTGCACGCAAAGAGGCGGTGCATCGATTAAGCGCTTTAGTCATTATAAAGAAAACATTATAAACGATAATAAAGGTAAGTGTAAAGTTTTTCTATACTACCTTGAACCATTAAAATCGATCACTGACAATTTCCTAAGGTCCTTTCTGCCTTGTACCTTAGAACTAAGGATTCAACTTCCTTCCAAGATGTTTCAACAACTTTGCTGTACCCCTAGCTCTGTGATTGATGTTTATGGGCGACAGGGACTGCTAACCACCAGGTGGCCCAGTCCGACCGGTCGTTTGCCTTGTACGGATATAAAAAGTGCTTTATTTTATCTTGATAGCCAAATAGGTTATGTAAGGGTTTACTTGCTTAATAGCGGTGCCGTTATGTAATGAAATCGGGGTCCATGTTAATAAAATGTTGAGATGGTTTCCTAGAGAGGTTTTCTGTAAACTGTCTGTCCTCTTGTTAAATAGACAACATTTTAGTGACGACATTTTTCGCTTTATTACATTATATTATGTCAAATTTTATCATGGGTTCAGATCGACAAAACGCTTCTTTTTTCTTCTTTCTTTGCCTGTTAACTTCGTTAGTTCATTCTGAGGATCTAATGCAAAATCTCATTAAATATTAAATGACTTATACTTTACATTCGTCTATAAATGTGAGAACTAATGGTAAGGGACAAATGACGAGTCATCTCAGCCGATGTTAATGCGTCGTTCGGAGATGGGCACCATTTGCCGTTATTACGCTTTCTTCAGGGATCTCTATCGGCCCAGAAATGAGTTCTGAAATAACTTATTTTGTCACCTTTTGGCGGTTTTAAACGGGATTTTTATGCGACATCACTCATTTCGGGGTGACGACAGGGAACGTAATTTATTTTCGAGGTTGATAGAAATAAGACGTTAACGTCTGCTTCAAATATTTCAACGTGTAAGCCTTGTTTTATGAAACATTGCGTTGTTAAACGGGAGAAGAAAATCTGGGCCTCTAGTTTACTCGGTAAACCATATTGCCTTTGAAATGATATCGTATTGTCAATGTTACGATAGCTCTTATTTATTCGACAGTAACGGCTGCAGAATTTAATAAAACCACATTATGTAATAGTTACGTGATGTTTTTTTATCGAAATGTGCGTCGGTTTTAAGGATTTGTGCTATTGATAGATTCGTAAAAGTATTTGGAAAACGTGACGTACGTTTGAAATGTTCGTGGTTTCGTGCGTGCGGATTTTTGTCCTTCTATTAGGGTCTCCCCAGAACTATAATCGGCCTGACCCGGTAAGAAAAAGTTTTACGTCCGCGCAGTAAGAGAGAAAACCGACGTCATTTTCGCTCTTATTTCATGGACGTAAAACTTACCGGCTCAAGCCGAATCCGCGTCGATAGGTCTGGGGAGACCCTAAGAGACCTTTGGCTCTTGACAAGATGCTTTGCGATAACGTTATCATTATAAAAATAATTAGGATTGCCAGATGGTCGCGTCGAGTGCTTATATCAATTCTATAAAATTCGTCAGTTTTCGATAATCGCTAACTTAGAGTTATGCATCTTGACTTGGCCCCTAGGACATCAATACTTTATACAAGGCAACACTGAGCGTTATAGATACCGAGTCTGTAGTTATACTTTTTAAATGAGTCCTTGCACGTGCGGTACAGGGGCGCGGGGTAGGACGACAGAGGGGACCAAGAGAGGAGGGGGCGCCAGTCGTATTCTTTCCATAGCTTAGTTCGCTCACAGATTACAAGGATACGACAGTTCGCTAGCCACGCGGTTAGTTTTTCTCGAGATGAGTCGGACTATCTTCGGACACAAAATGAAAACTCAGTAATGGGGCTTTTTTTAACGTGTACGAATAATTTGGAAAAAAAATGGACCCTTATTCTCCTACTGCTTTAATAAAATAAAAATACAAACGTTTATTAATTGCCTACTGTTTCGTTTTGTTTCATTAATATATTATTATAGGTTTTTCATTAAAATTATCGTTATCAATAATTATGTTCTCATTGAAATAAAAATAAACTATCTGTTAACCACTGTGGCATCACATGTCTTGGGAACTGACTGATTCACGAAATTACACCTCTTGTATCACACGACGCGCGCTCGGTCCCCTCTGTCGTTCCACCCCCGCGCCCCCCGTACCACGCAGGCGAAGACTCATTTAAGCGGTTTATGTATATATCATGATTTCGATTACCGGGGTCATTGATTAGTGCAGCTTAAGTATTAATACCTACTTAGACGACAATGTGGCCACAGGTGCCAATAAGCAGATATGGTAAACGCAGATCTGCGTGAAATGCAAGCTGGGCTCGTATTATGGGCGCCTTTGTTGCGGTAGATATAGAATCTGTCACTTTTGCACTGGTTTTGCACAGAAAGTTGTTTTATCGCTAAACACGGCCATAATAGGCCGTATAAAGATCTGTGCGCTGTGGAGAGGCACGTTGTCATGTCCTTACAGATGGTGATGTGGATGTGCCCTACGAATGAGACCAGGCAGTGGTATAAACTCTTAATGGAGACCAATACTTTGATTCTTTGCGGCAGACATAAGTCTTGTCAATATTTTTTTTTGGGACGAGTTATTTTTATTACTCAACTACCCAAAAATGAGGATAAAAAATATGTACGTTTGTAAGTAGGTATGTATGTATTGATGTATAAATAAATAAATATAAGGGAACAACCTCCAAAATTTGTCTAGGCTTGTACTGTGGCTACTTTTCAACCATTAATTTACTTATAAAAAGACATACTGTCGAACAATACTTTATGTTGCTGCTGTCACTTTCTTTGCTATAGCAATAGAATAAAACAACACGTAACTAAACAAGCATTCAATTTAATTGACGTCTTTACATAGAAAATATCCAAGATTTGGGAAGAAAAACTGGCACTCATTCGAGTCATCACACAAATATCCTTTACAGGGAATAAATACTGGAACCGCTAACTACGGGGTCATTATAATATTTGGACGAAACGTTAGTAAGGTCACTACTAACGTTTCTCAATTGATCCATGTTTCTCTGTTAACTTTTGTGAGTGCAGGGTGTTGTTGAATTGGTAATTATCAAGAAGGTCTTATGGTTTATTACGACTCAGTCTTCTGCAGCAGGGGCAGCGCGGTTTCAAAAGCTTGTTTTTTTTATAAACATACTTTTAGCATGTAATTGTCAGTTTTCAATTTCGTATAGCAGCTTAAACATGACGTATGTAAAAAGTATAAATAAAAACATCAAATGTCGACCGTAAGGCCCCAAATGCACTAAGAGCAGAGGCATCGCAGCGCGACGCCTTCTCCTACTCCGAAAACGCCTCCGTCACGCTTTGGGCACGCTTGCAACGTGCCTCTTTTGCCCTAAATGCGTTTGCGGCTTTGTGCTGCCTGTCTACTGGAGTTGAGGGGAGTACTACGAAGTGATCCAGTGTCGCCCCAACAGGACGACGGCTTACCGTTGGTTCTTTAGACGGTAGTCTTGGCCTTCTGCTCTGGAGCCCATCATATCCACCCTAGCCCCCAACTACTAATAGGACAGCTGCGCTGAGCAAGGCTAGGAAATTAAGTAGTCCTATTGGTGGATCTTCTCATCGCTCCGCTCCAGTGGACAGGTAGCCTTAGAATCTGCAAATTTTGCCGTCGGAGTGTCCCAACTATTCTCCGCATGACGAGATTTTATGCGAAGCAATTTTGAGGTTTCCTCAAAATAAAAGCAAAGGAGGTGAAGAAGTTTCAGAAGTTTTAATTTAATTTTAAATTTGCCTTCATTTTGAAGTAGAAATAATTCCTCTTTGTTTTAAGCAAATTAAGTGATAGTTAAGTTTACTTAATTATCAACTTTGCTAGCTTTTTCGTGAATGTTCTTATTAATGGAAACAAATTGTAAATGTAATTCATAAACTGTCAAAAAACTAAACATGATTGTAAAGCTTGAAATGAGAACTTTATCCATTAGATGTTTTAATTTTAAGGTAGCGTTAAAGTTGGTTGTTATTACACTACAAAATAATGAGTTATTTTTTTGTTTACATTTTCTGTAATAAGTATATAAATACTTATTTTTTAGCTGTAGGTACTTAGATAAAAAAACAGCTTTACGTTTCTTCTACCTAGAATGGCGAAAAATAACAAGTTTACTTAGGATAAAAGCGGGAAATTGAGAGCTAGACGTTGTATAAAATTATAAAGCAAGTTTTTCTTAAGGAGAAAATTGTTAATGAATCCCAACAGGCGTACTATAAACAGATAAAACCTACTAAGTTCCAGTCAGTGACCGGGATAAGTCAAATTATATATCTGTCCCTTACATTGGCTGATAGTTTCTCAGGAATATGATAGTTCATAATACAGTCAACAAATAGATATGTGTATCACCCTAAAACCATGTCGCAATGGCAAACCACATCACTCAAACTGATAGATGTGGCGTTAAATTCGTCCTCTCACTACGGCAATAGTAAATTATACACCGAGGGGATAAAGCACAGTTTTATGTCACGGGCGCGATATTGAGTCCTGAACGTAACGAAGGACTCCAGATTTAACTCCCGAGCGCAGCGAGGGTGTTACGAGTTAATTCCCGAGCGAAGCGAGGGAATTAAGAAGAGTCCTGAGCGCAGTGAGGGGTTCAAGCGCGCCCAAGACGAAAACAGCTTTATCCCCGAGGAGTGTACTCTACTTTTCTCACCTTTTGCGAGACAGTAAAAAAGCGAGTCTACTAAAAACAGTGTTTTATTATAGTAAATTAAAATTAAAAGTGAAAATTGATTTAATGGACTCCGGAGTAAAATCACTTTCGTCACTCGACATGTTAACAGATGTTTTCTTCAATTTTGATATATTTATTAAAACTTTGCAGTTATCACCAATGTATTTTTCTCAAAAATGACAGGAAAAGTTGACATTACTATCTATATATTGGGATGCGAAGTACATAGTTTACTGACAGATCTCAAATTAAAAAAAAAAAACATTGCGTGCTCGCTACACAAGCACGCAATGTTGCATACAAATTTCATTACCATCTAGTATCTAACTTTTTAAAAAGTGAAAACGGCCTTAATAAAATGAGGGCACAAGTCTTATTACATCCAAATTTTGTTCGGAATATAACTTTTTTATCTGTATCTCGAATAGCTTGAGTAGTTTTAAAAAAAAAGCTTGCGTTTCTCCTTGTCATAAACAAAAGACGGTAAAGAGTAGGTAATAATATTGTCTGTATAGATTGTGTGGTATTTCTTTCCTTAATAAAGTACTTTACTCCAACATAATTTTATTCTTGCGATTTTTGAGAAAAGCACTATATATGCCTCGGCAGGAACGGCAATTGCGGGCCTCGTATTTTTAAACGGACTCGCAAGCTCGTCCGTTTAAACCAATCCTCGCCCCGCAATTGCCTACTTCCGTGCCTAGGCAATAATGTACTATTATTGCAGCGTCTTACAATACTCGCGGCTTTTGTTTAATTTCAAATGTGTTCCATTCAGCTTGCCGTGGCCAGCTCGATTTTAGAAAATGTTCGATTTTCAAATTAGGTTCGACGCGGCGGTGGCGGCGGCGCCGCGCCCGGCCTTCGAGTATTAGTTGATCTTTTATTACGAAATTAGACTTTAAGGCCATTGTAATAAGAACTATGAAAAGTGAAAATATTACAACCCGGCGGGTTATAATGAGATTCAGTACAACATTACACCCCGGCTAAAGCCAAGGGCTTTAATGATTTGGTTTGCGTAAGGTTTGCATGATATATGTAATTTGGCATTGTCGAGCAGGAGGTGTGAAAAATACTATAGTGTGGTGCGGTCACGAACGTAAGATTGGGACCCATTTAAAAAAAAAAAGTGCCTGAAGTCGTCAATGTAATTAGAGATGCCACGACATTTTATAACTGATAGGAATCTGTACCTTATTCGTGTAGAATGTTAGATTGACTTTGGATCGAAGGTGAGTCACCAAATTAAAGGTGCAGAGAAAACCCTGTGCATAGAACTCGGCAGGATGGATTATTATTCTCTGTAGCTGGCTGAACATGTTTATTGGTGGACTGTATTTTAAGGCTTTCCCCTTATTAATAAACAAATGTCATGTGCCTTCAGTGCAACATAATATGCATTAGGGTGTCCTGCCTTTTGGCCACAAATGATTTGGCAAAATGTATCGTTTCCCAACCGTTTCATTTGCCGACCCGGTTTTTTTTCTGTGGTGTAAATATTTCAGAATTTAATTCAGTACCATCATATAGAGCCTTGTGCGTTAGGTTAGGTTAGTAGTAATATCCTGAAATGTTGACAGTTACAGAAAAAAAAGCGTATTGGCAAATGAAACGGTTGGGAAACGATCCATTTTGCAGAACATTATTTTTCCCGAAAGGCAGAGAACCATCAATTTACTACTCCTATAGTCATAAGAGACAAAGTATACTAAAGAAATGGAAAAGTATTCAAATAATTAAATTAAGTTTATATTTGTAAATATTTTATTAATTTAACAAACATTAACAAAGATAACGGCCGCTCTCCGTCAGTAATGACGATTAAATCTTTATTTAATGTAATTTTTTTCTTACCTACTCGTTAAGTTCAAGGTTTACTAAAATACAAGTATGACTGAGTAGGGTGGCAAGTTTTTAAGTTTTTATTGGGAAGACCACGTCTAGTCACTTTTTTAATTTAAATGAGTTTCAAATCTCGACATGTAGAGGACGAAATGAACTAACGTACATTCAGTTTCAGATATAAATCTTCATGTTACTACTATTTTTTCACTCTTGTAAAAACCTCTACACGAAAATTACGTACAAAATGACATGGTTGCTAACTTTCAAATCGTGATATCTCAAAAAGTTACAAATGGACCCTTCAGTTAGATAAATTACACATATTTTTAAAGGGATTACCTTTCTAATTTCTATGTTTACCAATCGTTATCAGTAAGCCTTTTACCTACTTATTATTGGATCTGCTTTTCGCTGCTAATGCTGGTTCGATGCGGTATAATGCGACGTAGTTTATCGAACTTGTTGAATTTTAAACGAAACGTCCGTCTAGGTAATTATACTTTGAAAAGCCCTAGGTTTCTATTAAAGTTGGGGTTTAAATGATAGTTAAGGCTTCATTCACGAGTGGTTAGTTAATAGTTGTTAGTTATAACTGGAATCGGTTAAATGATACAAAAGGCAAAGGCGATGAGGTTTAATTCGAATAGAGTTGCGAATTTTTGTTTTATATTTTTAAAAAAAAACTTATTGGTTTTCCATTTTGATGGTTTTTCAGTTTGTGTTACTATCAAAACATCAAAGTTACTTTTTAATAGTTTTTGTATTGGTTTAATAAAATATAGAAATTGGTATAAATTAATGTGTGTAAACAGTTTATTGTCCAAATAAAAGATATAGCAATTACACAAAAACTATACTTAAAGGAAGAATGTACAAAGGCGAACTTATGTCTTCAAGGAATATCTTCCAGTTAACCTTAACATTTGGCACAGATAATCAGCTTATATAAAAAGCCAAAGGTAATTTCCCAGTTTTCTTTCTTTGGAGAACTGTTCGTTATTATAAACTTAAAAATAAACACTTTTTTTTTATTATTTAATTAAAACATATCCTTTTTTCTTCACTTATAACTCGGACCCTTTCCTTACCCATTACAAAGTAACCGATAGAAGTCCTCAAGAGCCCGGAAGAGGGCGTTAACGCAAAGCTCTATAATTATTTCTAAGTCGATATTACGAAACGGTAGAATTTATAACTAGCTGCACACTTTAGTACCTTGTCGCTTTTACGCCTTTGATAGATTAGTGCTGCAGTTCAAACATGACGTCAAAGTGACAAAGGACCGACTGTACTTGTCATTAGAAGGCACCATAAAGTCTATTTGAAGGCTTGTTAGTTTAATAAGTTTGAAACAGTCCTTTACGTTTCCTTAGTATTTTTTTATGAAATGTACTACTTTAAACCAAACCCGCAGTGCTAAGGATCAGTGTTCGCATTGTTGTGTTCTAGTCTAGGAATAAGAGAACTGGTAATATTACTAGCATCTACACAGAGCCATTGCACCTTAGTCATTAGGGTTGGCAACGCATGTGCAGTCTTAGGATTAGTAAGTGTAGTCTTATGATAGTACATAGTTACTGGAGAACGCAAATGTCTATGATTTTCAATAGGGTTATTACGACATAGCTATGCATTGTACGATTAGCGTAAAGGACAGAGCTATAGCAGTTATATATCTCTGTCCTTTTCTCTCAGCGAAAACTGTACTGCATAGCTATCTCATAATAACCCCCCAGATCCCATTTACCACCGGGTGGTATCATTTCAATGAATTTAATTTCATCCAACTTTCTATAATATCCTGAAAACTATGATGTTTAGGTAAGCAGATTAGGTAAGACTTTTGACTAACAAATAATACATTCGTTTAAAGATGTTCCGATAAAGTAATAAGTACCCGTGTGTGTATGTTTTAACTTCATTAACACGTTCGCAAAGAGCGAAATAAACAGTTCGATAATATATCGCCTCTGTCAATGCCCTTGACTTATCCCCTAATGTATTATAAGTCCCCTTTCCTGGTTACTATTGTTACATCTCAATAAGGATATAGAAAAGCCTAAATGATGTTAAAATGTTAAGCTTCGACGAGGGTGAATTTTTGGGGTTGTTTTGAATGAGTTCGTAATCAAAAATAGGCGTTACGGGTGCATGGTGTGTGATTCAGGGAAGACGTACCGATGATAAAAGATAATTAGGATTTTTAAATAAATAAATATTAGTGACGATTTTTCAAACACTTTAGAAAAGGAACGAGTTATTTTTTTATAAAATGAATCCATGTACTTTCTCATGTTGAATAAAAAAAAATTTGAAGGGAAAGCAACGGATTAATATTTAATATAATATAAATTTTATTTATAAAAAATACTTAATTACCACTAGAGGTGCCTTCTTTACGACTAATGACTAAGGACTTACCGTATTTTAATCATTTTTTTTATGCTAAGCTATTATGCCTCTATGCTATAAATTAAGTACACCGTGTGTCTTATCCCCACATCGGAACACAGCAATGCTAACAATGCTGCTTAGCGGTAGGTAAGGAGTAGGATGTTAATAGATGTATGAATAAAGCCCTACCACCCCTGAAGCGTAAGCTTTTTTAAGATATTTTTTTTAAATCGCTGCGCCCCCCGCTCTTCAGATCTTGGAATGATATAATAATTAAATAATATTTTTAGATAAACATTCTAGTACGTAATGTATGTAATTCTTGCCTTTAGAAAATTGTGTACTGTAATACATTTATTTCATACCTATGAGTACATTAACAAGCTCCGTTTTTAATCATAGCTTTATGGGAGGGGTTTTTTTTACTCGGTAAAGACTAAGGTTTTGAAATATTGTATTAGTTTAAACTCGGCAGCCGTTATTGGCAAGTAAATAGGAGCTTTTATGACATGTTAAAATCAATTAGGTTTTACCAAGTGGCATAGGACCACAGGGCCTCGTTATAAATCTGCTTTTGTTAAATACCTAGTGTATAAAATACATGGTGTTTTGTAATGACATTAACACCTCTATAAACATTCTTTGAGTGTGAATGACAGGGTCGTATAATACAAAAATAGTCACCCTTGACTTATTTTGATTAAAAGCAACAAATCAACTGTATGTGAGCAGGATGGAGGGTTCTTCCCTGGATATGAGTAAATCCGCTCAAATCGAATAAATCATGTTGAAGGGTGTTAGATTTGGTATTAAATAGTGCTTAATGCCATTGAAATCGTAATATTAAACACGATAAAAATGTTGCTTGAACACCGCGACTGATAAGTCCTAGAAGCGGCGGTGTTAAACTATGAAATTTGAGGTC
Source organism: Acleris sparsana (assembly GCA_923062465.1). Taxonomy (NCBI): domain Eukaryota; kingdom Metazoa; phylum Arthropoda; class Insecta; order Lepidoptera; family Tortricidae; genus Acleris; species Acleris sparsana. The sequence goes on from OV281299.1 coordinate 4,068,104, forward strand.
TTAGTATCGATTTCCACCAGATTAATTCTGGACCGTACTAAACCAAGCATCCTGTAGAACTACTACTTATACATATAATAGTAGTGACTTTGTTACCATAACTTCTTGGACATCCTGTATTATCAATACAGGATGTTGAAAAAACACAGCTATTTTTCAAACTGAGCTTTTCTTCGTTTGTTTACAAGCATTTCAAAAATAGAATCTTAATTTTAATTAATGGAGATTTAGCTGCGTGACAAAATGAATGCGACCTAATGGTGAGTGGGCTCAGGATTTTTATATTATGAGGATTATTTAAAAAAATATGTGGGTGGGTATGCTAATTAATATGTCTATTATGAGCAATCGGATAAAATAAACTTTGCGGAACTTATGAAAGTGAGTATATACTTTAAACATTAAATATATAAATTAGGTCGCATTGTTGCAAATTAAATAATTGACGTTTTTGCGAGTAATATTTATTAAATATAGTTCACAAAATATTTTCTAGCGACTCTGAATTATCGCGTCAGAGTATTAATAACATGTTAGTGCGTTTATTTTAAATTTGGTCGCAGGTATCTTTTACGAGAGTGACGAAACAGCTCGGCCAAACCCATTATACTCGTATGCCTACGCAGGCCCTCTTTAGTTTGCCGCTTAGTAATACTTCAACGAATCTACAAGCGAGTTGTTTAAGGAAACACCCTATAGGCAATCGGTATGAAGCTAAACAATTTTTACGATTAGGGTTCCGTCCGTCATAAAAATAAATAGTAGTCCAGAGTGTGATCGACGGGGAATATAAAACTATCGGAGCGGCGAATGAGATGTATTAGAATATAGCAAATTGGAGTTTGAATGGGAGGCTGTAAAATCGTGGAACGTGAAGCTATAGTATAAATATAAAAGTAGTTTGTCTGTGGTCCCTTAGGAGTTTCTGTTACTTATTGTTGCTCAGGCAATAGGGCTGTGTCGATGCGCGTTGCTCGCTACGCATGCAACCAAACGTGGTAACGGCGCCACTCCGACTAAACCGGCCCGGTCCTTCCTTTTGAGCTTGCTCGTGGTGGCTCGCGTCGCGTACGGTCGAGGCACGCACACATGCAAGCCGCGCGATATACCTTTGTTTTAAGACGAACTACTGTTCGTACTATAGTGAAGCAAACACGCTTTCAGATCAATTCATAGGGTTCCGTACGAATTACTGCAATATATTATAAGTTGACTTTGTCCGCCCGTTTTTCGGGATGTCTGACCCTTCATACTGAGATAGCTGTGACGTTCTAAATTTTACGAATACTTGTATCATTTAATGTTCCGGATAACGCATTATATTTAATAATATAAAATTATTCAATTGACGAAAGGAAAAGTGTCTGATTACGTTTTTTTTTTAGTTTTATAAATAATTACTGGATATTCAGGTTTTTAACGAGAATTCTGCTAACAATAATCATAAGTCTAAATGAAAGCAATAATGAATCTATAAAGTTAATAATATAAATATATTTTGAAGACATAGCCGTCGTAGGTATTTCCACTTCATGCAGCCTTTTATACACTGTATCTACACCGGGAGCCTGCCGTTTCGTCAAAATATTTTTGGTCAAATGTATCATTTCCCAAATTTTTCATTTGCCAAACCAATGTTATACAATGTTTTCAGTATTTATTTCAGTACCATCGTGTATAACCCTAAGGGTTAGGTTGGGTTAGTTTTTATAAAATCCTGAAATATGGACGGTTACAGAAAAAAAAACAGTTTGGCAAATGAAAATTTGGGAAATGATACATTTGACCTAAAATATTTTGACGAAACAAAGGTAACCCATCTACACCATTAAACATTTCATTTGTAAAGCTTACCATAGCTTGAGAAGCGATGGGTTTCAATATCAGATGCCTAAGACTCGAGTCTTCCTAAATATCAGGTTACTCACATATTCCCTAAATGCCGGCTTAAAGTTCATCAAAGCGTCTTATGTATCGGGTGACCCATTTCTCAGACGTGCGAACCTTGAATGAGCAGATAAAGTTGTGCCTTCACTCCTTCTGAGCAGTTTAACTAATGTTGTCATATTATACGGGGCGGGTTTTGTAACAACAAAGTAAACTAAAACTCACTACACCATTTGGAACATAATGTAACAATTTAAAAGCGCTAAGGCAATTACTTTGAAATCTATTTGAGGAAACATTAAAAATTAAATATTTTTATTATTAATTAACTTTAACACGAGCAGCCTGTGGATTAACTATACGCTAAGGCAGTATAGCGCCCTACGCGTGCAATTCAACAACGCGTTTAGGGTGTTCGCGAATGCAAGAGTGGACTGCTTTTATGCCACCATGCAAAAACGCTGCACATCCTTAGTGCGCAGGGTGCGGGCCAGCACGTTCGTCCAGAGGTTCAATTGTCAGTGTACGATTTCGGGCTTGAGACCAAATCTCTCTCGTAAATGTGCGTTCAAATTTCCCGCGCATCAACTACTGATCCGTTCTCAAACTGAATGAACGGAGTGACCGAAAGAGCTGATGCTCTCGGTCTTCTGCCGCGACAGGGCGGCCATCTTCCTCTTCTCATCTCGCGCTAATGCCGGCCGGCGCGCGTCCTCTTAATTAATCCAAAACTGTGACATTTGGAATGGAATCCATGTGAGAGTGGTGTGAAAGTGTCCCGGGACCACAGGAGCAGTCAAAACCTATGGAAAATGTGAGTGAGATATAATTTCTTTAGCCCAAATCTGTTTTTAAATATTTCAATACTGTCGTAGTTCAACCATTTTGGTCATTCGACCGGGATTTTCCAGTTTGTAAACCAGATACACTTTTACACACTCTAAAGCATCCAATTATATATTCCTAGTACAGTTTTTAGTAAACACAAGACTTTATTTCGAGTCTAAAGTTTGTGTAACTACGTAATTAATTTCAATAATTTCAATTGTTGCAACGCGTCGCGCGTGTCTATTGTTTCAAAATGGCCGACATTCTAGAACAACTTATAGATAAAAAGGAGATGTGTTTTTTACGTATTCAAACACTATTCGAATTATCCAAAGTCGTTGTCACCGATTCAACACGTATATCGGAATTTAATTTACGTCTTAAGGACATTCATTCAAACCGCGAAGTATTCGAGCAAACCGTATTCGAAATTAATGCTTTAAAAAAGAAAGAAAATTCCAAGTACAAGTCTAATCATCAGGAAATTCAAACTTATGACGACATGTATTATCGGATTTTAAGCGTCGCCACAACTATTAACGAAATATGGCAGTCGTGCGAGAGCGGCAGTTCGCCTTCTACCGACGCCGTACGCCGCGGCGGGCTCGGTGACACCAACAATGATTTGCGCTCAGTTAAACCGCGTTTACCTAGACTCGAATTGTTTCATTTCGATAGCAAGTTGGAGAATTGGCAAACTTTCTATGATACATTTACGAGTCTGATTCATAACAACGAAGGCATTAGTAATGTTGAAAAATACTACTATCTACTTTCTGCCGTTAGCGGTTCCGCGTTAACCGTAGTTAAAGGAATGCCAATTACATCTGATAACTATCCAATCGTATGGGCGTTGTTAGTTAAGAAATTCGAAAACAAACGCGCCTTAGCTACCAGTTATTTGGACCGGTTATTTCAATTTAAACCATTGTTGGCGGAATCAGTCTCTGGGCTTAACACCTTTTTGCAAACCTATCAGGAATGTGTCAAAGCGTTAACACATTTAAATATCGACAATTTATCGAGCTTCATATTGTTCTACATGGGGTTGCGTAACTTAGACACCGTTACTAGACGAGAGTTCGAACAAACTGTGGAACAGACTCAAATACCTACTTACGATCAGCTGATCGCCTTTGTAGAAAAGCAAGCGCGTGTTTTAGAAATGTCCGAAGTTAAAAATTGTGTACAGAAGGGTCAGTTTACACCGAGGGCTGTTACTAACGTCGTATCAAAACCGAACGTATTGCGATCGAACAATAATAACTTCTATACCGGCGCAAACAAACCTACAACGAAACCGTGCTTGTCAGCTGTTAGTAAGGGGAGCAATGACCGATCAAACAAGTGTTTATTCTGTGACAAAACGCATTCAACGTACCGATGTTACGAATTTTTAGATTTATCACCCGCACAGCGTCTTGACAAAGTGAAACAGCTTCAATTATGTGAAAATTGCTTACGTCAGCATCAGCTGTCAGAGTGTACTTCAAAGATTAGATGTGTTTTGTGTAAACAACCGCACCATCATAGTCTACACTTAGATACAGTTTCAAGTGTACAAAATTCTAGTGGTAGTCAAGGTCCGTCTAGAGGTCAAGGTCAACTTCCTAACGTCGGCTTGACTTGTTCGTCAAATTCCACCGTGTTGTTAGGCACTGCCGTGGTGCACGTCGCAGATCGATGGGGAACTTACCACGCCGTGCGTGCAGTAATAGACAGCGGTGCCATGTCCGGTTATATGACAAATGAATGTGCTCAGCGCCTAGGTCTGTCGCGACGCCAGTGTCCGTTTGAACCCATGGGTCTGGGAGGTGCACCAGTACAAGATTTCGGTTTGGTTACATGTTCAATTAAGCCACGAAACTCAACTGGTCCAGTTCTGAGTACTGAGACTGTGGTTGTAGGTAATATTACAAGTAGTTTACCAACAATGACGCTTTCAAATAAAATTATAAATAACTTCAAAAATCTCGAGTTAGCAGACCCTAATTACTTTTCGGCCTCTCCTGTCGAATTACTGTTGGCGGGCGACTTGTTTCCGTACATTTATGACGGTCAAAACATACTACCGCGAGAACCGGGTTTACCCGTTGCGATGCACTCGATTTTCGGTTACATCATAGCTGGCCAGACAGTGCTCGAAAGTGGTCGCGAATCGTTTAACTCTTCCCTCGGCTTGTTCTCGGCAAATAGTAGTATCGAAAAAATAATGAACTCCTTTTGGGAGACTGAAAACGTACCCTGTGATTTGATTAAAAATCCAGAGGACATTTATGTGGAAGAGTGTTTTCAAAAGGAACACAGCCGTGACAGCACCGGGCGCTACACGGTGACGTACCCATTCAAGTCTAACTGTGAGCTTGGTGATTCAACTCAACAAGCGTTACGTCGTTTCAAAAATTTAGAAACTAAATTAAACCGTATTCCTGAACTTAAGGAAGAGTATTGTAAATTCATGTCCGAATATGAAGACCTCGGTCATATGACTTGTGTGGGTGACTTAGGGTCTGTCGATTCGAAATATATTATTCCACATTTTTGTGTTTTAAGGCCTTCAAGCACAACCACGAAACTTCGTGTTGTGTTTGACGCCTCAAGTAAGACGTCAAATAATAATTCGTTAAATTCAATTGTTTACGCGGGTCCTAAGTTGCAAGCAGACATAAATGAAATCTTAACCAATTTTCGTATTAACGAAATTTGTTTGTCAAGTGATATTTGTAAAATGTTTCGTATGACCTGGATTGAGGAAGCTCAGCGCAAGTACCAACATATTTTATGGCGGTTTTATAAAGATCAACCTATAAAAGTCTATGCTTTAAACACCATAACTTATGGGGTAGCTAGTAGCCCTTATTTAGCGATTCGTGTCCTGCACCAGCTGGCAGACGACGACGCCGAGAAGTATCCTTTAGCGAGCAAGGTTCTAAAAAAAGGATTCTTCGTTGATGACCTTCTGTGGTCCGTAGGTACGTACGAGGAAGCAGCTCAGCTTCAAGATGAGCTGATTAATTTATTGAAAGGAGGAGGGTTCATTCTTCGGAAATGGGCGAGCAACTGTTCCCAACTTTTAGAACGTGTACCCGCTGATCATCGCGAAACGCCAGTTGCATTCGAAGATGATAAAGATCTATCATTAAAAGTTTTAGGTCTTCAGTGGCGGCCTGCTGAGGACGCGTTCTCATTTGCGACAAACTTACTTTCAGCTTCACAGGCGGTTACCAAACGCAGTGTCCTGTCACAGTTAGGTCGTCAGTTCGATCCACTAGGTTTCGTAGCGCCATGCATCTTCTACGCGAAATGCTTTATGCAGAAGCTCTGGCTCCAAAAGCTCGGATGGGACGAGAAACTTTCCCCGGAGTTGGAGAAAGAATGGCTCACCTATGTGTCTGAACTTCCACTGCTGTCAAACTTTAGGTATGATCGTCAAGTTACTGTCAACCATCACAATCACTATCAGCTGTTAGGTTTCTGCGACGCTTCTACTAAAGGAATAGCTTCGGTCATTTACTTGCGTAGCTTCAACAATCAAGGTCAAACCAAGGTCAGTCTTGTTATTGCTAAGTCTAAAGTTGCTCCCTTAAAAACCGTATCCGTGCCACGTCTTGAACTGATGGCTGCGCATTTGTTGGTCAAACTAGTCAAATACACTAAGTCAATATTACTTGCTCAAATATCGATAGATGACATATTTTTGTTCACTGACTCTTCTGTGGTGTTGAGTTGGCTAAACACACCCAGCTACACATTAAAAACCTTTGTGGCTACGCGTGTCTCCAAAATATTGGAGACCGTGTCTAGCGAAAGCTGGTACCACGTGAGCGGTGCGTCCAACCCCGCCGATGTGTGTTCGCGCGGCGCGCTACCCTCCGCGCTGCTGGCAGCGCCGGAGTGGCTAGCGGGCCCGAGCTGGCTCAACACGCCGCAGGAAAGTTGGCCAATTAAATCAATTGATCAATTTAAATCTAACAATGTACCGGAATTACAAATCACTGGCAAGTCATCAGTTCAAACGCTCGTGTCTAGTAATGATAGTACAGAGTCGAATTTTCTTATCAAATTGACTGAAAAATATTCAAATTTTGTTAAACTGCAAAATGTAGTAGCACGCTGTTTTCAATTTATCAATAATTGTAAGTCAATCAGATCAAAACGCAACTTGGGACCGCCCCTTCTATCCGATTTAAGGAAAGCGCACGATATTATTATCAAGGCAGTTCAACGTCAACACTTTTTCACTGATATCGATGCACTTAAAAACGGTAAATCTTGTAGTTTGTCGATTAAAAAGCTAGCACCCTTTTTGGACCCCCTTGGTTTCCTCAGGGTGGGGGGTAGACTGTCGCTGTCGGACCTGCCATATCAAATTAAGCACCCGTTGTTGCTTCCCAAAGTGGGAAATTTCATTAAAATATTAATCGACTATTTTCATAAAATGTATTTACATGCTGGACCGCGCACGCTTCATAGTCTAATTAGTCAAAAATATTGGATTATTTCAGCAAGGAGAATTATAAGGTCGCGATTTTCTAAGTGCCTTCAATGTTTTAAAGTAAAACCGACATCTTTACAACCCATTATGGGTAACCTACCGAAATTTCGTATTCAAGATATACATGCCTTTCACACTGTGGGTGTTGATATCGGAGGCCCATTTTACACGCGAGAGAGTAACAGGCGCAACGCCAAGATTTCCAAGTCATATTTACTGCTCCTCGTCTGTTTTGCAACGCGTGCAGTGCACGCAGAGGTTCTGAGTGCGCTCACAACTGAATGTTTTTTCGCAGCCTTTGACCGCTTCACGGCTAGGCGCGGACTTTGTCACACTGTTGTGTCTGACAACGGTAAAAACTTCGTGTCTGCTGGCAAACAACTTGCTGAAGTAAATCAATTTCTTAAACAACATATTAATAATATTTCAATTGCCTTTAATAATCGATTTGTTGAGTGGAGGTATAATCCTCCCACGGGCAGCCATTTTGGTGGTATGTATGAAAGTGGTATCAAATCCGCGAAACAGATGTTGAAGCGTGTCATAGGCAACCGGACATTATCATTCGAGGAACTTAGCACCCTCTTCGCTCGTGTCGAGGCCGTGTTAAATTCCCGACCTTTAACAAATATCTCGAGCGACCCGTCAGAGTACGAGGCGCTCACACCCGGACATTTCTTAGTCGGTCGCGAACTATTAGCCGTTCCTGAGTACGACCTTTCTGACGAACCGGTTCACAGTTTGAGTCGCTGGCAACTGGTGCAGCAGGCGTCGCAACGATTTTGGAAATTGTGGAAAAACGACTACCTTCACACGCTCCAGCAGCGACAGAAGTGGCTTAGCAATTGTCGTAACGTTAACGTAGGCGAACTCGTTTTGATACATTCCGACGCTCCTCCACTTCAATGGTCCCTTGGCCGTGTGACCGAGCTTCATCCGGGCCCCGACGGGGTAGTCCGGGTAGTCAAAGTACGAACTCAAAATGGAGAGTATACGCGACCCGTTGTAAAACTTAGTCCTCTTCCAATGGAATTGGACTCAGAGTAACTTCTTTTATTTTCATATTGCATAACTGACACCAGTGTCAAGTTTATGTTATTTAGTTAAGTTTCAAGTGCCTAATTACGGTTACACATCCTTCATTATAAATATTGTTTTCTCTACATTTTTATATCTTATCATACAGTCCACTGTCATATACACTGACAACCATCCCTGGTTTATAAACTGGGGAATCTGGGGTAGATTCCCGGTGGGGGGTTTATGTACGATTTCGGGCTTGAGACCAAATCTCTCTCGTAAATGTGCGTTCAAATTTCCCGCGCATCAACTACTGATCCGTTCTCAAACTGAATGAACGGAGTGACCGAAAGAGCTGATGCTCTCGGTCTTCTGCCGCGACAGGGCGGCCATCTTCCTCTTCTCATCTCGCGCTAATGCCGGCCGGCGCGCGTCCTCTTAATTAATCCAAAACTGTGACATTTTGGAATGGAATCCATGTGAGAGTGGTGTGAAAGTGTCCCGGGACCACAGGAGCAGTCAAAACCTATGGAAAATGTGAGTGAGATATAATTTCTTTAGCCCAAATCTGTTTTTAAATATTTCAATACTGTCGTAGTTCAACCAGTCAGTATGTTAATCATTGATGTCTGGTTCACGTACTGGCATACCGACCTAAGTAGGTTAGGTTAGTTATGTGAATAGTAAAAATATTACTAACATTAGGTTTAATTTCCAAAGATGGCTGAAATAAATGATTTTGATTTCATTTGATTTCATTATAATTTAATTATTATTAATCATCAAAGTATGTACATACTTTATGTAAGTGAATATCGTTAGAAACTCTCCTCTAAACGTTTCGAAGGCCCGGGGATCCCGTTTTAGATCCCTCCTATAAATACTCATACCGAAGATCTTACTTTCAAACATAACATCATACATTTTATTTACAAGCACCAAAGTTGCTTCCATTACGAAAATTGAATTAGTAAGCACTTGGCATATTAAAGGGGGAGCCAGGAAAAGTTTTTGCTAAGTAAACAAGTTACTGAGTTTTGTCTCATGCCTCGCTAATTTGTATGAAATTAGAAATTACTGATACTGTTTGCTGCTTCGAAGCTTTGTAATTGCTTTCGGGACACATTTGGACGATTTTTGGGGGATTTTAAATGATTAAAAACTTTTAAGTGAAAGTGGGCATGTGGTTTAGGCATACATAATTGTTCATAATACAAAATGGTCATAGCTGTATACTTTTCTGTTATAAAGGTACAGTTTACCATATAAGAAGCTGAACACTTTAGTACCTTGTCGCCTTAATACCTTTGACAGATTAGAGGAGCAGTTATAACATGTTGCTAAAGTAACAAAGCACTAACGTGTGCTTCATATAAGGATCAACTTTTCATGCCAATCTGTGGCCAGCGAGTATTGTCGTGTTACTCTTACTTCGTGTATTAGAGCAACACATTCTACAGTCAACAGCTTTTTTGTTGAGTCACTATAACCTTACCTTACCTCACCTTATCATAACTGCCAGTGTCGAGAAAGAAATTACCTTAAGATTAATCACTGGTTTCAAGTGAAATGGTTCTATAATAGTAGCATAGTATATAACATATAATAATAGCATTTTGAACTCACAAATATAATTACACATAGATAACGTAAACACCTCAAACTGTATGACAACCAACCGTGTTAATTTTTTGCTACCAACTGCGACACACTAAGAGAAGAGTATTTTCCATTCTCCGCGCAAAATCGATTTAAAATCCTCGTTTTTTTGGGCTTTTGCAGTTTATTATCATGCAATGAGGCATTTTCTTAATTTTCTTGCGCGGGACGTCAGCAGCGTCGGCCAACGCCCCAACCCCGACACGCTTCATCAGGGTATTCTGACACGCGAAATAGATCCATTTGCAATATCTATATTTATTTATATATGTGACTGAACTATTAGAAGTATCCAATATGAACAGTATCCAAAATAAAAAAGTACATCTTATATTTGGATTATATTACGCATGTAACTATGCGTAATATAACCACCAATTCATTTCCTGACGTCAAAGTAACGTTTCCACTTCCTGATCAGACTGACAGTTGTTTCATTCTTACCACTAATGACGTCATTTATCCTTGGACTTTTACTCCAAAGGTATCCACGATTAGAGTAGTATATTGAAAACAGTAATAAAAGACCTTATTGTTAAGAATCAGCAGCGATTTTGGAATGAAGCAATTTGGAATAAATTGGTGTTCCAGTTGTGGTACTACTCTCTATCATGTCATCTGTTAAGCCAGAAACGTTTCCTTTTTGTAACGGAGTGAATATAGAAGGTGAAAGTCGTTTGACATGTAGGTTAATTAATAATTGAATTTCTGTTAACATAAAATGTGAAGTAAAAAAGACGCTCGTGAACAATGAAGTAGGAATGAAAATAAAGAATGACGAAAAATTCTTTACAGTATTCAAAAGCTAGGAAGCCATTTTGAATTGAATTAAATGGGGTGTATTGAGAATTTTTTGTAGCTGATGTAAGTTGGTCATCCTTAAAATTATTATGATTTATTAATTATAAACTGACTACGGGAAAGCTAGGTGTTTATGATTTAATTTCTAGACTTTATTGAATTGATATTTCTACACATCTACCTTATTTATATTTTAGGGTTCCGTACCCAAAGCGTAAAACAAAGCACTACTGCTGACACACTGCCGTAAATTCGTCCATCTGTTCATCTGTATCCGTATGTCACGAGTAACGACCTTGCAAAAAAAAAGTACGAGATCTAAAATTTAAATATATTATGTAAAAGGTCTTATCCATTAACCCACTGTCAAGTAGCAGTGTTCGCTTCGCTGTGTTCCTGTGTGAGGATAAGACAACCGGTGAAATTACTAGCATAGAGGCATTCCATCTCAGTCCTCAGGGTTGGCAACGCATTTGAGGTCTTAGAATTGAATTTTTGAGATTGTAGTCTTGAGATTTCTAATGTCTATGGGTCTCAGATCCCCCTTACCATCAAGTGCCCTGAGTACTCGCGTGCCTTCTTATTGACAAAAAATAGGTGGCCTGTGTGCTCGTTTGCCTTCTTCTTGCCATAAAAAAAAAATTGGCATATAAACATTATAGTCCCATACGTGAAAAAGATTCATTCACGCATTTAAGTTGGTACATACTCATAGCAGCTATTCAGTGATAAGACCGCCTGTTGACTCACTATGTAATCTTTTTTTTTTGTATATGCCTTACTAGACGTATGGTGGTGTTAAGTAAAGTATTGTATTGTATTGTACATTAAAATATACATTACTCTTTTCTTGGCATACTATTGAAATTACCTTCCTTGTATTCCAAGAAATTTAGTCCTTTGAGGCTGAGTAATAACATTTTTAATGACAAATCCATTCACAGTCTTCTTTGCAGATTACGATTTCTAACTCCCGTATGCATAAATGACGTGTCTCCCACTAAACACCTTCAATATTCACAACCCTATAAGTAACAAGACAGGGTTGAATCTACTAGTGTAGTTGTTTGAACATACGGTATTTTAGATAAGGAAGGCTGCAATGGCTATAGTGTAGATAGTCATTACTTCCAATAAGTTTACTGAACTCCTGCAGACTACGAGTATATTCCTTTTACAAGGATTAATAAAATCAAATTTAGTTTTGGATTCAGTGACTTCGATCTTGAAAAAGTTTCGTTAAAACCTTTCGATTTTAAATAGCTTTATGCTACTTTATCTGTTCAGTTACAAAAATTGCTGCTGTCTCGAATAATACCATAATTATTTTTAATATAATGCATTGAATTTAATTTGTATTTAATCACTATTAACTAGTCACTCGGCAAGCGTAGCGTAGGACGCCCTCCAGCCAGATGGACCGACGACCTGAAAAAAGTGGCTGGTGGTGACTGGATGACGAAAACGGGAGATCGGGCCTTGTGGCAAACCCTGGGGGAGGCGTCCAGCAGTGGACTGCAATAGGCTGAAATGATGATGATGATGAACTAGTCACTAATATTCCAAGATGTATTTTTTTCAATTTTACCAACTAGACAATAAAACTGTTGTTACGATAAAATTAAACAATCTCCTGATTAAAAACTATATGAAAAATAGGTATAATCATGAAGCTATTAAATATTATTTTAATATGTCCCATAATATTTACTGGAATTGTGGAAATGAACATAGTTCCTTATTAATTACTAAGCGAAATTCATATGTGATGGTACCAAAAATAAACTTCTTAAGCAATTTATTTAAACATATTTAAATAATATTTAATTATTGCATAATTTCATTCACCTTAATTATATTTACTTTGTTTTTAAATCGGAAGACGTCATACACAAAAGCCAACATTTTTATAAATGCAGAATATAATGCATAATCATTATGCTTTTGGATGCGATATAATGTCACAGGCGATCATTCGTTTATCTGTCGGTACACACACAATGTATTCTAAGAAAAACCTTTAGCGATACTAACCAGTTTTTCAGATCAACCTGACAGCATTTTATCCTTAAATAAGCCCGGATTTGGACATAAACCTTCGTAACGGATATTGAAAATCTGCGCCCCGTTCGCATGAACGAATTTCGTAATGTGTTCTCATATCCTCCAACCCTATAAACCGTATAGCCTTTGCATTAAAGGCCAAAGTCGAAATATTATCGACATCATTAAATACCAAAGTCGTACTAGTTTAAACCCAGAATCGATTCGATTCATATTTAATATCCCAATAAGTAGTTAAGGAATTATTTAACAGCATTCCGTTGTTTAATGTATTTGTAGAATTAAAGCAGCATTTATTATTTAAAGTAATCATGGTAAATGTTTACTTAGAGAGTTGCTTATTTATTATTGACTATGAAAAGGCTTTTAACCTTTTGTTAATAACGCTGTTAAGTATTCGGTTTTGTCCTGTTATTCATAATTTCTTGTATTTGCTTACACATGCTTACTAAAATTATGCGGGCGGTGTCTAGTCAATGTCAACGTATTTCCTTGTTTCTTCTATTGTTAGTTACATTCTGATTTTTTACGCCTTCTAAAACTATAAAAATTGCCCTGCCTCCATTTTTAAACAATATCCAATTCCTGCCCAATGTAGAGGACATTGGACATTTTTGTATAGTTAATTTGAATAACCAGGCAGAATGTTCTAAATCTCCTTTTTCTTATCAAAGAACTTTGGGCATTGGGATAGATTTTATTTAATGCAGCCTTGTAAGAAACAGTACCATAATACGTTAAGGGCAATTTGATTAGAGGCCATCATATTCGTAGCATATTTTCGCTACGTAGCAGACTAATGCTGCTACAAGCTACAGCGTAGCACTTGTAGCATTTCTGGCACTGAATACACAGAAATTGTGTTTTCACGCCACTGCTCGGAAATGTAGCGAAAGATGGTCTGTTCTTGGTCCCCAAAACAATCGATAGTTGTACATTGAATGAGCAGGCCTACTATGAATTTAAACAGACCAACTATGTTAATCGCTGATCACTAATTCGACCAATCAGAACACACTTTGTGCTGCATATGAATTTGAATTGGCCAATGAGAAGTCGTTTTATTTTTTTTATAATATTCATCCCTTCACGGATAGGCAAAGGAATCAGATTCCATACAGCCATATATGTCTGCTTTTAATTATAAGATTATTTTTTTATTTCCTCGCAGTAGTCGTGAAAAGCACTGTGTTAAGCCTCGACCGAAAGTGCAATAGATGGACTCGTACTTCTTACTTTCTAATATATAATATATAATCTATTGCTTACTTTCTAACCTCTACAACAATGTACTATTTATTGCCTGTTTATTTTATTTATATTAACCATTTTATATTTTTAACAACCATTTCTTCCGTGTATCCAAACAATCGTATCAATAAACCTAACCACTTGATAATTTTACAAGTATGTGATCCACTTACTTAAGCTTGCGTACGTTCCCCGGCTCCATTATTGTGTTTTAGGCAAGAACCAGTCCTTGTTGAAAGCAATCCCCGTAAAACGCGCACGTGCATTCTCTGCGGGGCTTAGATACGCTCCTCTTGGCACCAGCTGTGTTCAAACATTATCGCACATTATATTGAACATAGTGACACTTAATTACCACAAAAAAACATTTGGTTAGTGACGTTATTGCAGTGTTTTTTGTTTGTAAAAACCATATCATGTTTGAGCTGTTATTGTATTGTCACCGTTTTGATAGCTCTTATTTACTTAACAGTAATGGCGACTGACGTCAAAACAATACCATAACAATTCAAAGACGATATGTTTATAGGAATAGAGGTTCTGGTTAACGAAATAAAAGAGTGTTTATTTTTTTATTTTAAGAAATAAAAGTGATTAATTGCTGCGTGTCCATTACGGTGGTCTGTATCGATGTAGATACAAGTGAATAAAACAATTGTCACTTTCTAACCTGTGAGTAAATGTGAAAGTGACTGATGTTTTATCCACCATGATAAAGGTCTTTATTTTATCGGCCGTGCGATATTACGGCTGCTTGAGCGCCAACAAGTTCGCTTATAGTGCTAGGTTAATTATAGTTTCACCCGAATAAACCCTTTAATCACGAATATTAACGAATTTTATTTGTCTAAAGTATTAGATAAAAATCATGAATGCCGTTTTCAAGTTAAAAAACGCTTCGTATGATAATGTGAATCTTTTTTATAGATTCGTGCTACGGACAGATTCCATTAAACTAGGTATACTCAACATTTTAGAACTGTACTTAGGCAGTTTTATAACTGTGACGTATGATGCGTGAACTAAAAATTTATTAACATAACGAAGGCTTGAATATACATGGTGTTAAAGGAAACAAACCGCGGTTTACTGCGTTCAGAGGCGGTCTCATATTCAGGCGGCACTACTTCATCGGGCACCTTTCATATTTTGAAGTAAGCGTACAGTTTCACTGTCGCGATTTATGAAGGCGTGTGTATTTTAGCATTTTTTGAATTTTAATAATCAAGTTATTTTATTAAAAAATGGTAATTTTTTCGTCCAAAATATTGCGTTAGGCAACAAATAACGGATATATTAACAATATTTTAATTGGTTTTTTAAATGAAATTTATTACTACGAATGTTCTATCCTCGCTTGGGTTCATTCGTTAATTAGGACAGTTAGTTGCTCTATTATTAATAGTGGATTAACTTAGACACCCTCCACTAAGAGAGTCATTAGGTAAACTATTAATAAAATAACAATCTTATTTTCTATTATCATAAAAAAGGTAATCATAATGCTCTTTTCATCAATTCCGCTTGCACACTACTGTGTTTGAATACAATAAAATAACGTTAATAATGCTTAATGTTCCCTGACTCATCTAAGCTATGATGTTATATGATGATGAACAAATATTTATTTGCTCACTTCATTTATATTCCTTACTTACCTATTCCACATCTAACACCCTGTACTAAATCCGCGCTATCGAGGCAGCCCCCTGTGTCAACACACCGTGTAAATAATAAAGGCCCCGCATCCCAAGACAGCCGCGAACAGCGCGTCAGTGTAGCTCTGATCCAGAAGATTGGGGCACGGTTAGGAGAGGAAATATTGAAATTTGATTTGAGTTAAAAATGTGGGGTGTTCACAAAAAGTATAAAATTAAGCGATTATTAATTATACACGAAAATGAGAATCGTTTATTTTATGCAAAACAAAACAATAATTAATAATAATATTATTATTTAAAAAAAGGTTTAAACTATTTCATAAAGCACGAAATTAGATGCTTAAGTGCCGTGTCGCTGATTTTCAGGGCAGCCACTGCGAGCACAAGTTGCCCGCGACTTGGTAGTCGCTCGGATCTCTTTTTCTATCTAGTAACGATAGAGACGTACTGAGCGACATGCTAGAAAATACAACATGTGCTACCCGTGCAGACGAGGAGAAAGCCCGATATAGGGATGTAGTTTTAAATTTCAGCTACTGTAGACTACGTTTACTGGTACAAACCATTGTAATAATTCTATACAGTTTGATTAGCAGGCCGTGATTTGGTTAAAATACTGCAAGTTCTACCAAAGCTTGTCCCTAATAATCAAAGATTTCTTACGAACGGCTTTACTGTTACTTGATAACATACAATAACTGCGAGTTCCTTTGCGTATTTAATCTAAAACAAACAGAACACGGAAAAATACGCAGACCGCTCACAAGCTGGCCCAAAGATCTGGTGGGTTACTTATGTATAAATAGGCAGCTATTTCGTCTCCGACCTTTTAGGATTTTCTGTTACCTATTGCCGCTCGATACTTAATACGCATGCAATCAAACGTAACGTCGCGGCCCTGACTAAACCGTCTTGTTGCGTCATGTTAAGTTGGCTTGTGATGGCACGCACATGCAAGTCCCGTGATAACCCTTTGTTTGAAGACGAACTACTGTTTATATTGTGGTATAGATTTATAGAGTTAAAACTTGCCAAGTTCCAGATTGTTAATGGTATATTATAATTATTTTATCGTGGCCACAAGACCGGTCGTTGTGGTGATTTTGGAGTTTTGACGTCACATCATCAACCAACTGAAGTGTTTTGTCTTTTCTACTCCCTGTAGTAACCTTAAGTAGTTTCCGGATTACACAACGTCCTGTACCTCTGCGCGACGTTGTTGGAATAATGTTTAATTCAACGTGATTAGTAATTGATTCACTTTGAACTCGTGCCAATTATGTTACCAAGGCTTCACAGTGAAAATGTATGTGGTTAGATGGAAATCTTAGGCAACGAGCTAAGTTTAAAAGGAATTGTCATTTGCTTGTTCGAATAAATACAATTTTTATACCATACTAGCGACCCGTCCCGCTTCGCTTACGGTTTATCTAAGTTTTTGTAACACCCGCACATAAACCAGAATTTATTATACATAAAACCATAAAAATCGCATCAAAATCCTTTGCTTGGTTTGGGAGGAGTTAGCGGATATACAGACGGACAGACCGATGCAATAAGCAACCTTTGTTTTAGATTATGTAAAAAAGATAACTTAAAAAAAAATATTAGGTCTCAAAGTAAGCACTACGATAACTAAAATACATATAAAGATAAAGAAACTAACTAAGTGCTACAACTCACATTATTGCTTAAGCTAGTGGCAACAAATTTGGGATTTGACCTTTTTGCGACCTGTGACAAGGGGGGAGGGGGGGGGGGGGGACGAGCACCATGATGTTAAGTGGGATCTGTACTACCTATAGAGTGAATCTACCAATGCTTCGAACAAAACCATCATTGCGGAGAAGAAGCTCCGCAACAAAGAGCAGAAGATCATTATTTTCAGACAAAATAAAATTAAAAATAATATTATTAATATTACAGTCAACCTTTAATAACCTTGTCGCTATTAACGCCTTTGACAGAGTAGTGCGGTAGTTCAAATATGACGTTAAAGTGACAAAGCACTAAAGTGTTCAGCTACTTAATAAGGCCGACCTTACCTTGGTATACATAAAACTCTTATTAGCCTAACCATCAGCATAAGCCAAATTGAAACACGGCCAATGAATACAAAACGCTGAAATCGAATTACAGAACCCAACCCGTATTCAAATAAGTATTAAAACAGTTGATTGCGTTACAAAGTGCGAATTAATGGTTAGTACTAATCTATATAAAATTTGAAGGGCCCGCGGAATGGCCGTTGATACTAATTTTCTTCGGGAACCTTCGACTGGGTCTCCTTCTTCAATGTTTTGGATTGTGCCTCGTTTAATTCGCTCGCTGAGTTGCTCGTTGAACGCTGGGAGAATTTAATTTTCGACGCCATTGACGGCTTCATTCGCACCGTAGGTTTACCACCAGTAAAATCCGGGAAGGCTGACATTGCAAAATTCACGTGTGAATTATTTGCCGTAATGTTGAATTTTGGGGCACTTTGAAGCTGTCATTGGCAGCGTTGAAACATTTGTCCACAAAAATTTAATCTTAAAAATTGTTAAGTCTTGTGGAGATGTTTGGATGTCCAGATCAAAGAATCACGCATTTTAATCGCTGGATGGAATCCGCTAAAAAACCTGTGAGTTAGTTTGGAACTAACATAGTACAGTACTTGTTTCGAAAAGTGTGATAGTTCTTGAGATTTATAATTATCATGTTCAACTGGCATGAATATTAGAAGGTATTATTTTATTGAAACACCTTTTGACATACGAAACATAATCATAACGCAGAATTTTCATTTCAACGAAAGGCATTTCTCGTCGCATGAGTAATTTTTTTCATTTATTCCTAATTGTAACCTAACCTACCTCCGTCACTAATATTTAACATATTCTGAAAACAAAACACGGAGCAGTACATTAAAATTTAAGGTAAACAACAGGCTTTACCGCTAAATAGCGATCTATTCCAGATAACCTGTTATTAACATATTATACACCAATTTTTATCTACCGGTAACCAATAAGTACGCAGACGCCTGTACAAATTTGCATGATCCATCCAACTGAAAATCGCCTTCGGGCCCCATAAAATACCGTGAAAGTGAATTTGGCCAATTAAACGTTACTCATTCGCTTCGGTGCAGAAAGGTGAATATTCAGAGGCTCCGGCACGTGTTTTATGGTCAGTTTTGCATAGTAAACGAGTCTCGGACACGTTATTATCCGGAAATGGACTCAAAGGAGCTTCGTTATAAAGGTAAATATTGTGACACTGCCGTTTTTAAAAGTAATAAAAGCAGTTTATCTCTGTACTTTTTATAGTCATTTAGAGACCTGTGAGGAGATTCTCTCTACCGATATAGTTCACCCAATTGCAAACCTCAAGTGTCCTCAACTGTCCTCATCTATAAATACTTAGTATAAAATAAAGTCGCTTTCCGCCGTCTCTCCCTCTATGCTTAGATCTTTGAAACTACGCAACTGATTTTAATGCGCTTTTCATCAATACATTGAGTAATTCAAGAGAAAAGTATTTACGTATAATACATAACATTGCGGATTATGTAAGTTTGTTAAAGATAACTCACATAAAGCCAAGGCGGGTTGCTGGTAACCCAATAAGCGGTATCCCGAATTCGATAGCCAAAGATTCAATCCACTTCTGTTAGTAATAAGGTTGCACTTGGTACATGGCGAGTTGAAATAGTCCCGTCAGAGCGTACAAAACAAATTTGGGCGCTTGTATTCTCAATTAGGCAGCCTTTTTACGTTCGATCACTCGGCAGTAAGCCCTGTTGCCTAATTGAGCATGCACGCGCTAAAATGTGTTTTGGACTACTTAAACTTGCCGGTTCGCCACGTTAACTCGTACGACCGACCGAACACCATTTTCAAGAGAATAACTCCCCTGACTAGCAATGTTCATAGAACTGATTGCTGTTGGGATGGTGGTAAGGTTGAGTAGCGACGAAAAGCAAAGTGTGGACTGTGTCTTAAAAATGTTTATCTGACAGATTTTTTCCTCGTCCTGTCCAAGCATTTTGAATCAATTCTTTCCCAATGTCCTTTAGGAATGACATTTTCCTGTCCTCCAAAGAGAACATTGGGCAGGATCTGGATATGTATTTTTTTTGCAACAATCGCATGCTTTCCAAAAGCACTTGCATCATTACTAACCCATTACAAACGCAGCACTCGCGTAAACTTATCAGGTGCTATAAGTATCCTGATACTAATCTTTAACGAGGTTACTTGTACTTAGTGAAAAGTTCTCCTCTTCAATAATTCAGCTAATTGGCTTGCACCTTAAAGAGTTTCAAGCGGGGCAGGACGGGGCGGGAGTTAGAACTTGAAATTTGTAAGGGACATTTTCATTAATGTTATTCCGGCAGCGAACACTATTAAGGAAACGGCCTAAGTGTGTCAGTTGGGTTGGATTTCCGACTCTTGGAAAACGAAAAATGGGTCCGAGGTGATCTCATTGTCACCAAACTTCTTTTGGCGATTTTGGTATTTTCAGTAACAAGACCAGCATTTGCATTCATAAAGTATCATTTGGTGAAGTGGAACTGATCATGAGACCACAGAGTGGCGATAAGATATCTCGATTAGATAGTTAAACGACTATCACAAAGCCCATTGAAATGGTTTAATTATGAATTTACCGCGGCGTTGCTTGCGGCGAGCGTGAAGTGTCCTTATATACACATATATATAGTCCATCCAGGTAGTCTTATTGACCTAGGTTTAGTGTCGTGGGCTCTTAGAATATAAGTATAGAACTCTTAACCCTTTTTGGTCCACTATACCTATGATCAAGACGAGCTACTCGAACTCGGCCATTAATTCGTAAACAACCTAAGAGTCGAGATGGGTTAAAGAATAACACCCCTTGGGTCTGAAGCTGCCGCAGGCTAAAAATCCCTTTCTGTTTCCTCTTCCAAATTACCCTGCGTTTATATTATTATTTGTCTTACGGTAAGCAACAAGCTGTTAGAATATTTTGGGTGTAGCAATCGGCCAAAATTGGTGTTTTTATTTTTAGAGACGGCAAAAGATGCGTTAGGTTAAAGAATAAGATACAAGTAAACTAGTAGGTTAAAGAATCAAAGTTCAAAATCCGTTAATGAATGAATGAATGAATGATATTTATTTTCCAAAGTAAGTCACAATATACATTGCATGTTAGTATGTCAAAAGTACAAGAAATTTCATTGGAATCGTCAAAAAATATACACAAATCTAATATAATCAAAAATATAAATAAGAAGTCAAAATAAAAATAAAAATAACAATACAAAACTAGAGTTATCACCGTTAAGGATCGTCGTAAAAATAGCATGTAAACAAATTAGCAATACTTAAAAATAAATAACATAATAGGTCAAAAACATCAGAAATAATAAAAACAACAATACATATTAAATCAAAACAAATTATAAATTAAGGTCCATAAACTCTTTAACTGAGTATAATGGATTTTCCAATAAAAGGTTTTTCAGCCGGTGTCCAAATGCATCGTCGGATAGTTGGTTCGTTCGTTTCTGGTTATGTGAAGAAGTGAATGCTGTAATAATAATCAAACGGGAATCGGTCTGGAGTTCTCACACAAATGGACCTAGTGCCCAACTGAGCTCTAGGTTTGTACTATCGGTAGTACACAACGATTTAAATATTTATATGTGTGTAATAAACACTTAACCATTGTTAGTCGACTATACCTATGATCGAGACGAATTACTCAAACTCGCCCATTCATTCCTAAACAACGTAAGAGACGAGATATTTTAAAGAATATCATCCCTTCCTAAGCGATGGTCTGAGGGTTTCGGAGGCTAAAAATTCCATTCTCTGCTTCCTCTTCCAAATTATCCTACCTTTACACCTATTACTATTTATCTTACGGTCAGCAACAAGCAGTTAGAAGATTTGGGTGTAGCTATCGGATAAATGTGCCGTAATGGCTTGGTATTAAGGTGTTTTTTCTTAGAGAAGGCAAACGATGCGGTAGGTTGAAAAAGAGAAGAAACTACGTTAGCACCATGTAGAAGACTTAAGGTGCGCTGTCTGACGCTGGTAGCGCTAGCGAGTCGGTTGATACAAGTGTGCACTAGATGTCGCTAGCTTGCCACAGTGGTAGTGATACGAACGGACCCTGTATAAATATATATATATAGAACCTTATCCTTTTTAGGGTTTTGTAGCCAAACTAGGAACCCTTCCTAGGTTCGCTATATCCGTCCGTCCGTCAGTCCATCCGCAGCCTAGCTCTTATGACTTACGACTCTTAGTACTAGAAAGCTGTAATTTGTAATGATTATACATATAAGTCACGCGAAAGAAGTGGTAGAATAAAATCTTAAAAAAACATTTTAATCATCTTCAATGAACGCGCATATAACGTATTTTTTTTTTATGGCATGGAGTAAGCAACCGAGCACACAGACCACCTGATGATAAGTGGAAACGGTGACCCATAGACGTTCGCATTCACAAGACTGCAATACTAAGACTGCAAATGCGTTGCCAACCTTGAGGACTAAGATGGAATGCCTCTGTTGCCGCTGTCTTATCCCCAAACCGGAACACAACAATGCGAACACTGCTGTTTGGCGGTAGGTTAGTGGATAAGATGGTGGTAGCGATCCGGACGGACCCTGCACAAGGTCCTACCACCCGCTTTAAAATAAAAATCACGACTAAGTAGACATCTTTGGTTTTTGAGGTACAGGCGATTAAAGTGTTTATACCTACTAAAATCATCTAAAACGGCACCAAATGACTTTAAATAGAAAGTTATATACCCTACTTGTTGTTTTTATGTTTGTAGTAGTTAGCGACTTCGGAACCCTACACTGAGCATGTTCCGCCATGCTCTTGCCCGGTTTTTTAAATGTTAGCTGCAACCACCGACTTTATGTAGAGTAAAATTGAGATCCTCAAGAGTTGGTTTCAGGCAGTAAAAAGAACCGCGACATGTAACTCCGATAGCTTTTTTCCTTCCTCTAACTGGAACTTGGCAGGCTTTCACAGGCCTTTGACCTTTGATATTTAACTGGGCCAAAACATATTTTTTCCATACTTAGCTCCCTAATCTTCCAAATAACACATCGGTGCAACAATTAAAGATCTAAAGACAGGTAAACACACCAATAAACACATTACAACATTATTTTGAAACTGAAACAAGTCTATAAAGAGTGTTATAACACTGTTATAATACAAACAGCCAGAAAATAACCCAATTACCTAAACCGTTCAACCACTTAACTCCTGTAGATTATGATCGATTTATGCTTGAAGCCTTAATTGCCACTGGCTCCTATTGGAGACACTTTGCAATATAAATCAAGGGCTCCGGTTAGCGAATGGTAATCAGGTCATCGGTAGTAATTAATGGGAGACTGCAATTATGCAGCACAATGATTCAACGACAGCTATAATGCAGGGGTCGAACACTACTATTTTTTGGATATTAAATAATGTTCTAAATCATAATAAGTCATGTTTTAAAGAGGTAAGAATTTTGTTACAGTATTACTTTAAGACACGTGACTATGAGTTTACGATTTATAAATTAGGGTAAAGTCACCAGTGGTCAGCCAGAGACCAGTAGTCAACCTTATATGAGTGCGAAGAGTGGGAAATATATCTTTCGTACTCTTCTCACTTATATAAAATATAGGCAGAGGTCGACTACAGGTCTCTGGCTGGCCACTGGTGACTTTACCCTAGGTACGTACTGGGTAAAATCCATCATTATACTTCTTAAAAAATACTGTCCAACGTATGTTTAAAAAAATAAGCCTTTAAGAAGAAAGCTTTTTAGTTCTTTTTTTACGGCTCTAAAATAGAAAATACCAGTCATGCTGTACTGTAAGTTTAAAAAAAGTGGACACTTGAGAATATTCATAGCCGTTTTTTATACAACCGCACTGCGGCATAAATGTGTTTTTAAGAGCTTTAAATAGAACTTGTACGATATTACAAGCAATATACACATGCTCCATTGCTAACTGATAGCAACAAGCATACAAGTAGAACTGTAAAACTTAAAATCAATACAAAACAAACAAATTACTATCGAACAAGGATGTAAGTTTTTTTTTTAAGTTTTAATAATATATATATGTTCCTTTTACATTTAAAATCGACGATAAAAACGAGCATAGTTAAACCTAATTACACATAGATATATCATGTTCTTACACGAGTTCTAAAATACTCGAAAATCAAATTAAAAACGTAAATTTAAATACTTTTTACCAAAGTTTTTTGACGCTATATTAAGAGAGGTTTTTTGTTCTAAAGTATTTTGCTTTTACTCGAGAATATCAATATTAATACATACATAAGCCATCAAAAAACAAACATCGCATCGTTATCAATGCGAGGACTCAATCAGTCTAGTCTAACCTAGATTAATGCTCACTCAGGCATTCGTTTCCACGACCGAGTCAAAAAGCCCTAAACAAAATTATTTAGTACTCCTGAGGTCATTAACCCTAACGCGGTCACAAAAGCCAGCCTGATTGCGCACGGATTAGAGTCAGGTACTACTGGAGTGAATTAATTTGAAACGTGCCAATGATTTACAACTCCTGCTTTGGACGGAATTTAGTTATGGATAATGCACTCGTGTAGTTTACGACTGGCTTTTAAACGTTATTAGGGTAAAATGTTTCCGATTGCTGCCAGTTTAGGTAAAGGGTAGATACTTTATCGCCTAAGAGGATTGAGGAATTATAGTAGGATTTTAAGAATGTCACTCGATGAATTTACTGGTATAGTGACGCAATTATCCTGGTTGGCGTGACCCTGTCTACAAAGCAAGTGGTTCCAGGTTCGATTTCCGATCACAGCAAATGTTAAAATATTAATAACGAGTTTTGAATTGAACGAGACTAGAGCATTATTAGGGATAAAGACAATGAGATGGTGCCGTATTCATTTTTATTTAAGTATTTATTTTAGTTAGACTAAAAAATCCAACCGAACCCTCGTTATGCGAGTCCGACTCGCACTTAACCCGTTTTATTACTTTTTAGGATAATCTGTATGAATTGATGCTATGATCAACGTTCATATCATTTCAAACAGATAAGGTCACGGTCACGGATCTTGTCACATAAAACCAACGCTTGATGCCTCACATTATGAAAAGGTTCTATGAAGGATCAACATTGAAAGTCCTGGATGCTACAAATGCCACAAAGGTACCCCGATATTACAAAGTTTATCTTTAGACCCATGCATATATTTTTACAAATCCGTCTACTAACTTTTAACTTTTATCAGTGAGTTAAAAGAAAATCCCAAAACTTTGTATTTACAGCGAAAGGCATCTCTTAAATCTGTGCGGGGTTCTTGAAGCGTAAAAACAGGAAAAACTTTAGGACGTTTGCAATCCGCAGTGCCTAAGGCGATATGCGAAGTACAAACATGTCGGTTGCGTGGACGCCATTATTATTTCATACGCCATATTGGATTCTCGTTTTATTTTTATTAAACTATAAAGACGGGACGTGGGGAGGGGTAGTTTTGCTAGCATTGGGTTGAATTTCATTGTTTATAAAATTATCAATAAATGGGTAAATATCCGATATAATGGTGACACTATAGTCCATGACAACTGACTTGTCTTATTTAGTAAACAGTTTTATAACCTCAAAATGCATCGTTTTTGGCTAAAGGTGAAAAAAACAACTAGAGAACACATTTTGCTCACCATTTTCCTAGAACATCAGGGAAGAATTTTAGGCAAAAAGGGAGCCTTTTGAGGTTTATAGCGTTAGCAAAATTAGACAAGTCAGATGGTATGGAATATTCTTTTACTTATTTTGCGTTGAAGCGGACTAACAGACTTGCATCAAACAACTATGAAACCACCCGATTGGTAGTTTTCTAAAAAACACTTGGGATTTAGGATGGCGGATACATTCAAACAGATACAGAGACACACAGATACAAGATACACCGTAACGCATATACACACGATGCATTTTGTCAAACCCCTAGTTTTGTGTCGGGTGGTTAAGGTGTAAAAAGTGTAAATGCTTTTACACTTTTTATTAATTAAAACTGTGAGATTTTTTTATGAAGCAACTCGCTTTTTAATTCTTCAGTGATTTTTTATGGGAGGCAATAACATCCCGAAATGCCAATAAACATTAATATTGCATCTCAATACTGAGACGATATTTTAAGTTGAAAGATGCCATATTTCAATCACAGTAATGTTTCCAGTTATGGCGAGTTTTATTTGATTTCATTGAATTTCAGTTTCCATTTGTAAATTGCCTATTTTATGGAGTTATTGGACTTATGATATTTTTCTCAAACATGCTCGGAAATGTATGCTTTAATGTCACGAAATGAAGACATAAAGTTTCTTGTTTGTTCTAGGCCAAGAAGTAATGTATCAAAAACCTAAGAAAAAATATTTTTGGCCTCTGCTCTAACTTTTTAAATTTGCTAACTAACTAAACTGACACAGGAAAAATTACAATAACATACTGCCAACAACTACTAGACTCTGTAACCATATTTTGCGACGTAAAAAAAAACAAAATTGAGATTGCCAGTCTTTAGATTGCCATGGTATAATTACACAGTCTTGACATTGTCATCATAAGATTGCAGTCTTAAGATTACCATCGTAAGATTGCAGTCTTGAGATTGCTATCGTAAGATTGCACAGTCTTGAGAATGCCATCGTAAGATTGCAGTCTTGAGATTGCCATATTAAGATTACACAGTCTTGAGATTGCACAGTCTTGAGATTGCCATCGCAATATTGCAATCTTTTGATTGCCATCGTAAGATTGCAGTCTTGTGATTGCCATCTTAAGATTGCACAGTCCTGCGATTGCCGTCGTAAGATTGCAACCTTAAGATTGCCATCGTAAGATTGCATAGTCTCGATATTTCCATCGTAAGACCGCAAAGTCTTGAGATTGCCATCATAAGATTGCAGTCATCATGTTAGCCGAAAGACTTCCACTGCTGGACTTAGGCCTGCCCCAAGGCTCTCCACTTCGCATCCACCGCGCTCCCGCGATCCTTACGAGGTCGTCACTCCATCTTGTTGGAGGCCTACCTACAGCTCAGCTCAGATTGCAGTAATGTACTTTTAATATTTCGTAACATTGCTTGAGAAAAGCACAATGCAATCCTCGGCCGGAACAGGGATTGAAGGACTCGTTATATCCAGCCTTGTCTATGACTCGGCCGTCTACCCCAAAGTCGTCCTGGAATTCCTTACTTCGGTAACTCTTAGTTTGGTACTCAGTAAAGTTATTTTATTATTATTATCAATTTTATATTCGATACATCTATGAGTTAATTTTATAAATTAATCCCAAACTCTGTTACCAAACCAATTTCCAAACTGATCCTAAAATTTTGAAAATTTCATTACTCAACTCACACACGGGCTTCGGACTTTTTTGTTTAAAAACAACATAAATAGAGTAACAAAATAAACATACCCCGGAAAACCTAACGAACCCAACTCGACAATACCAAATCAAATTTGGTCTAATAAAAATATTTTCATACTGTTCAGGAATACTCTAGAGGTTGTCTTATCGGATAAGTTAAACTCGATAAGTTTCAGTGGAAAAGTCCCGCGGGTGAAAAGAAAAACAGGGAAAGTTCACACCTCGAAAAATGGGGGATTTACGCCCCTTGGTTTTTTCGTTATGGATGGCACTATTCGCAGAATTAACTGCTTGTGTAGTTAAAGTTTGAAAATATTAGGGTCGCACGTGTATTGCAAAGTGATTCCACATTTGGAACATTTTATGTAATGTACGGTAAAGGGCGGTTTTATAATGAAAACGTTAATACAATGTTAAAACATTTGTTCTTATTTAGTTCAAGTTTGACTGATTGATAGAGTAAGGAATGAAAAGGTCAGAGAGAAATGTGGACTAAAAGAAGATGTAGTAACTAAGATTGAAAAGGGCATGCTTCGATGGTTCGGTCATTTGGAAAGGATGGATGAAAGAAGATTGACGAAAGAGATATACAGAGCGAAAGTGAGTGGAAGGGTCGGAAGAGGCCGCCCTAGGCGTACTTTTTCGAACCAAATCGGAGAAATACTGGAAAAGGGCCGAATCTTAAGTACCCGAAACCGACGTGCGTGCATGACTCGATGTATGAATGTGGAAGAAGCGAAAGACATTTGTCAGGATCGTAGCAGGTGGAAAGAAGTCGTCTCTGCCTACCCCTCTGGGAAACAGGCGTGATTTTATGTATGTATGTATGTAGTTCAAGTTGATCCCAAATCTCACAAGGCACTTCTCTTCTCAAAAAGAACACTCAGCATTTCTATTTAAAAAATAAAACTATAATAGAAACAAAGGTTTTACAACCTTCGCCGTACCTATTTACGCAAATGCGGCAGAACTCCATAAGGAAGGGTTATGTTTTTGATTTGTATGTTACAATTTATTTTGTTTGCAATATTATGGTCCAGTAAAAAACCTTAACTAGGTATGTATGTCTTTTTTTTGGTTTTTGGAACGTGCATACACCGTAGGTAATTTTACCGTAATGTGTTTATTTTTTACCATTTTCGTATGCACGCCAAACGATATGTTGAAAGGGAAAATTTATAACCTTCCAGGGCCTCTATTCCCGGCGGTAAAAACCAGTCGTCTTTGATCTGTTATGGTATTGTTCTGACGTCATCCGCCATTACTGTCAAGTAAATAAGAGCTATCAAAACGGTGACAATACGATGACAGATCAAATGGTGTATTAAATGTATTTTTTTTGATATCTTACAATTTCAAATTTATTAACGCACTAAAATAGCTAGACAAATCTGATATTCAAAGTTAAAATACTTGATTAATCATTTATCTGTTCAACAAATAAATTTGCATTGATGAGATTTGCTTTCAGCTTTAATAATTAATGTTGTTGCAATTTTTTCAAGAACCTAATTGTGTTTTAAACTAATTAACAATCAATTTAATCAATAGATAACAATTAAATAATCATAATTTAAGTCTTTGAAAAGAAATCTGGAAGAAATGAACGAATAATTAAAGCCGATTAATTAATATGCTTCTTAACAGCCAATCAAGGGGAACTCTTCAATTCCGTGTCTTCGAACCTTTTACAGATTTTATGAGATCCATTAACTTAAGTATCTTTTAGAACTTTCGTACTTAATTTTCGGGAATATACGAAAAATAAGTATAAATTAACTTATTAAAATTCATTTAAAAGTAATATTTTCCCTTAGTAATATTTGTTCTCAAGACCTAGCACTGCAATCAAAATATCGTGTTTTAATAAGACAGTGATAAAATATAAAATTTGACCTTGTTTACCATCTTAATCATATGTATTACTATTTAGATGTTTTGTACATAAGCAAAACTTTATAAATATCCGCAAGAAAACTCATTCTTATTTCTGGGGTCGTGGTGAAAAAGGGTGTAAGTCTCCTGAAGATCAACTGAAAAAGATTTTAAGTCTAGTGTATTCCGTTTGTTTAATATCCTTTTGTAGAACAAGTTAAGTCGACTTATACCCTTCTACACTAGGTCCCCAGATTTATCCCTTTGTAATATTCAGAAAAACCCGGAAACACTCAACGCCCGTCCGGGGAGATTCAGGACTAGACTTCCGATTCTCAGTTCATCCTTTTCTTTATTGTTGTATATTTTTGTTAAAAAACCGGTCAAGTGCGAGTCAGAGTCGGGGTTTTGTATCATCTCTGATCTCACACTATTAATTTTATTTTAGATACGATGATAACGCATGATTTGGTAAAGAAGACTTTTTTTCTTGATTATGAGATTGTAATCTTAAGATTCATAATTTGAAATAAAATATTATTGAAGAGTAACAGATATAAACTTGCATATGGTTTTTTGTTTTGCCACAACTCAACAACTTATCAAGGTCTGCGTATCCTTCAACTGTGTGACGCAAACTTCAAGATTCGTTGACGAAACACGAAACTGGCGCTCAAATTAAAATTTAATATTAACGTGTTACTTATGCTCTGAAGGATCGCTGGCTAGTAATTCGTCAATGAATGTAAAAGTGAGTGGTTTTGTAGAGAATTACCTAAAACAACATTTGCCAAAGATTTCAAATTTGTTGCCAAAACCTTCAGAACGAAAATGCTTCTATGCTAAGCACTAAATCCAAAGACTATATCCCTTAAATTATTACCTTAAACAATTGCATAAAGACAGAAAGCCTCACAATTTCCCTGTCTTTTATACCGTTTTTATTCTTAAAAGTTTAATTCAGTCATTAGAGTTAAAACGGTACTTTACAACCGCAATAAAGTCCTCGCTAGATAGCCTAGATACCCCACTAGTTGCGGACGTCCTGCTCAGCATTTCAACCCAGTGGGAGTAATGAAAAAGTTGGAAGCCAAAAACTACTCGTTGCAATGAAATGGTTAAAAGTTTTAAGAATTCTACACTTTACGAGTGTGGAATTTTAAGTTTACGTTTTATTTTATAAATAGGGTTTGCGTTGACTCATTTCGCGCAGTTGTTGTTGGATTATTTTGGGCACTGTAGGGATTTTTTGATGGTATGTAATTGGAAAACGAGCACAAAGGACACCCGATGGTAAGTGGGTTCTGAGACACATACACATTTTCATTCTCAAGACTACAACCTTAAAACTGCAATTCTAAAAACGCTATTGCGTTGCCAACCCTAAATACCAAGATGGAATGCATCTATGATAGTCATTTCACCGGTTGTCTTATCCCCACGCGGGAACGCAAGACTTCTGCTTCGCAGGTTAAAGGATAAGACGGTGGTAGCTATCCGGACGGACCTTGCATTGCACAAGGTCCTACCACCATTAAAAAATCGACAAAAATTTCTTATTAATGTTACCTATCTCTGACTCTTACCTTTAATATTAATTTCACCATCAATTAGATAGGTACATTTCCACGGAAATGTTTCATGTTTCATAAATTCTGGTTTATGTGCAGAAAACTTACATAAAAATATTTTTTTCAAAGTCTATATGTACCTGTATATAAAATGAATCCCTGTTTCTTTAGGTCACACCATAACCCGGGAATGGCTCGACCGTTTTTTTTTGTGTTTGTAATCATCAGGACAAGGTTTAAATAAAAAAAAAATTGCACCCGGGCACAGATGGTACTTACGATAGTGCCTCTTACTTGTTTTTTCCCCAATACCTCATGTCATTGTTAAAAACATGTTATACAAACATTATGAATAACATCTTAGTTGACTCCAACACCTCATTTCGCTTGTTGTTAAGTAGACTAGCTTATTTGCCTAGGAAATTGTATTAATATTCCTTTATTATATTTAACGAAGCTTTTGTTCTTCCTGTTGTCAAATCGCCCTCGCGAATATTCTCAGAGAGAATAACAAGTCGAGGAGTAAATAACTAAGTTTCGAAAAGGACTGTAATTGAAAACGGCTGATAATAAAAGGGGCAAACTAAATTCTAGCAATTCAATGAACAAAACGTCTTTGAGCTTATTTAGGCAGTAAATACAGATATTGTATTTACACACTTTTATAACTTCACTTGAAATGTCCTGGAATTTCGTAAGTTGATTTTGAACCAGTTCCCATTAATGGAATGGGCAGAAATTTGGAATACATGTGTAAACCCATTGACAATGCAATATCCATCGAGCTGATCTGATGATGGAGTCGGAAGGTGGCGACGGGATCTTTGCTGTACTTAATTAGTAGCCGAGTTGGGGCTCATTAGTTTCATCTTGATAAGCAGATGATGCCTGAACCTAAAAGTATAGTTGGCCACAAAAGGTTGCCCCAATAATAACAATTTTGTCAGAAATATGTACTTATTATTAGACCAGTTATAGACCACGGACTTGTTAATCTAATACCGATGAACGTAACGTAAGAAATTGGTTCGAAGAGAACAACTTCTATATTTTTATAACTCTACTTTTAATTACCTTACAGTCAAAACTTAATTTTGGTACTTACTTTATCTCCAAAGTCAATCTGACATTATACAACAATAATGTTGAGCTGCGTTTATCGCGTGACAAAGTTTGGATAAGGCATCCGTCACCTTTTGACACGTAGATAAGTACGACAGTGACGGAAGCTGACATACTAGCCCGATTGTTTTTGAAGTCCGTCCGTCCGTCAAATCGATCCTACTTGTTCGTAAGCGGGTGCTAAAAACTCAGCGTAACTGTTGTAATGAACGAAAAGAAATGGCATGTGTCATGAAAGTTGTCTGTTCCTATCTTGTCGTTATAGTTTCCGAATTATTTGTATGAAATATAGTATATTATTCAGCCATCCATCACAAATCACCCCATAGAGCTACTAAACTGATATTAAATAAATTACAATTACAATTCTTAGATTACTTTAGTATTCATTACACGAAAGGAGTTTTTAAGGTAGACTGCTATAATAGCAGAAAAAAAATAACCGAAAAATTAAGAACCTTCACCTTTTTTGAACGAGGATTATAACAGGCCTAGAAAAAAAGAGCTATTATGTTTATCTATAAACCAATGCAATACGGTACAAAGTAAACGTCAAGTGTTCGTCATTGACAACATCAATCAAATTGCTCATTAAAAGGCAAAAACTTTGTTCCCCCAGCCATCCAACGTGAATCACCCCTCGCTACCAATCTCATCGGCCATAAAGGTAAAGAGCCACTTAGAGCTGCTAAACCGATGTATCTAACTTTTATTAGAATTCTTAGCAGTCCAATAACCTCACACTCGACTTGCGATGGGGAAACAGGGAGGGAAAAAACGCGGCTGACTGATCAAGTGGAAAATTACTTGAAAGCAGTACCTCTTGAAATGAGGACACACGGTCGGGGAATATGAGCAGGTTGTTTGGTGTGGCAAATTTAGAATAAACAGTTAAAACACCATAGATATATGGTGTTTTAACTGTTGCAAAGTCACAATGTACATTTTTGGGTTTTTATAACATCGGAAAACGTCTCATACGACGTTTTATTTCAACTTGTTTTGTTTTACCTGAAGTTAATGAAGTAGGGGTTCTATTAGATATTCTTTTTTTTCTTCGTTTTATGGACCAGACCCCGCAACACGCAAATCGAAATCTTTGATTTTTAATAAACTTATCTAAATTAATATAAAAAGTGGCGGATACCCGAACTTTGTAATTTAAATATATAGTTTTAATGAACTATAATGGCCATTAATGTTATAAAAAATGCTTGACGAATAGATAAGCAGTATGTCACCCACCTTCAGGATGACAGTGTAACGGCATGGAGGACGGTTCTTTTTTAGCTCATCCGATTATTTAGGGAGCGGAAAATATGTCCTACTTGTGTCACTCCCCAAACGATTCGCTTGATCTGGTAATGTTGGCAGCTAATTCAATTCCGCGTGCTGAGGTTTGGCTTTTCGGTAGAAAAGGTTTCATTGATATCAATTTATTTTTATTTCAGGTTTCAAGGTGTTTTGCTAACGCTTACGACGATTTTTTTCAAATTGATTGCATAAGCATTCTACAGTTGACAAAATATTTACATTAATTTCAAAATGGTATTATGCCGCTCACTCTACTTATTAGCAGCAAACATAATTATCTACAGATAAAACTTAAATTAATTGTCATTACCTACCAAAATCAAAGAAATCAGATTTTTTTTTAAATTAATCTTGGTGCTTCAGTATTATGTAGTAGGTACCCTAGTAATGGTTATTTCTTATTAGCTAAGTAAATAAACGAACTTGTGATATGATACACATTTTTAATAAATATTAATGTTACAATAGTCTTTCTATACAAAATAAAATCTTTTTACGCAAAAATGTAGTAAGCAATGTTAATAGGCTTAACAGTAAGTAGGTTAACGAAATAGTGTGAAAATTGGCAGGTTATTTTTTATTCAACTACTAGCTCATTCTGTTGACGATACTTATAAGATGTGGTGGATTCTTGGTTAACATAACTTTATTTATATGTACAATTGGCTTACTACACTAATTTGTTAAATCTCCATGTTTTTTTAAAGTTAACGATTTATGAATACTTTTCTCTAAGCACCCTTCGGAGTAGCTTACCAGACGGATTTTTAGGCAGATCATCTAAGAACTTAACGTCCTTCAGTCTCTTGAATTCTGCCACACGTGTGGCTACAAATTCCATAATACTCTTAGCATCTCCTTTATGCCCGTCTTTTAACACTATAAACGCTTTTGGAACTTCTCCTGACCTATCATCAGGTATTCCAATAACTCCAGCATCTAAAACTGAAGGGTGTTCTTTGATAACGTTTTCTAGCTCAGCCGGTGCTACTTGAAAGCCTTTTACCTGTAACATTAAAAGTGTTAGTTTAACTTCAAATATTTATATGTCGTATCCTCTGCTACCGTCTTTATGATCAAGAAATCTTTCGACTAGTAAAACATCATTCCATGCCTTGTCAGAGGACATTAAATGAAACAGAATAATGAACAAAATAAGTAAGTACTAACTTTGATAAGTTCCTTCAGCCTATCAGTTATAGTAACAGCTCCATCTTCTCCCAACGATGCCAGGTCGCCGGACCTGAACCAGCCATTTTCATCTATCGCATTTCTCGTAGCTTCAGGATTATTTCTGTAGCCCTTCATCACTTGAGGGCCTCTGATCAGCAGTTCACCGACCTGTGACATTGTAAAATATAATAATATTATAAATACCTACTTCCACATAACAACTGTGACATCCAATGTTGAACAATACACAGTCATTGAAGATATTAAAAATAGATAAAAAGATTAGACTCCTATATTTATAAAATGGATCCGTTTTAGATTGACTGAGAGACAAAACACCAAAATAGCCCTGAAAGAGGATTTTTGTAAAGACATCCTACTCCTAACAATATTCTCTTAGTGAACTCGTTATGTTTGCATTCAGTTACTAACGATAAAAAATGGGGGCAAAGCGGGAATCCACCCAATGCAAGTCGTTCGAAATACGGTTACCCACTTCAAGGTCCTGAGAGACCGTTGCATCCAATACAATGCTGTTGGTAAAATAACAAAAGTTTTTTTTTACCTCATTTGGACCAAGGTTCTGCAAGTTTGAATCTACTATTCTTAATTCAGTGTTGGGTAAAGCCAAACCAGCTGTTGAGTAGTTCTTTGTGCCTGGTATCATTGTCGTTCCTAGTGGTGATAGTTCTGTCGAACCGTACAAGTGGATAAAGTTTACATCAGGCTGAAATTAAAAGATAATAAAAATAAGGCTTAATCTAAAAACATGACCCAAGTGCGTGTTGAACACGCACCGGTGCGGTGCCGTAATATACATGCGGTTCAGACAGACAGACAGACGGACAGCGAGTGTTTAATAAACATTAGGCATTCCCATTGGTACGGAAGACTAAAATATTAGTAAGTATCAAAAAGGCTTATTGAATTGTAAAGTGGTGACAACATGTGGCAATCCATAAAACTTTTTACGGAAAAGGATTTAAGTCCTTAAATATGACTTATTGATTCTAATTACCGTGGGTTTAGGTATCAAAAAATACTTACTTTACACTTATCAAGTATTCTATCAATGTCTAACTTGGGCAACGGTGCTGCCCCACAAACGACGTAGTCGGCATAAGCCAGATGTTCCTTCTTAGATTCAGGATGAGAACCTAAAAATAAAACTGAAAAAAAGATTCCATAAATCCATTGACATTGCAAAAAAACGAAGTAATATAAAGAAAAAATAAAAAAATTGGCAAAGGGGATTGCTGTATATATAGCTTTAGATACATGAGCTTAAATATTGATAAATTTATAAATTAACATATTTAAAGACTAAATTAAATTTGCCTAAAGTGAAAGGTCAACATGACGGTAAAGTGTCTTATGTACACACATAGTTATAAATCCTCTATTATGTGTTTAAAACCTGTTGGCTATGCCCAGCATTACCTGTGGTAGTACCTTACAGCAATGACAGCTGTAACGTAATTTTAAAATAACGGTATCAAATATTATAATGAGTTTTAAAGGAACATCTTCCCTAACCAACACAATTTAAATAGGCCTAATTCTAGTATAATTTTAAAGTCACCTCGGTATATATTTTAGTACAATATCGTACGACATTTGATTTCGAACGACATGAGAATAGGGACTATATTAGTTGGTCTATGATTTTAAAAATCCATTCTTATTCGTGACTCTGACACTGCACAAGTTTGTTATGCCGCCATTTTTGTCATCAAGTCTTCGGCTTCTGAACCCATATTAGAGTAGGTACTTATAATAATGTATGTAGATAAAGTAATGTTTGCAACTGTACATAATTAAGCCTTCAAACACTCGCCTTTGGCTCGTTTTATAAAACCACACTCGTGTTTTAAGGACTCCCATTATATATATCAGCTACAGTCATAAACTATTATTGCGAGTTGTAATTCTCTTAAAAACTCTCGGTCCAACGGTCAATCGAGCACTCGATGAATAAAGCGGGTAAGTTAAAAATGCATGCCTTTAAATGTGTTTTTTACAATCTGACAGGATAACTTTAATTCGCGTGTTAATACTTGGTACGTTGACTTCAAAAGAATGAGCTGACAGACCGTGGAGCCCCGTCACTCAATTGATATTGGACAAGTTACATCAATGTACGTAATATAGGTACTCGGGCGAGACTAAGTGGTTTAAAAACACTAAAGTAGGTAACTTCTTAATCATGAATTGCCTTGCGACATTATTAACAGTATTCATCAAGTCTTACCCATCGGTGGTACAAGATACAGCAAACTTATTTTGTGATCCTTCATCGTGGACAAAAATGTATTTGGTTGGAATCTAGGCACCGTTACAATTTTGGTTCCCACTGCTAACTTGTGAATCATTATCACCGCAAGGCCATAGATATGATAGAAAGGCAACACAGCTAATGTTGATTCCTGAAATGAATCTGGAAAAATATAAGGACATAACATCTTTTTTTTTTGTTGATGATACAACGTTACTTTCCATTCATCCATTGGGCTTATACACTGTTGGGTGTTACATGCGTCTTTCTTAGGATTCTAATTTGTTGTATATACTCACTTGTTGTGTCGCGATATTGTTTGACACCATCAACATCGCACTGCACACAATTAACAACAATACTCTTATTTGTTAACTCTACACCTTTTGGCAGACCAGTGGTACCGCTTGAAAATGGCAGCATTGCAACATCATCTGCAGTCTTTCTTACTTGTTTAAGAATACTGTGATCTACATCGGTAGTTAGTTCTTGGAAGGATATGGTGTTTGATGGCAAGCTTTCGTTGTTTTTAATACATATTATGATCGGGATGTTCATTTTAGCCCTTGCAAGTGATTCCTTGATTACGTTTACTGTTTCAATACTACCAATTATTAGTTTGGGCTTTGATAGCAGAAGTTGTCTTTCAACTTCGTCTGAAACAAAATTTATATTGTTAATTTACTGTACTTTATTCCTGTAGTTTTTAGTTGTACCTTTTCCAAGAAATATAGTCATTCATTTATGGAGAAATAATTCTCCATAAATGAATGACTATATTTCTTTTTGAATTTTGTTTTACTATCAACCTGTACAAGACGTACCTATTGTTTTTGCATAGACTTATGATAAAAAATCAGGCTTATCGTAAATTAATTCTGATTAAGGATTTTATATTCACGTTATCAAGAAACTGATTTTAGATGTCTTTTCTTAACAAATAGCTAATTTTGGTGCTAGATTAATTAAATTACAGATAGTTTGAAGTTAGTAATCAAATTTATTATTATTAGTGATATGCACTATCTAGTCAACTATCTTCTATATTAATAATATTCAAAATGCCATCACTTACAAGCCGTATATATCGGATTCACTGTTGTTAGCTCAGCACCTGATGTGAGTATACCTAGCACTGCTAGTACATACTCAGGTGAGTTAGGCATTATAGTGCTTATGATGTCGCCATCGCTTACTCCAAACTTGGTCCGTAACTGTGCTGCTAAGTTACGTGAGTACTTGTATAATTGCTGATAAGTATAGGAACGATTTGTTAAGGCACAAACCTGTTAAAAAAGGAAATCGTAACATTAAACCTGAAGAAGATAAAAGTAATGGAGATGGAAAGAGAGATATATAGGAACATTTATACGCTGTGACAAGAGCCTTGCTCATATTTACGGAGGTGAAGCAAATGGCCAGATAGATATAAACTAAAATGAATATAAACAAATGAATTACATTATATTCTCTGTGAAACCAAACCATTTAGCATAAAGAATGTAGCTACTGTATTGTTTTAAGATACAATTGATGGAAACTAAGGTCTGTAGTGTAGGAATCCCTTAAAGTTGACATATGCAACCGATACGAACGTCAATCCTGAATAACCTCTCCCAGACCTACTAATCGTGCTCCAATCGTTTACTAAGTCATGACAAAAAGTTTCATACTTACTGTAGCTGTTTTATCCGACCATTTGTCAATGTTCTCCCAAACGTGTTCAATAACAGTTCGGTTCGGTATCTCAACGTCTTGGTGCGGTGACTTCACAACTTTGTCAGGTGTCCACACGGAATGGTTCTTCAACAGTTGGATAGATACACCACGGGATAATAGTCGTCTTGCATTTCTTGATAATGCAGATGTCATTTTGAATGTTCTGAAGAAAAAAATACACTTTACGAAGACCATCTTTACTTTATTTGCGCTCTAATTTAAATTCTATTACAATAAAAACTTATTACAGCCCAAGAGTACCAATCCAATGTAATGAATACTACACAACTATAATACGCGTGAGTACAGTCGGCTTAATAAGTAGTCGTTCAAAGGAATAACTTTCAATAATGTAAAAAACATCATTAAAGTCGAGTAAAGTAGAATACAGAGCGTGTTCATGTTATAAAATATAATAACATTTTAGAGTGGTACACCACATGGCTGGTTTGGCTGTCACCGTTACCAAAAGATTCCGATTCAAATTACAAATTGCATATTAAAACGAATCCCCAATTTACCGCCATTTCCTGGAGAAAATTTAATTAGCATACACCGCAAAATCAGCTGGAGCATTCCAAAACTCCGTTCAACATCAAAGCAGTGAAAATATCGTGCGATAACACAATACAATTACGATATTAACCATGTGATTACGACACGAGAACGATATCACATATGGGAGAATGGCTTTTGAGTGTCGGCAATATGAAAACAACTGAATTTGGGGATTATTGTGTCAATGGTTAGACTAGAGATAAGGTTCTATCTGAGTTTTCGAGTACTGTGCAGTCTGTCTTGACAAAACCACGAAATTTTGAAACAGTCTCAGCTGTATACAGGGTGTAAGTGTGGAAAAGTTTGAAACTATAAGACATACGAAGGTCTGTTTTTAACCATGTCATCAATTTTAGTAACAAGGAAAACTGCATTCAAACATTTAAGAAAAACTTGTACTCAGCTCGGAAATCGAATCCGGACGTTTTCAAAAATAAAAGTAAAACTATTTCTATATAGATATCACTTTTTATTAATTTTAAACATCATGTTTCATAGTAACCTTTACTGCTTAAGACCTACACAATCGATATGTAAATAGAAAAAGTGTTATGTTTCAAAAGTCCGGGTTCGATTCCCGAGCTGAGTATATATTTTTTAAATGTATTAATGCACTTTTTCTTGTCCTAAAATCGATGCCATGGTTCCCAAGAACAGATCTATGTATGCCCTATTGTTTCAGACTTTCCCATACTGACCGATTTAAATGTTACATCCTGTATAGTTAGTTGAATTTATAAATGCTTGAAAATAACGGCAGTGCCAAGGCCTAAGATATAGATAGAAGTTTACTACTGAAGTAGTTCATTGAATTTGAAAAGGTAGATTCAAATACGAAATTAATGAAAACAATTATAAAAAAACAAAAATACGTCAAAGAAGTGTCTGCACGATACCTTATATGGAATGTGTACGGAGTGAACGGCCCAAACGAATTCAAACTTGACGCATTGCACAACCATAAAGTTTCTGAATATTGATTATGATGACAGCAGACAAACAATGCTATCCTTATTTGTTGCGTGTGAAGGAATAGTATCATAAATATATATAGGTACCCTTTAGTACCTTGTTACTTTAATCGCTGTGATAATTAGTATATGGCAGTTTGAACATGACATTAAATAGACAAGATGCTAAAGTGTATACATATTAATGAACTCGACTGTAATAACAGCATTGTTGTACTGTCGTCACATTATCAATAGGAATACAGAAACTTCATGGTTGTGCAATGTGTCAAATTGACGTCTTATCGGCGGGGCATCATAACTTATGACGTCAAATACCAGATAGTTTTTTTTATGGCATAGAAAAGGCAAACGAGCACACAGGCCACCTGATGGTAAGTGAAAACTGTGTCCCATAGACATCGCATTCACAAGACTGCAAATGCGTTGCCAACCCTGAGGACTAAGGTAGTGGTTTTTCATAATTTTAAATTGTGTGCAATTTTATATGGGTGGGTAAGCAATTAAATAGTTATTGCTATATCTCCTGGCTCTTGAACTTGGTGTAATAGTGACCTGATTAGATTTTATCTAATTATAACTATGTTTTATCTCCTGTTTTCATTAGCTTATGAATAGATAACTATCGTTAGTATTCCGTTAAGTGAATAATATTATTTAATATGTATATTTACAGCTGTCAGTGTCAATTATATTTAATAATAATAAAAAAATGTAACTACGCATAATAGTGCAACATGAAACAACCCTGGAATTTGTTGTTCTCTCTCACTCGTCCGTATACACACACTCTTAATGCTCACGTATTTAGAAAGTACTTTATTTTTGTCTTTAAAGCTTACACTGTTTTATTTTGTACTTATTTGCATGAATGAAATAAAAGGTAACAAAGGGTCAAACAGCATTTAGGAAACCATCTACAGGGTGTCCGGGTATAGTGGCCAACCTTACAGGGCTGGATAGCTCAGCTA
The DNA here is from genome assembly GCA_923062465.1 of Acleris sparsana. NCBI lineage: Eukaryota > Metazoa > Arthropoda > Insecta > Lepidoptera > Tortricidae > Acleris > Acleris sparsana. Next base: position 4,108,750 of record OV281299.1, read on the forward strand.
AGGAGTGTCGAAAATATTATAAATCATATTTGGTAAAATTCGCACGGAAAACGAGATTTTCAACTTGTCAACACAAACTTTACAATAAATATCGAATTTAGTAAACGACATTAATCTCCGTTTTTAAAATGCTGCGACACTACGATACACTCCTGACACCCTGTATACATACATATCTCATTCTCTTTCGTGACTGATTGACAGACAGTAAAATCCTATATCGCTGGAACCAGGGACTTGAAATTTAAAGGGAATATTTCTTGAGTACCATACAATCGAAAATCGATTATCAACAGGAATAAAGAAAAAGGAGAATCGGTATTCTAATTCTATGCGTCCTAAGTTGCGGGCGTCCTCTATCATCAAACAATGTGTAAATTTAGTACAACTTACATGTTAAAATAACACACTGGCCACTTACACAAAAAAACAAACAAATTTAAAAATGGAACAGCATGCTCTTTCCTCGAAAGAGCAGAGGATACTGACCGTAAACCAATGTCACTAAAACCCCAAACCCGTTTGAATGTTATCTTATTTGTACAACATACCAGCCACAATACTATCTATATAATCGTAAGCCCGATTTACATTGGTGAAGGACAGTGGACAGTGGGCAAGTGATAGTGTACAGTACAGTAGTGTAAACCGATCGGACAGTGGCGAGTCAAGTTGCCTTGCCAGTGGGTCCGAATAGAACCGCTTTCCATTTATCACTCAATCCACTTTCCTTGGGAGACGCTGTACTTGCCACTGTTAATAAAAAAGCTCATTCTGTGGCAAAAATAACATCGACGAGGGCCTATTATTGATTCCCCAATATTACAGTCCTTTAAATATATCAGTCAGAAGAGTCATAATGCCGACAGATCGGAAACCTTAATATTCAAAACGTACGTAGATTTCACGACTGTTCATATTTAAAACCTTTTTTAATAAACTAACTTGACTTTATACTTCAAGCCCAATCCATATTAAGTATTTTTTTTAAACATTGGGTTATTATCTGATAATATTTGATATGACTATACAAACAAGTGAATAATTGGTCGTGGCGATTGAGAGTATGGTTGTTTCGCTTCCGTTTTGTACAATAGTCAATACCATTAATGAAAGATCACTTAGGTATCTTATCGCTTTCAATTGTTTGACGATTTAGTATAGCGGTTCAAAACTATTTAGGTTTATTTACGCAAGCAAATACTCCCATGACTATCTTATCTTTATTTTTTTATAAGTAAATTACTTAACGTAAATGACGTTAATTGGAAACGTACGCCCTTAAATGTGGTTTGACGTTGACGGCTGCATAAGTACACAACCACCTCTCATAATTTCTCTTTATAATTCTTTTTTATAATTGAATTAGTATTCGACTACTGAGCACCCTACCTCAGTAGGCTAAGTCTGTTAATTATTATGTTTGTTATGTCAACCGTGAACACTTTCGATGATCAATTGTATTTGAAAATAGTTTCTAAGTATAATATTTGCGACTGTTTGTGTTCCTGTAAATAAATAAATGCCGTAACAGAATAAAGATGTTCTAACTAGATCTGCTTAGTAAATAAGTGATCGCCGTGTTCTGTAAGGAAATACTCCTTCCCTCCGTCTACTAAGATCCATTGATAGGATTTAAATGTACTATGAAGCCTACAAAAATCCATGAATGGAATCCATAGAACTTTTTATATACCAGAATCCATCAATGGATTTGCGTATACTAAAATGTCCACGAGCATCCATCAATTGATGGATGCAAGTGTATTAAAAGTTTAATAAAATCTATTGTTGGATAGGTCATATACATAATAGTTTACTAAGATCCTTGATGGATCGAAGTGTAGTTAAAAGTGCAATAACATCCATGGATGGATCCCCGCGTATTAAAAAGTGTAAACGACTTCAAATGGGTTTCAATGTACATTAAAGCCCACTCAACTCCATTAATGGATCCTATCAATAGATCCTAGGGGATGGAGGGAAAAAGTTCATAAAACATGATTCTTGCGTTTAATGTCGTTGTGCGAGCGCGGCGGTAATACTATTGCGTGCGAGTGTTGTGCGCGAGTGACAGAGACAAGGTAATGGCGGGTCAATGTACGAATTTCTTCGTATTCGGCACCTGCGCTTAAGCTACACGGCTGCCCCATATCAAAACCTAGTAAGGGACAATTTTTCGCAAAATGATATTTTTACATATTATTGCCCATTTAGTATGTCCTCACAGGATAGCAAAAACACCTGCTTCAAAAACGCCATAGAAGCCTGAGATTTTAATACCTCCAAACCTAGTAAGTACCGTTAAACTCTCGTTTGACCAGTACAAAACCTAGCAACTCAACTTAACCATTTCAAAACCTAGCAAATATTTGAGACTTGCTAGGTTTTTGTGTGGTCAAAGCACCTTACTAGGTTTTTGAACTGGTAAACGCCGCGCAGCATAGCACCTTACTAGGTTTTTGAACTGGTAAATATATTAATACCTGCCAACCTAGTAAGTACCATTAAACTCTCATTTGACCAGTAAAAAACCTAGTAACTCATCAAGTATTTGAGACTTGCTAGGTTTTTGCGTGGTCAAAGAGCACCATACTAGGTTTTTGAAATAGTAAACTCAGCGCGCGGGGACGGGAAGTGGGGTACGGCAAGGAGTTTCGTTCGGCCAGTTCATTCCACGGCGACGCGCCGGCGCAGCGACACTCAAGGGGGTTTTGTGCTAGATATCGTCGACGTAACTATGGCGTTTCAACGCCACTTACAGTTTAATCGGTCGAAACGAATGCTAGAAGCGGTTATAAACAAAAACAATGGAGTAAACCACTTCGAAGACTCAGAGTAAGTAAATAAAATTTGCTAATAAATACGAGTATACCTACAATTTTGCTTCCACGACGTATTTTATAGGGAGATTATAGCCAAGAAATGTATAATGAATGTTTTATACTTTGGTAGTAAGTAGTTCATTTAATTCTGTGCTTTGTTTGTTACGAAACTTTGTGTGCTTTGAGCGAGTGACAAAAACCAATGGCCAAAGAAGACAAGGACAGCGCGTTTGAATGAGCCACTAAAAGAATTCTACTTAAATCCAGTTGTGGAGGTGAAGTTTGTATCAGGTTCAAGAAACCTTTTTTACAAAACAAGGTTTAAAATTAAATTAATTAAATTTTTACTTGTGTGGTTAGTTTTAGATTAAGCATTAATGTTGTTTATTACCTACTTTTATAGATTTGATGAACCATTCTGCGAGCTGGACTTCCTAATGAAGAAATTTAACATTATGTCAAGCCCTCCTCCTATACTTCACCCAAGGGGTATACCAAAAGCTAAAAAGGAAGAAATAATATCAAAACTTGCCTGCCTCATGCCGGAATCGAGACGATCATTTTGGATGGATCTGTCAGTGAACGACGCTTCGGTCGATTTGGTTGTAGGTAAGCGCCCAGGGGGAAGATTAAGGATGCCTTAATGATTATTATTCAATAGAAATAATTATTAAAAAATATTACACAGCAGTTTTATTGAAAAGCTATGACACGCAGTTATAAATTAAAATTTTCTTAAAGATTGTTGAAACAATTACCAAGTTAAAAACCTAGCAGGTGCTCTTGCTATATTTAAAAAAAAGGTTTTTACGTGAACTAACTTAGGTGCATACATTTTCAAAGTTAGTAAGGGGTATAAAACGTGTAATATATAAATATTTTATCAAATTCAGACTTTAATACATGGCTTAGTTAGTATTCAACCTAATTCATATTGTTTTTTTCCCAAAAAACTGAAACTTTTTGAAGGCTGACTAAATTTATGTTTTTGCTCTCTCCTGTAAAATTTGGTCAAAAGCCCTTACTAGGTTTTGATATAGGGCAGCCGTACAGTTCAAGAGGTCTTAAAAAACCTCTTGGGTTAGGGTAAAGTCGGTAAGACTATCATTAGCGTGAATAAGAGCGAGTGAAAGAGGAGTACAAACTCGAAGATTTTTGTCTTTTTTTTATGGAAATAAGTAGGCTAGCGAGCACTTAGTCCAACTGATAGTAAGTGGAATTTGAGACCTAAAGACATTTTAAATATCAAGACTACATTCTCAAAACGGCAATCCTAAGACTGCAAATGCGTTGCCAACCCTGGGAACTAAGATGGAATGCCTCTATGCTAGTAATTTCACCGGTTGTCTTATCGCCACACCGAAACACAGCAATGCGAACACTGCTGCTTGGCGGTGGGTTGATGAACATTGTGATAGCGATCCGGACGGACCCTGCACAAGGTCCTACCACCACTTTGTTTGTTTGTTTGTTTTATGGCTCTGTATTTAAACTTGTATGTAGGTACATTTTCACTTGGCTTGCCTCGCGGGTTCGCAACAGCTAATTAATAAATGTATTTGCATAATGTTTATCAGTCTATCAATTTGATGATTAGATAATCCGATGCGACTTGCGTTAGTTGCAGACATTTTTGATTGAAGTGAATATAATTAAAATTATCATAATTTATATAACAGTTTTAATAAGTACCTACTATTTTGGTAGGTAAGTGAGCTCATTTAAATTAAAACGCAATGTAAAATTTAGCCGAGTGCCCAGACAGAAAGATAATGACTTTGATATTTGGTTTGGCATGCGGATGCGTATACAGGGTGTCCGGTTAATAGTGGACTTCCTTACAGGGCTGGATAGCTCAGCTCAAGACTGGCCAAAATATGATAAATCATGTTTAGTAAAAGTCACACCAAAAACGAGATATCTCAACTTTTCAAAATTTTGGAAATGCGGTACCCTGGTCCACCATTTTCGATGCCGTGGCCACATTTATTAGTATTTTTCAGTTTCGTTTGCTGTGAAAGATTTCTGATTAAATTTGTTATAAGACCTTATCAACGGAATTAATAAAAAAATTGCAGTTTTTTTTTTTTCAAATCATATTTAAAGTTTAGGAATCTGAGTTTAACTTGCGGCAAGTTTAACATCGCACGGTGTAAAAAAAATGTACCAAGACTTATAGTGCTGCTTTCCTAAAAATTGGCCTGGTTAATGGAGATTTTAAAATGATATAACAATTGAGTTTATTGATTACAGCAGCGAAGTTATTATTAAGTTTGTCCAACAAAGACTGAATTTTATCAAACTAGCGAATTTAATAAACGACTTTACTTCCGTTTAAAATGAAGTTAACTGATTTTAAATGTTTTAAAAGATAGTTCACCTGAGTGTGAAATGCTACAACTCTACGATAAAAGGTAACTACGACTATTAGGTCGATAAAAAATGTCACATCATCAACATAGAACTAACGACTGTGGAAATGGAATTTAGGATTACAATCATTATGGCAGAAATTAGTTTCTGTTGCATTTAACATTCACGTAAATTGTCTATTAAAACATTTCAAATCAGTCGACATGATTTTAAACGGAAACAAAAGTCGCTTTTTAATTTCGATTGTTTGATAGAATTCAGTCTTTGTTGGCCAAACTTAATAATAGTGCTGGTGTAATCAATAAACTCGATTGTTATATCATTTTAAAATTTCCATTAACCAGGCCAATTTTTAGGAAAGCAGCACTACAAGTCTTGGTACATTTTTTTTACACCGTGCGATGTTAAACTTGCCGCAAGTTAAACTCAGATTCCTAAACTTTAAATTTGATTTGAAAAATTAAAAAAACTGCTAAATTTTTATTTATTCCGTTAATAAGGACTTATAGCAAATTTAATCAGCAATCTTTCACAGCAAACGAAACTGAAAAATACTAATAAATGTGGCCACAGCATCGAAAATGGTGAACCAGGGTACCGCATTTCCAAAATTTTGAAAAGTTGAGATATCTCGTTTTTGGTGCGACTTTTACTAAACATGATTTATCATATTTTGGCCAGTCCTGAGCTGAGCTATCCAGCCCTGTAAGGAAGTCCACTATTTACCGGACACCCTGTATGTACGTATAATTATTGTCCTCTTGTAGAGACTGATGGGATGGCCCGATTCTGTGCAATAAAAAGTAAACATACTAGGTTCTTAATAACATCAAACTCACTTTTAAAAATATTTTATTAATTAGGCGTACACATTTATTTTAAAGCAACGCAACGTTACGAGGTGATGGGTCACATGTCATGTAAACAAAGCAGTCCCTTGTCGATTGTTTTTTTTATTCAAGCTAACAATACTAACGTACTCAAGTTATCATCAAACAAACATAGGAATGCCAACTCAGTTGACTCTAAGACTTCACTTTAATGTTAGTGTTTTTTTATTAATAGTATTTATGTTGACGATCTCAACCTTATTTCATGTTTTTAGACATGCAATGCAATTTATATCGTCACTAAACCAAACTAAAGTGATCAGACGGTTTTTTAAAATTATTAGTTATCCTCAACGTTGCATTTACTCATTAACTTCATTAAATAAGCCTTTTGTGGGCACAACTTAACAGCTGAAACGACTTTACAAACAGCAAAATGAAACTGCTGACCTAATTTATTTTATTTCAGCGAACCAAAGACTCGCGCAATCGAAAACCTGGCTATCGACATTAAAATGTTTAACTTAACTTTGAATTTAACTTAAGCAGACCAGCAGTCTAACTTATTAGTCAAGTTTCATACTCAAGAGTTAATATTAAAACTATTTCTAGCTTTCTAGGTCACTGATGTAGGAATAAGAGAGCGCTAGGAAATACGTTTTAATGTGGTTTATTTAACTCCACATAAATTATTTATGTTAGTTCTAGCGACTCTACTTTTATGTAGCACCCGTACATAAACCAGAATTAATCTAAATATATGAAAGGAGAAACTGACTGACTGACTGACTGACATATCAACGCACAGCCGAAACTACTGTACCTAGAAACTTGAAATTTGGTACAGGTGTTCCTTTCATGATGTTAGTGAGCACTAAGAAAGGATTTTCCGAAAATCGACCCCCAACGGGAAAAAAAGGGGGAGTACTGGGAAACTAATTCTACGCGTACGAAGTTGCGGGCGTCCGCTAGTTATTCATAAAAACCTTCATTTTTAATCACTACATCTGTTTATGGAAACTGCATTAAATTCCGTTGCGTAGTTTCAAAGATCTAAGCTTTCATACATTGGGACAGATGTTGGGAAGCGTCTTTGTTTTGTAATATGTAGAGAAGTTACTTTGTTTAGTTTTAAAATATTTCTGGTGATAATTTAAACCAGTTTCTGCTATTAGATGCTCAATATAGCGTGGTTTCTCCCAGATTTGCAAAGCGTACAGGACGGTCTCATTGACTGATCCTCTCACTGGATTTGCGCATTCATGAAGCGGCAAGCCTTTACACAGACACAGAAACAGTGTGGTACAGAAATTGAGTAAAAACGCCCTGAAGAGAGCACATCCGTCAAGGGTTGTATCAATCGACTACGTCTGCTTGAAGGAATTCAACCAGGACGTGGTCGATAGACACGACCTCAAAGGCCCTCAAATTTACACCGATGGGAGTAAAATAGAGGGTAAGACGGGAGCGGCACTCACATGGTGGGAGATTGGAAGAGAAATCCGCCACTCAACCTTCAAGCTAGCGCCCTATAACACCGTGTTTCAAACCGAACTGTGCGGTCTACTCGGGCAGTGCAGATCGCACGGAAACACAAGGCGCGGAGCGTCAGCACCCTCAGTGATTCAAGATCCTCACTGGAGCTCCTCAAGTCTCCGGACACGACCCACCCCTTGGTCGAAAAGATCAAAAACGCCACAACCTAAACAAGAGCAAGTGGGACCGATCTAAAGTTCTATTGGCTGCGAGCTCACGTTTTTTACAACAGTGAGAGATGCGAACAGCATATTAAAGAAACTCAACTATTTTCCCTCTTTTCCCACCATCCCCAAATCTCGTCGGATGATGCACTTCAAATCTTTAGAAGCAAGCTCCCCGTTATAAAAAATGTAAGTAAAGCCCTAGTTGTAACCTTAAGTTAAGTTTTATGTTAACATACGCAACCCCCCTGACGCACGCATCTCCCGAATACCTAAACGGGGGTCGGTAGGATGGGGGACGAGGAATTCTGTGGACGCCGAAACGGTAGAATGATCTTCTCTCTCAGCCCTTCAGCACTGGTTGGAGTAAGGCTCCGCGCACGATTCACTTGTCCCTCATCAAACTGTCACCTACCCCCCTTTTTAATTATTGCTGATGTATAGTTGCAATAGAAGAGGTTACAAAAAGAGGGCAGCGCAAGGAGATAATCGCAAAGAATAAAGAAAAAAAATCTCCATGCAAAGAGCAGGGCTCAAAAAAGGGTAAGCCCACCCATAAAGACCCACAGGTGTCCACAGCCACACAAGCGGTCCAAAAAAGATCTCCGATCCAACCCTTTCATTGTCGGGCAAAAGAAAAGTAGCCCGTAGTCTGTAAGCTTACATGTGTCAGGATTCCCACTCCTCGACTCATCTAGCTATAAGTCTTCCCCCCCACTCCCACTCCCATTCTCCCTTTTTGGAAAACACCGCGGATAAGTAAACGGAGGAAGGACTTTCTACTCCGGCCTTTCAGCACTGGCTGGGGTAGTATCCGCGGGAGTTTAAATACTAGTTGGTAATAAGGGTTGGTGTTTTTAGCCGGTGCGAGCCCGGCAGTACCTGGGCCCTCCATTCCCAGGTCTCCGGAAAGGATTTTCACCTCTGCCCCTTTCCAAGTAAAAAACAAGGAAAACCCAGGACTTTTGTCTTTGGCCATTCAGGCGATTACTAAAAAAAAAAAACGCCATTTGACCATTTCAGCTAGATGACAGAAACGTAAAATACACAATCAGCAAAGAGTCAATTCAGCTGGACTACATGAAAGTAGAATAATCAGTCAGCAAAGTGTCAATTTAGCTGGACGACATGAAAGTAGAATAATCAGTCAGCAAAGTGTCAATTTAGCTGGACGACATGAAAGTAGAATAATCAGTCAGCAAAGTGTCAATTTAGCTGGACGACATGAAAGTAGAATAATCAGTCAGCAAAGTGTCAATTTAGCTGGACGACATGAAAGTAGAATAATCAGTCAGCAAAGTGTCAATTTAGCTGGACGACATGAAAGTAGAATAATCAGTCAGCAAATTGTCAATTTAGCTGGACGACATGAAAGTAGAATAATCAGTCAGCAAAGTGTCAATTTAGCTGGACGACATGAAAGTAGAATAATCAGTCAGCAAAGTGTCAATTTAGCTGGACGACATGAAAGTAGAATAATCAGTCAGCAAAGTGTCAATTTAGCTGGACGACATGAAAGTAGAATAATCAGTCAGCAAATTGTCAATTTAGCTGGACGACATGAAAGTAGAATAATCAGTCAGCAAAGTGTCAATTTAGCTGGACGACATGAAAGTAGAATAATCAGTCAGCAAAGTGTCAATTTAGCTGGACGACATGAAAGTAGAATAATCAGTCAGCAAAGTGTCAATTTAGCTGGACGACATGAAAGTAGAATAATCAGTCAGCAAAGTGTCAATTTAGCTGGACGACATGAAAGTAGAATAATCAGTCAGCAAAGTGTCAATTTAGCTGGACGACATGAAAGTAGAATAATCAGTCAGCAAATTGTCAATTTAGCTGGACGACATGAAAGTAGAATAATCAGTCAGCAAAGTGTCAATTTAGCTGGACGACATGAAATTAGAATAATCAGTCAGCAAAGTGTCAATTTAGCTGGACGACATGAAAGTAGAATAATCAGTCAGCAAAGTGTCAATTTAGCTGGACGACATGAAAGTAGAATAATCAGTCAGCAAAGTGTCAATTTAGCTGATTTAGCTGGACGACATGAAAGTAGAATAATCAGTCAGCAAAGTGTCAATTTAGCTGGACGACATGAAAGTAGAATAATCAGTCAGCAAAGTGTCAATTTAGCTGGACGACATGAAAGTAGAATAATCAGTCAGCAAAGTGTCAATTTAGCTGGACGACATGAAAGTAGAATAATCAGTCAGCAAATTGTCAATTTAGCTGGACGACATGAAAGTAGAATAATCAGTCAGCAAAGTGTCAATTTAGCTGGACGAAATGAAAGTAGAATAATCAGTCAGCAAAGTGTCAATTTAGCTGGACGACATGAAAGTAGAATAATCAGTCAGCAAAGTGTCAATTTAGCTGGACGACATGAAAGTAGAATAATCAGTCAACAAAGTGTCAATTTAGCTGGACGACATGAAAGTAGAATAATCAGTCAGCAAATGGTCAATTTAGCTGGACGACATGAAAGTAGAATAATCAGTCAGCAAAGTGTCAATTTAGCTGGACGACATGAAAGTAGAATAATCAGTCAGCAAAGTGTCAATTTAGCTGGACGACATGAAAGTAGAATAATCAGTCAGCAAAGTGTCAATTTAGCTGGACGACATGAAAGTAGAATAATCAGTCAGCAAAGTGTCAATTTAGCTGGACGACATGAAAGTAGAATAATCAGTCAGCAAATTGTCAATTTAGCTGGACGACATGAAAGTAGAATAATCAGTCAGCAAAGTGTCAATTTAGCTGGACGAAATGAAAGTAGAATAATCAGTCAGCAAAGTGTCAATTTAGCTGGACGACATGAAAGTAGAATAATCAGTCAGCAAAGTGTCAATTTAGCTGGACGACATGAAAGTAGAATAATCAGTCAGCAAAGTGTCAATTTAGCTGGACGACATGAAAGTAGAATAATCAGTCAGCAAAGTGTCAATTTAGCTGGACGACATGAAAGTAGAATAATCAGTCAGCAAAGTGTCAATTTAGCAAGATGGCTCAGAATTAAAATGAGCAAAAAAAAAATAATAAAACAATAATATAATAATTAATACTATGACTATGACTACTACTAAACGTTTGGGAATATTAATGGTCCGTATGATTAGAATACCGAATTAGCCGAAACTAAAAGAAGTTAATTGATATGAACACAGAACGTGTTAGTAGCAAAACGTCTGAAAATGAAAATAGTCCATATAATTAAAATACGTAATTCATACAACTTAAAATTAGTTGATTGTCATGACCACAGAATGAGTTAGTAGCAATACCTAATTCCTCGAAAGTAAAATTAGTTGATTTTAATTATTAAATTTTATATCAACACGCCATTTTATGATCCAGATGTTTTGCTAACGGGCCATTTGGCGTTCAAATCTATTAAGTTATTAAGACATTTCGAGATACAAACGTCTCGCTACCGGGCCATTTAGCGTTTATATCTATTAAAAATTAAAGACATTCTAAGATAAAGACATTTCGCTACTAGAGTATTTGAAATTTTAACATTTTAAGTTCCAGACGTTTTGCTAAAGAGACATTTAGCGTTCATATCTATATAGTGACAAAGACATTATTACACAATCCAGACGTTTGAACTATATTGTCTTTTGGCGTTAAGGTAAATTTGATAGTAACCCAAATCTTTTACATTTGTCTGTGTCGAAACTAGTAATCCCATAACTCATTGTGTCCGCTTAGAACTTCGATAGTCTCAAAAACACCTTGGGATCTTCAAGTATTTACCAACTCCTGGTTCGACATTAAACTTCGATAACACAACCTATATCTGCTCAGTACAACTGACTTCCTCGATTATGACACGAATCTTCGCGGTACATTTAGCAATTGCCAAGCGATCGGGTTGACTGAAGCTTCTAAAACGAGAAGTGTTTAAAGTAATGTTGCTTTTAAATCGTATTATAGGAAAGAGATTAGCTTAAGTGTTTGTTTACTGCCTGCTAGCTTCTAGCGCCCTAGTACTTCCGATCCGAGATTACTAGCCGATTAGTACAATTTGAAGATGGAATAGGCTTTCATTTTATTTATTTATTTTATTTATTATTATATTATTAGGCACGGTACAAAAGTAAATCATCATCATCATCATCATCATCGACAAAGGCCTCCCCCAAAGAGCGCCACAAGTCACGGTCTTGAGCCGCTTGCATCCAGCGGCTCCCCGCGATCCTAACCAGGTCGTCAGACCACCGGGTGGGAGGCCGTCCAACACTAAATATATAACAATATTCCCGCAAAACTGTTTTTACAGTTTGTCTGCAGGCAGGAGTCTCTATTTAGCTAAGTATGATATGATATGATTAGCAAAAGAAAGAGGAACTAAGGAAAAGCAGAATAGAGCACCTGTTAAAAATATTTTAATCAAACAATAATGTAAAGAAAACACAGGGCTAAAAATATTGTCCACACAAGCAGTGATAAAAGAACTTACATACTTACAAATTTATATTATTTATGATTTTATAATTGAAGTTGTGTGTCCTCTTAACGACTTTAAGTCGCTTTATATACTTAAGATACATACATACATTAAATCACGACCCCTACTTAAGATAAGTGTTGCAAATTGACAGCTAAAACAAAATAACAAATACGTATATTGCTCTTTGCAAACGTCACCACATTCTCCCACTGTATCTGAACAAGTTAATTGCCTTGAAATCTGAAGGAAAATCTACGGCTTTACTTCGCTATAAGGCACCCATTGCCTTTCCTTTATGTTTCCTTTTGTATCCACTAATTACCGGCGGAACTCCTTTTTGTTGCAAGCAGTTAAGTATCTCAACAAGACATTACTATGAGACGTGTTCAACGCGCCTGTATCGCAACATTTAGGCATTTACTCAGTCAAAGTTCTTTAACTTTATTTGCATAATTTGTTTTTAAGATACGGTTGCTTATTGTGTTTTAAAGAACAATTTATTGGCCCTGACTGGAACCGGTTTGGTGCGTCCTATTGAGTTAGTTGTGGTGGCTAACATCGCGTACCGTTGAGGCACACACACATGCAAGCCGCGTGATGTGTCTTTGGTTAAAGATGAACTATTGTTCTATTTATACTAAACCTGTGTTGACTGTTATTTCTGCATTTCTGCTTTGTTATGTCACAGAGATCCCAAAACTTTTGTGGTAATGGAACCCTTACCAAATTTTTTTATTTTACGGAACCCCACATCAATTACTTTTGTCAAATTGGAAGTAGTTTTTGTAACGATCTTGCGGAACACTGGTGACTTTTTACCCTTTGTTTCCGCGGTACTTACTTTAGGAATCTCTGTTTTAGTAGTTTGTTTCTTTCTGAGAATTATTTTTGTGGCATTTTTTCAAATTTTGCGTCCGTTTATGCATATTTCCCCCACTGTATGTAACTTAAGTACGACGCTCAGGTTCCAATTCCTAGACCTTTAATTCGAATGATATTTAAAATGCCGAGTTAATAACAATACGATACCATGTCAAAAACAATATGGCTTTACGAAGTAAAATACAGTCGCGGTTGTGTTGAAATTCTTATGAAAATGACTATAGCTCCTCAGTGTAGTTAGCATTATATTGAACAAAAATATGAATTTACAAACAAAACGACCAAAAAAGTTGCTGAAAAATATAGATTTTTGCTCAAATATGTCATATCTCTTTGTACCTATAATGCTACTTGCTAAGTCTTCATTTATAGGAAGCGCATTGCCTATAAGACTCTGTTTATACACATCAGCGAGGTTTAGTTTGATTTGAAAACAAGATAGCTGATATACCCTTTTCTAGTAGAGAAGCATGTACATTCCAAACTAGGGATACATCTTATTCAATCTGAGCAGAGCCGCAGGCATAACTCATGAGCAACTGAACCGACTGAATATTATAGCAGGTACAATTCTGGTAGCGGTAAAATTCTAAGGACGTCTGATTGAGGGATTTTGTCGATGGAAAATGTATTGTATATAGTATTACTATTTTGAAGGGCATTGGGTGAGTTTGCATGAAGGATTTTTTTTACATACTTAGTTATTTAGAGGAGCTCTAAATACACATAGATATATATAATCTATGGCGTTAAGTTATATCGGAGCGGAGAAATTATAGATTTAAGTATTCAGTTTTTGGTACTAAAAGTTCGCCTATGAATATTTAAATATCTCGGCTCCGATGCACTTTAGAATTATGCAAATAATGCTATTATAATTTACCACTTTAACGAATGGCCGCTCACCTCGAAAATGTATGACTTTTACAAATGACAACTTTTACCCGATTCCCTTTGTAGCAACCAGATGTTTTCAATAATGCTAAACTAAAACAGCGGTTGTGAAACTTTCTGGCACTGCAAAAGTGTTTAAAATGCTACTACATTTTACGGAGTTGCAAAATCAGCATAAAATGGGGGTTATTTTCTAACATAACTCACTTTTAAATTCGTCAATGAAATATTAGTTATCCGGCGATCTAAAGTTGGAGAGTTACCTACCGCTTAAGGTAAGTTGCTTCGTCAACATAACCTGCGACTAAATTACACACACTGAACTGTTAACTATGCTCTGACGGGACCACTTTGGCTTCAGGTGATATATTTAGATAGCCAATTCGCTTTACAAAGGTAACATAAGTTTCGCTCCTATGACTTCGCTTAATTAATTTAGCATTCGACAAAACCTTCGATTTCATATTTCTAATTATTGAACGAAAGTTAAAAAAGAATTAAATGTTGGTTCGGTTGTATGTAAATCACGATTGTACAGATCATTTGTGAGGCCTTTCAATCATGATATTAAATTGACAAGATACTAAAGTACCAGTGTACCAATTCTCAGTTAGGCCTAAGATTTGTGTGATGACCGCAAATATTTGTGGCTTAGTCTTCAATCTTTCAATTGGCCACATGAGGGCCCTTTTACAGGACGGTATTAGAGAGTGAATCTACTAACAAAGAAGAAAAAAAATGCAATCATAAAACACAATAATACTTCAAAGTAAGTTACATTACAGAGTAATAAAGAGATAAATATTAACTTTTAAAGCTAGCACAAACTAAATCTGTACAAATGTAAGGTCTATAACAAAAATAAAACAATGTCTATGAGAACAACACGACGAGGTCTCTACGTCAAAAGCAATACTGGTATATTTATGTATTTATGTACGCGAGCGAAGCAACGTTCTAGTGACCTAATAAGTATTTCATGAGCTAATCTAATAGGAGAACCCAATATAGAAATATATAGAGTTCCTTTGGTTACTATTTATATAACCCCCAATATTACCTACATCGAGAATTGTGAGGCCACGACGCTCGAATCGCGCAGTTTAACCACGAAAAGCAACGTCTAATGAACGTCTAGCATAAAAACGAATTGTATAATTTCATCAGGCATAAAATCGATTAACCTAACACTGATTTAGTATAACAATCATTTTCTAGTTATAATGCATTCTTAGTCAATTTCTTCTAACTAGGTTAGGTTAGGTTAGAACTGTGACCACGTTAATTGTAATGAAGGCCGTTAGAAATATACATTTTGTAATTTATGAACATTATAGTTTTTGAAATTATGCATTTCGTTTTATACGTCATGATTATTATGTTGTTTGAAATTGGAAGATTGGGGGCAACGTTGTACGGTGATATGTAGCACAGAGGCCAAGATAGTTTTAACCTCTGTACCACTGCGAGTCCACTTAAAATGAGAAGAAAGATGCCAGGATACATGAAATAAGTCCAAGTCTTCTATCACTGTGCAACACAAAGGTATTAAA
Source organism: Acleris sparsana (assembly GCA_923062465.1). Taxonomy (NCBI): domain Eukaryota; kingdom Metazoa; phylum Arthropoda; class Insecta; order Lepidoptera; family Tortricidae; genus Acleris; species Acleris sparsana. Next base: position 4,124,263 of record OV281299.1, read on the forward strand.
AGTACAAATCACTAACAGAAAAGAGCTTTGAACACCAAAATACACAAAAATAAAAACTAAAACAAATTACACATCCGCCATCTTTTAACGTTGCAAATGGCTTCCCAACAATTGTCTTAAATGGCACTGTCAGTATGGTTGCGTCTATATCGCGTGTCAAATGTGGATAAAGCATCCGTCACTGTCATACTTATTTACGTGTCATAAGGTGACGGATGCCTTATCGAAAATGTATCACGCGATAAACGCAGCTATACTAGGCCCGCAGGTCAGACTTAGGCTAGACAAGTTGCATACCTTATCTATTGCATCGCATTAAAAATTGACAATTAATTTTGAGCTATTAATTAGACAAAAAAAATGTCCTGACCTGAGGTGGCAACACCTGGCATGACATCGGATCACCGAGGTCGCTGCCAGGTGTCGTCAGCTACATCAAGGGTTGTTAGGCTTCCTGGGGGGCCTATTTTGTCGCTTGTCGCTGTGAATAAAACATTTCCAAATGGCGTAAATTAAGACACAAAGATAGGTTAGTTCTTTCTGCTCCATGTAAGCTGCAAATGAAAAATAAAGGTCCCCATGCAATGTCCATACGAATTTATAACACGGTTCCTAAAGATATCTCTAAGGAAGAAAATTATATAACATTTGTTAATAAATTAAAAACTTATCTTATTTGTAAATGCCCGTACTCTGTGCAAGAGTTTATGGATTATTAATAAATAATATTTAGAAAATAGAATTATAATAGATATACAGAATAATTAATAAGAAAACGCAATATTATTTAATAATTCTCAAACCATTTCTTTTATAATTGTACTTAGTTTTTAAACAATTTGCGATGCCCTAGTAGGGTCCATGTATGTACTTTTATTTTTAAAGACTACCTTGTAATACCACGGTTATGCAAATAAATGAATATGAATATGAATATGAATTTGTCACTTTCTAACAAATAAATATGAGCAAGAGTGACAGATACTTTATCTACAGTAATAACAGCGACCATGATAAGCCCGCTGGTGAAACTGGGTTGGCATGAGTAGCTCGATCTCTCGTACACTGTAGGTATTATTAGGTTTTTAATACCTATTGATATGAATTTTGAAATATTTGATTGTTTTTTCAAACGTTGACAGCTTAACAGGCTTGTACAGTCGAGTTCATAAATATGTGTACACTTTAGTACCTTGTCACTTTAATCAATGTGACAAATTCATACATGGCAGTTGTTGCAGCATGAACTCAACTGTATTTAGAACTGTCTTAACAGTGAATAACGTAAGGAGTTTTAGCAACTCATTTATAGTCTCATGAATGTAGACTTGAGATTGGAAATGTGTAAAATAAAGTAAAAGAAACGATATGAACATTTACCACCTGTTTCACAATCAGAGAGGAAAGCATTATTTGACACACAAACTTAGCCCTTTCTCTTTCTTGCACTTGAAAATATGTAAGGAGATAATCAACTGTAATGGCAGGTAAAACTTGTCGATTGTGAAACAGGCCCGTAGTCAAGTGTCAATCTAGCAAGTTTATCTGTAGGTACCTAATTCGCGACCACGAATATAGATATCGCTTGATAATCGCTTAATTGCATTTTTATCAAAAAGTTTTATCGCCTACCTACCTACATCGATATAAATTATATATATCGTAATACATTTTTAGGGTTCCGTACCTCAAAAGGAAAAACGGAACCCTTATAGGATCACTTTTTTGTCCGTCTGCCTGTCTGTCAAGACCCTTTATCTCGGGAACGCGTGGAGGTATCGAGTCTACAGTCCCTTGAAGCTGTGAAACAATCAAACTTCGACAAACGTTAAAAAATAGTTACGGCCGTTTTTGCTTCTTAAAATGTATATTTCGACACTCTCAAGGAGTCAAACTTTAAAGGGTATTTACTGTTGGCATAGATCTATGAAATTTGGCAAGTAATACCGTCTTATACTACAAGTATTTTAATTGAATCACGATAAACCAGGGTCTTTATGCAAGGAACGGTAATCCAAATTTTGAATTGAGTTTACAGTGTCATGTGCGGTACCCTCGGTAGGCGGCTGGACTCGCACTTGTCCGGTTTATTTAAAAATAAACAATTATGAGGCTTTATTGGTGTCTATATAGTATAGTAGATTGAAAAGGGCATGCTTCGATGGTTCGGTCATTTGGAAAGGATGGACGAAAGAAGATTGACGAAAGAGATATACAGAGCGAAAGTGAGACGAAGGGTCGGAAGAGGCCGCCCTAGGCGTACTTTTGCGAATCAAATCGGAGAAATACTGGAAAAGGGCCGAATGTTAAGTACCCGAAACCGACGTGCGTGCATGACTCGATGTATGAATGTGGAAGAAGCGAAAGACATTTGTCAGGATCGTAGCAGGTGGAAAGAAGTCGTCTCCGCCTACCCCTCTGGGAAACAGGCGTGATTTTATGTATGTATATAGTACCCATAGTACGAGCCTAAAGGCTTAGTTTAGGACTAGATCGATTCTTGTAAGATTATCCCCTGATATTTAATAATATTTTCTTTTTTCTCCGTCATGATACTCGGTAGATTAATTATCAAGCGAAACCGTAGAAATAAGGACTATTAAAGATTTGCCGGAATATTATGGAATTATTACGACTCATTTTTTTATTCCTGTGGAAGTCGTAAGAGACGACTAAGGGATTAAAGGCTTGTTAGGCGATCGGCTTGCAGCCTGTCACTAATATACACTGGTAAATATCTCGGCCTGTATGTGCAAAATGTGGTTATAGAATTAACAATTAGTTGTGGTTAATTCTGTAGCTCTGCCTACCCCACTCTGGGATGAAGGCGTGACGGTATGTATGTATGTATTTTTTTATTCTGCCGAAGAGTACTGAGATGTATTTTTGTTTGAGCATTACTCAATTATTTATGGGCTTTCCTTGTGAGTTGATGTAAAAATAAATATATAAATACAGCGAACAATTTTACATAAATTAACCTAGCCCCAGACTAAGTTCTAGGCTTTGAATATGATTAATAGACAACGATAAAAATTCTTAATACATAGAAAACATCCAAAAGAATATTACATGCTTGCGCTTGTCACACAAATATTTACCCATACCGGAAATCGAACCCGGGATCGCAAGCTTTGTAAGTAAAGTTACTATAACAACTAGATTAACTTTGTCATCAAAAACTTAAATATTTAACTGCCATTGTATTTATGTATGTATGCATGTATGTATGTGAACTTTCTATTGCACTAAAATATAAACATTATAATATTGTTATTAAACTAATGTACAAAGGAGAACTTATCCCTGAGTGGGATCTCTTCCAGCTATCCCTTAAGTAAATGATAAGGACAATGCATGGGGTTAGACACAGACAAGTTTTACACCAAAAGCAGCAAAAAGTGATGACATTATGTAGGTACTCATTACTTATATGATTACTTATTGTTTATATAGATATAACAAACCATATCCCACCGTTTAATTATTATTTCGTATTAAGAACAGTAATCATTTCGACGTACGGTTGCCCTAATAAGTAACTGTACACTTTAGTACCTTGTCACTTTGACGTCATGTTTGAACTGCAGCACTAATCTGTCAAAGGCATTAAAACGACAAGGTACAACAGTGTGCAGCTCCTTACAAAGCCGACTGTATCTAGAACTGTCGGGGCAGGCACGTCCACGTTTAACAACTTAAGTTTGTGAGCTCGCGAAACTCGGGGTCGCAAACAAGAGGCATAATTAAATTTAAAGACTACCCCACTTATCTGAGCGACTAAGACTGTAGGAGCACTTTGAATCGGTTGGGTTTTATAACAAGAGTGGAATTGGGATAACAGACTTTGTTTAACACTATCTTAGTAATACTGTGGGCCTTTAATGCTCCAGATGGTTTTATCGATAATTATTTTTAATTGATTCATCTTTGGCTTTCAATATATGTTGTGTAAAAAAAATTAAACAGATAAGTAAATAATTTTTGTGAATTATAGGTACCTCTGTCAGAAATAGATCCAATAGATCAATTTAATCCATGCCATGTTCACACAATAGATCGACAGTGCTAATTCAGAAACTTCTCACTGTCCCGCGTTTAAAATATTTTACCACTTCGATAACAGTATATTTCTGCACAGACCAGGAATAAGGCCGTTGCGGGACTAGTATATGTATTAACTTTCCCCAGACGCATTCAAAACAGTGCTTTATACGGCTCCAGCGACCATCCTTCTCGCTCGAGGCTTGTGTAGTGGTTTTGTCCAACAATGCGAGAAAACATAACACCATTGTCAATAATATTAAATACAATCCCTTACTTGCCTTAAAAATATACTGTCGCCATCATATTCGACTTCTTACATTTACTTTCGAAACAGTTACGGTTTATTATGAAGCTGAAAACCTCAAATATAATTAGAAATTTTAATATAATACATCAAATTTAAATAGTTTCGTTTAGTTAAGTTTATTTATTTATAAATGTAATGTTACAATATACATTGCATTGCATGTCAATAAATACGAAATTACATTGATATTGTCAACAAAACATTAATACAAAATGATAAAATAATATTAAAATAATACAATAATAAAATAACACTCAAATAATCAAAAACAACAGTAATAAATGGTCAGTTTCCGATGTCAATACACAAAACTAATAAAGGTCTAATATCAATAATAATTTTCCAATTTAAGTTGCATATATATTCGTTGACGGAGTATAATGGATTATCCAATAAAAGGTTTCTCAGCTGATGTTTGAATGCTTCGTCGGATGTTACATTTTTTAAGTTTAGCGGGTAGACGCTCATAGAATGTGGGAATACATTGCGGTTTATGACATAAAATACGCGTTGGCGTTGAATCGGCAATATATTTTAAAAAGTTAATCTATTTGATACACTTTTAAATACGGTGTACGTCAACGGCGTTGGAAAAGGTTGGCCTTTTTACTCTATGACATTTAAAAAAGTAAAATAAAGATGGAAGAACTACGATAGTTCGAGTGCTTGACTGTTAGGAGTTAGTTATACATTAATTTAAAAAATACTTCATAAATTTTTCGCGGTCTCTGTTCTTGGTAAACAAACTTTTTTTTGCAGCAAGTCAGAGAAAAAGTTTACTTAATATTATATGCCCGCTTAGAGAATAAAGTCTTGTATTGTCGTGATTCCGACCTTTCAAAATTGCTTAGGGTGTTAAGAATGTTCTCTGATAATTATTATTTAATAGTTTTATAAATGCTATTAGTTTTTTTCATATTTAAACTAATTTCTTAGTTAGGATAAGTCACATCTTGATATGCCTACATGCAGACTCTGTTCGCGTAAAAGTCGCACATCGCTATTTCATTTTGAATCACAGATTTTCTGGGATAAATATAACTATATTCATCTCCGGGTTATAAAACATCTCTGTTTCAAATACAAATCGATCAGTTAAGGTTGAATAGCATAGACGAAACAAACAAATACACTTAGGCATTTATTATATTGCGTACTAAGGGTTGAAATGGCTCTGTAAAAATGCACCTTTTCGTGATGAATTGGAGGCAAATGACTGCAATTTCTAAAGTGAAGTTTCGCTCAAGGAAGTGCTGCAAATAGTTGGCAACTTCACCTTAATGCGTTCCTTGCAACGGAATAGTTGAGATTTAATTACTATATCAAACTGAAAAGACATTTAATCGAGTAACTTTATGTATTGCGACTGTGTTTATTGTGGTTT